>JAZGTN010000026.1:455000-2855000 GCA_037783415.1 Leptasterias polaris
GCAGCCAATCAAACCAGGAACACCGGGGCTGAATAGGGTGGTTCCCTGTTACTTTCGCTTAGCAAATCTATTCTTCAAATTGAAGTTTTAGCTAAACAGTGTTATGAAAATGTTGCGAGCTGTAGCCAAGTTCCATGAAGCTTGCACGCACACCCAAATATGCCTTGCGCAGAAACATCATGCTTTGCAAAATTACCAATTAAAGAAAACCCAGTGTAGTTCACACTGTTATAACTGGTGCCAAGCATTTTCTTTCACCATATAGGCCTACTTATTTATTTATGTTTTACTACCTTTGTATTTTGTGATTAATTTCAAAAATATTTTTCCTCTGTCTTTTTACAATGTTACATTTTTCGCTGAACAGTTTCAAATAAATGTTGCCCCTTCTGCAAAAGGATTGGGAATATTATATATTTGGAATACTTGTTTTATTGAAAGTCAAACATTGCAACACAAAGAATGATTTGTGTGGAAAGTATATCGTACACTTCATTACATACATTACTTATAGGGGAGTACAACGTGTGTAAGAGGATAGGTTACCAGACCGAACTGTCAAGCTGTATTTTTTAATCAAAAAATAACATGAGACAATGATACGTAGACATTTTCTTTAATGTCCCCTCCATGAAAGACACGCCCCGCCACTCCGACATACTCGAGTACCACAATGAACCGTGACGTGGTATTAACTTAAAATACATCAAAATCCAACCAGATAACTTAAAATATTACTCAACTTATACATTACTTTAACACCATAATCCAATCACAAACTCCCACAAATACTTCACGCACATCGAATAACAGTTTTACTTGTGTGAAACGATAAAAACAGAAGCCATAAAAAATGACACATTGTATGCAAAGGTTGAACTGACTACATCAAACACTGTGTAATTATCAAAAGCAAAAACACATGTAATCAATAATAATATATGGACACATTAATAATACCACGTTACATTATTATATAAAATATAATATCACATGAAACCTCACTGATTATATCAATAGCTTAATAAATATTAACTCAACGTAACATGTTTTTAAAAAAAGTACACACCAATATAGTGTTATATGGAAGATGCATTCATTCCAAACTTGTCGGGGGGGGGGGGGGTTATAAACTAGGAATTTTGTCTTTTAAAGAACATAGTTTGGGAATGGCATATCATTGGTGTGTGCACGCATTCCAATTATCTTTCATTTCCAAGAAACATTTGACATTAATGATTAACTGGAAATGGTCAATTTGTTCCAAACCTCCGGTTAAACAAGGTAATGCACATGTAATGTTAATTAACTCATAGTACCTTATCTTGATTAAAAGAGAGTAGGGATACCAAAATCAGCCATTTACTGACATTACCTCGTTCAGATATAAAGGGAGTGGACATCGTTACTAGACCAAAAGTGCCGTACTTTACCTTGATACAAGAGTTTAAAGCAGTAGCACAGTTGCAAACATTACCGGTTAATGTACCTTTTCTTGAATCAGAGCAAAGCAGCACTGTTGCCAAAATCACAAACAATGTACCTTTTCTAATTCATTTAAAGATTTATATAGCATTAGCAGGAGAACCGGTGTTACCAGCACCCAATATAACTTTACTTTGACTCAAGTTTAGCATCGGCATCGATGTCTCCAACACTGCCAATGACGTATACTTAATCATGATTTTAAAGAGATTTTGCAAAACAGCAGCACTGTAATGTACCTTATCTTGATTGACAGATCAATGACGAATTACTATTGCTGCGTCTAATCCAAATGCTGCAGTGTTGCCAGCAATACCAATATGCATTCAGAGTTATCGCACAAATAGCTGCACACTTGCCAATGATGTGCTTTATATTGATTCAAAGATATTGTAAGCCTAACTATCTTCGTAAAGCTTTGCCTTCATCAAAAGCGATGTGGAAGTTAGGACAAAATATTTAGTGGAACATTCAAGATTTAAGATTAATGTTCATCTATTCCTGTCGGGTTTTTTAAACAGTCAGCCCACTTATTATTTTAGTCTTTTACCAACAATTTTGTAAAACAGTATCATTTAGTTCCACTAATGTACCGTGTGTGATCTTACCACTTGACGACTCTGTAATGTGTTCATTTAGACGGATGCATTAAGCCCCACCCCGTCAATGTATTGACCAATCACAGTCGCTGCCGCGTAGGTATGATTCACGTGATCCAAACACGCATGGGCAACATAGGGGCGGTGGCTAGACTTTTATCATGTTTTCACCATCGCTATCAAGTTCCCTGTCTACAATAATATAACAATATTGAATACTCAATATCTTTAAAACCGAAGAAGGACCATGCTATTTTGACCTTCACTTGTTGATTAGGAGTTTTTAGAAAAGATGTCAGTGCCGACGATGTCGGTTGTGTGCAGTGGGTGCGGGGCCTAATAGACCAATCCATTAAGCCCCGCCTCCTTACGAGTTTTTTTTTTTTTTTTTTTTTACTTTATTTCCACTCAAAGCAAAAACAATACAGAAGAGTTGACCAATCACAGCCGCGAAACCTGATCACCATTAGAGCAAAGATCACCAAACGGCTCAAATGGTGATCAGATTTCGAGGCTGTGATTGGTCAATGAGAAATGGGCGGGGCTTAATGGATCGGTGTATTGATCGGTCCTAATTAATCGAACAAGCATTCACTCATTACCCACAAATGGTTTAATGTATATGCTTTATGGTGTATTTGTATGTGTGGAGTTCATGTTTGTACCAAGATAATAATTAATGAAGCCAGTCCATCAATTTATTAATTGTCTTTATTGTGCGTGGCATGCAGTGCTTTTAATTTGAGAGTATGTTTCAAAAATCAGTCGTGCAGTCTTGTTCGTCAGTATGTCCGGCGGTTGTCAGCAGTGCTACTTTTGATTGTACTATGATAGGCCACTAAATATATTGAACTTTCTTTCTAAAGAGATTATACACTTAAAGGGGCAGATTTTTCGCAAGGCTCCCAATGTTCAGATCAATAAAAAGAGGGTACTAAATGCTTTTAAAGTGAATTATTTAAATGCACGTTAGTATAAGCTTTTACGTTTTATTTGAGTACACTGCAGTGCAAAGGCAAAATTTCACTGTAATACAGGAACTTAAATTCGGAGAGAAATTTTCATAGAATTTGAGCTTGAATTGGCAGGCGTTTCTGTAAACCCTGTCAAAGGACCAATACTTCGAGTACATACAACGAGCGCAGTGACTGCCCAACGAAAGTCCGCCCAAATTTGCCTAAAAGGCACGAATCGAATGAAAACCTCGACTCCGAATGCGTTCAAAAATTGGGCTGTGTAACAATTTGGTTCTCTGTTTACGGTGCTTCATGAGTGCCATGCAACTTATCCATAAATCGAGATATTTTATCCCTCAAAGTCCAGAGTCGACTTATTTTGTGGAATAAGTCGACATACCTTGATAGCTTATCTCGACAAGACGACTTACTAAACCAAAAGAAGTTGATACCTTCAGGAAACCGACTTGTTGTCATGCTAAGTCGACATTAATAGGTTACAGGTTGTCGACTTCGTGAGATAAATTATTATGCTAAGTCGACATCAATAGGTTACAGGTATTCGACTAAGCGAGATAAATTATCATGCTAAGTCGACATCTTGGTTTGAGTAAGCCGACTTGGCGATGTAAATCAACACGCTAGGTCGACATCTATATGTTTCAGTAAGTCGACTTGACTTATTGTTCCTTTTATAAATTTATAAAGAAATGCACGTGACCCCTAGTAAAAGTATGGTACTTTTGTGTGAAATACATTTCGCCTTATAAATAAATTAATAATTGGAATCGAATTGGAACGGATTTGTTGCGATTAATTTATTTTCAAAGCAATCCCTTAATCTTCTGGAATACAGAACCATATTACAAACAGGTTTGATGTAACAATGTAAACTGGTCTATTTTTCTGCGGAGTGACGTTTTTAAATTGTTACAGGTCTTTTTGGTCACTCGTTCCGGAGCTCTGCACATAATAAACAAATTACATAATTACCAATACAGTTTCCTTTATCAAGCCTTCCCCGTAGAAATATATGCTGTAAATTTCCATGGCAACGAAGCGCATCAAAGAGAAACATCGTCTTGGTTTTGTAGCAATTAACAAATTGACACGTTATCCATGACGTCTTCGACTTTCCTTCTTCACTCCAAGAGAAAATTAAGGGGTTGTGCTGTGCAAAACGCAAACAACGGAGTCAAATGTGTTTGTGTTTATCTTCAGGGAAGCTGGCGTCACGTGGTCGTATCAGTTGTGACTAAAACGTAAAGCCAGCAAAGTGCACGCACGGGTAACTACAAAAAGTACACATGCACTGTATGTTACATGTTACATCGCAGGTCACCAGCTACTCACTGTTTACATGTGTGTGTGTGTGTGAGAGTGACACAGTGGTTACTGGCTGAACCATAAACGTGCGTAGTGTCCCAGTCCACCCTCCTCTGCGATGGAAAAGATCGATTCTCACTCCGATCCCTGCTGGCGCACTTGTTTTGTTTCATTTGTCTGTCTTTTTCTCTGACAGTTTCTTCTTAGCGCCTGTGAGTTCAACATTCTGGGGTTTTAGCAACAGGTCCTGCTGGTACTTGTTTTTGGCATTGCTCGCCCCTTTTGGAGCCTTAGTCCGTTGACCTTTGACACGCTGGTTCTTGTTAACGCCAGATTCTTTTCTGGCGGAATCGTCTGCCACTTTCTCACTAAAGTTATCAAAAGAGAGAAGATAAACGGTGAAAATCCGAGGCATCAATAATTATGTCTTCACCGGGGGACTTACCATTGATAGTCCCCAATAATAATAGTGTATTACTATTAGATAACTTTCCACACGAGCCACAACCGAGAACTGATTGACAACTGGGGACCTTTTCTTTCCTGTTTTCATCTTTGCAAGTTTTAATGGTGTCAACGGGGGACCTCCCATTATTTGCCTCATTTTAAAGCATGCCTTAATTGTATTTGTATTTGTACACAACGACAAACCGAGAACCATGCATTTTTAAGGACCGAGGACCAGTTATTCTCCTTCGTTAAACGTCCTCAGTTTAAATAGTTTACAAACTTGCATAGCTTGTGTATTGCTGTTAACAATGTAGTTCAAAATCTAGCAGATGATTCCCATCCAACGTGCAAATAGCGTACAAACCGGTTTGGTTTTTGCGCCTTTGACCTATTTCTAACGGTAGAACGAAATAATGGCATTACAAAAAGGCTATTACGAAATTTTTCTTGATGAAATGTCAATGCAAAATTTGTGGTAAGAGTATTTCTTGATCACTGCGATTTAAGTTCAACATAAAACTTCATTGAAATGTTTCTTTTAGAAGCAATGCGTTTGACCCAACAGTGCGCGTGACACGAACGGAGCTTAATACACTCAGTTCAAAACTTGGCGGGAAACTCGACCCTAACTAAAGATTTTCCCGCTGGGGAAAGTGGAAAAACGTTCGTTGTTGAAGCATAGTGATTCTATATTACTAGTAAACTTACGGGTGCAACCATTGTGTTATCTCTTATGGGAGGAGTGTTGGATCTGAAAAAGGTGTTGTTTTGGTCCCAACGTTTCAATCTCCTTGTCTTGAGAGTGGTTTTAATACTCACTGATTAACAAAACTTAAAGGGTTCGAAAAGCAACTAGTTAAGTGTGCTGTGAAACTTACTCTTCTGCATCATCGAACTCCACGCCACATGATGGGCAGGCCGGGCTGTATTGAATCTTACAACACAAAAGTCCGTAGCTTCGATGGTAATTCACAATCCCTGACCTGCAGACCGGACACAGGCCACCAGGTACGGCCTTGTCCGTGCATAGTCCAAGCGCACTGGGAGCGACGATTGCAGCCGGAGCGGCGAAGGAGCGCATGATAGTAGGGGCATAGGGCCTGCAGCCCGTGCAGCGTCGTTCGCATGCCAGATGGGAGTCCCTCCTCGTTCTGTCCAGCTGATTGAGGTAAGGGGTTCCTGCATCCCAAGATATCAAGAAAAACAAACATCATAAACTCAGACGACTTTTAGTGAAACGATCCATACTTAGCGATTGATGAGTCGCAGAACTTTCAGATTCTGTATGAAGTCGTGCAAACGCTCTTATGTTACACTCGAACAGTCTCCTTCGGGTTAGGTTAAGTCATACAATTTAAGTAGTACTCGAGTTCGAGTTCTTGGGCCATAGAGTACGAGTACAAGTGTCCGAGTACCGGAGACGAGTATTTTGCTAGCCGAGACGAGTATTTGCTAGCCGAGTACGAGTATAGTACGATCAAAACTTGAGCAGTGCTGGAGTCGAGTACCGAGTGCGAGTACTACAACACTGATGAACTGATAAGGTACATAAGCTGCATAGGGTCGTGGGATCTGGGAGGGGTGGGGTGGTTGGAGTGTTGGTCGTGATTGCTGCAAGGGTGCTGCATCATGTGTAATAGCTCATGAACCTTAAACCATGTACATCTACAGCTAGGTATCAAAGTTTTCAACGAGTTCTGTCGCCCATAAAGAAGTATGCCAGTGTAAACATAGGGTTCAAGATTAACAAATTTACTTGGTGTAAGCCGAATACACCGATCCATTAAGCCACGCCCATTTCTCATTGACCAATCACAACCGCGAATCTGATCACCATTTGAGCCGTTTGGTGATCTTTGCACTAAATGGTGATCGGGTTTCGCGGCTGTGATTGGTCAACTCGTAAGGAGGCGGGGCTTAATGGATCGATCTATTGGAAGGGGGCCAGTCAAAGTCTATGAACACTCTATGTACATTGGCTGGTGGCCCTAATATGTATAAAAGTTCCGCTTATAGCAAGTCTTTGGTTCTACGCTCATCAACTAATTGCTCCATAAAATCACCCACAAGATTAAGTTTAAGTTTTGCATTCAAATTCAGATCACAGTGTGATAAAACAAAACGTGCTTGTGTTAAGCGCCAAGGCGTAATGGCGTCGTAGCACAACTCCAATGTCTACAGTAGACACTGTGCGTCGATATAAATCAATCAATTCAATTTGAGGGTCGATTCCCTCGTCTGTTACGACAGATTCTTTAACTTTTCACTCATGCAACTGAAGTATTTAATAAAGACTAACAAATGAGACATTGCAGACGGCTACGTGTTTGATATAATAACTATCTTGGTATCTTTCTTAATTTGGTAGATCGTGCGCGGGATTTGAGCGCCAAGCATTAAAGGGACTTTTACATTTTTAATTGTTCCAGGAAACACAATAATTTCCGTCCTTCAGTTTTTATTGAACATTATACCGCCAACATGTGGAATTGTCAAATTCGGTTTAGCAAAACAAAGCGAAAAACGGTGTATGTGCTGTGAGAGATTTTGTGCACGAAGCTAATTCGGCAATCACAAATAAGCAACATTGAGTTGTGTGGGTGGGGATGATCACTAGTGGTGTAGTCAAGTGTTAAGCTGGCTTTTACTGTTGAGTACTTGGGTGGCCTAGTAGTAGGCCTACTCGAGTATACTGGGGCCATTGAATACGTTTCGATTCTGGTGTTGTAAAAAACCCAGTTCCAGTTCAATCAGTAAAGTTTTCAGCTACAAGCCCTGCGGTCTTGTGGATTTTCCCCAATGATTCAAGCCCTGGAGAGATTTCGCATTATTTCCATCTGCACACTAGAAGTTATTTTCTTACTTCTCACAACATGCAAATATTCAAAATATACTGGTAAGGAGACATGAAAATCAGCATCTCAGAGTTCTTATTCTGTCAGCTTTATAGGCCGAGAGAATTCCTTAAAATTCAATAAAATGTTATCGTCGCGAAGGCACGATGAATTTTACAGATTTGCAAATCTATAAATCGCATTTAATGTACACAAAGCATGTCATTGTATACGGCTCGTCAGTGCATTATCATTTTAATAAAACGTGCTTGCTTTCCGTTTATTAATTGTGTACGCCGGTTTAATCAGCACTCCGTATTTGCTTAATGCCCAGTCGTGTACAATTAATTATATTTGCTCTAGGCCGAAGCATTGAAATTTTCATTAATTTTATTGACATTTTTGAAACAAGAGGTTGTTAGCATAAAGTCGCAGAAAAACCAGAGGATTGCAAAATACTGTGTATAGGAGGTTTGCAGACGATTATAATATGAGGGCTGCACAGGGGTTTCAGAACATTCTGTAAGTTTGCAGCATCTTATGTTGAAAAGAAAGCCATCCCTTCCTTAATGAAGAGATTACAACTTTGAAGAAGAAAAAAACACGTCACCCTAGGTCGTTTTCATTGAACTGCTTTTTAGCATTTTGTAAAAGGGTGGCAGAATATTCTGTATATTAGGAGGGTTGCAGAATATCTATCTGGAGAGTCGCAGACATTTCTGTCGGAGGTTACACGAACGCGCAAAGGACTCTTGGGGAAAATCCGAGTCAAAGCAAACAGGCAACCACACAATCATGGCACGCCGATTTTGAAGCAAATGCATGCGGTACACGACTATAAAATCCGGCTAAACTACATCATGGCGTCCATCTTGGCAGCTTGACTTATTTTTTGACTGTAGGCCTACTCGGTTTCCCAAGATACATTGCGGTATATTTTTAAGATGGCGCTTGTGCATAAATGGGCTAATATCATGATCTTTTATTTCGATTGCCAGACAAAGTGCTCACTTTTCGGACCCAATTGTATAAGAGCTTACCATACTGATTGTAATATATGTGGTGCTTGATATACACAATGAATATCCAGTGCTTTGTTTGTAGAAAATTGTCTCTTCTGGTGTTTTGCCACAGAGAAGAAATTTGTATAAAATTACCCCCAATGTATTTTGACGACAAAGCCTCCGAGGGCATAGTATAACAATGGTTTGTAGAGAGCAGCTGTAGAGAGCAGTTTGTAGAGAACAACAGAAACTGCAATACGAATATTGATCAGATATGATTCTGATGGGCCAGCAATCTATATCAGACCAAAAAACGTGTATGGAAAATAATGCCAACTCGACCCCTTTTTCCCGAAACCGATGCAACGTAATCGACTTTAATGCTCATTGTTTAAGCATGGAGCTCCAAGTAAAGACTGCTGCATCACATGTATCGATTTGCTCTTTTTTAATAATAGTCGGATTAACAAACATTTCACCGAAATGTGACCACTTTATTAGATTCCGTTTGTTTTTTCGCCCAGCTCCGTTGAAAGCGTTAAGATTTTCGAGCTATAGCGCCTCGCTCTTTCAAAATATCGAAGCTTTTTTATTATGAAGTTGGCCGCTTTGTTGAAGCAGAATACGATGCCATGCAAATAAAAATGCTTTCAAGTCGCGGCTGAAGAAAGACCTCCATTTTCATATGGGAAGAAAGAGAAATGTGAACCATTCTGTGTGAATATATAGGCCATACTTATAATGTATAGGCCTACTATACGTAAACACACACATTATGATATCATGTATGCGTGCAGTGATATCTAAGTATCACTGAAGAATGGCGTGCGTTTTGTATATATTATTTGTGATCATGCCATTACTGTTAGACCTACCTGATAAATTCAATAATGAGAAAATGCAATATTCCAACAGAGTGTATTTGAATTGAGACCCCAAAAATTCAATCAAAGAAGGGGGACGGGAGATTAAGTTTATTGTCCTTAAAAATGTTTGGTTTTCCTAAAACAACTTTAACGATCGCAACTGCGAAACTGGTTGCATGTGATCACCCATTTTTTTCATGAGTTTGAGTAGGATTGTTTCTAATGTAGCCTACATGATAGAAAAAGCTAACCCCCAAAACAACACCAGCTGGCTTCTTCACATAGTCATGGAATTTTCAATTAAATCAGTATTCGGATATCATTGTACATAATGATTGATATTTTTTTTGTCTTTCCCAAAAATGAAACAGAGCATGCTGCAGTGCACGGGGAGGGTTTTACTCTACCTAAAACAATTAAATAAGCAAAAGGCAAAGGGAAAGTTCTATACCCATGTAGATTGGTTGTCTTTGCCAGTCAATATTTGCAAACAAGATTGGGGCTTTGGAAAAGTTACTGTTATATCTTTCTCGTAACAAAACCCTTGAATTAAAATCCCCGGTTTTTAGTCCCCACCTGATTGAATGTATTTCTCCCGGATTAGGTTTTCCTCAACATCTTCTCCACACATTTATCTTCAGGTCTTCGCTCTCTGCAAACTACCCGGTCAGAATTGGCCCGGATTCCGGATCTATCAGGGATCCTGACCCATGTGTGGGTCAGGCAGACCCGGAATATAGTTTAAAATTAGATTTTAACTCGGATTCTGCGTCGGTTTGACCCGTTGCTGGTTCATTTTGAGACAGGTTCCGGGTCATACTGAACCTGAAATGGGTCAGGCCCCTCCGGATCCGGAATCCGTGTCAGTTCTGACTGACCCGGAAGTTTGTAGAGTGTAGACCTGAAGATACCTGTGTCGAGAAGATGTTGCGGGAAACCTCATCTCGGGAAACCCTCGCAATCAGTGCCCAATTTCATAGAGCTGCTTAAGCAGAAAATATTGCTCAACAATTGTCTGCTAAGCAGAAATGGGCAGGATACCAGTCACAAATTGTACATGTGACATGGTAGTTTGGCTGGTAAACTTATTCTGGTAAGCGAAATGTTGTTGTGCGTATATAGGGTAGGGTTCATAGCTCTATGAAATTGGGCCCTGGTGGGGACTGAAAACCCACTATAAGACATGCAAGGCTCCAGTGCGAAGCAAGATTCAAACCGGGGTCCACAGGAGGTAAAAGGCAATGAAAAAGCCAACTTGAAAACCGTATGCCCCTAATACTTCAGAGAATGTAAATCACCAATGTTTTTTTCAGGAACATGGAAATTGATGAGGTATTCGGACAAGATAATGAGTATAGTATTACATGCTCTGCTGATGTAAACAGTTTTTGCAACTAATAATATAAACACACCCTTTGGTTTATGCACGTGCAGGTATTCTGATATTATGGTTGTATCGTATAGTGTCTGGGATGTCTGTTATTGAAGATGAACTTATAACGCCCCCACATTGTTTGGCAATGTGGCGCCGGTTTCTCTCGCTAATTCAATCTAATTCATTAGATGGAAAGCTAATTTTACTGAGACACAATGATGGAGTATATTGTGCATGGATATAATGCTGTTAAAGTGTGGACAACTGTCTGCTCTAACGAACATCAAGATATTTAGGAACACTAAGTACAATTTTAAACTCAATTCAATCTGCATGGGCCAGCATCTGGGCCCAAATAAGCACACACTTGAATTTACGAAGATATGCCACATTGTTGTTGCTGCGGTATTTTTCTGCAAGCAATCTTTTTTAATCTACAGCTTTATGAAAGTTGGCCCGACCCATCATGGCACATGCTGTGGTGTAATTTTTTGAAGAAAAACACCCGGATGTTCTTTCTTTACTGCCGTTGGCGGAGACCTTTTCGTGGTTCCCTGCAGTGACCTAGACAAAAAGTAACATTCAGTAAACGGTAACCAGCGTAAAATGCCAGCCGAGTTTACGTGAAAACATTCAAAGTAAAAGGTGTTTCGTAACAATAAACACAAAATCAAGAAAAGAAAATGATAAAAAGAGCCAATCACAGGCTGCCTTTATATTTTATATCAAGCAAGAAAAGCTTCAATAACTTATTTGTACGCAATTAATGTCATGTAGTAATTATCTTAAGTATATTTCTGTTAATACTTATACTATTTAACTGATATTTTTAATGTAAAAATATCAAAACTGTTGCGTATGGGACAAGTTAGGCACCCTGAGAACGTTTCTTGATCTGTTCTACTCGTAGGCATACTCCAAACTGTCTAGAGACACATTTGAAGGGCACAGTGTGTACCACTTTAATAACTACCGGGTCATAATTGATCCTGTGTCCGGGTCTCGGGGGCCAGGCCCTTGTTTGAGTCAGGCTCAACCGGAAATTGGCAACATTTTTGTTAATTGTTAACTAAGATTTGTATCAGTTTTACCAATTGCTGGGTCAATTTGACACAGATTCCGAGTCATACTGACCCCAATATGGGTCATGCAGACCCCACGTGACCCGGATCCAGACCAATTCTGACCCGTTTATTTTTAGAGTGTTAATGTCCGTTTCTTTGTGACATGATCTTTACACATACAAAGTATCTGTTTATTCCATTTACTCGTCTTCAGTTATGTCTTCATGACGAAAAACCTCTGATTACTTGTTTCTCTTTAAAGCACACAGCCAATACAATTTATCAAAGACTATCCGCACCTTTATGTGACCAAACATAAATACGAAAAAACGTGTGGAAGTTCTTTGCTTAATCGGTCATCGGAGTCACGAGGAAACTAAAAAAAAAAAAAAAAAAAAAATTATATATTTTTTCAAAATTTTCAAAGCTGGGTCTTGGACTCGCGAGATCAAAACTAATTGTTTTACTCATTTATAAAAACTGTAGTATTTCAAAGGAAGTTTTCCCACAATGACTATCTTTATACATTGTAAGTATTTGTGCAATTCTTATGAACATTTATAATTATGTTCAATCTGACCAATGCTGTGAACACCCTTTAAAGGTGCTGCATACGTTTGGTAATTGGAGCCTCACTACTGATTGTGTTAATCCTATAGAAATGAAGGTACATACAATAAAACTAACCTGTGAAAAGTTCACTTCAAAAGGTGGTCGCGTTTTTGAGATATCACCGAAAAACCGGAGCGAATATTTCCACGCAGGAATAAACAGTCTGAGAAGCGTTTCTGACAGAAACGCTTCTCAGATTCAAATTTTGGGGAATAAGAAGTATTTTTCCATAACCGTAGTACTTCGAAGTTAAAAGTTTCTCAAAATTCATTATACTACCCAAAGCTGCTGTACTTCTTACCAAGTAAGTTTTTATTGCCATTAATTTTCAGAGTCATTACCAAACGTGTACTGTGCCTTTAAGCAACGAATCATTTCAGTGGATGTTTATAGACTGTGCAAGTCTCGCGCGCATTCGAACTTCCGGGACCATAGTGGTCCCAACCATATGGAGTTTTACGTGGGCGAGATTTTGTTTCGTCAACTATTTTAGTTTAACGTAGTTTATGACCTATGTTGTTGGGAATGTAATACTAAGTGATAACAAAATATGAAAGTAAAACCAATTCAACAATATAACAAAGAAAACCCGAGAATTAAACTTGACCTCAGCTTCCGGTTATTGCAAAAAATTAAGAATTTTGTGCTCACCTCCGATCATAAAACTTATGTAAAAGCTTGTTTTGGATGCGCGATTATAATCGCCAGATGCTGTAATTGCAAAGCAAACCCTTTTCATTGCAGTCTATGGTGTTGAGGCGTCAGCATTCCCCCAGTCTTTAAACTGCGATACGGGTAAATTTAAAACCCGTTTGACCTTCACGAATCTGTGTAAGGGGTTTCTAAAAAGTTAACATAAAAAAAGCATCCTTGTCCCAGAGTTTTAATTTGTTTTTAATTTGTATTTTTTTTAAAAGCTAAAACTAGTTTCATAAAATTGTCATGATTTATTTTTGTTGTTCAGATTTTGTCATGAGATATAATTTAAAACAAAGATTTGATTTCAGAAATAAAAATGTTCTTCGTTTGACGTGTTTTCTCGTTCGGATACGCGCGAGACTTGCATAGTCTATTCCATTTGAGCGTCTTTAAAAGGAAAACAGTGGCTCTGTCATCAATTGCTACTTGACAAGTCTTGCACAATTCAAGAAATAACGAGGAAAACAAGAGGATAACTTCAATAAAACTGTTCATGGGATCTGTTTGTTTCATATTTTTGTCCCTAAGAAAACCTTCCCTCAAAACTTACTGTGATTTGCAGACGTCAAGAAAATTGTGGAGATGAGACAATGTTTTAAGTAGCCTTTATGGTAAGATTCTTTACAAGACGGCCCTTTTTATCAGATGTATTAATGTTTTTAATATGACGCGCAGCTGTTCATCCCGAGTGATGCTGACTTTCGCACGATGCTGTCAGAGTTAAGTGGCCCAGGGTCATGCGGTACTTCTGTGTAAAATTGTGCCGTGCATTTCATCAAATTCCAATTTACTTGGTGGGAAATGAGCGTCCTCCGAAAAGGAAGAAAAAAAAAAAACTCAAATGGGCAATACGACACTACGGGAATATGAGTTGCAAATGGCAAAACTTCGGTGGTTTGTTGAGAAAAATTGCTAATCATAAGTAATAATCAAATTTCAAATGAACATAAAAGTTTCATATTTTTTAGTTGACCAACCACTACTAGAAATGTGTATACTTGATTTGACGTTTGAGAATATGGCAGCTGAATAAAATATGCGAAATCTAAGATGATACCAGTATTCAGTTTTTTTACAACCTGTGTATAATGAATACAAAAAATTAAGATGTGACGCCATGGTGAGCTGCTGTTTAGTAACAATGTTACCTGCCCATCCATGATAATTTTGAAACGATTTGAAGAAAAACTGAATGGTATACTTTTCTAATAAAAATCAGTTGTAGTTTATTACTCTTCTTATAAAACAATGATTTGGCTCATTTACTTTGTTTCTTATTGTTTTTTATGAAAGGCTTGCCTACACTAACCGCTGAGCTTCTATTGCGAACTCACTGGAAAATCTTTAAATCAAATTTCGACAAGAGTGCACTCTGTTCAGCTCAGTCGAATGGTTCCTTTGCATCGGCTCAATTTTACTCCCTTATCGCCCAGACTGTTCATATTCTTCCCAAACCCAACGAGTTGTGGGTGTCCTTTTCAGGATTGATCACCAGCTCTAATTATTGCATGTGTATCCTTCGAACGCTTCAAGACTAAGATAGGATTGGCAAATATCGACAAACAAAACTGATCAGTTCCAATCTGAAACCAGAGTGATTATGAAGTTCTTACCAGTATCAATCCTCTTGGAAAATAGTTCCGTTCGAAATACTGGAAAAGTTGAGAAAATTACATTAAAAAATACCTGCTCTTGTCACCCTTGTATATGCATGTATGTGTGTTGTCTTGTCATTTAGCCTTCGAGAAAGACTCTGCTAGGGTCGAAACGTCAGGCCACTAACTAATTTTTTGCATTTAAAAATACCCTCAAAGTGACCGTTGCTTATGTCAAATACTGCAATAAGCGTTTATATGCACATTCACAAAATGCTGAACATATTAACCGCTATTTTGTTATTTTTACCCAAATGTGACCACCACTTATGAAATTTGCACAGGTTCGTTGAGGATGGTGAATTCTTTCCAACATACACCTTTGTATTTCCCCTTTAAATGTAGAGGAAGATAAAACATGACGCTGAAGCTTTATAATCGAGGCATTCGAGCAATTTAAGATGTGATGCATCTGATAATAAAGTCAATCAAACATGAAACAAATGTTAATTATGTGTTTAAGCACCAGCTGATCAGTCACATCTATAGGAAAAAACCTCCACGGCTGTTCAACGGCTGCAGAGGTCTATGGGTCGTCACCGTTAAGTTTTGCGAGAGCAACGACGATGAGGCAAAACTTACAACCCCGTACCCCGGCAACCCCCGTACCCCTTGCCGCCCCCCCCCCCCCCCCGCCCCCACACCATTGATGAGGTCAAGTAAACGCAACGAATACTTCGGTTCATCGACCCCCAAATCAATGTTTTCCTTGCCCCGCTTTTCCAATCAAATAAAGGTAACAAATTATTGACCACAACACCCACCATGTGCCTATTTTGAAGTAGTAAATCAGTTAAGGAACTCGATTGTGATAGTTGTCTAGAATATAATTACATAACATGTTTCTCCGCACAGTTTGTTGCAGGAATTACAAAAGTAAGTTTTCAGACTTTAAAGAAACCCCGTTCGTTTGTCTTTTTGAGATATGGTGGACACTGTTTGGTGTGGGTGTATACAGACAAATTTACCCACACTATAGTGTCATAGTATTGTGTCCATTATGTCTCATCACCATAAACTGTCGGTATTGTAATCCTTTGTTTTATGTTAAAGGTCGATTGTCAAAATTACCAAAGAGAACAAATAGCCTGAAAGGCCACTGAAATAATGAGGCCACAAATTGAAACGAAAAAAGAACGAAATTGAGACAGTCATCAGAGCGATGAAGATAAATGAAACAATTTAAAGGCGGGGTATACTTTTGGTAAATGTCAAAGACCGGGTTCAATTTAATGGCTCTGCTTACCGCTGAATTCTGCGCTTGCGATCGCCATTCTTCGCTTACTGTGCTAGTGCCGAATTTCTGCGCTAGCTAGCTGTATAATCGAAGAAAGTCTAGTAACGTGAACTATAATTACGCACGCGCACAAGCACGAATTCCCTGCCAACAGTAAGTGCGAAATTCCCTGCTTCTGTAAGCGCCGATTCTTTGCTTACGGTAAGCAGAGCCATGAAATTTTACCCAGGATCCTCAATTGGTGTATCCCAACAATGCATAAAAACAACAAACCCTGTGAAATTTTGTGCTCAATTGGTCATGGAAGTTGCAAGAAAATATGGGGTAAAAAAAATCGTTGCATAGAATTGTGTGCTTTAAAGTGAGTTTATACTTTTGGTAAATGTCAAAGACCAGTATCCTCACTTGGTGTATCCCAACATATACATGAAACAATAAACCTGTGAAAGTTTAAGCTCAATCGGTCATTGCAATCACCAGGAAAAAGTGGGGGAAAACCTTAAGTGTTTTCACTGTTTTCAAACATCGAGTTTTCGACTCGTGAGATCAAAACTAACTGTTTTACTCATTTCTCAAAAACTATTTAGCATTTAAAGCAAAAATATTTCAAAGGGAGTTTCCCACCATGACCTTCTTTATACCATGTAAATTATGTGTGAATCTGTGAACATTAATATTTTTACTCTAACCAATGTTACAAACACCCTTTAAGATGCCTGAGAAAGGCTTCATGCCCGAAGCCTTTCTCAGACTCAATTTTGTGTGTGAAAAATGACTTTTCTCTTAAGTTACAATACTTCACAGGGTGCCGTTTCTATTAACAGCTCGCCAGTTTTCTTTTCCAAGTAAGTTTGTAAGGTCATTATTTTTGGAGTAATTACTAAAGGTATAGGGGCCTACCCTCCCTTTAAGAAACGTCTCGTAAAAATTGATGTTTCGTTTTTGGTTTGTACTGCTTATAATGAAATAAATATTGTGCTTATAAAACTCTAATCCTTGACTTCAAATCAAGGTTCTGCGATAACTTAAAACAGCAACGAAGCATGAAATAATTGATAAGAGATTTCAATTTTGTTATTATAAACGTTAAATCTATTCTAAAATCAGCCACTAAAATCACGGTGGGCCTAATAATCAAATACCGTATACTTTTCCCCATCTGAAAATTTTGAAGATAAAGGTGTGAGGCCAATAGTAATAACATGTATTCCAATTCATTGATGCATTCAAATAGAACATGAACACAGTCGCCTCCTTTTTAAATATATAAATTAGCCCAAATAATTATTTGCTAGATGTTGTCGAGAAAACAATAAAAATGCTGTCAATTTTACTGGTAGTGTTTTGTAGTTCCGAAAGCATTCTTTAAAAACATCCAAAAAAACACGCAGTGACCCCAAACAATCAGCGCCTATAGATAGTTCCCAGTAGACGCCATCTTTACGGGCAAATCGCATTTTGGCTTGCAGGCGCGTCAAGCGCTCAAATTATTAACGCAGCCGCGTCATTCACTAACCAATCATGCAATGAGTTTGGTGAAATGTGCGCGTGCTGCACGCCGTTCTCACGCGTAACGCATGACTGTGTGTTCCAAATTGCCCGTAAAGATGGCCGATTTACGTCATATTGCAACCTATCTATACTCACCAAAATTGAAACTCAGATGATAAAATTATGAACAAACTAGTTTTTCTTTTTTAAATACAAAACAAACTCTTTTATTCTGTTGTATTTTTGTTTTGTTAGTTAGATGAAGAAAAATACAAAGTTCATCCAGGACCTTGGTTTCGTCTTCCTCCAAAAATCACACATCCTTATAAATAAACCCCTGGCTCCATAGCTAAACTACTGATATGTAATAAACAGTCTGTATTTGTAATGTGTTTAAGTTTGGTTTAATACAAGAGTGTCAATTAAGTTGTAGGCATTTATGTTGAGGCTTGTATATACTCAATGCTGCCATTAATATCAAGACAGAATGCTTTTAAACAGGATTGCACGGACCTCAAACAAACATTGACAACATGGTCAATATTTAAAGGGCATGTGATATCATTGATAGAGTCCAGATTCAATTCCACTCATGTAAATTTTAATTTAAAAAAATCAAACAACAAGTCTGTGAACATTTCATTTAATTTGATGGGGCAAAATTTCAGCTAAAAAATACCCGTGACGGAAACAGTTGTGTGTTTGATGGTTATTTGTGCACGTTCACGTCGGGCAGTTTAATATTACTGTGGAGGCAATTGTAATAAAGCAAAAGTGATTTTTGAGGTCTTTCAATGCCACATTGACTTGAGGATTGGCATCGGTATTATTTTAATATTAAATGAGCTCTCAGATTCAAACCAATCGTTAATATTGCGATAATTAATAATCGTGTCTTAATTGAATATAGGACATTTGTCAATAGTTATTTATGCACTATAATTATAATGAACCGATTAACAATTGTTAAATAATCAATTTTGCATTTAGCACTGATAGCTGTGAAAGAAACAAGCTTGCAGCGTAACGATGACACAAGCAATTAACGTTATTTTGAATTTTTCCTCATCAACGAAAAAAAACCCGATATCTGAAAACCACACAACAGGCAAATATTATAATGAATATACTTACGTCTGGGCCAGTTAAATAGAAGCGCCATGTTCACCTATTCATCCTTTATGTATTCATAGGCTTGAATCTGCTGCTAGATGGAAGCAGAGAAAAGGCATCCAGTGTACAATGGACAGGAGGTTTGCTTGATACTCGATGATAGCCAGGCACAGTGGTTCTGTTTTACCCTATATAGTCCAAGGAGCGCTAAAAGGTTGAGGTATATTGTGTTATGCGTGTCAGTGTCTTGCCTTGCATGATGTGTGTGTGTGTGTGTGCACGCGGCGAGGCAGGCACACGGAGGCAGAAACCCAACTCATTGCGATGGTAACCCGGGCTCTTTGGCCTGCAGGAGGTGATGCGGTGAGATGAGGAGAGCATCCCCGACGACTGTTGCATGTACAAACCAATGGATGTACTTGTAGAAGGGGATCGTTTTCGTGTGTGTAACAGTGCACATTTTCAGTCAGGCAGCACGCCATCCAAAACCTACTACACTCAGTGGCCAGCTTTCTCATTTTCACCTATTGCTGTCTCACTGCAAAACATCATCCATTAGAAAAGAAGAAAACAAAAACCCACATCTTTCTTGTATTGCATAAATATCTGAAATACCCGTCTTATTATTCGTAGCTTTAGATTCACACACACACTTTGAAAACAGTAACATTTGGAGCCTACTGATTGTGTTAATCCTATATAAATGTAGGTACATACAATTAAACTAACCTGTGAAAATTTCACTTCAAAAGGTGGTCGCGGTTTTGAGATATCAACGAAAAAACGCTTCTCAGATTCAAATTTTTGGGAATAAAAAGTGATATATTTTTCCATAACCGTAGTACTTCGAAAATAAAAGTTTCTCAAAATTCATTATACTACCCAAAGCTGCTGTACTTCTTACCAAGTAAGTTTTTTTGCCATTAATTTTCAGAGTCATTACCAAACGTGTACTGTGCCTTTAAGCAAAAAATAGCTGGGAATAAGCCTGAATCAAAACATTAACATTAACTTTTGTCTGATAAACTTGTTTATGCTACACTGCGAACATTGTGTGTTGATAAGTAACAACTTGAAGCACATAATCATAATGCAGCATAGGCCTAATCTGTTGTTTTAGCCAACTGAATACCCCCCCCCCCCCCCCACAGCTCCTAATATCATTTTAAAGGAACTTGTTGAATTCCTAGAAAGACATATCACCATTCCTAAAGAGCCAAAACGAGGCACAGTCACAAAATGCAGACTGATATTAAGTTCATCGATATAATCAATATTTAAATGGACACGACAGGGAACCAGACGTCTCAGGCACACTTCGGTGTGAACAACCGTCACTTGCTGATTGTTGTCTGCATCTTACGGCCACCACGCGCCACTGCGGTCGTCAATCGATCCGCAAACTGCCGCCTTTTAAGTAGGGCCTTTACCCATGCCAAGACAAATCAAGAACAATTTCACTGTATAGCTAAATTTTCCACATAATTATCTCGCCAATTTAATGGCAAGGCCGACTGTGAAAGACAACCCTTTTTAATTAACTTCGGTCCATCACTGAAGGATGGATACGTCTGGTCAAAATTGAGAAGGGCAAGGCTTCAGGAGCAGAAAAAGTAGCTAAGCACAAAATTACTCTTACCAGAATAATTAGGTTACCAGCCAAACTACTATTTCGTGTGTACAATTTGTGACAGGTATCCTGCTCATGTCTGCTACGCAGAAAATAATTTATTAAACATTGTGTGTGTGTGCTTAAGCAGCTCTATGACATTGGTTCCTGGTATAAGACAAGTCATCATCATTTGTATATCTAAGTGACTTCTTGACATGCCCATCCAGCTATTGCTTAGGATAATTTGAGTCTTAGCTACCCAGTAATTGATATTTCTCTAAGTATCTAAGTTCTTAAGGGCGTGGCAACACCCCGACTTTATCCTGACGAGCGAAAAGGCCAAATAATACTACCACACCATCCAAGATAATATTTTGAAAAAAATCATGACCGCCCCTTTAATTATCAAGTTAGTGACAGCGGCATAACCCAGGGGGATGGGGGATGGGTACGAGGGCGGGAGCGGGGGGTACATTATGCCCCATATTAATGGCTATGCCCTTTTAGTGCCCCTTTGAAACCTTGACTTTTTAGATTACAAATTACATTAGGCCTACATTTTATAAACTTTGAATGTGATAATTTTAGTGTTTTTTAAACTATTTTTCCATTTTCACGCAGACAAAATTAATAACGATTTGTTTGTTTCCCCTCTCGGGTCAGATTAGGCCTATTTGAAATAAAATAATAAATAAAATAAAAATTGCATAACAAGAGCGCTGACGAAGTGCACTCAGAAACTCCAGTTTTAATTGGCCAGAAGTGACCGTGCCGCTAGAACAAAACGGTGCGCCCCTGGTCCACCCCGCCCCTTAAGAGAATTACCCCCACCTCAGGTAATATATGAATCTATGTCAATGAAAGTTTAATGTTTTATATTTACTGCTGCAACAAACGATTGGAGTCGTTTGTATTCTTCCTCTCACTGTTTTATGTTACACAGGAAATCGGAATAAAGCTTCTGTCACCCCCCCCCCCCCCCAAATAGGAACGGCAAAATAGTGTTTTCTTCTTTTGACCACTAAAAATGGAGGGAAATAATGTAGCCTAAAGGTTTGTACATAATAAAGTGGGGGGGGGGAGGAAAAAAAAAGAAAAAATGAAAAGAGATATTAATTAACAAACGTTCTCGGAGTGTTTTCCAATTATACAAATCAAGGCTATTCTTTGCGGTTTTAGACAACCTTAGCAGAAACTATTATTTTTGGCTCTGATCACGCCAATTGAGGGCGCGCTTCAATCAACAACATCAGATGAACACACATGTAATTGACAAGAATGCGTGGACTTCTTCGACTAGTTGGGCGAAAGTCTTCGCTAAGATGGTATGTTGATGTTGATGTTGTTTATCATGATGTCATTGTAACCATTATGTTTTTAGTCACACATGTGCATGCACACACGGCTACTGAGACACTCAAAAATAGTTAAAACCAGTTTTGATTTCTGCATCTTTAGTCAGCCATCATCTCACTGTTATTCTCAGTCAGTGGCTGTGCGTGTACTACTTTACGGGTTATGTACAGTGGAGTACTAGTACTACAACTTAGCAGAGGTGACACAACTTGGAAAAAAAATGCAAAAATCAAAACCACCAAATTTAAGTACAATACACAAAAATCATAAGCATAAAATTTGGTTGTGGTCAAATACTCACAATTGCCTGACTATTCAACCCAGGGGCAGGGGGCAACTTGCTTACAAATTGAAATTCACTCAAAAAAACACCCAAAAACGTCCAGATAAGAAGGTTGTGGCTTGCTCCAGAAGTGTTTCCTTTAGACAAATCATGAAATGGAAATGGTGAAGCTTTGCATAGTAAATTGTTAAAATGGTAAAATTGATACACTGTTATAACATGGAGGTAGGAATAGAAGGAGATACAACGACAGACCACAGCCAATTAAGCCTATTAGCGCCTCCAGCAACCCTGCAGTAAACCACTGGGGGCCACCCGCTGAGCGCTTGCAGTTTACGACCGAGATAAGGCTCTTTGATGCACAGACTCCCATGCCGCGGTTCGGCCGTCCATGCGAACACAAATCATTACTGGAGTACGGAACTCTCCGACGAGCACACAGATCTGGAAAAGAAAACGCATGCGCAGTAGTATTTAACAGGGTGTAAGCTGTGCGCCTTGTTTTCCGTTCAATGCGTTGTGAAATTGTGAGTTTTTTGGTTTTTTGATCGGCGATTTTGGACCATTCCTTCGCAGGTTTGTACTCAAATCATATTTTTATGAATTATGAAGAATGTAAGATTATGGTTGATATTTAGAGGGTTATTTAAAAGGCCCCTGTCGTCCCCTGTGTTCGAAAATAGAGTTTTATGAAGCAGTGTTTTTCTCTCATCACGACAAGTGCCTTCCCAATGCGTTGCTACGTGGACCAACAAAAATATTGCCGTAAAAAAAATGTGTTTTCATCCGAATTGATCGGCGTTTTCAGAATGACCCCATCGAACAGTGCATTTTTTATGGGAAAGAATGTGGTATCCAACCCCCACTTTTCTCACTTATTATAAACAGTTCCCTCCTAAAAACGCGAGCTAGTCTAGGCCTAGCACTGCAGGAGACAGGATCAGCACAGGAGATATACAAAAATCCAGACACAGCATAGTTTTATGAAATTCCGTGGAACTAGCCTTTAAATATTTTGTAAAGACCCCCTTACTCTTAGTTTAAAAAAAAAACTTTACAGTCTTTTCCCCACTCAGTATTTTCTCAAGTGAAAACAATTCCTACATTTATTTACATTTGATTGTTTACCAATGTTTTGCCCTTTTTTAACCCATGACATTTCATTATTATTTCACTCGTTTGTTCAGCTTTCCAAAACTTTGCTGAGGTACCCAGGTGTGAAGTACATCTTAAGCAAAAAGATGAATCAAGATCCGCTTCTTCAGCAAACAGCGTGCTGCCGGGGGCATAATCCCACAGTAGAGCAGTTTGGTCACAACTTGTATACACTTTATGTAGCCTCCTTTTGCACGAAAGCATCCAAGAAGGGAAACACCCAAACAGTGGCCCCACAAAAAAACAATTTAGATGACACCCCTCTTCCAAGAAGGAAGTTATATATTGTACAATTATTTGATGCATATGAGTGCAATGCAATATAATCACAAGGTGAAATCTGGACTGTTCCAAGTGATTATATTATGTGAAAATGTTACGAATGAAAGGCATCCAGTTTTTGTTTTAATACTCACACAGAGATCCTTGTCATTTGATGCATTTTAAATCAATTGCATTTAATTTTATTACAGTTTTAAACAATAAATGTTAATTAACTCACAAAGAATGAACATCAAACAAAAATGCATCGATTTGAATTGAGCTGAAATTTTCACAGGTTGGTTTTGTTTATCTCATGATTCATTTAAAGTACGGAAGCATTTAAAGACACTTTACCAAATAAGAAACTTTCCATTAAAATGTATTAGCACCATTGTATTTTTTCAAATCTAAATATATTTTAATATACGGATTGACAACATTATCAAACAGCTTTTTGGAAACATTCCTTGTTGTTTTACCCCATGTTACACCAATAATTATGAACTCTGTTCTGGGATAGTATTTTCTCTTTCAGAGTTCTTTTGATGTCGCACCAGGGAACTTGTCCAAATTATCTTTAGTGAGGAAAAATCTACTTATATTTTCCATTGTCCTAAAAAATAGATAAACATCATCCTTAATGTTGAAAAGGCTACCTCTATATTGGATTGCAATTCATTCGTATGTATATTCTAAAAATGATTTTTCAGTGTTACTACTACAGGCTTGCCAGGTTCCAAGAATTTTACAAAAGATGGATGCAGTTTCATTTTGTTGAGTTTTGAATTTGTTGTAAAGGGAAAAGGGAACATATCCTGCAACATACCTCAGAACCTGTTCTTCTTCCTTTGTGATTTGTACATTTCAGTTTTATTTTGTTGCGAGTCAGTAGAGTTTCTGTCTTTAACTAATAAACTTAACACAGTTTGTCATAAATACTGATATGTTATTAATACATGATGCCCATCAGTGTCAATGAAAGTCTGCAGAAATTTCTTTCATGTACCAATGCTTTCCAACTTGAACTGATGGAAAGCTCTCCACAACATCTCTGCTGCCTCTGCCTTAAAAATTGTTTCATCACCAGATATTATAATGAGCCACAAGGCACTGACGGTCAATTCAATAAAATCCAAGAATTGTGAAAAGTTTACAATTAAGAGAGTCGTCACAAGTCCAATTATGTTCAGTTCAGTTGGGAAACAACCACAGAATACTTTGTTTTTGGTCATTATGTCCAGCAGTCTTGAAATATTAAACAGCATTCTTCTTTGCATCTGCTGCAGTGAAAATTGCTGCTGGTCGCTTAACTGAAATAGAAGGAAAACAATCACAGTAATTATGTAAAATTGGTGCACACATATATTTGTTCCATTATTATGAATTATGAAATAACTTGAAGTTTTTGTGATACTTCATTTTGTATATTAATTTTGTACATTGTATATTTTTTGTCAGAAATTATGGTTTCTACACCTAAAGTTTGGTTTCATGTGAAATATTGCATTAGATCAATTGGAATGTAAAACAAATAATACTCATACTGATGTAATGTTTGTGTCTAACATTAAATGTTGAACATTTCACCTCTTGGCTACACATTTATTAGAAGTAATGAATTATTTGCAAAAATAATAAATTGTCCATGCTCTTATAGACCATAACTTTTGATCGCACACATTTTTTTTCTTGCATGGGTTCTCAATGATGTGGGAATGGTGCACTGATGCAGTGAGCTTGTTAAAACAATCATGTACATACCTTTCGGTTTGCGTCTTGCTGTCCCCTTGCCTGGGATGATGAATATTTTTCCCTTTAACCCTTTGAATTGGATGACTCTTCTGATTCTTAAGCCACTGAAACACTGTGCTTAGTCTTCTTGCATGGTTGGGATAAGCTTGACCACGAGGGGATGTCAGACAGGTCTACATCTTCTGTTTAAAAAGAAAAATGTTGCGAGATTCTTTAAACATTTCTCAGCAATTGTACTATAATAAATACAGCCAAGAAGGCCTATCATCTTTAGTATTAAAGATTTCCGAATGAGGCCCACGTACTCCACTTTTCATGACAAATATTACAATTTATTTGAGCAAGTGAAATTGTATTTTAAGACAACACAATTTTTTTACAACCTACTTTATTTATTAATGCATTTCAAAACCCCACTTTAAGACAAGCTTAGAAACGAAAAATGATCCAAGACTTCTCATTTAATTTAGATAGAGAATTTTCAAAACTTCCAAAGTTCTTTTGGAAAAAAACTGAAATAAAATCGATTTATTTTATTAGGCCAATGCCAAATAGGGCCACGTTTTTGTCTGATTCCCATAAACCACAAAAAAAGCATATCTTACCTTTTGGACTGCAGAGTTCGCAAAACCACTGCGGTATTGAATCTGACCTGACGCCCCCGGACGGGTAAGAAACCACTCAATTTTGCACCCTTTGTCGACGCAGGCAATCATTTCTGTCGTTGCCGGCAAACCACAGACACAATACCGCGTTGTGCCATTATCATCTGACCCAAAACTTCCGTCAGAAAAGCCTGCCAGATCTTCTTCATTCTCCGAAAAATCGCTAAAGTTGGACTCTTTTAGAAGTCGTCCTTGTTGCTGTGTACGCCGCCATTTTGATGCTCATCAACGTAGTGGAGGTACTGCGCACGCGCAAGTGAAACAACAATGCATTGCGGCTTCTTGCAGACGATCGCTAATGTAATTAGCGGCTCAGTGGGTGTTGTTTATTTTAGCCAATTGAGCATTAAGATAACGACCGCGGCATGGGAGTTTAATCCACTGATCGGCTGGTCGTTGTATCTCCTTCTATTCCTACCTCCATGGTTATAAGTTGTTAAATAGTTACACTGTCACAAACGTGATCTTTAAATGGTTCAGGCTGGCTTCTCTATGTGGTTTCTGGTTGACCCACAAATACGTCCATATACCTCCCTGTAGTTTTGTAGGCCTATGCTAATGCTATGCAATGAATTGTGTGGTCCATTATCATTACAATAGCAGTGCCATTATTATTAATGCTAGCCCCAATTTTGTGGCCAATGTCTCACTGAATCCTTGGCCACATGTCGGGACCAATTTTTTCGTTAAAAAAAGCTAAACGATAACAGGCGCATTCCCTACCCGGCGAGTCGGCGGTTTAAACCAGCTTAATGTGTTCACTTATCTCTTAGTCTAGCTTCCCTGGGGTGTTTTGGATGTTTAAATAAATAACTTTTTTAAAAGACATTTTAAGTAATAATTTTTCGATTACCTCCAAATTACTTCCCTCAATGTTTTTTGAGTGCAGCCATTTTGGATTGATCCCAATCATGCCAATCAAATTATGATGTCATGGGTCGGCCGGGCTGTGGGCGGTGCGAGGGTGCCAACATTTCAATGGTTGCCTTACATATGACATGGCATTATGAAATGGCATTTTGGCGTAGTTTAAAACTTTTTACGATTTATAAGCATAATTTGTTTTGCTTATCAAATTTTTGTGCTCTAAGCAGCTCTATGAAATTGGGCCCCGGAGACGTCTTTCCTTGCTGCTCGTGTAGCAAAGACGGTCATCAGACTGTGGCTAAGATTTGGGTTGTTAGAGGTACTGGTTCAACAGAGTAGGCCCCATGATGGATCCCACCAACATTATGGCAGGATACGAGCATCTTATTGATTGAGATTTTATAATCTCTTCTCTACACAGGATTAATTCCAGTCTCCATCTTCTCATCTTAACATTCCTCCAAGACTCTGCATCCTCCTCAATCCCTCAATCATCATGCCCTGCCTCATCAAGTGTCTTTGCTCTCTTCATCTCCAGGTATGCCTCCGCCCACTGCTCAACAGCTGCAGAGACCAAGGAGGGGAATCCCCTAATGCGGCATGATGAGGGACTTCCACAATTCCTGTCCATTGATGTAGATCATGTCCCTCCAGGGATCAACAAACTTGCCAAGGATTTTGAAGCGGGACTGGAGGCTTTAGAAACAAAGTTTGACGGTAAATCACTTGTTTCATTAAAACCTGGCAAAGCCAAAAGGAAGACAAATAGGGCCTGAAATTATATGGAGGCCATGGCCTCCGCTGCCCTAGTCTTTGCCTTGGTGCCTCTTCAGAAGTTTCCCATAGACTTCAAGATTTTCCAATAGAAGTGCCCTTTGCAAAATGAAAGTGGCCTTGCCCTCACAAAGATGAAATTCCAGGCCTGACAAATTGAGAAAACAATAACTTTTATTGGAATATTCCAAAGGGCAACTTTGCAAAGACAACAGCAAGGAGGAATTTGTCTACACCAAAATGAAATAGCAAAAAAATAAAAAAAACGCTGGACCACTAGCTAGTAGAAGCAGTGAGCCAGTTGCCAGTAACATATGTCTGGAAGTTCATTTTTTCCCAACTGCAGGTTTACTTTTAAATACAATTGGATTTCAATTCTGCACCTCCTTAAAATTTCGGAGAAGAAAGAATTAGATAAATTGCTGTAAGAATATTTTACGGTTCAGTAAAGAGTCTGAACTACAGTGGTCTCCTCGAAATCGTTTTTAGAAAAGTTCAAATCAGTTTATCTTTTGTGCGTTAAAACAACTGTCCATCAGGTTGTGCAGTTAGTTATGATTATTACTATCATATATTTTTGGTAATGAAACCAAGGAGGCTTCATAAGTGAACTAATATAGAAATATTGACTGCTATGAGGGGCACAGTTAAAATTATAGGCCCGAGGTGATGTCAAAACCATGACTATGCCCTCAGCTTCGCTTCGGGCATAGTCATGGTTTTGACATCACCGAGGGCCTATCATTTTAACTGTGCCCCGAATATTAAGCAGTCAATATTTCTTTTATATACCGAATAATAGATCATCCACCGCTTGCAAATCCATGTCAATAAGCTTCAGGTAATCTTCGAAGATTTTCACCGCGTACTTTATCTGTAGCTTTGTACTTTTGCTATCAGCGGCATCCATGATCTCTCTCAGTCCTTCGTCGTCAACGAGATGAAATCTTGCTTGATTATTACTAGTATTTTCAGCCATTTTATGCGATATCTAGCTCAGTTTGTCATGTACACAAACAACCCTGACTACGGTGAAACTGTTCGCGCTGTGAAACGAACGTACATACGTATACAACGCGTACAGACAGTACTGCAGTACATGCAGTAGTACACAAGCGACCTATGAATACAGTGTGTTGCGACTGGCGGGCACAGTCGATTGCTATGCCCCGGGCATAGTTAAATATGACGTCATCTTGATAGAAAAAGGGGGCCCAGCTATTTCAATGACTCCGCTTTTAACCAATCAGATTAGAGGATTCTATATATGAGGTATATAAATCACAATAGCTCGCAAGCCTGAGGAAACCTGTAAACAAGGGTGCTTGTTATGTGAACCAGAAACACCAGGGTTAACTCCTACTCTTCCTCAATAAGTGTTCTGATTTCTTTTATGTGCACTACCATTCCCAGTACACGGGACCTATGGCTTAACGTCCCATCTGAAGGACAAAGCAATTATGGTAAAGTATCTTGCTCAAGGACAAAAGTGCCACGACTGGGACTCGAACCCACACTCTGCTGATCAGAAACACCAGAGCTTGAGTCTTAACCGCTCAGACCCGCTAACATGCATTTAATACTTTCATTGTGTAGGACTTGGAGACAGCGTGTCTTGGTCAGAAGTATCGGACCCACTAGAGAGACTCGAGGCCCCATTGGACTACGGCTGGGGAGTCGTCGTCCATCTCAACAGTGTTAAGAATAATCAGAAGCTCAGGGATGCATTCCAGGAGGTCCAGCCGGTGGTTGTCAAGACAACCAGTAGGCTGTCACAGAGCAAACCGCTGTATACTGCTTTCAAGGTGTCTAGATGATTCAGTTCAATTTAATTCAATTGTAGATTTATTTCCATACGCAATTCACAAAGTTGACAAAAAATCCCAGTGCATTTTATTTTTATGTGAACGTTTGTTGCATTTACTTTATTTTAGTCAGGGTTTTATTGAGACAATGATATTCTCTAAAAAAACAAACATTTCTTGATAGTTCTGAAAAAATGCAGAGGCATGGTGAAGATTTTTCAATACCATTGGGAAGTGGTTAAAAAGAAATCAACAGTCACTTCAAAGGTGAATTATCAAACCCACAACTTTCAACTTCTCTGGCGTTACAGAATTTTCTTACTGCTTGAAGACGACAAAAAACATGAAGAAAATGCTTTTAGAATAGCTAGCTTTAACTATTCTTTCCTTTAAAACATGTAGAAACTCAAAGTGTCAGGTTCTAGGCTGGATGGTGTGCAAGAGAGATTAGTTGAGTCAGCGTTACGCCAGGCAAAGCTTGGAGGTGTAGAACTGACTGGCGCCACCAAGGAACGCTTCAATGAGATTAGACTGAGGCTAGCATCTATTGCAACCCAGTTCAGGTATAATGAGCATTTATTATCATCACATATTGTGCATTCAGTCCCAAATTATTACTGGAATGTGTGCTTTGTGCATAAAATAAAGCCTGTTAGAAACCCCTTTCAAAGTTGTTACTTTCCACAGATGTTTTAACTAGCATTTTCGTGTTGCAGCAATAATGTTTTGGATGCTACAAAGGCCTTTAGTCTTGAACTGACGGACCAGAGGGATGTAGAGGGACTGCCCAAGTCAGTCCTCCAGCTAATGGCGTCCAGTGCCAACCCTGACAAGTAAGAAAAGCTATTTTATTGAAGTTATGATTTTTTGGAAAAGTAATACCGTAAAAAGTCTTAATAATAAAAAATATAAAAAAATTGGCTCTTTTAGTGCAATTCCAAAGAATGATCATTGCGCTTCGAACATAACCCCTCGTCACTGTGACATTTATTTCATTTCTTAAACCATCTCAGCTCCCTGGGGAGTATACAGCCTGTGCTGCTAAATATGTAGCGCATCAAGCTAAGTAAATCACAAGAACCATCTCTGCCCTCACAGGTACCCATTGACCTCATGGTAATGAGAAGCAATTATAGTTAAGTGTCTTGCTCAAGGACACAAGTGTCATGACCGGGATTCGAACCCACACCCTGATGACTCAGCCACCAGAACTTGAGTCCGATGCACTAAGTCACTCAGCCACGACACAATACGTAACAATAATAATAATAATGCTCAGTGTGCTCTGCAAATGGCCACATTGGAAACAAACAAATGCAAAGTATGATAACAATATCAGTTCAATAACTACAGTTCAAAAGAATCCTTAAAGGCACTGAACACGTTTGGTAATTACTCAAAATATATATTAGCATAAAAACTTACTTGGTAACCAGCAACGGAGAGCTGTTGATAGTATAAAACATTGTGAGAAACCATTCCCTCTGAAGTAACGTAGTTTTTGAGAAAGAGGTAACTTCTCACTAAAATAATAAAAGACTTCATGCATGAAGCCTTTTATTAGCATCTGAAAGCACACAAAATTGTGCAACAAGGGTGTTTTTTCTTTCTTTATTTTCTTGCAATTTCGATGACCGATTCAGCCCAAATTTTCACAGGTTTGATATTTTATGCATATGTTGGGATACACCGAGTGACAATACTGGTCTTTGACAATTACCAAACATGTTCAGTGCCTATAAACAAATTGTTTAAAGTTCTGTATTGAAACTTTGCAAAGATGGAGAAAGACGCACATCAGATGTTCCCTCCGGTTACGCCACTGATGCAAAAAAAAAACAGTTAAACTTACCGCTAAGCAAAAGGGTCTACACCGGTGTTTCTGGTAGGCTGGCTGCAGATTGTGTCTCATCACCTTGTAAACCCTTACAAGGTTCTGTATAGATGGGTCTCATAATTCAAAACTTGTCTTAAATGTACTTAGTGCTTTGAGATGCCCGTAGATAAACACTATGTAAAAACTAATTATTAATTGTTATCATTATTAAAGCCATTGGCACTGTGTGTTGTGTAATGCACTTGAAATAAATGGTTACAATAAACAAAATTAGAATAAAAAAAACCCACAGAAATTGCCGGGAGGGGGGGGGGGGGGGGAAGACCCTGTTTTGAGTTCAAATTTACCCCCACAACCGCAGGAGGGACAAATCCTATATGCACTGACATGACTGAACTGTTTTTATCTCATTCACTCTCCAGTCCTGATGTGGAAAATGGCCCATGGAAGTTGACCCTTGACCTGCCATGCTTTGAGCCCTTCATGAAGCATAGCAACCAACGTGAGCTAAGAGAGACCCTGTACAGAGCTTACATCACTAGAGCCTCACAAGGAGACCGCGATAACGGCCCAATCATCCAGGAGATCCGGACACTAAGGTACTTAAAGAAAAGGCAATATTAATGATAATCATTTAGCTTATTAACTGATTTTAAATCAAGTATCAAAGTGCAAAACTAGAAGCAGGGATAAGAAATTTCAGACTTTTATCTGAATTCAGACCTTTTTGTGTCTGCCTGGTTAGAAAAAGTTGACCACGATTACGACCCAATCATCCAGGAGATCCGAGCACTAAGGTATTTAAAAAAAATGCAATAGTACCTTGATAAGCATTTATCTTATTAACTGATTTTAAATCAAGTATCAAAGTTCAAAACTAGAAACAGGGATAAGAAGTTCAGACGTTTCAGACGTTTATATAAATTCATACTTTTTTGTGTCTGCCTGGTGAAAAAAAGGTGATGTAATTTTTTCCATAATGACCCAATTCACGTCATCTTGGTTGCGCGATTTTGGGAGTCGCATGTCATTGTGTGGTGTACAGTGTAGTGCGTATTTTGGGAGTCGCATGTCATTGTGTGGTGTACAGTGTAGTGCGTATTTTGGGAGTCGCATGTCATTGTGTGGTGTACAGTGTAGTGCGTATTTTGGGAGTCGCATGTCATTGTGTGGTGTACAGTGTAGTGCGTATTTTGGGAGTCGCATGTCATTGTGTGGTGTACAGTGTAGTGCGTATTTTGGGAGTCGCATGTCATTGTGTGGTGTACAGTGTAGTGCGTATTTTGGGAGTCGCATGTCATTGTGTGGTGTACAGTGTAGTGCGTATTTTATGCAATGCAGTGTTTACACAAATACCTATTGACTCCCAAAATGGTGAGCGTGGCTCATATTTGCTGTGTGTGATATGCGTGCAACGGGTCAGTATAGCGGTAAAATATCCTGCTCTTTGATCTACTTCTGTAGTGCTCAGGATACTGTTCCCAGAAGCTCCTTGAAGTCTATAACTCTAGGGGTTACCTAGGACGACTTGTAATTAACTTTAGTCTCTTACCTGTTTCTTTTGTCCGTATCTTACAGTTCACTTTCACTGTGGTCCATATCTTAGATTTCCTTTCAACTTTGGCCTGAATTTGAAGCCATATGTAAAGATCAATATGTGCAGGCTGAGGTTTAGGTATGGGAAGCAATGACCTAGCCAGCCAGACAACATTTTGTACTTCTTGTCCTCAAGGAATTTAGCCAGCAGACAACTGTAACCCTCCTACTATTGGTGTGTTTCTCAAGACAACCACTAGTCTTGGTGCAAGACGTTCTTGTTGAGTTAGTAAAACCATCAAACCATAGGGCCTACATGCACTCAACAACACTATACACGCCGCGACTATTCCACCGATAGAGGGCGCCTTCTGGAAGCCGCGAATCTGTCAGCAAGAGTGCGTGGTGGTGATCTGGAAGATTCCCAACAGTGCCCCCTATTGTTCGATAGTCATATGCGCGAGGGGCACTAAATCGTGATAGTTGCGTGATAATGAACAACAACGTCTTGCACCAAGACTAGACAACTACCAGCAAGACTAGACAACTACCAGCAAGACTAGACAACTACCAGCAAGACTAGACAACTACCAGCAAGACTAGACAACTACCAGCAAGACTAGACAACTACCAGCAAGACTAGACAACTACCAGCAAGACTAGACAACTACCAGCAAGACTAGACAACTACCAGCAAGACTAGACAACTACCAGCAAGACTAGACAACTACCAGCAAGACTAGACAACTACCAGCAAGACTAGACAACTACCAGCAAGACTAGACAACTACCAGCAAGACTAGACAACTACCAGCAAGACTAGACAACTACCAGCAAGACTAGACAACTACCAGCAAGACTAGACAACTACCAGCAAGACTAGACAACTACCAGCAAGACTAGACAACTACCAGCAAGACTAGACAACTACCAGCAAGACTAGACAACTACCAGCAAGACTAGACAACTACCAGCCCATGAACTGTCTTTGGTTTTGTTTTTTAGGCAAGAGAAGGCAGATATCCTGGGCTATCCCAACTATGCCGCATTGTCACTCTCCGCCAAGATGGCCGAGAACGTGGACAACGTCTGGTCACTCATCCACGGACTAAGGGACAAGAGCAAAGCGGCAGCACAAAGGTAAGCCTTCAACTGTAAATCAAACTCTCCCGAGTGTGTAATAATAAAAAGGTTCACCAGGTAACAAGCACACTTCCAAGTAAACGTGTTCATCTTATTAACGGATGATTTGAAAGTAAGGCTGTAAGTACTTCCCATACGACCTTTGTCTTTTTGTCAAACTGGTACATGTAGATGCCATATTTTAAGCTGAATTGACTGAATTCAACCTGGACAAACCTGTGTACGCATATGGATAAAACCAAATAATATTTGTTATCCCCGATGCAAATTTAACATCTATTAAATTGTAATTAACCTCAAAGGAAAATGACTGGGTAGATTTGAAATAACTTGGGGTTAAACTAAGAAAAATTGACTGGAGCGGGATTTGAACCAACAACCTCTGGATCAATGTGCCTGCGCTCTACCAATTGAGCTATCTAGCCCTATGTTGGTAGTCTTCCTTAACCCTCTTGCTGTCTGACCATTCAATACCATTCACTGTGGTTTTGAATGATAGATAAGCTATGCCAGCCTTGCAATATGATACCATGAGGGAATGCATGTACACAGTACACAGTTAGTTCTGTGCACAGTTGTGCCACCATACACAACTTTGGCAGTTGAATGGTTTCAAATGGTTGGTCAACTCACTTGAAAATGTTGCGAACAGTAGGAGGGTTAAAAACAAAAAATCATTGTTCAGGGGTGCCAGTCAGTAGGGTTCCCAGAAACTAACTAGTATTATTTTTGGTTTTGAAAGTTGAACAACTAGATTTGAATTGACTTGCCAGTAATTTAAACAAAGATATTATTTCATTACTTTGGAACAAAAATATCTCTTATTATTTTGGCAGGGATCTGAAGCAACTTCAAGATTTTGCCACATCTCGGGGCTTCAATGGAAGTCTACAGCTCTGGGATTTAGGGTTCTGGAGTGAACGACAAAGAGAACATCTCTTCAAGTAAGTTTGTTACACACCGTTGTCGGTGCAAAAACATTGTATACAAAAAAATAGCCTTGACACATCATGTGTGTTTTGAAGCTACACAAGTCATAACCGTTTTCACAAATTGAAGAATCTGCACCACAGCTAAATTCCGTGTTTAGAGAAAATTGCGTTTGAACTTGAACCTTTTTTCAAACTTCTGTTTCAGAAGGAATGCTACTTTTTTTCTTTTAAAGTTGACTACCAAAATAAAGCTGATTTTTTTCAGTCATACAGAACTGTCAATATGATTTCAATCTTGCAATCGTTTTGATGAGTTATTATTTCCTAAACACATTCATCACTTTGTGAAATTAAAACAAGAATTGTGCACGCGGAGTGTTGTGTACAAACCAATGCATTTTGTGATTTGTCATTTTGATAAAAACACTGACTTTAATTTAAAAAGGACAACAGATTTGTTGGTTTGTGAATTAGCAAAAGTCTTACCATGCATGTTTGGCACTGTGCCAGCATTAATTTCAATGGATAAAGTGGCGAATCTTGACTCGCCACTTTGTGAAAACATGCGATGTCAAATCTAGTGATTTGTTGGTCATGCTTGTTGGCGTAATTAGGAAACTAATTAAGTGTTAGGTCCTTAAACTTTCTGAAAACAGCAATGAGTATGTAGGGTGTCATGGCCGAGTGGTTTAGAGCATCGGATTCAAGTTCTGGTGGTTTAGTCATCGGGGTGTGGGTTTGAGTCCCGGTCATGACGCTTGTGTCCTTGAGCAAGACACTTCGCTATAATTTCTTCTCTTCACCCAGGGGTATAAATGGGTACCTGCGAGGGTAGAGGTTGATATTGTTTTTGAAAAATCCTTCGGAGTGCCACGGCAGCCCGGGGCTGTATACTCCCCAGAGAGATGAGAAAGATTAAAGGAATGTTATTGGCCCAATGACCTGGGCACTAATGTAAAGCGCATTGATACGTTATTGTAAAATGCACTATATAAGAACTAGTTATATATATATACTTGTCAAGAGTTTGTACAAAAACACTTTTTTATTTTTGACACATTCATAGGTTCATGAAAACAGTGACAAAAAATATAAGAATGACAAAGACACCCTAAAATGTACATTTTAAAGAACAGAAAACAGTGGTATATTATATTTGTCTCAAACTTCCATAGGTTCAATGATGAGGATTTAAGACCATATTTTCCACTGCCTCGAGTTCTTGAAGGAATGTTTAACCTGACGTCTTTCCTCTTCAATGTTCGAATCAAGGTGAGCATCATACAATTTTACTACTAGTAAAATCAACTTGCTCACTAAAGTCTGTAACAATTTTCCATATTTATAATGATTATTCTCAAGTCCAATGTAAGTCACAAGTATTTCAAATAATTTGGGGGTGAACAAAGAAAAATTGGCTAGAGTGGGATTTGAACCAACGACCTCTGGATGACATTCTGTCGCTCTACCAACTGAGCTATCTAGCCCTAATGTTGGCAGTCTCCCTATTTTGTCAATATTTTTATTTGGGGTACCAGTCTGAAGCCATTCATCCTGTAACTGCTGTATAGCCAGGGATCACATCCAAGTTTACGATACAACCTGGGAAGCGGCAGCCAGGGAATTACAATTCATAATCATTTCAATTCATTTTGGGTTGAACAAAGACACATTGAATAGAGCGGGACTTAAACCAACGATCTCTGGATTACCGTGCTGATTAACGTAATCATTATTATATTAATTCACTCGGTTTTAACAGAATTCATATCTGGAAATAAAGGTCAGACTTGGATATAAAGGTTTAGCTCAGTTTTCTTTTAACATTTGTTTTTTATGATTCAATTTCAACAACAGCACTCTTCAGTCATGAGGCGATTCTAGACTTTCATCTGAATTCAAACTTTGTCTTCCTGGTGAAAAAATAGCCATATTTTTGTTCAGATATCAAGAACTTCTACTCTTTGTTACGGGAAAGCTCCATTAAAGAATTTCCAAGTTTTGGCTGAAAAACTCGGAAAGTATCCATCCTTTTCAGAGAGGGTGTGTTTATATTGCCATTACTTGTTGAATCAACAAACTTCATGGATGAGCAGTTAACCTCCCTGGGCGCAGTCAGCAACATAACTGGCTGGTGGTTTTTAAATAATAAATACTACATGGAACTCGGTTTCCACTCCTCAGATTTCAAAATAATGTTAAAACCTACAAAATGTTTTCATATACTGTGCATGAAGATCCAATTATAGATTAGAGCCCACTGTTTGGACAAGGAATTCCTTGGAGATAACAGGCAAGACTTGTGGTAAAGACGAAAAGGATGTATAACTCGGGCCTCTTTCTTTATAGAGCTTTCCCGTAATGAACATCTCAAGCACTGAGGATGCTACTCCCAAAAGCTCCTTGGAATCTATAATTCCTGGGGCAACCAAAAGCTGGAAATCTCCATACTTCTAAACATCTTGCTCCTAGTATCAGGGCCCAATTTCCTAGAGCTGCTTAGCGGTAAGCAGATTTTCTTGCTAACTGTAGCAGAAAAATGTGCTTAAGCATAAGCATATTTCACAGGTTAGCAAGAAAACAAGGCGGCCATCTTGCCCGTTCACAATGGTTTAGCATTGTAACGTCATTCATTTTCGTGCAGTAAGCACCGGAAGGTTAGCATGCCTTTTCATGTGCTTATGGCTGGCAGCGCTATGAAATAGAAACTCGCACGTAAGCACAGAATCAGCCGCTAAGCAGCTCTAGGAAATTGGGCCCAGAGCTTTTTGTCAGCAATAAATCTCACCCCTGAACCCTGGCACTTGCCAAGGGTACCCCATGCTTTTCTGTGGTGCCAAGTTTTATTAGAATTATCCATTAGCGTGTCGTGGCCGAGCGGATAAGAGCACCGGATCCAAGCTCTGGTGTTTCTGATCAGCAGAGTGTGGGTTCGAGTCCCGGTCGTGACACTTGTGTCCTTGAGCAAGACACTTAACTTCTCATCACCCAGGAGTAAATGGGTACCTGTGAGGGCAGAGATGGTTCTTGTGACTGATTTAGCTTGATACGCTACATATTTGGCAGCACAGGCTGTATACTCCCCAGGGAGCTGAGATGGTTAAAGGAATGACACAAAAATGGCCCAGTGACCAGGGGTAATAATGTTGAAGCGCCATGAGCGTCACTGAGTGACGGACCTGAGCGCTATATAAGAAGCCACTATTATTATTATTATACAATTATCTCTTTACCAAAGTAAATTTACTTTGCCTCCTTCAACAAAAATGACCTGATACCAAGTGCTCAATCATTTCCTCTGTTCTGCCGTTATTAAATCATCAATCACTCATCAAAATTGGGACAATTCTTGTTTATTTTATTGGGTAGTTTTAAAGAAAAGTCCTTTATTTCCTCTTCACTTTGCAGCCTGCTGACAATACTGTGGAGACATGGCACGAGGATGTCCGATTTTTCAACATAATAAATGAGAAAGGTAATTACTTTCATATACTTGTGATATTTCTAAAATTTTAAGCTAATCGTGCTCCAATTCCTGCCTGTGCGTACCATTAAGCTAAGCCTACATGTTAGCTAAGCCTCACAGACTGTATACTTAAAGGAGCACATCAGTTTACCCTTTATGCCATTTAATTATGTAGAATCATAGACAACAATTTTTAGGTGGTTTATCTATTTGAAAAATCATCGTAATATCACGTTATTAATGAGAAATGACCGTAAAACAAAATTGGTCATTGGTCAGTGTATACGCTTCTCCAGCCACTGCAAGTGTCAAATATACGGGATATTGCTGCGCATTGTTGCAAGTAGACTGGTGCTCTGTTTATGTACACATAACTATGGCAAGGCATTAGGTTTCAGTCTGCATATCCATCCAGTAAAAATGCGTGTGTGAACAACCGACTCAATACACATGTCAGTCCAATCCACGTTCTTTCCACATCCAAAGATCATCCCCCAAAAAGTATTTAAAAAATCACTAAGAAACAAACCTGAATTATGGTAAAACAACAAGTAAATAGTTTTAAAAAAACATGATAAATCCAAAGGTCATAAGCTAATTACTAGTCATATTTTGTTCTCCTATTTAGACGAGCACATCGCTTCATTCTTTTTGGACCCTTACACGAGACCAGCAGAGAAGAGGGGCGGAGCTTGGATGAATGTATGTTTAGGTGAGATCTTCAGTCATAGAATAATGGTCTGGAACCCTACCACCTTAGAAATGCATTGGTTACAACACACCATGTGACCTTAAAATGACCAAGGTGAAAGTTCAAATTGTGACCAGAACAAAGATTGGGTAGTCAGCTTTGAGCTTGTGTTTGTCTTGACTGCAGCATTGTTTTTAGAACTTTAATTTGCAAATGAAAAAATTATAAAGCAATTTAATGTTGAGGCCTGGGAAATAGGCCAGCCCTCTAATTGAAAAGGACGAGCATTCACTGAAATACTACAGCAAAATCCATACGATGACATCTAAAATATACAATGACCTCCTGCACTTGAATTGATTTTAATCCTCCAATCAATAGCACACACTACAAATAACACAACATGGTCACTAAATATGAAGGGTAAAAGGTCAACATGATGCTGGCTACAAACAAGTTTACTATACCCAATTCAATTAGCCTATAAATAATTACAATATTTATCAGATAAAAAGATGATTTAAACACAAAACAATGCTTACAGTGAGATCTAGGACATTATCTCCTCCCAAGAATTGACTATTTGTAGCTTGGCCAGAGCCAAGCTCCCTGCAAAATAGAGAAAAGAGAAAGTAAATGTGCTCCTTTGCTCAAAGCTGAAATGGAAATGAGAAAGGTCGAAAGGTCGCGGACACAAAGTTAGGTTTTGACAGCAAATATGCACATAAGAAAGTTTTTACAGCAAATTTATGCACATAAGAAATCAGGCCCCAGTAATTTGAGGGTGCAGTTAAGTTCCCTACATTACTCGTAGGGTTAATAGATAAACAATTTTTGTTGAATAACTTCTGCTTTTGTTTGTTTTGTTTTTCTCTTGTAGGAAAAAGTGAACTTCTGAATCATAAACCAGTGGCTTACCTTATATGCAACCAGACCCCACCCCTAAACGACAAACCATCACTGATGACATTCCGTGAGGTGGAAACATTATTCCACGAGGTAATAAGAATAATAATTAAACAATAAGTTCTTATAAAGTGACATTTCATATAGATCACAGCGCTGTGATAAGCATCAAACCTCATCAGATAGATAGAACTTTCCAGAAAAAGTAACATTAAAATCAAGAAAACTACAAAGTTGAAAAAAATGTGTGTCATTAACTCTTCCAGTGCCTTTTTTTGTATTCTGAAAGCGCCATTATCATACGTGTACGATCTTTTTTATGTACTCAAAAAGTGTCATCAATCAGACATGTACAAACTATAATGATACATTATCACAAAAGGGCATCATCACTCAAAAATTCTTTTGACTTTGGGATGTACCAAGGCAACACAAATCAGCAAGATACATTTTATTTTGTGAGAAACACTTATTTATTACATTTTTTTTTACAGAATTTCGAAAAACCTCAAAAAGCTGGGCATTTTAGGTTCAAAACGCAAAGAAAAATCTTATGTAATGGATCGGTCAGACAGTAGGAGGGTTAAGGATGACCTTTATTTGGGTAAAATCTTGTGGCAATCTTGTGACCAATATCGTCATTTATTTCAAGCTGCTTGTGGCCAGTTTATGGTTTCCAAAAGTGTTTAATGGGCTTTTACTCAATTAACAACCGTTTTCCCCCGTTTGAATAGTTTTGGGCATAGTTTGAACATAGGGCTAGATAGCTCAGTTGGTAAAGCGCCGGCATGTTAATCCGGAGGTCGTTGGTTCAAATCCCGCTCTAGTCAAATTTTCTCTGTTCAACCCCCAAAATCATTTAAAATTTACCCAGTCAGTTTCCCTTGTGGTTTATTATTTGAATAGTTTGGACACGGATTACAGCACATGCTGACAACAGTCTCATACGCCGGAGCGGCAGGAATTAACAATGTGGAGTGGGACGCAGTGGAGCTGCCGTCTCAGTTTATGGAGAATTGGATGTACGATGCGGGTACAGTCAAGACGGTCAGCGGGCATTATGAGACGGGTCAGCCACTACCAGGAACTCTCTTCAACCAGCTAGTCAAAGGTAAATGTTCACTTCAAAAAGCTGTTTGGTTTATCTGGAATGACGATACTCTTCCATTTGACATGTCATACTAAGGGAATAAAAGAGGGGCGACAAGTTCTCAAACGGTCGTTTAAAACTGGCACTAGGCATTATGCACAACGCTTGACGGACACATGAAATTTGGCCCATAACTTGAGTTCAGTACAGTAAATCACCCCAGCCATGGATCACCCCAGCCATGGATCACCCCAGCCATGGATCACCCCAGCCATGGATCACCCCAGCCATGGATCACCCCAGCCATGGATCACCCCAGCCATGGATCACCCCAGCCATGGATCACCCCAGCCATGGATCACCCCAGCCATGGATCACCCCAGCCATGGATCACCCCAGCCATGGATCACCCCAGCCATGGATCACCCCAGCCATGGATCACCCCAGCCATGGATCACCCCAGCCATGGATCACCCCAGCCATGGATCACCCCAGCCATGGATCACCCCAGCCATGGATCACCCCAGCCATGGATCACCCCAGCCATGGATCACCCCAGCCATGGATCACCCCAGCCATGGATCACCCCAGCCATGGATCACCCCAGCCATGGATCACCCCAGCCATGGATCACCCCAGCCATGGATCACCCCAGCCATGGATCACCCCAGCCATGGATCACCCCAGCCATGGATCACCCCAGCCATGGATCACCCCAGCCATGGATCACCCCAGCCATGGATCACCCCAGCCATGGATCACCCCAGCCATGGATCACCCCAGCCATGGATCACCCCAGCCATGGATCACCCCAGCCATGGATCACCCCAGCCATGGATCACCCCAGCCATGGATCACCCCAGCCATGGATCACCCCAGCCATGGATCACCCCAGCCATGGATCACCCCAGCCATGGATCACCCCAGCCATGGATCACCCCAGCCATGGATCACCCCAGCCATGGATCACCCCAGCCATGGATCACCCCAGCCATGGATCACCCCAGCCATGGATCACCCCAGCCATGGATCACCCCAGCCATGGATCACCCCAGCCATGGATCACCCCAGCCATGGATCACCCCAGCCATGACACTCAAATCTCCTTTCATTAACTTGACATCCTTTATAATCATCATTTTGTAATAATGTTTTTTTCTGCACAGCTCGTAAGTACATGGCAGGGTCAGCCATGTTGAGGCAGCTTTACTTCTCTGCAATGGATATCGATCTACACACAAGGTGAGTTTGAGACAATCAGACATACATTACACACTCTCTGTGGATATTCCTTCCTTACCCATGTAGAAAAAGGCATCCTAAAACTGTTCCCATTTCCATTGGGAGTTTAACAAATTAGAAACCGCATAATTTATAGATTCGCCATTCTAAAAAAAATCCAAAATGGCCACCATGCATACCTCGGGGAAAATGGAAACATCGGTTTTCTGATTTGGTATGCTATATGTACATGTATACAGATTCCAACAATGTATCCATTTGCTAATCCCCCTCAAAAACTTGAGCAAAAATACACAACAGACCTGAATAGTTTAGCGATTTGAAATTAAGGTCTTGAAAGATCTCAACACGAGACCCAGAGACCTTAGCTCCGAGACCGAGTCTTCAAAATCGAGACCTGGAAACAACCGATACCTCAACAAATTAGGTCTCAATACCAAGACCGGTATCGGGACCTACAGCACCACTTACAGACTTAAATTAATAATAAAATAGCCGTGTTAGTCTGGTAGATAAAACAATGACAATATGTGGTAGCACTGAATGACTAACTAATGACATGAAAAAACTGCATGAGCTTTTCATGAGCTTTCACTTCATCAGATGCAATGAAGGGAACAAGCCAAATAGACTTAAATTAGGCTGTGATATTTGTTCTGGAGACGACATATGTTTGACAATATATCTTTGTTTTTTATCCAGTTCTGACCCTTGGTTGGATGTGATGAAAAGGGCTGCTGATGAGTACACAATCCTGAAACCTCTGCCGGTAAAAGTCAATATTATTGACTCCATTTTTCAAAGTTGCTTTGCAAAAGGGTCTACTGCATAGGGAGTTTGTCTGCATAGCAAACACATATTTGAGAACCAGTCAGACAACTCTGCCTATAAAATGACCAGCATTTCAAACACTCTTCAATCTGTTGACTATGAGACCTTCGAGACCACAACCAGTGTATGTATCTCACTTCCCAGCAGTGAAAATAATAACTCTCCACAAATGAAATGCAACAATGGAAACCTCTGGATGCCATGAACGTAATCCTCTCCTTTCAACGAAGGGCAAATGCCTAGAATCCACGATTACTCAAAAGAGAGAATTTAGCATTATTTCCGACTGCCAAGTATTCTTTTTTTTTGTGGGTGAAACAAAGTGTTTCACGATGAGTACATACTCTGGGCATGCTTTGCAGTGGTAAGGACGGGTGAGCTTTTTTCTTGTCATCCAATGTGACACAAGAATACAAAAGTCACACTCCAGGCATACCTCCAGTGAAAAATTGGGATGTCAACACGACTTCCAGTGTCAACAGGTTAAACAAGACGTTTTGTTGTTTAATTTGCTGGTAGGAGGTTAAATAAATATCCATATTTGTATTATACACAGCTAGTCAATGTGTATTTTTTTACTTTTTGTAAACAGGAGGATAGGTTCCCTTGTGCATTCCAGCATATATTTGCTTCAGCCTATGCAGCTGGATACTACTCATATAAATGGGCAGAGGTAAGGCACCAGACTATTCCTCAATTTCTTAATTTTGCTGTTTTTCTGAACACATATTTTTGAAAGCACTCGTTATTTTGACCTCAGGTATGTAGAGCTATGTTTGAGAAAATAAAACACAGAAAGTGTAGCAAATCTTATACAGCTCTTTATCTATGCCTGATGGGCATCTCATAGCTCTCATTACTTTGTAAGGGGATTACAAAGTGATGTGGCACATCCTGCAGTCAACTACACAAGAAATACCGGGGCAAACCCTCTATATCTTATCGATAAGTGTTCCAAGTTCTTTTACCTGCATTACACAACAAGTTGGACCTATGGCTGTACACAGAAAGACAAAGCAAATATGGTTCATTGTCTTGCTCAAGGACACAAGTGTCATTATAATTAGATTATGATGAACTGTTTTCTTTTCCTAGCATTTCAATGGGCGTTTCTTTAAAAGGATGACTACTGAAATAGCTCGAACTCATAATTGTTACAAACCAAGCTTGTTTTTATTTCTAGTTGGGGCAGGCTTGGAATTTTATCCTTGTGACAGATGAGGGCAAGGCCAGTTTTCATTTAGCAAAGTGCACTTCCATTGGACAATTTTAAAGTTTATTGGAATCTTTGAAGGGGCATCGAGGCCAAGAGTAGGGGCAACAGAGGCTATGGCCTCCGTGGTTTCTGTGTAACAGTAATAATAATAATGACGTCTTCTATAGCGCCGCAATCCACGAAACTGCTCATGGCGCTTGCTCCAATAATAAAGTTCCTCTGTGGATGTCTTCCAGTGGTGCACAAGCAAGAAAATGTGAAAATGGGGTACTGCATAATATACAAACAGCAACAGAATAAGCAGTAATCCCAATCTCCACGGAATTAGGAAAAATGTTCCTTAAAAAGATGTGTTTTCAAGGCTGTTTTGAAATTGTCCGTTGTCTGGATGGCTCTGATGGAATTTGGGAGACCATTCCAGACCTTCCCTGCAGCTATGAATTGGATCCCTATGAATTGTAATTCCAGGCTTGTAGAGGGCTTCAGTTGGTGCACATAAATCACAATTGTGTAACTTGTTTGTTTGTAACTTTATTGCTATATTTGTTTGCAACTTTATCAGGTGATGGCAGCCGATGCTTTTGGTGCATTTGAAGAAGTCGGTTTGGATAACAGAGAAAGTGTTGCTCAAGTTGGCAAAAGGTAATCCACAGCTTTCAACAGTCATGTAATGATAGATTTCATTGCCACTGAAAACTGCGTTCAATAATTAAATCTCAATAAAACACCAAAACCTGATTTTCAAATGTTATGATTTTTGACACATGTCACTTCGTAAAAAAGATATCAAAACTTACATGGACCAAATTAAGGCTGCATGGAAAAATAGTCTGGGCTCCCTCTTTTTGTATGAAAAATACTTTGTAATCACTATAAGGTATACAGGGAGCTGATAATATTAATAATAATAATAATAATATAGGTTTTCTCGGTCAATTTCGGCAAATGAGCAGCCGATTTCATTTTCGTGCGTTCGAATTAAAGCTATTTTGCCTCTCCAGTTGTTACTGCGTTTCAAATTCAAAATTCGGGCATTCAATTTCGTATTGAGGCATTCAAATTCCTTTTGCACTGTGTTCAATTTAGCATATCGTCATTCTTTTTCGTGATGCACAATCATCATTCAATTTAGCAAAGCTGGTTCGACTGGAGATTTTACTGGTTTAATTTTTTTCAATTTCGTAAAGAGGCAATCAATTTCGCTAAATGAGAATTCAAATAAGTACGACTAAAGAAATACGAATAAACAGATAATCTGTATTAGGCAACTGTTTCGTATCTTCACTTTAATTCAGGCAAACCTTATTTTCTTTATTTATGGTTCCAGTAGACTTTACATTGGGCCCATGATGTTTTTTCTTCTTTGTTTTCTCCTATATTCTTTTTTTGGGGGGATCTTTATTGGTTAACTGGCCTAATTTTGTATTGTGTTTGAATGGGGTGTTTCTTTATGTTTTTCCTGGTTTTTGTTGTTTATGTTGTTTCTTCCTCAACCATCAATCTGTTGGCGTGCCAGACATATTGGCGTATATGTTTAGGTATGGTTGTACCACAAACTGCAAACTTATTGAAATATGCGTGTAAAACTGTAGCAAAAGCTCGTCTTCGAAGTACAAAGTGACTCAAGTGCAAATAAGTGAACCGTATATGCCTTATTAACAAAGCGTTTTTTAGATTGCACAAATTACAGAAATGACTGCCCAAAAATGAATTTGAATGACTAAACACACGCCTCAAAAAGCTCCGGCGAATTTGAATGCTGCTTTGATGAATCGTTAAATTGAATGATTATTTTGTTAAATCGAATGACGCAACAGTACATTTGACTAGTCATAAAACGAAATCGAATGACCCTTTTTAGTAGCATTCGATTTCGCGCGAAATAGAATAGCGTGGTGGTTAAATTGGCTGCTCATTTGCCGAAATTGACCGAGAAAACCTATATTAAAAATTATCAAAAGCGCAGTAGACTTTTTAAAATGCACAGAATGGAAGAAAGACTGGTCACCAGGCCGATGTCTAAACCACAGTATGGGGATACGTCTGTCCTGGCAACAGAGAACTAATAGTTACTTATTACATAGAGATTGATGCCATCAGCTCCAGTCAATCTCCAGTCTGTTTCTCCTGAAATCATGAACATCTGATCAGTTAAATTCTTTTCGCTCTCACTCTTCCCGTCATTTATTTTACAGATTTCGAGATACTATCTTGGCCCTCGGTGGTGGCACCCACCCACAGGAGGTCTTCAAAAGGTTCAGAGGTCGCGACCCCTCACCTGACCCTCTGCTCAGGATGTATGGACTAATATGAAAAGATACAAATGAAATGAATTCTCCCTGAATATACAGAATGTAATACTTTTTAGAGATTTACAAACTTTCGATTAGATATCTGAAGGTCTGGTCATAACAAGGGTTGAGTATTTTCATCTCTGTGATGGCAAATTTCCCTCTTTCAAGAAAATATGAAGGTGCAGGGAGATCAGTGAACAATCCTGACATGCCTCGTTGTTTTCACAGTATTGACCACTTTTTGATAAGCCATGCGGACCTAATGTGATCCGTCACAAGACTGTGATCCGTCACAAGACAATACCACTAACAATGTGCACTGTCTGCTCTCTAATTTTTCAGTGACTAGCTAGCAGTACTAGTAAGATTTTCATTTCACATTTGCTTTTTTCCTCATTCTGCTGCGCTTTAAAAACGTCCCAGCTGTGTCTTGCTGGAATGATATTCTTCCTAAATAAATTTCAGATTTTTGGGCACTCGGACAAATCAGAAAAATTGTTAGCCTGAAAAATGATATAAAAACCCTTTACCATATGGACATGTAGGTCAGCCCTCGTGAGGCCGGAAAATCTGTTATGTGTCAAAGGCAGGGTGTACTTTTGGTAATAACTTCATAAGTTAATGACCACAAAACTTACTTGGTAAATAGCAATGGACAGCGGCGGATACAGGGGGAGGAAAAAAAAGACACCATCAAGGAGAAAAGTGAGGGAGAGACAAAATTAAGACTAAGGCCCTACCTATAGTATTTTGTTTCAAAAAGCTACTAAAAATCCGTACCTCGTACACTTTGTTTCATTTGTGGACCACTATTATTTCACTGACAGACATTGTCTCACGTGAATCTTGTGTACTGTGTGGAAAGCGTGTTTTTCTCACACACTGAACATGCCTGGCGCGGGGATCCGGGGGCGTGAAGATCATTCACCCGCAGCTTGAGTCGACCATATACCTGTGTTGTACATTGTGCAAAGAAGTTTCTGGATGGAAAGTCAGCACTCGCGCGCGCTAAATACAATGTGACTTTTACAATACGAACTTCGGAAACTAGTGAAGACATAGCGCCATGAATAGGGATAATCTACTTCGTATCCTTGGCCCAGTGCATCCTTTTTTTCTGTGCCCGATTTAATTTTTAATCCGGGTTATGAAACGTACCGATCGAATGCTACTGTACTTGTAGAAGGCCCTAATGCTGATTTTATTTTTTTTTTAATATCACAGATCTTTTGGGAAAACTTTGTTTGCTTTTCGAGTCGCGAGTGTGATTTTTTCCCCACATATTATTAACTTGCGGAAAAACCATTGTCAGGTTCCCTCAACAATCCACAACAGTTAGACGATCAACTGCTGATATTTAATGGGGACCAGACTGATTTAGTCAGCGCGCCGAGCGCAATCAAGGTTTTGTGAAATAGACCCCTTGCATATGACGTCAAACTCTTAAAAAGCGCCCCCACTGAGGCCAAAAAGCGCCCTCACTAAGGCCAAAGGAGGCAGATCATTGGACGATGGTGTTCTTTGTGCGTAAAATCGTGTGTGCGACCTCAGCGTCCGTGTAGCGTTTCGCGTTATGCAAGGGGTCTATACCACTGATCTCTATAATACTGTCAGTATATAGAGATGTGGTCTATACGTGTAATGCTGTGCGCATCTCACGCCCGTCTGCGCAAAGATATGTTATGCTCAGCGCGTTATGTAAATCAGTCTGGTCCCCATAGATAGTTTAAATGTTGTGAAATTGTTAAGGGAACCCAACTAGGTTCTCGCGCAAGTTGTTAATACGTGTTATCAAAAAATTCACTCTCGCGACTAGAAAGGCAATAAATTTTCCCCCAAAATCTGTGATGTTTAAAAAAATTTTTTTAGCATTACTATTAGGGCTTTCTACAAGTAGGCCTACAGTAGCATTCGATCGGTATAGTTTCATAACCCGGATTCAAAACTACATCGGGCACAAAAATAGGATTGCAAAGGTGCTAGGCCCAATTGGCAAGGATACGAACGAAGTGGATTGGCCCTACTCATTGGGCTAGTGAAGACATAGCATCGTATAATCATGGTGTCTCACTCTGTTTAGAAAATCACAGATTTTTTTCGTATTCAAGAAAGAGGGTAAATATCCGTTGTGTTTCTTTCAAACTAGTCATTATCAATTGTGCAGATAGTACAACGATGTAGGGCTGGGGGAGGGGGCTAGGCCTCTAGTAGGCCTACCCTCACCTTGTCGTACATTAATGTTATTGTTGCTCGATCGCGCTGTCACTGAAGACAAGCACACCTTGTTCTTATCACTATCAGTAGTAACATATTTTGTGTAACATTCTAATCCTGAAGTATGTGAAAACTAAATGACAAAGAGACCCTATTTGGTTATTTATATTAAAAATTGCACTATCGTTTAACTCACCAACAGTTTTTCCCCCTGAATAAGTATTAGTTGTAGCCTGCATTTTGATTTTATAACTCAGGATGGCCGATTCAAATCGATGACTCCCAACTCGAAAATAATGTTTTAATAATGATCTTGCAAAAACAAAATTGGTTTAAGTGGTCGATATTGCATGAGATCGTACCACAGAGCATCTAAAATCCTAACTGTTTCGGAGCATTTAAGCGGGTCCCGGAACCGGCCCATGCCGTTAGGGGTTCGCGTTATGCGCTCGTAGGCGTACAAATTGCATTCACCATTTGCTGCTTGGTACATTTTCACGCCCCCCCGTTTGGAAAATCCTGGATCCGCCCCTGATGGAGAGCTGTTGATATTATAAAACATTGTGAGAAACAATTCCCTTTTGAAGTCATGTAGTTTAGAGGAAGAGGTTCTTTTTCACCCAAACATTTGAATCTGAGAAAGGCTTCGGGCATGAAACTTTTCTCAGGCATCTGAAAGGCACACAGTTCTATGCAACGAGGGCGTTTTGTCATTCATTATTTTCTTACAACTTCAGTGACCAATGGAGGTTTGATACTTTGTGCATACACCAAGTAAAGATACTCTCCTTTGATAATTACCAAAAGTATACCCTGCATTGAAGCATTGTGTGTACTGCAAAGTAGGTAACCACATTCAAACCGGGGACCTATAACAAAAGAGGACCTATAACAAAAGAGGACAATAGGTCCACGGTTGCTATCACAAAGAGTTGAACAAAGGAGGGTCCACGATTGCAGGCTGTTACACACTTGTGTGGGTGTGTACAAATCAGTTGTGTGTGCAAATCAGTTGTGTGCGCATACATACATGGATTGCGTACTGCATTATCCTTATGCTCCACAGCCAAACATTATGGAGTCCTGTCCTTAAAGGACAGTTTGTCTGTACTGTCCTAAAACAGCACTCCATAATTTTTTGAATAAACTTGAAATACCACTAAACAGATCTGTAGAAATGTTTCTTTATTCATTACATTTTTTGCAATAAATGGAAAATTGTAAATTTTACAGCAATTCTAATGAATATTCTTTTATAACTATTACATTATACAAATATTGGATGTATGTGAGTGCATTGGTCGCTACGCCTCTTGAAATGGAAAAAGCAAAGTTCACCAAGTGATTATGTTCTTTGACAATGCAAAAAAAAAATTCATTCAATGTTTGTTTTATATAACACACACATAGATCCTTGTCTTTTGTTCACAAAAATATTTTGAAAAAACCCTTCTAAACAACGTAGACGACTCTTACCCCTACCATGGCGCTGTAAATAAAACCCTTGGTGTATCATATTCATTAATATTTTAACAACTGTGATGTTGCACCAAAGAAAGTAGAAATAACTAAATTGAGGCAGTTTTAATGGGCCTGGGACACTGCTAGGGTTAAACATCTTTACAAAACTAAAAGCAGAAATTATACATTTCAGTGAAGAAATAAGCATTTTTAGGGTTTAAATGGGAAAAACATCGCTAACCCTAACCACCACCCCCAACCCTTTAAAAGCCAACTCCGTGTTTTGTTTGATTCTGTTGGACTGAGGACTGCACTAGTAAACTGATTGTGCTTCACATGGGACCAGGCATACAACCATAATCAGAGTCCAACACCTGAGTTACTGAATGGTGTTGGACTGAGGACTGCACTAGTAAACTGATTGTGCTTCACATGGGATCAGGCATGACACCATATGTACATGCCATAACAGAGTCCAACAGTTTTGGTGATGAGTTACCGTGTCATGTTGGATTTCGTTAGAGTGAGGAAAGATCCTAGTGAATCTCTCAAGGGAGTTAGGGTTAACATCAATTAATTCCCTTTGTCTAGTTTTAAAGAGGGGTTCCAGGGTCAATTCAATTTTGTGTTGAACCCCTTTTCCAATAGACCTTATGCATTGACGTCACCAAGCCGCCATCTTAGAGGTAAACTGATGATGAAACAATGGAAACGCGCTGATTTGTACGCGCGGCGCACAGGACTGGCCAATGAACATCTTCCTTTTGACCTCTAGGCGAGGGCGCCCTACTCAAATGACGTCATATGCATAGGGTCTATAGAAAGAGTCCTAAAGAAAATGGAGTAAAAATTACAAGTCTCTAACCTCACATTAAAATAATGTAAAATACAATTTATTTGATACACTTTCAGAGTGAAGTTTAAACATGACGTCATCGAACATCAAAAACAAATGGGTCTGTACATTCCAAAGAGGAATGTGTGCACCAGACAAAGGTCAAAAACAATGGCCATTTTGATTGAAGATCATCAAAATTCAGGAATGAACTTAAAATTCTCTGTAAAAAATGTACAGACCATTTATGTGAAATGTGACATCATCAAACATTTCTTGACTTTGACAAAAATTGCACTTGAAGGGTGTCAAACACAGTGGCATTTTACACCATTTTATTGTTAGTTTAGAGACTTGTAATCTTTTCCCCTATTTTCATAAAGACTGTATATATTGGAAAATGGGTGGATCAAAATACTGAGTTGACCATGGGGACCATTTTCAAATAACACACCATACAACATTTGCTGACTGGAGTCTTTATAGGGCAAGTTTGGAGGTTGCCTCCATGCTTCCTTCAAATGGTTGGATGGCTGGCTTCACTTCCTCATTCAGAAATCTCGTCACCTATTACAAAGAGACAACAAACAACAACAATGATGACAAAATACATCTATCTGAAAGCATAATAGGTTCAACAGACACATAAGTCTCGCAAGTATTTGAACCTCCGGGACCAAGTTTGTCCCAACAATAATGAGTGCGCAATTTTGCTTCTTCAAATACTTTAGTTATATCATATTGTTGGAAAAGTAAAATTAAGCCATGAAGTATATGAAAGTATAATAAATTTAACAAATTAATAAAACAAAATTGAGAACATGACTTGACCTCCGTTTCCGATTACATGAAAACAATCAAGAATTTTGCCCAATTTACATAGTTACCATTAAACCTATGTAATTGTCGCACAAATTCAGTTGTGATAATAGCAAATGGAGTTTCCAAACAATAAGCATCCTCATCCTAAGTTTTACTTTTGTTTGAACAAATTATTTGTATACATAAAATTTCAAGAGTTTTGTGTAAAAAGATTTAAGAAAAAAAGATTTGATTTCATAGGAAAATACGGTCTTTGTTTGAATTGTTTTCTCGTTTTCTAGACTTGCCAAGTCAACGTTTCGACTCTAGAAGAGTCTTTCTCGAAGGCTAAATACCAGGGTCAAAAGGTCAGGCCGGTAACTAATTTGTGCAGTATGGGAAAAAACACTACACCAAAATACCTGTTCTGGAGCTCGTCCAATGAATGTAGCAGGATCAAGGAGGTCATTAAGGTGAGCGTGGATTGGTGCAAAATACTCCACTTTGCGTATTCTCTCTACGAGGTCATTCTCCCCGCCTTGTTGCTTGACGACGGCTCCTGCCTCCTGAGCTAGGGTGCGGATGTGTTCATGGCACTCCTAGAAACAGGACATATAAAAGAATACTAATGTTAAAGGAAATGTCATCATTGTTCTGACTTTGTTGCGTACATTCACTGATACGGTTTATTTACATTACAGCAATGGAAATAAGCAAGAGTGATTTGAGGGGTTATCAAATGCTACTTCATCAAATCCCTTTTCAAATGCTATTTCATCGATGTTGACAGTGGCAGGACCCAGTTCCAGCATCTGCCTCCACACATCAACGGAGACTGCTGATTGGCTGGGGTCTGACAGCGCGCTCCAATCCACCAATTAAGCAGCACTTGTGCTAGTTTAGCTGCATCCAGAAGTAATTGAGATGATCTTGTGTGTGCAGTGTGTTCAGTGGTCCAAATCTTCCATAGTTTGGTCGTTTGCAGTGCATTAAAGAGGAAGACAAGGTCTGGCCCCTTCTTCCATAATTGAACAAGACCACAGGGTACCTAGGCTACATATTGCTTACTCCATCATGGTCCGAAGACCTTTGGTTTGAGTATTTTTGACCCCTATCCCAATCGTTTCTGGACAACCCGAGTTTGCTGAAAAGATATTTAGTTTTCAAGACTCTTACGGTAAATTACTAGAATCATGGTTCACATTTTAAAAGATACCAAAGGGCTTGCTATTTACATTTAATCATCGTCCTTATTCGTTAATACTGTCATTGAATAACAGATTATTTCAAGTTCAGATGTGATAAGTCCTTAGGGAGTCCTGAGTGCCTCTCATTAAGTCATTAGTTTTTGACAGTATCGTCATGATGAAGTTTTCTGGTTATAAATGAGTGTTTTGTTGGTTAGAGCTCATTTATTTCAAGTCAACTATGAAGGGGGAAATTAATAATGATCGATATAAATGATACCCATTGACTTTACCAATGCGTACCAATGTTGTTTATCTAGTTTTTTAATTTGATGGTACATTTTTTCTCCAAACCCAAGCTGGTGAGTGTGTCAACCTTTCACATGTTACAGTGTATCACTTCGAGCGGCTGGGCGGTCCAGTGGCTAAAAGGTTAATACAGTTTTGGTATTTATTTTGTCATTTATTTCTGAGTTGTTCATTTATTTCTGAAATGTTTCTTTATTTCTGAAATGTTTCTTTATTTCTGAAATGTTTCTTTATTTTGCTATTTTTCATTACTTTGCTTATCTTCTGTAAAACCATAACAATAATTTTTGTTGGGGCGATTCATTAATCTTCCACTGAAGAATGTTAGTTGTAAAACCGGTCACGTACTAACAAAAAATATCCCTCAAAATAAATATCCGCATTCGGATTTAGAATAAACCACCTTGAGCCAAAGCGTGACAAATAATTCTGCTTTCACAAGACTTGAGACCTTCTGAATCTTATAGAACCACCCACACCCAACTGATGTTTTTCCAAGAAGGCATGAAAACATGTTGTTGCTTTACAGAGAGGATCTGAAAAAAATATCCTCTCTGTCTCCCATAAGAAATCCCCTTTTTGACTCATTTGGCAACCGTTTAAATACAAACATAACACCCAGACGCAGACCCCACCCATAAAACATGAAAAAATACCTTTTTGGTTTTATGCATCTTAAAGGCAAAGTATACCTTTGGTTTTTTGAGCCGTTCGATTGTTTTAATCCTATATAAATGTAGAAATATACAATAAAACTAGCCTGTGAAAATTTCCCTTCAAAAGGTGGTAGCAATTTTTGAGGTATCGCCGAAAAGCCAGAGCGAATATGTCCACACAGGAAGAATATTCCCTAAAGGAATACACAATCTGAGAAGCGTTTTCTCAGATTCAAATTTTGAGGCATAAAACCTGAAATCTTTTTCCATAACCTCATTACTTCAAAGTGAAGTGATTCTCAAAATGCTTTATACTATCAAAAGCTCCTGTACTTCTTACATCGTAAGTTTTTGTTGCCATTAATTGTCAAAGTTTTTACCAAACGTATACAGACCCTTTAAGACAACAGTGTTCAGCGTTCTCCCTTAAGATGGAAAACACAATTTAATGGGCAACCGAACCTAGTAATTGATGATTGTTTAAATAATTAATTATCCTTTACAAGAATATCATGAAAATGCAAACGGCAATCCATTATTCGGTAAAAACAAACATAACAATCCATCAGCAATAGACCGATCCATTAAGCCCCGCCTCCTTACGAGTTGACCAATCACAGCCGCGAAACCCGATCAACATTAGTGCAAAGATCACCAAACGGCTCAAATGGTGATCAGATTTCGCGGTTGTGATTGGTCAATAAGAAATGGGCGTGGCTTAATGGATCGGTCTATTGTTTTGATGTCAAACCCGAGTATATCAAGGTGTCACAAAATACATTCACCTGCAAACAGGATGATACGCCATTTACTGGAATTGGAATTTTCATGGAACACTTTCAAATTGAAAATAGAACATTATAATAGAATACACGAGTGACTCTGAGGTTGTTTCAGTGTTGTGGTCCTCGATCTGAGTACAATGTGATGCCATACATGGGACTACTTTGTCACCTATCAACCGGTATCGAAAAGGAGTACACAAACTCACTGGATGGGCAATACGAAGCAAGTTCTGGTGGGTGACTAGATTCGACTAGACTTAACCATAGTCGATCTAGATGTCAGCTGAACGCTGCAAAGTTTAACTAGCTAGTCCAGCTAGATCAGCCTAGACCCAGAGCACTGTTTCTCTAGTCACCTTGAGAAGTTACCTCACTATTTCAAGATGGCGGTTAGGCTACGTGACGGAGAAAGTTTGGTAACTTTTTGAATCCCACGCAAAATTAATTTTAACAATTATCTCATAGAGTACTCCGTGGTTTAACAATAATTGGTAGAATTTTGCCAATATGCCAATCAGTAAGACAATAACTAAATATGCAAGCTTGAGAAATTAAAGAAAATGAACATGATGAACCAACAAATTTGATCTGCCCATGAAGTTGTTGTCTTGTTGCCAAGAGCATACTACAAATGTAGATTTTAAGAGTCAATCGACTAGAGGCGTCAGCCGTTTGAGTGAAACACAGACCACGCATGCGTGATTTAAACTGCAAACTGACTAAAGGTTAACACCCGAATTTGCTCATGGATGACGTTAGTATCCACCTGCTCACGAGTTTACATGGTTTAGTCGTTGTGACATCAATTCTTGGGAGTATTGGATTTGTTGGAAATGTTCTTGTATGTGCGACTATAATCTACACAAAGACACTGCATAATGTGACCAATTTGATGGTACTCAACCTTGCTATTGCAGATGCACTGGCCTCTGCATTTAATGCTCCGTTTGTATCTATTTCTTTGAAATACTTTTATCATAGATACAGTTCAATACATTCTAACAGCAGCCGAAGTACAGCAGACTGGAATCATCAGTTCAGCAATACTTGGATATACTTTATCTTTACCGACAGCTTCAATTCCCACAGTGTTCTCTGTCTCACATTGGCCAATTTTGAACGATTTATTGGAATCAGTCGACCTTTGCATTACGCAACCTACTTCACTAGAAGAAAGATCACACTTTTGTTACTTGCCATTTGGGTAATTCCACTAATGGTACATGTGCCTCGATCAATCGTCATCATAGATCAGAATAAAAGAGATAATTTCACAGTTGAAAATGTACAAAACCCTGTGGTCATTGGCATTGCAGCAACGCTGTTGTATCTTCTACCAATTGCAGCTACAATGTGGATGTACGTCAGAATCCTCATCAATCTGAAACAAGGAGCCAGAAACCTAGAAGAGCAAGGAATCCAGGGCCCAGCCCAAGAACTGCACCAAGCCCACAAGAAAGTCACCAAAACTCTTGCTATCATCACCACAGCTTTCTTCATTCTGATCTTACCTGGAGCCATCTGGTACACCATTGCGTTGATATTTCAGCCAGTGCAAGTAGCTGAATTGGCCATATGGGTAGTTTTAACACTTCTCACTATGGTGAATTCAGCTATTAATCCAGTCTTGTATGGATTCAAGTATAAACAGCTGAGAAAAGCATTCATATCCATGGTGTGCAGATGTCATCAACAAAGACAGCCAAATCAAGTTGGTCCGCTGTGAGAAAAAGTTTATCAACGTGGATCGAACTAGAAAAGAAGTCAAATCAGTCAATCAAACTGCAACAGTTCTCTTGTGGAAACAGTACTCAATCCATCAAACTCCAACACCATTATAGTAACCCCTTATTGGCTTCAGTACTCAGTGAATCAACTGCAACAGTTCTCTTGTGGAAACAGTACTCAACCCATCGAACTCCAACACCATTACAGTAACACCCCTATTGGCTTCAGTACTCAGTGAATCAAACTGCGACAGTTCTCTTGTGGAAACAGTACTCAATCCATCGAACTCCAACACCATTATAGCAACCCACTATTGGCTTCAGTACTCAGTGAATCAACTGCAACAGTTCTCTTGTGGAAACAGTACTCAACCCATCGAACTCCAACACCATTACAGTAACAACCCTATTGGCTTCAGTACTCAGTGAATCAAACTGCGACAGTTCTCTTGTGGAAACAGTACTTAACCCATCAAACTCCAACACCATTACAGTAACACCCCTATTGGCTTCAGTACTCAGTGAATCAAACTGCGACAGTTCTCTTGTGGAAACAGTACTTAACCCATCAAACTCCAACACCATTACAGTAACACCCCTATTGGCTTCAGTACTCAGTGAATCAAACTGCAACAGTTCTCTTGTGGAAACAGTACTCAACCCATCAAACTCCAACACCATTACAGTAACACCCCTATTGGCTTCAGTACTCAGTGAATCAAACTGCGACAGTTCTCTTGTGGAAACAGTACTCAACCCATCAAACTCCAACACCATTACAGTAACACCCCTATTGGCTTCAGTACTCAGTGAATCAAACTGCGACAGTTCTCTTGTGGAAACAGTACTCAATCCATCGAACTCCAACACCATTATAGCAACCCACTATTGGCTTCAGTACTCAGTGAATCAACTGCAACAGTTCTCTTGTGGAAACAGTACTCAACCCATCGAACTCCAACACCATTACAGTAACACCCCTATTGGCTTCAGTACTCAGTGAATCAACTGCAACAGTTCTCTTGTGGAAACAGTACTCAATCCATCGAACTCCAACACCATTATAGCAACCCACTATTGGCTTCAGTACTCAGTGAATCAACTGCAACAGTTCTCTTGTGGAAACAGTACTCAACCCATCAAACTCCAACACCATTACAGTAACACCCCTATTGGCTTCAGTACTCAGTGAATCAAACTGCGACAGTTCTCTTGTGGAAACAGTACTCAACCCATCAAACTCCAACACCATTACAGTAACACCCCTATTGGCTTCAGTACTCAGTGAATCAAACTGCGACAGTTCTCTTGTGGAAACAGTACTCAATCCATCAAACTCCAACACCATTATAGTAACCCCTTATTGGCTTCAGTACTCAGTGAATCAAACTGCAACAGTTCTCTTGTGGAAACAGTACTCAACCCATCAAACTCCAACACCATTATAGTAACACCCCTATTGGCTTCAGTACTCAGTGAATCAAACTGCAACAGTTCTCTTGTGGAAACAGTACTCAACCCATCAAACTCCAACACCATTACAGTAACACCCCTATTGGCTTCAGTACTCAGTGAATCAAACTGCGACAGTTCTCTTGTGGAAACAGTACTCAATCCATCAAACTCCAACACCATTATAGTAACCCCTTATTGGCTTCAGTACTCAGTGAATCAAACTGCAACAGTTCTCTTGTGGAAACAGTACTCAACCCATCAAACTCCAACACCATTATAGCAACCCACTATTGGCTTCAGTACTCAGTGAATCAAACTGCGACAGTTCTCTTGTGGAAACAGTACTTAACCCATCAAACTCCAACACCATTACAGTAACACCCCTATTGGCTTCAGTACTCAGTGAATCAAACTGCAACAGTTCTCTTGTGGAAACAGTACTCAACCCATCGAACTCCAACACCATTACAGTAACAACCCTATTGGCTTCAGTACTCAGTGAATCAAACTGCGACAGTTCTCTTGTGGAAACAGTACTCAACCCATCGAACTCCAACACCATTACAGTAACACCCCTATTGGCTTCAGTACTCAGTGAATCAAACTGCAACAGTTCTCTTGTGGAAACAGTACTCAACCCATCAAACCCATACACCATTATAGCAACCCACTATTGGCTCCAGTAATCAGTGAAAGAAACTGCAACAGTTCTCTTGTGGAAACAGTACTCAACCCATCAAACTCATACACCATATTTCCGACTGCAACTTTGTAAGGGATTTTAAATGGATGTTGGACAATATTTTCATTTAAAAAAAAAAAAATTCCTCAAGAGGAATCGGTAGATGTTCAGCCAGATGGCTCAGTTGGTAGAGCGCTGGCACTTTATTCTGGAGGGCGCAGTTTCAAATCCGGCTCGGTAATTTTTCTTTGTCTTTCTTCACCACCCCCTCCCCCCAAAAAAAATAAAAACACTTGTGTTACTTCTAAAGCAGTATCATTTGAGCAACAGTTAGTACTCGATGTAGAGTTTGAAAGTGAAACAGAAAAACAAAAATAGGGTCAAAGTGGGGAGAGGGGGAGTTTGGTTGGAGTACATACCTGGCGGCTTCCTCCAGCCTTGACCATTGCCATGATGATGTTCTCTGACGCCATGAAGGGTAGTTCTTGCTTCACATGCTTCTCAATAACCTACAAAGGATTTATCGGTTGGTATTACAGTTTTCATTTGTCATTTACTAAGGCAGTCTAATTCATATCAACTAACAACAATTTTAATAACGATTTTGACGTAGTTATGAGGGAAGGAATGGTCAAAAGGAAACAGGTGAGTTTTCAGGAATGTCTATAAAGTGTGGAATGAAATTATTATTACTATTATACACTTCTGGTTATGAAGCCAAAGATGCCTCATACATGAACTTAATCACTGAGCTAGCAAGTCTGAGGGAACCTGAAAACAAGGGTGCTTGCTATGTGAACCAGAAACACCAGGGTTAATCCCTACTCATCCAGGATAAGTATTCTGGGGCTGGGCTCTTATAGGTGCACTACCAATCCTAGTACACGGGACCTACGGATTAGTGTCCCAATATAGGCTACAGGCCCAGTTGGAATTCAGCAGTCTCCTGTCGATGGACAGAGTGGAAAGAGTCCATCAGTTCCTTTCAAAACCTCACTAACTCAAAAGACAGACTTTTAACTACATGGTGACACCGCACCACACAAACCTTATCTTTCTCCCCGTTCCATTTCTGTGGTTTTTGATCACCATCCAGTGCTCTCCCTTGATACTAGCCCGACATACATTGTCAAGTAAAAACTGCTATGGGCTAGCGAATACCACTTCTCAACTTGCACTGTGGGCTACTAAAAGCCGTGTTGTTTAATCATGTTCATATTTCGTCCTTTTCAAATGTGAATATTAAATTTCAAACAGATCAATTTATTTTTTGACCAAATAACTGGGTGTGATCTCTACCATCAACACATCAGAAAGATAATGTTCTGACCAAATTGTTTTAAAGATTGTGCTAATAAAACTTCCTGGGGGCAAGTCAAACGCAGTTTACAAGCCCTACCTTATAAAAAGCTCCAGCGCAAGGCCTGGCATCCTTGCAAAATGGTCATTTTACCAAAATTGCTCTTTCTAGATTTCGTTGAATATTTCGATAAATAGGTACCTTTGGATAGACGACAAGTCCTTCTGTCACATTCTGCAGTGTAATTAGACATGTATCAGCAGTAAGAAATGCCTCTGCTATGCATATACGCCTGTACAAATCACAACAAAATGAAACGGTCTTCTAGTGAAAAATGCATTCACTATTTGTTTTATATAAGAAGCCACTATTATTATTATTATTATTATAAAAACACACACATAGATCCTGGTCATTTGAAATTTTTCACAATAAACACAATAGAAACTTGTCCACCTAAAACCCGCTTCCAAACAACATGAACAACTCCATGTAGACACCAACCTTTTCCGCCGTGACACAACCTTGTTGCGTTGGGCTGAACGATTATTTTAGAAATGACGCTGCGAGGAATCACTGCAAAGTATCCCAAGCGTCCTATATTGATAAATATAGGACCCCTTTCTTAAAATTTTGGAGCGTCAAGACAATGATCTGTGTTTGAGGTGGGAGTCTTTCTTTTAAAGAATTGTTAAAGATGGTCTTCAAGGTTGAATTGAGTTTTGTGATGCACCCAATAGATAGAGTCCTCATGAAAGGACATGTTAAAATGGTGTAAAATGTAATTTTTTTAATACTCTTTCAGAGCGAAATTTTAAACATGACACCATCAAATAGCAAAGACAATCTAAAGAGGAATTTCTGCGCCAGTCAAAAGGTCAAGTTCAATGCTATATTGGTTGAACATCATATCATCAAAATTCAGGAATTAACTGATAATTCTTTGTAGAAAAATGTACAGTCAATAGTTTTTAAATATGACATCAACAAGTTTTTGGATGTTGACACATAAATTGCATAGATGTAAAAAAATAATTGTTTTATTTTTTTTTAAATTGCAATTGAAGGGGTATCAAACATACACCATTTTAATATACGGTTAGAGACTTGTATTTTGTTTCCCATTTTTCATAACGACTCTATCTATTGGAAAATAGAATTTGACACCGGAGCCCCTCTTTGACAAGTCGTATCCTCACCTGTTGGCACTGTCGTCCAGCGTTCTCTCAAACCATTGGACGGCGTGTGTCTGCAGGGGATCCATGATCAGGGTCATGAGGTGTCTGGCCAAGGAGCAGCAGCGCTCACTGCGCATCGGGTTGCGTTTGTACGGCATGGCGCTGGAACCAATCTGATCAGTCTCAAATGGTTCCTCAACCTCCTTGAGATTAGCCAGAAGTCGTAGGTCAGTACAAATCTAGAAAGAGAAACCAGTGGGGATTAGTTGGTGGTCCTAGAGGATAGAGGGGTACCAGTCAAAAGACATTTAACCTGTAACTGCCGTATAGCCAGGGATCAACAGCCTGGGCAGCGGCATCAGAGGGATCACCCTTAGGGGATGTAACTTTTTATTTCAAATGTCAAGTTATAAACCACATACAAGGGAAACTGACTGGGTAAATTTGTAATAATTTTGGGTTGAAGATTGAAAAGTTGACAACAGTGGGACTTGAACCTTCGGAATAACGTACTGGAAAGGGAAACTGACTGCGTATAATTTACCCAGTTTCCCTAGTGGTTTATTACTTGATATTTAAAGCTCTGTTTAAAGTGAACAGGAAAAAAGAAACTTGACGATTTCACCTTGTGGATGGTAGCACCCAGCCCAGCGAGCGCAGAGAGTACATCTATATCCACTTTTCTGCTATACGTCTGCCCGGTCACAATGTATGATCTGGAGATACAACCAAGGAAAATAACTGCCATCTTACAAGGGTGTCCTTTTTTGTGTGTGGATTTGGTGTTTTTTTGATTTGGGGATCTTTTCCAAATTCATCGCAACAGGTCCAACTTGCATCACTTATTCCAATAAGGAGATGATTTATCAACAGTTTGATATTTACTGTCATAACCACTTCAAGTCCGATGATGTATTAATTTGCAATTTTTGGGGGGACAAACTTACGGTGGAAATTTTTTAACTCACAGAGCAACTTCGGATTGTTCCAGGCGTTAAAAAACGTTAAAAAAATGTTTGATGACGCCTGTGTTTATCAAGTTTTTTTTTTTTGACAGACTTAAGATGGACAGCTTTTAATGCCCGGAACAACTTTAGATTTTCCTGATTTTTTTTCCCGACAGCCAGACGGCTGACGTTTATATCCACACTGACTTTCCATTGTGTAGCGTGCACAAACAGGCACCTACCGTCAAACGCTTTGTTTCACCAGCACAAAGAGCAACAACGGAATCTGGAAAAGTAGTGAGTATACAATGCTACACAGACATAGGTGTATGGGTAAAACTAAATAACATTCATTATCCATGATGCAAATTTAACATCTCGTAAATAATACTAACTGTTGAAAACCAGCCATCTCTGTCACTAGTCGGTCCAACGTGTCAACCTTGACCCCATCACCGTCAAACAGTGCAAGGAAGCTGGCCTGTGTACCGGTGGTTCCCTTGACCCCCCGGAAGCGCAGGTCCCCTCTGGCCCTCGTCAGGTTACGCAAGTCCATTAGAAGGTCTGATATCCACAAGCAGGCACGCTTACCGACTGTGGTTAGCTGGGCTGGTCTGTGGAATCAAAGAGGGTGGACAATCAATGCAAGGCACAATTCTATAAAACCGTTTCCAAATGCAATGACAATAATTTTCAGTAAAACTATTCTAGATACACAATAGTTGAATTGTGTAGATATACATTTATATTTGTGAAGGAAAATAGCCTTGCCCTTTAAAGGGTGTGTACAACATTGGTAAGATTGAAAATATAAATGTTCACAGATTTGCACATAACTTACATGGTATAAAGATGGTCATGGTGGAAAAATTCCCTTGAAATAGTTTTGCTTGAAATGCCAAAGTTTTTAGGAAATGAGTAGAACAATAGTCTTTATCCTGCAGGATAAAATCCGATGTTTGAAAAAAAGTTAAAACATATAAAGGTTTTTTTCACTGTTTTCTCATGACTCCGGAGACCGATTTAGCTTAAACTTTTACAGGTTTGTTATTTCATGTATATGTTGGGTCACATCAAGTGTGGACACAGGTCTTTGGCAATTACCAATGTTGTACACACCCTTTAAAAGATAAAATTCCAGGCCTGTAAATCAAAGTATATGAAAAGTTTCTCCCACATTTCCCCTCACCCATCACTTCTTAACAAACCTGGCAAGAAGAAGGTGGAACGACACGTATAATACAGAAGCACATTTATGTTTTATTCTTGAGTATTAAACTTACTGATAATGTGTGAATCCTAGTGTGGGGGTGTTCTTTTGGGTATCGGCAAACTTGGCAAGGCGCTGGATGCAGCGAGCCAGACGAGGGAGGATGATGTCCAAGGCATCTCGTATTACAATCAGATCCTGAAAATAAGAACAAGTTAAAGACATATTTGACTGGGAAGTCGTCAACATTAATCATAAGCAGAACAAGTTTATAATGTATTTATTTTATTATCCTCTTGTATAAACTTAGATACTTTAAGACTTATAATAATAAAAATAATAATAGTGACTTCTTATAATAGCGCGCATATCTGTCACTCAGTGACGGTCTAGGTACTTCAATAGTCAGTATTTTCCTGCAAGGTTTGTTGAGCTACGTTTTGAAGTATGAGACCTATTCCTTTACATAGCACCATGTCCGAAATGAGTAAAAAAATCAACAATATATTTGGCATATTTTAATAACGAGTCATCAAAAAGTGTAATGCGACTAACCGGTAATGCGACTGACCATGCACTGTAATGCGACTGACCATGCACTGTAATGCGACTGACCATGCACTGTAATGCGACTGACCATGCACTGTAATGCGACTGACCATGCACTGTAATGCGACTGACCATGCACTGTAATGCGACTGACCATGCACTGTAATGCGACTGACCATGCACTGTAATGCGACTGACCATGCACTGTAATGCGACTGACCATGCACTGTAATGCGACTGACCAAATCTGTTTTCAAGAGGAGGATGCTAAGAGGTCAGACAAGCTGGAGATCATGGTCATGACTGACTAGAGGACATTATTACATGAATTAAGAGATCGCTGGGGCTCTGCAGATGTCACTCATGATGTATAAAGGGCAGCATTGCCCTAGATCTATAATGCCCTACCCACAATGCACTTCTCCAAAGCACATGCGCAAAACTACATATGTGTTGTACACATGTGCCATTCCAATATCTGTCTGTAACTTCTGGTTTTATCATTGGATTGTACAGAAACAATACAGGTATATTAATGAAAAAGACATACGTAGATGTGTCCTAATGTTACCGTGTGTAATAAAATAAAGAAATGTGAGACATGTCTGAGAATTTTGAGTCAAAAAAGTGAAGTAATGACATTGAAATCTTACTCTCCTCAAATTGTAGAAATGTCACTGACTAGTGCTGAAAAACAGAAATGTTATTTGAGAAACTGAAAGTCCAAGGAAAATATGAACAGTTCAAGAAGAAGCACAGAAAAATCTCCCAAAAGAGCAAACAAAAGCAGAAAGCTCATGTTCTGGTTTCCACCATTTTCCTTGAGAAAGAAGAAACTTGATGAACAAAATGCTGCCAACAAATCAGAGTAGCAATGCATGAATTGGTCAGTGGTGTGTGGTGAAATATGACGGTGAAGTGTATCCAGGTGAAGTCAAGGAGATAGGTGATCAAGGATTTCCGTGTGTTCAAAACAGGAAATGCCCCAATCCCAAGGATGATAACACTATTACATAACAAAACTATTGTTTGTTGCACTGAAGAACCTGTGATAGCCAACAACCATGGCCATTTCAAATTTACAGACACCACTTTTAAACAATGACTTGAAGTTTCAGGGTATGTTTACAAAGTCACTTTAAATCAGCAATTTCATTTCTGTTCAATTTCATACTCGGCAACATGTTATGTTAAATGCAAAAATCTGGTGTTTCCGAGGATACAAAGTTGATCAGTAAAATGCAACAATCATATTTCCGGAAAATGTAACTTTGCCAAACTTTAAAAATACCCATTTTGGCCTCGTTTCTAGGATTTTTAAGAGACAATGTGTGATTATTTTAGTCTAAACAAGTGAAATCAACTCTGCACATTAGCATAAGTTGTTGACAATATATAGGCTCGGCTGAATTGACCGGACAAACTGTAATGCGACTAACCAGGGTTTTGCCATGTACACTTGATACTTCAAGTTGCTGACCATTTATAAGTATCCTGTTGGAGACTCATGTATAGGAGTTGTGTGTTACATGTAGTAAAACTAATGCAAGTTTTTTGGTTTGAGGAAACTTTTGAATTGTGATAAGTGTATTTTTTACCATGTCCTTTTTGTGTAATGTGACTGACCGTTTTTTACAACGTCATAACATCCAGAGCACAAAGCCCACAACATTTCTAATATCATTACTTCAAAGCCTTGGGTGTCAAGTACAAATCAGTCTATAAACTTAGTGGAAAGACTAACTCACATAGAACTAATAGCACCAAGATCAAGAAATGACACAGAAAAGTGTAATGCGACTGACCATGGAATTGCCCTTTTGCATAAATGATCATCAGAAAAGTTAGGCCCTAAATTAATGGTTTTGAAAAGCTAGCTATCTGCCATTAACAGGGTGCATCAAAATGACAATGATGTCCCATGTGGGAAGCTGCTAGACAAAAAGTGGCTGTACAAAACACAGCACCCATAAATCATAATGTTCATATATCAGGCTTATTTTCCATTGTGCCAATCGACATAAGCACCAAAGATTTAAAGGTGTCTTCAAATGCTAATTTCTATCTTGACTGTCAAAGTTTTATTTCAACTGTGTGAATTTTACTCTCAGGTGTCAGGAGGATTGGTACTGGTATGAACCTTATACTCAGTGAGCTTGCAGATTGAAACTAATCAATTTGGTCACAAATGCTGACGCGCATATTTACTCATGATGAAAGGAATATTCCCGTAGTTCTGGACAATGTCGCAGTCCAGCAGATTGTTCTAGCGGTCCACTGGATTGCGGGCCTATACCTACGGGGACAGTCATTCGTTCTTGCCTTGAACGTGCCCATGCACTTTGATTTCACCACCTACAGTCCAGTCTCTTGTAACAGGTTCACCTCTTACAGCGTTTATTATTAAAAAATTAAATCAAAGTAAACTGATTGAGAGAACACTACGGCCGTACATTTTTTCATCACACATCTAAAGAATTTAAGGTAGCTTTTAATTCTTACGGTATTGTCTCCAACGTAACACGACGTAGCACCGAGGTGAATGATAGAGGCTGCCTTAGGACAGCAGCTGGCAAACGTGTAGACGTGTGCCATGACATCATGACGCCGCTTTCTCTCCTCGATGGCAGCCAAGTCAAAGTCGATGTTGGTCAAATTAGATTCCATTTCCGCAAGTTGATCATCATCAATGTTCAGGCCAATTGTCTAAACGAAAGCAAAATAAGGTTTACATTTAAGGCCAAATAAAAAAAAATACCAGTTAATCGAAAATAATAAAAAAATTAAAAAAGGATGCGGCCTCAAAAAAGGATGCGGGCGGGGACGATCAACTGATATTTTTTTTACTTGGCCTAAGATAATAAGATTAGCCTTTGAGAACGACTCTTGTCATCTAAAACATTTCTGGCCCGATCCATCGTCGGGAAGTAATTCTAGGCAAATTGAAAAAGATTATTTGCAATTTCACTTTAAAAAAAACAACAACAAGAACTGGAGGGAAGCTCGGAGGCAAGTGGACAAATTTTGTTAATAAAATTACACCATACAGTCTACAGAGCTTGCATAAAAATGTTTTAACGTACATTGTACTTGCCACAATTGCGCTGATGATAGTGTACTGTAGGCATGGTAGGTAAGTGAATACTAGGGGGAATGTTTCTTTACAAAATTGTGAGTTTTTATTAAAAAAATTATTACACTTCCTGATGCTATGTGGGCCAGGGCCAAGAAGCATTATTGGCACTGTATTTAGCGTATTGGCACTATTCATGGTGGGGCTACTAGTAATCTAATAGTACTAAACTGCATAAAACAACTCTATTGTGACTTGTTGTTAACAAAGTAAGTGACTTTGTTGGTTGGTCTTTTTCTAGCCCCACTTGTGTGGCCAAGAAGGCTAGCTGAATCCTGCTTGGCCACACGTCCCGACCATTTCTTTTTAAAATTAAGCCAAGAAATAACCATTTAAAATCATTTATAGTGCATTCCCTACGGGCCAGTCGGCGGTTTAAACCAGCTGAATGTGTAAACAAACAAAAAACAGTTATATTTATTTAATTTATATAGTATAGTGTAGTGAGTATCTATGTATGTATTTATCCAAATGACCACTTTCATAAGGGGAGCTCACCACTAAAATTGTGTCTACTTGCCACACCACACCTGCAACTTATATATCCCCTGAGGAGTATGTTGCAGTATTCGACAGATACAGATACAGATATCCTCCCCTGTCCGGTTTTCGATGTAGTATGCCTTTTTCTTTGAATTGAAAAAAAATAAAAATATTCCATATCAACTGATGCCCTAATTACCTTCCTTTGTTTATAAGAAATATGCAAACATATATTAAAACGTGATGGACATTGAAACTTTCACACCACGCACCGATCTTCGATGACTTCAATAGCGTCCCATTTGTTTTGAGTTTGACCTGTTTTCGATGCAAACAATAAAGTATGGTGTCCGGGTGAAGCCATACGTGGAAGAAACATCTGCAGTGACTACAAGTGTTCTGTGAGACTTAGTGTATGACTCTATAGCCAGCAGTTTTCTTCATTTTATTCAACATATTTTTTATTTAGTTCTAAAAATAACCATGGTATTTTTCAAAAACTAAAAAAATAAAAAAAAATATAAAAAAATGTAAATAATTCTTGGCTTTGAAATCTTATTTTTATTTAGTTTTGTGTCTTTTTATGTTTCTTAACATTTAAAATAAAGCATATAAATAAACAGTGATAATCGAATCACAAAGCTGATGTTTAAATTTTAATATTAATAACAAAAATGATAGAGTGTTACAAAAAAAAAATTATCCAGACTATTAGAAAATGATATAAGGCACGTGGCTTCTTTAAGAATGCTCAGCAGAATGTTCAGTCACATGATTTGATCATCGTGAATTGTGAATTGAAAAAGTGTTTGATGAAACTTTTTCGATGGGGAATTTTTTTTTTATGGCCCCGACAAGTATGACATATTTTTGTACCTTGCAGAAATGCCTAAATACCACAACTTTTTGCATTTACAAGTGCAACTAACCAGTGGAGCCTTTCATGTTTCTAAGTTTTGGTCAAATGAGAGGAGACTCTTTGCTTGGCAAGTCAAACCACAAAAATTGTATCTAGGGACTGTTTACATCGCGCGCAGAGAGGTCAAAGGTTTGCCTCGATTTCAGGGACCCCCTGAATACAGGGCGTCCTACGATATACATTGTTTGGCTGACATTGACAAATGCAATGTACATTTGTGTACAAACCTGCTGTGCTTTTGCTAACCAAAACCAAAGTCGACGCCAAGTCGAAAATTTCTTCATTTCGCTGAAATTAAAGGCCATTTCCGGCGAAGCATATCTAACCACGAGAGGGGAACGGTACTTCTTGAACTCATCTTTGCATTGAAACTCCTCTTTCGTTGATGTTTCCATTACTTCTGACATGTTTGCCGCCATTCTGTGTTGTTAAAAATAAAATAATTGTGTCTGCATGAATTGCTTCATACACGTGTGTCTGTATACGACATAGACCCAGACGAACTGCTATTACTTCGCTACTATCACCAGCTTTCAAAAAAGTACCAGACTATAGTATGGTGTCCTGACAAAATCCGTATCAAAGTGCTGCAGAACCAACCTTACTATTTCTGCTTGTAAATTATTGTGCGAAGCTGTCGTCTGCTAGGAAATTAATTGCGATTTTTTTTAAAAGTGATTTTTCAGGTTCAAGGACTAACAAATTGACCTAGTATCCCCCTATTTTAGGAATTAACACCCCCCAAATTAGGTAAACTAGGTATGTTACCAACGTTTACTCAAAAGTAAGTGCCGTATGGTATAGGCCTAATGGTTTGGTAGATGCCGCCACAGTGACAAATCTACCCCACAGTGACAAATCTACCTTCCACATGGACAGATCTTCTTCAACAAAATTCACAAATATTTTACAAGAAAAATAGACCCCATTAGAAACAAAGTGTATTCGCAAAATTTGAAGATACTAGTCGTGCAAGTAAACTCGGAGGTTGTGACCAACATAAGCCGGTGTGGCAGGCTCGGAGATTCCGGAATTTCCTGTGGGTTGATGTACCGTATGCGGTGCACATGTAATAGGTGTAGAAAAACCTCTGTTCTATAGGTGACCAAGTGTCTATGTTAGAGTTTTATTACCCTTCCACTGTTTATACTTCCCCCTCAAGCTCTTCTAGCACCCCTTAGTTAATTTCTTAGGAATCCTTTGTAATAAACACTAGCCCCCCCCCCCCCAATTTTGCTAATTGTTCCAAGATAGAGTCTAGCCAATATTATAGTTGTTAATAAGTTTTGTTTTTGGTTTTTTTGGAGATAAGTCTAGCTCAAAACCAATTTAAACAGCTAACTTACCAAAACTTGGAAAAGAAAAATAAGGTTAAATTTTTCAGAAAATTGATTTGTTTTCAAGAGGCTGAGAGACTTCTAACTATTTTTGAGCATTTTTGAATATTTTAGCAAAGTAGCATTATTGTTCTGGGGAGATTACATGGCGCAACCTCAAAGAACGGAGAGGGCGCTATCTTGTGGTCAAACCAAAAGTTGTTGACACATTATTTTTGACCTGTTTTGACCCAACTGGCAAAGTGTTTCTAAACACAGCGGCGGATGGTCTTGCTGATCCCCTCACACTGCAAACAAAGCCCGTGACTTATACGTTGGATTATTGAAGTTATTAGCTCCAGTGATTTGAAATGCATTTGAAAACTACATGTTGGAGTACAACTGGAGGATTGGGGTGACGGCATGTCATGGTTTGCCATGAGGCGTACGGTAAAAAAAATATCCTACTAATTTAATATTATTAAATGTTTATGAGAATGAGTAAGTGTTATAAAAATAGCAACAGATTGTTCGATACTGCTAGTGATAAAATAAAGACTCAAAAGAGGTAGACAAAACAAAACCCGGTTATTTTAGTGGATCTACCTAACGTTAAAGGGAGGTTAAATACCAATCTATTTAATAACCCTTCCATTGCGAACTTCGTCACCATCCACACTGGCGTCACATTTCAAATATGCTACACATTTCTCTATTGAAATTGTGTTTATCAATTCATGAATTTGGATGATATTCATTTTAAAAATGTACTATTTGACCTAGTGGCTGGTGTATCAATTCATCTTTGGAACGGTGCCGATCCATTGTTCTTCATTCAGTGACGTAATTATGTTTCAATTTTCGCTCAGATGAAAGTGTATCAGAATCAGATCAAATGTATTCTACGGTTAGAGACTTGTAATTGTCAACTTTCATAACGATAATGAAGGTATCATAAAACTGAGTTTGACAATCGGGAGACACTCTCAATAGACTACCTAAGATTATGTTCGTTTAGCTCGGCATAATAAATATTAATGCACGGCTTGGCCTCGCCTACAATAAATACAATAATATTATACCCATCATTTACGTAAAAATCATAGTTGATATTTAAATATCTTCGTCTTGTAAACTAGTAAAACATGATCCTACCGAAAACTCATCACAAATTTATATGGGAAACCTACACCTTCCAGGCATATTTTGTACAGAACTTAACTTATTATAATAATAAAGTTTGCGTTGAGGTAACACCGTGTAATGAAGACAATTGATCATACAGATCGAAGCGTTGAGTTCCACCGGTTTTTCAGAACCAAATAATAGCGATATTATTTTTACAAGGTGTAAGCACAATCCTTACTTGATTGTATTATTCGCACCACCATTTTAACTTTACAAATCCTATTTTATTGTTTCCTGACAAAATCAAACATAAAACCAGGCGTCAAAAACCATTCCCACTCAGTCCAAATATTACCGCCGACTTTGTTCTTACTTCTTTTTAAAACCCTATATCATTCAGTTCTTATGCCATGATATCCTAAGCTGGACCCTACCACATGTCCTAGAGGACCACATCAAGTGATTCGGTTAGAAAGTGTTAAGATAAATCTCTGCCAGCATCCTTCGGTACAAAGTTGGTACGTCAAAATTGTCAATTGTAAATGAAACCAATTTATAAAACCTAAATAATTATAAGCAAACAAATAAACCTAAATTAACCACGGCAATACCTGCGCATAAAACAGCACACTTGGATACCAAACAATAGTTGAAAAATGCAAAACAACCCCGCTCTTGTCCTTTGGAAAAAGCTTGTCAATCATGGGGGATTGTGTTGACAACGTACCACCACGGGGGCGTTGCAACAGAAACAGGTATACCTCGCTAGAGGGTATTAATCAACGAGTACATTACCCAGTTTGTTTTTAAATTGAAGATAATATGGTTTGATATGAATGAATGATATGGTTTTACGATATACACCTAGCCACTTGTTAAGCCTACGGGAAAATGATACAAACTTTAAGTGTTGAGAGCTGTGTCTTCCATAATGGGATCAGGGCTTGACCCCAGCCAACGCGGGTCACGTAAACCCCCAGCGGACGACTGTCTTTTTGAGTGTGAGTAATTTCACTTTTATAATACTCGTCTGAAAATCATGTTGGGAAAACTGTTCCATGCAATTCTAATGTAGAGAAATGACATTTTGTCAGATTAAAGAGTGACATTTGTAGAAAGTTGTGGTTTGATGAAAGCTGTTTCTAATTAGTGGGGGGAAATGAAAAAAAATTTGTTTTAAAAGTGTCAAAAAATCCATATGTATTTTGAGACATTGACCCCCAAAGTATCATATTGTACTCATAGATTAATTCCATATGAAGTAATTGGAGATGAAGTTCCATAACACAGAAGATCCATTCTAGCAGATTCAACACTGAACAATTTCAACATTACAACTGTACTCGTGTCCTTTCAGCATGATTATTATTGTTACATATTGTGTTAATGATATTTTCCACCCAAACTAACATTGTCTAAAATATCTGGTGGATAATATATTTTTCAGGGACCCAATTTCTTCACATCAAAATATGATACAACTCGAGCACTGTTCTTCGTTTAAATGTTTAAGCATGCTATGCATGCCTTTCTGTACTTCCAGTGATCTGAGCTGTCACTGCAGGTAAACTAACGGCTGAGTAGATTGTTTTGTTTTGTAAACAAATATGCTGTTGGTACTCGGCAGTGTAGTTGGTACTTGGTTTTTGGACTCGGTACTCGGATATCAGAATAATTGGTACTCAGACACAAATGGCCCAAGTACTCGTGTAGCAGCCTTAGAACTCGATCGGCAGTACTTTCTTGATATCTCGACTGAAAAGTACGTGATTACAACACTGGTATTAACAAGACACATCATCTTGATAGCACACTTTACAATTCGGAAAGAATTCTTGATTATACCTATTTTTCATGACTGCAAGTATAGAATCGACATCTCGAGAAACCAACTTTTCTTTTCTTGTTTACGAAAATTGCCTATATCTCGATTACACAGGACCCTCAATGGTGAGACCGATATTTATACGTGGCTGTGGAAACTTCCTCAAGGGACGCATGTGCTATTTTCATTATGTCTGACTTTCGACCTCTTGGTTCCTGTGTTGGTTGTAAGCTGCTAAAACTACCAAAGGGAGTTAAATTTGATCAGCCTATATAATGCTACAGTATTAGGGTCCCCATATGTTTACCCAATCATTCCAAATGTTGCAGATGAACTTGACAAATTTATATGATTTTCCTTAGTCATGTTTACCTGGTTTTTTAAACTAGTAACTAAATGGCAAAAATTGGGTTTTAAAAAGCTCTACACCCATTCGAGTATTTCCCTTTTAATTTCTTTTTCAACAAGAATTGTGTTAACTATTTTAACTTTCATGCGAAAGAAAATAAAAAAATAATTACATTTATAAACAACTCAAACCAGAAATAAACAAGTGTAATTGAGCCGGAATTAAAGCATGTTCCTAAACACAATTTTTTCTCATTAAAAGAGCTAGTCCACTTCGCTCTTATTAACCCAGTAGGGCACAAATGTTTTCGAATAATATGCTAATTAGGCATACCTGTGTGGAAGATCATCCACACATCTAATTAGCGTCATTAGCCCTAATGATGCTCTCATAATTTGTTCCCCATATCTGATAATCCAAGAGCAGGGCAAATCAAAGGGTGAACCGTACGGGTCAAATTATAGTCATTTATCACAATCCCCATGACACCCACATCAACCAAAGCACAATCTCCATGCAGTCAGGTATTAGCGCCCAGCAAGCCAATTCCCAGGACAAAGAAAGGGTAAAAACATACAAACTTTGCAGCGAACCTATAAGTACGTGTCATGTCGTGGCCGAGCGGATAAGAACACCGAACTCATGCTCTGGTGTTTCTGATCAGCAGAGTGTGGGTTCGAATCCTTAAGCAAGACACTTAACCACATGCTTCGTCCTTCGGATGGGACGTTAAGCCGTAGGTCCCGTGTGTTGTGTAATGCACGTAAAATAACCCAGTACTCTTATCGTAAAGAGAAGGGGTTCGCCCCGGTGTTCCTGGTTTGATTGGCTGCATATTGCGCCACAGCACCTTGTAAACATTACATGGTGCTATGCAAAGGAATAGGTCTCATACTTCAACACGTAACTCCACATACCTTGTACTGTAGGAAAAATACTGAGCGCTTTGAGACACCCATCGGGAGTATACAGCGCTATATATTATAAGAACTGCGTATTATTATTATTATAAGTGCACCAATGGCAACGAAGGAGTATCTAGTGACCTGGGTCCATGTAGAAGTTTAAATAATCATGAATATTCATTTTGTATGGAGTTTCTTCCACACAGTCGTTTCCCCATAGGGTGTTTAATAAATGAATATTATAAAACAAAATAGAGTGACAATTAAAGGTAGATGTCTCTTTAAAATCAAGGTTTTTCCGGTTACCGGAACTCAACACATTGTCAAATTCAAACTACAGTTGGAGTATGAGTCTAGAGATGACTCTTGTATTCAATTATAACCTCCACATGAAATAATGTATTTTTATTAATTTTGGGTCGTCTGAAGCTAATCGGAAATTAAGCAATTGTTCTTTTAATTCTATACGCAATTCTAATAATTATACGCAATTCACAAAATGTACCTGTGATGTGTGGAAGTAAAACAAAACAAAACAAAACAAAACACATTGATAAATTAAAAGATAAATACATGAAATAATTATTTACTAATAATAAAAAATTACAGCCAAAAAAAAACAAAACACAAAGAAACACCCGTCAAATATTTTTCCATAAATCTGTTTACTCAACCTATCTTCCTTTGAAATTGTAAATTATTTATATTAATTTTGTTCGGGTGACATGGGACACCAGAACAAGCCGGTTCAACGGGTCGCTGCACGGTATAAAAGTTTGCCCCATATAGGTGATATTCTACGTAGAGATAGCAATGTATTGCAATCGTTTACGTGTATAAAACAAAAACGGAGAAAGATATATCTTGACTCTTTAGGAGGGATATACCTTTCAATTGGTAATTAACTGTACTTGGAAATAAAAGTACCTAAATTACCAAAGGACGTCCCTAACAATGGAACCAGACTATTTTTTCTTTCCAGCCTCGGTTTGGTTGCAATAAATTTGTATTGGATAAAACTCAAGATGGCCGCACCATGATAAAGGTCTACCTACTGGCTTCTGTCTGCCCTACCAATCACTTAATTTCGCGAATCGGTATAGACCACATAAAAAGTAGGTGTTGTTGGCACGCGGCAATGTAATGAAGAGTACAGGGTTAGGTTTCATTTATAGTTCTACGTAACCTGATCACATTAAGTTACTACAACATGAGTTTGTGCAACATGATTGTGTCATGCCGAGTCTATAAATGAAAAGCTGGTGGTCTTGAGGTGTTTTGACCGAAATTGACTCGTGTCACAGCTGCGTAGCATATTTTGTCCATAACAGACAGATTTTGGAAAATTACACTTATTATATTGATATGGTTGAGATCACTGTAGTTTTCTATTGAATGAAGCTTGAAAGTATGTTTTTGTGCGCAAGCACATAGTATCAGTTAAATATACGTGAACCTTATGCCCAGTATAATTATGACGTCATTTGAGTAGGGCGCCCACGGCCAAAGGTCAAACTAAGGCAGCTCATTGGCCCATCCTGCGCGTCGCGCATACGTATAGCTGCGCGTTTCAATTGCTCCATTACCGTTTTACCACCTAAAATGGCGGCATGATGACGACCATGCATTTTTAAGTCCATTGTCGAAGACCAGTATTCACACTTTATGTGACCTAACATATACATGTAAGAAAAAACCTGTGAAAGTTTCAGCTAAATCAGTCATCGGAGTCACGAGAAAATAGTGAAAAGGGGGGAAACCTTGTAAATTATGTTTTCACTGTTTTCAAACATGGGTTTTGGACTCAATAAATTGTTTCACTAATTCCTTGAAAAAAAATTATAATAACAATAAATAACTTTAAAAAAAGCTACAGCATTTCAAGCAAAAATACTTCCATTATGACCGTCTTTATGTCATAGTTATGTGTAAATATGTGAAAATTTATACTTCAATCTTACCAATGTGGTGCATACCATTTGATTAAGTTTGTTGTTTCTTTCCTTTTTAAAGTGGAAGTTGAAGGTGTTGGCGATCGCCTGTGTATTCACTGTAACCAGCATAACATTAATTGCTGTTAAACCCTCATCTTTGAAGTCACACTGTCGAGGTAAGCGCAAATCATGAACCACTTGTTTAAAAAGTTTATAGTCATAGGTCAAACTTTGCTCTTGCTTTCAAAAAAATATTCTGTTCAATAAACTTAAAGGAATTGGAAAAGGAAGGCTGGATAGAACAAAATCTCCGAACGAACGCCCAATTATTATTTTCCATAAGCGTACGATACTCCATCCAGTGCCCAATAACATAAAGCGAAAATGAGCAGTTTGGCTGGTAACCTTATTCTGGTTAGCATAATATTTCATTGTTGTTGTGCTTTATTTGTAAAAACCTAACCAGATCTACGTAATTGGCCCCTGATGTATACTTGCCTAATAAAAAGGAATCGCGGAAACGAAATTTTTGGATTTCTAAATTTACAGTAACGTACAGTTGAATGAATAGCGTTACCTGAGATAGCCCCAACGTTTTATTCACAATCCTAAAATAAAAACGTTATATTTTTGTGTTTTCCCTTTGTTTTCTTTGAATCATTACGTCTATAGACGCACTTTAATCTGTTCCAGCTACTGTATTTCAATTGTTAATCAAGCTAAGGCCTGTCGCAGGGGCATTTAGTTATTCATAATCCAGTCAGCCTCATACCCAGGTGTCCACATAAGTCTGAAATGATACGAGGTTGTACTTCAGTGATCTACCTCACCTCAGACTGATTCCTGGCTGCACTGCTCTCGATGTCAGACCCATCTTACTCAATTGATTTCGTTTACTGTCCTGCGTTGGGTGGTTTTTGTTCTGTCAAACTCCCCTTTTCCAATCGACAGGAAGTTCTGAAAAGCCATTATTTAAAAAAGAAAAGAAAAGAAGAAGAATAATAACTAGAGCTGTAGTGTTTGTCACCTGACAAAAGCTGTTTGGGAATACATAAACATAACATTTCACAGCTTATGATTATGTATAAAATTATCTTAATAAAAATGGTTTGTAAAGCATGTAGAAAACTCTCTTTTTAAACAGATGTAGGCTGTGAAGACAGAACCAACTTTCTTAAAAATGTTGACATCAACAAAGAATTTATACATGAGCTACGATTGCACAATGGTATTGGCTTGAAGAACGAAATCTTTCAACGTGAAAACAACACCTCAGATGTTCACTACAACGAGACACCGAGCCGACTCATCCACAAACAAGCCCAAGAGTCGTCAGGAAGTGATCAACAGTCGAACAATGTATTGACCGACGAAAATCTGCATGCTGCAAAGGCTGCTGCGCCGATGTTTGTCGACCTTGACCAGAGCGTGCCCGACATGGACGCCCTCTACGGTCAACTAGTGGTTGTGACGGCTTTCTCTTCGAACCACATGAAGGAGGGGATGGGTATGATAGCCACAGTACAGGAGGTCATGCCCCGGGTGAAGGTTATTGTGTACGACATCGGACTCAACAATAATTGGTTAATCAAGAAGGTATAACATTTCAGTCAAACATATTTCAAGGGAAGTATTCCACAATTACGATCTTTATACCTGTGTACCCCTTATCAAGAGTGGCTTAAGGACTTTTTTGGAGTGAACTTGCATTAAAAAAAGATAATAGGGCCTACAATACAATAAAATAAAACACTCTAAAAAATCCCGGATCGGAATTGACCCAATTCCGGGTCCCGTAACCATTTTCCCGGAATAACGCAGAACTGGGTCAAACTGACGCAGAATTCTAGTTAAGATCCCGTTGTTTAACCAGTTTCCAAGTCAGTTTGACCAAGAAATTCGCCAGGCCACGGGAGGACCCTGAATCCGGGTCAGTCCCGAGTTTTTAGATTATACCACGTGAGCATTAATGTTTTTTCAACCATACAGTTGTTATGCATGATTCAAGCTACAATGGTAGTACTAATCATGCCCTATGTTCAATTCGAAGGTAAAGACGCTGTGTAATGTGGAGCTGCGGACATTTAACTTCAAAAAGTACCCTTCCTACGTGTCAGTGCTTCTAACATACTCCTGGAAAGTTATCATAATCAAGGTATTTAACTTTAGCATGCCTGATAAAAGATGTCACCCTCGCATTGTCTTGTATAACGTCACATAACAAACGAGACAACAATGAATGTCACATTCCCCACATCACCGATAAATCAGCTGTGCTTCTCAGATCAGTTTAATGTAAATTGTTGTAACATTTGAGGCCGTCCATCCTACAAAAGGGTGGTCACTGTTTTGTAAATAAAAGGTATACGCAGAGTTTAAACCTGGTGTTATTTGGGATTTTCGTCACCGGTGTTTGTGTCCCACCATAAGATAAAACATGGGCTGATTGGAAAGGAAAATGATTCAACAGAGGGCGCTACCAGACATCATTTCTGCACAATTTGCCGTATGGGGGGGGGGGGGGGGGGAGACAGAATCTCTGAAGCGACAGAATCTCTTGCCCCACTGGAACTAAATTTTGTTGATCACAAACTTACAGCAATGATGATCTGATGACGATCACTTCCTTCATGAAATGATCGTCCCATTACATTTTCCCTCATATCTTTGGAACAGGAAACCTTGAACGAGTTTGGTGCCATCTTTTGGGCAGACTCCTGCGTAAGGTTCACCAAGTCTCTGAGGTCGCTGCTCCCGTACGCGGTGGAGCACCATGGGTATCTATCCCGTATCCACAGCTACAGCGCCCTCACCGTGACACCAATAGCCCACAACTACAATTACACAAACGACCTGATGTTCCAAGCATTTGGAATAGACAAGAAAGAGTATTCCCAGTCGCCATACGCCCCACACTTAGCCGCAAACCGCCAACTCATCATCAACAGTTCAACAGTCCAGCTGAACTACGTGAGTCCAATGTACACATGCGCATTAAATTGGACTTGTATATCTCCTCGGGGCGCAAGACACGGGATCCACCGTTTCGACGCATCAGCTTTGATGCTAGTAATTCACAAATTCTTCCCGAACGAGTTCAGCCGGGAAAACGACCACTTAAAGGACTTTGACAACACTATGTATGTTGACAGAGAGACAGAGGGTTGGATTAATGCTAAACGCTGTCCGTAAGGCCTGACCGAAGCACATTACTCACAAACCCCTTTAACTGGACTTCAAAATGTACTTTTTTTTACTTCGTTAGTTACTGTGAAAATGTTTATCGCGCGGAGCGTTGTTACTTTATCAGCAAAAACGGGTTGCGCTCTTTGTCAAATAAATTAAACATGGGCCTATATGCACAGCAATATACTCCTTGCATTGGCCGCCATCACTGACGTCAAACAACGGAAGCGCACGCCAAAACTCTCAGCCATAAGTCTTCCTTTGACATCAGTGAGGGCGCTGTTTGAGCTTGTGGCGTCATGCAAGGGGTCTACTGATTTTTCTTGTAAAAAACAGAAAACATTGTGTTAGCAATAACAGGTTAAGCAGAGGGTGGGAGGGGTATCTGATAAGCTTCAATTCAAATATTGTTAATTCGTAAACGTGATTCTAATCGTGAAAGGCTCAACTTAAATCTAAAAGTAAAGCAAATAAAACTCCTTCAAATTATTCAAGTCTTGAGTAAAGCTACGATATAAACCATACTGTAGATTCGTTTCTTATGGTGAAACAAATATCAATAATGCTATCATTAGCTTTGATGCACGGGAAACGAGACGATGTTTCGGCAAAGTACAACCGTACGTTTTACCGCAGGCAACCCCGGGGATTTTAAACTGACATTGATCGCTTTAATTCGCACACTGTCATTTCGGCAAGAACATTGACTAGAGAGCAGACTAGTCATCTCGGCATGAACAACCGAATAGTGACGATGTAGAGCAGACTACTCATCTAGTCATTTCGACACTAAACTCCGAATGGTGACTGGAGAGCAGACTAGTCATCTCGTCATGTCAGCATGAAACACGAAAAGTTACTAGGAAACAGACAAGTCTTCTCGTCATCTCGGCACGAAACACCGAATAGTGACTGGAGAACAGACTAGTCATCTCGTCATCTCGCGTCACAAAACACCTAATAATAATATAGTGACTGCCGGGAACTGACCAATAGTCCGTGGTTGATTGATACTCGAGTTACCAATTCTACACTGACCTAGTTCTGAAGTTTCAGCGTGTTGATGGTTTTGTCTTGGCTTTTGACAAGTTAAAAAAATATGCAAAGGTTCCCCTTAAACAAATCCTGTATAGCTTTCAAATCCAGTGAAAGTTGCATTGCCACTTTTTTCTTGTTTATCGTTGTTGTAACACAAACGATCTTGTAGTTCGAAGCATCACGCTTGATAAACTAAGACTAAGAGATTGTATACCTGTGCTTTGGCCAATGTCAGTATCTTGACAATAAAGATGATTGAAACTGCCAAAACATTGACATTTTATAATATGGAATCGGTTGAACAGTATATTCTCTACACAAACCCTGACAAAGTGGATTTTTCAAGTTGGCAGAGTGCCGCATCAAGGACCAACCAAACAGAAATTAACAGTAACAGCGACAGTGAAGCAGCGGAATCGCTTCTGGTACCTCTGCTGCCGGGACAAGATGCTTGTCAACAACACACAAACAACCCGATGATACCGCGACCAACACCCCTATTGGCACTACCTCAAAGCCAGCATCTACCGCTTGAGTTGACAAAAACTGTTTCGTTCCAGTGGATGCATCCGAACTGCTTCGATGCCGCACCCTTGGCAGTTGCGAACCCTTCCCTCTGGCCGCTCAGCGCCCCTTGTTGCGAAGCTCTGATGGAGGCAACCCGGGCAGCTGGACTCAATGGACAGGAGTGCTATGCAGGTATGGTACAGGGAAACATGATTATTTTCTAGAAGGGTACTAGAGTTTAAGTATAAATTAAACTGATCGTATGTCTGTCAGGGTTTGGTTGACTTGCAGCGACAGGAAAAAAGAATGGACTGAAAACCTTCAAGTTCTTAGATTTAAATGGGAACATGACAAAAAGTCGCTAGAAAGTAGTTGTCCATTATGGCATCCAAGACTTCCTGTGAAGGTGAAAGGATAATTAACTAAACAAAACAAAAGACTAAACTATTTTAAAAGCTATAAATCAAACTTGGGATTACAAAAAGGAAAAACAATAGGATATAATATAATAATTTAAAACGGTCTCTCAAAGGTGAAAGAAAAATGCTTGACGACCCTTGGCGTAAGAAGAGTGGGCGGGGGGGGGGGGGGGGCACATACCCTTGTTATTGATGTCCATGCCCTAGTGCCCGAATTAAAATCTTAGATTTATTGAACTAAAAATTGCCTGACTTCAAATCCTATATTCTAAAAAAAAAATGCAATTTATGTATTAATTTCACTGTTGGTTGAAATGTTGATTTTTGACACAGAAGTTGTATTTTTATTTTTACGTCAGATTATCTCATAAAAATTAGTAAATGACAAAACAAGAGGGCCGAAATGGGTGCTTGTTTAGGAAAAATGCAAAAAGGGAAATTACAGTGTTGTAGTTTTCCAGAAGTGCCCCCCCTCCAAAATATGGTGCACTGTGCCCCTAAAATGTTACCGTAGTTTCACCACTGCTGGCAACGGATAGAGCGTCCCAAACGATGAGTCCACCAGTTCTTCTGAACCACACATACTCTAAAGGGGACATACCACATGGTAACTGCAAAACTTTACCTTAGTAAGTTTAGATGTTAAAATCAACAAACATGACGGACACAATGCCAAGAAACCGGAGCGCCCTCAATCGACTCGATAAGCACAAGGTCTGTTTATTTACCATTGGGAAACGACACTGCAACACATGATATTGAGAAGGCGCCTAAACTCGGGACATTGTCCAACATTTCGATGCGTGCATTAAATTTCGTTTTCATGTCGTCGGTGTATCGGTGTATCGGTGATTTCCGGATTATTTTTCAGAACTTACAAAAAAGGTACCTTAAATTGTTTTCATGTGTGGTAGAATTGCCCTTTAGCTTTTCAAAAACTACAAAATGGTTTGTGATTGCTAGTTCCAGTTTTAAGATATTTTTAAAACAGTTTTACCGGCTCATTTTCGAAGAAGTTTTTGAGAAGAACGCACTATTTTCCGTTTTAAAGAACCACTATTGAAGCCTTAGTAAAACATCGGGACATCAATGGAATCGTCTTAACAAAACAAACATTTGAAGCAAAGTTTAAGCACGCAATAAATGTGTTGTTATGGGCTCACCCATCAAAGGGAAACTCGAGAAAAGATTAACTTTTGTCGTCAAAAACATCATATTTCAATTTGTCTTTTCTGCCCTGAATTTGGCTTACGTGGTGGAAACAAAGCTGGAAAAGGTAAAATAATGAAACAAACGGCGTACTACCAAAGTGAATTTATTTTGTATCAACTATTGTTTTGATGTCTTACACTTCTGTAAAATTTTACCACCAGACGAAGAACGAAAACCTCTCCGCTACAGAAGAAATCGAGCCAACTACACCCCAACACAACTGCGCAGACTCGAGCAGGCATTCCGGGTCAATCAATACCCGGATGTCATGACCCGGGAAACTCTAGCGAATGAGCTCGATCTGATTGAGTCCCGTGTCCAGGTACGGTTTATACCAAAATCGAATTCAGCAATCAGAACTTTGAAAAGAAAAAATAATGTTTCCTTCTTTGAGTAGTGGTATTCGTTTCTCATACTTATATTAATACAGAGATGGTTTCTGTGAAAAAATTCATTATTGTTTCTTTTACTTGCCTAATTTTATAATGAAATAACTATCTAATGGAACGTTCAATTCAATTTGGCTTTTTATGCTCAATTTAAACAATTTGTTTGATACAAAAAAATAAAATAAAATAAAAATAAACAAGGGCATCAACAACGACAACATGAACAAATAATAAGTAAATAAATAAATAAACAAATTATGCATAATGTAATTGAAACTTCCAAGGAGTCCCGCTTTCTGTCGAGGACGAGCGGTTATCACAACAGTGGACCCAAGCTCTGGTGTTTCTGATCAGCAGATTGTGGGTTCGAGTCCCGGTCGCGACACTAATTGTGTCATTGTGCTAGATACTTTACCATAATTGCTTTGTCCTTCGGATGGGACACCGTGTACTAGGATTGGTAGTGCACTTTAAAGAACCCATAACACTTATTGTTGAAGAGTAGGGGTTAACCACGGTGTTTCTAGTTCACATTGCAAGCACCCTTGTTTACAGGTTTCCTCAGGCTTGCGAGCTACAGCAAAGTTCGCTTATGAGGCATCATTGGTTTCATTACCAGAACAGATATCATAACCAACACATGAAGAAACTCAAGATCTTGAGAATGATAATGAAACTCTTAACAACTTTACTCTTATCAATTTTTCAATTGCAGGTTTGGTTTCAAAATCGGCGAGCAAAGCATCGACGTATACGAGGAGGGCAGGGCCACACTCGATCCGGCAGAAAATAAACAATCACAAGTTCACTGGTGTTAGAGTGAATTATTACATTCTAAAAACTTCTGTCAGATTTGACACAGATTCAGGGTCCCAGAGAGCCTGACCCATTTCCGGGTCAGGCTGAACCATTTCTGTGTCAGGCTGAACCATTTCTGGGTCAGGCTAAACCATTTCTGGGTCAGGCTGAACCAGTTCTGTGTCAGGCTGAACCATTTCTGGGTCAGGCTGACCCGGAAAGTGGTAGAAGAATAGGAGCTTATCTCAGATTCTGCATCAGTTTGACCCATTTCTGGGTCATTATGACCTAGATTGCGGGTTATATTGACCCAGAATTGAATCCGGGCCCCAAGTGGCAGGATCCAGGTCAATTCTGATCCGGATTTTTTTTGTAGTGTACTACGACGTTGACATGGCATTTTAACGATCATAGCCTCTCAATATTATTTTATGTAGTTTTCCCCCTTAGGCATTTCCCCAAGCAGTTCAATTAAAGATAAAAAGTACAGGATTGCAAATTATCAAAATCACAGAGTGAATTCTTTACACTATAGATAGGTTGCAGTATGACGTAAGTCGGCCATCTTTACGGGCAATTTGGAACACACATTCATGCGTTACGCGTGAGAACGGCGTGCAGCACGCGCACATTTCACCAAACTCATTGCATGATTGGTTAGTGAATGACGCGGCTGCGTTAATAATTTGAGCGCTTGACGCGCCTGCAAGCCAAAATGCGATTTGCCCGTAAAGATGGCGTCTACTGGGAACTATCTATAGGCTCAGTCACCGACTATACAATTCATACCAGAGCCAATTCTTCAGAGAATTATTATATCCATCTGAAATTATGTCAAAGTCGAGAATATAGCATTTGAAGAGTCACCCATGATTGCCTTTACTTTGGCCAATTTGAAAGTGATATAAGTATATTTTGAATCGGCACCCCCCCCCCCCTCCCCTCAACAAACCAGCTTATTGTTTTCACTAAAAGTGAAATGTTCACAGGTTGAATATAATTATACGGTAGTCAGTTAATTGAAAACAAAGGAACATGTCTCAATTTACTCTCCCCTCCAAAACCAATGGTGTTGATAGTCCTAACCTGATGTTAAGACACATTCTGATATTAAAGTCAGTCCGTACGAGCACAAACCCACAATAACAAACCTGTTTTTTTCATTGTTTTCACGAAAAAGTGCAAACCTGGAATACAGGCCCCACTAACCTGGATAGAGGTGTGACCTGCCTTGACCTTTCCCCGGGTCAATTCTGACCTAGTTCTTTTATAGTGTACTTTATTAAACACACGTCTAGCAATCTTAACTTCAAAAACTACTAAACATTACAGTTCATGTCACATTTCATATTTTTGTTTGCTTGTTGCATTGTATTCAAGACGTACACGGGGGTATTCGTAGCCTAAATGTCTGAAAACATTACTGCGAGAGGGCGACCTCTTGCGGTTTTTATCAACGGGCACTTAAAGCTAACTACAATCCTTTAAAATAGTTCACGAAAGATAAATAATTTAATGCGCACTGGTATCAACAAAGCACTAGGACAGCCCCGGCTGTTGTTGTTTTTGTGTATTGTGGTGTTTGTTTGTTTGTTTTGGGAGGATTTTAATCACTGGCCGTCTCGTGGCTCACTCATTCCTATACACTACAAACCCCGGGTCAAGAATTGACCCTTATTCCGAGTCCCGGGGGCCTGACCCATTTCTGGGTTAGTTTGACCCTGAATCTGTGTCTAGGTGACCCAGAAATGGATCAAGACTCCGGGACCCGTAATTCAAATCAGTCCTGACCCAATACATTTTAGACTGTAGCCATAATTAAAATGAAAAAAAACAACCCAAAAAACAATAGACAAACATAATGCCAATTTTTAATAATTAATAAACATATTTCATAGCAACAACCTGTTTTTGTCCTCAAAGTTTTTTCCCGACTGATTGATTGTACTTCAAAATGTAATTTTAAAAACCGGACCCGTAACAGTTGATACATCAAGTCTCCAAACACCAAGTCTCCAAACACCAAACCAAACACCCATGCATTTTATAAGTATGCCCTTTAATTGTTTACATCCCAACTATACTCCTGAAGTTCCGGATTGATTTTCAGGGTCTTCGTGCACTGAAAGTCTTTGATATTCTAAACTGATCTTGTCCCAACGATGCTGCTGCTTTTTACAAGACCGCTACATTTTTGCAATAGATTATATCGCCCGCTGGCGTCGAAAGTCATCCATTAGAAGATGCCCCGTGAGTAAAACATAATATTGGGCGATTCGCTTTAAACCGCACGGATTACAATCGAATGCAAACAAATGTATTTATTCTTATAGCTGTCCACTCGCGGGGCTTGGCTGAAAACTAGACATCAAGTGAATATTCAAAGACAAAAACAGGTGTCCCTATGGGCTTGCGAATCGCCTCAAAATTTAAAGATCATCCGTGGTTATTCAAGATAAACAGTAATTGCAAAAAGGGAAAGTAAAGTAAGGTTTTTGGCATTTAAATTGGCAAGCGATAATGACGAGCCCTTGAAGGGATATGGCAAATCGGCCGTTGTTGTACTCCGCGGATTTGAAAGCCGATGGCTGACGAAACAGACATCGTCAGTACTGTGAAAGTACTTGATCTGCGCAAAGCCACTCCAAAAAACACAGTTAGGCAAACAACAGCATCTGGATTTTAAAGGTGTGTTACATGAACAAAAGAAGAAAAACCCCAAACAACTGGTGACGCATTTTTAAATTGAAGTCTAGTCTAAAAATAAAACTCGGGTCAGAATTGACCCGGTTTCCAGGTCACAGGGGACTCGAGCCATATTTGGGGTCATGACCCATAATCTGTGTCAACTTACCCGAAACTGTGTCAAACTGACACAAAATCCAGGTCAAATATAAAAGTTTAAACCAGTTTCCAGGTCAGACTCATCCAGAAATGGGTCAGGTCCCCCGTGACCCGGAATCCAGATCACTTCTGACCCAAGCGATTTTAGAGACTACTTTTTAACAAATTTGATGCCAGAACTTAATTTCCCTATGACCTATTTCTTTCTGATGAGAAAATTCCCCCATTACCATCAGCTCCTTATTTAGATCTACCAAACCGAAATAAACACATTGTGGTCATGCACAAAACCCTAACAAAAACAGAACCCGATTTTGGGGATTCTCGATAAACATGACCGCCTAAATTGGTGAAATGTTCACAGATTGGTTATTGATTGAACACACTCATTTCTGGGTCACTGACCCGGAAACTAATTCACGAAATGGGGTTTTATACTTTTTATACTGACCCAGTTTTGACACGGGAGGTTTTAAAGTGTAGCAGTTTTAAATTTAAAGCTTTATGTAGAGTGAGAGACAACCAACAACAGGATCGAGATTGAATGAAACATGATAATTCCTGCAGACTGGATTGAACAGTTACCCGTTCGTGTGGAGATAAAGCCAACAGATTTGCAAGATGTACATTTTGGAAGCTAACGGACCGACCCTCTACATCCAATGCAAATAGATATCTGAAGGTTTGGTCAGAACAAGGACCCACAGTCTCCCATCTCTGTGATGGCAATTCTGCCTCTTTCAAGAAAATCTGATGGCCAAGAGAGATCAATGAAGAATTCTGATGATCAGGAAAAAAACCTGAAAAATCGATCACAGGCAAGCAAATATGAACTTAATATAGGTCTATACACGTTTTAAAATTTAGTTTGGATTCCAATTTTCAACAAGATATATCATCCTAATTCTCTAGCTGGTAATATAAAACTTCATCGAGACTGTCCAGGATAGGGAAGGATTGCAGTGTGTAACAAGGGTTTGTGACGCCCGGGGGCAATGTGAGATGATGGTAACCCTTCAGTTAGGCCTATTTTGACAATCTTAGCAGTATACCAAGATAAAAAAGATATTACTAATAACCATTGGCTAAGATACTAGTCCCATCCTCGAGGGCCACTTATATTTCAAAGTGGATATCATTTTACAAAAATCCAAAAACAAACCTTCGTCGAATAAGTACCCCCAAGTGGTACCTGCATGGGTCACGTGCAACCTAATTGCCTCCTCCACTTACATCACATGGAAACAACTGAGATGTACAGTATAAATGTTAAACCACTCGTCATCTCCTCGAACCCCCCCCCCCCCCCCCCCACACCACCTCTTCCCCGCTCACACCTACCCCCTCCAGAAACAAAACTGTCTCCACCCTGGGCTAATGGCAAGCGCTTTGGCACCATTAATGACAACTGGTGAGCAATATTTAGAACTGTGTATCTCACTGGAGAAGGGTGGGTAACCATCTGACTATTCATACATTTTGAACACTGTTACCGCTGCACTCAAAAATTTCCAGGTAATTGACCCGAATTCTGGATCCCTGTAGCCTGACCCATTTCTGGATCAATGTGACCCTCGGAATTATGTCAAAACGAGCCGAAAGGGGTCAAACTGACTCAGAATCAGAGTTAAATTCCAACTCTTTAACTACTTTTCGGGTCATCCTGACCCGGAAATGCGTCAGACCCCCCTGGGACTTGTAATCAAGGTCGATTCTGACTAGGGAGTTTTTAGAGTGAGTAAGCGGTTCATAATGCCCGTACTACACTGCACGATGAAATCGCTAAGAAATTACTCTCAGAGTTTTACTCAGGATGCTCGAATGTTTCTATATCAAATGGTTGAGCTGTTGATTGAAACAATACTTAATTTGCAAAAAGGAGTAAAAACAACAACCATTTTTCTGCCATGCATGTGCAAATCTGTTCGCGTGAAGCGGGTTTCAACAGCACTCTCAAGGATTGGCCCAAACTTGACCGTCACAAACGGGAGACCTTGGGCAGCCCCAGCACGGCCCAGTGTCTGACAGCGGCACGCTAATGAGGCATCGATATTACACGTGTCATTTAGTGTCGTCCCGACTCTGGTGCCTGATTGCAGTTTATTGCACGTACACTTCGCCTTTCATGAAATTATTGACGTTATTATGTGCTACGCTTTATTAACAATTGCCGTGGCCGGTGTTTGCTCCGCTAGAGTTGGAGGCGAGGAGAGCAGTTCTTTACGGTCGGAATGAAAGACTTTGACTTGGCGAGAAGTCAGAAGTGTTTACGTCGAGTTATTATTGTTTAATGTTGAATGGTTTTAATGATCGACTATTAAAGACATGGTGCACTTTTTTAAAATTCAAACGTACCTTACAAAACGGATGTTTTACAGCCAGGTCAACCAATGGATTTGGGGAAATTTATAGTTTCTCAAAGGGAAAAGAACCTTTAAAATTAGAAAGTGCAGTCACGAAAAATCTACTCGTTTTATTCGTATTCCATGTCATGGACTCTTAAATATAATTTTTAGCTCGCCTTGTTTTAAAGAAAAAAATAAGTGACGTCATGATGACGTACGTCATTGGTCAAAGCACATCATATACAATGTTTTATACAATGATTAAATCTTGGAAAATCAGTAACAAATCAACCACGAGAGACCGTATCTGGCTTTTTACGGGATTGTATAGAGCAACATACCGGTTGGACTTCTCTTTATAGTTGATTTATTTTCTTTGCGTCCTTTACTTTTAAACGTTTATTCGTGGTTCTTGATATGAAAAAACTTAAACTAATCCCCAGGGGTTTTATTTCCAGAAATACTTTTACAAATTATTCCTTTCTCTCGCAGATCAATCATGATACAAAGACGAGAGGGTGAGAGAGATAAAGAAGTGGGGGTGTGGGGGCTGGGGCTGGGGCGGGGCAATATCAACAAGTTTGGAAGAAGAATGGTTTTGGTTGTGGCACGTGCCCTCCCCATGTCCGTGCCCCCTCCAATTCCGTGCCCCCTAATTCCCGTGCCCCAATTACAAATCAGAACTTTTCAAATTAAAATTAACGAGAATAAAATGTTAGACTTTGTAAGATTTTACGTAATAATTTCATTGTTTTAAAATAAATGTATGTGCACGCGGACAATGTTCTTGTTTTTACCTCCACGTCAGATTAACAAAAATAAAAAATAACTTTAATGGCAAGTGTCGGTGTTTGGAAATCAATGATACTTCCCCTCCCGACCCTGATCTTGGACATTTCCTGGTGACCAAGAGCGCTTAGAAGGTCTTCAATTAAATTAATTAGAATGTCGTCTTCCAGATAAATATTTTATGTTGTAATGACAACATCCTGAATGTAGGATGTGGTCTCCCCAAGATAATGTATCTTGGGTTCTCAACATTTTCAGGATGTTATCATCCCAAGATGATTTATCTCAGGAAGTCGACATCCAACGTTCAGAATGTCGGGATTTCGACATCTTACTTTCATGATGTCGACATCCTTCGATAAAATATATCGGGAAGATGACATCTTACTTTAGGATGTCGACATCCCGAGATAAATCATCTCAGAATGTCGACACCCAACGTTTATGATGTCATCATCCCGCAGTAAATTATCTCGGTATCTCAACATGTTGGATAATACTTCTAGAGCTCCGTAAATTTCATTTTAAAATTCGTTGTATAATCAAATTCTTTGAAATTAAAATTAATATCAAAACAAAACTGAGAATTATGACGAAAATTCTTTTTGTTTACTAACAATCACGCCCGATTTTGTGCAACCATTACATTCACAACATTATTGTCAGTGGGCAACATTCTTAGTTGTCTACAAGTATCCCGAAACGGAGGTCAAGTCTTATTCTTGTTTTGTTTTTTATTTGTTAAATTATTTTACTTTCTTATATTTCATATTTTTTACAGTCATGAACTTCGTTGGTAAGTCGTCTTGGTGAGATAATATTACAGCAAGATAAGTCGACTTCTTATGTTCAATGTAAGACGCCTCGGTGAGATGCATTATCAAGGACAAGTCGACTTCTTAGGTTCAAAAAGTCGTCTCGGTGAGATAAATTATCTGGACATGTCGACTTAAATCATACACTAAGTCTAATTGGTGAGATAAACTTTCTCGTTATCCATGGTTTGGCACTCCTGGGGCTCCGTACTCAACACGCTAAAGTTTGTCTTCTCTGTTTGTAATAAAGCAAATGGACAACACTGGTACTTGTCAAAGACCAGTATCCACACTTTATGTGACCCAACATAAACATGAAATAACAAACCAGTGAAAGATTTAGCTCAATCAGTCACGAGAAATACTGACAAATCCCATTATAAAATTTCACTGTTTTTAAACATCAGATTTTGAACTCGCAAGATACAAACTAGTTGTTTCACTCATTTCTCAAAAGCTATAACAATTTCCAGAACACAATTTTTAAGGGAATTGTGTTCACCATAACAATCTTCCGTGTAGGTTATGTGCAAATTTGTGAACATTTATATTTTCAATCTTACCAATCGTACCCTTTAAAATTGTGCAATATCAACAAATATTTAGTTTTCATGCCAGCTGTAATTGTAAACTGAAGTTTTGAACCAGTATTTTTTTTTCTGAATCCAAAGTACCAGAAACTAGATGTCCTTCAATCATTTTCGATTCTATATTTGTCGCAGGGAATATTATACGTTTTTCATATTACGTTGGACAGCAGAACAGTGAGATCTTCTAAGTGGTTGAAATTGTCATCTTCATGAACGAGTTGTCCTATTTTGTCGAATGAAAGAAGAAAAACCCCCATCTAATTTCAAGACGATCGAAGACTGGCCTAATTGTTCAACAGTTGTTGAAATAAAAACGTTCAGGGGGCGTTTTCTCAGGATGCATACACTTTAAAATTGTCCAGGTTAGAATTGAGCTGGATCCAGGTCCCACACTGAATACAGTTGCCAAGATTATAGAATAACTTACACATGCTGCCCCCAGAAGTTCCAAATTTTCTACGACTGCAAATTTCAGATACTTTAATGTCTCCACACACAAAAATTTAAATAAAAAAATGAAAACTACAAAAAAAACTCCTGCCACCAAATTATCGACTCCGAAAGTCTCAAGGACCCTGTCGAGAAAAATAGCCAGAAATCAATGCACTTGTTGACGGGGCGAGCCTTAATATGAGTTGTTATGAGTGATTAGGCACCGGCGTGGTTTCCGATCGATACTGCTGAAAATTCATTATTTTTATATTACGTTTTCTGTTGTGAGGAGCCCGTTGCTTAACGACCCGGCCAATTTTTCGACCCAGATCGAGTGTCACTTAGAAGGTGCGGGGTGCAAAATGGCGCTGATGCTCCAGTTGATGGTGCCGGAAACCGGGCGCAATCTTCCCTACCTGCGAGTCTCCGTTCTTCTGTGTTCCACATCGAAAGGCTTCACTTGAACAAAGGGTTCCACTTTGTCGAACTTTTTTTGTTTTATTTCTCTTGCTAAGTTCTCATGGACAGAATTTTGATTTAATGAAAGGAGTAAATCCGACCTGACTATACACTATGAATAAGACCATCTGAGTTATGACTTTTCCCCACCACTGTTAGAAACTTTCGATCAATCAGACCATTCGTTACTGAACATACAAGCTTTTGAAAAAAAAATGAACATTCGTTATAGAATAGGCCTGCCGTTTTTGTAGGTGCCTCCTGATTGGTCTCTGTGCTTGAGATTTTACACTACTTGACAAAATCATCAATACGTCCAAAGCAAAAGTGATAAAACGCCCAAAACAAGAGGGAAAGTATGTCCAGACAAAAGTGACAATACGTCAAAACAAAAGTGACAACACGTCCAAACGCCCGCTTGGGTTTTTCTCCATCCATATTGAGCTGATTCAAAAATTTCCCAATTTGGAATACTTCAATACAACACATATCCCCTCTCCAAAATTATTACACTCAGACCTTTATTTTGGGGTTGAACAAAGACGAACAAAATAACTATAGCGGGATTTGAACCTGCGACCACCGGATTAACGTGCCGGCGCTATACCAACTGAGCCATCTATAGATCTATAGCCCTAATGTTGGTGGTCTCCCTATTTTGTACAAATTTTTGTTTGGGGTGCGAGTCAGAAACCATTCAACCTGTAACTGCCGTGTAGCCAGGGATCACACCCAAGTTACTTTAACTTTAAAAAATAAAATTGCACTCGCCCTTCCCCCATGTAGGTTATTAGTCCATGAAATTTGTTCTTAAAAAATAAAATCTGTTCGTATGTGGCAGGTTTTGGTATTTAAATTTGACGACGCAAACGTCAACGATGAACCGTTGTTGTACTACACGGGTCCACTTTCATTGAGCTGTTAAGCATAACAAGTATCTTAGCAAAACAAAATTATGCATACCAGAATAGGTTACCAGCCAAAATACCATGTCTCATGCACCATCTATTACTGGTATCCTGCTCATTTGTGCTTAGCAGAAAATTGTTCAACGTTTACCTGCGTAAAAGCAGCTCTATGAAAGTGTGCCCCCCTCATTAGAACCCGAGGCTATAGATCAACGCAGATAACTGGAAGCTGCTGATCGTTTTTCACAGCGGTAGTATTTGATAAGAATCAACGATATTTTGGTAATCAACACTCCAGTTTTACTAATAGCAATCTCTCTCGCCCCGTTAACCAAATTGGCCACTTTAAAATGGAACGTACACAATCTTCGTGAGTACTGTACATGATCATCAACGATCGAGAACCCAAATAACTGAACGATTTTTCTCTAAAATGTTCCCGTCTGAATGGACTGTCGTGATTGAGGAAATCGTTTCTACCCACTCAGCCCTTAATCTGATGTGGGTCATATTGAGTATTCCAGTGAATGGTTTGTTTTGTAAGCGTTGCACCTTCACCATGTGCTTTATTTCGGTGTGTTAAATCGAAATAAGAAATCGAGAATTGGCGATAATAACTTTCTCGCACGACGGCGTTTCAGAGGGTATCAAGTTGCTCTCAATTATAAGCTGTGAAATTAAAAATAGTTTAGTTGTCTTTCGGTCAACCGTTATCGATCACACCTCGTTCTAATTGAGCTGTTGAGGACGCTACTTGAGTCTTTGGAATGATGGGGGCAGCAGACTGTTACGAGGAACGTTTCAAATTGCTTAGGTATAGTTCTTAGCATGCTTACATTTAACAGAACAATAGATTTACCCGGCAAATCCTAAAACAGACTTCCAAGTTTTCGAGAAATGTTTTCAACAATCTGGTGCAGATGTTTTTATTGTTCATCAACACTTTGACCACTATTTTGTTTGGGCAGCCTTTAAGTAAAACAAAATATATAATTGGGTTTGCATAAAACTGTTTTCTTTTTTTTACGTATATATTATTTTTTCATGGAAAATATGTGTGTTTTTGTTTTGGATAGCACAAATGTTTTTAACAGTTGCTTAACTGTTAAGAATCCGTTCATAATCATCACAATACGCCCAGACATGGTTAATATAGTTGAGTTTTTGACACATTTTTGTCTTACTAGTGTCTGGAAAAGATAACGTGACGTGAAACAAATTTGCTTTTGTTTTAGAAACATAGATACTCTGTTAACATGGGAAACAATGGAAAATGTCAATTGAGGTCATGACTATTTTTACTTTGATCTTTTTGTTTGAGTGGAAGTATGTCGGATCTTGTAGCCGTTTGCGGCCGCTATGGTCTCCAAAGGGCTTTTGCTGTGTTTTTGCTGGAAAGGCCGGCCAATCAAAATAAAGGTCTAAACTACAATACTGTGAGAATACTTGCTTTGTTTTAATGCTTGCTTGTTGTTCTCAAATCATTACACAAAGACATACGGCGCTCCGTTTTGAGGTTGTCGACAGCTTGTGGAAGTTCTTTATGTATCTGCAAAAAGGTGAAACAGAATCTCAATTTCCCATGAACGGACATTGCAATTTCAGTCCTTTCTGTCAATTAATTTTGGTTTGTAAAAATTCAAATGGAAAATCATTGGCACGGCCGTCCTAATTTTTACAGGGATGACATTTTAGTACGAATCCATATTGTTAATGAGAGTTCCGATCGAGACATAATGACGTATTGCAATGGTACAGCGACATCATTGTCGTTTATATTAGTTTTTAATAAACTGGTGTTCATCAATTAATTCACAACAGGCCTTGAAGTTGTAAACAACCGAGAAATGATTGGCAGTCCAATTATGTGATTGAGCTCTAGCTTGGCTTGAAATGTTTGCTCTCCTTTTTTATTAACCCCCGAAACCCCTCGTCTATATAGAAACCCACCAGTAGGCCAAAGAAATGCTTAACATCCAACATTTCCGGAGTCATTCTTTTAGCAGGGGAAGTTCTTTTATTCCATTACGGGCGATCCCGGTGGTTGTGGACCAAGACCCGCTAGGGGTAGACGCGAGGACACGGTCAGAGTTTCCTGCTCCACTCATAGGTCCGTGATGATCACCCGTTTTTTCAGTTTGATCAAGAACCACCCCCCCCCCCCCCCCCTAATCATAATCACTCACACAGGCGTAAACGTTCTCACATGCAATCATAAACGATCTACATGCTACCTCTCCCCTTTTCTCTCCACCCTACACATGTATTTTGTTTTCAATCCTCGTGATATTAAACACGTTCCTTTTTGCAATCCGTACTTCCTATCGTCAATAGTTGTTTTAAAAACTGTAACAGGCCAGTCGTGTCCGAGTTATCGGCAAAAAGAAAAGTCGCGAGGCGTAATTGGACGGGGCGCACATGGACAGACCCGCGCCGAGATTGGGTGTGTGTGTGTGTGTGTGTGTGCGCGGACTTTTTCTCCCCCCACCTCGCTGCAAGGGACTCGCGTAATTTCCTCCGTTCATTTTAAGTGGCTGTCGGCTAAAATAATTTGGAGTGTCGTCAACACAGTCATTACTTGCCTGTTTTTAATTCGTCCCGTGTCGGCAATGGTTTAGTCCAGGCGTTATATTAAAAAGGCAAATTGCCCGGGAAGCGGTTGGCGTACACTGCTAATGACGCGGCAAATCATTTGCGTCACAAAGTGACAAGTACACGATTCGACACCTATAGCTAGAGTATTCCATGTTAATATACGACATGCCTCTCGTGTTAAAACTACACAGCAGAGCTTGTGTTGTTCATGTGGAGTGACAAATATTAAATCTGTCACATGAAATTGTAACGACAAAACTGACGGTATTGAGGAATTTTAATTTAAAGCAGAGCACTTTTGGTCTAGCACACAATTTCATATCTTACAGCAGTTTCTATTAATAGCTCTATGATCTCTCAGGCAACAAAGTTTTGGATTTGAAATAAAAACGCAACAATAAAACATTAAAACATTGTTTTAATCTAACCGTACCGAAACGCTTAATAATTGTTTTCGTTAATAAAAATGTGGATTAATTGTTTTTCTTTATAGAGGCTTTTATTTTTCTCAACTTCTGTACAACAAATTAAGCGAATAATACATTTCGTTTGTTTACAAACATTAACAACTATTTAGCCCTTGAAAAATGTTATCTGTTTTGAATGGCAATCGTTGATTCATTAGTAAGCTAAAAGTGCGCGAGTTTTGTTTGCTTTACATGTTAAAACAATGTACGTGGGAACTCGTGCGGAAAATGTTAAAAGGACAACCTCGTTCCCATGCCGCGGCTCCCACTCTCATTATGATTGACCATAGGACAAACATCCCAGCCCAGGGCAAGACTGTTCACCCAAAGCAACAACAGTAACTAATATCCCATAACAAAATGTATTAAGCAAGCTGCCGCCATTTAGATTGTTGCTTTTCACATTTTCTGTGTGGAGTAGTGCGTTGTTTAGCACAAGCATATGACGTCACAAGCCCAAAACAGTGCCCTCGTTTGGGTCAATTAAGAGATGTCATTGGCGGAGAGTCGTCCACAGCGTGTATACGCGTGCACGTTTCCATTGTTTTACAATGATGGCGGCCAATGCAAGGGTAAGCGTCGCACGCGCTACCCACGTGGACACCACTGATTGGTTGTTGTGTGATGGTGGGCGAAGCCTCACGGATCGGTCTATTCTGGTGGTGGTTTGATCATGGTTCATATCTAACTCTTTATGTGAATTTAATTAGCCAGTATCACACCTTCCGGCTAAACCCAAAACCGTCCCAATCTGCCACCAAGGGACAGGACGCATTGGAAATGTGTATCTGAATACGGCAGATTCCCGCGAGTACAAAAAGGCAATTATTGTTGGTCGGGTTTGGTGACCGAACATGGCGGCCACGGAAGCCGACCATGTGCCTCAGCAGCCCAAGGCGCGATCGGCTCAGCAACTTGGCTTAAAGTGAGAGTACATCAGTCCAGACTCAAATCCAACCTTCATGAAAACAGAAGCGTTTTACAACACAAAACAAAATAGTATCCAGTTGGTACTATCCATTGAAAGGCAACTGTCCCTAATAAGTAATAATATCCCCCCCCCCCCCCACCAAATAAGCTTCAAAATTGGCCGACTTCATTTTGTGGCTGTTACCTCAAAAAATCGGGTAGTTGAAATCTGTGTCATCCACGATATAATGTTATGGCGCGCAAAAATAGTTTGATACCAATTTCTTGACTGTGACAATCTTGGCTCTCTTTGACAACTTTTTTTGGGGGGAGGGGGGGGGGGGGTGGTTTCTGGATGAACTGCCGGTCGTCCCCGATTGTCATGGTTATGCTGCGTTTAACTTCAGAATGTATATGTTGTATTTTTCCCATTCCTTATACAATGTAAAGTTAACAATTACAGGTAGGGTCATTACAGGTAGGGTCATTACAGGTAGGGTCATTACAGGTAGGGTCATTCTTAAGTAATGACGTCGCGAACAAAATTGTGTTATTTCATCCGAAAGCCTGAGTCCTTTTTGTTAACAATTATGATAGTAATGGTGGTAAAGCATCCTGCGAAATTGATTTCGTCTGAAATGCCCCTGTTGATAAGAAATTAATAAAAGTATGTCGACCAATTTGAATCTCCGAAACTGAAAAACCCCATAAATCTCCGAAACTCACCTCAAAGCGAGGTTGGGAGATTCCAATGTAAGTGGTGTCCGTTTGTGAATGCTGTATTGCGCGGAAGGACATGCGGTTGGTGCCCGCGTCACCTCGCTCGCTAAACGAAGATTGGTTCGACGTTCGTAACGGTGACTTTTCCTACCCTTTTTTCTCAACAAGTAGACACTGTATTCAGCTGAAACATTAACATGTGACTATATTGTATATATTTATTGACAATGTGATCTATAAATCAGCATTACGCTGACAAAAACCGATCTGAAGACTCTACATTTAACTGTCTTTAGCCAAAGTTTAGTGTGTGAACTACAAAATGCACTTCGCTGACCTACGAATTTGAAGCATAGTCTAGTATCATATTGCAACTGTTTCTTCGTATATAGTACACACAATCCAAAGTGGTTAGTCTTGTTTAGAAGTGGGACAATTTCAAGGGAAGTTACACGTTCGTTAATCACTCTTAAAATTAATGGCAATAACAACTTTACTTGGTTAGAAGTACAGCAGCTTTTGATAGTTATAAAACATTTTGAGAAACATTTCACTTCGAAGTAATGTGGTTATGCAAAAAGTATCAGCTTGTATGCTGAGAAACGTTACTGTCAGAAACGTATTTCAGATTGTGCATTTCTGTTAGAGATTATTCTTCCTGCGTGGACATTACCGCTCCGAATTTTCGGCAATATCTCAAAAACATGACCACCTTTTGAAATGAAATTTTCACAGGTTAGTTTTATTGTAAATATCTACATTGATGTAGGTTTGAAACAATCGAGCAATTTCAAACACCAAAGGTATACTTTGCCTTAAAGCATCGCCAGCAATTGCGGATTTTTTTTAAAAAAAGTCTAGCTACGTGGATGTCTTGCGCTCTGGCATTGTGTAAATAACTGAAACGAAATTAAATTGTAATTGTTACAAGTTGGAGTGCAGTACATTATAAACAGAGGAACATGCACCATTTGGCATCGTCTTGTAATGACACAATTGACTAGGGCCTAAATTCATGGATGGATCTGCTTACCGTAAAAAATCGTCGCTTACAGAAGCAGGGAATTCCGCGCTTACGCTTAAGCATATAACATTTCACAGTTTAGCAGGAAGTTTTATCTGTGCGAGTGCGTACTCTACGTAGGCATTCTTCGCACACAGCTAGCGCAGAAAGTTAAGAGTGGTGAATGCGCCGGTAAAAGCAGAGCCATAAAGTTGGGCCCTGACGTCATCATCCCAATAATCTTGGTTGTGCCCATGCCGTAGACTTCACAGTGCAGGAATCTCGTTTCCCCTTCCATTCCAAACCAGCCTCGCTGCCATGGGTAGTGCTTCGTATCGATCAGCGCGTGCTTCGAAAACAAAATTACGCGGCGGGAGCAAAAACTCCTGCGAACAAGGTTAGGCCGTGTCCGAAACGGCGACTTCGGCTACAGCTACGGCTAGATCGCGCGCGTCTGCCTATTCTTTAACACTGACAGACGCGCTGATCTAGCCGTAGCTGTAGATTCCAAACCAGTCTAACCAAACTGAGACTGGAACGGGAAATTTTAGTCTGTACCCCTTTTTATAACTTGGAAAAGGGACTTTCGGTGTCATTGTGTATACAGGGAATCTGATAAAGATGGATGCAGTGTGATGAAGGTCTTTATATCTTTATCATGGTGCGGCCACCTTGATTTTCTCCTATTCAGCTCATTGTCACCAAACCGAGGCTGGAAGGAGACATAGTCTGGTTCCTTTTTGTACACTGAATATCAACATCCGTTACTGTTATATGGATACAGGGAACATAACCAGGATGGTGGCAGCATGATAAAGGTATATTGACCCACAATCAATTCTTTTAGAGGAGGAATTTACTGCAATCGCAACACGAGCTCCTTTTCCCATGTCGCTGGGGAGACGGAGCCAGTATCGCGTCTAGGACTACCCTCTCTTGGGACGGACAAAAAGAAATAGCGATTATACAAATTTAGCGGTTTGGGTGCCTTGCTTTATGAATTTACATAATTCAGTCCGCGGGTGTACTGTTTACACAAATCACGGCGTGAAATTAAATCTTGCATACCTCAAAAGTGAGAAGTTGTCAGCCACAATGGGACCGACTTCCATGTCTATGTATCGATTGTTTCTATCTCTGTTTTACATTAGGCTGGATTTCTAGAGACTGAAAGTCGAGTGTTCACCGTAAAATGTCGAGGCTTATGCGCTCAGTAGGCTATGAATATCAATTTATACTTGTAAACGATTGTCAATTCTGTACTCATCGCTGGAATAATTGTATTTGAGTTCAAGATAGGAGTGGGGTTATAAAGGGTGGCGACTTAATACTGCAAATGGCAATGTGTTGTTGTTGATAATCGGGTGAAAATCGGCATCCGTAGTTGCACGAGTGGAATGTGTCGGGGATGAACCGAACGAGATCTTGGGGGATAGGGTGGAACATCGAAGGAGTGTTTCTCCACCTACTCAGAGCGGTCAAATAGGCCAGATATGGCAAGAGGCAGAGGCTATACACTAATTCAAATTGAGAGGTGTTCAGATCAATGTAATGGAGAAGGGGCGGGAATCTGAAATGTGGGGTGTGATATCGATGAGTATTAGGCCTATGTAATCCTATCAGAGGAATAGGACTAGCGTTAAGGGAGCATGGGAGGCTTGACATGACAATTGGCATTAACAGGTGGGTCTTAACCACGTGACTTACAGGCTCTTTGTGGTCGAGAAAGGGAAGGAGTGGGAATGCATGAATGAGGGTTGGTCCAATGGGATGGGTGGGGTTAATAATGATCGGAGAAGGGGAAAGAAAGAGGTGCTTGATATCAATGGGTCAGTCTAAAAACCAATCAAAGTCAGTGTGATCGAAGAGATCGGAGTTGAGTTGATTAGAATCAGTGTGATGGAAGCGATCAGTGTCGCTGTGATCAAATAAATGAAGTCACTGGGAAGGAAAGGATCGGAGCACATGTGCTCGAAGAAATCATTCAGAGTCAGTGTGACCAAAGAGATCAGAGTCAGTTTGATCAAAGGATTTGGCATCAGTGATCGAAGCAATCAGAGTCAGTGAGATCAAAGGATTTGGGATCAGCGTGATCGAAGCGATCAGAGTCAGTGTGATCAAAGGATCTGGGATCAGTGTGATCGAAGCGATCAGAGTCAGTGTGATCAAAGGATTAATGATCAGTGTGATCGAAGCGATCAGAGTCAGTGAGATCAAAGAATTTGGGATCAGTGAGATTGAAGAGATCGGAGTCAGTGAGGTTGAAATGATCAGAATCGGTGTATTCTAAAAAAATCAAAGTGATCGAAGGGATTAGTAACAGTGTGATCAAGCGAATTAGAGCCACTGTGAAGGAAGGGATCGAAGCACGTTTGGTCGAAGGGATCAGAATCAGTGTGATCAAAGGGATCAGATTACTGTGATCAAAGGGATCAGATCAGTGTGATCAAAGGAATCAGATTAGTGTGATCGATGGGATTGGAGTCACGGTGATCGAAGTAATATAGATCAGTGTGATCAAAGAGATCGGAGTCAGCATGAACAAATGGTTGAGTCAGCGTGATCGAAGGGGTCAAGATGAATGCGATTAAATGGATCAAGATCAGTGTGATCAAAAATATCAGGCTCAGTGTGATCTAAGGGATTGGAGGCAGTGTAATCATTTTTAATTTAATAAGTTTATTTCTCAGTTAAGGTCATACCGGTACTTGGTGCATGGGTGAAACAATGTCGAAGTCTGAATTAGATGCAAATGAATTTTTCACGGGATCCTCATTTGAATAATGAGTACTTTATCTGCTCCGCCAGGACTGTATTTAAACCCACCCTATTGCAATTTTAGAGCTTACTTCCTGTACAAACACAAACCTACAAATACAAACAAACAAAAATTAATGCAGTATCATCTCGTTAAACAAATTAGGTTAATAACAAACACTTGTATCAATATCCTTTTCGGTTTCGATAAAACACTAAAAGTCTCTGCCGTTCGTCAACCGAAATATTATGCATACTTCCCTTCGCCGTCGCGCCAGAAGGTGGCGGGCGCATGAATAAAAACCCTCGGCATGATATTGCGGTGATTTACGCTGAAAGTGGCTTCGGCACGGAAGGACTGCTATATTTATAGGCGTAATGGGCCCGACAATCGCAAGTTTGATGAATTTAACTCCCCATGGCCGTAGACAAGATACTTTATAATTATAGTGTGGGTTCCCCCGGGAAGTCATGTGAGTCATGAAGTAGACTTGCGATAGTCGATTGATGGGTGTCCACGCAACGCATGCTATCAAATCTTACGTTCATTGAAACAATGTAGCACTTTTTACGATTACTATAAAATATGCTTAAGCTGTCAAAGAGTATAACAAGAGGACAAATAATACATCCAGCTGTTACAAGTTTTCTAAATTAAACTGGTTACCAGGTGGAATAACAAAAGGTGATAAGCTGAAATGTTTGTTCTATTAACACCGTCAACGAGTAGCTTATATTTTGTCTTCCACGTCATACGTAACAGTCTAGTGACGACGGACGACTTGTAAAAGTCTAACTGTGAATGAGACTGGGAATGTTGTTACTGCTATCGCCGGCCCCACCTTCGATTACAGATTAGGGAAGACGTCATGCGCGTCTTTGATTTAGGTCTTTTTCGTTGTTATCCGTAGTGGTGATCTATCAATGGAAATCAAAGTAGCCTACATAGGCCGTTTCGAAGCTACGGCTTTGCTAGGCTCAGGCTTGTGGTTCGTACTCGGTAATTTTGAAAACGTCGCTTTTCCTACGTTCAAACAGGACGGCGGTGCCTGAGCCAGTAGCCTAAGCCCAAGCCTTGCTTTCGAACTCGGCCATAATCGGTACGTCTCAAGCCGCTTAGCTTTAATTCCGGCCAATCCTCGTAGAAACGCGTGTCTCGAATTAGGCCGTTGAATTTTGCGATCTATTTCGTCACTGGCTTTGAATTTACAAGCGCCTGCCTTTGCCAAACAAATCATGGTCGAGTTCCTTTTTGTAACCAAAGATTTCACTCAAGCTTTGGCCCTGAGCGGTAATTATTTAAAGCCGTGTCCGGACTTAATTGCCACAGTCATGTTAGTCCATAATTCCGGGTGTTACATTACCAATAACGAATGGATAAAGTTTGCAATTGAATAGGTGGTAAAATGAAGTAGTTATTATGATGAACAAGTTGTATAGAATAAACGATGTATTAATTATTGCATCGCGGGCGATTAAATCCGGCGAAAAACAAGATAAATTTTGCATCTGATGACGTCTTTTGAGTAGGGCACCCTCCTCTGGATAGAAGTCAATAGAAGGTTGCTCATTGGCCCATACTGTGCCCAGCGCGTACATATCCATTGTTTCGTCATCATTCCTCTAAGATGGCAGCGGGATGACGTCAATGCATAAGGTCTAATAGGGCGTGTTTCGGTTGAATTGGCCTTTGGTTAATCACTGGCCAATGACCGATTGAAACAGTTATTGGTTATAGCCGCCAAAACGCACAGCAGAATGCGCCTCAAAGAATTTACCCATGGTAACGTACTTTCTTACAGTGCATTTTGGGAAAATGTAGACGTTCGCTGAAATACGCGTTAGTCGAACAAACTATGTCCATTTTGCTTTGCAAGCTGTTAACTTTGCAAATTAAAATTCGATTTATAAGTGAACGTGTTGGTAACGACAATATTCACGTGTGAGGATTCTGAACTTTTGTGAGCGCGAAACTCAAACTCTGTCGAGTATTTCATTGCATGTCGACAACCTTCTTAGCACGAACATTATACATCACAATACATCACAATGACGCAAGCTACCGGTCTTTGGATATCACAGATTCCCGAGTATCTGTGATCATCCCGGTTGGTGTCGGTCATGACGTTTAAATCACTTGGGTTTCTTTGACTCGTTGGTAAAGAGACTTACAGTGTATACGACAGGTCAATTTGTCGCGAAACAAATACGCTGGATCCATTCACGAGTGAATGTCTCTATGATGAATACTTGAGGTAAAGGAAAATGCACATATCCTGAAAAGAATCACCCATTCCAAGAAAATACACCCACCTTCCCACACACTTCGGCGGGTCCGCCCCTTTACTTTGCGCTCAATGCACATATATGCTGAATCCTTACCAAATAAAGAACGTAACATTACGAATCATGGGAAGGGCTGATGAGCGTGTTCCGGATTCTTGTTCAGGATGTAGTGATGCATGATGGGAATGTTTGAACTGCAGTCGGTGCATTGCGCACAATCAAAACATGTACACACACGATTATGGTAAAGCATGGAGGCTCCATGGATAATGTAAACAGTACTATATAAACCAAAGTAAGAAGAATGCAGCGATCGAGCCCTACCAATATAAAAAATGACAGTAATTATTTGCAATTGATTTACACAGGAGAGCTACATTATTATTGATAGTCGAATATTTCGTAAACAGGAAGAGGTGACCGGGGGTTATTAGGTCAGGAGGGATGGACCAATAAGCATTTCGTCAACCCATCCCAGCGCCCTTGGATGAGGTGCTGGGACCGAGCGAAGTTTGGTGTATTTTCATCATTAAAATAATAAAGCCAAACAATTATAGTTTTTGTAGTCTCTGTCAGTGTCGACTTGTAAAATAGGGGCAGCGCCCCCATCGGTCAGATAAAACCATTGAGATATAAGATAGCATTTACCTCCCAATTGGAGATGCCATTGAAGATAAGAACGCATGCCCCGCCTGAAAGTTCTTCAGCGGGAAATATTAACAATTGCGGAGGCACAAATAGATGGCCTTATTAATCTATGTAATTAAAACTTGCTTGGTTTCTTCTTTCCCCCCTCGTTCATATGTTTTAAACACGGAATGGAAATGTAACAGCACGGCACCCGAGGCGACACCAGCGCGGCTTACCTGACGCTAGGCCGATAACGAAGCCAGATAAACCCGGGCGACGTGTTGACACGTTACGCTGGGGAAAAAAACACACACACACAGACGGAGAGAAAAAATAGAAGAAGAATCTCTACCGAAGGGTATTTTTTACACGATAACGTGTGAGCCGGAGCGGTTGAGAGTCAGTCTTGGGAACGTCCGGGACAGCTCAGGTTTCACCACCTATGAAATAGTATCTACCAAATCATTGGATTAGTACTTAATTGACAAAGTGTTGCGCCGTTAAATAATTGGAAAATAGGGGATGGGAAATCTGGTTAAACTGTAATTATTTCCAGACGGGGATGCGAGTCGGAATTGATGTTTAGAATCGGTCTACGAATACTTCGTGCGGCGCATTGTAATTTAGAGAATCTAATAATCTTTTTACTTCTTTCGGGGGGGGGGGGGGCAATTTTTTAGTTATTTATTACATTTCTGTACTCGGGGTTATTTTTTTCTATTTGGGTCTTGAGCAGTCTGCACAAATGAGCTCACATGTTCCTTTTTTGGTTTAGAGTGTATAGCATATTGTTTAACACGACAGCATGGGCATGTCTACTCATTCAAACCGATAAATGATAAATAATGCTCATTTTGACACTGTTTACATACACCCATATTTTTGATTCAATGAGTTTAATACACGTACTTCAAACCACTTCTTTATCCACTTCTTTCCTATAAACAGCTTATCAACATGATCTACTCGTTTATTGACAACAAGTACACCACCAGGTAATTTTTAATTTCATTGCCGTTGATTGTAGCCAGGCACTCATAATCAAACTAACGGCGTGTATTTTTTACCATTGTCCGGTGTATTAATTTCATTCATTTCGCTATTAAATGATTAAAATTTTCCATTTTCTTTCGAGACAGATCAGCAGTGACCTTATGTGTAATGGTGCATACATAATTCAAAGTAGTGGAAACAAATTGAAGGGTCTATGCATTTCCTTCACAAGACAGTTTTCAATATCACGGCAAACAATTTAATTGATCAAATTTATACGTATGTATGTATCGCCCCCTCATTTAAAAAAAGGCAAGTTCGCTCCACACTAGGCTGTAAAAGCTACTCTTTGTAAAGGGGCTACTACGAAACACTTCTGATGAAAACAATTTGAGACTGTAATTTATATTCTCTTAAAAGGGCGTGTGTACACGTACAGTACAACATTGGTAAGACTATAAGAGTGAACTCGCATGGTTTAATCATAGAGCAACCTTGTTCTATGGTTTAATAAAGATGGTCATGAGGGAAAACATCATATGTAATAGTTTTGATTGGAATGCTATAGTTTTTGAGAAATACGTATAACAATATTAGTTTTGATCTCCCGGCTCCCTTGCAATACCTGTTGTTTGAAAACAGTGAAAACATAATTGGGGTTTTTGCTATTTTCTTGTGACCCCAATGACTGATTGGGCTACAGCTTTCACAGGTTGGTTATTTGATGCATATGTTGGGTCACATAAAGTGTGGATACTGTTCTTACAATAACAATGTTGTCATTGTGCTCCTTAAAACAGTCTACACTGTAAACACAGTGGGAAATAGCATCAGGCAAGGAGTTCCAAAGAGATGCAGTGCGTGGAATAAAGCTGGTGGAATGACTCTTTGTTGTACATCTCAGCAAAGCAAGAGTGTATGTGGGAGAACAAGCAGAATGCTTCTGTTTTCACACTCAGCACTGTGATAGGAGGAACCAGGTCAGACAAACTGGGGGCAAGTTTACCATTTAACTATCTGTAGAAAAGACAGAGGCAGGTTACAGACCTACGGTGGGAAAAGGGTTGTAACGTTGATCCAACAAGATTAACAGATCATCGTTTCCGCTCTCTAAAGGTTGGAACTACATAAGGAAAAAGAAAAGAAATTTCTTTCACCCCTCCCACCATGATGGTGAGTTTTGCGGGAAAACAATCCACTCTCTACTCGTGAAGGATTCGAACTGGCACCTCGACACCGAGCACGTTCGGTGGTCTAGAATGCACTGGTCGTAGGTTCGAGTCCCATCCGTAGTGTGGATTTATGCATTCGCATGACTCTCGTATAAAGCGCTGTGTGTAACTGCTTACCATGTGTATGAGTGTAAAACTAAAATAAGGTTTTACCTGAATTGGCGGCTACAGCTATGGATACGACTGTTGTTAAGGGTGTTGCTAAGGACGCCTATACTTCAACGCCTGATGATGCAGCGACCCAGCCGTAGCCGAAGCCGTATCCGCTAATTTGGACACGGCTTAATATTTTTAGACCACTAAAATACATGAGCGTAATTGGGACACCAGTCAATGCGTGGCAGAGTAGTCTCATCTGCCTTACTGAAGATTGGGAATATGACCGTCACCCACAAGTGTCAAGACCGATGTCAGCTATGACCGTTAAAATGTGTTACCCTGTCATGACGTCTCATTGCTTATTATGATCTTCGCAATGGACTTTGCCAAAATAGGTCAGGCTGTTGGCATCAACAGAAACACTAGGTAGCAATCTGGCCATAATCGTGTCAAAAGCCGTCAATTTAGACACAGCCTTTGTGAATACGAGTCTGCTTTTGACACCTCATGGAACGAGCCGAGAAGTGGCTCTCTCCTCAACCTCGTCCCCTATCTAGATGCGCTCTAAGTCCATCTTGCCTATTAATCAAACTGGTTGTAAACTCGCGCACTGTTTAATTCATCGTGATCGTCCGCCAATTCCTGCGTATTACAAGTGTACCGTTTTTATCCTTTAATAAATCAATTGGCTTTTAACCGGGGATTCGCCCCTAATATAACGAGGGAGTGTTTCTCATATGAAATGTTAATGTTTTTTACCTCGAGGCGACGAAGGAAGGAAGAAAGGGGAAACTAGGTGTGAACGTACCACGGCCGACATGTCAGCCTTTCACCGCGAATGGCGTCCCCCCTTCGGTGTTGCATAAATTATTGCCCTCTGGTGTCAAAATATCAAAAGATGAATTGCCTTGCCCCTCTCACCAATATACTAAATTTTTATGCATTTTAAAAAATTAAGAAAATTATAAAACTGACGTATGATGAGCAGGAGTTTGTGGGATTGATTTCCAGTAAGATTAAAATTATAAACCAAAACTCAAACAAAAACAAAAACATCAGCAGATTACACGCGAAATGTCAGTGCAAAACATAAACACTTCAACATAATTACCCAAAACAAAGACAATACTTAAAAAAAAAAAATTAATAATAAGAAATAGATTATAATGAATGAGTTGTAGGATCTACTAACAGAAAAACACACATCGAGATTCAAGGAATTTTTTGGTGCTGTTTTTCTTCCATGGGTTTTTGCTCTTCAGCTGCGATATTTACTTTAAAACTAGGGAAATTATTATTATTAACATGAAAATTTGATAACTCAACAGTTGAAGATAACTGAAATGGCGTTCTTTCATACTTTTTTTAAAAAACATTAAATAAAGAATAATAAAAACCCAAGGTGAAAACAATCCATACAAAATCTCTCTGGTTCACGACAGAAGCACATTTTTATTCGATCAAATCAAATTCAAGGAACAGTGATGCGTTTAGGCGCTGATATTGTTGAAGGTCAGGATCAATACTACGCGAATTTATTCTCTACCCATGGAATGAATTGTCTACCGTCCTCAAATCATGGTCCCCCCGTACCACACCACCTGACGCACATGTGTATCTTCAACGATTAGAATCGCCATTTGATTAAATTACTGTCCATCTTCGAATGCAGAGCATTCAGTGTAGAATTTTGAAGGAGTATGGCCAGTTCCAGATTACTGGGAGTCGCATAAGGCTTTGGGTAACAGCCGGAAAACTAGAATGTCAAAGAGAGCCTCCAGCAAACCAACACTCCAAAACAATTTAAGCGAAATTGTCCCACAACAAATTAAAGTTATGGCAATGTTTTATTAATGACTTGACGAGCTCACGAACGTCTACTATAGTTTTTTTTATTTTATAAACGAATGAAATTGTTGTGTATTTGGAGGATAGACTCGTTGAGTGTTAACGTGGCGACGCAGTGGCCTCAGTATATTCTCGCCTGATCCATCTTCATGGGTAAACACCAGAGGGTCAAGCCATTAGTATTGCCCAAAATAACCTCTCGGGCACGAGAGGGGTAAAATGGCGACACACAGTAGCCTCAGTATTCTTGTCTGATCCATCTTCATAGGTAAAACCGAGGGTCAAGCCATTAGTATTTCCCAAAATAACTTATCGGGTACAAGAGGGGTAAAATGGCGACGCAGTGGCCTCACTGCTCTATCTCCATATTGGTAACACCAATGGGTCAGTCGTGTAGCATATTGTCCTGTTGGGCACCAGTATTTTAAATTAAACACGTTGAGTGCAGCCATTATTGTTATTCTTTCACATGGAAATAAATACCTCAACAAAAGAGCTTTAATGTTAGAAAGTTAATTTGAAGTCGCGTTCGTTATTGTATTAAAACCTTGCGAGCTTAATGATATCAAGTTACACCACTCATCTGCAGGGTAACTGAAGCCAACAGTCAAAATGAAATTGAGCTGTTTGCACTATATCAAAATATTTTTTTAAAATTCTTCTTGAAATTATTGCTTCTTTCAAGGGTCTCTGCAGATATCAATAATTGAAAAACAAAACGACAAAAGTAAATTTCATCTCGGGTGACTAGCAGTGGCCCTCAGTGGAAGAAAGGCATTGGGTTGGAGTATTCACAAAGCTGAACAGGCTGAACGAAGTTTCTCAGACAACTGAAATTTTGCCTGTTTGTTTGCGTCGATATAAAGAGAGATTCTACAAAAAAACTGAAAAAAACTGAGTGAAATATTAGTAAGTTATTAACAAATAAGTATATATTTTAATGTCGGCAACAGTTGGCGTATTGATTTAAGACGAAGGTTCACATTCGCAGTAACAGATAGCACTTAATGTAATCTTAAAAGAATTAATTACTTATTTACAAATAATTATAGATTTTTCTTGAAAAACGTTCTTTTTAAATTTAAATGCGATAATGTATTTTTTTGCTTTTAATTAAGCAATTCAGATTGGTTTTCCTTTACAATTTTCGGTTTAAAATTAACAAATATGCCACCATTTCAATCTTTCTATCAGGGAGATATTTAGAACTACATCCAAAATACAGGGAATAAGTTTCCAAACTCGGGCAGATTTTTGAATTTGTTTTATTAGAACATGGAAATATTGGTTTACTTTCAGGGACCTTTCTGCAGAATCAGGGAGAGTTGGCAGCGATCAGGAAAACAAATTTAAGCGAATTTTAATCTGTCAAGCCTATGATAAACTTAAAATGTTTCCATCTGAAATAATTGCCAGCGGTAAGACAACAATCCATCGTAACCAATGTTTTTTTGTTACTTTTCAATCTCGCAGATCAAAATAAGCACATGACACAATGACAAACACGAGCAAAAAACCTCACCCAGATATGAACTATTATAAACTTTAACAACACTCACACAAAAACAACTAAATTTTATTTTTATCAAGTAATAAACCACAAGAGAAACATGTGTACATTTTAAAAACATTTCGGGTTGAACAATAACCATTTGACTGAAGCGGGATTAATGTGCCAGTGAGGACTCTACCAACTGAGCTATCTGGCACTATTGTTGGCGGCCTCCCTATTTTGTCAATATCTTTGTTCTTTTTTCGTTTTTCAACCCAAAATTATTTATACGGAACCTTAATTTGTTGACATTTCCAACGACTGGTTGCAGTTAATTGCCAATCTAGAACAAACGGGACGACTGAACTACGCAAAACAGACTACCCAACTTGAAGTGAGGATATTATCTTTAAAATATCAGTTTATTTGTGCCAAACATAATTGGCTGAATAATGCTGTATCCGCGGTACATCGTCCCTTTCAAAAACTATTAGACTCTCCAATATTGACGCTCGCCCATTATTATTAAAGCCGGGGGGTATTTTCCAGCATGGAGGATGTAAATTCATTTTAACAATTTATCAAGACACTAATTTCAGTGGCGGGCTCACTCAGGCGGGAAGGGCTCTCCTTTACTTAGTCAAGAATTTTCATTTTCCATACATATTTCGGTCGCCATGGTAACCGTGATAAGCATTAACTGCAATGTGTTCTTGGATGGAGGTTGGTGTGGGAAAGGAAGGAGGGGGGGGGGTGTTTCAGCTCCAGACCTGGGAATTATTTTAAACTAATCTCCTTTGATTAGTACGGCCAATTATGACAAATGGTATATGGCTTCGGTACGGCGATGTTCTCTGATGCGTCACATTCGATGCATGGATAAACACTAGTAACCTGAACCCGCGCCCCCTAATTAGTATTAAAAAAGTGAAATAATAATACTGAAAAGTAGCATACTAATAACTTACAGTGTGTTTGTATCATTCTGAGATCACGATTCAGATTGTGTGATCTGACGCAGTGGAGAAACAACACTCTTTCATAATATGAGAAGAACAGATGAGTACATGTACCTTCAATCGTTGTAGAGGGTGGCGTTGGGTACTCTACTTCGTTATAGATGACAGTGTTGAGTACTCTACATCGTTATAGAGGAAAGAAAGATGGGTGTTCTTAATCATTAGTACTCTAAATAGTTCTAGAGGAAAGAGGATGAGTACTCTCAATCGTTATAGAGGAAAGAAGGGGAGTACTTTCAACCGTTGAACAACAAAAAAGATGAGCACTCTCAATCGTAATAGAAGAAAGAAGATGCGTAATCGCTATAGAGGAAATTTAGCACTCTCAATCGTTATAAAGAAAAGAAGAGTGAGGGCTCTCAACCGTTATAGAGGAACGAAGAACGAGGACTGTCAATCGCAATAGATCAATCATGTCACACACAAAAAAAAACAATTTACGTTCAATTGTTTCAGAGGAAAGAAGAGACTGCAGAATGTTTACCAATAGTACGGAGTCGCTGATAGATCATGCACAAAAAAGAAGCTTGACACATACTTATGGAAAAGTTTCCATTCTCTTCAAAAATGAATTGCAACAATGTCTTTGTTCATGATAATTTCAGACGAAGATTATTATTAAATTATTGCCCGTTGAATATTAAGAACCTCTAGAGGGCTCCCGTACTTCTGATTAAATGGCGTGTGTAGGTCATGTGACCAGCACTGCACGTGACTGTTTGAAATGGTGTAATCCTAATCACCGCAAGGACATGCAGTGCAGGTTTGTCGATCTAAAAATGGCTTGCACTTTTCAACTGATGTCGCATGTTGCTACACTATGGCGCTGTAATTTCCCTGGGTCCCATATTGTTAACTAAATTATGAAAAAAATATAGGATGTCCAACTAAACATCTCATCAGAAACAACTTAAGAAGGGCACCAGCCGCCAGCAATGTAAGGACTTGCAAATTTGGCTGATAGTCCAGTTTTTTTCAGAACAAGATTTGCCGTGCTTAGAGCACTTTGTGTGCTGAGCATTGAAATAAATAATGAGCAGGACAAGTCCTGATAGTCAAGTTACGTCAGTTTAAATTAAAGAGATTTTAGCACTTTGCGATTAAACCCGCCATTTTAACCCGCCATTTAAGTCTGATTCTTTTTGTGTGGACCGAGATGTACAATATGGTGAATTACCCTTCGTGCATTGTCTCCTCCTTGTAACCTGGTATCTTTTTACCGCTAGAAGGCCATATAAATATTATAATTCACAGAGAGTATGTACAACACGAAAACACATCACTTAGATCTGCGCAACAATTTTGTAGATTTACGTGGATGAACGTAAAATCTAGCAAAACCTCCCGAGAGCCCCTGCCATTTTTGATGATTTTAACATTCAGTTGTCCATTACAACTTTGTTGTTGTACCTCAAAATGGCGAACTTTGAAGAGGATTGTGGGAAATCTGTGACGTTAATTTTTGCCATACATCTAATCTAACCATAGCGGGGCCATTGAAATGTCTGGTGTAACTACTGTAATTAATAGGTTTATAATCCTCTGTAAGTGGGAACATCCCGTATGTGCCGACAAGACTGCTCTCAACACTGCCCACTTAAAGGAAGGATCCTTTGGTAATTACTCCAAAACCGTAGAAAAAACTTATTTGGTATAGAGCACCGAATAGCTGTTGATACTACAAAACATTTTTAGAAACGATCCCCTTTGAATGTGTGTATAGATTTAGAGAAAAGGGTACTTCTTCATCCAAAATTTGAATCTGAGAAATGCTGCAGGCATGAAGCCTTTCTCAAGCATCTGAAAGCACACAATACTATGCAACAAAGGGTGGGGTTTTTTCCCCCATTATTTTCTTGCAATTTTTTTTAATAATAATAATAATAATAGTGGCTTCTTATATAGCGCTCATATCCGTCACTCAGTGACGCTCAAGGCGCTTCAACAGTCAGTATTTTCCTGCAAGGTATATATGTGGAGCTACTTTTTGAATTTTGAGACCTATTTCTTTACATAGCACCATGTAATGGTTTACAAGGTGCTGTGGCGCAATATGCAGCCAATCAAACCAGGAACACCGGGGCAAACCCCTTCTCTTTTCGATAAGTGCACTGGGTTCTTTTACGTGCATTACACAACACACGGGACCAACGGCTTTACGTCCCATCCGAAGGACGAAGCAATAATGGTTAAGTGTCTTGCTTAATAAGGACACAAGTGTCAAGACCGGGACTCGAACCCACACTCTGCTGAACAGAAACACCAGAGCTTGAGTCCGGTGCTCTTATCCGCTCGGCCACGACACGCCCAATTGAGACCAAATTTTCACAGGTTTGTTATTTTGTGCATATGTTGGGATACACCAAGTGAGGATACTGGTCTTTGACAATTACCAAAGTATACTGCGCCATTAACAAAAAAGGACTGACGTGTAATCCAATAATGCAGACCCATGATTCGAAACTGATTGCGCCTACCGGTGTAACATTAAAACAACACGTAGATGCTCCACATTTTGGGCACTAAACAAATTCCTCGCTGCCAACTTTCAAAATGGCTCCTTGTCATAGCGAGTTCGCGCGCCCCTGGAACTATATAGCCGTATGTTTGAAAAGTTACCAGACTCGATTGCCATGCAACCTCGTTCTCACGTGAACAGACTTTAAAAGTTCACGTAAGAGATTCGTTAAGAATGCCATGCATCACGAGCTAAACACACGTCGGGACTCATACTGACGCTCTCGCGTGGACGTGAATTTATGGGTCTAACATTTCTCGCTTGGCCAGGTCGGTTTCTCTAATGACAACGATATCTCATGATGTTCCAAGGTGTGATAAAACAATCAGACTCTATTACCCTATTCATTGGCAATCAATTATTGACTTGATCAAGTCGCTCGTCAGATTTCTATCTATGGCCTTTACTTCACTCTGCTTGTCTCGTAATACATATTTTATTAATTCATATAGAGCTTTTTTATGAAGTATATTTTCATGTTTGATGCATTCACTGTACAACACTGCAGTTGATCACAGGCGTAAGTGACAACATGGATGAGTTGGTAAAACCTGGCGCTCATTTTTCTATTTTGAGTTGATCATTGAGGCGGTTACAAGAGAAGAAGTCAAACGGTAATCACAAATTGACAAGTGGTAGGAAAATGGATAAGGCACTTAAAGATAAACTAGAACGAAACTAACATCATTGTTTTTTTGTTACAGAAAGGTAAACGAGTGCGTAACAATTACATATTATTGAGTAAAACTCATCATTTCATTATGTAAAAAAATAAATAAAAATTGATCAATGTCACACTGAGCAAAAACGCCGAGTTTTATCAAAACAGTAAGGTGACGTCACACTACGGACTCGAACCGAACAAGACAATGGAAAATGGAACAACCTTCATCCAGTGTTTTACGTCACAACACCGTAGTTTTACGTTGGTTTTCTGAGGTACTGGTACTTCAGTGTTGATTTCACGTTGTGGTTTTATGGCTCTTTGCTGGGAACCATGCAGGGCGCCACCAATGGCGGGAAAACATTAGTACAAAATTACAGTGATACAAACTTCATACTCATGATAAATAATAACTAAACACAATATAAACAAGGATAAATAGTCGAGTTAGTTTGAGTGATTCCGTTCAAGTTGATCTTTAAGGATGGCCGGAACGGTTGTAGGAAATATGACCGCTATATAAACTCTGAAGACATTCAGAGCATGCGGATCGAAACGTCTAGATTGTAACACCACCGTAACCCCTACATCTCATAGAGAGAGAGTTCATGTGCATGGTGTTACCGTAAACCTACCTAGATTGTGTTTCAAACTAGGACTCAATCAAATAAGCGCCTACAGGACAAATCCCGGCTATGCCATCGTCCAGAGATGATCATGAAGTTTCAGATGCCTTCGAGAAATTAGTATCGGGCGAGACACCAATTCAAAAACCCCCACAAAAAACACATACTGCATTTCAAACAAACTCGTATTTCCATCTACACATTGATGAATCAATGCCCGATGATGAATATGTCATTCTTATCTATTACGTGACCAAACCCTGCCCGAGCATTATCATTTAATCTAAAACAAAAAGATGCACCGCATAGATAGAGGGGGAAAAACCTAAGCAGGGTATTTTAATTCACAACTCAGAAACAAATACCCCAAAACAATCTTCTTCCCACCGTGACTCGGAGGAAAAATACCTCTGCACACAAGAGGTCTGTTGGAGTAGGAGACAGAACAAGCGAGAGAGAGAGAGGGGGCAGATTTTTGGTGGAGGAAACCGACAGTATTTGTCCGATGTCTGGCAAGATTTCGCACCCGTCCCGCACCTCCACGGAAGATTTTTATCGTAACTGGCATCCGGGCAGAATCCCGTGCTCGAATTACCCGCTGCGGGAGATTTCCCACACGACGGTTTATTAAAAACGGAGAGAGATTGTCCAGAGAGAGAAAAAAATCCTCCAGAAAATCAAATTTTCCTGCAACGGACACATCTACAACGATGTATCTGAAGTGGTTTCCGGTTTAGCGCCTTGCCATTGATTCGAGGGCAGCAAGAAAAAAAACATCAAATTTCCCGGTGCATTTTTTTTAGGGGGAACTCTCGAGTCAGACTTAATTATATTGCGTACTTGACACGGCCATTGGAATATTATCCTCAGCAATTGATGTTTCCATTTTCCTCTTCTTTTTGTTCTTGTTTCATACGACCGCGGTGTAAGATTTTGACGATAATGCGAGCCGAAGGGGGGAAGACGCATGTCACATTATTGCAAAGGTGGAGAGCAAAGTACATGTAATGCCGCGTTCGTCCAGCATTTCAATTTTATCTGGTGTTTGCACTGGGTTTATTCCACAAGTGTTCCAACTCGACAATAAGTGAAAAGGAACAAATTCAGTTGAGCAGAACCAGCCTACTTCGTGATAAAGTTGTGCTCTCAAATAATACCGGACACCAGGAATAAAATTGACTGCTTTTTAGGGAACTGCAACACTCGAACGAATATTGAATAGACGCTTTTTATCGGCAGTCGCAACAAAATTATTGTAAAATTAATATGTACGGTTCAGAAACAATTTTTGTGGAGAGAATTTTACAATTGAAAGAAGCAAATTACGTCGTTGGTGCTTCAAGTCCATTGTACATTAAGACGAACTTATTCAGCAGGCCAGGTTGTCAAATTAAAAATAATAAGTAAGCCGGTATTTCATCTCCACTCCGCAAAGAGAACGTTTTGATATAAAATGTATTTTTGTTCCTCGTTCATTGTTTCAAAACTACAAAAATCCCCCATTGGTACTCATGCTGCAGACAGTGTGGGCTGGACCCCACAGAGAAGATGCCACCTTTCTGCTACATACATTGTCATAACTGACTTATTTGTGGGTTTTTCTAATGAAATTCAAAAATTTGTCATGCCTTTACCAATACCAAACTCCCTTCACAGCAGTGGCATAACCGTGGTGGTGGTGGGGGGGGGGGGGGGGGGGGGGGGGGGGCTCAGAACCGTTCACCCCCCTCTTGCACCCCACCCCCAAAAAGAGTATATATATATCTCGTTTCACCCCAAACATCATACATGTCTTAACATTCGTAACTTTCACTTTTACAAACACATTATTTTCTTTATTTCATTACATTGTTGCGCTTTTTAAGATACATTTTGCATGCTCTTTGCTAGCCAGTGCAATGGTTATAAAAGACTACTTCGCAATTACTCGGTAGGCTTTACGCGTTTAAGAGGCGCGTGCTGGTCTGTAGTTAGCGACCAAACTTGTTTTCATGGTGAGTACCGTATAATATATAAAATGAATTGAATTTAATTTGTAGTAGAATATAGGGCATATTGATATAGGGCATATTTCATTAAAACAATAATTCAAATTGAACACGGCATCGTGCGCCTGTCTATGTGGACCAGCCACGGTTTGAACAACCGTCAACAACCATTTAATACTGTTTAATGTCCAAAACTCATCAACCATAGAGTGGCTTAACTAAAAACCACCTTCAACTCTATTCTGTTAAACAAACGATCTAAAGAATACAGTAAATAAATAAATATTGAATTATAAAGAGTGTTATTATGACCTTTGGATATCGTTCACACTCCCCTAACAATGCCCTTGGCCACTTAACATCAACCTGATATCTGGTCTCCTATACGGCGGCTCTATGCGATGTTCCTTGATCAAAGTGTGGGGAGTTTGTTTACGTTTACACTGGGAAGTACACAAAATAACGTCTGTTTGGGGCCCAATAAAAAGCCCCTGTTTGAGAGGAAAGGGAAAGTGATTTCGATCATCCCCCCGTGGCGTAACCAGACATTTTCATTAATACCAGATATTCATTAGAGGGAGGCGGGGCAAAGATATGGGGCATTTTTCGAAGAGGAGGGGGGAGGCATGTGTTTCGTGCGGGAGCTTCTCCCCTGCTGCCCCCGTTAGTTACGCCACTCAGTCCCCCAATCCAAAGGGAGTTACACACATAACACAAGCTTTGTACTTGTATCGAACCAAAACTGTTATAGTTCAATCTTGAAGACTCGCTGATTGTAAAGTTCACACCAGTTCCATTCATCCAGAGATAAAATAACCGTTTCAAATAAGCCGAAGAAGTATGCTAATTATAAAAATGACAGAGGATACGAAGTTGCCAATTGCCCTATTGCTGGCAGTATAGACTTATTGGTGGTCTCCAACTTGTTTACTATACGAGAACGTCACCCGCTCACCCGTTCACCCGTGTCAACGTATCGCAGCTCCTAATTGATGAAAATGATATGATTTTGCACTTTGGCGGTGAAAACAGTTGAGGCGGATGGTATAATAGTTTGTGGTGTTTGTTGGACGGCTTCGTGTAGGGTCAGACGCCGGCTGCGTGTAAATAAATAATTGTGGCGGAAAGGAGAGGTAGGTGGAACCGGCCGCGAAAGTGGCGACTGACCGGGTCGGTGTGCAACTTGAACCGGGAAGAAAGGGGTTCCGTGCCGCCCAGTTGATGGTCCGGAGCCGTTAAAAACAATAAATAGCCGAGGTGGTTTGTGTAAACAGTCGTGTGGTCCCCGACTTCTGGAGCGCAACCACTTCAGAGCCGCTACCCACACACGTCGTTGCACTCTCTACCCCCCCCCCCCCACCACCAAAAGGGACCCTGCTTGGCGTCTACTAACTGAATTCGTGATTGAAACAAAAAAAGGGCTTTTACACCGTCCCAAAGTAGGATGAGTATAACTACTGCTCTTTTCTGGCACAATCGAGTACCCGATTCTATTATAACACCGGTAACATTCGCTTAAAATTCCAAACCGGTTAGTAAATAGGCGTAATCTGATTAAACACCTTAATGCTAACTGTGTCGTTGTATAATGCAATTCATATACACTCTAAAGACGCCCGGGTCAGAATCGATCCTCGATCCCAGGGGGCTTGATCCATTTCTGGTTCAGTTTGACCAGGAATCTGTATCAATGTGACCCTTAATTTGGTTAAAATCTGGTCATTTTAATCGGTTGTATACGGGTCACGTTTACACGGAATCCTGTTCAAACTGCATTCCATCATGGCCCAGCACCCCTCGAACCTGGATCAATACTGACCCATGCAGGAGTATGGTAGGTGATGTTTTCTGTAAATCTTAACTCAACAACACCCAATTCCACAATAAGTGCTTATGAGACCACTGTGATAGGTATGAAGTAATTTAACGCTACAAGCCCCTGATGTGCTCCCCTATCCCCACCCCGAAAAAACAAATCAGCCCAGGCGTCAATTGTGGTCCAGTCTCGCCAGCCTTCATGGAACAGTTGACCCGCCGAAAAAGAAAAAAAAGTGCGCTGCGGTGAGCACAGACACCACCTCCTTGCGAGCTCCCCGAACTTGCATATTTATGTGTGCAAATTAATGTTTACAATATTGCAGAATATTTCCCCAATTGTTTACTTAATATGGGGCTCCAGAAGTCAGATGAATTGTCAAATGACGCGCATCAAAACTCTCCAAGTGTGGGTTGACCGTGTATTTAACCTCTATCTTCGCTTGTAGCAAAATGTCACAGAACTATTTTAAGGTTGAAAAATGACAAAAGAGTGGGTCCGCATCGCTAGTCTGTCTTGAAAGTGAAGCTTGTTCTTTTTAAAACGAAGTGTATTGTTTAAAGGGGACGTCAAGACTTGGCAATAACATCGCAACTAAAAATCGAACGAATATATTCTTCGAACCGTTTTTAAGACTGTCAATGGGGGATGGAGTCACCGAATGAACTTGAAGGACGGCCCATTGGATCACCCCACCCCCTCCTCAAATTTACCACGAGGTGAAACAAATGAAAATAAATCATTAGCCGTTGAAAAAATACAAGAATTTTTTTTTGAACAAGTTGACAATCTTGTCTCAAAATAACAAGCATCGCGCACACTTCGTTTCTTATGTCTTTCTAGTACAACAAATTGTATTTTCTGTGAAAATGCGTAGTTTATCACGAAGTTTATCACATTATTATTAGCTGTCATTCCCCAAATTGTCAGCACAGAACTCTAATGTTTACAAAAAGAAGGGGAATGTTTTCCAAAAGTTAATCTCAGAAGACAGCCATGAGACAAAATCTTGGTCTCCCCAAACACGCTCGCTTGACCATCTTTACAAAATCACAGATAACCTCTTGACACTGAGTCCATCCCCATACAGACTACATCAATTCAAGAACCAGAACAACTCGGAGGAGCCAACAGCATCGAATCTAGTCTTGTTAACTAGACGCTCCAGTTGTGTAGTCTAGAATGCATGTACAAACTCGTACCCGATATAGTAAAGGTTAGGGTTTTACGTGGCATCATGTATTCGTGACTACACAGCTGGTGCGTCTTGGCACCAATACTACATCGCTCCTTGCTCATCAATAGACACATACAATCACAGCTTCTTGCAAAGTACACGGAGTTTCCTCATATTGCTTTGCCCACTATGGAGCTCTTCAAAAGGTCATCAATGCCAACTGCAACGTGGACATTTTGTACTTGTACAATCCAAGAAACACGTGTATAATATTAAAGAAAACATGCACAACAAGAGCAACAATAGTGTCCACTGTATGACGCACCAAACACTAGTCTCCCGTCTAGAGGCTTTGATGAGAACTGTCGTGGGTGTAGATATATTTTGTTATCCATTTATTAATTCTTGTTGTGAAGCCAAGGAATCTCTAAACATAGCCATGAAGCCCATAGAGAGAAGACAAAGAAGGAAATTTAAGTTTTAGATGAGGAACGAAAACCATAGAGAATTGTTACAGGGAAAACCCACACAATCTCATAGGTAGGGACTGAAAACCCAATCCACAGAGTGCTCCCAGTGGGATTCGGACCAGGGTCCTAGAGGTGGAAGGCGACGAAGACACCACAACTCGACCACCCTGTATGTAGAACACTATAATAAGAAGAAATTGTCACACTTCCAAGAGTTAGAAACATTCTGGTGTCGTCCATTCTGATATTGTGCTATCAAAAAAAGTATTTTTTTTGCTTTCACTGCTGTCCTTTTTTTGGTTCTTCCTTTGCCCGAATTTTCCCCACTGTTGTGCTCAAAATTTGGGAGGGCTGCTGCCCCCTTTCCCCCGGCTCACACTATGTTTACACCCACTCTAGAACAAAAAAGTAACACCACGCATTGATAAGAATTGATCAACTTGTTCCTTCAAATGTAAATGAAATGCTTCAATGGTAGACGTACTAATAATTCCAAAACACCATTTTGCAGAGATGTAAAAACCCACATTGCGGAAGAAATCATGAGCATCATTGTCTTTGAAAGGTAAATCATCATCTACTCTCTGTACTGTGCAGAAACCTCCTCCGGAGTATACTTTGACATTAGGTTAGCTTCAGCGGCAACGAGCTACAGTGATTCTAAGCCACAGCCAACCATTTCTAAGATTTCCCCATATTTGTAATTGGGTGTGATATAATTATGGAAGATACATAAACGCCTACGATAAAATGTGCCTTTCTCTCACAAACACGGTCTGTCAGACCATGGAGGAAGGTTAGACACAGAACACGAACATGAGTGTTAGGTCTGAAGGCGAGTGAATCCACCCAGCATTACTCTGTCCACAACAGTACACCCTGTCCCTTAATTGTTTTGTTTTGCTGCTTTCAGCTCCCATTAAAGCCCAACGATTTCAAAGAGGTATCTCCTTGAACGGTTTCACTCAGCGACCGATGGGGAAAACAATTAAGGGTGGTAACTTCACACGAGAAATAACACAACAACGTGTGAGCTGAAAAACAAAATGCAATTTTGTTAGTCCTTGAATTGTTCTTGTTCTATACGTGCCTGACATTAGATACATACACCAATGGCAAACTGGTGGTACATTTTTATCTATAATGGGAGTAGGTTCGTTTTTCTATTACCCTTCTACGCTTAATTCCTCATCAGACCACCCTGGGTGAACCCGTTGGATCTGTATGCACTAGTTTCGCCAACAATGAAAGTGGCTGTGGAAGACTCCCTTTGAAGTCATTTATGTCTAGCCGGTGTCGCATTGACGAAACACTGTATGTGTCGTCAGGGCGACTTCTTCAGATTTCCTTTGGAATTGCAAATGAGGCATGACCGACTGCCTACCAATACATAGCCCCACCCCCACCAAAATCAAATCGGTGGGGGGGAAAATGAAGGAACAAGTTGAAAACAAACAGTAGAAAAAACCAAGATGAAATAAATACAAAATAGTTTACAAATACTGTAACATGGTTCGGCAGGAGATGATGGGATTTAGCCTTTGATAAAGCATTTTGAGAGAAATTGTTAATGTTTTTTGTTTGCGTTGATATTAGGAGAGACTACACAAAAAATGAAAATATTTGATAAAACATTTTGTTATTTATTAACTAATTAGTGCTTTGTGGAGTCGCCTACATAGGACTGTCTATGCGGAGGGTTTTAACACACATGTGAAAGGCATGTTTGCTTCTTCCACTTATACATGTTTCATAAACCTAAGCCGGACAAAATAATAGGATGGGGACGAGCTTGGGGAGAGTATAATCTGCCACTTATGCATGTAAACTTGGGCTCCAGTCAGGAGAAGTTGTCGCCCCAGGGTTAACCGCTTGCTATGCGTTGACGTTTAACGCTGCAGAGTATCCCGCCTGGGTTGGCTCACCATCAATGTGTCCTACACGAGGCCAATGCACTTTTACATCAAGGATGAATGGTCGCGGAAAGTTGAACATCACCCGTAAGACCATCAGCGAAACGGTCAGGGAAGGAGGATGACGAACCTACAGTAGATTTTGGTTAGAACTGACTGTGAGATGAGTCAGTTGCCGAAACCCATTTTAAACTTCATGATCTTGAAGACCGCCCTCTGTTGATCAGGCAGCACAACCAGTCACCCGATGTTTCAAGTGAACCTTTTAAACTATTGTTTTTAGTGGCAATGTCGCACAGAAATAAACATTCCGAGAATGAGTAACTTGGACACACAAGTCATTCTCCCTCAACTATAATAATGTGAAGTATGAATATGGATCTGTAACTATTCATGGTTGACACATAATCTAGCAAGGTTTGCGTCACACCATGGTGCCCGGTTGGTCTCAATGTCATTTATTCGCATACCTGAAGTGTTCAAAAAAGACCAATACCTCCGACAAGTGTCCGAATTATTTGGTTACAATACGATTCAAATATCACAATGTTGTAATATCCATGAGCAAAATATGAAAAGACCCCCAAAAACAACAACAAGAAGAAAGGGGGAAAACACGAAGAAAACCTGCCCCCCAAAAAAAAAAAATATATAAATATATATATATATAAATAAATTATCCAGGCAGAGAACTGCCAACATTTGTATTTTGCAACAGGGAGACTTTGCGCAACAATCTCGGAGATACTTTTTTATGATTACATTCAACATAATTGGGGAAAAAACCTCTCCATTATCAGGATGATTTTCAAATTTTGATCATCAGATCATGGAAAGAATGATTTATGTTTAGAAACTTTCTCTACAGAATCAGGGAGAGTTTGGCAGCTCTCGCAATTGTTTTCCTCTCAGATAGTAAGCCTATATTTCGAAAAGAGAGCGAATACTACACGGGTGAGTTTCAGAAATTTATTGCCACTTTAGCTAGGCGTATTCATAAATAGGTGCTTGAATTACCGTTACGGCGAGGCGCATGTGAAAAAAGTGTCTAAATATTGAAGACAATAGAGTGACATGTATTATGACTGAAGGGGGAGGGGGTGACAGTTAATTATTATGAACTCAGGTATTCAGTTATTACCGGTATGGCAGGGTGTATCATAATAGCCGAACGATCACAGCGTATTGACTGGGGTCAGAATACTGCGGAGCACTCTCCCCCAGCCCGGTGGGACCGAACCTGTCACCAAGCCGGTAAACATACACGGGCCGCGGCGCTGTGTGCTCCACTCCTACGATTTCTATCAACGTCCTAATGATATTTGTCTTTGTAATCCCGCACTCCGGCAACACATCTTGCCGGGCCAGATCATCCCGTATCAGTGAAATACATATTTAATTATCTTTCCCCCCATTTTGACCGTCATTTTGTGGCCCCTGACAGATGGGCCACAGAGAGCGATCAGGGACTGTAGCTTGATTGATTAATTACGACCATCAGTTCGCGATGATAGTGACTACGCTGATCATTCAGTATCTTAGGCTTTTTTGTCTTTCTTGTCTTCCATATCCACCCTTCCTTGTCTCACACTATTTGACACTCCACTCCGTAGTGGTCATGGCGGGCGGTGTAAAGAGCCACGGCGCCCCGGTACACTTTGCTCGCTTCACGGTGCGGTGCAAGCTCCCCCCGCGTCTTGGAATCTACCGCCAGCCATGCGTGGAACGACACCAATCACTTGTGCTCGCTCTCACACTCTCTAGCAGAAAGAAAAACTATAGTCTGGTTTACGCGAGGGCTTTGCACTATTGCACGCATACCTTTTTTGTGTGTGTCTCATCAACAGCACCTTGACTCGAACTCTTGTGTATGCTAATATCTCTGTCCGGTGAGCATTATGCAGACAGCAAGGCTGTGGCTCATTCCTACCTTCAATTCTTAGGGATGTGTGTTCGTGGAGGTAATGACGACGCCGGTCTCTCCCCGTACGCAACCGTCTAAGGAGAATTGGGGAAAAGGGAATCATTGTTAATAATTAATGGGTGGAGAGCGAAATCATCTTGATCATATGGACCATGACGAAGGCAGCCAGACAAGAATTATATCAGCCTCTCTTAGAAGGCTCAGTACACACAAACAGAATTCACACACGTACAGGCTTATCTAGCCGCGACGCGTGCGAACGGGCGTCCGCCGCAAGCGGAAAAGAGAAAGAGAATTTTTTTTTTGACTTATTTGCTTTGTCGTCTCGCGAGGGATGCTCATTAAATTGCTATTCGCTGTAACAAGACGCACTTTTGGTTACCAATTACAAATTTTTATTAAGTGAAATTCAAAAAACTATTGCCTGCGGAAAAGGCTGCTTTCAAGAAAATACAAAGACTACAACCAAGAAAGTGAAAATTTGGTCAGAGCGTGTAAACAAACAGAAAACAATCACTTTTAAAATCGATGACTTATATATATACACTATGCACTGACAGTGAAGTAACCGGAGTTCAACTTTGGCCCCGAAAGTGCTGTTTTAATGACGGCGATGAAAAGACACAAAACAGCAAAGAGCGAAACTCAAAATTGTAAAAGTGTTGGTTGAAAGAAAAAACCAAGAGAACAGGAAAAAACAAAAATCCTGGAGTCCTTTTTTGATGAAGCATCCTATGCACTATTAACCACGGTGGACAGTGAGGGATCGTCAGTGTCCCGACCTAGTATTGTTCCCCGTCGACCACCCAGCGACTCAAGCCATAAAGGCTGTTGAGAAATAGTAATGACGACTGAAGAAACATCAATAACGGCAGACATGTTTCAGGGGTATTTTTGTCTTCTCTGCCTCTCTCTCTCTACAACCACGGACAGCACACACACCGCGAACGAGCAACCCGGAGCTGTCGACATTTGCATCTTGCAATCAGGGAGATTTTGTACAACAATCAGGGAGATATTTAGAATTACATTAAACATAATAGGGAACAATTTTCAATAATCAGGGAGACTTTTCAAATGTGATCATCAGAATATGGTTTGGTTTATTTTCAGGGAACTTTCTGAAGAATCAGACAGAGTTGGCAGCTCTGGCAACGCAGCGTACAAAAGCGTGTCAACATTATTCACACGCAGAAAACGACCTGGAAAAGGTGGTTTTATGATACGTTTGTGTTTGTGAATTATTAAAATATTTCGGGTATAGAGTCAATAAAGTTGAGAAGAAAGTGCACTTGTTTGTTTTATATCATAAAGTGCTTCTTGTATAGCGAGTCATGGCACACAAAAAGAAAAATCGCATCCCGTATGTTGTGTAAAAAGTGATATCAAATTAATCCATCTCTGAAAATATATCTTTTGCATATTTTGGTGAGCCAAGCTTCCCAACATTTTCTCAAATCAAACAATGGATTAAAAGGCATGAGGGTAAAACATATCCTGACATCGTATGATTGAAACATTGTTTTGATGACAACATTGGAAGTGTTGAAGTTTTCTTTAAAATGGAAGTGTGTCCATGTTGAATCATGTCCACAACTGGCACACAGGACTCCACTGAAATCTATAAACGAGTACAAGTTCTCCTAGAGAAATCGATCATGAAACATTTCAGGAGAAGATGGGGGATGGGAGGGGAGGGGAGGGGAGGGTGGTATTTATAAAAGCTACCAGGGTATACAAATTAAATTCAGACATATCGATTACAATTATAGACTCGTTAAAGAACTTTCGATTTTTGTAATAATATTTGTTATAATATATGGTTCGGGAGAGTGAAACCTGACTTAATGGTTTTGTTTGTGATGACTTATTGACAACTAGATGATAAGACTAAATAGCACTCTTCAAATAACCAATGATCATATCTAAGCAATAATGCGTACACAATTAGGATTTAGAAATATTAATACATTGTTGTAAAACCAAACAATGAAGACAAAGGAAATATTACCAATAACTATAGTATGTAAAATGGGATATGGTACATTAAAGGCAGGGTGCACTTTTGCTAATTACTCCACACGTTATTGACCATAAACTTACTTGGCAAAGAGCACTGGAAAGCTGTTGATATTATAAAACATTATTAGAAACGACCCCTTTAAAGTATAGTTTTAGAAAAAGAGGTAGTTTTTCACCAACAAATTTGAATATGAGAAGGGCTTCAGGCATGAAGCCTTTCTCAGGCATCTGAAAGCACACAATTTCATGCAACAAGGATGTGGTTTTTTTCATTACTTGTTTGCAACTTCGATGCAAAAATGTTGACAGGTTTGCTATTTTATGCACAATGCATGGGATACATTAAGTGAGGAAACTGGTCTTTGACAATCACCAAAAGTATACCGCGCCTTTAAGATCTAACGAAACTAGTTCTTGGTGTCTTTTCTAAATTGGATTACAGTATGAATCAATCAGCCTCCACATTGAATCGAGAGTTGGGAACAAAATAATGAAATCACAGCATAGGAATGCTGCGAATTAACCGTAATAATAAATTGAACGTCCTGTGAGTGGTGACTCTCTATTCGGTTTCCCGGGTCCTGTCACATTATCACCGTCCAACGACTCCGGAAACCCGGCATTGGAGAATGACCGATGAAGAAGGAGTCACGCGGTTCAAACGGTGCGCGATCTGACACGATGCACGACGGAAAACAACATGATGTCAGCGAGAAGAAATTAAACGAAGACGGGGAAAGAAAATGATCACCATCGCTATAACCGGATTGTTATAACTAGGGCCTAGATAAAAATGGAAATTTGATGATTGCTTATAACGCAGCTGTGAGAAGCAAATGTTCACCATTGCTATAACTGGCAAAATCTGATGATTGCCTGTATAACACAGTAATTACAGGAAGAAAATGATTACCATCGCTATAACCGACTAAAGGGAAAATCTGAAATCGCTTGTATTACACAGTTGCAGTAGAAAAATGATCACCATCCATCGCTATAACAAGCAGTGGGGGAACAATCTGACATTGCTTGTATTACAAGTTGTGGGAAAAATGTTCACCACCGACAAGAGGGAGATATGTGATGATTAATTGTATAACACAGTTTAGTCGGAAGCCAAGTTTGGATTTATTTTATTCATTATTTTCTCAAGAAAAGAACAAAACAGATTAGAGTTGGAAAAATAAACACGACGTTAACAAAGGCAAGGAACGGTTAATAAATCAATATACAGTATACAATTTATAAGGCCAGGACGCCTGGTATTATTTTTAGACAGGCTGGGATTTAATTTTTAGTAATAATGACCGGTTGATAGTTTTTAGTAATAATGACCGGTTGATAGTTTTTAGTAATAATGACCGGTTGATAGTTTTTAGTAATAATGACCGGTTGATAGTTTTTAGTAATAATGACCGGTTGATAGTTTTTCGAAGATATCTGGTTGGGTTCATCTTTCGTGAAGTCTGTGGAACATAAGGGAGGGGGAGGCATACATTCAAAACTCCTTGTACATTCTCTACTTGTGTAGATTTTTATTTCACCTTAACATTATTATTATTTTTTAAATCTCAGATTGTGCGTCAGTTTGACCAATATCTGGGTCATTTTGACACAGATTCCGGGTCAGACTGACCCAGAAATGGGTCAGTTTCCTCGGAATGCAGAATCCGTGACCTGGGATAGGGCCTATGTGAGCATTCACTACTGTGTTAGTGTGTCTGTGATGTGTTTTTGATTCAGATTCCAGTCATGAACACCCCTTCAAGCTGGCCATGCTGGCCCGTAAATGAGTACAGCCCTTTTACGGACCCTTTGTCGGGTCATTATTCTGACACGGAAAGGTCTATAGAGGCTTTTTATGTTCTTCTTAGATCTCGTTTATTTCGGGGTAGAGAGCATGCAGCAAGTCGCCTGTCAAGTTTGTGGAGGATATTGAGTGAGTTCATTTTAACTGAATCATCTATACGTGCAAGCTCTTGTCGATATAATATCAGATTGGTAATCAATAAAAATGTTCAACATTGATCAACATCAGTAAATTTGAAAGACCAGCATCTCGGGTAAAAACAGATCGATTATTTGTCATTTAGGAATGGTTTACAAAGGAGTTTTGTTTCGTCTGAAAGTCATCACAGTCACTGAAAAAGAAGCGAACATACTTGATGATTAGGTCGATTTTTTAAAACTGAAGTTAAGCCTTGAATTAAGGAACTGATGGTCAAACAGATTTGGGCGACTACTACGGGCTTGGACGCGTGTAGTAGACAGTAGTGAAGTTACATCCCAGTCATTGACTTGTTACTGTGGCTGGTGGGTGACGAGATTGTGCCTTTGATGATACAACTACAAGCGTAATACTTAACACAGTCACAGTATATCACGAGAAGATACTTGGTTACATTGAGAGCTGCCAACTCTCCCTGATTCTGAAAATAAACCATTATTTCCATGTTCTGATAAGCAAATTTGAAAATCTCCTTGATTATTGAAACTTGTTCCCTATTATGAAGTTCTAAAAATGTAGTTCTAAAAATATCCCTGTTTTACAAAATCTTCCTGATTGCAAGATGCAAATGTTGGCAGCTGGGGCCGTCGCAGATTTGTTCTTTGAAAAAAATATAGATATTGTATGACAGCCATAATGGAAGACTGGGAATGGGAATTCATTTACTGAACTTTTAATCCAATGACGTTTCGCAACACTGTAAAACAAAAACATCGCTGTATAACAAACAACCGCTGTAAACATAAAAACACCGCTGTATGCGACCATGTCATTCTTGCAAGCGGTTGTACAGACTGTATGGGAGATGGCGGTATCATGAATCAACTGCAAACTCTTGATCCAAGACAGTGAGAGTCGTCCACAAAATACGATTTACTGGTTCTGTGGAGCGAGAACTGACAAGCAGCAACAGGCCAAGCAAAACGGCATCAAATCGGATGGCAAGACGGGGCTAGATAATGGACATGGCCCGCCTAGCCATCGATCCACCCGTCTACCTTGCCTTACTGACGGGCCCGTCCGCTACGTTTCTCCCCTCGCTCCGTAGTTCTCATCCCTTCGAATTCTGTCAGTGACGCCTGACCAACTAACAAGACCCTAGATTCGTTCACGGTTGAAGAAAAGGAATAATTTGGAGCGGAGGTTGTTCTATGTTTATGTTTCACGCAATTTGCGTTTATGGATGAATCACTCGCGGTTTAAGTGGGATGTCAGTTTGTTTTTAAGGATGAAGGCATTTCCCTCCTTTTATTTTCCTTCTCCCGTCCGTCGTTTTATTTTATTTTAGACGAGTCTAAAGAGAACGTATAGAATAGTGGGGAGACGGCGTCAAATTTACGGCCAAGTGATTCAAAGTGAATGTTCAATTGAATCACCATTGGGCAGGCAGGAGCGGCGAAAGAAAACGCATACAAATCAAAGTTCCGGGTATTTAGAGGCAGATTATTACGATTTACGGGTGTTATAACTCATGGGGGTCACTAACATACAGAGATGTGATCGCCAAATAGGCTCAAATTCATTAACTACAATCATCCAGTTGGAAATAAATGTCAAACATAGGAAGGGAAATTCTACTACTTTACTGAAATTTAACAACACTGTAGAAACAACGATGTGATTAAAATAATTCAAACTCCTGGCTGGAAAGGGGGGCGGTATCTCACACCCCCTTCCTGTGCATGTCTTGATACTTACCCCGATATGCTCGACTACGGGGCCACGAGACGTTCCCTCGAACACCACACTGTTTATAAATGTACCGGCCGAGGGTAAAGTGTTATGGACACCCCTGGCCCTGCCAGGGCATCAAATTCACCGCGCACCCGGGGTGTACCTCAACCACTTCTCCTACCGATCCAACCTCCCCCAACCCCCGGAGATTTGCCACTTATAACAGCGGTCTTACACACTGTTCCTCTTACTTAGCGTTATCAACCCCGACTTCCATAGTAGTTGCACCTTGGCATTGTGTTGAAAATCTACAACTTCAAGGACAAACTATGGGAGCCATCTTCTGGGAGTACATTTTGTCAAAGATAAGTCTACATTCTAAGGGGGAAAACATATAAGAGCGGTAAGGAATCTGAGTTTCTGGGTAGGGGGGTGGGGGTGTGTACTCCCCTTTAATCGGCTTCACGTACACCACCCCTTCCAATCCCCACGACCGCATTTTGAGCTATTCGCACCATTACATGCTTGCCGGGACCATCCACACTGCCACCTTGAAGTGTCAACTGGAACTAAAGATAAAACATTTAACTCACTACACACAGTAAGAAGCAGTAAGATTTTGCGTTTCTTCTTTACATTTTGTAATTAATCGATTTATTTTGTCATAGTTTTTAAAGTAGGACTATTGTTTTTGATGAAGTCGATGTAAGGTGATAAATAACTGGTAAAACAGGTGGGAAAAATATTTTAAAAATCACAAGAATTTAACCTAATTAACTAAAATAAAAAAATAAATTAATAACTGTGGTTATTATACAATTATTGTGCTATAATACCTGACAGCTAAAACTTACATGAGAATTTGTGTCTCTGACCTATACGTTAAGTCAACATCAAAAGTGTCCAGTTGTTACCCATAACGAGAAGACTTCTGCTTGTTGTTCCTTCGAGAACAGTTTCCATTATGTATTCTTATTTTGTTTTCAAATTTAGCAAATGTCATTATGCACATTAGAATGCTCTGGGTATTTGCAAAGAATTGTAAAACTTAATCTGAAAGTATAAAGTATTAGCTTCGGTTGGCAGTGTGTGTTGTATTTATGTGCAAAACTGAATGTTTGAACAAATGACCGTGTTTTGTCATTTGCAAATACGGCGTCTAAAATTTCATTTGATGGAATCGCAAGTTGTAGATATAGTGTGCAGAATTGATAAATATATTTTTAAAAAATATTAAAAAAATGATAGGATTATGGCTAAAAGCTCACTGATTGTCAACTTGAAATCAGTACTTAATATCTTCCAGAGAAAACAATTATGTCTGAAATACTGTTAACAAATAATAATAACATAATAAAAAAGGCATATTATGAAAGTTCGCATTATACTCTCCCATCCTCGTTTTTACTTTTTATTTTTCAATTGATTCGAACCAGGGCCCCGTGTCCCAACCCCCCCCCCCCCCCCACCCCAATTGATGTCTGTACAAACCGCCTACCCCCATGTGAAATCTGGAATCTTTAGATTAAAAATAACAAAAATAAAATGTTACATTTTATAAGCTTTTATAACAGTAATCTTAATTATTATTATTTTGTTTTAATTTACTCGCAGACAATGTATATGTTTTTACCTCAACGTCAGATTATCTTTTTAAGAAGCAAATATCATAACAGCACTGAAAAGGGGTTTGTTTATGGGAAAATGCAAATGTTAAGTACAGTTTCAATTGGCCAGTAGACCCCCCCCTAGAAAAACTGATGCACGCCTTGCCACCCCCGCCCCCCCCCCCCCCCCCCCACAATTTCACTCTTGTTTCACCACTGATGAAAACTAGCACAAAATCAAGGATCACAACAACAAACAGTTGTTCGTTGTTTTTCTCTTTACTAAAACACGACTAACAGCTTCATATTGCAGGTAGGTTGTATGGTGTGTTTAGTGACAACTATAGATGATCTGGAAAAATATCACACTTCCATGATGATGAAATAAACACTTCAAATATATTTCATTCAGATTTATAAATAAATAAAATAGAGTCAACTTTACCAACCCAAAAGAACCTATGGTATAATACGAACAAAATGGCCCTTTGTCTTAAAAAAAAAAAAAGACAAAGGGCTTTTTTTTAAAGGGGGATTTTTTGTATTATTTCGAAATCAGAAATTTTAATTTAAAAAATTGTTTAAATTATTTATCCCAAGTGACAACCAGTGTGCAATTATAGAGCTGTGCACAACAAGTAGCTAAGCACAACAAAATTATGCTAACCAGAATAAGATTACCAGCTAAAATACCATATCACTTGAACCATCTGCGACTGGTATCCATGCCTCTTTTGCTCAGCAGAACATTGTTAGCAATATCTTCTGCTTAAAACAGCTTTATGAAATTGGGGCCCGTTTCCAATTACATAGAGCAGCTTAAACACCAACAGTAGCGAAACACAACGTAACTATATATATAGAATGGTTTATTTACAAACCTTGTTATAAGCAGCCACATGCTGAATTGCAACAATTTACATTATGAAAAGCTTTAAAAATACAGAAATTTAGTTTTTCAAAAAAATTACACGCACTGGGTATTTCAATCCTGTTAAAGAAAGATTTGGCATTAAAATCTGAGAGAAAAACAATTAATTAGAGGCAAAAAACAAGCTAAACAAATTAAAAATTTACTTGGTGACAAATTGAAAAACATGCTTACCAGAGTAAGGTTACCAGCAAAAATACTATGTCACATACTGTGAGTGTTTTTTTGCTCATTTTTCCTTCACAGAAAATTATTAAGCATTGATTTCTGCTTAAGCATGCTCTATGAAATCGGGCGCTGTTTGGCTGAAAGACATAGTGAGTATACCATACAATAATTTCCCTCGATAGGGATATAATTTGTGTAGATATGAAATTACCAGAGCAGTGTGCACGTGTAAAGCCTACAACTCGATTAACGGTGCCCTGTTTGTCACTGTTCGAGCCGAAGTGACGATGCGACGGCGAGATCCAATCACTGCATTGGGGAATATTTACGGGCGATCGTTGACAGTTGCTGAATTTAGAACCAATTTCACGTATTAAATGGCATTTCGATAGGCCCCAAAATTGCCATAGATCCAAAGGACCAGTTGTGTGACCAGACATTATTATTGCGGGGGGGGGGGGGTATGAAGGGGGTAAATCTACAATTTAGGGGAATCTGATTTGGAGGACAAGAGGGGGCCTTATGCCTGTTTTTGAAAACAATTTGATATTTTTCACTCTGAGAGTTCACTGGTTATACAATTATCTAACCAATTCTCCACACGATTATTTCGATCTGGGAAGCTATCGGGCAGATAGCTCTTGGATCACCATTGCTATATAATTCGATAATGCAGTCGACGTTAGCATGCACAATATACCTCACAAAACATGACACGCTTTGCGGAGTTTTCACTAAAAACCCGACCTAGTGGTTGGATGGTGTGCGTTTATGGAAAAAATACTATAGTTGGAAATAAATGTATTCTTAAAAAACAAACAAAGATGCATTACACTTTTAACGCCATTCAAGGTTGACGTTTTCCGAGCACCTTATATAACAAAACAAAAATCGGCCCGAATAATATTAGCCCTATTTTGACATGGTCATGAACCGGGTTCCGATCAAGTTAGCTATAGTCGCATATTTCACCTCTGTGGACTGACCCAGGGTTCGAATCGCACCTTGGGACACAGCCTCGCATGTGAATTTAGTTTTCTGTCCCTTACCCTAATTACGCAAGTACCCAGTTGGGGTATTCCTATTATTATCTAAAACAGTAAATAAGGGGAACCTTTTTTTAAACTGGGGAGCAAAATCATAGAGAATCATTTCTAGGCACCACAAATACCCCCCCCCCCCCTATCATTTAGTAAGGAACATTTTCTAATAGCTTGGTAGAATGTGTGTGGATGAAAGTGTCTACACGTTTAAACCAAGGACTTGGGTGGGGTGGGGAGGGGGGGAACATATTTCCAGCTTACCGGTCCCTTTACCCATGATTTACTACTGAATATTTCTTGATTGTCTCCTCCCTATAGTCATCTTCGTGCCTACCGGGTTACAAAGTATTTGCTTTTGAAGACCATTTTGTTTCGTTACCAAAACAGGAAAAAAATCACTTTGACCCAAATAAATCTGGGTTCGCTCTCATCGCTTCGCTCTCATCTCTTCACTTTGCTTTCATATTAAAATCATCAGGAATATGACAATTTCAATTCCAACATAACTTTTCTAACTCGTTATGACGGCATTGCAAAATCCATGAAGCACAATCGACAAATCTACATAACCAATACACACCGAAAAAAAACACCGGGTCAGAATTGACACGGATTCCAGGTCAAGGGTGACTGACCCATTTCTGGGTCAGGCCGACTCGGAAAAACTTTGGCTTTAAAAATAGGTATTTCAGCTCAGATTCTGCGTCAGTTTGACTCATTACTGGGTCATTATTGACACAGAGTCCGTTACACATTTGTAATGGACATTTTCCAAAATAATTTGCCCAATATTTTCCGATCGGAAATATTGACAATTTAAATAAATTAGTCACTCATTTAATTAGCTTGCAATATACCGTGACAGGTTCCAACGTATGGCTTTAATTTCATACCTCCTGAACTCGACCAACTGCCATCTCTTGTTATTTTCTTAACAAAGATCATTGACTCTGCAAGAAGTCAATGCTCTTTGAGTGTTGCTACCTCTTTCCCTCATCCCTCTCTCTCTTTCCGTCCATGCGGTATTGAGCGGTTCCGATGGAGGCAGGGCACGGGGGGATGAACTCGACGGCGTGCACTTCGCACGGTGAGGCAACGGCGGAGGTGTCAGACTAATTTTCTATCAAGAGAAGGTAATTTTTGGACTTGAGTGCGCGTCATTAACTATTGCTACGCGTAACGTGATTAAAGGCCGCTCTCCGGTGGGACAAGCCAAAATAACCATAAACATAATCATAATCATAATGAAAGCTGGAGTGACAGTTAGAATTATGGGACGTGTATTGTACAAAAGGTGGATTTTTTAATGCGGTTATATAAAAAAAAGGTGGATTAAATTTGTTTTATCGACTGTTATTGCGTCTAGAAGTCTCTGATGCAATCGTGGGAGGGAGGGGTAGAAGTTGGCGGGGTCTACCCTACAGACCAAGCATGTGTTTGAGTGAAAATACAGTACCCGCGTCGTTTCCATGCTAAACACAACACAATGTGGGCTACATTGAGAGTTAATTAAAAATCTAAAGGAGAATTGTATCCCCTTTTGGTTTGTGTATAGGTCCACATAGTACGGTAGGTATAGGTGATGGGATTGTGCATTTTACACAATGGAACTTGGCACGCAATTGGAGTATGTAATGAGAAAGGTATTTGTCTGTAGGTCCATAGCAGACATATCCCTTGACAAAAATAGGTATAGAATAACATTGGCAGCCATCTTGAAAGTTTTGAAAAATTGCATGTTATTCTACCCACGATTTTGTCAATGGATAAATCTGCGATGGCCCTATAGCCAAATACCTTTCTCATGACATACTCTGACTGTATGCCAAAATCCATGCCTGTATCATCAAGAAGACACTCCCCTCAAATGTTTCCACCACCTGCCCAGCTAATACAATACCATGCTTTAGTCTGCTCTTCTAAAACAATTTTTGTGAGATCTTTTGGAAGAAAGTAAAACAAAGTTTTCCGTTTCAAATCAGCTCTTCGGCTGAAACATATTCAGCTTAAATAAAACTGCATGCAGACGTTTTACAACACCCAATCCCCCTTTTAAAAACATTGTGTAACTCATAAGTAGGGAAAGGGGACCATTATCAACTATCAATTTTTCAGGCCACAAATTTTGTTCTGTATGAAGAATGAAATAACACTGATGTAATAGCCCTTTTGCTCCTCTAGCTTTATTCTTATTGTACTAGCATCCCCGCAATGTTTTTTCCGGACCACCCGCCTTCCTGGCTCATCAAGCCATTCAGTGCGGGGTCTTTAATGCGATCACACGACAGGCGCTGCGCAGCCGGGACCCAAATAATACGGTTGTCACACGAATAGAAATTATTTTATTACCGTCGCATCAGCATGCCCGGGCCGTCTGCACACCTTTTTCAATTTATGCCAAACCATTAGCTGGGTTATTGTTCACAGGTACGGGAGATTCGGCGAGCTCCCTGGCGAGTCCGATCGCGTTAACTTGTCACAATCAATTACCCGGGGCACGGTAACGAGCATCCAACGCACCTGGACCACGGTACCCTGAGCGGGCTACTCCGACACGCTCGGCCGGCAAGTTGATGCCTCTTCCCGCGGTGAGAGAGCTCGGGATAATATTCTTTCTTCCTGTCTTCACGGGTTCTTTGTTGGCGACGGACGCGAGATCAGTACTCTTCGTATCCAAACAAAATAATTGCACAACAATATTTCATTAATAATCTCGTATCGTCTGCCCCACGCAATCTGCTGTCACATTTTGGATTAGTGAAAAATAACGATTGAAAGGTATACGGTACGGGCAGACTGATGCCATGTCTTGAGGACAATTAATTAGAAGGAAAAAGTAGTCACAAATCAACATGTTTATCTGTTTGAGTTGGATGAGAAAGACATTAAATTGGTATTTAGTAAGTTGGTTTATGTAATCAATGAGTGCTGGGGAAAAATATAAAAAGTTCAATTTATTTGGTTTCAGGTGACATCAACGACTATAAAATGTTTTTATCACAATAATTTCCAACAAGAAAACACAACTGATCACTATCTTTTCAGAACCACCACAACCCATAGAGAGATCATTACCTACCACAAACCCTACTAGATAAACTATTTTGTCGTGTTTTATATAAGTCCACCCTGCCCTACAAAGTAGTAGCATAATAAAATGAATATTATTTTAATTACAAACAATTTCCCTTTTATGCCTACTTTCATATGTGCAATTTACCAGGCATTTTGACTGAGAACCAAGTATCATAGCACTATCGCCACATCTGTTCACTGGACTAACACTCCTTGAATCATTTCATCTTCTGAGGAGTATGCAGCCACGGTAGCCGAATCGCTGTGCCCGTAACTAACCACTCACCCCAAACAGTCTCTACGGCTCGCATGTACCAATTTACTCCTTGATGTTGAAGAGTGTTTAAAAACAAGTTTCCCTTGCTCGAGGACGTACACGAATGCCGTGATCGGGATTCGAACCCAAGCCGCGATGACTAAACCACCCGCACTGGAGTTAGTGCAGTGCGCTATAGACCGGTCGGTCACTCGGTGTAATGAATGCATGACTAATATCAGGTAACGCACTGCACGTTGTTATGTGGTCGATCAATGGAATTAAACACACATTCTCAAAAATGCATCCTTGTGGAGCACTCTTTTGTTCTTTACTTTGTCCCTGCACTTAACAGTTTCCCATAGACTTTGTACAACAATTTCCTTGTGGAGCACCCCGGTCTTTAGAAATTCCATGTGGAGACCTTTTGTTTTCCCTTTTTTTTTTTGTCCATGGTCTCCATAAGGTACCGAAAGTGAGAGCACACACACACACAGAAGTGTGTAACAGCCTGCAATCGTGGACCCACCTTTGTTCAACTCTTTGTGATAGCTACCGTGGACCACAATGCTTTCCTTTGTGATAGCAACCGTCAACCTATTGTCCTCTTTTGTTATAGGTCCCCGGTTTGAATGTGGTTACCTACTCACCCACACACACAATATTAACCCCCTGTTTTGTCCATCGTTTCGTACACACTTTCCAACTGGGGACCTTTACCCAACCGGGCACCATATAGTCCTCTTTTGTTATAGGCCCCGAAATGAATGGGTATACTTACCCTCACACACACAGCTCTGTGTTACATACTATACACTCTGTGGACACTCCTTTATATCATGTTCTTCAACACTCTTAAAACACTGTGTGGACGTGTGTAAGTCCACATAGTGTTTTAAGTCCCCACATTGTTCTCAGGTCCAAACTTCGTGTGTAATATTTTAACACGTTTATAAATGGTGTAAACCGAGGACACTGCTTTGTTCTCACATTGGTTTTTTATATGATAGCAAAGCGAGGACGGTTCCCGGTACGTCACTTCACCGGATCCCTTTTGTCAAAGTTTGCATGTTTAAGTGTTACATACGCAGTGTGGACCTAAGAACAAAAGAGGTCCAAACAGTGTAGGGACTTGAGACACTTGGACTTTCTTACATGTATTGAAGAATATGTTTTTTACTTTAATGCATAGAACAAAGGAATGCCCACAGAGTGAATAGAACACAGAGCTGTGTTCGTAGACAAGACCACACAAACACACACAGTCAATACTTGATTATGTTCACATAACACGTCGGCCATCTTCTCGTGGCCGGTTTTTTTATTCTACTCTATTTCATAAAACATTCCTGATTTACAAGATGAATAATTACAAATGTCGTTGGTCAACCGTATTCAACCACCCACTTTCTTAAAACAGAAAAATAAGAAGTAAACAAAAAACTACTAAAAATAGAATATAATTATGGCCGTTTATGAATTGGCGGCTGCAGCTATACGACTATGGCTGATGCTATGGTCTCAACACGCGATGACGTGGCGATCTAACCGTAGCCGCCAATTCGGACATGACCTTCGTCTATTTCGGCCAAGTGAGAATGATGCCCAACTATAAATTGGGATCTCAAAACAGTCATTCGAAATTGATTATCTTCTTCAGTGTCGAACTAGGTACATCAATGCAACCCCTTAGTCTGGTCTCCCGAGTACACTATGATATTTGTAGTGCCAGTTTCCATCTCATAACAGGTTGTCAGACTGTTTCCCTTTACAGCCTCAGTTAGGTCACATTGATTTGTGTGTGAAAGAAAAATATTATGGCTGCACAAATCAGCGGCTTCGGCACTGGCCGTGGCTTGATCGCTGAGAAGCCACCAGTCATAGCCGAAGTCACTTGGTTCAGACGAAGCCATTAAACATTTTGCATTCGGGCACTTCAACACTCAGCGGTACCGGTAACCACCATTATGACAACAACAGGATTGTACGACATACTGTGGAATATAAGTAAGTTACCAGGCTGCTGACTTATAAATGCGCGTTATTCTTTGCACATGAATTTCTAATCTTTTTTCTTTTGGATTTCATAATAGAAAAACAACCCAAACAAAACTTGTAAACAAAAAGATTTGTTAATGCTCACTTTTCTTAATTGTTATAATGAAGATATTAATATAAATGTTTTAAATTTTCACAAAAATAATTGACTTCCTTCAATCCCTTCTGGAAATAAATTGAAATCAATAATACTGTCGTGCTTCATGAGGTTATAATACCGTGCATTGAAAATATGAAAAGATACATAACTCAAAAAATGAATGCAATATTTCAGTTAATCATTAAAAATTGAAAAGGTATTTTGAAGTGAAAGAAATATGGCACTACTTAGAACGTCACAATTATTATTATCGTCAAAACTTCAATATTTTGATTAATAATGTCTCGACTCAAGATGCTTCAAATAATGGAAAAGCTTCATCGTATAACCGATTGTTATAGACTGTGCAAGTCTCGCGCGTGTTCGAACATTTTGGGGACCAGTTTGGTCCAACATACGTTGCTTTAACGCGGTCCCAGTGTTCGAATACGCGCGAGACTTGCACAGTCTATAATCAAACTACGTCAGTCTCTGTACTGATTGGTTTAAAATGGACGCCATTGCGACAGCAGTGGCGTAAAATACATTTTCATCGGGAAGTGGGGGGGGGGGGCTAGTGGGGACAAAGACATCATTTAAAAGGGGGGTATTGAACCATTTTGTGGATTTCTGCGATGCTTCTTGTAGGGGGGGGGGGGGCAATAGCTAAATGCCAACCTCTGTTTACGCCACTGTGGTACATCATGTGTGATTAACAATAATATGAGTCCAAATTTTGATATCAGACCAAAATGTTCGTTAAACATATTTCCTTTCGATACGTTAGTATATGTAGCCGCCAACACTCAGTTTCCAAGTTGGCAAAATCGATAAAAGTAAACCAAATCGATAACAACTCGGTTTGTGTTTTGTTTCTCAATGGTTCTCCGAATGCCAACGTTATTTATTTATGCTCAAAATAAATAGAGTAAACTATTATCGTTATTAGATGCAGACGTGTTTTTTATTCCGAATGCCGATTTGTTTAAATCTGTACATAAAGCAAGATTCATGTCCATAGAAGTCACTGACAAAATCATGGAGTATATGCAAATAGCTTATAAGCATTTAAATAAAATGCATATATTATTATTATTTAAATCAACTCCATTATGTGTTTTTATCGTAAAATATCGAGAACTACTTTTCTCAAAGGTAAAACAAAAAGGAGTTCATTTTCATTAACTAAATTGGTTACTAATGCTTCTCGAAACACAAGTTTTGAGATTTTGGGTAACCAATTTAGTGTATGGTTTGCCCTTCCGAGTACCAGCTCAGCTGGCATAAGATTTGAGTATTTGAATGTTTGAAATATGTAACAAGAGGAGCAAGCCAGCCGTATTCGTCGCTGAGCAGCCTTTTAAGATAGTCTGCTCTCCATCCGGTCTAACGGCACAAAGTTGACTTTTGGGATATCATATACACCACTCAAAGTCACATTAAACTTTTAAATAACGCAAATATTTAGAGACTATGCAAATTTATTCTAAACATTGCCCAATCATGCGACAGTAATGTTTTTTTATTTTGAATGTAAGACAACGAGATTAAACGTCTTTGTTTGTAAATATATTTGAATTATTTTACATACAAGTCCTGAGTGAAAAGGCCTCTCAAAATGAAGGTCAAATGAAGAAACTTAAAAATAAAGTGCCTTTTGGTCAAATTTCATTTATAGTTTTTTTGCTCATTTTATGCAATTGTTTGTGCTGTGTCCAATACACCTGTGCTTTTGATCTCAAAGAATGGTGACTATGAATTAAAATGACATCACTAATCATTGTCATCCAGCAGGATTAAGGAGCATAATACCAAATCCATTGTACTGTGTTCATCCCATAATACTGGCCCTGATATACTTTGGCCCTTTTTGAACCGCGGCTTGGGCTTGACTTGGGCTCCGTCCGCCTGATTGAAAGCGTGCGTCTTCTAAATAACTAAGGGGCCCAAGTCAAAGCCCAAGCCCATACCGCGGTTTCGAAAATAGCCTTTGTTCTTTGAAAGGGCAAGGCAGTTGTTTCCTTCAAAAATGGCACCTCAGTGAGGGAAACAGTTATTTGCACAGCAACATTTCAAAGGGCACCGAGGCAATGACCAAGGGAGGGGCATATAGTAGCAATTGTCACAGTTGCCTTCGTATAAAGAATCTGGCCTGATGACGAAAAGATGGCAGAATAGTCGAATTGAATCCACATTGTACAGAATGCTCAACTCTAATCAAAGCGGCTTCAGCTATCTTTTAAAGGCACTGTACACGTTTGGTAATTACTCAAAATATATATTAGCATAAAAACTTACTTAGTAACGAGCAACGGAGAGCTGTTGATAGTATAAAACATTGTGAGAAACGACTCCCTCTGAAGTAACGTAGTTTTTGAGAAAGAGGTAATTTCCCACTAAAATAATAAAAGACTTCTGGCCAGAAGCCTTTTATTCCTATCTGAAAGCACACTAATTTGTATAACAAGGGTGTTTTTTCTTTCATCATTTTCTTGCAACTTCAATCACCAATTGAGCCCAAATTTTCACAGGCTTGTTATTTTATGCATATGTTGGGATACACCAAGTGAGAATACTGGTCTTTGACAATTACAAAACGTATTCAGTGCCTTTAAGAATCAATTTAAGGCGTACAATATGTAAGATTTTGTATTAACTATTATTCTTGTGATTTATGGCAGAATTGAAATAAATGTTTGGAATTAAAAACAAATTAGAAACAAATACAAAAAAATCATAACAAGGAATCTTTGGAATCCGAACTTACATTTGACTTGCATTTACTCGATGCACTTTGCTTTTGGGATGCCATTCAACAAGACAGAACACATATTAATTTGCCTTAAAGCGTACCAGCTCATACCATGCTGTGATTTTCTAGAGATTGTAAGAGGATTGACGAGACTGCGTCGATTCTTAAATAGGGGAAAGAAATCAAGGACCTGACAAACATAATTAATCTTTATAAAGGCAAACAATTATACAAAGCAGAAAGTAACAGCCACTCAAAAAATGAAAATGAAATCAGAAGCATGTAGTCAAAAAAAGGTCAACAAATGTTTCTTGGCAAATAAGTCCATGTGAATTTCAGTAGTTCTTAAGAAAATGATAAAGTTCCAACTTTATTGATATAATATGCGGACTGCTTCCAGCGTACGTCTGTCCCAGAATGTCATGTTAATTCCATTTTGGTTGACTCTGTATCACTGCAGTTGTCTTTTTGCACGGCTACTTTACTCTTGTGTTCCTCAGCCCGTTTCCTGAGTCGTTCCACACTGAGGGTTTTTTGCTCCTCCAGGACGTCCATTGGATTCTGCGGCAGGATTGGCAACTGCGGCTTCTGGGGGAGAAGCCGCTCCACCAGGAACCCTAACGGCTGGGGTGAGCCGGCCGCTAATGCCGCTGATAGAGTGTTCCACGTGAAGGGGGCCAGGGCAGCGGCGTAGGGTGAAGCGGCCAGACTGGCTGCAGCGGCGTAATGTCCGGCCAGGAACCCGAAGCCCCGCGCGCTGACATCACTTGGCCGCGGGGATAGCAAACAGTCAATGCTGAAGGAGCTCCGGAAGGCCGAAGTCGAGTCGGTACAGTGATGCTGGAGCTTACTCCTGTGCTTGCTCTCTCGCCGGCTCTTCTCGCTCCTCGACGACTTGCTGGACTTTTTGAGTTTCTTCTCCGATGTTAACATGTCTCTGGTGTCAGGCTTGAGCATCTCTGGTGAGAGGAGTGGGAGTGGGCATGCCGTGCCAATGGGCTCCCCGTCCCCGGGATGTCTACCTTCTTTACCCTTCTCTGAAACACCTTCCCCTGGCTCTGCGCTTGACTTGATTCCCTGCTCCGTGGTAGACTGAGTCTTGCTCTTGGACAGCGTCCTCTCTGCTTTCTCACGTTGCTTTTGTTTCTTTCTCTCCAGCCTGAGTCTCTCTCGCCTTTCTACTTCCTCTGGGGGAATCGGGTCGCCACTGCATGTGATGAGCTGGGCGTTGTGGGCCGGTCTCCCTGGACCCTTCTTGGTGTTTTCCTTCTTGCGCCATTTCGCCCTACGATTTTGGAACCACACCTAATGCAGAAGAAAAAGAACAAAACAAATATATTATTCTGATATTGTTAAATTTCGACGAGTAAGAATAATTATATATATAGTTATCAGTATAGAATAATATACTCGAAAAACTCCTGGGTCAGAACTGACCCAGACTCCGAGTCCGAGGAGTCTGAACTATTTAAGGGTCAGGCTGACCCGGAATCTGGCTTACATTTGGGGTTATAGCTCGGATTCTACGTTGGTTTGACCCATTTCATTTCATTTTGACACAGATTCCGGGTCACACTGACCTATAAATGAGTCAGGCCCCAATGGGATCCGGAACCGGGTCAATTCTGACCCGGGAGTGTTCAGGGTGTGCTATTAAAATATCTCATCTTTCATCCATGCCTGAAAAAGAAATGCTAAGGTTTTGTCGTGTTGTTTTGCATTGCGAATCACTGTTATTACCGATGACTCCCAAGTATCAACGAATTAAGGTTGAAAAGCATAATATCCCCCCAAAAATCGCACACAGCTTGCAACCCCACCCCACACGCGCACACAATATTTGTCGACCCCGTAATTTGAGAACTTCTCTTTGTTCTCCCATTGTTTTGACTTGGATTAGTTTTACACACAAAAGCAAAGCGAGGACGTCCTCGCTTCGTTAGACAAGCCACATACCGTTTATGGACCCTGTAAAGCGAGGGCTTCTCTTGTTGCCCAATTTCTTTTACGATGTCCTATTATGTACACAAAGTCGAACTGAGTACGCCCTCGGTCTTTCAAACCACCCGAATCCTTATTGTTAAAGTTCGTCAACGGGTAGACATGCGCACACATGCACACCTACACGTATAACCTCAAAGGGATGATCACAGTTGCACCATAATTACAAAGCAATCGAGTAGACAAGTGTCAACGGTATGTTGCTGACCAAAATGGGACACAACAAAATCGAACAAACGCACACAATTATTCAACAAATTTGCAAAACATTTCCGTGGAAACGTCCAGGACTCATATCTTTTTAATTGTTATTACTTTTAAAGCACACTTTCAGGAGATCAACATTATTGGGGGCTGTTATAAACTCGCAACAGTTCAGGCTGATTGATTGCATGGTGGCTAATTCATGGGGCGCATGCGCTTTGACTAGTGGACCTGCCAATCTCCTTCCGAAATAGGTCAGGCTTTACACACGTATTTCAATCGCTGCATAATATAGATCGATCACAAAAGAAATATCCGAATTGTGTACACAGTAGATGTGGAATACTATGAATGTAATGCCAGTGGAGATACAGTTCAAAAAACCTGATGTGTAACTCTCATTAGGCAGTCTTCCTGTTTGACGCACAAAGGCAATACATCAGAGACCCGGTGATGATCACTACAACTCAATGCATCTTTGAATGTAGATTTCTTAATTTGCACTTTCCACGTTCCGTGGAGACCCCGGGTAATTCCGCATTGGCACAATGTCATTTGCCCAGTGTGAGTCCCTCAATGCGATCTGCGATACAAAACGGATTGCGCTGGCGTAATGGGGCAGATTGGAGTTATCCAAACACGGGCAGTAGATAGAACAACCGTAAGACTAGAGTGAAGCATGTGTGTATAGTGAATGGCACAGGGGGAAGAGATGGAGACCGAGAGGATGTGGACAGCGAGAGGAGAGAGGAGGGAGAAAAAAATATCTAAATAAGGTTTTGGCTTTAGGTTTCTTGTAGGTATTTCTCTCGAGACCGTAATGGAAAAATAACAATGATTTACTCTCGGTCGCGCGCTGGGATTCCAAAAAGATCATTTGAAAAAGGGTCGGGTGCGCTGCTGTTGCAAAAACAGTCATTGTGTCCCATCGACGTTATTATTTTTGATCTGAAATGTCAATCTGGCACAGATTGAAAAGCCAATGAATTTTGATACATGGGGGAGTAGGCCCAGCTCGGCAAATAATCCGAGAGTTCTCCGGTGTTGCCCGCCGGCCCATTCGCAGTGGCCCCGCGGTAAGGCGACGTTGGACGGCTAATATTTGGTCAGGGTTTCCATTCGATACACTAGCAATCACGGGGTATTACTCGGTGTAGAATCCAGGGAGAAACCAAACTAGGTGAGTGACCTATCGGATGACATAGTGTAATACAATTGCTCTGCCCTGCATAACCCCATCGCCGGAGAATTACCCCAAAAACACAAGTTGAGTCGCGAGGAAAACAACACAGTCTTAACTTTTAATAAGACTCGCCAATTGAATGGGGGATAGACTTGTCCAGACTTTATAAAAAGAGTTTGATGATTGTAGTATTTGACGTATCAAAATTCAACCCACGGGATCCCTTGGAGCAACAAGTTTGTTTTGTTCTTAAAATAAATAAAATCGAGGGGGGGGGGGGGGGGGATTGGCAACGGAAATTGTCTTACGCAAAGTGGATTGTTATTTCATAACACAATAATGTGGCGCGATATACGACGTGTTGATTTATTTATAGGACAGCAATCACAGGTCGCATATTGGATTCTTCATTTTGGGTTGAAGATGGGTTAAATATTCAAATGTCATTTTAATGTTGAAATAAACAGATAATTTTGTTGTGGAATTAAACATAAGAAAGTACAGTTAAAAAATGCTGCTAGATTTTAATAATGTCATCCTTATGAGTAAAATACGAAGTCAAATTACAATTTCCATCCAATCAGGGAGCTCGGTCGCAGCAGTAAACAATCAGTGTTGGGGTCTTTGCACTCTCAAATTTATTTCATCCAATCAGATTATTGACACACTTTTAAGTGAAGACAAAACGCATGAAGAAAGCAACCACACAAACAAACCCCACCAACAACAACAACAACAACAGCAACAGCAACAGCAACAGCAACAGCAACAGCAACAGCAACAGCAACAGCAACAGCAACAGCAACAGCAACAGCAACAGCAACAGCAACAGCAACAGCAACAGCAACAGCAACAGCAACAGCAACAGCAACAGCAACAGCAACAGCAACAGCAACAGCAACAGCAACAGCAACAGCAGCAGCAGCAGCAGCAGCAGCAGCAGCAGCAGCAGCAACAGCAACAGCAACAACAACAACAACAACAACAACAACACAAACAAACCTTTATCCTTAAAAGACATATGATGAATGTGCCACCACCACCACAAAAAAAACCCACCACCAACAACAACAACAACAACACAACAAAAACCGGTAAACCCAACATGATCAAAACTTTGTGCGGGAGTGATAAAAACAAAGGCAGAGAACTAATTGGGATATTTGTGTTACATTTAATTTGATCTGAAATGTTTATTCTTGATTTAATTTAAAAAAAGGCTGAGTGTTGGTACCCCTACATAAACAAAAACTGAGTGAACATTGAGCAGTCTTGCTCATTTTACGTTCTCCTTTATAAAAAGAAAGCAACCAGAAAGGTAAGAAATCGGCACACGAATAAGTAAAGCAAATCTTCGTGAAAGAGTTCACAAGTTTTGGAATTGTCGATAGCGATTTCTTTCCCCAGTAAACCTGTCTTTGATATTTTTTTTCTTTCTGTGAGACATATTTGATTGAAGGCTTGTTTGCAGAAATAATCACGTAGGCTGGAATTTCCAGGCGTGTGGCGGTTCTCTACGCCATTAAACAACAACTACATGGACTGTGAATACACGCAGCTCAAATAACCTAATAACGATTGTCGTTGAAACTGCAGAATTTCGGTGTATTTATACTATCACTAAATCGTATAAAGCAATAACAATTTGTCGGGTGTCGCCGGGGGCTATTACAACCAACCACGAAGGAAAAAAAAATACTGTGATTTGAGACGGCATTATTGATATAATTACATTAGGCAAGAAAGCATGTCATATATATATTGTGTAATAACGGAGATATCATCAAACAACGGATCTTTCAATAGAAAAGGAAGTCAATCTAACGTGTGGCGCGGACGGATGCCTTCATGGCAAACACACGTTGGGCCGATACACTCCTAATCGACAAAAAGGGGAGGTTGATGTTACACGTAAAATGGATACGCAAACAAACTCGCGTTTTTCTTCCGCGTTTTTGTCTCTCTTTTCTTTCTTGCTGTGAATGATAGAGAACATCAGATGGACAAGTCACGGCCGCCATAGCGAGTTTAATCATATTTTTCTGTGTCGATGACGCGTGTGGACGGACAAAAGAAACACCGGGTCGGGTTGCCACTTCCACGCGGCCAACATGGACGCGTGTACCCCGCCACAAGACCGGCAGAGTACGGTGATTTGTGTAATCAGTTTTTGTTCAAGTGTAACGGACACCGCTTCTCGCGTGTCCCTTTTATATGCCGTCAAATTGGTGGTTTGTGCGGATCAATTTTAAGGCCAGACAAACGCTCGCCGTAACAGTAGCGCGGTGAACAGTGCGTACCCGTTGCTGTGGGTGTTCTTTTTCCCCTTCTGAAAGAGGGGGGGGGGGGGGGCGGGGGTGCTCTTTGCTTCAACCTGCTCGCCTAGCAATTCACACATTACGGATCCATTACCGGACGATTCACTCCTCCAAATGAAATATAATTTCACTAATGTTCTTACGTCTCTTTATTAAATTACGCTCTCTTGTGCGATTAACAAATAAAACACGAAAGCACTTAACGCGAGAAGAGGGAATCCTACACTGTTACATGTACGCTTAATTCAATACGATGGGCACCGCGCAATAGCTCGCTACTTTACCATAATGTTGAAGGCTTTCGTTTGTTCTAACATGTAGGCAGCTCGCTAGGTACACAATCGTAGCATCGAGGCAGTTCGCTACACAAACATGATCGGATAGTTTCCTCGCTAAATGGACCACACCGATCGGAGATCTTTTCTTTCACCCTTTCTCCCGTTCTGTCTCGTCCGTGCCACACATTCCAACTAAGGCTTGCGGATGCTTCGCACGATCGTTCCCAACCTCTCTCCCTTGTTCCTTGACGATCAACTCACTGCGACGGGTTTATTGATTTTTCCGGTCTTGTGTGTTCGTGGAAATCAATGAAATCAAATACCCTGCAATTGCAACTCTACTTTTGAGCTCCATTGTGAACATTTTACGCGGAGATGTTTCAACATCTCACCGATTAATAATATTGGGAACACCACATTGTAGCTTCGTTTCAGCAAAATGTCAAGGTAAATGGATTGTTTCTTAAAATTCTGACCATGCAGTTTTGATCAAATAAAAGGCATACAAGACGAACAGAAAACTTGAACATCATTACAAATTTTTTAAATTCATATTTATATTCATAGATTTCAAGGTATTATTGATCCAGAACACGTCCCTATGATTTAACTATTCACGTACCATATTTTGATTCATTGCTTCAGGTTATCCGGCTTCGCAGTATTACATTATTTCAATATCATTGTTTCAGAATAACCTAAATCGACGTTTACAGCAAACTAACAACTAGCGCATTTCTTATAACGATGGTTTTGTAAGAACCTTTGGATAGTTACTTGATACGTTTTCGTAAAAATGTTCACAAGAAGTCTTGCGGAAGGAATGGAGTAGTTGTGAAAGTTAAGACCCCCTTGATCTGTTTATCGGATGTCATAGAGTCATCATTAATGTTACGATTAACTTATAAGTAGACTTGTAAAGGATTGTATCATATGCGGGTTTGCAATTCTCCTCGATACAGAAAATTCACTAATTCTGGTAAGCATAATTGTGTTGTGCTGAGCTATACTTGTTCTGCTATAGCTGTTCTAGGAAATTGGGCCCAAAATGAGCGACGCAACAAAGATGCAAATCCATTGTGAACGCATACACCCGCTGTCAAATCAACACAATCGTTTTGCTTAAGAATGTTTTTCTGCTCAATGGAAAGCACCCCCCAAAATGTGCTTACCGTTTAGCTGATGTTATTTGACCAATAAAGTGCGAGAATTTGTTTGCAAGGTAATTATTTAGTCAATGGTTTGTTGTCCGTAGTCTCTGAGAATTGCATTCCGGTGAGAGTAATTGCAGGCACAAACAAGTCTGAAACTCCAAATTTAGGAGATGTTGAAATGATGGCATTTCCACCTTTTGGTAACCCCTGTTCGTGTTAGATTTCACAAAGCTTTCAGGAACAGTGTCATCAGTACTATATATAGAGAAGTAGAGAGCAAGATTTATTTATATGTGGACAAAAATAACGGCTGATTTTCTTCACCAGGTTGACTTGAAAAGTCTGAATTCAGACAAAAGTCTGAAACTGCTCATTCCTGTACATTACACATTTCCTGTATAACTACGCTCAGTTATTGCTTGTAAATTGTCCATCCTACATTTCTGTTGTTTCTCAGAAGTATGTCACAAAACCCAAACCCGAGTCTAACCTCTCCTTTAAACACGCCTGTTCTGACGGACAGAGGGTGGATGTAAAACAAGAAGGAATGGGAAAAAACGCGGGAGAAATGCAGCGTGTATGTTAGTTGTGCACAGGACTGGTTTCCGCCTCAGCTAAGACGGACACGTATCAGCCACGCTGTCTCTCGTCCGCTTGTCACAGGTAAAATCAGGCGAACGAAAAGACTATCAGAATCTGGTATAGTTGCGTTGGGTACTGACATCGGAAACAAATTTATGACAAAGCCGAAGTACGGTGTTGGTTTAGTTCATGTTTTTCGTTTACAACCTCCCAAAACATAACCATGCCCAATCTTTTCTATGACTACCGTATAAAAAGACTAGAGGAAACCTCCTTGCTGATAATGTATGGTTGGCAAATTTTGGCAGATTATATTCTATGTCTGACAAATGAGCTGGAAGACTCATTGGCATTTCAACGTGTTAGGGGAGGGGCTTTAAGATTATAATATAAAGGTATCATGAAAAAGGGACTTCATTATTCCTATGTACCAGTGGATTTGTCTTAAACAACCAGTGATTGTTTAAAACGTCCCCAAACCTTAAACAAGTGATTTACTCAAAACAACCGAAATTGGAGTTACGACCTGGCTGCACTGACGCGGCGAAATGTTCTAAACAAGAAATGACCAAGTGTACGCATGTTTGTTTGATCTGATACTTTAAATTGGATCTCTGATCTACACTTTCGGTAATCCTCAACAAAAACATTAACTGACGTTATCATTAGAAACTAGAAACTCACTCGTGACCGTGCGGTCATTTTTGTTCGCAATTCTACATCCACGTTATCAAATCGAGGCTTGAAGGACAATACCATCATTGAGAATCGGTATCCATGTTTTCTTTGTGATCAAGCAACTTGGAAGGATCCCGAACAGAATGTCATAGTCAGTTTGCACTTGATACTTTGTTGCTTTGATTTTATTGTTTTGTAAACTTGTTTCTTGAAACCTACATTTTGTTTAATGGCGACCCCGCTTAACGGGACCCCCATTATGATTCAATTAACAACATCCTTTTACCTTTGTATGGGCGTACTGCGTTCAAGCTCGGCCCCTTATATGGGTCCAACATACAACTTGTATTGTATCTGTTTTTCTTAAAATCTATTCAGTGTTCAGCTGGTATTGTCATTGTTGTTGTATTGATGCAGTGGAAACTAAACTAACCATGGACCACGAACTATTTAAACAACTTTCACCTTACAATTCACCCCGACTATTTCATGTGTTTACAAGTGGTTTACACAGGCCTTGATCATAACACCCCGCGTTGCTCTGAATCAAGGCCCGTCCCTGCATCATTATCCCTGGAATAGGAGCGCAACAATGTTACTCCTTTCGCTGTGCAATCAAGATGTTTATTTAAATTAAACGGAGTAAATTTCCGGATGGGGTTTATTGCTACCGAACAATCAGGAGTACACGCTGCCCATGTTCCCTTTGTGTCAGGGGAAAGCCGAAACGTCAACTTTGCTTTCAAATTAAATATCAGGGGGTGTTAGTTGTGACTCTTAAGTCATTTTCACAATACTGGCCCTTTCCTCAGCTTCTCAGAAGAATAAAGTAAGAACAGGTACATGTACAAGTGCACACGAATGGGTAAAAGATGGCGAATATGCCGGGTTGGTCTGAGCAAGCAGATACCCTCATGGTCTGAGCATTGTGATTGTGTGAGAGGGTCACTGACCAATCTGGACTTATAGATATTAAGATCAGGTATCCAGAGAATATTATCCATGTATGTGGTCTAGTAAGGTGTGCAGTAACACCATGGGCATGAACATAATCTCTCTATGACTTGGGGTGGCGCTGACAAGAATCGGTGGTAATGACGACTTGACGTTTCAATCAGTGTCTTCATGGGAATGCTGATCCTGAAGACGACGAGTAAAGAGTCAAATCTTATTCATTTCGTTGGTGTTTTTTCCCAAGCTGACAAAAGATGATAATATCCACACAATGACAAAAGCAAAAACAAACAAACAAACAAACAAACAAACAACCCAACACCCCAACAAACAAACAAAGAAACAAACAATCCCCAAGCCCCCCCCCCCCCCCCAAAAAAAACACACACAAAAACCACACACACACCCACACACAAAATACCAAAATCCAACACCGCCAGTTCACATCGACAAAGAGAATTCGATGACGCAAAATTCGAAATACTTCAAAAGTTCTTTGTTCTTTTACTTTGGGGAAAGGGTTTATGAGCTTCGGCACAACAACAGTAAACGAGACGAATCAAAAATTATCATTTTCATATGTTGTTCAATAATTATACAGTCGACTCTGAATCATTATAACAAGATTCTGGGGACTGGCCGAATTACTCTTTATATAACAGGAACGTTGTTATAAAACGACAACTAAACAAAGAAACACAAAGCAGACATGAGATTCGGGACTTCAGAATGTACTCCTTATAAGCAGAGCATCCTTATAAAATGCTCTTTACAAAGAGGGTTGACTGTGTTACTTTCCGTATTGCATCCGCTGTATCAGACAAATGAACGAATCTTGCTCTGCATAATGCAAGGGAAAAATTTAAGTTGCCTGGGGAGGAAGATTTCCGTCCTCTATGATGCTTAAGCAGAGTTGGGTTTGCTCTTTTTGGATCAAAGTGTGCTCTGACTATTATAGCAAAATTCTTGCCTCACGCTCTAATAACTGATGTACGAAAACCATTGGTTTATCAGTCAAAACAAAATAGCTATGTTGCAAAAAAGTAAATAAACATAAATGAAGACACGAGTCCACCACTGCAACCTCGTTCCCATTTCTAATTACATTCACTATGAGTCACAACATGGGGAACGTTAGCATAAGATATGATGCTTCTAAACAGAGACAATGCTTCTAAACAAACAATAGTCAGAAATTACGGTCAAAGTTGTTGTTGCTGCATTGCCTTTTGTAAGTATATATACCTACTTTGGGCCGGCAAGTTGTTTTTGTAATTAGGTGGAATACCCTTGAAGAGTGGGTATCGACTTAACAAGTCGATAACTACCGTAACTACTTCAAGTTTTGTTAGTCCATGGTATTGAGTACAAAACAGCATCTTAAAAGTGCTGTACATAAAGAATACGGAGTAAGTCAACAATGGACCAACACAGTGGGGTTGACTTTAAGCTTTACACCGAGAGGTGCAAAATGGCCAACGCATGTAGGATCGGACATACCACCGGTAGAAAGACACGCTACTGGGCTTGGGACTTGTGGCACACGGGTCGGTAAACAACATTGTCTTCGTACTCACCAGTAGCACGCAAATTCAAAACCCACATCCCAATTCATGACACCATTTTGTATGAAGTCGAGGTAAACTAAGGTTTCGGAGTACAATGGAGCTATCTCCGTCATGGGAAAACCGGGTACCGCAACGACAGGGTGAACTTTGAACGCATGGTTTAAAAGGAAAGGAAACTTCTCCCCTCTCCAAAGAAAAAAATAAAAATGAAGCCGAACCACAAAGGTGTTTTCAAACACTCCGAGTCTGAGTTAGTAAAACTCTTCAGCACACAAAATTGCTAAAGCTCTCGCTTAGCAGAAATATGATACCAGCCAAAGAGTGTAATGTGTACATTAGTACTATTATATACTTTTTTGTTTAACAACTGAAATGGTTTACGCAATAATTTGTGCTAAACTGCCTCTTGAAATCGAGCTCCGACCTCAACATGTCAAATCAGCTTTTAGAATCTCACTACGTTTGAACACTGAAAGAGGAAGACGGAGAAAAAAGGATTGGAAGCAACAACAACACGCTGATGATCGTAGTTTATGTTTTAAAAGGATGAATCTTTCCTTTTACGTACCCAGGTGTTGTATTTACACTGCACAGTTCCCACGGGAGGGCAAACACACCACTAATTGCAAAACTAATAGCTGTTACATATCACCAAAGGCCAATAGGCCATCACATTAGCATCGTTGTGTTAAGCACAATGAGCTTATTACAAAAAAGTTCACCCACCATAGCAAGGGCTTTGCTTCTCTAGTGAACTGTAGGAGAACAATCAGGTAAATTAATTTCAGTCATGTTTGCGATGTAAGCATGGGAGCAGAGAGCCTACCTGTAATGACGTAAGGGTGTTAATAACTGGAGAGATGTGAGAAAACTTCGACTTATTTGTTCAGAGTTGTTCAGAGTTTCGTTCGCCACGTTGCCTTTTGAATACCATTATAGCCATAGCTTGAGTTTTAATTAATATACAATCAACCAATTATCGCAAGTAGTACTGTCACTTGCGTGTCAATCAGTGGTGTAAGCGAAACTTTGAATTTATTTTGTATTCTTTATGAAATGCTACCACAACAACCCGAGCAGTTCATAAACAAATTCATGAAAACATATCAACCCAAACTGCTGGGAAGAAAACAAACAAAACGTGCAACTTGAAAAATATTTGCTGAGTTGGTTTTCGCGGCAGATTTCTCATGGCAGAAATTAAACAACAATTCTGTGAAGAGGTTGGTAAAATTGGTTTGCGGAGCTTAAGAAAACATTTTGGTTTTGGACTTGCCGTTCTTCTATAACTTAAGCTTGACAAATAAGCAGACACAAGAGACACTAGAAAAGAAAAAAGAGATTTGACTGCACGGCCGGTTGTCTGTAGCTCTTCCATGACATGTCTATCATTAAACACTGATGCAAAATGTGGACCAGACGAAATAGCTTTAACATATTGGGATCTCCTGACGTGAAGCTAATAATGCAACATTTAACTCATATGTTACTGGGCCAGATTGGATTGCAACGACACAGCGGCCAGACCCGCTCCCTAAATACACCTTGATATTGCTTGCAATCTCCCAACAGCATGCAAGCACGCCGTGTTCCTGCTCCATCTCTCGGCGGGGCATGCACGGCGTCACGCGCTGTTGGTGTGACGCTCGCTATCCTTGACTTTTCCCAACAGCAAATTTGTTCGCATGTCAATTAATTTTCCCCCCGGCCCATCGAACTGGCAAATTTTATGCATATATTTGTGCTTGTCATTTCCCCATGTCAAAGTAACGGCCGACTTGCCACGTATGATCGCCGTATATACTCGCCTGGGCTGAGCAAATCGGGCCAATACGGAGATGGACAGACAAGAAAAATAAAAGCTCGAGAGATATAGAAGAGCCAAACACGGCACTGACAACGCAAATTAATGTACGATACCATCGCCTCGTTCCTAGGCCGGACGGTAAAAGAATTACTCCGGGACAGAGTGAGTGGGGCACTGAGTTGGATTTATGTTTACGGACACCACCACGGGCTTTCAACTCATGTTTGTAAATTACACACTCATCGTAGCAAATAAAAGGCCTTTCTCTGCTAATAATAATTGCCTACTCTGTGTCATTCACACTTAATGGGACAGAAATATTTCACATTTCATTTTTATTGCATCTGTTTAAATTTTGCTGTAATAAATACGCTTGGGGATAAATGATGACTACACCGAACCGGGGGGGGGGGGGGGGGGGGAATTGAAAGTACCTGGTATGGGTTTTTACTTAAACACATGCCCATGGAACTAAGTACTAGCTAACTGAACGTTGGTTACAACAGATTGGATAAGTGAAATGAATAATACCCCGTGGATAATGATTCCCATTAACTTGATGATTAGAGCACTTTAAACCCATGTTTACTGAACAGTAATTGTACATTTTCTCCACTGAGTGCATGTCCATGAAATTCGCTGGATTTTGCATCCGGAGTTTACGATTCAGTTTTTTTTTTTTTTTTTTTTTTTTTAGTCTTTATTTTCTAGTTTATGGACTGTCTGTCTTCGTCTGAAGTAAGTTAGACGGGAACATTAAATTTGGTTGTAACATTAATGACAGTGATTTGGCCACCATTATTCGTAATCATTGGTTTGATATTAAATAAACGTAACTGAAATAAATCAGAAGTTGTGCCGTAAGAGGAGAATGGTTGCCACTAAAATTGACTTTTTGAAAAACAAATGAAAATATTACTGAAAGCTTTTGAAAGCGAAAAACGCATATTTCCTAAAAAACAAAAACAGCAACCCAAAACAAAACAAACAAAAAAAGAAGAAGAAAAACAATCAAAATCCCCCAGCGCCGCGAGGTTAGACTGGTACCTCTGACGTAATAGATTCAGATCCTTTCGACCAAAGCGTACTCGGTCGGGTGACGCAACAAGGATGGTGTGTGCGGCAGATTGGAGGGGGGTTAAGGGAAATTTAACTTTATTGAAGTGAGGCTGTACAAAATAGTCGTATTCCATTTTATACAATTTGTATAAAGGAAAGTTTTTGATATTACACAAAGGGAATTTGACATACTGAAGCTGTCATCCTTATTAGAGTGAGTCTGTCGCTAGACTAGTCAGTGTTTGGTATCCGAACGTATCGTTTTAATGTTATCTTCTCACCTGTACTCTAGATTCCACGAGGTCAAGTCTCATTGCAAGCGCCTCCCGTGTGAAGATATCAGGGTAATGGCTCTCGTTGAAAGCCCTCTCAAGTTCCTCCAACTGCCAGCCATTGAAGTTAGTCCGGCTCCGGCGCCTCTTAGACCCACTGCCGTCCTTTCCGTCTCCATCTACTCGTAAAGAAGGGACACAAATAGAGCATGGGAGGGTGGAAAGGAGGGAAAGAAAGAGAAGACAGAAGAAGGGTGATTAATTGGTTTGAAACACAGCTCTTGAAAGTGTTCTTTGCTCACTCGAGGTTAAATTTCTTCAGATGGAAACCCTCGCTGATTTCGGTCAAATCTTTTCTATAATTTTTCTCTATTTGGATTGGAAACGATAAGCGCTTTCTTGTTCTGTTTACGCGGGGAGTTGTTTATCACCTCCATATAGTATTCATAGGTCAATGATTCTAAACGAGTGAACTTCAATCTAGAAATAGTTTTTATTTTTTTTTATTTTTATGGACGTGTGTGTGTGTGTCAGCTCCGGGGGTGACATCAGGAAACTGTCTTTTCGTTTAACTGGAAAGTGACTCGGTCTTTAACGTCGATATGTCCACTGTTGCAAATGTAAGATGATTGACAAGCGCTTTCTCAATGAAATTTGAGGAGAAGTAGGACTCAGCTCCGATCAATAAAATACCAGCCCTTTTTTTCCCGCTGGAGATAGAAAATAAAACGTCGGCGGGAATTGTGAGTCCAAGCACCGGCTTTCAATCACAGCATCCCAGTCGGGCGTTCTTACCGACTCCTCGCTCCAGCCCTATTTCTTTAAAGCGTGCAAACCTTTATTGCCAACAAAAACACAAAACACTATTGGTACAAAGTTCTTGTAATTTAAAACAAGAAAAGTGTAATGATGACGAGCAGCACGACGGTGCAGATTGGAAGGGAAGAATCTCGGCCAGTATGTTTAGGTAAACGGCCCCGGCAAACCGCGATTGACATTTCGGTGTTGAGGATAGGAACGCTGACAGTGAACTGACGAAACGTCAATTGAATATCAATCCAACGGAGGAAGGCACTTAGACGAAGATGACAATGTCGCGGAAAATATGAAGGACTCTTTAGAAAATGTGTGCGGGGGAAAAAAGAAGCAAGGAGATTCGTATAATAGTGTTAAAATCATGGCTAAATTCTATGGAACTGCTTTGCTGAAAATTTGTTGAGAGTAAATGAACTTCACGTGTTTCGACTTCTAGAATTCCACTGTATTATTTCTCTGCCCATTCATCCCACCCTCGAGTTACCCGTTTGGGGCTCTATGATGATGGAGTTTATACCATCAAAACATAATTGAATTGTAGGCCTATTTAAAAAAAACTATTATTACCAGATTGTGAGGAAGAAAAGATTCCCGTTCTAAGCAATGTTTAAGTTTACTCGACAGTAATTTGGCAAAGCAATTAATTAATATATGTATTATATAAAAAGAAACTTAAAAAGAAGACGATTATGATAATAATTCAGTAGTAGGCCTGAGCTAACTTGCTATTGGTAATAATAATTACAATCTCAGTTCGTACATAGAACTTTTCACACCACAGGGGCGTCCCAAAGCGTCCATTATTATGTTTACAGGTGATGTACGCAGAGCATGTGTTGAATATACCTTATGCATATGACGTCATTTGAGTAGGGCGCCCTCACCTAGAGCTCAAAAGGAAGATGCTCATTGGCCAGTCTTGTGCGCCGCGCGTACAAATCAGCGCGTTTCCATTGTTTCATCATCAGTTTACCTCTAAGATGGCGGCTTGGTGACGTCAATGCATAAGGTCTATTATGAGATCCATTTTACAAACATCTTAAACGGTTTACAAGGTACTAGTGTGGCGAAAGCTTAATGCAACCTACCATGCCAGAAACACCGGGGCAAACCCTTCGCTTAACGATAAGAGAATGTGGTTTTTCGAAAAGTTGACCGAAGAGCGACGAGTCTAGCTCCCTAAAAGTGTCACTGCCTTTTGTAAAATTCTTCCGTAATCTTTTTGCAGGTGAATTTTGCAACAGTTGTCGCGCGCAAAAGGGGGACATTTGGCACACCGCGTCGTTTGAATACATACAGACACCCTAAGTCTCAAATCTTTGTTAAAATGAGGTTTTAAAAATTAAATTGTTATTATGTCAAAAATGCATTATAATTTCAATGCGATTCGACTTACGATCAACTCAGTGACAACAATATGTATAACTTTACATAAACTGTGCATGTGTGGAAATGGTGTTCTTTTCGGTTGAAACTTTATTAAAAAAAAAACCCCAAAAAACCACCAGATCTGATAAGCTTGAACGAAAAGTGGTTACAATAACTGAATGAAGCCGCCTCTTCTGTTCACAATATTTTCACTTCCACATCCTTCCTTAAAGAAAATAAGTGTGGGGAAGGATGTTTTAGGCTCCGGACCCCGGAAACCTCATGGGTTCCCCCCGGAACCCCCATGGGTTCCCTCTGCACCACTATTGAGTTCGTGTAAAATGTTATCTTGTTCAGAGAATAGCTGGCGAAAAATAGTCTTAAAATAGCAATATTGCCGGGTTGATGCTGTAAGCTCCCATAACTAACATATTATATTGACGGAAGCATAATGGAGATGACCACTGCAAATTAAACAAGCACAATAGTGTTGTTTTTAAATTTCCTTGTGCAAAGAAATTATTTTCCCGAGCTAGCAATTCTGGAGCAATTTTTAATAATCGGCTAGATCCCCTAGACGATTCCCCGTTGTTATCGTTAAGTTTCAGTTCAATTAAATGTCTAAACGGTTCCCTGTATATACACAACTTGTTTTTATTTTATTTCGGCCGGTAAGGAAGATGACATTTAACAATTTTGTTTCGAAGTGTCAGGCAGAACACCCACAACAACAAACGCAAACAACCGCGATGCATCTGAATACAGCTTCGTTTATGGATGAGCTATGGGCATACACATTTAGTGTTACATGGATTTTGATTTAGCTGAAGGCGGGGGGTGGAAAACAAGTGGAAGGACAAATCAGGTATTTGTCTTACTTGACTAGAAATGGGTCCATTGAATTTAATTTCTACCACTGAGAATAAGTCTGTGAGTGATGGGCAGAATGGATACAAACAGGTCTGGTCTTCCGACCCAATTTCACATAAAGCCTGTACGAGCTATGTGTTTGTACAGGATGCCCTTGTACTGGTCCTCCCATTCAATTAGCATTATGTCGTAGCCCTGGTGGCTACGATCGCCCATCAGATATCGAATTTAAAAAAAAGCCTTGTGCTTATCTCTGACAAATCAGCTGGAAAACTAAGTAATCCACTAGAAAATGACTCCATTGTGAAATTCGTCATAAATATGACCAGATGAATTCCTTGGTTTCATCAACTTGCTTACATCTTTTCCGAGAGATAGTTAAAGAAATTGTACAGGATTGGTAAGGATAAAAGCATTATTTGTTTAATTTAAGTCATATAGTTTACTGATTATGAAATTCATACTAGAACCATATTTTTTTGTAAAATACTTCCTTCTGAAAGTTAAGTTATACTCAAGAACACTGTAGCTGCGAAACTAAAAACAATGCAACAGCTGAATTCGGTTTTTACAACCAAAGTTAATGAAAACACTTCTGAAAATTGTGCATGGTTTTGCGCTTTTTTCTGACTCACACAACGGATTAAGCCCAATTTTCACCAGTTTGTTATTTCATGTTTGATTGATCTCACAAAACATGAACCCTGTCTGCGACTATTTTGTCAACTCTATCAATCATGTAATACAAAAGGAAAACATGATTGGCAGATCTCCGTTGCTGCATTTGTTTTCTCGACCATCATTTTCAGGGAGAACATATTTTGCATATCATGTTTTAGGCACAAAGGATGATATGGTAGATATCGATGCACTTTAAGTTGAGTCCGGGCAGTTAACCTGCAGAGTTTTGTTCCAACTTCAAACCTCTTCGTGAACACGTGGATCAACAACCGTCGTCGAAAGAAAGGAAGAAAGATTACAACAAAAACTTGCTTGCATTGGAAAACTTCATTCAAAACCGGGATCAGATTTTCAACAAAATTTACTATACGGTAATTATATCTTGACGTGTTTGTTGGTTCGAACATTAGTTTTCAAATGCAGTTTTGTCTAAGACAACCGGAGTTCAAACTGTAATATTAACTGTTATTAGCCAAGAAAATTATAGCAATAATGGATACTCCCCATGGAGCTGAAGTGGTTTCAGGAATGAAATAAATGGCCCAGTTTACCCGGGAAATAATTGTTCATGCGCCACGAGCGTCCAAAATCGGCCCACCTTTTAATGTCCATATTCATTAAAGAAAAATGCTTTGATATTTGAAGTCACAATCTAGTTTCACTATAATTGAAAACGCCATTTCTATGTAGGCCTACTTGAGCATTAAACGCCCCCATAAATAAAATAATTCTTACTTGTTAAAGTACACATTTAAAATATAATAATATGATATATTCTCGCGAAAATTTTAATTTCCAGTCAGAAAAGCCACTAAATACACGACAAATGGTGTTCATTTAATACTTTTTTTTTTTATAATGAAGACTTTATAAAATTTTAAACATAAACGAGTGCTTCAGTAACGCTCTCGCAACTGGTGTGGTAAGACCCCATACAGTTAGATCATGTTCCCTGAGCGCCTTAGCATAAAATAAGTCTGATTCTTATTTTAAAAAAGGGGGCCAGACTATTTTTTCCTCACCACCTCGGTTTGGTCACACTGATTTGAATGCAACAACAAGCCAAGATGTCCTGTCCCCTCGGCCAAGATCTCTTGCCATGACTCAGTTGAGAGTGAAATTGGCCTTGGAGACTGCAACAATCTGACCCACACTTGAATACCTATCACGCCAATTCTTCTGGTCCAACAATGCCGTAAATATTGCTCAAATCCTTGACACAATAATTGATTCCGTTTGCCAGCCAGCGAGCGATGGATTTCTTTGTTGTAACGATTAACCAATTAACTCTCAGGGTAATTATAATTATTTTGGGCAGGGAGCCAACAACTCTCGATACTCCCCAAAATAAGGTAAGAATAATAAGAAGTGAAATGCATTACAAGGCGAACTATTAAATTAACTCATATTTCCTGTCATGGAAGTCGATGGACATTTTTATGGATTGACAATGACAAAAATTCACTACGAAATATGGCAAAGACAATAAATCAATTTGCTGACTGGATTTGTAGTGGGGCATTTCATTTAAAGACAGGGATACTTTTGGTAACTGTCACAGACAAGTATCCTCACTTATACGTGCAGCCCAACATAACACACCTATGAACATTTGACCTCATTTGGTCATCGAAGTTCCAAACAAATAGTGATAGAGAAAAAGAAAACAAACTTATTGCAAAGAATTGTGTGCTTTCAGATGCCCGAGAAAGGCTTCAAGCCTTTCTCACATTCAACTTTTTGAGTGAAACAACTTCCCCTTTCTCTAAAACTACATTACTTCAAATGATTCACAATATTTTAAATTAAGACGACGTCGTGTACTTTAGATAAGCTGTAGGAATTAACTCGTTTTCTTTTACGTCATTCGGTGAACGACAGATAGCGTATTGAGCTATAGCTATTGCGGTGTTTCAGATATGTATTATGATACTTAGAAAATCTTATAAGTGTATATAATTTGCCGAGCTCTAGTCGGGTATTTGTTATAATGTAGGATATCATGATTATATACGAATGAAATATCTACTAAATGAATATCAGATGAAGCTTTAAATTAATTTGTGTATTAATACAAGACGGATTTTAAGTGCATCTTGGAACACTGAGTGCCCAGCAATTCCACATCCGTAGTCCGAGATTTATACCCAATTTAAAAATGACTTTTGACACTAATCCCTTTTAACAAGAAAACATATGTTTATTTGCTGGAAGCACTTGGGGGGCGTTTTCCCCACGGACCATTCAACTAAAGAGGGAGATTGGGGGAAACAAAGTTAATGTAAGTTTAATTTCGATACCTGTGGTGCATAATGAAAACGGCTTCGAGATGAGTCGAAATGAATGGCATTATTCAAGTTGAAACTTGTCTGTATCTGGCACCCCTCGACTGACACATCAAACCAATTAAAGTTACAGCATAAATGAAAATATAACAGATCTATGTTATTAACTATTTCATTGGGGAAAAATCCGCTAACCGTTGGTCGAAAACGCAGGGGTCATTTTGCGTCAATCCAACTCATGCTCACGCAAGTAAAACTCATTTTCAAAAATCTGTCTAATATTTTTTGAGTTTGTAATTTCATTTATTGGGCATTCGGTGTAAGATCAACCATATACATTCTGTCAGCAGTTTCGGTGATGCGTTTATGACGGCGTAAAGAACCTTTACACAAAAAAGTTACTAAAAATGTTACCTCTGCAGTTCACGCTGATATCTTAATAGGTCAGGGCAATTACTGGTTAGTTCGTAAGACAACAATCTGTCAGCGAAGAAACTAGGGTAACATTTTAGGTGGCACAAGGGGGTGCACCATTTTTCTCCCCGGGAGCACTTCTGGCCAATTAAAACTGTAAGTTGTTTTCCTTTGAATTTTCTAAAACAAGCCTCTTTTCAGCGATATGATGGTGATTTACTTTTTTGTATAAGACCGAATCTGACGTGGAAATAAATAAATAAATAAATGTCTGCGTGTACACAGAAATTGTTTTTTTTTTTACATTGAATTTAGTGACATAAAAGTAGCTTATAGAATGTTAATCTCAAAATGTCCGATTTCAAATGGGGAACGGGTAATTGGGATGTGGGCGGGGGGGGGGGGGGGGCACGGACATCAATGGGGAGGTACATTCAAAAAAACTTCCGGGTGCCGGATCCGGGTCCCGTGGGGCCTAACCCAATTATGGGTCAGTATAACCCGGAATGTGTGTCGAAATGACCAAGAAATGGGTAGAACTGACGCAGAACTGACGCAGAATCTAAGTCAACAGCCCATTTAGTTCCGGGTCAGCCTGACCCATAAATAGGTCAGGTCACTCGGAACCCGGAATCCGGGTCAATTATGACCTCTGGGGTTCTTAGGGTTTAAAATAAAGGTAACATGAGGTGAAAGCTGTCTGCTAAGCATTTATGTTTTAAAAAAAGTTATAATAATAATCCTTTCACAACTTCGGGAGCCGAGGCCTGGCAAAGACTAACTTCACTTTGACCAGAGACGACCAGGCCCCAATTTCATGGCTCTGCTTACCGCCGAATTCTGCGCTTAGGATCACCATTCTCCGCTTACCGAGCAAGAGCCGAATTTCTGCGCTAGTTGTGTAAGCGTAGAATGCCTAGTAACGTGGACTACGCAAGCGCACAAGCAAAAATTCCCTGCTAACCCGTGAAATACGCTTGACGTAAGCGCAGCATTCCCCGGCTTCCGTAAGCGCCGATTCTGTGCTTACGGTAAGCAGAGCCATTAAATTAGGCCCTGAACTATTGAAACTGTACAACAATAGCAACATGCAAAACGGACTTGGCATCAGAGACAAATCATCGTCACTGGCATGTCCACCAGCGACAAAATTCCCCCCATCACCCGCCCCCTGCCGACCACACTTACTACCGTAGGTTTGATGAATGTAACGCCATATGGCCTACCCACCGCTACTTAAGAATTAACATGAGATGTCCTGCCAAGACCAACGGCGGTTGATCTGGTTGGACCATGTAGAAGGTTTGTCGGTCAATTCAAAGGGAAAAATAAATATATTGTAGGTCGGGTTCAATCTAATATAATGTCATTCCATTTCAAACTACAGCCATGTTGTCTGATTCCCTGGGCGCTACACAGTTAATGCTACCGATAATTATGATTCATAAACAGCACCAGACTTTCAACCAAGCCTCAGTTTAGTCTCTTTAGTCGATACTTCCATAATTATATATATCACTACATCAGTCGACACTACCCCAATCAGTGTCTTTACAAAAGTTGATGCTACCCTATTTGAAGACACAGACAGCAGCATCAGTCGATAAAACCCTATCCGGCGACTACACATTATCAGTCGATAATATCAAAATCGTTGACATTACATCTGTCGATAACTACCCTAAGCGTTGACTACATCAGTCGATGCTACCCTAATCAATAACTTACATCAGTCGATACCACCCTAATCGTTGACTACATCAGTATACCCTAACCAATGACTACATCAGTCGATGCTACCCTAACCAATGACTACACCAGTCGATACTACCCTAATCGGTGACTTAATATCAGTTGTGGACCTCCAACAACATTTTTGGATATAAGTAGCTAGAAATGGAACAAATACTTCCAAGCACATAGTCAATCGTATAAGCCAAGTGAACACCCCCCCCCCCCCCTCCCCAATACTTTAGTTTTGATACTTACTTTGGGGTTAACTTGTATTCAAACTATTATAATTACCAACAGACACTCACGAGGCCTATTCACAAATGAAACTGAGCAACTAAATATTCTTTTTAAAGTCAAGGTGAACACAAGGTCAAAGCTGATCCTCTGCTCAGCGAAGAGAGCTAGACGAGGTCTTTGTTTGCGGTCTATCAGTGATGCGTTGAGCACATTTTGATGGGTTGAAGCAGTGCGCTCCAGTTGCCTACAATACAAGCACGGAACCGGTTTTTCTTTTGTAAAATGTGTGGCCATTACTTTGGTATTTTATTTCACTTTGGGATTAAATTGTGAGAAAGGGTAGTGTTAGAAAGTTGATCCTACTTGATGATGGAAACAATTGCAAAAATCATTGAATATTCAACAATCTACCAGAGCGTGATAAAGTTTATGTGGAGAAATGATACCATTTTGGTTCATGTTTTAATTTATGTCAGTATTAATGTGCTCACTCTACGCTCAGATCTTTTTTTTTTTACAATCTCAAGAATTGGGTCACAACTTATTTCTGTGTTAACTTAATACTTCAATAGGTCAAAGGAAAAAGAAAAAAACAAAACAATCAGGTTGAAATTAAACTTCAGAACTCGTTGCGAAAATCCAATGGTGCTGAAGGTGCTGAAGGTGCTTAATTTATGCTAATTGGAATCATTTTGCCAATTACAGTGCCGTGTTCGCGTGATAATTGTTTTTGCAGATAGTTAACAAAGTACAAGGTTGTCTCACACGACTCATGTGATATCGTTATAGTGACCATACTTCTATAACCGGTACAGTGGGGCGCCACCACCCCTTTCCCCCCTTCTCTCGTCATAGGGGAAAATGTTGGGGAAGGTGTAGGAGTCATTCCAAGAAAGTGTTTGTTTGGGTTTTTTTCTTAATCAATGTTCCGGACTTGCACTTTAAAAAAACTTTCCTTCATTTTTAATCGGGTGATTGGTTGGGGTCGGTTCTTTGTGTGAATGATTGGCTTGAAATGAGATTGTGAAATATTCTTAAATAATTGGCAATTCTCTCGCAATTCTCTCGCAATTCTCAAGCATACCGTGTCCAAATTCTTTGTCACCCCTTTCACTAGCGGACTGTTTCTCGTTTTGTGTTGGTTTTAATGACCAAGTAATTCACGACGTAACCCCATTCAATCAACAGAAACCGGTAACTAAATTAGTAGTTCCAACACAAACTACATCTTTCAATTTTTTTATTTCAAGATTACTTCATTTTGCAATTTGGATAATAGCTTCATATTTTAACACATGGGTTTGTTTGAATGCAAACCAAGGGGGGGGGGGGGGGGGGGGGGTAAAAGAGATAACGCACAAGGGGGCACTGAAAAACCTATTATACAACCCCCAGTGATGGTTTCTCCATTGTATTGGAAGGCTGCCCTGGATGTCCTTCAAACAATTTTTGACAGTTCATTGGAGCAAAACTTTACACAAAGCGAGAATAATGGTCATGATTTAGTATTAATCAGTCGAGTTAATTGCCACCCAGCCTGCGGCTTCTCAACCCAATGGAAGAGCCACGCCAAGGTCGACCCATTACGGGGGCAGACGATAGCGATGTCCCAAAACATTTTGGCGGATAATTATTTTTGACACTTTCGGGGAGGCTGTCACGGGCAGCTGGTAGGGGCGTGAGAACTGCGTAGAGTAGTTTGAACTACACTCGGAATCGGCCATTAATTCCAATTAATGAAGCAAACAAAATGAGATTTAATTGGCATGGCCGTGGTCATGGGTAGCTGTTCATGGGTAGCTGTTTTGCTCACTGTGGTGATTGGTAATTCATCTTACGACTTTCACTTCACCCCTTCTTCCACCTCTTCCAGGTAATTTATCTGTGGCGAGGGGAAGGGGTGGGGGTGATTAAGCAGGTCTGAACAACACCCCTCTCCTGTGTTTAATTCTCTGGACTGCTTGAATGTTTGGTACAGACCATTAGCATTCTGTCATCATCTTGGTCATGTTCCGTGTATCTAATAAAAGTAATGAATGGTAATTTCAATTAAAAAAACAAAATGGAACCAGACTATATTTTCATTCCAGCTTCGGTTTGGTTGCAATGATTTGGAATGGAGAAAAATCAAGATGGCCAAGGTATATTGGCAGCAGAAGTGAGCGCGGTACACGCCAGTAAAAATAACCGCCTGATTGTGCACACTGACTTGTAATAAAACCAATGTCCACCGTTTTTTCAGCAAAAACTATATCATACAACCATATTGCAGGTGGGTTGCTAACTGTAAACTCAGATGATCAACCGACAGGGGACAGCAATTAGGTTGGTATGGAAGAAACAACAGCGCCTTGCTGGACCGGACAATAGAGGCGACGACGGTCAGGCCGAGGGTTAGGATCGGAACGAGCGTGTTGGCCAGCTGACGGGGAGGCGTGACTTATAGATAGCTATATAAGCCGGGCAGAGATAATTAGCTCGTCAACCAAATTCACAGGTTCAACCTATTGACTTCAGTACATCTACACATTATCTCTGTGTGGTAATCTGTGTGGTAATGCCGGTCTTATAATCGAGGTTTCGAATATCTAATATTTGTGAAAATTAATTTTAATCCACCATCTGTTTTATTTGGGGCAAATGTTGAAAGTATTGACAAAGGTTTCCTGGTCGTGGTATTGGTGTAAAATAAGCATGCGAGAAATCGAGCACAGTTTCAATTTTCTTCAATTCAATACAACCATATAAAGTTCACTTTTCGAAACTACCCTTTCGGCTTGGGCACCAGCTTAGACGATGTCTTCCTGTTTAATGACAGTGCCGAAAGCTCACGTTTCTCAAAACAACCTATTCGCGTTTTCGAAAATGCCCTAAATAAATTTTGTAGCAGACCTACTTGCATACCAGGTTATTTTCCCCCGTTTTGGGGTACTCTGCAAATTCACCCGCACTCTATTCATTACCGTGAGGGTCTATAACGAAACTAATGAATAAGTCAGTAGCCTCTTGCAAAGAAAGCTTTCTGACATCATGCTATGCCATACATAATTAATCAAATCTACTGAATAATTCATGAGCCATGGCCACCGTGCTAATCGCTGGAACATCGCGTCTATACGGCCAAGGGGGCTTGCTATCCATGCCAGAAACAAGAAGCATTATTGAAATAAATTATGCAAAAAGTACAATAAACGCCTGCATAAAACAGCAGTATAAGTGATTAAAACACCCAATCATACGTGCTTATAAATTACCCTAATTAGTTCTAATTGTTTTTCTTCTTTCTAATTGTTTGTTTGCCTATATGGTTGTGTATTAACAAGCACTGGTAGCTCTTTTGTTGTAAGAAACGCTCCAGCACTTAATTTTTCTTAAATTGCCCTATCTCCCTCAATGCACTAAAGACAGACTCGATACGCTTGGAAGGCCCTCATCGACAATGCGGATGAAATAGCATGCAATTATTCCTGACGTATCTGTTTATGCTAAAACGTCAAAAGACTTCAAACATAAACTCAAATCGTATCTGTTTTCTTGTTATTTAAAGTAAACATCACTAATTATTTGTCCCTCCCTCAGATTGCTGTTCTTAGCGCATTGCAATCGTTGGGGGAAAAATGAAAAATCCGTTACAAAACGTGTTCCATTTTCTCTCAAAAAATATTTAATATAGCATGTAATTTTCACTAACTATTAATTACATTTGTTGTCTCTTTAAAACTAGTGGAATTGAATGATTCCATCCGACCCACAAGATGTCAATAGAAACGTTTTTAGGTTTCTTCAAATTTTGCCAATGATATGTTCTATATATGGTTTCGTGATGCAAGATTACTGCGACTGTGTTGGGTCTATTATGTTGGTCTTTGTTTATTTATTTTCTGTACGTTATCTGTGATTTTCCGTTTAAGTTTATCTTTTCTACCTGTATATTTTTTCAAAGAAAAAATCAGCGATGGCCCTATAGCCAAATATCTTTCTCATGACGACCTCTGACTGTTTGCCAAATTCCACCACTTACCTGATGGTACAATCATATAAAGACTCCCAAATGAAAACGTTGAACAGTCCCCCATCAACCACGCCGGAGAAGTTCAACAGTTGCAATCAATAAATAATGAACATGTGAATTATTTAGATCAGAAATAAAATGTAAAATATCTTTAATGTATAATGGTAGGCGACCACGAGATTAGCAGTAAAATACCGTGTGATTGAGAGGAGCTATTCTAAACTCAGATGTAGGCCTACCTGTTCCCAGGTTTTGGTGACTGGTATATGTTATTACTAAGTTGGACCTGCTATCACTTTCTCACAGATGTGTTCTAAAATGCACTTTTCAAACGACCCTGAAGGACTTTAGGAAAAGCAATTAACGGATAACCCCATCAATTCAATAATTTTCAGGTATTTAGAGTTATTTTATTTATTCATTTTCCTGGCCTTGCAGAAACGGTGAAAAACTATTTTTTTGTTGCATACATTTCGAGAACGGTCCATCGAAATTAATAAATAATGAAACAAAATATGCAAATTTGGGGGATGAATACCTCGACTGGATTAATATTGTATACTATTTTTAAGAACATTTTGTTTACACCAAATACTGGAATAAATACCAAATGCAGCTTGTTATGGGCTAGTCTACGATGTTGACGCACGTGCCCGAACACAATGTACACAGCAAACGAGACACGAGCAAAAAGAAGACTACAACCTACAGCCAGTAATGAATGCAATGGGGTTAAACATGTTTGGTTACATATGACTATCCTCCTCGGGTTCAAAAAAAGCAAAACAGAAAAAGAAAGAGAGAGAGAGACGAAAAAACCTGCATGATTTAAGAGATCCACATTTTGGAAAATAGAATATATAATTTTCATGCTCGCATTTGATACAACGAACGGTGTTAGTTTTTAAGGGGGTGTTGCATCTTGGCTTGTTAGTCACGTAACAGTGACAAGGGAGATCTAGCGGCTAAGCCACGGTCGAGCCGGCCAGGCGCGAGGGTATCAAATCAAACTCGGTCTGATCCCCTGGTATGGTATTACATGAGTAACCCTAAACGTAGAGTTAAGGTTTATTTAGTCACATTATATTGATATAAGTTATGTTCGCAGCAATAAAGGGCTGTCGTGGGAATGTTCATATTTTTTGCCTTTTTAAAGAGGAAGATGCAATATATGTTTTGAAGAAACTTATCTTAAATCTTAGATTTTTGAGAAAAGACTACTCATAGTAAGCAATATTTATGTTTATTAATATTATTAATATTACTTTAATATATTTCTGGTAACGAGACCAAGGATGCCTCAAAAGTGAAGTTGATCACTGCAGCTCGTAAGCCTGAGGAAACCTGTAAACAACAGTGCTTGCTATCATTGTGAACCAGAGACACCGGGGTTAACTCCCACTTCTCCACAATAAGTGTTCTGGGTTCTTTTACATGCTCTACCAATCCTAGTACTTTGATATCTCTTTATTCATAAACACTGTGCATACTCAGTACCTTCCGAATCATGCGGGAAAAAAAATCATCAGGCATACAACCCGGATGGGAGTTGAACCCACGACCCCTGCGACCCCCATCCATGTAGTTGCCAGTGGGTTGTTTTCTTAAGCACTATAGGTTTACAGTACTTATCACAAATGACAATTGTAACACAATCACAATATTCTTTATCCCCGATGCAATTGCTTCATTCATGGTAAAACAGTTCTACGCGGTGCTGCGTTTTTTATACGTTCTTCCAAAATAAGAGCGCGCCAAGAAAATGGGATTTTAGGGTAATATAAAGTGACTTTTTATACAGGATTGGTAAAGCTGACTCTGACAGAATAGTCGCAGACAGTGTTTATGTTTTGTGTGAACCCATATACATGGAGTAACAAACCTGTGAAAAATTGGGATTGATCCGCTTTGTGAGTCAGGAGAAAATAGTGAAAAAAACATGCACAATTTTCAAAACACAATGACCTCAGTTTTTGTTGTAACAACTGAAATCAGCTGTTTTGTTTGTTAAGGTTTTCAGAAACAGTTTTCTTCGAATAGGCCTTTGAGTTTATTTTAGAGGGAAATATTTCATTATCAGTAAGCTTTCAGACTAAAAGTAAACAATGATAATGTTTATCCTCATCAATCCTGAATAACACCTTTAAATCGGGGAGGCTTTTGAGTTTCACAATGCGTGTACATTCACACTCTGAAACTGCGTATACGCACTGCGTACGCACTACGTACGCACTGGGTACGCACTGTGAAACAGTACAACCTTTTCGTATTCGTATTCGTATTTGTATGAATTTACAATCAGGAAGACTGTTTTTCATATAAGAAAAAAAAATTACCACGTAACAACCATAAAACTATCAGACAGTAACCAAAGAGGACATGCAGTTTGAACTTGAGTGATAATGTGCTTCATTAGTACGCCCCTATAGTTAGTTGTGATGTATTTTTTCCTCTCACTTCCCGCATATCAAATTTACAATGCCAGCCTAATTAGACTCTCTTGTATAATATAGTCACTATTGAATGAACATGCTAGTCATCCTCGTCGACCCTGCAAAACTATGAAATAAATTCATAAACTCTGGTGCAACAATCTGTAAAATATCAATAAAAGATGGAGGAAACGGCCGTGGTGACTTGACGACTATTTGCGCGTAATTACGTGTTGATTGTTTTCCCCCGTTTCATTTAGCTCTTGTAATACATGCAGAAACGGTAACCAAAGCATTGTTGAGGGTTGCTGCATGAAGTGTGCGTGATACCAGGGATTCAGGATAAACCCATGGTAACACGTCACGTGACTTGTTTTCCCCTCAAGCAGACATGTACGTCGTCATTTATTCACATCTTCATTTCTAATTTATAGAGGAAATTAAAAATTAGTTTTCAGGCAATAAATTGAGTCGAATATAGAATACCGACAAATTCGTTCCTTCATAAAAAAGAGTTAGGGACAAAAAGTACAAACATTTGTAGATTCTGAAATTGCTTTTCTTGAGCTGTTTAACCGGCAAGTAAACAAAGAATGCTTTGAACGATTGTGGAACAACACAACGGTGTAATAAATCCCTTAAAAATATCCAACGGCAGTTATTTTTTGTGAAACATTGATTTGAAATAACTCATACATTCTTAATAGGAATATTTTGATGCACGCAATATTTTCACCGTCATTGTGACTCGACAAATTCGGATATTATTCCCCCCCCCCCAAAAAAAACCCAAAAACCTACCATCAATGCTATAAAATCCTTGATTCAATCACGACACATCATCAGTTAACAGATCAAGTAAGTCGATTTCTCACTAGTTAATCAATTTACATAATTTAGAAGGCAGTAGTTGCATGTGGATTGAATATCAATACCATGGTATGAGTCTCGATATACGCAAGTAATACATTGTAACATTGATAATGTAAATATTCATTGAAGAGTTACTCCAAGGTCAAAGGTCAAATTCGAATTTGCAATACACTCATCGACCAATAAAAAGAGTCCTTATAAGACAAGTTTCTAACCTCACGTAAAATAGTCTAAAAGTAATGCCTTTGTGTTTGATTCTTTCCAGTGCGAATTTTGCCAGAGACGTCACACTTGAAATGTAGCCTATGGGTTAAGACAGGAAATTGTTCAGTTCATTCCTGTTTTTTTTACGATATTCAATCAAAGTGGCATTGAATTTTGACCTTTTCACCGACGCACACATTCTTCTTTAGAATGTACAAACCCATTAGTTGTCGATCTCCAATAATATTATGTTTAGAATTTTGCTCTGAAAGAGTATTGAATAAAGAAATAGAGACTTGTAAAAAAAAATCCACTTTCATTATGATTTATCTTTTTTTAGGAAAGTAAATCACAAAATTAAATTTGACCATGGAGCCTCTCTTTAATTGTCTTGCCGAAAAGTACACGCCTTCTAAAAATTGAAAATAAAAGAAACCCACCAAAAATAATGATAAATAAAATATTTAGCACAACCGGACATGGAAATAACAGCTACAAACTTTTGTTATTGTTGGCGCTTGTTTCTATATTGCTAAGTACATTTATTGTTTAACACGGCACAATAAAAAACTGAATTTTTTTTATACTAAATTCTTTCATCATCATCATTCGCCTGACAGTGAACTTTTTTTAATTATATATAAATATATTTTAAACTAAGAACATCGGGAATCTTAGAACTATTTTTTTCTTTTTCTAAACCAAATATCACAGATAATGTAAGAGAACAACAACGACTTGAGTTTGGACAAACAAGGAGGTTAATGTTGGTTAGCTAAGCGTACTAAAGGGAGAGAGCAACGACCAGTAACGCGCCGACATTAAAATAGAAAATAAGGCGGGAAACGAAACAATCAAATGGCCGGAGGACAGACAAGGAACTCTTTGTTTAGTATCCGTATGTAAAGACGACTGTAGCGGGCGTAGGATGATTTACCCGCCGTAGGGCGGCGCAATAAACTGAGGCGGCCGACGCCGAGCATTCGACCTCAGCTCCGTGAAGTAAATCTTAAATGATAAATTTACCTGACATCCTCGCACCGTCTGTAAATCCAATTGCTTTTTAACAAGATACGGTGTTATAAGGAAGTTGGACAATTCAATTCCATTGTTCCATTGTTCATTACTATTTTATCCTTTTGTCTTTCTCTTCTACTTCGACACAATCCTATAGTTCTTTGGACTCATGTGATTTTGTTTTAATCATTGTAGGGGAATGAAATCCGATGATTAAATGCAAACGGACGGGGCTCTCAACTTCCCCTCTCTCAGTCTTCTAAATTGGATACTTGATGATTCTTGGGACTTCCTCATAGTGACAGAGCAGGAGATTTTTCCCTCCTTCATGCATTTTCATCATCGGGGTCTGAATGGCTTTATGTCCCCCGGCCCGTCCCCTCGGGTGACCGTGCGCTACACGGGACACAATCTCCCTGGAATATATGCATCGAGCTCTCGTTGTTCTGGAGCGCTCGGAACACAAGCTACAGGGCGAGTGAGGAGACTGAGACAGAATGCCAGAGGGGTGTAGTTCAAAGCCGGGGTCCCTACTGACGACATATGGTTGCATCCACCCGGAGTAATGCTTTACCTCCCGAAATGTCAGACTTTTATACTTAACACATACACAAGTAGCAAGATGCATTTATTTTGGATAAAACCCACGAAGACAAACTCGCGGTGTGGTGTTCTAAGCTGCCATGGATGCACAAGTGCTCAGCGCTTTGCGGTATTGCGTCGACGGCAGCGGAAAATGCCATCTTCCCCGCGGCAAAAGTAAACAAATTGTATCAGAAAGCTACAGATTTGGTTCAATTAATATGACAATTCCTTCCTTTCGTCATTGCTGCGCTGACGGTGCTAGGCGAGGGCTTCTCCAACAAACCTCGGGGCACATTTTTCTATTAATTTCCGGGGAAACAAGTCTTCGGTTTGTCCCTTCATTCCCCCTTGTATCTCTGTAGTCTACCTACTCTGACGGCCGGGCTTTGTACGCATCGTAACACAGGACCCATCTCATCGCAATGTTATAGCTCCCTGCACCTCGCGGGCTTAAAGTTGGTTAAAAACAGTCATCCCGATCGTCGGAACGCTAGACGGTTGCAATTAGCTGGGGCTGTCAGCCGAGTTCTCCCTCAAATTCTCACCGCATGAAGTCATCACACGCGTTTCGCCTATTGAGATAGACTCCGTTTTATTTGTTCCCCCCCCCCTTCCAACTTCCAACCCTCAGCTGTGGTGTGGCGTCTGGTACAGGAAGAGTGAAATTTGATATGGACTTTGGAAACAAAGGGTATCCATTGGGACTACGCAGTTTAAACCAAATGATTGTTATATACATGTACGCTTTTTGTTGATTCCATCAGCAGGAATAACTTAAATACCAATGACTGTCTGCTCACACAACGAGGCACACTCACACGCTGTGCAATTTCCCACACGCTCACAAGAAGCTTCAATACCGTACGACGACACTCAAATCGTGATTCGAGAGCCGATTTACTGGAGTGGCCCAACCACATTCACTCCAATTCAATTAAAGTTTCCCCGCATCTATATAAGCAGTGCGTAATGACAGCCTAATGAGACATGGATAGACGTACTAAACACCCAGTCCCCTCCTGGGATTAAAAAAACCCACATGTAAAGTAACTGGTTATGAGAGGTGGGTTTCATAATTCTATTAAAGTGAATACACCACTGGCTTTTTTACAGCGTAACTTTATGCCCAAGCATCCTCTAGTTTCCGCTTAACGCGCCACTCAACCAAGCAGTACTAACTCCATCAAATTTGGTAGTCATATTTTAAACAATGAACTGTTTGTCATTGATTACGTGCATGCTCATATCAAGCTAATTTTGGGGGAATTTGGGGTGTCTCTAAAAAGCCCCATTCTCTACAAAGGCTGAAAGTCATTTTTAAGTCTTTATCTTAGAGGAATGGTACTGGTAACATCTTTCTAATCATGCAGCTTTCAGATGACTTATCATTTTTGTTTCAATAAAGATCAATTCTTCTTTCAAGAACATTCTGTAAGTTGACATTATTCCAGCTTATGTCTGTTGAACAAGCAACGACACATGATAATGGATTTATTTTTTATTTTATTCATTTAAACTTCAATAAAGAGACAAATTAACATGATTACATATTTCACTGTTCTGATCACAAATCTACAATCTACATCGAAAAGCTTCCCCAGTAGTCATTTTGAATCAATCTGAATTCTTATTCAAGTCCTTGCATTACTAATACGTATAATTTTCGACAATGACACAAAGGAGTCCACATAGTACCTTGCACTTTTTAAACCTTACGCCTGCAAGGAGGAGACTGTGGCGAGATTTTAAAACCATTTTATAAGTCATAGGAGGAAAACCACACATGGAAAATCCCTTGTAATCAGGTTAGGATTAAAAATGATAAAAATATGTATTTATACATAAATCGACAGGCTGCGGGCCGAGGCGGGATTCTAACCAGTTTACATCAAGCTGCAGCAGGGAAATTATTATTTTGCTAAATATAGCAATATCTGCATGATGTCTTCACTGATGTCTTCACTGATGTCTTCACTGATGAGTGGGTTTTCGTCAGCGCTGTGTTAAACTCATCATGCAATGAACTTGGGGTCCTTATAAATAAACGCACAAATGTTACTTCTAATGGACATTTTTCAACGATGGGTTTTCAATATTTCAATTATTATTACATATCATATCGTTATTATTACTATATACTTCTGGTAATGCAACCTAGGATGCTTTATAAGTGAACTTAATCACTAAAACTCGCAAGCCTGACGAAACTTGTGTAAACAAGGGTGCTTGCTATGTGAACCAGAAACACCGACGTTAACCCCTATACTCTTCCACGATAAGTGTTCATTTACGTGCCCTACCAATCCCAGTACAAGGGACCTACGGCTTAATAATGCATCCAAAGGACAAAGCAATAATTGCTTTACCATAATTATTATGGTAAAATATCTTGCTCGAAGACAAAAGTGCAACTACTTGGACTTGAACCCACACTCTGATCCGGAGCTTAAGTCCGGTGCTCTCCATTCGGCCACGATGATTTAACTGCACACAATATACAAGTATATCACAATTTCAAGGGTCTGTGACGATAACTAAGTTTCAGAGAAGTCCCTATCGACATTTTATACTCACATTAATGTGTGGGTGTGTGTGTTTGAGCTTTGAAGTAATGCATAAAGTGCTTCAAACACTCATAAACGCATTCTCAAAATGTCAGAGACTATTCTGTCTACGTTAATCCCCAAACGTATCAGAGACACGGGTCATTAAATATGGCTGGCTTAACCAACCCCCTTGCTAATACCACAGAAGACAATCGAATTAACGAATCACTCTAATACAATGCGCATCGTCTTAGAATGGGATTGAGACAATTTTGCCTGCAGAGATGGGGATTACTGACGAGTAAAGTCCTGAGTCACACGAAATTACATCATCATTTTCGGGGTCGACGAGGAGCAACATAGATCAGAAAGCGAGAGCACTAATATAAAGTAAATAAAACATGCGTGTTTGCAGGAGCAGTAAAACGCATGTGATGAAATGCTTCAAAAATACTTGATCATATTATATTTGTCCAGATCTCGATGTATGCCAAACAATTAGAACCCACTTTAAAACTGAACGTGTCTTTGAATATTTAACATGACAAATAATAACAAAACACTGTCTGATTGCTCCCGCTTGATGCGCAATAGTAAATTGTACGCGCTCCGGTAAATTGTTTTACGCCGTCCACAGTGTTGTCACAACAAAAGTTACGAATACATCAATTATGCATCAAGAACTGTACTGTACCAGGCATTTAAATTTGATTGTTGTTTTAAGTTTGTGAAGATAACCGTCATCATTTTTGATTTTTTTTTTTTTGCAATTCTCCTCCAATTTCTTACAAATTTAAAAGCAACATGAGTTTTCGAAAACCAATCCAATCATTGTTTGTATTTTATGAAAAGAGTTACAGCGAATGTGATACTCTTTTGAAATATGAACTTGTTGAAATGTATTGCAACTAACAAACAGGAACTTAACATAACAATGTCAAATGTTCTTAACTTTTGTGGCCGCGAAAAATTGTTTTTTTCAATACAATATCATCGAACTTCAAGGTGTCGAAGCCGATTGGAATATGAATGCACCGGGATTGAGCTAAGCTGTACTATAACTCAACATTGTATTGACAATAAAAGAGGCTCGTAAATGTTCGTCAATCAAGAGGAAAATCTGTGTTAAAATGTGGCACACCAACAGGTACGTTTTAACAGTATCTCAGTGTGACGAAATATGCATTTCACTATAATATTCACAACATTGTATGATTAAACATGAACCTCGTATATTAAAGATTTACAAGGGTGATCGTGTAGGGACAAATCTTGCGCAAGTAACTCTCTGCTCCACGAAAAATTGTTGTAAAAGTTGTTTGAAAAATACCTTGATAAATTGTCAACATTTTGTTCTGTATCACATGACTTGGTAAAACTTGTTAATGTGATGTTTCTGCGCACTGACATGGTACTATTATTACAACACAGCGGCTTTTAGTTTGGACGTAATATTTGACGAAGAGCATGCAGAGGGGACTCGAAACAAGGTCGTCTTTTCAACTCGTCGAGTCGGATTGCAACTTGACATGCAATTTGTGAACTGATCTGAGCAAATCTAATGTAGGCCTATCACTGAACCGAGTTCAGTGATGAAAAACTACACAACAAGCGTGAACGCTCTTAAAAATTGTGATAGAAATTGTTCGGATAGTGTGAAGATTTCTACCTTAAATAATTATTTTAAAAAGTACATACCTAACATGGAGTCTCCACGCGGGCTGGCTTTTGCTTTGGACATGCTGGATCCGCACGAGGACGACACATCGCTGAGCTGCGAGCTCTTGCCCAGGAATCCGTCCGGTGAAAAGGGTCCAGACGACGCCGACGACACGGGCAGACTGAAGTCAAAGGCACGGGAGGCATGGAACCCGAGCCCCGGCGAGCCGAAGGCGTAAAGTCCGAGCGGACCCAAGTTATGGGGGAACTGTCCCCCGACAATAGATGCATCCATACGGGTCACTTTGGGTTTGGACGTCCGCTTCCAAAGTGACAAGGGATCTGTGAATACTTAACAAGCCCTGTACCAAGAGCTTATATCATCTAGATCGACCAAAGTGAGTCTCTGTTGAGATGCAATTATATTTTTTTCGACCAGTGAGGATGACTGTTTCGGGGAGTTTCCACGACACATCAACCTGAATGTAATGCACTATGCACTATAATTGCAATAGCAATCGGGCTGCTTATTTTAGCTATCAATAAGCCACTGTCTTTCTCAATGTACCTCTTCCCCCCTTCTCTATGTATGCACGCTTGTACACAACCCCCTTGACAAACACACGGATACAAAACTGCTTGCTGGTCTGCGGTGGGTCCTTGCTTGCTTTTGTTAAGGGTTTAATCGCCTGGTTGATTGAAACGTACCGCGGTGACTGCACAGTTATACGCAGAAGCCGTTGATTTGTTGCCCCGTGTGTGCATACGAGATGGCGAGCGTGGAGCAAACGTACACACGCACGAGGACTGTTTAGCGGTGATGTGGTTAGAGCGCCGCCGTGGTTGCCTCCTGGTGGAGGGAAGTGACATCAAACGTTGGCCAGCCAATGAACCTCGAGGGGGGCGGCTCAATGCGCACGTCAACTGTGGGGTGTTAAGGAATAGCTACACGATGCCTTTCCCTCAGCTACTGGGGATGGACACCACCCATCAGCCCGTAGAGAATACAGCCAACCAGTGACTAGTTTTAGGGACAGACTTGATCCACACAATGTGTCAGTCAATTTCACCAATTAATCTTTGGATGCATTTACTCATTAATATTAACTCTTTGCCCATGAAAGTGAAATGTTCTAATGATTCCGACGTGTCATGTTAACGTACGTTTCGCTGATGAAACCTACGGCCGGTCAAGCCCAGCAGTACACAGTGCAGATTTAATTGAAGTGTTGAATGTTTAGTGTCCAACATGATTTACTGCAGTTACGAACATTATGTTTGTGGCGATCTACAAAAATACAACAAATACTATTCCCAGTGTTGCAGTGGCACGTATCATTTTACATTGCATAAATTATGACCAATGATAAGTCACGTGTTATCTTACCTCAGTTAAACTCCAATTAAAAGACACATCGTTGATCGTTCCAATTACTTGAGGCTAATACGTTGGCCCGAGCTATACACTTCGAACAGATAGCAGAACTGGTACTGGTTCTGCAAATATGATACATCTAACGTTGGCCCGAGCTATACACTTCGAACAGATAGCAGTACTGGTACTGGTTCTGCAAATATGATACATAAATACATTAACTGAATACAGGCAACATTATAACACATTATGCACTCTTCCATACAAGTCTACAATAAACGTCCCGACGCCATTTAGAAAGAACAATACAATTGACAAATCTCCAGTACGCAGTACGGAAAACTATTGTTATAATTTACTTTTTGTTTGTTTGACGTCACGAGCCATCAGAAAGCGCTGCGACCCGTTACACCGTTTGACCACTGGAGCTGCGCAGGCGTGTTAATCATTAAACGCTCGTTGCATAGGTCAAAGGGCACACACGTCTTACCATATTGATGGGTCCCACGAACTGTTCGCGTGAAGTGAAGAAATTTGCCCTTGCGTGTGAGTGATTCTGGATGGGTATTGTACAGCAAGAGCCTCCCCCTTCTTTCTGCATTTTTCACTGAGCCCCGACATTTTAAAGTATGCCGGCCAAACAAAATTGCTTAAAATCATCTTGGGACTACTCAAAGTACAGAGAACTATTATGTTGCATAGTTCAACGTTAACGAGAACGTATACAGTTCTTGGCTGATTTAGTGAGTAAAGTCACCAGAGGGAGTTGCTTCTTCCTGAGTTGAGTTCATGTTTCAAAGAAGCCAAACATGGAATATTGAAATGTAATGAATTGAAGGGACTTTTTTATTTAGTGTTGGCAACGTAAACACTTATCTTCAGAATTAGCGATCAATCTATAAAGGCTGGTTTGAAGACAAATTACGCTGGTAATTCTCGAGAACAACAAATTGAGAAGTTTGAAAGCTCATTGATTATAAAGTTCAAGTGTTGTAGTCAAATACTTTTCAGTGGCGAGTAGTAGGCCCTAGGCCTACTCGAGTCCGAGAACTTGGGGTCATCAAGTAAGAGCACAACAGTGTCCGAGTACCGAGTCATACAGCCGAGTACCAATTACTTGGAACTCAAAGTACGAACACCAGTAGGCCTACTTGATATAGAAAAGTACAGCAAAGTGTGGTACTAACAGTGAGGTATTATCTTTTGTTCTTAAGTCTAGCCAACGATGTCTGCTTGTTATGATAACTATCTTTTAAACATGAATATAAAAATCAAAGTGACTTAAACTGTCCTTTTCCAGTGCTTTTCCAGTCCTTGTTCCATGGTAGCAATCATGGCATTATTCACTTAACGCTATAATCTAGACAACCTATCATCGCGCACTTGCACAATCGTGGTTACTTTTCAACATGTACTAATGATTATCTTAAAAATATGTAGTCCAGCAAAAGTTCTCAAAACTTGAGTAACATAACATAATTTTAATTTTTTTCAAAATGAATCAAACACATACCAAACAATATCACCGTTCCTCAAAGCCATAAACGTAATTTCGCAGGTTCGTGGAAAGTTCAGTGAATTGAAAAACAAATTCCTTTTCTCTTTCGAGGACACCTTCTTGAGCGATCACGATCAAAACCATATTCAATTTTATCTTTAAATACAAATGCATTATTTAAGTAATTCATAGTTTCAGTGATTTCGTCGAATAAGTTTATTCCGGGGATTAGTGCTAGACGAAGCAAATTTGACCAGGTTTTTACACAGCGTCCGTCGCTAAGCTCCCAAGATTAAATTTCGGTACGAAGCTCTATCATTGGTTTTAACAAGAGCCTATTGCATTTTTCGTCCTTCTTTTTTGTATTTATTTATTTATTTTACTTTTCCCCCAAAGATTCTAAATAGGCCGTGCTTTTTGCAGCAGCATCGGTTTTAAGTGCCGACATTCCGTCCACTGGGGACGTCCTGCGCCGAGAAGACTATGCATTTTTATATAGCACCCTAAGCTCTGCATAATATTCAACCTCCAATTTGCATTCGAAGGAAAATACAAGAGATAGACATTTTATCTACAACAAGGAAATATCATTTTAGGACACTCTGAAAAAAGTTATTGGTATTCTTCATGGATTGAAATAATTTTCTAAAGACCTTAAGCCTAAGTACTTTTTATATATTTATTTGCAAACGACACTCATTAAATCAGTTTGAATATTTTAATATCCTTAATAAACTCCTACTAATATGAGTTTACGATGTGAATACGCTGACATTTTGGAAATGGAAAGACTTTATTTGTTTCAACTGGGCGAACTCCAAGACTTTTTATTGCCATGGCCATTATGACGGAACAAGGGTCCATTATAAAGTGAGTTTTACTCCCTCGAATATTTTCTTGTTTTCCCCGTGAACCTAATACCTCGAAATCTAAAAGTGGAAATAGACAAAGCTTTGTTTAATGCAATTAGGCAGTAATTGAAAGTATTCATTTTGGGCTTAAAGTAAGATGTTGATCCCTCGGATTAGCCTAGGGGATTAGGCTGATATCGGTAAATCTATATCATTGTTATTTTGGTTATAGAAATACCAAATTTGAGCCATGTTGTTTTTCCAGTTCTTGCGGCCATCTAAAGCCTGTTATGTAGGAAGAATGAATTGTTAAACTTTATTTATGCCAATTTATTTTTATATTGATAAGCAAGTGTGTTACAAATAACCCGTGTCAATCATTATGAATACCAAACGTGATGATAACAAATCGCCTGATTATTAAAATTAACTGACAAGTATACGTCACAGGAACTGTGCAGCAAATCTCTTGGGAGATTATTATTCTGTTTATACAAAACAAAACATATTAATCGTGCGCAAACAAATTATTTATTTCGAAATGAAATTTGATAAGCTTTTGGAGTTTATGAATCTGATTTTAAATTGCCGCACATCTGTCAGATAAATAAGTAAAAGAAAAATGTTCAAATCAATTATCGAAGTGTTTGAATAATTATAACGAAAATGATTGGTGATTGTCCCAGCTTTTGACGAAAATATTGTTCATATAATTAAAAAGGGGGACTAATCTTTGTGGAAATTATCAAACCCTTGAATTTGACGTCACAAGCCCAAACAGCGCCCTCACTGAGGTCAATGAAGACCTATTTTGTTATTGGCTGAGAGTTGTTCGCGGCGCGTGCACACCCGTGCATGATTCCATTGTTTGGCCGCAGCGATGTCGGCCAATGCGGGGGGGCTGTTTGCCCGCTGCATCTGACGTCATCGCCACAATAACTCTTGGTTGAGCCAATAGCCCCTTCCCATGAAATATGTAAATTGCACATCGCGCGTGTGCACTAACATTTTGGTTGGCAAAATGATGGAACATTGCGCCTTTTTGTATGAGGCTGATGGTGGCGTGGCGCAGACAGGCTTGTGCGTCTGCTTAGTGCACATCTCCATGGCGTTTGCCAACCAATAGGGTCTGCGTGAATGTATAAATTAGCATATTTCCTGGGAAGGGTCGAGCCAGTTTTACTCTAGGCGACTAGTGCGCGTTTTCACATCTCATCATATCATTACATTCAATTTGACTCGCACGATGTCAGACCATTATGGGCTGACAGATAGCATCGCGTGAATCCATTACAAGTGGTTAACACTGTTTATTTAAAACCACAGTTAAAGACTGGTCAGAATCCAAAAGAAATATTTCAGCACATTGAATATATAAGTTCACACAAATACAAGTCCTCAGGACTTTCAACTGCAACACAGTTGGTCCAAAAAATAGCATTTGAAGGCCCCACAAATCACAGTTGCTTATTTTGATTGCCGAAGATTATGATACGGAATGCACGTAAACAACATATCTGATGAAATAGAAACATTATTTGTCTTAACGTTGCCAATACATTTAAAGACATTTTCACAGGTTGTTTGGTGTGTTTATTGAAAACTGATGATATCACTTTGTTTACCAAACAGTGACCTTTCACATTCCAGCTTCCTATAGCAGGCAAGATACTACATTGATCATACATGACAAAATTCAAAATTCCCACACAACATCAAGAGTTTATAACAAGTAACATTTTGAGACCCTTTCTATAAACCAGTAAAAGTTGGGTAAAGCCTAAGGTGCAATTTCCATAAAATGTCAGATTTTGTGGTTTTTTTTCATTGAGCTGTGTACTAATATGTACAAATCGTATTTGCATGAATTACATTTTCCCTTTTTGAGATTACGGTGGACACCCATATGAATGCACTGTTTGGTTTGGGACACAAATTTACCCCCAATCAATAGGTGTCATTATTGTGTCTATCATAATTATCTCGAAATGGCTTTTTCTGTGGCTCTTTTGTAAACGAGACGTCACGGGTTACGTGGGCTGCAGTCCACCTTTATAATCCCGTGGTTGTTCATAGAGTGGTTAATTAATTTTATAATTATAATACTTGTTTAAAAAGTGCTTAAAATAACCCCGCTGATGTTAGTGTAATAGCTTATCGCACTAAGTGCATTTCAATTACGCGCATCTGCATATTTTTATTTATTATTTTATTTTTTTAATTAATTCTTTTTTATACACTGTTCACCCGACTCTTAACGAGATTTTTTTTGTGTATTAATGCAAAATTAGTTGATATTGATCAAACTGAGAATCAAAACATACTCAAGGCCACTTAGGTTTCAAGCATACGTTTTCATAAAATGACGATCAACAGTTTGTCTTAATGCATTCAATTAGGGCCGTAATTGGCGTCTATGAATTTAATAAACGCGATGTTAATGGTTTGCAATCACTGCATGGCAGCAAGGTTATTACATGATGGTAAATCGATGAAGCTTGTCTTCATGCCCATGTGCCCCCCCCCCCCCCTCCCTGGTATAGCTGGGGTGAGAGTGGTAGGACGGGTGGGGAAGGGCCACGGGCGTCACCCTATGCAAGGGGGAGGGGAAATCGACCAAGTCTTTTTGGGGTTTTCTTTATAACGCGATGGTTGCCGGCTAGGGTTATTTCAAAAGTAGTATACAGGATTGGTAAGGGGGAAACATCAATGTACAGTTTTATTTTAGTTGGGGAGCTTTCTGATTCAGTTCATACAGAACAATTTTTTCTGTGAACTATTTCCCTCTGGAAAGAAGTGGAACCCCCCAAAAACTTTATCTGAAAACCTTTTACAAAAAACGCAACAGCTGATTTCGGAGTTACAACTTACAACCCGAAAGGACATTGTGTTTTTACATGCCGGAAATTGTGCATGGTATTTCAACTTTTTCTCCTGCACACACACACACACACACACAAACCCAAACTTGCACAGGGTTATGTGTGTTCCTTGCTCTATGGTGTGTGTGGTTGATCCATCATGGGTGATCATACAGAATTATCAACACCGTCTGCAATCATTGTGTCACCACTACCTTTAAACATCTCAAAATAATGATATTCATAGAAAAGGTGAATGATGGGGCACATCCTCTAACTTTGCCATGGTCACCATGAACTCTAGCTAAGCCACTTCCTCTATCCCCTTCTTCTCTCATTCTCTTCTTAATAAATAACAAGTCACTTAAATCACTCCGCTTGTACTTTTTCGTCGACTTAAAGATGTTGTGTATAGCATGAATAACAATGTAAAATGTTGATATAGGCAAGCTGCTAATGCAAACATTAATGGTCATGGTCCTTCTAATGGAATTATGTCATAAACAAATATATAAACAAAACTTGAGAAGTTTAAGAAATTAAAACTTGAGCCACGGCCGGTCGGCTTTATAACTTGATAATTTTTTTAATTTTTTATTTGTTCTCGTTTACAGTTTGTTCTTTCATAAGCTAAAAAACAAAAAGGAACATTACAAATTTTTACGAATTTAACATTGTTTAACACAATTTAACGAAAATCTCATTTTTGTTGTTTTTTCGGGGGAGGGGTTCTTTCTTTACATCGTTACTTTGGTGACGGATTGATATTGTTTTTAAAACAATAGTTCTAATAGAACTAATAGTTCATTCTAAAAAAAAATTACAGAAACTTCATGCGTGGTGCTAGCTTGCTTTAAAAGGAATATTACATTGCCGGCTGACTGCATGTTTCCACACAACACCGAGCCTGCTGAACCCTTAATAAACTTTTCATTAAGGAAACGCATCGAGACGTGCCTATAGATGATGTGCCAGGTTTCTAATGGGGCAAGGAAAGGCCAGTTATAGTGTACAACAAGACGCTGGGGGTATTCTCGCCTGTTTAAATCTTTGGAGAGTGAAACAAACGATACATGTATATTCAATGCTGTCCTCCTGTCGATTAAATTAACAACTCGTGGATCTTCATGGAGCATCTTTACTGACGGGAGGCCGTGCCAGAAAGGGTAGATTTGTCTCGATATCAAACAAAATCTCATCTGGCTTCGCTGCAATTGAATTTCGTTGAACTTTTTGTTGATAATCATTTATCTGTCACACTCACGGGCAAGTGTAAATACTTGTTACAGAAAGAAATATAAGGAAAATAACCTCCTTGCATGTATTGATGTAAGGTATTCTAATATTTGATTTGAGTTAATGAGTTAGGACTACTATAATGAGAGCGAAATGTCAAAAGCACTAACAACAACAGCAACCACAACAAGATAAAGACCAACAACAACGACAACAAGAACGAGAACAACACGAAGATTAAAAAGAACAAAAACAACAATAAGAACTAACAACAACAACAACAACAACAACAACAACAACAACAACAACAAAAAAAAAAAAAAAGCAACAAAAGCAACAAAAGCAAGAAGAAGATAAAAAGCAACATCATCAACAACAACAACAACAACAACGACGCAACATCATCAACAACAGTAACAACAACAACAACAACCACCACATGCTCTAACAACGGCAACAGCAGAAACCACATTAACAAAGGTATAAACTTGAACTGGGATTATGAATGCCGTAATTCAGTCAGAAGCCCTGACGGACACACCGGAGAAAGAATACAAAGATGACTGACGTCACATTTACCAGACTAAAAATAGCTCGTTGCGATGCACTTAACTGGGATTCAATATGGCCGCCGGGCGACAAGGGTAGTTGGTACAATGCGTATGTGCTTAGACACTTTCATTAAATGTATGCTGTAATAATGATTGTTTGTATTAACTATTAGTAAATAAATAAACGAACGACTCGCAGTCTGTGTGACAAAATTGTCCCGTCAAAAATATTCTTTTTGACATAACCGAAATAAGAGAATTAGGAACGACCACAAACACTTTATACACCACCCCCGCCCCAAACCATCAAACATTGAAATCTTACTGTGTGTTTCCAGAAAAACAGAACTACTTCATTTATGAGATTGTGTACATAATTTTGTTGTACTTATACGGTGTTTAATAACGAGGACTAGAGAACAGAAAGGTAAAAAAAACATGACGTCATTGTGTGATGATTATTATAATCATCTGTACATTAAAAGTCATTCAACTTTTCTAAGACCTCGATGTATCACATTATCCTTTGGGTGTATGAAAATAATGAGGCTGTATCAAACATGATGATGGGCTAGCTTGATGTGTCGAGTTCGTTCATGAACTGAGGGTATCAGCCACTAGAAGCCAACACTGATCACGTTAAGGTGGGAGGAAATTTAAGATGAACGAATCTGATGAGAAATGCACTGCTTAATTGAAGACAGCATGAAGCAAGTCTACACTTTCAAATCTCTTCAAAGGGCTTGCCTGGATATTCAGTTCTAAATTCATATAACTATTTTTCTAAACTAATAGAACGTTCTTTCTCAACTTTAGCCAGTTAACAAACAAATTCATATTCTGCTGTTGTCTTCAGTGATCTCTCTTGTGTTTGAGTGTTATTTAACAAAGAATAACAAAACAAATACATAGAATCCGAAGAAGCATGTTTACATTGTTTACCGATGCGGATGAGTGAGTTGATGATCAGACGACAATAGTGTAAAAACCAACAACGCAACAGCAACAAAACAAACATTGGTTTTGTCAATGTGAAGCAGACAACAAACACAATACATCGTTTTGTTTATATGGCAATTCACGGAAATCTTAAAACACAGTCTTAAAACACATGTTTTTGATACGACTTTGAAAACAAAAGATTTTAATATTAAAGAAACATGTTCACAGTGAACTAACTGGTAATAAATCAATCCTCTTCTGATTATGAAAGGCGCCTTGATCCTGGAAGATGAATTTGTTGATTAGAACATGCAACTCTACAGCAACATTATTCGGCTACATTTGTTGGGAAGTTTTTTTAAAAATATCTCTAAAGGGTTATGCTTTAACTTAGTGGGATGGATATTTACAATTCTACTCAGGTTTACTTTGTCTTTGCGGTAAATGACTCGCATGCAGATGCATAAATATACAACATGCTCAGATGTATAAAGCACATATCCCGTCGCAATAAAAACTATTACCCGTTAAGTGGGGGGTGACTAAATAGAATCACTCTCGCTGGACATGCCGCTTTTCGCGAAAATACTGACATTTCGGTAATTTAATGGATTGTCTCTGCCGGGTTCGGGTATAGTTTGTACCGCAGATAACGCGCTCGTCTTCACCGGGTAGATAAGGCGCACCGCCCCCGGCTCCTTCAACAGCTTATCACTAACCAGCTAGCGTGGAAACACATCGCCCCAGGGCTACGCATTTTCTCTCCCTGATTACACTATACCTGTGCAGTTCAAATCCACTTTAGGAGGGCTAATATCAATTAGGCTGCCCGGACAAATGTCATTTCCTTTAAAATTGAATTTTTCTTTTCAAGCACTCCCTCGGTGCGGACGGGGGCTTTAGCGGTAGCGGCGTGGTGATTCACCGGGTCCCGCGTCCATTGTGCACGGGCACGGATATATCTGAGAGAAATTTGATTAATATTTCATCACCGTGCGGATTTCTGCCTAGATAATTTCATTACATGCAAAGCCGTTGTCAGTTGTTCGCATCACTTTGGATTTTCCCCTCGACTTGAAGAAAGGGAAAAAAGGGATGAGCAAGAAATCAGCGACAAGAAATCGAAGCAAATGATATTAGATGGGCCCATTAGTCTGCCCGATTCGCCCCGTGGGAGGGGGAAAATTCACGTTGAAATGACATTGTACAGTAGAGAAGAGAAAGCCTTCACAATACAATTACAACAGTAAGTCAACGGTAAGAAGATCTGAAAGCGCGGCGTGGCAATGGGAGAGGCCCGCGCATAAAACGGCACCGCCATCACCCACCTTAAATCCCTTAGCAAAGCGCCTGGTTTATCCATGCAATGACGTCACTCAGCTGCATAATCTGGATATGCTTTTGAGTCACTCTCCATTAGATACTCAGACTTAATTCCATTATTTCGTTCCTCGCTCACAAATGCAAATGTATTTTTCAAGGGGAAATGAAACCAGTTATTGCAGAAATGTTTTTTGATGTGATTGGAAATCCCTGCCTTCGATTTAGGCCTGCACCAGGAAGCCAATGTAGGCCCTATATTTTCAAATCCGTTAAGCTCCTTACTTAAAGGAAAATCAAATATAAATGAATAGATAAAATAATTTCAAAATAATTTTTGTTTTAAAGCTTGTGCAATTCGAAAATGTTAAATGTGGTGTGAAATTTCAGAATAACTCATTGTGCTATCTTGTTAGGTAGAGCGCTTACATGAATTCGAATTATATTTTTTACAAATTGTCAGGAAGAATGTCGTCTGCTTTAGGTTAGATTGTTTCAGCTCGATCTTATGTTTAGATGATCTTCCCAACAAGGGAACTTGGCAAAGCTCCCACCTCAAGCTGATATAAAGTATCCGATAACCATAATCACCGTACCAGAGCCAATTCAGCCGGTAACGTTGTACTTCCATTTCCCAGAATTTAGGGGGAGCCAGGCATGGAATGCCCTTCCTACAACTCTCACAAGTCTGCCTGCTGGCAGCATTAGTCGTTTTAAACTTTTAAATAACCAGATTAGTATTTCCTAGATTTGGTGTCTACATTTTTACTATGCCTTTCTATTTTTTTATTTTGTGTATAACATTGTAAAAGTTTGTGTTCTGTTTTGCTGTTTAATTTGTGTTGTATCTCGGTACAAGCTGGGACCCATGGGAGACCAGTGGTTTCCACTGAATGGGCCACCCAGTTGAAATAAGAAATAAATTAATAAATAAATAAATATTTAAACGCCAATAGGGCAAAAGCCAATCTCTCTTAGACAAACATTGGTTTAACGTCTATGATTATGATTTGCACAAATCAATACATTTTGATTCAGTAACTAGACGACAACACTTTTTTTCCAGTCAGTGTGAAATCAGTGGATAACTTGGCTGGATTCGATCCAACATCCTTGTGATTGCAAATTCCTGCAGTCAAACACTTGACCGCACGTTTGGAGAAAATTGGTATCGAACATTTATAAATGTTAACACTTTTTTAAAGCTGAACTTGAATGAACGATATCATGTGTCTCTGCCAAAGGTGCATATTCGCATCACTTGGATGTACACAGAAGTGGTTTTAGTTTTAAAGGGACGCATTGCCTTCGAATTGGGCGCTTTTGGGCTATAGAAGGAGTATGTTATGAGATTCATATGGTTGGAAATAATAATAATAATAACTAGTTCTTGTATAGCGCATTTTTACAAAACCGTATCAATGCGCTTAACATTAGTGCCCTGGTCATTGGGCCAATAACATTCCTTTAATCTTTCTCAGCTCCCTGGGGTCGAGCTACCGTGGCGCTCCGAAGCTTTTTCATTCACAATATCATCTCTACCCTCACAGGTACACATTTATGCCCCTGGGTGAAGAGGAGCAATTATAGTAAAGTATCTTGCTCAATGACACAAGTGTCATGACCGGGATTCGAACCCACACTCCAAAAGAAAGATATTTTACAAGTAGAAAAAACATAAATATCACTTGAAAATTGTGAGGAATTTGTGAAACTTCATAACAGAACACCATGGTCCGTTATTTTGTAAAAACACATTTTTGACTCCACAAAATGGTGGACCGTATGTTCCACTGGTTGTATTTCACTAAGGCAAATTAATGGGGTTTTTTCTAATCACTACTCACCAATTACAGCACTCTGTAAGTGCTTATTATTGTATAAGCATTTCTTTGAAAAGGATAACGAGTAATTTCAAACTGCAAAATTGTGAGAGATTTGAAGGCAGTGTGCCCTTTAGCATATACTCGAACGCAGCAAAATGAGCTGATACGCTTTAACCAAATTAACCCCCTGAATTGATTAACAAATTGGTAAAACAACAGCTCTATTCCTCTATTTGGGTATAGGCACACATATATACTTGGACTGACCTGGGATATATGAATTTGTAGCATCAATAGGGTTGGGAGGACGTGGGGAAGTATGCACGTAAAATTATGTTTTGAACTCTACGTCCACCCAACCCACCCTATACAAAACTCACAGCATCACCAGCATTTCTGTGTAATAATGTATTCGTTTCGTTTTTTGACGTGCGCCAGGGCATTGCAGAACGTTTTTTTTAAATATTTTCCATCACATTTCGGGGGTAATATAGACTACCCGAGGGCATCGAACTCGCCGCCGCATAATCATATTGCCCCAGAATAAACGTTTAAATCAATCAAACGACACAAAGTGACTATAAGTGTTCATCTCTCTCTCTCTTCTTTTACACGCTTTCAATCACATTTAAATTTCAATATTAAACTGTCAACAGATAGTGATAACATCTAGGCGGGCGTTCCACATAAACAAACACAATGGCTGGGCGCATTTCCTGTTGTTGTTTCTAGACGTTTCCCACAAGGCTCGATGCTTGGTCCGCCCATAACGCGCGCACTGACAATAAACACCTCACGATTCCCACGTGAGGCCGCGCCCGGCTGACCGGACTTAACAGCGGGCTTTCCCATAGCTTTCTGCCAGCCCGTTGGTCCGTGAGGAAAATAAGAATAACACTGGCGTGCGATCAGCATGTCGAGCCGGGATTCAGCAAGTTTCCACCCCTTTATTTCCCCGTTGTTATTTATTGTTATTTTTAGAAATGATTGTTTATCTATTTTTATTTGGAACAAAACAACCACATTGATATTGCGTGTATTGTGTCCCTCACTGTTTGTTTTGCATCAATGCGAAGCATCAACATTAGTTTTGTCCATCCCAACCTCATGTTGACGCGTTATTACTGACCGTGTTATTCTCACAAACAAATCCATTTTCCCTTCTCCGCCAGTCGTCTGGGTCTAACGTGGCGTGCACAATGTTCGACCTAACATTTAATTGTCCGTACATTTACCTTTGTCTTCCTCATGAATAACGACAAATCCGGCGAACGGGCGCATTGGCCTTAACCTCTTCACTTGAACTGTAAGTCCAAGTGAAAAGAGATGGCAAATCCACACAAAGCGGGGTAAAAACAACAACAGTGGTTTTGTGGTGCAACTTTAAACCCTTTGGAGGTTTGTCTATTTATTAATTTTAATGTGGATTTGTTTTATTGAACATTGCATGGATAAGACTAAATAATAGGTGAATGTCATTTATAGGCACATGTCGTTCGACCTTGAGAATTGTGAACTAAAAACATAGCACAAGTTCAGGGACGGCACATTTTTTAGTGTTTGTACGAAGATCGACGGAACGTGCTTTTCGTGATTTTGAAATACGTCGATTTACAGATATTGGCCCGAGAAAAAAAATTCACGAGTTGAAATCGGCGACAATGATACATTATTGCACTACTTTCATTAGGGGTATTATACATAGGCCTAATCGATATTAGGGTAAAAAATACAATTGTTTAATTTTAGTCTGAAAGCTTATACTGATTATGAAGTTCAATTCATAATACTAATACTTTTTTTTCTTTGAAATATTTCCCTCTGAAATTAAGACATATTCGAGAAACCGGAGGGCCTTCTCAAGACCTAAAAGAGACACACACACACACAGCGGTGTGTGTGTGAGTAGGTAACCACATTCAAACCGGGTACCTATAACAAAAGAGGACAATAGGTCCACGGTTGCTATCACAAAGGAAAGCATTGTGGTCCACGGTTGCTATCACAAAGAGTTGAACAAAGGAGGGTCCACGATTGCAGGCTGTTACACACTTGTGTGTGTTTATGGTGTCAACCGAGGACTTCTCTTTGTTCTCCCATTGTTTGGACATAGTTGGGTTTTTTGAGACGTCCCCATTGGTTTTGTACACGAAATCGAATCGAGGACGTCCTCGGTGTGACTTTTTCCTGGATCCCTTTTGTTAAAACCCTCTCCAAGTCCTCGGTTTGAATGCGTGGACATGCCCACAAAACGCAACAGTCGATTTCGGTTGTTAATAAACCAAAATATTAAGGACAAATAGTTCATGGTTTGTGACTATTTTCTCCTGGCTCACACAACGGGGTAAGCCCAAATTGTTACAGGTTTGTTATTTCATATGGTTGATCACACAACACGTGAATGCTGTCTGCGACTATTTTGTCAGCTCATACCAATCCGGTATATACACCTTTAATATTCATAACCATTTACCTCGTCGACATCCTTATACATCTCACAGTTTCAATGTATACAGCAATCCTTCACCGATCTTGAACTCTTGGTGGCAGCAGATACCGCCATTATTGCGGTGGTACCTGGGTGGTACTGCGCTGCCTAGCGACGGGTTTAAGCGATTTGCAAAGTGAAAGTCCAATAACCCGCGACTGATCAAATGATCGCCGTGTAGCCCAAACCTTATACCAGTCGCTAGGCAGCGCAGTACCACCCAGGTACACCGCAGTAATGGAGGCATATCTGCTGCCACCAAGAGTTCAAGATCGGTGAAGGATTGCTGTATAGTCCTAGTATAAACAATATCCAAGTGTATATTTACAGATGATAACGATAGTACACAATAAATAAATAAAACAATTAATAACAGGACAACGATAAGGTCTACGGTGAAGCAGATGCAGAAATAACAAAAACAGAAGACGACAAAAACATAAACATATCAACAGACCACATGAACAGGTTTCCCAAACCAATTTACTTTTACTTGAAATTACGTCATTTTTTTTGTTTACGTCATTTTTCTGGAAGAGAAACTTCAAGTTTCACTCATAAAAACAACTGGTGGGAATTTCATTCAAATTGTGTATAGTCGAGTTTTCGAGAGGGTTTTGCCTGGATGATCATTTTGCCTTTTTCGATTCAGAAAACCGAATTAAGAAACAAATAGGAAAAGTTGGGGAAAATTCTCTCACACTATTCACAACTTACTGACTGATATGCTTTCTTCCTCTTATACATTGCAATTCGTAGGACAATTAAAAGACTTGCTTCATTATGCAGTCGGGCTCCGGATTAGGCACAGGCTCCGGATTAGGCACAGGTTCCGGATTAGGCACAAGCTCCGGCTTATGCACAAGTTCCGGTTTAGGCTCCGTCTGCCTGTTTGAGAGCCCAAGCTGAAGCCGTGGTTTTTAATACATCTCACTTAACATTGTCACTAGTCTGTTTGTATAAATGTTTTACTTGTAAAGGTCATTTCAAGAAACCATCAAAAACGCCCACCTAACGGCTTGATTTTACTTATACAAAAAAAAGGGACAATTTGAGGCTCAATGTCTTTGCAACAACATCTAAGAAATGTATACTTCAGTAATGAAATTACAACAACTGAACAAAGTGAGGTGCAACTGTGATTTTACACAGCTGTCCGCGTTTAGGTCTAGCCCTTTATCAGTAAAGTGACCATGGCATGTAAGATGAAAACAGTCGTCTCCCAAGTAATTGTGTTTGGACTACTCTGTCCAAGTTAAGATAGAATCCCATGGAAGGGGTAACTTAGTTTGCACAAAGCGCTTTGATATAAGATAAAAACATGTCCTTCAAAATAAAACCTCTCTCTAATAAATCCTTTCAAGTAGGAACTATGTTCATGAGTGTCGACGGGCCAATCCACCAAGGAATTGAAAATGCACGTCTTAAATATTCTACAAAAGAAGAATTCAGTTTGACCGTCCAAATTCAACGGCAGCGGATCCGCAAATCTGTCATCTTGATTGTATTATTGAAAATGTGCACTGCGGTAAAAGCGTTTATGATTAAATTAGAAACAAAACTCCAGGCGGGAGGGAACTTAAACCAAAAAAGTATTGAGTTATAGGAGAAAGGTGCTTTGACTATAGCGGGGAAATCATGGGGGTGAAAACAAACTAAACGCGTGTGGTAATGGCGCAGACGGGTTTTTCCTTTTGTTATCTTTCCTTGATGAAAAAAGGGGACGAATATTTACAACCTCCATCAAAATATAGTGTTAAGCTGCCATTTTAACAAAATGTTTAATTATGAATCTTTCTCTCAACACACAGCTAATGAAAAGTAAAACAAGTAAGAGTGGTCGTTGGTAAACGTTTCCCAGCATATCAACCGTTAGGGATCTTTTCTCTCTCCCTTTTTTATTTATTTTTTTTATTTTTTTTTGGGGGGGGGGGTTGTTTGGTTTCTTTTTAACGACAGTGCTTTTATAAATGCGCTTTGTGTTTGAATTCTATTATTAAGGAATACAATTAGAATTTTACTTTGGATACAAATGGGGTGGAAGGGGAAGCTTGGGATGCTTTTTTGCGACACTGTGAGTCAAAATGAAATAAACTGTCAAACGTAATCGACAAGTCTGACACTGGTAAAAAAAGGTTGCCATTATTGTGTTATATTGAATTGTGTGTGGGTGAGTAGGTAACCACATTCAAACCGGGGACCTATAACAAAAGAGGACAATAGGTCCACAGTTGCTATCACAAAGGAAAGCATTGTGGTCCACGGTAGCTATCACAAAGAGTTGAACAAAGGAGGGTTCACGATTGCAGGCTGTTACACACTTGTGTGTGTGGGTGTACTGTATAGCGGTGACGTTCAAACCGAGGACTTATAGAAAAAAGGCAATAGTAGGTACACGTCGATTGATATCACAAAAGAAAACAACGAGGTCAACGTTTGACGGGACAAAGAGTTGAATAAAGTGAGTCCACGATTACAGGTCATCATTGTGTGTGTTTCTATAAACTACATTTTTTGTAACATTTTAAAAATGTATGAGCTCGCAATTTCACATTAGTCTAGTGTTCCTTTTGAGGAAAACAAATAATGCCCTAAAAGTTGACTTACCCTCTGTCTTGGAAGAGTACACTCGTTAACATCCTCTTCTTGTCAATAAACACACCATCCAACCAACCTGTGAAGATTTCAACAAATTCAGAAGTCAAGAAAGTTTTTTAAAGGTTTAGTCACTAGTCAGGGACTTTGCGCAAGGCATCTATTAGTTATTATATACCTCATATATAGAATCCTCTAATCTGATTGGTTAAAAGTGGAGTCATTGAAATAGCTGGGCCCCCTTTTTCTATCAAGATGACGTCATAATTAACTGTGCCCGGGGCACAGCAATCGACTGTGCCCGCCAGTCGCAACACACTGCTGTATTTCATAGGTCGCTTGTGTACTTCTGTACGCGTTGTATACGTTCGTGTCACGGCGCGAACTGATGTCCTTTCTTCGGTATATAAAAGAAATATTGACTGCTTAATATTCGGGGCACAGTTAAAATTGTATGCCCTCGGTGATGTCAAAACCATGACTATGCCCTCAGCTTCGCTTCGGGCATAGTCATGGTTTTGACATCACCTTGGGCCTATAATTTTAACTGTGCCCCTCATAGCAGTCAATATTTCTATACTGCAGCGGATTGCCTTAACTTTGGCTGTATTTCAGGACTCGAATTTGGGGGCAAAATCAACCATACGTTACGGCTTGTAGCTCAGAATGTTTAACGTATCAGAATTTTTTTTACAAGACAATTAAGAGTAACTGCCCACATGTAAAAACATGTCAACTAATTTGATTTGAACAAGATGCAAAGACGAGATATACGTTACTTGTCATACATAGGCTGTATCATGTGTTTTACTGCAAACGACATTAAGTAGAATGATGCATCTAGTGGGGGACAACTGGACTTGTTTGGTCATGGGTTTACTGGCCCAATAGACCTTATGCATATGACGTCATTTGAGTAGGGCGCCCTCGCCTAGAGGTCAAAAGGAAGATGTTCATTGGCCAGTCATGTGCGCCGCGCGTACAAATCAGCGCGTTTCCATTGTTTCATCATCAGTTTACCTCTAAGATGGCGGCTGGATGACGTCAATGCATAAGGTCTATTGTAACAATTACTGGCGTCTGGTCTGTGGTCCAGTGTAAATTTCGAGCCCTGAATAAATATTTAAACTCAAATATTTCTCTCGAAGATTATGCACTTTATATTGAGCGAGCTTTTAGATGAAAACTAACAATACCACTGAAAAATCGTCTTCCAATTTGTCACAGATTGAAATATACACTATGGACACTTTAGGGTCGTTGTGTAAAGCGCGTCCGTATGGAATTAGTCTTTTGTCTGAGGTCCTGGTGTTCCGAGTGTTGGTTGCGCACAATGAATGCATTAGCGACTCTTGGTCGGAGTAAGAGTACAGTGTCGTTAAAAGCGATGGTTTCAAGATGGCGCGGCGTCAAGACGGAATCTATTGTTTGTCTGTTGCCTGATTCAACGGATTCGACTAGATGGTGAAATCTGAAAAGAAATTAGCGCTGCAAAAAGAGTAAAGCATTGGTTTTCCCTTGTATATTGTGAAAGGATAATGAATGCATTGACAAGAGAATACACTATCAACCACAATTTGGTTGATAGTATTAAAATGGTATATAGAAATGTTCGGTAGGCCCCAAGGAAGGCTTATTTGGCCGGTATTCAGTTAAGTCCACAAAAAATGCTCTGAATAAATGTATCTTAACGTCTTGTGTCATCGGCGACCATTTCGAAAGAAGATTTGTCAATACAAAGCTATAATAACGACCAATAAACAACCCCAAGAATGGTTGTTATTATGCAAACACATCCGATTATCATTAACATCACATCTTAATAATTGAATGGGGCGCGTTTCGCTTGAGCGGCCCCTGCAAACTACCAATAAAACAAAAATGAGCCGTGTTGAATTGACTTCTCGTGAAAGAAAAAAGAACCTTGACTTCTCCCATGAGATTCCAACCTCGAGCCCACACTCTGTGCGATGTTTTATCAAAGGGAACAAAAATCACTGGTCATCAGCAGTGTCCGCGGCGCCACGTACACGCCGCAATGCGGGCACCGCGCCAAAGTCCCGGGTGAATTGGTGAGGTTACCGGGCACTGGAGCGCTTCGATTGCTACCCGGCCGGATTCGATGAAGCGAGACCCCCCAGTCCGCGAGGATTCCCTTAAATTGGATTTGGCTGGAAATTAATTCTCGCTGACACGTCAGGTGATGCTGTCTTGACACTACTGAGAGGTGACTTTAACGGTTCATGGCAGGAAACAAACAAAGGTCACGGGGTCACGGACTGACCAATGGTGTGGCACATGACATCACACGTGTTAAGCCAAAGAGCCTAGCATCTGAACGGTAGCAGATGGGGGAAAATAGCTAATATTATTGCGGCTGGTATCATAATAGACTAGATCAACATGTTAGCTTGGCCTATACATGTTCAGAGAATGTTTTGTCTTTACTGGACAACATTTTTAAGTAACACTCCTCTTTTTAATTGATACAATTATTGCAAATGGACAAAGACTATGGGTAAAATATGTTTTAAAAAGCCGAAAGACAATAGAAGCTCATCATTGCTATTGTCAACTTGTCTCAATTGAGATTAGTACCCATCTTGAAACATTCTGCGAACATTTTTATATTATTATATCCTTTCCTTTGTACTGTGACCCGTATTAGGTCAGAAGATCCCCGTTTAGAGAGAAGTCTCCAGTTTTTGTAGGAATTCCCACAAAACAGGGATTGGAACAACCCAATCCACATGCATCGCTCTGGTCCGGGTTTCGAACAAGGAGTACAGAGATGAAAGGCAGTGAAGAAACCACTGAGCCAACCACGTCCAACAATTTATGGAGTGCAACTTTCTTTCAAAGATATCAAACATGAAAGTGATCTATTAGAGTAATAGCCTCTGTTCCTTTACGGAATACAATAGTGACCACTTAGCAACTACTTTAATCACCTAGAATCATTTATAGGGCTCCCTCGCTGGGTGCTCACGGCCCAACCCAAAATTAGTTACAGTGTAATGCATAAGTTAAATGGTTGAACATTCCGGTAATACACTCCCTCAATACATACAACTGAACTTTACACAATACCCTCTACATTCCGAATCCATTAATTCCGCAATGTTTTTCACGGGGAATAGTATTATTAAAATCACATTGTGACAAATATGAATAAAAATAATAACACGAACATTTGTATGAAAAGACACTCATCGCACTTCAAAACAATAAACAATAAAAGAACATCACAAAATTACTTCTGAGATTGAATTATGTCATTTTAAGTTATAATAATTGTATGTTATAATGGCCATAGTTCAGATTCTCAACTCAATCAACAATTTTAAATATGAACATTTTTGACGGGCTGTGTGAACCGTGGGCAGTGTGTACCTGAACGTGCGTTAATCCCAATACCAGCATGTGATTGTCCTAAAATGCTACATGTATGATGTCCCCACCAACGTGGCATCGCAAAATGACATACTTAAAACAACAAAACATGGTACTTGAACAGAATTTGAAAAACATCAGCAACATGGAAGTATGTTACACACAGCGCACGTAATAGCTAATGCACTTTATATACGGGCGGCTCTCAGTCCCTAATTACGCACTAAGTGTTCACGGACATAGACGGAATTTTCATTAATCATCCCGACCCAGTTAGCCTTGTTGTTTTAAGCCATGACATCTCTGATCATTAGCTCGTCAAGGCCTCGGAACTCCGAGACGACAGTTATTAATATCGAAATAATCATAATTCCTTAAACCCACAGCGCCGGGCTTCACAAGTTTTAATTATAGCGCGCCCGTGTTTGCCGTTGTGAGCTGTGAGTCGGCCTCGTTCCCCCCAGAGTGCATAGACCCTGGGGACGAGACTTACTCAGACCCAACAGTGCACGATAAGACTTGTTAATGATTAGGCTCGATAGTTTGTATAGTATCGTAACTAGACTCGTCTTACTATAACAACCTTCTTTTAAACTACTAACTCGTGTGTGGCGGAGCTTAAAAACAAGATGGCGCCCACATTGACCGCTTAAGACGGACCTGCCTCATGGCTCAACGGAGCTTCATTGTTTCTGTCATTTTGGACAAGCTGGCACTATATTTTGACAGTTAATGGGTTCTTAGGCTGGCTCCAAACAGCTTAACCTTACAAAAAGCAACAAACAAACAAACTTTCAATCAATTAGGTTGATTGCTCTGACGGAGGTAAACCCCTTATGATTCAACGTTAGTTTGAATTTTATTTGATGGTGTTAGTTTAATCCAACTTGACTTTTCACTGAAATTATTTATATGTTTTATACCTCTATCTACCAGAAATCGGAAAAAACAACGTGTATGCTCTCCGGTAAAAAAAACCCCCAACAAAAACAAACAAACAAGCAAACCCTGCAAACAAACAAACATCAGTTTTAGATGTCGGGGGAAAACCCTAAACTTGGGAATATAACACGCATTCTGATAGAGACTGAAAACTCAACCCACACGGTTCCCAATCCGGAAGAGACAATGAATAATCCATGATTTACTTTTTCATTTTGTATTTTCCATAAATAATAATATTAACACTTCGGGTATACAAACAGAGTACACATCAAGAGTTTTGAACCACATTCTTCGTTGTCTCCAGTATTTTAGATAATGTCATGCCAAAATTAACCCATCCCGTGCCTTAATGTAGTCTATTTTGATAAATCCAGACCAAGCACAACGAAACGCTCGTTGCATTTTGTCTCAACCTTAAAAACCAATTTTAGATCGTCCGAACTGATACATCATTGTAAAACGTGAGCTTCCATATTCACAAAATGGCTCATCTCTTTTTTCCCCCGTCCGTTTTGAGTGCACCTCACTCCGGCAGACCCCCGTCTCTCCCACACAACGCACTTATTTGATTACTTGTCCATTAGTATCACCACATAAATACAGATAGAAGACGATGTTACCCTGTCACGGTAAATAATTTAAGCCGTCCCCGAATAGCGATCATAGTGCTCTAATGACCAACTAATTCGCCCCCCGCAAGAAACACACACACGAACATACACCACTTCCAACACGCGCGCAACGCTCGCCATTATTGCAAGATGAAGAAGGGGGAAAAATTACTAGCATAAATATTTTGAGAGATGATATTTTGTCTCCCATCTCGCCCGTCTTCGTGCAGCGCGGGTGGCGCCGGGAACAACTCAGCTCAGAAAGTGAGCTGGCAGCTCGCTAAACTTAACCGAAATGGAGCCAAGCATAAAGTGCAGGGGCGAAGCTGATGCGGGTTGCTATTGTACGTCGCTGTCATTGGAGATGTACTAATCTCACTAATTGCATCCCTGCAACTCCCTTCCCGCCAAAAAACCCCGTATCTCCCGCCAAAAAACATGCTTTTCAATTACAAGCAGCCGCAGCTCGCCTCTTGTATTGTTTGGCATTTATGTTTACACTATAATCCCCTTGCGACTGTTGACAAAAGTAATCTAGCTATGAGAACGCGGGTACGCTGAGACTCCCTAGCGGTCCATTACGATATTGATACCGGGCTGGCTTCAGCAGGGAAAATTGATTGATAATGGGAGAGGATCTTTGGTGGACACATTAAATTACAGAATTTAATTCGACTTGGAGATGAGTGCGTTGTGCTCGAGCAAGTAGACTCTTTTTATCTCCTCTCACTCCCTCTTCTCCATCCCCTTCTCCGATCTGGCTTGATGTAAGAGCTCCCCAGCTCCCGCGCAAGATTAAGATGAAAACTGCACAATGCCTCATCCGTAGTCAAGCCAAAGCAATCCCACAAATTGACACCCAGGACAGCGGACTGCAGCTTCCCTGCACGCGCGTTAAAGTACCATCCTCACTTTTGATTCCCCCCTTAATTGCGGGGATGAACACGTCTTATAATTGAATTTGTCTTGTTCGGACTTACCCGGTGATGTGTTTGCCTTCAAGTGAAGAAAATGACTAGGGTGTAGTGCTGCGGGGAGACACGTACTGCATATACCTTAGTCAACTGGGGGAACCAAAATGGAATATAGCGGGGTAGAAATGAAATTGATCTGTGGTGAGACGGGAACGATATCGTAAAGTAAACAACGTATCGTCAGAACCCGGAGGAGCTCCCATGGGACATTTCGCACGGGAGAAGTTTTTTTTTTCTTCTTTCATATAGAAAGTTCTTTATCTGATGCTGCGACTAAAACGTGCACAGCCAAGGGTGGCAACGGGAAAATCAAGTTGTCGCGCCGGGTGCAAAACAGATACAACTGTCACCGCAGGGCGCGATGCTTGGGCCACGGGCAGAATAGATATCCGTGTACTGCAGATTTTGTTAACTATATTATGGATCTTAATATTCAGTTAGAGATTGGAGATATTGAAAACACTATCCTGAAACAATCTGCCCGTCATGGTTATTGACTATCTCTGATTCACGGCATTGAGTAATTGAAAAGGGGTTTTTTCATATAAAAAGAAAATGATAATTGTAAAAATCATTATTTGCAGGAAGAGACAATTTCTCGAAAATTAAAAAGTACTACACCTAAAAGTGAAATCATATGATAGCTTGTTGTCTTTTCTTTCTTTGTTTTCGTGTTTTTGTTTTGTTTGTTTGCTTGTTTGTTTTCCTTTTTAGGGGACAGGGTAGGCGTAGGCAGGGGTATGGGTTGTTTAATTTTATTAAAAACAAGTAGGGCCTATCCTTTCACTTTGGGACACACGTGGATACAACGCAGACATTTGTCTCCATTATCATATGGAATACATTGCCCAGGCGAGGAAGCTCCAGGAGTGCCACCGTATCATGTGGGCCAATTTCATAGAGCTGCTCGAAGGATATTGCTAAGCAACAACAAGCAGGATACCAGTCACATAATTATGCTACATAGGAAATGGTATTTTAGCTTGTAACCCTTTTCCTTTAACTTTGTTGTGATTAGCTAGTTTTTGTGCTTAAGCTTTGTGCCTATTTTTAAGCACCTCTATGAAATTGGGTCTTATAGATAAAAAGATGGTATTTCATAGATTGAAGCAAGTCGACTGGTCATTATCATTTATCATGCACCCTAAGATGGCTTCTTTTATGGATCAAGACAACCTGCCGTCTCACCAAGACGATTTACTGAAACTAAGAAGATGAATTAAGTTACAATCTTATTTTTCGTAAGTCGACTTGGCGAGTAAAAGTATCTATTTCCTTATCTGATGGCACTGCTGGAGACCCGTACTTAATTTTCTCGTAACACATTAGATTTTTGAATGTTTATAATAATTGAATTTTTATTTCATGCAGACTTGCGTAAATTGTGTTTACTTCTTACTTTCAATATAATATTTGTTTATAATAACAAAGAATGTTAGTAATAATAACAATAATACTATAAAAAAATAAGCGCACACTTACCTATAGATCAAGGCGCTTTACAACATTACCCCTATTCATACTTTTAGACCATTCCTCAAACTTTCTCAACTCCCTGGGTAGCATACAACCCCAAGCTGCTTAAGTTGGGTTAATCCAACACAATGCTGTATCAGCCCTCTCAGGCTCATATTTATACACCTTGGTTAAGAGAAGCAATTATGGTTAAATGCCTTGCTCGAGCACAAGCGTCAAGACCGGGAATCGAACCCACTCCAATGATTCAACCATCAGAACATGAGTCTGATGCAGTAGACTGCTCGGCCAAGGCACACCTATATGCAAATGTACTGAGAGAAAAAGACACTGAAAAGTCATCAGCCTGAAATTAAAAAGCTCCTTTTTAGAATGAAGCCTCTCGGATAAAAATCCATCCGAAATTCCGTCGAGGAAATAGCATTTGAAGACCCGCCAAATCACCGTTGCCTTTTTTGATTGCCGCTATCGAAATAAGCCAAAGCCCAAATGGTTCAGCAGGAAGGTGATGGGATTGTGCCTGGATACAAGCATGGCATTTGGTGGCACACTGTCAGAGCATGTCACGAGACAGATATCTGGATTTAGGGCCATCGCTGAATTTGACCATTGAAAATAGAGGCAGAATCATGCAACTGCAGCTTTTTTTTTTAAATTGTGAACTATGCTTGACCTGAATGTTTTCGAAAGACAAACCCGTGATGGGCTGACATCCAAACATCTTTCTCATGGCATACTCGGACTGTGGGCCGAGTTCCCTGCTTGCATCATCAAACATTCAGGAAAAACTCACACAAATATTTCCCCTATGTGCCCCACTAAAAATTAACATGCGGAAAATGCATGTCTTCACCCAGGTTTCGTTGCTGTCACTAAACAATTCACAGGATGGTTGTAGTGTGTGTTTTTGAAAATTAGTAGGTTGGAAAAAATGTACTCTTCACAACGATGTATTGCCCTTTAAGTAAGAACCACCTAAAATAATTATCGTTTTTAGACTAGGAGCACTAAGGCAAGATTCTATAAAAATTAATGTCCCTACCCTTTTTGAGCGCTGGATAAATAATAAAAGTCTCTCTTTTCATTATTTAACCCAAAACACGTTCAGCCTCCTAAAAACATTTTCAGTTGAGGGGTATTAGCTGTTAGTAGTACATCATTTAAGGTTAATCCATTGTAATGGAAGGGGCGAGATCATTGGGGGTCATTGCGGTTTGTAGGTCACTTCGCAAAATGGACATACAAAAGGTGTCAAAACTGCAACGTCAGTAAGGACATCAAAAAGATACTAAATCAACTAAATAATTATACAAACACTAAACCCTTGAATGGCCCAGGCCAAATTCTGGGGGAAGTAAACGAAATATTTTCAGCCGAGAAAATAACGTGGATTGTGATATCTTCTCCTTCTTATTTTTTATTTATTTATTTTTTTATTTTTTATTTCCGAGTTTTCAATTCCATTTTGTTTTCTCCCATCAATGTTCTCGGATCTATCTGTAACAGGAATGTTTCAGAACACCTTCACTGCGCTGAAGAGTTGGTTATGGATACTGCTATTAATAATAATACCGAGGTCTTATATAGCGCACGTATCTACGGCGCTTGCACAAAAAGAAACAATTTTAAGATAGCTTTTTGATTTGAATTATGAGACCGATTTATGTAGCACTTCATGAGGGTTTACAAGGTGCTGCGGTGCACTTAGCAGCCACTGCCAGAAACAGCGGGGCAAACCATTTCTCTTTAAAAGTAACTGGTTTCTTTTCCGTGCGTTGTTTAAACAGCGCACAGGTTTACGTCACATACGAAGGACGAAGTATAGACCGTATCGAATATGACGTTACCTTTCAATAATACCCACAACATGGCGTCTGTGAGCGTGTGCGTGTGCGTGTGCCATAGAAATCAAACCAGGAACGCTAAGACGCGTTTAGACGCGCATACGGCCTGTCCTATGATATGGCCGCTTTCATGCACTCTGCGTTCATGGTTTGATTTCTATGGCACACGCACACGCAGTCACACACGCTCTCAGCCGCCATGTTGTGGGGCATTTGAAAGGTAACGTCATATTCGATACGGTCTATAGGCCTAAGTGTCATGTCTAAGGACACACGTGTCAAGAGCGGGAATCGAACTCAGATATTGTAATTTACTAATCAAATCATGAACAGGGATTTTGGTCAAAAGAAAGTGTTTTTATGACCAAAAAACCACGTCATCTTAAAAAAACTGTTATGTGCGTTTGTTTGCCTTGTCAAAACGAACAAGGGCGAGAGCTCGTTTAAAACTGACATGGGTAAAGGTTAATTAACACGTTGAACCCATCAATACGAAATTCCGTACCGGGAAAGTAATAAAGTCTTTCCAACTTGTCACGGTAGTACGAGAAGTTTAATTATATCTTTACAACAATTAATTGGCAAAGAAACCAGTAAATCTTATTCACAAATGTTATATTTTTATATATATATATAACTTTTTTTCATTTATGCCAATCCCCAAACGCCTCGTGATTACAAGGTCTTAACTCAACTCCCGCGTGACTTTGAATCCCCTAATGACATAAACAGATCATTCCTACTCCACATTGATTTCTGCCGAGCTCAATCCTCAAGTTTCCCCCCTCTGTTATTAACTTATTAACTATCGGCGTCTAAACTGACGAAGTATACAGTCTCTAACCGGGCTCTCTCCATATGACGGGTTCGCTTCTCAGGTAATGCGTCTGGCAGACCTGCAACGCATCCATATGTTCACATCATACTGAATCACTTTGCCGAAAAATAATGCTCATTTAATAAAACCTATACTCATCGGTTTCGAGTCACCGGTCATGCCGGCAGCCGAGCCCCCCCTGCAAAAGCCACTGCCTCTCCTTGCCCAAATGCTGCCGATTGATGTATCTTCTCTACCCAGGTTTTTTTTCTCCCCCTTCTCTGTCTTCTTTCTATTTTAATTTGAGTAGAGATGATGTTCTCTTGACGGCAGCATTGGAAGACACGGTGTATGAGTCCGAGTATTGAAGCAATTTACCACGGTCGGGTGATGCGGGATGGATTTCGCGCTGCTCGGCGAGCCATGTGTGACACGCAGACGGAAAGATGTCGGTGATAATGAGAATTACAAGTTATTAATAAAACCCATAATGGCACTTGAAGAAAAAGAGGCATTAGCCTCAATTATCTATTTATCCTGGTTGGCCAAATGGGGATATAATGATCTCTTAACGGCAGAGTATATGGTCTCTAAGAACCAAAGTTCATTAAATAAAGTATCGCTGTAATAGAACTTGAAATAATTCAAGCGAACTGCGGTTTTTTTTCTCTCTTCTTTTTCTAAGAGTTCCTGTCAGTCACTTCCTCATTTGGCGCAAGTACACTATAGCACAAACAACAGATAATCGAGTTTGGTCAAAGTGATATAGAAATTTACTTGAAGTAAACTAACCAAAACTTCATTTGCATGAAATTTTAATAGAGAAGTACATAATTATCATTAATTGGCTCCTGATGGCATAAGGTGCTTAAAACTTGATTGTTTGGAATGATGAAATATTCAGCAATCGGCCCGAGAAGACTACGCATCGTGAAGCTATCTAACTGTAAGCAATGCAAAAGACATGCTAGTTTGCCGTAAGTGACGCATTTATGCAAAGCCATTGTGAACGCGCACACGCGCAGTCAAGTCTACTCTATAGCTCATGAAATACACGTCTGCTTACGCATTTATTTTTGTTTAATAGTAAGCAGTGTTGTAGCCCTGTATATGAAAAATACGAGTTCATGAAAAAATACTTCAAAATAAGGTAGGCCTTTATAAACGTTTTGTTGTTGTTGCTGTTGTTGTTGTTTGTTTGTTTTTTTCTTTTTTTTTTTGGGGGGGGGCTAATTTCTTGACGACAATGTGTGCTTGTAATTATAAATATTTTGCGCTTTTCCTTGCATTAACACACGTAAGAAGTGGAAAGGTAAGTGGTATTTTGACCACGAGTATACTTACAATCAGAGTCCGAGTACATTTGCAGTCGACTATATCGAGTCTTTGAGTACAGATACATTAATTTTTCAGTCGAGTGTCGAGCATGGACTTCCAGTACCATTATTTTGCTAGCTAAGTAAGTGATTGTTGAGAACTGGTCCAATGTTGTGCCGTGGGGTTGTTGACGTTCCACCATGGTGCATTTCAAGTATACGTTACTATTCCTTGAAAAGATTGCCATATTTTGTCCACAAGCGTAGAGCCCCTTTTCAAAGATGGTGTCTGGCCACTTTACTCGTCCGGGGGCACACCCAAAAAAATAAAAATACACGCCGAAAAATTTACACAAACAAAAATATATTATTTAATTATTTGACACAGATCATTTTCCCAGATGATTCCAAATACTATAATATTTTATCTTTGAAATGAGCGCTTTGTCCGACGTTTGTAACAAGAATATTATATTAAGTGAAAATTCCCACACTTGACTGTCTTCGAATGGTCATATCCTTTTAATAATCCGGCCAGATATTATGAAAACTTGTCTACACAGATCATTGTGCTTTGTTTGGTGGAGCAAAAACAAAAACAAAAACAAAACAAAACACATGACCTTTCTTTTGTTTACAAACACTGAGCGCCGTTTTTTTTTGGGGGGGGGGTTGCAAAATATATAACTGTGTTGGATGGATACCTGAGTCGATTTATCAGTAATGGGCAAAATGACGAACAATTATTTTATTCAATTATTTAATTATTATTTTATATTTTTTATATAATATATATTATCTGATGCGAAGTAGTTATTGTATCCTGTTTTGTTTTATTCATTTACTTTTGGGGGGGGGGGGGGGTGATAGTAAGTTGTGATATGAATGACCGTTATTATAGTTTGGATAATGTTGGTTCCATCTTTAACTGCGTTGACGTCATCACATCGTGTCAAACAATGGAAACGCATAACTTTGTACGCGCGGCGGACAGGATGGTCCAATGATCAATCTTTATTTTGACCTCTACCCGAGGGCGCCCTTCTCCAATGACGTCACGCGCATACGGTCTATTGGAGTTCTAGGGTGATAATAACAAATTAGTGCCATAGGTCAGTTTGATGGATTCATACGTCAATGGAACAGTCTGAAGGTTATAATATTGAACCGTGATACATCAAAGTTACAATGCAAAAGTTGGCTGTAAAAAAATTACACCATGAGTGTTGTCACATATAGATACCGAAGAGAGTGTCAAAGTTAACACTGAATGGTGTTAAAATAGCACTAATTTCACCATGAGTGTTGTCACATATAGATACCGAAGAGAGTGTCAAAGTTAACACTGAATGGTGTTAAAATAGCACTAATTTCACCATGAGTGTTGTCACATATAGATACCGAAGAGAGTGTCAAAGTTAACACTGAATGGTGTTAAAATAGCACTAATTTCACCATGAGTGTTGTCACATATAGATACCGAAGAGAGTGTCAAAGTTAACACTGAATGGTGTTAAAATAGCACTAATTTCACCATGAGTGTTGTCACATATAGATACCGAAGAGAGTGTCAAAGTTAACACTGAATGGTGTTAAAATAGCACTAATTTCACCATGAGTGTTGTCACATATAGATACCGAAGAGAGTGTCAAAGTTAACACTGAATGGTGTTAAAATAGCACTAATTTCACCATGAGTGTTGTCACATATAGATACCGAAGAGAGTGTCCAAGTTAACACTGAATGGTGTTAAAATAGCACTAATTTCACCATGAGTGTTGTCACATATAGATACCGAAGAGAGTGTCAAAGTTAACACTGAATGGTGTTAAAATAGCACTAATTTCACCATGAGTGTTGTCACATATAGATACCGAAGAGAGTGTCAAAGTTAACACTGAATGGTGTTAAAATAGCACTAATTTCACCATGAGTGTTGTCACATATAGATACCGAAGAGAGTGTCAAAGTTAACACTGAATGGTGTTAAAATAGCACTAATTTCACCATGAGTGTTGTCACATATAGATACCGAAGAGAGTGTCCAAGTTAACACTGAATGGTGTTAAAATAGCACTAATTTCTGTAAGGAATATTTTTCAGATTAATCACAAATCATGACCGAGCACGAATAGTGCAAAACCTACAAAAGCTTGATACGAACTCTAATCTCTTATCTACGAATCGCTTTTTGCTCGAGGTCAATCGCCACACGATAATATTTTTAAGCGATCCCTCGACGTGCAGCAGGCCGAACAACAGAATGCCGTTACAAAAGAAAGAAAATAAACCTTGGGAATAATATGTTTTTCTAATTTTCATTGATAAACAATAATAATATGCCGAAATGTACTTGGTAAGATCGCCCTCATACGTCAGCAGCACACTACAGTTGTAAGTGCATGCAGAGTATACGCTGCGTCCGAATTGGCGCCATACCACCCCAGCCTCACTATTTGTCCCATTTCCTTAATGCATGGGAACTAATCTTTAAAATGTAACAATACTGTCCATATTATTATTATTATTATTATTAATATTATTATTATTATGCATTTAGATACGCTATTCATAGTATAACTATATCACAGAGAATGATTGATCTCAGAATGTTCTGTTAATTAATGCAAAAAATGTAGGCCTATTACTATTAATGGGCTTGTTTCCAAACTTTCTGATCCCGTTATTTATTTATTTATTTATCTATTTCATTTCTCGGGCAGATAAAAAGTAAAATATATTAATGAACATTGGTATAAAAACATTAAAAGATACAACGAAAGCAGCTTACAACAGGCTGTAGTGATAGCATGATCGGCAGCAGTCGTTCGCGCATTGAATTTAGCCTCAACTCAAGGCGTTCTTGTACGATTATAATAATGACCAGACTAAACAGTACATCATCGACAGATGGCGCACTTCAAGTAAGTTTTGAACTTTGGAGCGAAGACTTACAACCACACACTGTCTATTAACAGAAGTTGCTTAAGATGGGTAAATAGCGGGTGGAAGTCAGCGTCTGATTTGCTTGTGCATCATTTCAGTTGCCGGTCGTGACTGCAGATTGTCAAGGGATTACCCAAAACAGTTTACAATATTAAGTAGTATTTGAACTTGACTTTAATACAACCCAAGGAAGTGGAGGATAACAAAACGATACCCAATGAGAATGGGGAGTGGGGTGGGTCCACAAAGAACTGAAAGATTCAGAACTATACACATAAGTTTGTTATGGGGAGTGGGGTGGGGTGGGGGGGGGTCCACAAAGAACTGAAAGATTCAGAACTATACACATAAGTTTATTTGTTCATGCACTTCATACACATTTGCCTAATGACATCTGTTTTCGCTTTGTGCTGGTGTATGGTGTTTTTATGAAAATGGGGGGGGGGGGGGGGTTTCGCACAAACAAAAACTTTAAAATTCAAAGCAAAAAACAAAAATTTAAGTTCAATTTGTCACACACTTTACGTACATATTTGCCCGATGCTATTTGTTTTCCCCCTTTGTGCTGGTGTATGGTGTTTTGATGAAACAACTAGAGATGTGCATCACTAAAATAATCCCACGGGACCTACTAGTGATAATCACCAGACAGATTACAGCTGCAGACCAGCGTGACGAAACGTCCACGCACAAACCCATCAGTAGCCCCTTAACCCGAACTTGTCATTATTAGAACCTTAGTAATGGCATCATTATGATGCTCTGGACTCTAATGGCCATTCCGCTTGTGTGACTCCAATTCCAAGTCCATAATTTGTTGAATAGATTAATCACATTTTTTTTTATCAAGTACCCCTCAGCTAATTAGAGTGTTGATTTGTGCAACAGGTAAAATCCAATCATATTATTGTGACCGTGTGAGGCCTCTATTTCATTTGAGATATTTATTCATTCGAGCAGTAGTCAATTCCAGAGTCTGAGAACCACTGTAGTTCGGAAACAATGAAACTCCTCTGCTCGGCTTCACCCAGCTATTTGTTGTGTGGAGCTGGGGGAAGGGGAGGGGGAGACGACGGGCAGCTGTAATTTCATAATTAGAGTGGATTATACAATCAGAGAAAAATACAGAGGTGTCTAATCTCCATAATGGAAGGTATCAACCAGACATGTTCCGGTATCATTTGGGCATGCTAACAAGAACAAAATATTGTTGACAAAAGTATTTCGCTTAACAGCAAAAAGTCGCGGGTAACCTGTCAAAATAACCTGCAATTATATTATTGCCTGACAGCCCGAAAGTACGCAAATTAAAGTTCCTTTTGAGAAGATCAAGCAAGCTGGAAAGTCTGTCTCAATAAAGAAAGACTCTGAAAGATTGCCTCTAAAACAAATACATTCAACAGAGGCATCAGGATGGAAAAAACTTACATGAACCACTTCAAACTTGTAGTGCTACTGCTCTTAAAATCCCTTCTTGTAACGCGTATGCCCTATCAGAGTTTAAAGGAATATTCCACAGGGTTTAAAGCAAGCTTTGGCAGATGTAGGCTTCGAATTGCTGGAACCAAGTGGGTTGCTCGTTTTGTACTGATCATGGGTTTTCGGAAGCGTAAATTCGATCCGTCTTCTAAGTTTTCGAGAGACACATAGCGCAATGAGCCTGTGAAAGTGTCATCAAGTTATGTGGTTATATCTGAGTGAAAACTCAGTAAACAAATATTGAAATTTTGACGGGGATTTTGTGCACTTTACGTAGATGCTTCTTTCGATTTGTGCAATCGAATTAAGCAGAAGTGATTTTGTGCAAGCATTTATAGTGTCGACCTGTGAACAAAATAATGTCCTGGGTCGATTTCACACAGAGCTATGAGATTGATCTTAACCGTCTATCAATCTTAAATGCTAAGCAAAGAGTGGTGTCACAATATTAATCACTAAGGAAATATTGAAAACTCATCTTAAGATCAATCGTAATGCTTCTTGAAATCAATCCCAGGTAATGTAGGGCCGAACTATGTGGACTTACAAACGTCCACACAGTGTTTAAGGTTTTCACAAATTAGCACACTATCCCCCCTTTTTTAAAGTGAGTACTGTCGTATTGAGTTTGTTTGTCTAAAAATCAGTCCTAAAAACAGTTTCTCTTGGAAATGCGAGTTTTAAGAATGTCTCTTTCCCAACTACACAATATTATCAAGAGAATGTACACAGAGAGTATACATGTAATTAAAAACTGTGTGGTATTACAGTCTAGACTTTGAAAGTATTGTAGTGGGAAATGTAGTTCTCTACACGAGGTTTCAGATTAAGATTTTAAAAAAAATCGAAAATTACCAGCCATGTATACTTTCACTAGACTGTGAATTAATGTGGAGAGAAGATATATAAATAAATAAATAAATAAATAAACATGTATTGAAATATCTCACTACCATGTGCTAACTACAACTTTAATATCGTATTTCATTCAAGAACTGCAGTAAGTCTTCTATACGTTTCGATCAGTCTCCATCGGGATTCAGTTTGATAAACCAAATTTAAAAATGTGGGTGTAATTTTTGAGATAGAAAGAAAACTTAATGTAAATGATATCAATTTCTAGAAGACTGTTGAATTCTCGAGATGGAAATTTGTTATAAGAGGAAAAGGGCACGTGGCTGTATATGGGTGTGGAACAATGCTTGGTTTAAAGAAAACTGTGTTCCTTTCCGGTCTAAAACAGGATACCATGATTTTATCCAAATAATGTTCTCCGCAATAAGTGAGAAAAACCAAAGGGGGGGGGGGGGGGGGGCACACACAGAAACAACAAAAAAGCTTGGCTGGTTGATGATGATGATAATGATGATAAAGAAGCGATCGGTTGCCATGGTAGTCCGAGGCCAAATATTGATGATGTCTAATTGTTCCTCTGCCGTGACGCTTGCTGTCTGTTAATGAAATTGGACTTGTGGTATTGTTGTCTTCAATTATTTCAACTGGTAATCCAAACAACACCAGGCATGCTGGCTGCTGGTGTACACTAACCACTGTACACCGGCACGGGCCTGGCTGCCGGGTTTAAAACCTTAGGTAATTAAAAATGACTGCGCCCATGAGGAGTGGGAGGAAATTGCACTTGTACCAATAATGGTTAGCGTATGTTTTGACAATGTTCATCATAATACAGCCTTGTATTTATACAGAGTTCATTAAATTTTCCACGATAGTGCAAATGGAGAACTGCGGACGTTGAGCTGTGCTCCGGGCAGAGGAAGGCCGCTTGTGGAGAGCGGAGGTAGGGGGCCATTGTTACAAGTATCCGATTGCTGTGATAAAAATATCATGCAAAACAATCGTTTTCAAAATAGAAGACGGTTATCAATAGAACGCAACACAGTTTTTGTTGTTTTAGCTCTGGTTCCATGAAATCAGATACAGTGTCACGGGTAACTATGAAGGTTACGGAATTTCATATAACTTGAAGTTATAAGGAATATTTCGTACTGCGATTTTCGATTGAACATGTTGCTCTACTTTATGATGTTTACATGATACATTTTCTTTTGCTTTAAAGCACAAGAATGGCGTTCAAAAGGAGTTTCACTAGAATAACGAAAAATACGTTAAAGTGAAACTAATAATGATTAAAAATTAAAATTTATATTGCAAGATTCGAGGCTTCGTGTAAATAGATGTCATGTTCCTATTTTACAGAGCTGTTTCCGTGCAAAATTGAGAAAAGCACAGGCAAATTTGCTTACCACTAAAAATATTACCAGTCAACACTCAATACGCTATCGAACAACTCGTGACTAGTTCCCTAAACTAAGCCGAGCAATTTTGAGCAACATTTCCTGCTTAATAAGGAGCTCTATAAAATTGGGCCCATCCAGGTCTCTCACTCAGCACACCAATGTGTTTATTGTATGAAAATAATTTTATCAAAAATTCACATCAAGTATTTGGATGTTCTTACATTCTAAAAACTCTTGGGTCAGAGTTGACTCGGTTCCGAGTCCCATCCAGGGGGCCTGACCCAGAATCTGTGTTAAAACGAACCAGAAACTGATAAAAATTGACGCTGAATCCAAGTTAATAATTTCAAAGTTTTTTACAAGTTTTTGGGTCAGCCTGACCCAGAAAGAAGTCAGAACCCCTAGGACCCACGATATGGGTCAATTGTTAAAGTGCTGTGACGTACTACACGGCTCTGGCTACACAAAATGATTTGCTAATTCTGAGATTAATAATTTACATGTAAGTTGGTGAAAACCTCGTTCGTTTTTTTATTTTTTTGCAAACCTTGCTTTCCATCCGTATTCGCACTCAGGTACAGCTTAGGTACAATAAATCAAATCAGCTTTATACCTACACTCTTTTGTCAATGAAGGGCGTGTCAGTGAAATGAATTGAACAGTCCCCCTCTTTGAGATTTTACTGAGTATTACTTTCTTTTCTTAACATTATTTTTGTTTTCCCCTTATGATATGCATCCTGTGTGTTTTCCAACTTCGATGTTTTACACTTGATACTCTGTGTTTTAAGATTTCTGAAATACATGTTGTACATTTGAAACGTTTTATGACCATTAGGTCACTTGATTCAATTTACAAGCTCACAAAAAGGGTTATACTCTAATATAATCTTTTGGGTTGAACTAAAAGGTTTATCTCAACAAAATATATTTGAAAACTAAGTAATTTGTACCGAGCATAAGAATATATTGCATGTTTTACTCTAAGAGAGTTCACAAATTACTTGGTGCTATTTCCCAAGTGTTTGCGTTTCTTTACACACCCTTTGTGATCACCGAGTACACCAAGGTTCAACAGCAGTAAAACAAACAACTCGTTGTTTTGGAAAGTCACGATCCCCGAAGGAAACACGCCAGTTCAAGAAACCTCAAAGCCCACAAAACCTTGAACCAACGAGCACTTGCACTTTCTCAAAATGTTTAACCCAATGTAATTACGTTTGGGGTGAAGTAATATTTTTAATAAGTCAGTGTTGCACGACTTTAATGGTTAGTTTCGTAGATGTGCACTGTGCAAATGGAATTACCGGCTTTAATTTCTATCAAAGGTGTGTGGCTTTTTATCATTGGTCTGCCTTTTGGAGGATCTTCATGAGTTTTTCTATTATTTTGTGGATTGTTTATTTTCTTGATACGAAGCACGAATACTTCCAGCACTTTATGCGTAGGGTCACAACTCGGAAGCAAAGCTTGATAGAACTGCCTCATCTTGTATACATCTGACCCCCAAGACCACCCCGTTTACCCTCCCACAAGAGAAAGTCACACAATGTTGTTTGACCCGGAAGGACTTTTCTATGCTGTCCCCTTCTTTTGGACACTCTAAAAACTCCCGGGTCAAATTGAATGGATCCAGGGTACCAGGGCCTGACCCATTTCTAGATCAAGCTGAACGGATCCAGGGTACCAGGGCCTGACCCATTTCTAGATCAAGCTGCCCCGGAAACTCCCGGGTCAAATTGAACGGATCCAGGGTACCAGGGCCTGACCCATTTCTAGATCAAGCTGCCCCGGAAACTGGTTGAACATGGGATTTTAGCTCGGATTCAGAATCAGTTTGTTTAAATTTTGGGTCATTATTGTCATTGATTCTGGGTCACACTGACCAAGAAGTTGGTCAGGCCAATGTGACTCGAAACCGGGTCAATTCTGGGTGTTTTGTAGAGTGTAATTTTGTATCAATGTCTCCATTGGTCGCCATATTACATAAAATCTCTCCTTTGTTAAAGTCCTCTGGCTGGACAGGCAGACTTGCTCACGACTCATTCCCATGGACATTACAAAATCATTCAATAACGTTACCTCACACTCTAAAACCTCAAGTTATACAAAGTCTTCGACTAATGCTTGAACCAACCTGAGGATAGTTTACCTCACAAGTCACAAACAATATAATCACAAAAAAACCAAATCAGTTTTACAGCAGCTTATCTTCAAAAATATTTTACCGGAGTCCTTAGAATGGTTGACAGGGGCAGTGTACATTTCAAAAAATAATACCTTTTCTAAAAATTTCAGTTTTCGAGATTAGAGTGATATCACACAGTTTGAAAGCCGTATTTGCATACACACAAAGTTATTTTGACAGAATTTGCCATCAGAGTAATTTACTAGGGATTAAGGGTGGGGGAGGGGATTAAGGGTGGGGGAGGGGAGGGGTGAATACTGGTCAATTAGCATTAGGCCTACTTAGGTTTGGATAACACGCCCTCAAGCTTCCCGCAGCCCGGATCGAGTGCCACGGGCTTATTACGATTGCATGCAAATGCAATAGAAATAAGAATAATATTTCATACAATATTGCCATCGTGTTTCCACTGTAAACCACTAACTCTCACCATAAGTCTTGTCAAAAGTTGTTCTGATAATCAGTTATGTCTTTTTAATTTATGCAAAATGAATTCGAAAAAAGAATAAGGGTTCACCCGCATGCTGTCTCAATGGCACAATTACACTGCGAAATGATCATTGTAGATAGAGGGCAGCATTTAATGTTGCTGTACACGGCTTGTGTTTTAACGACACGTTGCCAAGGCACATGACTGTCAGCTGCTATAGACACGAGTTCAGTTGTCTTTTAATTTCAAATTATAAAAATTAGGTTTTTTTCTAATCAACAAGCCATTTGATATCCAAATTATAATTTAAAGAACGAGTTCCAGATGGATGAGCTGATAATTTGGAGAAAATAGACCGTCATCAATCAAGTTTCGTTTTGCAAATTTGTAGCAAATTGGAACTTTGGGCAACTTGTTTCTGTCAATACATTAAATTCTTCTAACAAATTTATAGGTTTTGACTTGGGTACATTCTGGTTGTTCCCCTTTTATGTCTTCTCAAAAAGGAAACAACCAGAATTCCAGGCTTTGCATGGGAACATAATATCATTTGAATTTTTTTCGGGCACACTTTTTATAAAAAGAAGGGAAACCAACTGATGGCCCTTATCAGGGCCAACACTTCTTCTTAGCTATAGAAGAAATTAATATGACATGTGCCTGAAATACTTTCCATAAACACCAGTATATCTACAATTTCCATAAGACAACATTAAAAACAGACAACTTGCAAAACGACACAAGTAATTACTATTTTAAAAAACCGTTTATACAAGCACATATTTACTGCTGATACATTATGCCGATTAAAATAATTTTTAGACTTCAAGAAAGACTCTGCTAGGGTCAAAACGTAAGGCCACTCATTTTAAAAATAATTTCATTACAATCGCAACTACGAATGGATCCGTTTAAAGGGAAGGTACATCTTAGGTTGGGAAGAGTACGAAAACTCCCGCTCAAAATTGACCTGGACTCATTCCGGGTTCCGGGGGGGCGTGGCCTGATAATTATTTTAGAGTCAGGCTGACCCGACCTCGAAACGTGTTTTTTTTGTATGGATTATGAATCAGATTCTACCTTAGTTTGACAGAGTTTCGGATCAATTTGACACAGATTCCGAGTCATGCTAACTCATATTGGGTCAGGCCCTATGGTGGGACCTAGAATGCAGGTCAATTCTTACCCATGATAAACACACCACCCAACCAACAAACCTATGAACATTTCAACTGGTTCACATGAATATGAGAGCAACCAAAACACGATTAAAAATATTTTTAGTTTCAATTATTTATTTTTTGCGGTTTTAGTTTAAATTATAGACTCTTAGATTGTTTCAAGAATTTTCTTTTCATGTCAAAGACTCTGTTTACTGAAATGTCGTAAACAAAATGTTCATGTCGATGCTCTCAAATGGTTGGCGTATAAATTGAATTCATTCAAATAATAGCCTCCACAATATACTATACAATGAAAATTCAAAAGTTGAAACGTAAGACACATATCTCATATTTCACAATAAGTGTTTATAGTTATTAAAGTGATTTTAATCATTACACATTCACTTTATCGTGATGTTTGATACTTAAAATTTGTCACGTTGGAAGAGCTCTTGATAATCCATTTAACCCTGCGTTGATGAGCTCTACGTCAAGTTTGATGTATGGATAATCTACTCTATGTACATACAGCTTTCGTCATCTTACAACAGTACAGGACCATCTGTCTCCGTTTATTACAAACAAAAATCAAGAGAAGCGCTTGGTAGAAAAACGGCAAGATGTTACAGCGCCCTCAATCTGTAAGCACTCCAAAAAATTATTAGGCATCGCCACAAAGCAGTTGCATTGAAGATCTTTCAATAAATCCTGACGACAAAATAACGTCACAATGACGTAACAATTACGTCAACAGATCGAAGGACGTTTCAGTTAAAATTGTGCAAAGGGCTGTCATTTTGCTAACGAGAGCCTGCTTAAAAAGGACAGTGTGGCATTTCACTTGCCCGAACGAGTATTATTTGCAAACAATAATTTTCTTGTGGGAACGAGTTGTGCGCCGCCAACGTTGCCAAATGTTAGCAACACACTGTGAACTCGGTGTTCGCGCTTTAAACAAAAGGGGTCGTTCCTTTTCAAGATGGACAGGAAAATTATAAGCAGGACAAAATGAAAATTAATGTTCAGTGAATGTATAACGCAGCACTCGAGGTGAGGTGACCTTTTGTATAGGAATACTAAGTAGGAACACTGAAATTTATTGGTAATGTCATGACTAAGGGGCGCCATATTTATACCAATCAGTCACTGATGAGCGCCAACCCGGCCCAGAGGAACAATGTGTTTGATCCGTATCCGTTTCTGCTGTGTACGCCCTCTATGTTAGCCATGGGCAAAAAATATCTGTACCATGTGATAAGCGTACGCCAAAACTGTAGCACATAAACAAAAATAACACAAGCTGCAATTTGCGGTACAGCAAATGGCAGTGCATTAGTTTCCTCAACGCTACAATCACCAATATCCATCACTGCCCCTCCCCCTCTCCCGGTGGAGCTTAAAATAAAGTTAATTAAATGGAATTTAATGGAATGCAAACGCGTCTGCGGCACCATCAGCCCCATACAAAAAGGCGCGTTGTTCCATCATTTTGCCAACCAAAATGTTAGTGCGCACGCGTCATGTGCAATTTACATATTTCATGGGAAGGGTATAGTACCTTCTGTGTTTGCTTTGATAACGGTTCTTCATTCAAGCAATGACATTTTATTTATTGTGCAAGTCTTGCGAGTATCAACAACGAGAAGACTGTACATTCTTTGCAATCAAATCTTCTTAAGATTATTTTTATAAAACACTCTTAATGTTTCAAATACACATATAGCAATTCGCTATAAATACTATTTCAATTGTTTTTACAATACAATTAATTTGTTGAAACCAGCATTAAAACAAATTTGAAACTTAGGACAAAAATGCTTGTTTTTCATAAAACCCATTATCACGTCCGAATTCGTGTGACTATTGGTTTAATGGTAACATGAACATCAGTTTGGCAATAATCTTAATTATTTACAAGTAAAAACCCCCAAAAAGAGGTCAAGGCTTTCTTTGTAGATTTGTTAAAATATGTTTTACTTTCATACATTTCATGGCTAACTTTTACTCATGGTATAATATTTAGGCCTATTGCCATAAACTACATTAATTAAACGTTTGCAGAAACATAATCGCAGAAACGTAAGACTCAATTATGGTTGGTGCCAAATTGGTCCTGGTAGTTCCAATAGGCGCGAGACTTGCACAGTCTATTAAATTTGGCTATCAGTACTCACTTACTAATGGATGTAAATTATAGTCCATGAGTATGTTATGATTTATATATTTACGCCATATGAAGTAACAAGATCTTTCAAAAACGTCAAGATGCTTTGTTCATTTCTTAGTGACACAAGGGGGACGGGACACTCAAAGTTCAGCCAAAGACGCTGTGACAAATGACTTTGTGTTTAAAACCACCAGTCTCATGATGTTCTGCAAAACGACTTGACTTACTATAAGTTTATAACCAACTTAAAATATTGTTTTTTGTAGATATTTACAATCAGGGTGAAGTGTTTATCTTAGAGTGTCTGTTTATCAGGAATCACAATGAGCACTGGATGAGAAAACAGGGGAGAACCCGACTAGGCGAAGGTTGTCCTTGTGCTCCTTTGCACGCTCACGTAGTTCGGCAATGCTTGTGCTTCGTCGGGTCTCTGGACTCTTATCCATAACAAAGTCACCCAGAACTGTCGACAGTGACGCCCTGGCGGTCATGGGTGGTAAGATGCGGGGAACAACGTGGATGAACGGTATACCTTTGGTTGAAGAACTTCCTCGGAGACAACTCGTCATAGCGTGGCAGTCTGCGGTGGAGGGGTGTCTGCCAACAACAGACGGCTCATCGCAAGACGAAGTTGATGGATTCGTGGACTGCTTGGCAACGCTTCCTCCGCCGAATATTCGACCGTCTCTCTTCTGCGTCCCTGTGCTCTTTTCTTGTTTTCTCCACTTAGCCCTTCGATTCTGAAACCACACCTGAAAAAGCAAAAGATGTTTGCATTAAGAGCGACGGCACTAAGGACGCGACAGGAATGCAGCCCCGTAATGCGGCACCTGAGTTCACCGCATTGCACGGTTTGTTTACAAATTGGCGCGAAATTAAAAAGGGGGGCGGAAAAAAGGCGGGAGAAAACGAGAACGAGAACGATGAAGAAAATTGATCTGTAATCGTCTGTGTAATAGATACATCTCAGAAACAATTGAGATGTCAGTCTTAATGCGCTTAAGTGAATTACACTCGGCTCGTACACATAAATGATGTCATTAGTGGGGGAGAAGGAGTTGGGGGAATAATTGTGGACGGGTGAAACCGGACCGTGGAACAAGCAGGTGGTATGGGCACAGGGCAATCTGAATGCAGTAATAGCATCGATTAAGAAGCATTTATCAACGCTTAGTGGTTGGCGGTGAGTTTAATGGATTGTTTCAAAGCCTTCAGACTGCCAATACTTCTTTCTCGGGAATGGTATACTCTTTATGACCTCATAACGGTAGAGATCTGCAGACATTCTCTAGTAGTTTCGAGCCATTTTGAAAGTTGAAATTTTCCCCAAAATGTGTTTGGTACGAGTTCAATACTTACAAGCAAGGTATACATCCCCCTGTTATCTCACATAATAGCCCCACACCCACAAAGTCCAACCCTCTTGTTATAATTCCCGGAGGCTAGAGGATACTCTCTTGTTTTATTTTGTTTGTTTGTTTGTTTGCTGGGGGTGTTTGTTTTTTCGCATCATTTGAGCTTCGTTTTACGCACATGCCACCCCAACCTTACACTGCACACACAATTAGTAGCAGGCGCGATTTTGGGGTGTCCTTACTGACAATTTGTTAATATCAACGTCCATATACAAGCAGTGAAAGGTCCAACTGATCATCCCCCAATAGTGTTCACATTTCTGGCCACAGTTTTAATTCAGTGCAAAGACGTGCCCAATTTGAGTCGGCGAGTTGGGTGACCAAAAATACAACCAAAGTTACTTGACCATCTTCTCAAACTTTTTAAAATAAATGTTGTTATAACTCCAGTTTGCACTACAGCCTATTTCATTGAATCTATTGCACTACAGCTTGAACCTAAGTGCATTTTGTTTACATTTCGTTTTGTGCAAAATGTATGTCCCTTTTATTTTGTATTTATTTTTTGAAAACCACTTGACATTTGAAAAAGGCTAACCGTATCTTTGAGTTCGTCACTTTTCTTGTAGTGTTATTTTCTTAAGTCGGATATTACAGCACCTAACTGAATCGCTTAAATTGGTTGCTAGGATCCGGGTCCTCTCTGGATCGATTGCGCTCTCAAACTAACCATTTAGTTGGAGCTTGTCTTACAGTGTAATGTGTTTGTTGTCATACACTGCGTTATTAACTTACACAAGTAGTATCGACCCATCCCATTGATTGGTGCAGACTTTTCCTGTTAAAGTCACTTTCATTTGGATATTTTGTTATTAAAACCCCTGAGTTTATTTTGTATTTTTTTTAATAAATTGATACAGGCTTTATACCAAGTGTGGACATGAGAACAAAAGATGTTCACCTAATCTTGAGACGTTCTCACGCCCACTTAATTAAATCCTTAGGTCTGAACCCCCCCCCCCCCCCCCCCTGTTTGATTGGAGACGTAAACCGGTCCCAAAGGAGGTGAAACCGGCGAAGTACAACAAAGAAAAATATAATGTCCATATTACTTTTAAAAGATGCCTATAGGATTGAATACCTATCTCACAATCTGCTGCCCATACATCTTTGTGAGTGAAATGACCAGTGATTGTCTACTGAGGTTTGTTTTGTCATCTTAAAATTTCAAAAGGACAACAAAATATAATGCACGATTTTCATTTGAACAGAACAATAATTTCACAGACAATAAACAATTTCAGCCAATCTTTTAAAGGCACTGAACATGTTTGGTAATTATCAAAGACCAGTATTGTCACTCGGTGTATCCCAACATATGCATAAAATAACAAACCTGTGAAAATTTGGGCTGAATCGGTCATCGAAGTTGCAAGAAAATAAAGAAAGAAAAAAAAAACCCTTGTTGCACAATTTTGTGTGCTTTCAGATGCTAATAAAAGGCTTCATGCATGAAGTCTTTTATTATTTTAGTGAGAAATTACCTCTTTCTCAAAAACTACGATACTTCAGAGGGAGTGGTTTCTCACAATGTTTTATACAATCAACAGCTCTCTGTTGCTGGTTACCAAGTAAGTTTTTATGCTAATATATATTTTGAGTAATTACCAAACGTGTTCAGGCATGCCTTTAACTGGTCAAAATAATTTGTAGCAAATGTAGTTATGCCTCGCGATTTCGAAAATTTAATGTGAATGTGAACGACAAATAGTTCGAATTGCGTAAAATGTCGGTTCTTGTCTTGGCCGTTACCATGACTATCGTATACAACTCTGATGATTTTTAGATTTAAAGGGTTTTAGAAAGATTTATTTCATCTCCACCCATAGTATTCTTTAGATTCAACACACCATACAACCGACCTGAACATTACAGTCAATTTGGTGGTCCTGTTTTAATAGTGGATATAAAGGTATAAGGGCTTTATATTTTGATGCGGAATTAGTGCACGATCATAGTTCATACACGTTTATTTCAACTGCTGCAATCAAAAATAATCAACAAAGTGGTTGCGGGTGCTAAACGCTAATTTCGCAACTTCGGTAGTGTTTCGGATGCAAATATTTCTTTGGAGGTTAAGGTACACTGCAAAAACTGAAGCGTAAAAATTGACTCCATGGGTGTTGTAACATATAGATACCCAAGGGAGAATCAAAAATAACATCATATGGTGTTCAAATAACACCAATGTAATTGTGTTGGCAACAATTAATGTGTTTTAACACCCTAGTGTTAATTTTGATTCTTTTTCGGTATCTATATTATGTGAAAATACCTATTGGTGTCAATTTGAACACACTAGTTTTAGCGGTGTTTAAACTTCTTAGTGTATAAGATTTCAGATTTAAACCGATTATTTTGTTTTCGGCGGTTACTCATCCTTTTTGTTGTTAACATATACGAGTCTAACATACTTTGTATCTCATAAAGCACCCTTCCTAAACAGTAGACTTCCACGCTGCGTTGATTGCATTATTGTGTCCAACAGTATTTTACTGATGGGAAACAACACTACCGCGCCCACCTGCAATCCCCTTGATGGGTTATTCATTAACCAATGTTTATGCCCTCTATCGCTTTACTGTGTTTCAAAATGACGGCTTCTATTTTAAGAGGGTCGTATTTTTTACTGCAATTTATTGTAGCTTAATTCAATTTTGTGAGGTTGATTTAAGCTCTCTCGTGCCTATTGGGGCCCAAGAGTGGCCCCTCAAGTGTTGGTTAATTTCGACTGCCAGCTATAAAACAACAAATTGCCTGTGATGTTTATTGAGCAAGACAAGTACCGAGGTTTGGCCGTGCGTCTGCTCAGGGTGAGACCGCCAATAAAGCATTAGTTGGTGCGTGTTTTATGGGGAAGTTTTATATGGTGGGCACGGGTCTAGCGCGTGGCGTGCCGACGGTCGTGTGTCAAAGGAATATAATAATACACAATTTTGTCAAGATGTAGGAATAAGGTTCCTCTGGAAGTATCCGTTTCTATGCCTTCTTTCCGGTAAAAAACAAACAAACAAGAATGTATGTATCAAAAATGTTTAATCATGGCTATTGTTGTGTGTTGTTTTGTCGCTGTTGTCTCACTGTTATGTTTGTTTCAAACTCTTTGACTACAACCATTGAACTACTATAACAAAAGAGACAAGAAAAGAAGGCAAGACAAAAAAACCCAAAAAAACATAACAAACATTTTGCAGAAGGAAAGTGCATTTCTCCCACGTGATTTCTGTCAGAATCATAATGTAAGTCTCAAGTTTAGGATGAGTACGATTATGATAATTATTGCTTCGAACACTGTAAATGTTATTGCAATCTGTAAATATATTGTTATAATTAGAGTAACTGATAAATCTCTGTGGAATGAACTTCCAAGTATAGGTCAAATTCTGCATTTAGATGGGATAGCCTCCGGATGGGAATGGGTGGTTCGGGCTGGGTGGAAGTGGGGATAGGGTTAGGTGGGATGGCAGAAGAGTGTTACATCCATCACTATCTAGTGGGTGGGGAGGAGGCTGGTGGGTAGATGGGTCGTAAGGGGTGTGATAGGGGAGTTCATTCACCAGTATAGATGGGGAGGGGTGGAGTTTGGCAGGGAGTGTATATGTGTGTAGAATGGGTTAGTTTAAGCGGTCTATACCTGGTGGGTTGGTGAGGTGGGGTTGGACAGGGAGTGTGGTGATGAGAATGAGTCAGATTAATTAAAATCTATTTGATGAATTAGGTGTGTGTAGTCAGGGTTAGGGTGGGGTTGGCCCTGCCCAACCCCACCCCACCATGACTACCTGTGTGGGTTGGGGAGAATGAGTTATAATATTATGCCTGGTGGTATACTGGTAGACGGGGTGTTGGGCAGGGGGGAGAATGATATAGATCTGGGTGTTGGGGTTGGGGTTGGGCAGGGGCTGTGGGGTGGGGAGAACGAGTTAGATCGATACGTATACTGGTGGTAATGGGTAGGGTGGGGTTGTGCGGAAAAGAGGTTTGGGTCAGGGGAGAATTTGTTCCCATCATTAGTATACATGATGGGTGAGGTTGGGGTGAGGTTGGGGTGAGGTTGGGGTGAGGTTGGGGTGGGGCTAGTCGGGGTTTGACAGGAGGATGAGAAGAAGGGGTTTTTAGTTTTGTACCTGGACCCTGGCCTCCATAAGATCCAATCTCATTGCAAGTGCCTCCCTCATGAATATATCAGGATAATGCGTTGTCTCGAATGCCCTCTCCAGTTCCTCCAGTTGCCATCCACTAAAATTCGTCCTAACACGCATGCGCCTGGGCTTGCGCTTTTCATCGATGACATTGTGACTACCTAATAGGAACCATGCAAAATTAAAATCATAAGTCATTTGGGAGGTTTTGTTAATGGAAACAATAGACATGTGTGGGTTTCTGCCATACTAACTAAATGAGTCATTTAGTTTGATCACAAAAACAAAGAACAATGAGTTATTGAATTTATCAAAAGATTGTACCATTGTGTGCTACAACTTACAAGTGTCATTATTGTGATTTCCTAATCACTCGAGGCAAGGTGGGTTTCAATTAAAATGTTCACCATGCCATCAAATTAAAGTAGTCACAATCTACATATAGGCAAAGGGGCCTATAGTGATGATGCCTAACTATAAATTGTTAGTTTTACATAATCATCAACAAATACATCTTACGTTTCTGTACAAATTGTTTTTAGATGGACAGAGAGACGAATATCCAATTACAGAAAAGAGCACCGTTTAAGTTTACTATAAATTAATCATCAATTATAATGTATTTTTGCTTCTTTTATCACAAATAGTAAAAAATTTCCCCAGATTGGTTAAATGGTGTAGGCCCTATTTGTTGGTTCTAAGTAGATAGGAAATAATGAACTGTATTCTTCCTAAAAAATATGATCGTTCATTGATCAGACTTCAACACTAAATGCACCTGTTTTTACACAGTGCCCAACCTGGACCATCCCTTTCTACACCCAATGCTTTTAAACGGAGAACGATGACGTATCAACAAAACCTGCAGTTCTCCTGAAGGTGAATGTACCTGTAAGGAAATCCCGTCATACGAGAAGGCTTTCCCGACCCTGCCAAAATTCCTATGGGATGAATGTGTTGTCAGATGACACCGCGAAATGTGGGAGTACTTAGTTTAGCTCTATTTAATACACGACCAATTAGCGTAGATTATCATAACAGCCCGTAGGCTATTCGGGTATCCCACAGCACTCCACGCCAGACGAGTGCGAACGATTAAGATTCGCCATGGGAGTGACGTTACAATTAAATGTTTTAAGATATCAGTTCAGACAGTCCCGTTCTCTATGCTTTAATCTAGGGGAAAATTGCTAAGTTTCCATCTGAAATCTCACTAATTAAAAAGGATTCTACTTATTTTCTTCGGCATCACTGACCGCAGTAATTTAGAATAACCTTCTTCATCCTGACACTATAGGAGTTGTCACACATTGTTTTTCAACTTTAATGTAAAATAATACAAATTTGTAAACATCGAAAAATGTTTGCAAAGTTCATAATTATTAGGTCAACACTTCTAACTAAAACGCTTTCCTCGTCGAGAAAATAACATTTGCAGACCAAGACCACAACAAACACATTTGCTTATTTCAGTTGCAGCTATCAAAATAAGCACACATTATGAAGGGCAATTCTAAAATTTCTTTTAATTTGATTGCATTATTAATTTTTTTCTCTAAACATGACCAGGTATAAGTCGAGGAAAATTACAGTAGTTGTAATTCATCGTTCCAATGGATGCCTGCGCGAAAAAAAGATAAGTACTCTCGGAAATTTGTTTGAATATTATTTCAATTCATTCAACTGAAAATAGTCTTATGGGGTTGAAGAGCAATATTTAAAATATGTGATTCTTGAATCCGTGATTATGTAAATTCAAAATAATTATTTATTGTACATGGTATATTTTTAAAGTGCCGTTGAATGAAAGATTTTTTACGGGGCAGATCATTTCGTCCAATATGGAGCATGGTGTTCGACAAGTTTGTGTCGGCTACATCGGGTTGTACGAAATGGTTTGTCGAACACGATGGGTCGGACCTATTTTATCGGACAAAATGGGTTGTACGTAATGGTTTGTCGGACACAATGGGTAGGACGTATGTTTAGTCGGACAAAATGGGTCGGACATAATGGTTTGTTCGACACAATGGGTCGGACGTATCGGTTGTCGGACGTAGTGCTCCGTGTCTGATGTGATGGTTCCTAACAATACTTATTTTGCCAACTTTACCGGTCAACTATACTGTGGTTACTTAGAAAATTATTATGTATTTTCAAAGGTTAAGTATTTTCTGAAACACTGCTGGTTATTTTGTAATTGTGAAAACCAGTTCACAAAGTCTGTAGCAAATAGTTATTCAGGTAAGGGGTTTGGAACGTCTTGTCCGTAACATTTTCATCTCGAAGAAAGCTGCATCCAAAACGGGGTCTTACGTCAAGATGGCTTTCACAGTACGAAATGATGGTTTATATTTCCGAAGACTGCCAATTCTATCTGGCAAACTTTATTACAGTGAAAGGTGAAATTTGCCACCCAAAATGTTTTCTTCGCCACCTGACATAACACTAAGATCCGAATTTTTGTTCTGTGCTTGCAGATGGCCCATTAAGTCATCTTTTTTGCTTTAAAACAAAAGACAAAACGCTAGACAAAACACTTTCCGTACTGCCATTAATTTTTGTTTCAGTCGCCCTTGTGGCTGACGTTTTTGATACTGGAGAGTAAGAGATTCGGTTAACATCCAGCCCCCCCCTCCCCCCCCCCTCAGTTTCGTTGATCCGTTGAACCTAACATTTGAAAGTCTGGTGTCGTCGCTGCAAGTAGTTGAAGCTAAACAAAGGCTAGGAGGGCAAAGAAAGTCAGGCCACCTTTTGGTTTATTGAGAACTTGTATTCATTATTTCGTTTAGACATGTGGTACTTGACAAAGATGATTAAGACCATAATTAAGGTGTATGCCAACTTGGCATAAACCTCAAGAAAGTTGGCATTTTTAAGGTGGTTAAACATTCCCCCAAGGTCATAAATAAATGCTGCTGAAAATATCTCAAAACATTTAATATTAATTTTAACATAGGCCGATTTAATATAACAATATTATGTCATTATTTAATAAATATAAGAAAAACTGGCTAACGTTACGATCAAAGTTATTTTATTTTATTGCATTTATTTAGTACAATAGTGAATTCTTACCATTTCGAGTGTCACACATGTGTCTCGTAGTTTTGTCTAGATGTTGTTTACTTTCACCAAGTCCGAGGATACTCTCAATGCTGAACCCCAGGCTCTTCGCTCCCTGCTGCTGCATGGTGACCGAGTGGAACATTTTGCTCAGTGAAATTCCACCCAAAATCTGGTTATCAGGTCGGAACGAAACTCTCGGCTCGTGGACTTTCTTTTTCTGGAAGATGCGCAAGTTCGTATCCCCAGAGACGTAGTGATGAACCGTTTGTCTTAACAACCGAAACAAGGTCATCTAGATCAGCTAAAACGTTTTGACTGATTTATGATCTGGTTATCCTATATTCCGTAATGAGAGTGCCAGTAGGAGTGTGTCATTGACCAATCAGCGCCGGTATTACGTTAGAGGGCTGAGTTACGTTGTCCAATAAGAAACAAGTATGTAAATGACACAAGCGGACACCAATGGGTCGTGTTTAAAACAAGTGTCGGTTGCGGAATTTTGCATTAGTATGGCTTGGCATTTGTTTTTTGACCTAATGTTGAGTTTCAAATGTGCACGACGCAGTCATTACATCAACTAATGCTGCAGAGATATAGTTCATGTAGTTAGGTTATTCTACTTTTTGCAGACCCATTATCACCCTCGAGGGTGTCTGATAATGGGTGGCAATAAACGAGTGAAATTAGGGTAAACAAACACCGAAACGTTTAACCTAAACTTATAATAAAATGTGGGTTAAGTGGCTGGGGCAGAGGGCTAATTTTGAAGGGGGCCCCAGGAAGCGACCATCAAGTCCATATCACCTGCGATCCAGTACCGATGTTGCTAGGGATATTCCTATACAACAAGCAACAAGCAACCCACGCCATTTGCTGAACCCGATGGCGATAAGATAACATTGTGACGATTGAATCGGGAAAAGTGATTTTTTTTCTTCGTCGGACCCGATGGCGTGTTTCAACGACGGAGGCTCCGGCAGTGCGCGCGCGATGAGTACTCGGCACGTGCTGTGGGTGACGGGGCAGGGAAAAAGATAAAAATCTCCCGTTCGCGTGGCGGCCTCTCGTCGCCTCTTCATATACGGGGTGTCTGCACCACTATAAAGCTCACCCCATATATTCAACCGGTCTCTTGAACCACTTCAAAAATGGTCAGAAGGCCCGTGACACTTCCAAATAAGCCCTAGTTTACAGCCACTATTTACAAAACATGGTCTATATGGGGCAATACTTCAAGTTGACATGCCCTTAAAAATATAAACGCGCAAAAAAACTGTCCCATTGTCCTCATCCGGTGCCCGGTCAGACAACATTGGGGCTCGCCCAGCGACGATGATGTTCTTCTCTAGTTTTGCAAGTCCTAATGAACAGAATTTACCTTTTAATTAAAAATTTGATAGTATAACGGTAATAGAAGTTGTCGGTGTCGTCTAATTACGAGACTATTATGTCATCAGTAGAAAGCCACGTCGGTTCGCTGTTGAATGTTTGTATTCACATAATGCAAGTGTCTACACAAAAGTGTAAATTTTAAAAGTTACTTTATGACTCAGGAATATGATTATTTCAATGATATTGCCTCTTATTTTTGTCTAATAACGCATTAGACTTGTTTTTTTTTATACGTTGGAATTCAATGCTATTTTCTAAAACTGCATATACTTTTGGATAATTATAGGCCCTATGTTCTACCAAGATGCTTTTTTGTATTTTTTATTTCCAAAATTGAAATATTTATAACTTTTAAAATGCTTTCATTACAAGAGGTATCTGGAGATAGGCGTTTGGGAGTGGGGTGGTATTGGAGTTCAATATACAGAAGTCTCTTAATGTAGTCACTATCAGTTAAGTGTGTTGCATTTTATAATATGGATTAAAAATAACTAATAAAACATGGGAATCCCAATAAAGTGAACTTACAATACATGTAAGCTATACAGCCACTTCACTTGTACTAATGGTCTAGGATATGACAGCGCGTGGGGATGGACCATATCAGTGAGTTCGCCCAAGCCCTTGTTTTGAAACACATCGTTCAAGTGGGAGGTCTAAAACATCAAAGCACGGTAAACCTAGCAACAGAAAACTGAGTGATCTTGGGTTCAAAATCGAAAGAATTGAAAACCTAAACACCAAAGTAAGATCCTTCCCATGCCATCAACATGGTTGACCGGTTACCACGGTTGGCCAGTCACCAGTATTGGCCGGACACCGGGAGGGACTTAACAGCTAATGATATAAATGAAATGAAACAACTTTCCATTATATTCTACAGCTATTACGGTTATGCAAACATAAAAAGCAGTATAACATCATTCTACTGGATGGTACCTGAATTCGTACTTTGCTCAAATGTACTCGTATACTCGAAGTCCATACTCAACCTAATGAAAACTAGCCTGTTCTCGAATTCAAATATGTACTCGATACTTGGATGAAAATGTACTCGGACTTGATTTTAAGTACACGTGGTCAATGATACAGTTAATTATGTCGCACTCATGTAAATTTATGCCATTGCTAGGAATAAATAAATAAATCACTGGAAAAAATAAGATTGAAGTTGTCTTTGATGTATTCACGTCAGGATTAGTAACAAAACAAGCACACATTGTTATGCCTCCAAAAATAAATATGCTGATACCTCATTTTTGTAGTGTTTTTACTATATAAAGTAACTCGCACTCGTACTCGAAGATTCAAGTACTTGGTACTCAGTTGTTGAACTCCGTACTCGGATATCAGAATACTCAGTACCCCCTACTTGGACATAATGTACTCGTGCTCAGTAACCCAATAACTAGACCCCGAGTACTACTCGGCAACCCTTTTTCTCGGCAGTAGACCTACATGTACTTGCTTTACTTGACTAAAAAGTACATCTAATTGGCTACAACAATGGCTGCTTCCTTCGACATTCAATCATAGTACGACTACCTGTGTACTCAAGGGCGTCGATGGGTGGGGGACGGGGGGGACATGTCCCCCCACTTTTTAGACTGGGGGGGACAGCATATCAGATGTCCCCCCCCACTTTTTGATTGACTGTTCATTAGAAATATGCAACAACATTTTCTTGATTTAATATTTCATTACAATTTTTTTCAAGTAAAAGAATAGCGAACAAACGATGAAATGTTTTCTTCATTTTCATATTTTTTTCTGATGGACCACGCGCAGAATGGTATTTTGGGCCCATTTCCGCTTATATAATACAGACAATAGATGACACGTATCGTCCAAGACAAGAACGCCAAAATCCCGCTTACATACCTTGTTAGCATTCAAGTTATGCGTCGTTTGTGTATGCTATAATGTACGGTACACGATCCCTCCACAAAGGAAGTATGTGTGTTCGCACACGTGCAAATGTGTTTCATTTTGTTACAATCGCACAACGCACAAAATGTAGTAAAATCCATTCAAATAAATAGGAGCAGTTTGGGCCATGACAAGATTTGTTGAAGAAGCAATATTTTGTTTTTTCGAAGAACTACAAGCTGACACACGATAAACGCCGGACTCCCGAAGCATATTAAAAATGTGGGGTGCAAATAATGTAAGATGTATTTTTTCAAGACTTGCTCGACCGTCCCCCCTACTTTTCAGTAGCGATCGACGCCCTTGTGTGTACTAATGGTGTGCAGTACCAAACGTCTGACTGGTTGTAACACGCAAGGCACTATACTGTACATCAGAAGGGATTGTATGGATATGACACTCAAGTAATGTTCAAGCTAACCTTGCGCTACGCCCTTCTATTACACCGGCATCTTACTCATAAAAAGGCATTCTACATTTAAAATGCGATAATGAATTACACAGACTGAGTCAAAAGTACAACACTACAATACTACGTATACGCTGCACAGTGCTACTGCAATGGATCATGGATGGTAAATCACATTCAAAAGTCACGCACGACACACACGACGACGAAACACCGAATTTGTGTCAGCAAGTTTGACGAAAACTCCCTCAAAACATTGTTTCCACTGACCACTCCCCACAATGCTCCAAGATTTGTAACACCTGTGCTTCTTCAACATAAACAACTTATTCTGAAACTCACCCTTTTAAAAATTCAGTCACACAGCGCGGTAATTTCTTGCACCAATCTCTGCCCATGTGTTGAAGTCCACGAACTTGCAAAAAGATGGCGGATACCGAGTTGCTATGGGTGTGTCTTAGTGACGTAGAGACCAATAAACTTCCTCGGGCTCCGCTCATTGGTTTAGCCATTCTTTGCAACTTTGCGCTGCAATGAATGACGTTTAAACTTTTTATCAACTTGGCTTTAGGTTCACGTGGCAGAACCAAGTTTAGGCCATTGATGATGAAATGTTTTACGAATTAAATAATGATTTTAAGTAATGAATCAGTCTAAATTATTTTAAAGAGGAAGTTACATGTCATAAAGAAAGACTTTATGTTCTTGTAGATTTACAATTCCCATTCGGGACGAACTCCTTCACTTTACATTATAACTTCTCACACACACAAATATGCAAGGATTTTGCTAAGCCGCAGAGGTCAGGCTGCCCCAACAGACTTCCAGCTTGGTGTCGTGTCAATATAGGTACACCTCTTGTATGAGCCTATAACACAAACAATTTGGAGTTTTCAAATGCAATACAAAGCGGTTCAAATGCAGCCCCTTCCGCTTTGTTTAGTTTTTTGGGTCATTAGTAAAGTAGTGGCATTTTCATTTACATTTTGAAATTTCAATGCTCACATTTCCCATTTTGCAAAGATTCATAATAGTTGTATACAGACACAATATGCTCAAACGGGTTTTTAACAGTATGTAACTAAAAATTCGAATCAAATCTCTTCAGATTAATAAAGTAAATTAGCATATTTTTGGCAATATTGACATGGTTAAAATTCTTAATTTTTTATTTTGCGAGCTTAATGGTGCATCAAATTACGCTCTCATCGAAAGGGCTTCTGTAGCAGGAATACGCACTAATCTTACTAATGAAAAACATTCTTCTTGAAGGCCTAGACATCAATCATTAAAAATATATTTTTTGTAATAGCTTCATATGGGAGGATAGCTGGTGTTTTTTCTCCGGTTTATGACCCCAGAGATTTGTAAACAACGCATTGGTTCAAGTATTCACACAACTGTAGGGTGAAATTTGTCCTGTGTGGGTGCGTTGGTGTGAAGATAGACTGAACCAAAAAAGAAATTAGGTCCCCTGTAAGTTGATACAGAAATTAATTACTAATTAATAAGTTTCTGCTGTCAGCTTGGGTAATCTCGCAGGGTTTTAAAACCTGTCACAGACATGACGAAATTGACTGAATGACCCCACCAATGAATTGAATGCTCACTGATGATATAATTTGATACAATTTGTCAAATATCGCCGGGGTGTCAAAATATGGAATGACAAAAGACCTATAAAAACGGTAGTAAATTAGCCAAAGACACTGTTATTGTTAAACAGTTTTGTCCATGCGGTTCATCAGACACTTGCACACGTTTTTCTTATCTTTGACGACTCCGATAAGCTATGAATAACCCATTACGACCTTCAGACCCCAAAGTAGACCATCAAAGCCGTAAGAAAATCAATATAGAATGGGGGACTGTGTGTGAAGAGAATGGCAGTACTTGACAGAATATTAGACTGTGCCCGATTTAATGGCTTCGGTAGTGGCTATGGCTAGAATGCCGAAAAGTCCCATTGATCAACGCTGTCGTTGCAGCCAGAGGCTGTAGCCGTAGCCGGTTGATTCGGATACAGCCTTGCTCTTGCTTGATGACTCTTTCAAAAGATGGCGCCAGTCCGACGCCATTGAAGAGCCAATACGCTCCGTTCGTTTGATATTGATTTCTTGCACACACGATTACGCCTTTCATGCCAAAAATAAATCCGGAAAGTTTGAAATAAACCCATATAGTGGAGGGTTTTAGTTGAAGTAGACAGGAACAACCGTTCGTATCAGTCAAAGACATGCATGTGGTTTTTCACTGAGCAGTGTGCACCTGGACTAATTAACACACACGTATGTTTGTATTAAGAGGGACCCCGGTGGGGTGGGGCTCTTTGTATTTATAGGGAATTTTGGTATGCGGGAATGGTCATGGAAACTGCGGGGTTTTTGTTCGGTCTAATTATTTCACCGAGTGTGAATCTTTGTGTCTCTTTAAAGCAAGAATAAAACTATTAATAATTGAAGATGGTTTTAATACTTGGGTTTCGAACATTTGAACCGTCTTTTTGCATATTTAGGGAGAAAATGGAGCATTTTGCACAACTTCAACAGGTTGTTTATCAGAAAGGTTTTTGATGAGTAAAGAAAATGACAAAACAAAAGCAGGTTATTTTTTAGAAAAACTATTCTCAACACTTAAAAAGGGGAAAGTATGATCAAATAGTTTAGAGTCCCCCCCCCCCCCTCCTCTCAGTTCTACAAAATCAACCCATATGCGTTTATGTTGAATCTCTACTGCCTCAATTCTTCACAATTGGCCAATTTGGGGGGGGGGGTGTTTTGTAGGGTGCCTACTGCCTCACTTCTCCAAAATCAACCACTAATGAGTTAATTGATACTGTCTCAATCTTCCATAACCAACTAATGTGATTGGTAGGATGTAGTGCATTTAATTTCAAATGTGTCTCAATTCTTCAAAATCAACTAAAATCCCAAATGATTTCGAAGGACTCAGGAAAGTTCAAGTTTTAACACCACTAACTAATTTGGGATGTGATCCTATTAATGAAAACCTTAAAGTTAGCAGCACTACGTTAAGGGGAATGTCAGTGCTTCAAGAAAGAATCACAGGAATCCGAGAAAGACGTCCCTTAATGAAAATCTGAGAGCCAAGAATTTGGACCCGTCTTATTTTAGGGCCAAGCGATGTTTTCTTGTGACACCCTATACCGTGTGATCGGGGCGATCGACCCCATCATTTCTTGGGACGGAGAACTGGCGTATCAACCTGGCGTGGGAACGAGCCTCGCCCTTAAATTCTTTTGTATGCAACTTAACCATGACAAAGAAAATCAGATCATCGCCCTCGTTAGATTTAAAGGGTTTCTTAAAGCATTTAAAACCTGTTTACGCTGTATTTACTCACAACAGTATTCATTCAATTCATAACTGCATATGTCAATTGCTGTGCTAAAGACTCGCATGCAATGGAAAGGCATTTGAGTCATACACAAAAAATTTGAACTCAAAAATATTAGTAAACTTGTTTGTATTTTTTCAAATAATACAAATAAACTTTAAGTTTCGGTATGAGCACCAACATACACAAAAGTGGCATGAAAAAACTACAGGTCTAAACAGCAGCGTATGTCGGGGGGCATTGAGGCGGTAGCTCCCAACTCAGAACCCCAGCCGCCCCCCCCCCCCACCCCCTCACAACGTCTTTTCCCCAGCTTGCCCCCCCCCCCCCCCCCATAAAAAAATAAATACAATTAACAAACGCCACCGTTGTAACCACTATATGCCTAACGATTGTGTGCTATTATATATTTATTTTCAAATATGCCTAATGAGTACTCTCAACCATACATATGTTCAAATCCAACAATACAATTCGAGAAAGCTCAAGAAAGTCCATACATCCAAGCAGACAGAACGTATATCGTAAATTTTAGTTATTTTCACTACAAAATATAATTCCTTAATTCACAGGTTTGTTGTATGGTGTGTTCATGGAAAGCTATAGGGGTCAAGAATTCTACTATTCAAAAAAATTCCCATTTCTGAACTTAAACTCTGATGATTTTTGTGTCAGTACATTCCTCATCATGACATTGAGTTGCCCGTGGCTCACACGCCCTAAGCTCCGTTCCCTCCCACCGCTTACTGGCTGGTGGTCCATGGTTCTAAACTCATCGTCTTAAATTTAATATCACCGCATTCATGCCGTCTTAAACCTTAAGTCTACGAACATTTCATGCAAAATTTCTTCAGAGTTTAATTTTTTTTAAAATTACTTTATCATTGCTTTACTTTATAAATGAATTTACAATTAATTCATGTATGCACATAATGTGTATGTTGTGCAATTTGTAATTATTGACGACAATGTAGTCCTGTTGAAGATATTTATGACATGAAACAGACGTCTAACAATGACAAAAAATGAAAATGCCGCTGGTATTCGTTAGAAGTGCAGCGATTAGTAAGTGTAAAGTGTTTGTGGTAAGTGGCCCTGATGTGATAATTGTCACTAAACCCGTGGGAAGAGTCATTAACAAATGATCCCATAATAGCCGGCGATCACGTGATCCTCATATTCGAGTGCCGCTGGCTGCATGACTGTAATGTTATTGTGGTGATCAAGCTCAAACCGTAGCCTGTAGCCCTGACCGAAATGTATACTATAACATTGATGACCAAACAGGGGTCAGTCTCTATTTCTCTGAGCATGGGCGTGTTTTGGGAAACCCTAACCAGAACTATGATTCTGACGTAAAAAGTACCGACCGAAACAAAATTCCGAGAGCTCGGCGAAAACCGGTCGGTATCATAAACAGGTCCCGACGTAGGGACATCTCTTGAAGTGTCATGTACTAAAAATAGTGTACGGCTTTTCTTTTGAAAAAAATAAAAAATTCACGTCATGGAACTTACAGATTAACTTTGTAAAGACCGCCATCTTGAAACTACACTCTAAAATTCCCAGGTCAGATTTGACCTGGATTCCGGGTCCCTGGGAGCCTGACCCAATCCCGGGAAGTGGTTAAATAGGGGATTTAAAACTCAAATTCTTTGTCATTTTGACACCGAATTACATTTATTTGGGTCATTCTGGATATTAGGTTTTGAACCTCGTAGTTTTCAAGTTGATCGGCAGACTACAACTAAACACTTTTTGAATTCATAGAATATCCAATTTGATTAGGCGTGTAGTTTATTGTTAATGTTTCTCATTACTGTTTTATTATTTGAAGCAATTTGCATGAATAACAACAACCTAGTAATTACAAGGCCAAATATTACCGTTAGTATACTGAAGGTGGAAAAAGCTTACCTCACCAATAACTATTTTCTTGTTTCTGGCGACCCTCCGTGACATTCGTCTGACATTAGTGAAGCCCGAGAGTTGGGTATAGTCGCCATGGTGGGGTGGTTGCACTTTATGCTCTGTTATAACAAAATGGGTTCAGATCCCGGAGTACCTTTTAGATCCTCAGCTTGATCAGTTACAATCCAACCATGGCTTTTCGAGAGGATAAGAAACAAAATGGCGAGGAACGGCGAGGTTTTATAAGACCAAGATATTTTAAACTGGTTCTTTAGTCATTGGTTCACGTTCAGTACCTCTCAATTCCTCAATCGAATACATGGCTGTCATGTTAGTTTCCATTTTGAAGTTAGATCTTTGTCAGTGCGTAAAGCTTAAGCCAGAGACCTTCTGGTTGCTCGATACTCACAGACCAGCGTTTCAGTCGTCGTAGGTTCACATCCAGCACATTTCATTTTCTTTTTCTAAGCCAATCTGATGTGATACATCAAGTCTTTCTGTTATAAGCGAAGTATCACTGCTAGTATATCCGCACAACTCCAAGTTCCATGTTACGTGCCTGAAACATTTCTTATCAAATTGTCACAGCCTAGGTGCAGAGAATGAATTACTAGCCTTATTAATTCTTTACCTTGTGTTGCAACAATGCACACTCGTTGGGTGGCAATTACGGGGCATTCCTTGGTCAATGGTGCAGACTCCCTCTGGACTGCAGCTGCAGCAGGTAATAGCTGTGGTCGGGCATACCTTTCCATGATGTTCTTGGCTCAAAAGAGTTTCATAAAACGGCTTGACTGCACCCGGGTATGAAAGGGCCAGCCGTCATTTGCCATTCGTTTGAATAAATAAAAATCAACAACGAGACCGAAACAAAACATACTATAAAACTTAATTAATTGAATAATTTTTTTAAATTGCATTTTGCGTATCTCAAAGACAAAATTGGGCCTATTATGTCAAGCCTTTAATTCGAAGTAAAGTCTAGTTGTCAAACCTAGACCCACTGCCCCCCCCCCCCCCCCCCGTCAATATATATCAATGTAACGGAACCGAGGCTTGGAGGTAATATTTATAGTCTGGTCCTTTTTTGTTGAGAAATGAATCTGTATATAGATTATTGCTATTGGACACAAGAAACATGATAAGGACACTGGAAGCAATCTTGTCGACGTTCAACAGCAGTTGGAACATTGAGCGAACTCCGGGTTGACAGAAAGTATGCACAGCGCCACCTACCTAATGTTTAAACATCAGCAGTGACTTTGAAGGACCTGACAGACGAGCGAGGGCGGTAGTTCAACAATGCAGAAAGGGTAATTCCACCCGTCAAGTCGCAAGAACAGACATGAGGGGGAATAAACGACAGTAATGCGTACACAACCGGAGATAATTACCCATGTTCTCAAGTGTTATTAACAATAATGATATTGGTTTTTATATATAGCGCACATCTTAGTAACCTTATCAAGGTAGGCCTACTTTAAAGGCACTGAACACGTTTGGTAATTGTCAAAGACCAGTATTCTCACTTGGTGTATCCCAACATATGCATAAAATAACAAGCCTGTGAAAATTTGGACTCAATTGGTCATTGAAGTTGCAAGAAAATGATGAAAGAAAAAACACCCTTGTTGTACAAATTAGTGTGCTTTCAGATAGGAATAAAAGGCTTCTGGCCAGAAGTCTTTTATTATTTTAGTGAGAAATTACCTTTCTCAAAAACTACGTTACTCCAGAGGGAGTCGTTTCTCACAATGTTTTATACTATCAACAGCTCTCCGTTGCTCGTTACCAAGTAAGTTTTTATGCTAACAATTATTTTGAGTAATTACCAAACGTGTACAGTGCCTTTAACATCCCTGGTCATAACTGGGCGGTGGCGTGGCAGGATATTCCCCCGGAGAGCCCGTTCCCACGTCGTGTAGAAATTTCGTCAGAGCGCCCTCTTGTTAGTGATAGTGGTTTACTAACCAATCCCCCGTCCTATAGCTTCCTGACTTATACAACCTCAAGACGTGTACATCCTTATGCTGTAAAATTGAGCAATAGGGGGTCAATTTTGAACACAATACAGCCTGAGCCCTCGCAGATACCCATTTCAAACATCCAGTTCAAGGGAAGCAATTATGGTTAAGTGTGTTGCTCAACAAGGTCCACAACGGCCGGCCGGTCAGGCCGGGGTGTATTGAAAACCCACTTTAAGTTCTGATGATTGCTACTCGTAGACATAGAGCCCAGAGATTGATGTTTCTGTGTGGTTATCTGTCCACACACTGTTTTGAGGCAATTCATATTGCGATGCCATTTTGGCAATTTTCAGGTTTCCAATAAGCCATTTGCGAGTTACATTTGAATAATGTCTGGTACAATGACTTGTTTAGTCACAAGTTACCGCTTAAATTTGAATTCCTCAGACTATCGAGACAGTTGCTATGTCACATGATTAGGGGCAAGCTTTTGTATAGCAACCTCCAGATGAGCAAACCCTGGTACCATTGTGTCATACACATCCATTCAGAATTGTGTATGGGTGTTCACCGTCTCTTACGTAACTAAGCAAAAGCTTGCCCCTAATCATGTGACATAGCAACTGTCTCGATAGTCTGAGGAATTCAAATTTAAGCGGTAACTTGTGACTAAACAAGTCATTGTACCAGACATTATTCAAATGTAACTCGCAAATGGCTTATTGGTTGATCTGGCTAATGTTGAACACCAGTTGACATAGAGGGCGTGCACCGCAGACACAAGCGTCGACAGAGCTCGGCATTCTTCTTGTTTATTTCTACGATGCAACTCGCACTGAATCAAGCGCGCTGGGTCGAGGCTCAGTCATGATAATTATACAAATCAAACAAACATCTACACGTTTCCAACACAGTTATCCCAAATCAACCGTGCGTTGTACATGTTTGTTTTGTTACTGAAGTTAAAGGGGCACTGTCTTCGGGATCATAGTTTGCTTGTGGCTGGCCAGCTGGACATGGAAACATGAACTCTTACCCAGTTACTACACGCGCGCGTTGACTGTCAAATCACAAGCACAGGTTTAAAGGGCGCCGTCATTATTGTCGCGCGCGCATGTGCAGTAACTGGTTGAGAATTCAGAATTTAATGTCTGATGGCCACAGACTCGCTGTGATCAAGACGACAGTGGCCCTTAAAATCAACTTACAAACCTCGTCACTCGTTTGCAAAGATTTATGTTGGGTATTTCTGGGACTTCAGGCAACTGCCACTTTGTAGCGGACAATTTTACCTTCTTTACCGCAAATTTCACAGAAATACGAAGTCATGTCTATACAAATGGATGGGCATGTATTTCATTATAAGTCGATTTTGTGTTTTCAGGAAGGGATGGGCACGTCATCGTGCGCATGTCATGTGACATGCCCGCTCTTCACTATAAAAAACATACACTAATAGATGTGTGCAAAAGTAGGTCATTATGATTTTACGTATTCGCGGAGAGACGGGCTTGTTTGACTATTATTGTGTCAATTAATCAACGTTTTGATATTATTTTGTTTTTAATGTCATTGATAAGGTTAAACTCTTTACAAAAACACATTAGGACATTCAAACAGCAGAAGATTGTATTGATACTGCAAAATTTTCAGTTTTAAATTTAACACATTGAAAAGGTGGTAAATGCAAACATCTCGAAATGTTCTTTGAAGCATTTTTCATGCCCGTCCCTTCGTGATAACATTTAATGATGAAATTGCCAGACAGAACGCACTCATTGGAGAAATTGTTTAAATGAATTGTGAAATAGCAGTGAACGGTGAAATTACCGTAAGGAATTATAAACTAACATGGCTAACGATCTGAGCCACCAAAGACTAAATATGGCGGTCCATTTGCGCTTCTGTGGACTTTTTTGTCATTGATATTGATGGAATAATAAACAATTAATCGCGTTGAGTGACAAGACGGCAACTGCAAAACAAATAATTAATTCATGTTGCATCCAGAAGTGGATCATGGTTGACAATGATCTACGGTGGTTGTGTAAATCCATGGCAGGGCCACTCAACAGAGAAATGAAAGCTGAAGTAAAAGTAACATAGCGCCTCTTTTTGACCCAACGGGCCCATTGTGTGTATCATTTACATGCCAGTGTTAATTTGAGCCCAGTTCAGTTTATCATTTGGTTACGTCTACCATTGATAATTCACGTTTCAATTTTGTACACAAAGGATGCTGGCTTGAGATTGTATCCTGTCCCCTTTTGACCAAATCACTGACCCCTGTTTAAAGGCACTGGACACCTTTGGTAATTGTCAAAGACCAGTATCCTCACTTGGTGTATCCCAACATATGCATAAAATAACAAACCTGTGAAAAATTGGGCTGAATCGATCATCGAAGTTGCAAGAAAATGCAAGAAAATGCAAGAAAAAACACCCTTGTTGCACAAATTTGTGTGCTTTCAGATGCCAATATAATAATAAAAGTTTTCACTGAAGTCTTTTATTATTTGAGTGAGAAATTACCTTTTTCTCAAAAACTACGTTACTTCAGAGGGAGTCGTTTCTCACAATGTTTTATACTATCAACAGCTCTCCATTGCTCGTTACCAAGTAAGTTTTTATGCTCTAACAATTATTTTGAGTAAGTACCAATAGTGTTCAGTGCCTTTAAATGAAGCCTCTTTTAGGATGTGTGGCATAGTGCGGCTTAGAATATCAACGTGAGCTTAAAAATGGTCATGGTGGAAAACTTCCACTGAATTATCTTTTTTGCTTGAAATGCTGTAGTTTTTGTTTTGATCCCATATTTTCTGTCCGCTTTCTTGAGGTCTTTATCTTTCGGAAAAATAAATGCATCGCTAAACTGGATTTGACCTTAAAGCCTCTCTTTAATTGTTTAGTCATCATTTTTCGTCCGTGTTTTGTTATTCATGGCTAGCCAGTTAGTAGTCAAAGACGAATCTTTCAAAAACTGTGAGGGTGGTGTATATAGGCAGGCTCTGCTGATCTGAGTCGTCACTGTCAACTCTTTGGGTTTTTGCTGCAATCCTCCATTGGTTGAGATATTAAAATGTCACCGAGCTTCTGTTTGGCTTCTTCCGCCTGGACTGTGTCTTCCAACGAAGGAAACAGAAGTCTTTAACCTGAGAAAGGAATTTGTGATCACCAAAACAAAGCAGCTCCTCATTAGGTCAAAAAAAGGAAAGGTCTTTCAAAGTTCAAAGTTCGAGTTCAACTTAGGAGCTCTCACTTTGAGTGTCTTCGGATTGGGTCCATTTGTTTTGAAAATGAATACGGTTGAGAATCTATTTTAAAAGTAGAATATATTGAATCACATAAACATCCTTTGAAATTGTTGGGGGTTTTGTGTAAATTTATGAAAGAAAACGGTCCAGTATTTTGTATAGAACCAAAATGTTAGACTCCACAAAATGGCTGACCATAATGTTCCGCTGGTTGTATTTTATCAAGAGGTAAATTTATGATTTTTTTTTTAATCACTACTCACTAAAATTGCAACACACAGTAGGTGTTCTAGTGAATAAACAAAAAGGAAATTATTTAAGGAGTAACTCCAAACCGCAAAATTTTAAGAGACTTTGAAGGCAATGTGCAAAGCTGAGATTCTCTTCTCAAACAGATACTCAATATTGTGAAATAATATATGATAACAACTCGTGTGTTGTTTCCTTTTCACTGAAAATTACCTCTCTGTTTCCAGCTTTTGCTGCTGCACTTTATTGTGAAGTGCTCGAAATTGCATATCACGACAACGAGGTTAAGGCGTATTATTTAGGTCCATAAATCTAGGATTTTTTGTATATATTTTTTTTCTAGACAACATTAGTGTTTATTGAGATGTAAAATGGGCTTTGATATACTTGACACTTGAGCAGAGGTTTAGAAAATATTAATCAATCAAATACACTTCTCATGAGACTATTGTTATCCTTTGATTGGGTGGTTCCGGTCGATGTGCATTTCTATGTAAACAGAGAGATGGGCTATCACGAATGTTTCACCAAAGGCCGGCATGAAGCAGAAAATGCAGAATAGTAAACACATCTGTTATTTTCAAAAATGAGTCTATGGACATCCCTGATATTCCCTTGTTTATTTACATACCACGTATAACAATAAGCCCCCATTGTACAACCAGAGGCACTGCCTGAACCGTGTTGACACATTTTAGCAGAAGTAAAAATTATCTCCGCTCGCAACCCGAGTGCCCGAAAGGCCGAAACAACACATTCCCAGATTACTCACTGTGTCCACTCGCTCATTGCTCCCCGCCCCCATCGGTAGAGGCTTCTTGCCCCGAGTGCTCCAAGTTCATTAAACGGACTCGAGAATGAAGAGAGACGGTGGACTTTTCTCAGCCACCAGGCCTATGCAGACAAACAACCGTAATTGAGCAATGATTGATGGAAAAGAACCCGTAAGTCATTGCTCACTGCGTGGCCGACTTCCTCCTTGCTTTATGCCCATTCTGGCACAAGATGTCTGTTTCTGGAAGAGCTAACGACCTTTTCTTGACAAATGAATAGATGGTGGCTGCTGAACCATTTCCCTCCCCTTTATGACCCAACTTCAATTCATCTTGTCATAAAAGGGACACCATAGGAGCCAAACGCGGGGGCTGGTGAAATGGGGGCCAAGTTGTGTCATGTCTCCCTGCAGCTCCTTTTAGAACACACTCGGCACGTTTTATTGGTAGATCCACCTATAAAAGATTGTTGAAAAAAATTGGTGCTCGAGATGGGGCATGGTGGAACCACCACCCCAGCCTCCCCTATTGTGCCTTATTGTGTGCTGGAATCTCAGGAATTCTTCAGGGGATTTTAGGTCTCAGGAATTCTTTAGGGGATTTTAGAGGGGGAGGACTTCTGTACAGATGAAAACATTGTATTAAAGTACGGGAACATTTGGGATTCCTTCTGCCCACTCTGGTTCATTCTATCCGACGACCTGCAGGAGATCAACCCGCATTTTCAATTAACGAAAAATGTTGCATCAAACCCCGGTCTAACTTAATCACACAACTGGGTACAGAGTACAATCTTTAGCCTTTTTTGAAAAGTTTGTAGAATCATCATAATGCACATAATCTGAAAGAAACACACTTGTTTTTTAAAACAAATAACTGAAAATTAAAATATCAAAATCACGGGGATGTAAAGCACTATAGATAATCCTCTGGGAAAAACAGATGGTGGAACAACTCAACGTTTCAACTAGTATGGCCCGGTTGTCTTCAGGAGGGAAAATAATCAGGGCATTCGAGGTTAATATCATCAGTCAACCAATCTAAAAGGACGATTCAAGATTGGATTTTCGTTTCTCCAGACATGGGATAAAATCTTCGAGTTTATTTTATTTCTGTATACTTTTAGAGTTGTAATGAATCTCTATCTCAATATATACGAACCTCATTTTACCACAACGACGATTAAAAAACATCTCCCGTCGATTGAATACAAGTGCAATGATAGTAGTATGTCCTTATTGGACAAGCGAAAAACAATCAAGATGGATTGCACGGTGCAGTCTTAGAGCGCCTAATGACATTCCTCATTTAAACATCCTGGAGTTTTTTTAAGGGGGGGGGGGGGTTTAGTGGGTTTTTTTAATTCCGCGGTAATGACGAGATCAATCATGTATGTTTCAAACCCTTTGGGAAATTCACGATTATCTTGCGCTGTGCTTTACCAGCGACCGATTGGATTGTTGTCCATAATATAAAACGACATGCCGTGGTAATGTTATAGTTGTACTTTGTTTCGCTCGGAGCATGGTTTCCCTGTGCTTTACAAGACGAGATCTAGACAATTCTGATTCGAGATCTTTTCAGAGGTTTGGGGTGTAAGTAAGAAGAACGATCTGCCTTGATGTACTTGTGCTTAAGTCGATCCTGCCCCAGTACCCCCATGATGACTGTGCCCCCCCCCCCCCATTTGAATTTTATGAATTTTTGCAATTATAAACTTCCAGACTAAAATTTTACATTTGATACGCTTTAATTTGATTGTTTCAATCTTTTTAAAACATTTGTTTTCATTTACACGCCGGATTATCTTATAAGAATTGTAAATTACATTTTTCTTTTTTTCGTTTTTTTAAGGCCCTGAAGAGGGGCTTGCATAAGAAAAAGTCAAACGGAAACTTGGCCAAAGTGCCTCCCGAAAAAATAATGGTGCATCCCCCCCTCCCCCCCCCCCCCCCCCCCCTTGTCTCGTTTAGCTCCGGGCTTTCATTGATGTTGAAGCACCTTGCAAAATGCACCCTGCTGAAAAACTGATGACGAAAACCAAGCCGGAGAGCGGGACTCAAGCCTTTAGGTTTAGACGAAAGCCCCTGGTTAAAGAGGTCTTAGACATAGGTCTCAGTGGACCATGCCCCGTTCCGCTTGACCAGTAATCCGGGTCGTACTGACAAGGAAGTCCAGTTTGTAAGGTATAATTGAATTAGATTCCGGATCAATTTGAACAGTAAAACTGGCAAAGCTGCCACGGAAATTAGTTTAGAGTCAATTTTGACCCTGCGCTTTTTGAATGTTCGATAGAACTAGTAAACCATGGGGCACAATTTGTATCTGTATTTATTTTTAATATTATTATTGGGTTTTTTAAAGCTTCATTTGTGTTGACATATTTCCATTAAAGGTTTTGCAACAGTGGTCGGCAATTGTGCGAACCATTAATCATTCTTGTTTGAGTCTTAGGTGTACCATTGAATGTTTGTCAATAAGTTCCTTGCTGATCTCAAAATCACATCCATAACTAGCATGAACCGTTTTGCTCACTGAAACAACAGTGGGAAGGTTAATGTTCAACGTGGGCAACTACGAGCGCCCCCCGAGGACTGTTATTTTCCTTCCATTACGATTTCGTTGCAAAAGTCCACTTGAATTTAATGGCGTTCTAATTCCTTATGGGCACAATGGGAATTTGAAAAACTAGACGCGCGAAGGTATAAAGACCTTGCTGATCAGTCATCAAGTGACCGGAAACATTTGACTTTATGGACGTCATTGAAAATAGAAACTTGGAATTTGTCGAAAATTTGTTCTCAAAACAAACTATAAATACTAAAATATATTTCTGACAGCTCAATGGTCCAGCATGGACAAAAGATGAAATTCACTTTCGGCAAGTTTCATTTTACATGAAACTATATAGCACGAACAATTTTAACCCGTTTTGTTTTTAGAGTGTAGATACTAAAAGTATAGCCCATTCAACTTGGCATCAATTAACTTTGGTTCAGTATAACACTCAGAATTCTCTCGTTCTTTTGGGGATGGAACAAACAATTGACACTTTAAAATATAAACGTAAATTAAACTTATAAGCACTTTGTTTTATTTGTCCACGTCGGGTAACACATATACATCTATAGTAAGCGTAATGCCCTAATTGAGTAAAATCTTCGATGATTTGAAAATTATATAATACGAGGACAGACCGAAAATCTGAGTTCCTTGTGCCCAAAGTATCTTCTTGCCTTCTCTATTAATTTCGAAACCAGATACGTCCCAAATTCTAACCTAGTTTCCCGTTATGGAAAGAAAAAAAATTGATATCTTTTATGAACCGTGCATAGCACTTAACCTACATTTAAATATAAATGCCCACGTAATACAAGGCAAATTTCAGGCTGCTTAGAGGCAACCACTTGCACTGTATGCAAAAGGAACACTTCGGCAGCGCAAGAGACAATATTCAGCTAACGATCACTATCTCCAAGAAAATAATGAGAAAAATGAAATTTTGGTTGCCTGGTTGCCTGTAAATTGCCTCATGTGACAAGAAATTCAATGAAATGATGATGTCATATCTACATTAAGTCCAATTGCAGCAAGACCAATTAAGAATTAACTAACCCAGAGAAATCACACGACGCAAGTGACGTTCAATACAACATCAAACTGCCGTGTGCTCTTTGACGGCATTATTTTTGAGTTTACCTAAAATTAAAAAGTCCCCAGGTCTCAAGCTTGATTCTTCCTCTGACGGTAATTGCCTAATTAGATGAGCAGAATGAAATTTGATTTCCGAGGGGTCGCAATTCGCTCTCTGTTTTAGTTCAACTACGATGACTTTCTACGTTGGTTCTAATTACTTGTTTTTTAGAAAGACTCGCGCCATTTTAAGTAATTTACGTCTCAATGATGTAGCGACGGGGGGGGGGGGGGGGGGGGGGGTACTCGAAATCTTTCCCCGAACACGTTTGTTTAGCAGCTATAATTAAGACGTACGGGCCCTGATTTCCAGAGGTCGAGGTTGTCATACTTGTGTAAAACAGTTTTTAGTGGATTTAAACTTATTCAATTTTTACACGCTTAATAATCATAAATTGCTCGACAATTACAATAATTTTAAATAAATGATTACACAAGTAATTTATACAGTTAGAGACGATATTTTATTGCAACAATTCAACAAAAATGTTACCTGTATAGATACGGAGTTCCTCTAATTGGCGACTTTTTAACACTAGGTGGCAGCAGATGGCCACTTTTCTAGCACTGCTTACATAAACCCGTCAGCGTAACCAAAGACATTGGTATGGGCCCAGGTATTTTTTTTATATTGCTTACGTAATTCTGAGCATGCGTACTTTCGATAACAATGGCTTTGTCTGGTTTGTCTGCTGCCACCTAGCGTCCACAAAGGTATCCAAAGGCTGTTGTTGATAAGGAATGTTTAAAGCAGTATGCTACAATACGATTAAATAAATACATCTATACATATCTTTAGTGTTATCTTAGCTTCAGACTAGTATATTTAGACCAATCACAAATAGCCTCAATTATTTTAGTAATAACTAAAAGACATGGCTACGTTCCAAATTACCTACTGGCGGTAAAACACAACAAGAATCAAAGGTGAACGTACTATAATACACATTAAATACACGAGTTACCTATATACATGTACATTGTAATAGTGAGCCTGGTGAATAACTCAGGATGATTTTCACACGATTGTTTCCAAGTTTCAAAATAGATGAATCCAATTGTTATTGTCGGAAAAGAAAAACCAAAACTAAATTGACTAACTGTTTGAGAGTTATTCCTTAATGTTTTGACACTAAATTTGCGGATGATGACCAAGTCTCCATCTCAGATACCGTCTCTCACGTGTCTAAAGAGGGCGCTCTCCGAATCCTGAAGCGATGAAAAGAAAATCGAACCAAACAATGAGAAAAAAAGTAAATAAAAAAACACCTTAAACCAAACAAAAATTTACAAAAATCACATGGCCTATTCCATTGTTGAAGATTTTTCAATTTGATACGAAGATGCACTGATTTTTCTTCAAAACTCATGGAATAGAGGTGCAAGGCTTCTGATGATCGGGGGGGGGACTTAGGTCCCTTTCCTCTTTACAGCCCCTAATGCTCGTAATGGGATTTGTAAGGTCGAAAGGAAGGACATTGTATTTTGGAACTTTTTTATTTGAAAAAGTAGTGCGTACGAAGGTACTTGCCAGACAAGACAAGAGACTGTTCAAGTCTCGCGCGAGTTTTTTTACCACTTTGGTCCCAACTTACAGTGCTTTAACGAGTGGGAAGGAAACAAACTCACGCACTTCAACGGGTTCCAAAATTCGGATACGCGCGAGACATTCCCAGACTATTGTCACCGATGCCGAGTTGATGACGCAAAAACCTTTCACATGAAACTCATTCGTTTATTGCTCTGATCGTCACCAATAATGTATCGTGCATTTAATACACAGCTCGTCCAGTGCCCGGTAGAATGAGACTCTAACGCCAGCCATACTGCATGCAGAAGGTGGTATTACAGCATTAACATGACTAGACTTTTTAAAAGGCAATTATTTATAGTCAGGAGATTTCTCTGAAATGTTTTGTTATTACTTAGCTTTATTTAAACATTGAACATTGACGGTTACAAATGTCTGGAGAACCATACGGTTTATCTCAAAATCTCTTGCGCCGAACTGCAATTTCATGTCGGTTCATTTCTTGTGTTCAGCTGACTTGCATAAGTCGTTTGATTACTTTAGTGCTTTGCCCGTTTGTGTCTTACCCAAGGCCGCTGCCTTTTTATAAAACGATGTCAGTAATTTCATTTTCTTTTTTCAATCGTTTTGGCTCAGTTGGAGCAACCAGCCATGCATTATTAATGTACAATTTGTATACCTATTTAATTATGGTTGGGACCGGGAAAACTGTGGTTCGAGGAAGCTCGGCCTTGCTGAGCTTTTCCACGGTACCGCCCAACGAGCATCGGCGTGACCATCCCGTTTAAAAAAACAGCGTAAATTACATAGTCTCGCGTCTATTATCAAATACTGCTCACTTATTGCGTTATAAGGCGCGGTGTACTTTTCAATTGCAAAATTTTAAATGGGTGCTCGCAATACGCGCTTCGGGAAATTATCCAAGAGTGTCAAGACACCTAATTTTTTATGGAAATAAATACATATTTTAAGTTGTTTGCAAAATAGCGCAGATCCTGTCTTGACCTATCAAGAAGTGCACAAACCACCACCACCGGGCTATAGACCCTCATGCATGCAATTTCTAACGTAAATTTTTATTTCGTTCTCCATTAATTTTTCTATTATCAAGCAAGCAAAGGCGTCTTCTGTCGGTAAATTACTGTCATTTTGCGATCGAAAGGTTTTGTACGCGCAAGTTTTTTGCAATCAGTCTCTCAAACTAGACGTTTTTTAAGTCGTCGGCGACAATGGGTAGACACGCTCACACAAATTCAAAGACGGCTAACAGACCTTTATCATGATGCAGCCATCTTGATGTTCTTCCATTTGAATCCATATAACCTAACCGAGGCTGGAAGAGCAAATAGTCTGTTTCCTTTTTGTTTGATGATTATTAGCATCAATTGATGCTGTTTGATACAAGGAACATGACCAAGATGGTGGCAGCATGATAAAGGTGTATTGTATACGTGTTCAATCAACACTCACCTGTTTCTTTGTGACTCAATACCTGGGCTGGTGGTACACCACTCCTATATTGCTGTACTTGCAGCTAGCATCATATTTTCTCCCCGCTGCCACACACTGGGTGAAACCGGGACAACGGCACTTAAAACTGCTCTTTTCTGCCTGTTTGCAAACTTGCTTACCACGGCATACCTGGAAAATGAATAGGGAAAAAAGGAAAACATTGTTATTTTGTATTGTTTGTTGTTCTTGTCTGCTGTGTCCTGCTGTGTAGACCGTTTCTCTGCTTTTGTTTGTATGTCCGTGCTTTGAGGGCAACCAGATAGGCTGAGTTTTTTACAATCCTTCAGGAGACACGGTCTTTTTTTAAATATCCTTTTCTGTTTTGCTGTTGTCGTCTTCTGGTGTATTTTTTTAAGTCACAACTCAAATTGTTAAAGTATGTATAGAGTGGATGGAAACTGTTGCGAAAAAGATCAATACTCCATCCACCCTTCCACTCTACGTAGATTTGACCAATTCTGGGTCTGGCAGCCCTGGAGAGTGTTAACAAATGGGATTTTTAACCCGGTTTCTACGTTATTTGGACCCTTTTCTGGGTCAGGCCCCCACGAGACCCAGAGCCAGAACAATTCTGACTGGGAAGTTTTTAACCAACCATGTCATTTGTGATGACAGTTTTAAAGTGAACCAACTACCTTAGTGCATTCAACTCCTGCCATGTGTTTCTGGAAGGTTTAGTGGATGACCCCATAAATTGAATTCTTTGAAAATTCATGGGCGGAGTTAAAACTTGTGCAAAAACCTACTGCAAGCGTGCAGGTAGGGTTTCACAGCTGTGGGTTTTAAAGCAAAGCTTACTCCTGTAGGCCTTCACATAGCTAGACTTGTATAATGACCACAAAAAGCAAGTAGGCCCTATACATACAAGTCTACCAGATCTAAAAAAAATTAAAGCAGACAAATGAAGAGAAGAGTGTCCCTATTTAGCAGCTTCTTCGTCCCTGAAGCTTGTAAAAAGCTTTCACAAATTGTTTGAATAGAATCGTAATTCCATTATCAACTATAATACGAGGTTTACATTGTATTATGGACTTTACCATCCTTGATGGTTCAAGTTACAAACAACTTGCTACAACATGAGTCACTACGCCAAAGAGTGCCCTGATTGTATTTCATAAAAAAGCATTAGCCATGTTACTGTCAGTTTATCAGCACCAAACGTCAAGAGTGCCTCATACTAAAGTAATCCACGATAAGTCTTAAATTTCACATGGGCTTGATGACAGGTGTCGACGGAAGGTCCGGGGAGCGCGAACGGCGTTGTTTTATCCGGTTGAGGCAACGCCTCCGGCTTTGCACTGTCAATGCACTTTTGATGCCCGCAGTTTCAACCCCCACTCGACACCCTCATCTAAAGCCCTAATTCAACGCCCTATACCCTTCTTTAGTATTTGTATTCCCCGATACAGAAGATGTATCAGTCACCCTGATCACCGCATTGCAACATCACAGCAATCCACCGGGGAGGAACTGTGTTTAGCCTGGCGTTATTACCTGCCATGGTCCACGGATGCCGCTGAAAAATGATGCAGCGTCAGTGCAGGATTCTATAAGAGGAGGTTAAGCCAATTTCATTATGAAACAGTAAGGTGGCACACACGAACTACGCTGGCTGCCGTTCGCTCCTGACTTCTGACGGTACGCACGAGTGCCTTGATACTGTGATACTGCATCGACAACCGTACCATTGAAAGACAAAATTAAAGGCCAGCATAATTGAGTTGACGCTCTTTTTCGAGCCCTAAAGACTCAGTAATTAATAGTCACCTCACCCGACTTCATTAAAACCGAAGACTGTTTCCGAAAACCACAAATACTCTTATTCACACAGCTTTGCTACTTTTAATTAAAATGTTCAATCAAACTCTAAAAATAAAGGTCTTGGAGTTGGAGACTAGGCTTATAGTTAAAGGAGTAGATTGCCAAGTAAAAATTCCGGTATTACATTGGGTTCTACGGTGGCAGTCACTCCATCACTGTCTCTTTAATCATATTGGTGTCCAATTAAGGTCATAATTATCCGTAGATCGAGAGACGATCTAGTCTCATTTCTTGTCTGTTTTTTCTCATTTGTACACTTCAAACCACTGCATCACATCACTGCGCTCTTACAATGATTCCCTATTTATTTCAATTTTTGACAGACAATCTCCTGTACAATTAGGGCTGAGGGATTGGATTCGACGTGACAAACGCCGAGGTCACTGGAGATGAAAATTGGTCCGGTTTAATACCTGGACATCACTCTTCTTTTTCGTCTGGTTGGCAAAATGTCAAACTATAGTCATTGCCAGTCAACGCCTGAAACTAAACTGATCTTACAGCTGTAACTGAAGAATAAATACTTCGTTGGGTTACACAAGTTTGCCCTCACTCGCAAGTGCGGCCCCTGAATCATAACTCAGACCCTAACTCTAAAAACGTCCGGATCAGAATTGACCTGTATCCGAAACTCATGGGTCCCTGAATCTGTGTCAAAATTCGAGTTAAAATCCCATCTGTTAACCGCTTTCCGGATCAGCCTGACTCGTAAATGGGTCAGGCCCCTGTGACCCGAAATCCAGGTCAATCCGGGTCGATTCAATTTCTGAAATGACCCGAGTCCCGAGTCCCGTGGGGCCTGACCCATTTACGGGTTAGTATGACCCGGAATCTGTGTCAAAATGACCCAAAAATGGGTTTAAAAAAACGCAGAATCCGAGTTAAAACCCTCCTCTTTAACACCTTTCGGGTCAGCCTGACTCGTTAATGCGTCAGGATCCCTTGGACCCGGAATCCGGATCAATTCTGACCCAGGAGGTTTTAGAGTGATGATTTTGATAACACCTTACGGTCCTGTAAACCTTGTCACAATAATCCACGTTCATTCCTTATTAATATTCGCGATCTCGATGGTTCGTAAGAATCTCTTGCTGTTTATTTTAGGGCGTGCCTCAAAAGTGCACTACTTAATTTGCTGCGAGTCAAGTTCGTAGTCTTGATGACAAGGCTGAATGGCCGTACCCGTCAACAATCGATTTTGTGTGTAATTGATTTTACCGCGCACGTGTTCTCTAACCACTCCCGCCCCTGCCTTCATTAGCCTTGATCGTCCCCCAGTTTTCATCTCTCGTCACCATTTCAAATGATATTTCGATTGAAAGAGAGACGGTGCTCTAGAGAGGGGAGAGAAAAACAGACTCCGAGCCAAAGGAGTGCGGTTCTCACCGTCAGTGTAAACACGGGCATCTTTTCATCAGAGATGTGCCGTCTAATATAAGATAAACAAACATGATGCACACCGGAAGTGACTAGCTGAAACCGGAAGTGAGTGGAGGCGGATCACCCTACGCGAGGATGTGGTATCCTCAATAGAAACGTAGCTTTCAATTATTATTTTTTGAACAAATTCATCGGAACGAAGTTGTATTTTTGTCTCTCTCTCTCTTCTTATGGTTAGATACCCTATTTTAATAAAACTGTTCTCTTACGAGACACACGTCAGGCAATGTTTGTTTTATTTTTGCGCGTATATATGGACTTCCTGAAGTTCAGTTGGTTGTTGAGTTTGCAAATTATGTTTTTCTTGATGTTTCATCGATTTTTATTTTTTTTGTCTGAAACTTTTGGTGTAAACCTCTTTCTGCGAAGAGTATTGGTTGACATTTGGAAATCGTTTTAGAAAAATTGCGTGTGACTTGTTAAAACAGATAAAAATGTCAAGTAAATAACCACAAGGGAAACTGACTGAGTAAATTTTTTAAAGATCATTTTGTGTAAAAAATATATATATACTAGAGCGGGACTTGAACATGCGATTTCCTGATTAATATGCCAGCGCTCTATACAACTGAGCGATTTAACCATATGTTGTCGGTCTCCCCAAAGAAATGTATAAACATATTGGAGAACATTTTGATTGAAAAACACTCACATGAGTCGAAAATGAAAATTACTTTACGGAGAAAATGAAAACCGAGCCCACCTCGACTTTTGTTGTTGTTGTTGTTGTTGTTGTTGTTTTTGTTGTTGTTGTTGTTGTTGTTTATAGGGAAACCGTCTTGAAATGTACACCCACTCTGTTGCTTTAAAGACATCCACTCAACAATCATGTGGTGAGTTTCACATCTCGTAAACAAGACTTTAATAATTAATATGTACAATCATGTTCATTAATAATGCGCCATTATGTCTGTTATAAATGACACTACTGGCGCCGAATTATCAAATCAGGTGGAGATTGTTAAGAATGGTTTTCAAGAGAAGAAGCAACCATAATATAAAAAAAACTGTGTAAGGGATACAAGGTGAGATGGCGCCTAAAGATTGCTGTCAGACCAAAGGGTCGATTTCACAAAACTCTTCCTAACTTAAGACTAGTCCTATCTCTTAGCATTGCCTAGGACTAGTCCTAAGTTGGGAAGAGTTTTGTGAAATCGACCCATGTCAGGAACACTGGGGTAAACCCCTTCTCTTTACGAATGCACTGATGGACTGTTTTGCATCACAAAACACACGGCTTCTACGAATGACGAGGCACTGAATGTAAAGACAGTGTCTTGCTAAGACACAAGTGAAACACATACTAAAAGACTGGGACTCGAACCCGCACTCTGCTGATCAGAACACCAGAGCTTGATTCCGATGCGCGATTAAGGCAGGGTATACTTTTGGTAATTGTTATAGACCAGTATCCTCAATTGGTGTATCCCAACATAAGCATAAAATAACAAACCTGTGAATATTTGGGCTCAATTGGTTTTTATGTCAAAGTTGCAAAAAAATAACGAAAGAAAAACCACCCTAGTTGCATTGAATTGTGTGTTTTCAGATGCCTGAGAAAGGCAGCTTCATGTGCTTCATGCCTGAAGCCTTTCAGATTCAAACATTTTGTTTAAAAAATACCTCTTTCTCTTACTAGATCGACATTACTTCAAAGGGTGTCCTATGTTTTATAATATCAACAGCTTTCCAGTGCTCTTTACCATTAATTTTGAAGTAATTAACAAAATTACAACCTTCCTTTACAGACTAAACAATTCCAAAAAATTAAGACGAGAATTAAAAACAATACACACAGTGCTCTGCAAGCTGTTAGGTCAAAACGTACTATTGGAAAAGACAAAACCAACAATTTGTTTGTATCATTGGCAAGACATTTCTGACAATTATTCAAAAGAGCAATGGGTTCCCATGCTATCATGTTATTGACTCGTTATTATGCCAACAAAAATGTAATATCACTAAAACCTCTCCTGGTGCATTATTAATCAATTTAATATTCCCAACCGAAACGGAGCCCGTGAGAAATCGTTTGAAAAATTGCGATCCAATTAGTTTCCACTGGAATGTTAGTAAATCTCGGGAGATTTGGGGACTCAGAGTGGATGAGCAAGGGATTGGATCAGCGAGTGTCCGTTGAAAAAACGGGAGGTCAAATTTGCATATTGATTACTCTTGGGATTATATTAATAACGTGCTTATGATATATCCGCTTTAATCCCTGTTTATAAAAAATACGTTGATGTGAGGTAAATTAAGGAAAAAATTTTCCTTTGGGGCTCAAGTTTGTATATTGTCAAGGGTGGATCCAGGATTGTTGTCAGTATGCTTGTTTGTTTTTTGTTAGGTTGTTTGTTTGTTTTATTTTGTTATGTTTTGTTTTGTTTTGTTTTGTTTTATTTTGCATTTGTTTTGTTTTGCTTTGTTTTGCTTTGTTGACGAGACGGATACACAAATTGCGAAGCGCGCAGTGCGACTCTTTAACGCCGCTGGGACCGGGGCCCGCTCTAAGGACCTTAAAACACATGTTCTAATTTCCGAGTGCATGTAGTACGTGGTAATTGATCTGGCACCTTGGTCTTGAAAGGTGTTACCTGAAATAATGGAATTAAACTCCTTTTTAATTGATGGGTCAATTGAAGGTATACGCCGTTGGAATTTGGAAAGAGTGCATCCGTATTGATCAGCTAGTTCTGACAACAACGACAACAACAGCAACAGCAAAAACAACAACAGCAACGCCAACAACGACAACAACGCCGACGACAACAACAACAACAACAACAGCAACGCCAACAACGACAGCAACAACGCCGACGACAACAGCAACGACAACAACAACAGCAACAACAATAACACACAAGTTCGATTTTTAGCGGCCCCTCTTCTATAAAGCGGCACCAGTGGGGCACGTTGCCCCTTCCATTTCACCCCCCCTCCCTTCAATGGTCTACCTTGAATGTATTTTTTAGCTATCCAATTTCATGGCTCTGCTGTGTGATGTATGCGGGAGCCTCGCTTTCAATACAGCCATGGACAATTGTAGAATCATCTACAGACGTTTTAATTTTAGCAAAAAAACCACACCGGCTGGGTATCGTTTGAAACCAAACACTACGGGCCGGATAATGAACCAAATAGCATCATAGCTAAGTAGTATAATGAAACCAAATAGTATTATCCAGAACTTGCTAATACCATAGGCGATTTAACGGCAAGACCCAAACTCTATTATAGGATGAGTTTATGGGTTACAGGTTTATATAGGTTAGTGACCGGTTTTGTTATTTTTTGAACTCATATGTTTTAATATTTATACCATATTAGTAACTGGTATTGTGAATGCTTTTCGGGTATATTAATCAATTTCTTTGTTCTCTTCTCCTTTGACGTGTTTTGTTGTTGTGCATACTATTTATGGGGTGTTCGTTGAGGTTGATGGAGTGTTTATTAGTTTCTTTGTTATTTAGGGGGGCGGGTTCAATAGTAAAGTTCAATATATTATTGGATCACTTGAATCAACGATTAATATTGCTATGGCTGAGGTGTTGGGAGGAGAACCTAATAGGCTCAGTTGCCTCAATTCGGGGTAATCTTAATCTTAGTTCCTTAAAGTTTAATTTCAATACAGTACTGTAGTAGGAGGGAGGAGTCTGCATCAAAACTAATTCACTGGGAACCAAAACATGGACGCAGGAAACGTGGTAGACCAAAGTTGACCTACTTGGATGTCTTGAAGAAAGACACCGGACTGGAGACAGCAGAGCTATGGACATCAATGCAGGACAGAACCCTATGGAGAGCCATCACAGTTCGAGGACACCACCCGAAATATACTAAACTAAACTAACAGTACCCTCAGTATGAAGCCAAATGGTTCTCCCGTAAACATGTTAACCCAAAGAAACCTTTGAAGAAACAATGGGGAAGGAACTCTCCTATTTAGATGCAGGAGACATTCAAGGATTTCTGAATCCATGCTTACTGACAGTTATAAAACCCTCGGTGAGGGCTGCTGTCAGCGCGCTCTGGCATATTTTAATATTTCCATATATAGTTTTAACCACATCGTACACGCTGGTCAGCTCATAATATGCCATGATATCCTAAGCTAGACCATGCCACACGTCCTAGAGGGGGTGTCAATCATCAGGGGTCAGTGATTTGGTTGGGAGGGGGCATGCACGACAAAACTCTGCCAGCATCCTTTGTGTACAAAGTCGGTATGTCAATTGTCAACGGTAGATAACCCAAATTATCAAACTTAATTAATTAAGCGAACAAATAATCTTAAAATAGCCCAGACAGTACATGGACATGTAAACAACAAGCTTGGATAATATCGTTGAAAAAAGCAAAACAACCTTCTCAACCTATGGGAAAATATTGGAAGCATAGGGCCCCCAGGGAGAACAGTTCTTTGATAACTGATGGGGCTACCCTGGTTAAACAAGACGAAATAAATAACATTAAAAAATTGTAAAAATTAAAAAAATAAAAAGCATATACTGACATCGTACCAAGGGGGCGTTACAACCAAAACAGTCCCCTCGCTGGAGGGTTATGACGGATGACGTGTTGTCACGCGTCAGTTCCAGTCCAGGTAGGATACGCACCCTGATCCCAAACAGGTGGACTGCCAAGGTACTTTATGTGTGCCAGCCTTGTTCAAAAACTACATCTATTTGGATTTTTGTTGTTGAAAGTCTTATATCATTGCTATCAAATAAAACAAAACTCCATGCCCTTGGAAATGTACTTGACCTATTTCGTAGACCTCAAAGGTTAGTGGTTATATAGGGCAGATGAGTGCGTTAGTTCTGAAAAGATGTTTCGATCAGTATGCTCTGATCGTCTCCCAGGAAATAGGTCTCACATAAAAATGTCTACCGCCCGAGTGCCTCCTAAAACAAAAGATGACAATATTTAATTTAGCGTGTAGCCATTATTGACTTTTCCTCATACAAAAAAACCTAAACACTTTGTTTTTCAGGGTTACCTTCATCTGGTGATTAATTAATCAGAACTGAGTGGGCTAGAAAGGAAAATGATTGATATTGTTCGATATATATATAATTTATTGTGTTAGCGCTGGCGTACATAATCACGCGTTTGCGTCCCTGACATTTTGCTCGTGAGACAATACAGATGTACTTGACCATCGGAAGTCGCAGTACACGTTCTTAATTATTGAAGACACTATCCTCAATTATAAATCATCGCCATCAACTACATTGACGATGCCTTGATGCTTGAAGGAGGTAATTTATGATTGATAGATATAAAAATGTAGGTTCCGGTTTAAATACATACATCTTTAAGAAGGGTGTTTATTCATGGGAAGTCTTCTTCCAGGACGAGCTGTCATTCCCAACAACCATCGCCAAAACACTTCATTTCCCTCTTCAGTGTAATCCTTTCTCCCTACAGATCCCCTCGCTCCTGGCGTTAGAAGAGCCCAGACCCAGCTAAGTATAACAGGAGTTTTCCACCACAGTCATTGTAAACTTCTGGACTAGGCTTCCCTCTGATGTCATTTGGTAGCCTTCAGAGGAGGGGGATCAGTCTTTAAGTAGGCTGTGCACCAATCAGGTCATTCTTAGTCCCCAGCTTCATGTATAAGAGTTCAGAGTTGCAAAAGTACCTTTCTTTTCTTTCGTTTTTCTTTAAAGTCCTTTATTGTTGCTATGCGTGCTCCATAGCCGGCCAGTTGCATTTTGTTAGGCTTTTAATTGCCCACCAGCGTTTATAGTTGTCATAATTGACCTTAGCATGGCGGGATAAGTTTGCCTGTTATAAAAAGAAACTTCAAAAAGCAAAACTTCGTAACCATATTCAGTTCGCTTCGTCTGGTAAAAAACCGTTTCACTTGTTAAAAACAAAGAATCAACCGAAACCGTCGTCCTCTACGGAGGCAGTTTTCAATGCATGTCCATATCAATCTATTGTAAGAATAATAAGTAATAAGAAAGATGTCGAGTACTACGAATGACATCATTTTTTATTTTGCTTTAAATTACCAAAATGTTTCCCACCATAATTAAAGTCAAATACAGTAATAGCTTTATACACGATGTCCTTAAAGTGACAATAATTTGGAGACAGTTAATACAAGAAGTGGCCACTCTAATGCACAATAGTAGTTCGGTGTCACTCCGTACCAGGTCGATGCTGGCAAACCGAGTACAGCCATAAATTGAGAACAACATTACTTAACGTTCACTGCAGACAGACAAGACAGCGACGCCAGTGAAGCAGTAACCGTTTGGGGACCGTACACCCTGCGGGCGTTAACCAAATTTGCTGCAAATTGACACAAATTATGACCAGGCGTAGTATTGATCAATGAGCAAGTCAAACGCAATACTGTAACGTCGCACCACGGGCACCCCCCCCCCCCCCTTCACTCCCCCAGCAACCTGTTCGTTAAATCTTCCCTCTTACAACCCTGTTTACATCACACAATACGCCCATGTGCTTGTTTTACCTATTCAAATCAATAACGAGTTCTTGAAGGCTAGCGGGAACAATCATGTGACGGTTGTTCTATCTGCAAGGTTAGAAACTCTGGAACATAAAACTGTCACTTTTGAAGTAAACTATTTATTGCAAGGAATCACCAGTTCAGCCTTCTCTTACACAATCATTAACTATTAACCGAAAAGAAATTAAAGAAGTTATCAAATCTGTTTTTATCATCCTTTCTTTAGAATGCAAAAATACATGTTGACCTGATATGTTTGTGCCAATCATGATGGTATAAATTTTCCATTGATACGTTGCTGTCAGGAATTTCTCTACATGACACCTTGCACTGACGCGTCATGAAGTCACACGTGGTTAATGTTTGCTCAAGGCCTGTCATTCTGTAAGTCGGTGGTCGAATAGACTGTGCAAGTCTTGCGCGTATTCGAACATTTGGATCAATGTTATAAAGTGCGTGAGTTTGTTTCCTTCACGCGTGGCAATGTGAGTGGTACCAAAATGGTCCCAAAACTCTTTGAATACCCGTGAGACTTGCATGTTCTAGTGCACATAAAGATCAGCACTAACTGTAACAGACAGGGAAGGTTTATTGTGGTGATTACGTCAGGTAAAGTGGGCCATTGAAGAACATGAACAAAAAACGAAGCAACCATAACTTTGGGAGTAAATAATGTTTATCATTATCAAAATATTTGTAGATATAGGCCTAACGAAGCAACTATATTTAACAAAGTGTCTTACAAGTGTTTTTTCTTGTTTTGCTTTAATTCCTTTTTTCTGTAGATGAGTTAGAACCTTAGTGGCCTCCCAATTTCAGAAAAAAAAAACTTTCGACGATTTTCATGGTCTGATTAATTAAATTCACGACTCAACTGTTGCTATCCGATCAAGGCAGGAAAATCGGCTGCTTTTACAAGGACATGCACTCGTCACATTCATAACACATGGATTCGCCGTCACACACGCATGAATATCCAAAGTATTTATTCTTGCACATCATTGGCTGTCTGAGAATTAGGTTAATCCAGTGTTTAAGTGTATGTTAGGTGTCAAGTCTAATGAAGATTCATATATGTTCATGCGCCACTATTGGTTGGGGATACGGCTATGAGTCCCGGACTCAGAGTGGGAATGCATCGGTGTCTGTCAGTGTGTGAGGTAAAACCAAAATGCTGCCTGTGTTACAGTATATAGTTTCTCATAATTATAGTACTTATACTCTACTAGTACCTATATTCATACTGTACTCGTATTAGTATTCGAACTCATGCTGTTACTCACTCATTCCTGTCGTAGTCATACTCGTACCTGTACTTGTACCCTAGCATATAAAATACTTGTACTCATACTTGAGTAGAATTATGCTCATAGTGTATGTATGCTCAAACTCATACATAACCATAATGATACTGTAATTTGGTACTGACCCTTACACCGATGTGTGTTAAGCACTGTATACTTAGTACTATACCCGAGTTCTGTGGGGGGGGGGGGGGGGGGGATACACAGTCAAATCACTATCGGGTAATGATACTCGTACTCGTTTCCATACTCGTCCTTGTACACGTAATCATACTAGTACTCATACCTTCTTACACTTGTACTGGTGCCTGTACTCAGTATTCTTCATTTTACTACTTGTATTCGTACTCGTAATAGATACTCTTTCTTGTATCGCACTCTTACATACTCACACTCGTACCCTTACCCGGGCTCAGTATCTATACTAGTACTCATACCATACTGATACATAATATACTCTCACCTAGTACTCACATTGTTCTCATACCATACCCATACCGTTCTCATAGTTACACATACCGTATTCAAACCCATACTAGAACTCATGTACCATACTAGTACTCATCCTCTAATCGTACCCATACTAGAACCCATACTTACCCATTCTAGTACTAATACCGTAATCATCTTTATATATATTTTTTTATTCACATTATCACATTGTGACCCGAAGGCCAAATTGCATGATAATTTACAATATTAAAATCATTGAAAAAAACATTTAAAAAATTAAAAATTAAAAAGCTGCTCACAAGGAATATTAAGGCCCTATTTAGATAACTGGTAAAAAGTAAGCACGGGCAGTTTTATTGTTAATCTAAATGCGAGTAATAATCTAGCACAGATTTGAGGTGGTGGCACTAATTTAAAAAAAAGATTATTAAAAACTGAACACAGAGCAAAATATTCTACTTGTTCAGCAAGCTGATGAAATAGGGTATTGGGCTGTTTTTGAATCGTGATGTCCTGGTGCGTAAGTAAGAATAATGATGTGCATTACGCAGGTTGCGGGCGTGAGACTCCCGTCTGGTAGGAGGGAGAAGATCATTTGTACGTTCTGAATTGGCAAGTCCTTCAGCCAAGCTGAGACAATGATTCTCCCTCCTATCAGCAAGAGACTCAAGCCCGCAAATATGCATAGCATCCGCATACGAAGTATAGCGCTGTGCCAAAATGGTTCTGCATGCACGTTTTTGCAGGTGCTCCAGAGTCTTCTTCTGGGCAGCAGTAATTGAGGAAGACCAAGTAACATCAGCATATTCAACAGCAGGCCTCACATAACTTTTATAAATTGATATGAGCTCAACATCATTAAATCCAAACCTCTTAAGCAGGCGGAGCATATACAGTTTTTGATTGGCTTTCTTAGAAATTTCATTGATATTTTTTTCCCATCGGAGGTCATTCTGTAGCCAGACTCCTAGGACCTTTGCCTCAGATACAAAGTTCAGAGGGACTCCCGCAATACTCAACTCGGCATGTGGTGGGGGTTTAGTTTTGAAACATGTTTGGATGGCTTGACACTTGGAGGGATTCAGGCTGAGTTTGTTGGTATTGGTCCATTCAGTAAATTCATCAAGAACTACTTGCAGCCCACTAGGCTGGAAGCAGGAACGATTTTCAGCAAATGTCAAGTCATCCACATATTTCCAGCACTTAATCTTTTCACCCAAATCATGAGCAGCGTCATTAATAACAACCTGGAAACCAATGGGCCGAGTTTAGTTCCTTGCGGGAGAGCTCCACTGAGAACCTTGTACTCTGAGAGTGCTTGGTTGTATCGTACACATTGGGCGCGGTTGCTGACAAAGTCACACAACCAAGGGACGATGGATCTACGGACTCCCAAGTGGATAAAGTTCTCAATGAGGATGGTATGATCAATCATATCGAACGCCTTGGAGAAATCCGTCAGAACCACCGTCCCAATGTTGTCGACCTTGTCAGCACCTTGATGTAGTGAATGAAGGAGACTAACTAAATAATGGGAGGTCGAAACGCCTTTGACATTGCCAAATTGCTGTGGGTCAATTTTGTCTTGAATATCATCCAAAACCCAGTTTGTTACAAAACCCTCCCCAATCTTTGCAAAGCAGTCAGTCAAAGAAACTGGCCTGAGTTTATCAGCTGTAGGGGGTTTCGTTTTTGGTATTGGCACTACTATGGCCTTTTTCCATTGCTTAGGCACCACGCCCTCTTTGTACGAGCAATTCAACAAATCAGTTAAAGGTGAACTCAACTCATAGGCAAATTCTTTAACAAGCTTGGGAGAAATTCCATCGGGACCAGTTGCTTTGTTGGATTTGACTTTTTTGAGCTCAGTGTACACTTCCCAAGGATAGAGTGATGGTGGAGGTTCCATGGCTGGTAAGTAGGCCTCCAGAACATTAAGATCCAGTGGGGGGATATGTGAAGAAACCTTCACAAACTGATCATTAATTGTGTTGGCAATGGTCACATGATCATCATCACTCACTCCCTGGACAGGTATTCTGAGGACAGCTTTAGTGTTTCCAGTCATTGATTTTATCTGCTGGTGCCACTTCCTTGGATTGGTTTCTTGTAGAATTCGGACTCTGTTAGCATAGAAGTTAACTTTGGCCTTCTTGATCTCTCTACGTACCTCATTGCGTAGTTTATTGTACACCTCGACTCTCCCCGATCCGAACGCAACCTGTCTCTTTTTAACAAGTGATTGAACTTTCTGAGACATCCATGGTTTACTACTGCTTTGGGTTATTATTGTTTGCATGGGAAAGAATCTATCAACTGCACCATGGAGAGACTCGTATAGTGCGTCTGCCTTACGCTGGGTATTTTCAGCTTTGAGAACATTAGACCAGTCTTGTTCTTGGATCCACCTACCAAACTCTCTCCATTCTGAATCTTTCATGGGACGAAATGTCCTTTTGCTGCCCTGATTTTTTATAACATGCACTTCGGGTCTCCACAGGATACACACATGATCACTCTTTCCTAATGCTGACAAGGGAACTGGGTCTCTATAGTGAACCTTGAAATTGGTCATGATAAGATCTAATGTAGCAAGTGCACGAGTGGGAAATTTAACCAACTGTTTTAGATTACAATGTTTGAGAATGTTGTTTACGGGCATTCTGTTGAAGTCCCCCATAATAGCAAAGCCGATGTCCGGATATTTAGTGTGGAGAAGGTCCATGGATTCCAATAGATGTTGTGTGAGAAGATCTTGGAGGGAAGAATCTGGTGGAATATAGACGCCACATACAGCGATGATCGATGTATCTCTGGGTATCCTCTTAGGTTGTATTAGAGACCATACACACTCCAGCTCGTTGGGGACTGAGATTTCTGGGATCCCACTTGCAGTGATTTGTGACTTGACATAAACAGCAACTCCTCCACCTTTTGCATGACTACGAGACTTTGAAAAAATCTCATAGCCGTCAACGGAGAGCATATAGCCAGGCATATCAGGTCGAAACCAAGATTCAGTTATCACTCCCACATCTACAGATTCTTGATGTAAAAGTAGCTCAAAGTCATCAAATTTGTTCACAAGAGATTGAGCGTTGCAAAGCACGAATGTAGGAAAATCACTCTTTGGATGTTCTTGAACTGATGTTAAAGGGATGGTTATTATCTCAGTGAGATTTGACAAAGTTACTCCTCTTCTAATGATCGCGGGGTTCTGTATTAAGTGGGGTCTATAAGTCTCCACAACTTGTATCCTCCTGTACAGGTTCCTTCCTCCACGGCATCCCCTCTTATTTCTTTTTCGGCACGCCATTAAATCACTGAGTGTACTTTGTAGATGGGTGTCTGGTTGGAACAAGCAGTTGTTACTGTTCAAGCTCTTAAGAAAGCTATTGGAGTACGTGTATCTGTCAATTGTAGGCATGTCTCTTGAGAGAGAGATATACAAAACTCACAGTATCAAATCTCACAGTTAATTAGTTTAGTAACGCTCACAGTAGTGTGTATATGACATTCAGAGAGCTGACGATGATAGATGTCTCATTACTAGCAAACTATCGTTGGAACGAGTCAAGAATTTCATACCCACAGGGCGTATTGCAGCAGTAGTTAAATACAGTACAAGTAGTTACCGACGGGGCTGACATTCACAGCATTGTAGAGATGTCAATGTCGGTACCAGACTAATACTCTCATCAAACGCTGGCTAAATTAAGTCTAGTGCCACCTCTCCAAATGTGAAAGTAATGTTCAGCAATAATCCACCACAGAAACGATGGTGAAATCTCACTTTTTGGTTCAATGTCAACAAAAATACAGATATGCAGGTGATCACAGGTACTCACAAAAACACAGTTCAAAAGTTTGAGACAAACAGCAGACGAATAACAGCAAAAATTGATTAAAAACTAAAGAAAATGGCAGAGCAGTTTAACATCAGTGCAGCCTCACAAGGGCGCCCTCAATCCAATATATAATCCAATATATAATCATACTACGAATACCATGCTCGTGCACATACTATACTCGTTCTCGTACTTCTCATGCTTATACAGTAATCCTTCACCGATCTTGAACTCTTGGTGGCAGCAGAAATGCCTCCATTACTGCGGCGGTACCTGGGTGGTACTGCGCTGCCTAGCGACTGGACACGGCGATCATTTGATCAGTCACGGGTTATTGGACTTTTACTTTGCAAATCGCTTAAACCCGTCGCTAGGCAGCGCAGTACCACCCAGGTACCACCGCAATAATGGCGGTATCTGCTGCCACCAAGAGTTCAAGATCGGTGAAGGATTGCTGTATAGACGATGTGACCTCTGACGTCATTTGAAAATCATAACATGATGCGCGCGCATGTCGCCGGGCAAAACCTTTGTGTACTTGACAGCCAGCTAGAAAGTATGGTGTTCTAAAGACGACAGATATGCGTCGCGTCGTGCCGTCGCGTCGCCTATTCCGTCGTCCGTCGCGTCGTCCGTCGCGTCGTGCCGTCGCCCGTCGCGTCGTGCGTCGCGTCGTGCCGTCGCCCGTCGCGTCGCCTGTTTTTCAATTGATTTGCATGGTGACTTGGACATCCGTCGTCCGTCGCGTCGTGCCGTCGTCCGTCGCGTCGTGCCGTCGCGTCGTCCGTCGCGTCGTCCGTCGCGTCGTCCGTCGCGTCGCCCGTCGCGTCGTCCGTCGCGTCGCCCGTCGCGTCGTCCGTCGTCCGTCGCGTCGTGCCGTCGTCCGTCGCGTCGTGCCGTCGCGTCGCCCGTCGTCCGTCGCGTCGTGCCGTCGCGTCGCCCGTCGTCCGTCGCGTCGTGCCGTCGTCCGTCGCGTCGCCTGTTTTTAAATTGATTTGGACCTTATTTTCGCCAAAACGTTCTTCACTTTTCTGTCAATTGGTGGCGCTCTTTGATTATTTCCGTCGAAGTGAGTCTGATGAGGTCGTCGAGATTCTAGATGGCAGATGTGTATAGTTTGATCAATCCCTGCTTGCCGTGTCATCTCAACAATATCCTTTTAATTGTAAAAACATGTCAAGTATTAGTTTTTACTACCTCGGCCTCCCTACCATGCCTACTAGCCTGTAAAATAAAGCAATGTCAACAGCAGCATCGTAGGAAAAATACTACCTAAATTATTATTATTATTTATTATTTTTTTTCTTTTGAGTGGAGCTCTTATAGACTCCGTTTATTCAACTCAAGTAATTACAAGTATATACATCTCCTATGGAACATTAAAGCAAGTACTGATAGATCAGTACACAAGTACATATAGGTTACTAGAAACTAAAGGACAATGAACAAAGTTGATATTACATATCAAACAAAGGCAAGATCAAAACATGAAAAAGCAACCTAGTACAAGTAAAAAGATTAAAATTAAGGCCTACACAAAGGACAGTAACTGAGAGGTGACAAAATTCGATTTTGATCAGAACATAAATTTTGGACTCTCGTCTTCATTGAAAGTACACAGGAATTTGTACAATTTGTTAAAATTACTTGTTTGGAGCCTATTCCTCTCCCTTAGTAGAAATGATCTGAGAGTTTCTTTGTAGGTCTTGATAGTAATGTTTGTGTTTGTGAAAACGTTGTCCTCATTGAAGACCAGATCACACCGGATTCTCCAAATAACATTGATCATCATGCCAACAATTATCATAGATACAAATGACAAATTCATACATACAATTCTTATACAATCACTGAGACAAAAGAAACGGCAGCCAGTTTGTTTCCTAATTAAAAATTCGACGTATAACCAGGGTTCAACCACCTCATTACAGTATAGAAACAAATGTTCGACAGTTTCAGTGTCGGATTTACAGAAAGGACAGTCGACTGTATCTATGATTTTCATGCGTTTAAGTTTATCTCGGGTTGGCAGAATCCTGTGATAAAGTCTTAAAAGGTGTCCTTGTCTTTGGCGTCCATAATATTGTTCATGTTTAATTTGGTCCAAATATTGGCCCAGTCGAACTTATCAGTGAGGCCTAAAATCGAGGCCCACTTTTCCTGTGCTTTTGGAAAAACAAATTATTTGACCTTCAATGATTTGTACATTAATTTCGTGGTAATTTCAGAAAAAGGTACCAAACCCTGATCCCCATGGTCAATTTGGAACTGAGCCACCTGCTTGGATGGTCATTAGGCCCACAACGTTTTTCTTTGAAGAGGACAGGATTGATGTTTTGTTCGAAGACGTTTAGCTATGCGTCCAGCAGTGATACGATTAATTTCACACTTCAAGGTTCAAGGTTCAAGGTTCGTTTATTTCCACAGTATCAAAAAAGCAAAAGGCAATAATAAATACATCAAAAGTAATCATTACATAATGCAAAGTAAATGTTTTACAGCATAGGTTTGAAGAATATTACATGTAAACAAAAAAAGCATTATGTGACACTGCAGAGGGATCCATTTAAAAAGCAAAGCTTGTAGGCAATGGTCCCTATAGTGACATGCATATGCATTGAGATTAAAAAATAATTTTGTGAACCGTGGAGGTCCGTGGTCGAGTCGAGCCACCAATAAACAAATATAATAGCAGGTCTCAATGCACATGCATGTTACAAAGAAAAATCAGCAAACACTATAATACAATCAAATAACGAGAACAAACATTGGACTAGGACTAACACAACAATCAAACACAACAATCTTGCCGGTCAGCAATAGTATCGAACGAAATCATGAGTGATGCAAAAGCAGCGTATCCCTCGATGGATTTAACATAGTGTGGCTATGGATGATAGTATACACCATGGATCCCATGTAGGAGACCACCCGAGTCTGCACTGTGGTATGGTTCAAAATACAATGTACATCTGTAAAAAACTCATCAACAATAAGATTTCAGTATATCAGCTTTAAAGACACGTTTAAAAGTAAACAAGCTTTTGGAGGCTTTAAGTTTTTCATTAAGCATGTTCCAAAGCATAGGTCCCTCATGTTTAATAGTTTTAAGAGCGAGGGAAGTACGAGTGTAAGAAATGTGATAATTAGAAGCTTGGCGGGTGAAATGGGAATGTACATCTGAGTTTAAAGAAAAAATTGATTGAATAGCAGAAGGTAAATTTTTACAAGTGAGTTGATACATGAGGGACCCAAGCTGAAGACAATAAATATCATTCACTTTAAAATTGCATATTTATGGAAAAGGGGATCTGTATGTGCGTTAAATTCAGCAAAATTAATGATACGAAGAGCTCGCTTCTGTAAGAGAAGAAGTCTATTAGGATTGGTAGTAGAACTTGATCCCCATGCAAGTATCCCGTAGTTAAGATAAGAACCGATCAATGTATTTTATAAAGAGATTGTAAAACCAGTTCAGGCATAAAATGCTTGATCCTAATGATCACACCAATATTTCTAGCAATAATTTTACACTGTAATCAACATGACTATTCCATGATAGTCTACGGTCAACAAAAAGTCCTAGAAACTTGCAACAATCAGTTTCCAGTGATTTCAATGTCATTAATCTTTATAGGACTTGGAAGGTCTCTGACTGAATTACTGAACAACATGCAGTTAGTTTTAGTGATATTTAGGGATAGTTTATTGACCGTAAACCAGGTGGCAACTAGTTTGAGCTCATTGTTAACAGTGTTTACAAGATAGTCAAGGTTACTATGGGAAAAGAATAAATTAGAGTCATCCGCAAATAATATAAATGAAAGCACACTAGAAGAATTTGTGAAATCATTAATGTATATGGTGAATAACAAAGGCCCGAGGATTGATCCTTGAGGTACTCCATACGTAAGGACATCAGACTCAGATTTAATGCCATTGACGGAAACATATTGTGGCCTGTCTGAAAGATAACTCTTAAACCATTCATGGGGAATTCCACGGATACCATAGTTGGGAAGTTTATGCAATAGTATTTGATGGTCTATTGTATCAAAAGCCTTTGAAAGATCAAGGAACACCCCCAAAGTATGATTGGAGTCATCGATAGCATTAGTAACTTTATCAATAAAATCAAGGAGTGCATGAATGGTTGAATGTTTGCTACGGAAACCAAACTGTTGATTTGTTAAAATTTCAAACTTATTCAGAAAATTAATGGTACGGGCATAGACACATTTTTCAAAGATCTTTGAAAAACATGAAAGAATAGAGATGGGCCTATAATTGGATATATTGTTACGATCACCCTTTTTGAAAACTGGTGGGACTTTAGCAATTTTTATTTCTGATGGAACAATGCCAGTCGTAAAAGAAGTATTGACAATATGAACAAGTGGTTTACTTATGGCAAAAATTGACTTATTGATAATGGAAATATTGATCAGGTCATGACCAGAACTTTTTTTATTTTGTAAATTTTTTACAATGTCCAAAATTTCATGTTCAAATACTGGAGTAAAAAAGAAGGAATTAAAATTAGGGTTGGGCATATAATCAGCAAAACTAAGGGGTGAATGAGTAGGTTGGATGTTTTTAGCAAGGTTGGGACCAATATTGATAAAGTATTGATTAAAATGATTGGCGATTTGATTTGGGTTGTCAATTAAATTCCCATTAACAATGATGCTGTTAATACCATGAGAATGGGTATTTTTATTCAAAACAGAATTTATAACCTTCCAGGTATTACGGATGTTATTTCTTTCTTTTTCAAACTGAAGGGAATAGTACTTTTTTTTACAAAGACGTAGAAGGCTAGTCAAGGTGTTTTTATACTTGATATACTTGCATTTATGTGAGGTTGTAGGGTTGGACAAGTACTGACGATACAATTTATTCTTTTTCTTAATAGATTTGAGGAGGAAATGTGTAATCCAAGGGGTAGTTGAAATATGATTAGATTTGGTATTGTTGTTTTGTCTAACTAAAGGTGTATTTTGATCGTACAGAAAAATAGAATTATCCAGAAAAGTATTATAAGCAGCTGTATCAGGATTATTACAACTAAGGACATTGGTCCAGTCAAAAGAGTGTAAGTCGTCAATAAACTGTTCAAGGTTCACATTAGACACATTTCGAGAAAAAGGTAAATTGTGATTATGAGAAGAACTTGAGTTTGGAGACTGAACGAACATAAAAATTGGCAGATGATCTGAGATATCAGAGATTAAAATACCAGATTTTGAGGAAGGAAGAATATTTGATAAAAAATTATCGATAAGTGTAGCAGAAGTATCAGTAATACGTGTGGGCATATGGATTTGGGGGAGGAAAGAGTGAGATGTAAATAAGTCGATAAAGGACTGGGAGCTAGGATTGGTTGGAATTAGTAAATTTATGTTGAAATCACCTGATCACACTTGATCCTAGCCAATTCCTTAAAGGTAATTAGTCTGTTATTTTTAACAACATGTTGAAATTTGATGATGTTATTCTTTGTTAAAACAGGACTCGCTAAATCGTTATCCTTATTAATCGCAACCACTGAATTATGCCAGAGAGGGATATTCATTACTTCCAAAACTGAGGTGAATTCTGGTCTGAAAACACCCCCTGATTTTTCGTAGGCTGCAAAAAGGTCCATATAAAAGGGAGTGGTCTGGTGACTTTTTCTTGGTTTTACCAAACACATACCAACCAAGATTATGGCTTTCGCCGGGTTTCTCGATCCAATAGTTAAAGAAGGATTTCCATTTACCATTACTTTTGATATAATACTCAACCGCATCAGTTTTAGACTGCGTAACCTGACCCTGACGTCCAAAAGACCTGTCCCTCCCATGTATCGAGGTCCGGTGATAGTGGCACGCTTGATTTTGTCCGGTTTACCTGACCAGTAAAAACTAAAAATAATGTTTTCTATTTTCTTTACACACTCTCTTTAGAAATATCGGCATGCTGGATAATTTTAACACATTCAGTTCCACCATGGTTCCACCTGGACACTGAATACCATGCAACCCATTATTGATTCTAATTAGAGTTCCTAAACCTTCTGCACAGACTGCATATAACAATGGAGACAGGGGACACCCTTGTCTGATACCTCTACTTATTTGGAAAGGTCTGCCAATGAAGTTATTTACAATGACGCAACTCTCAGGATTACTATATAAAAGCTTGATCCATTGAATGAATTTGGGGGGAATCCCCATTTTCTCAAGCATGGTAAACATATAATTCCAATTAATTCTATCGAAAACCTTCTCCTGATCGATGCTTAAAATAGCTGCTTCCTTATTGTTCCAATTATAATCTATGCTATCACGCAAAAGTGTGAGGTTGTCGTGATTTTTTCTCCCCGGTACACCACATGTCTGTTATCTGTCACCTATTATGAAAGGCATGGCCCTTTTTAACCTATTTGTGAGAACTTTGGCCAACAGTTTGTAATCTACATTTAAAAGGCTAATCGGTCTCCAGTTCTTGAGATCAAATTTACCTAATTATTATCCACATGGTTGGTGGGCTTGCACAAAATTACTTTATTGATTATAAAGCGATGAAAAATTACTTTATTGATTATGAAGCGATGACAAAAAGCAAAACCATAAAGCAATAAATCAAGTGAATTCTAAACCAAGACCAACAGTAACACTACTGAACTAACCGGATTTATAAAAACCACTAAAAACAACAAAACACATGTGCCAAGGAAGGTTACAAATTAAAATCAAAATGGCTCTAAAATCGAGTCCATAGCAGTAATGACTTGAAACAGGCAAAACTTAAAAACATGAAGAACCACCAGTACATAAAATCAAAGAAGTGATGGTGGGAGAACACACAGGCTGCTATCTGTAAACTATAATACATTTAATGTGTGACTTAATTACCACTACTTGAGGATTAAGGATTAAACAAGAGGGTTGTTTATTACAGACGATTCCTTGAAATGAACTTGGGTGCTACAAGAGATTAAGTTGGAACTAGACTTAAATTTTTGTTACATCACAAAAACGAGGTGTTCGGCATGACGTTCAATTTGGTCGTAACACATCCCAGTCTGAATACATGTAAGCTACATTTCAGCTTGACCAAGCATACTACTCAGTATATAGATCTTGAACCTACACCTTTAAGGTGACGTCATGTCACACTCGATGACGTCATCGTGGTGTGAACAAATTTTGTGGATGTAACATATCCCAACTTGGATACATGCAAAGTTTCAGCTTGATTACCAAAGTCGTTCTGTATTTATAAATCTTGTAAGAACTAGCAGTGGCTCAAATGTAATTGAAAAATTATTTGGTAAACATGACTCTGTTAGAAATTTGTACGATAAGTTTTTATCAAAAGTTAGTGAATGAGTCTATTTAGAAACAAATTATTCCACAACTACTTTCACAAGAGTTACTTCCTTCCATTGTTTGAACCCAATAAAGTGACCCTTTTCCCGTGCAATTTGGACTTCATGTATAACATACTGAAGTACCTACTCATATCACGCATAGAACAGAAGCACCACAATGACCTAACAATGTCCCGAGTTTACATTAATCCACTAATCCCAAAATGTCTGTAGCGCCCGCTAGAGTTGACTTTTGAATTGCGAGTTTATTTACTTAATTGGTTTTTGGGCGGCCATTGGCTGGAAGTATAATGTTTCTTGATAATTATGATCGGCTGGTTCCATTTTACTTGTTTTTATAATGATCACATATGAAGTAACCGTGTACGATTTTTTTTCACAACAATGCTTACAAGTTTAGAATGATAGAACATAATAATCAAGTGTTTGACGGGCGCGGGCATCGATCTGCATGCTAGTTTCCATGGTAGTCGCTTTGGAATCAAAACCCAATATTTTTGAATGATTATCCACTTGATTACAAACCTAAAGATGTTATTCAATATAATAAATAAAACTGCCACACTTCCTGTGTATACGAATGCAACAATTAAAAAGTCGTTATTACCGACAAAATTGGACCTGAGTATTTCCCTTCTTTTCTCAGTCTTATTTGCACGGGAGAGAACAATATTTTCGGTCAAAAACTAAAGTATAACAAGGCACTTCCTGTTTCCACCGGAAGTAGAGGTAACGTAATGTCACGCACATAATACAAAAATAAGACCTAACTTGGTATAATCCCGCAATAAGCAACCTACGGTCTCATGTCCGTGATTTGATATAGAAATTCAAACATTAAAACATTAATATTTAAAAACCTTGTAATTTGACATCGATGAAGTCATGATGATATCACTGCAGCGGTGTCATCTACCTATGAATATCTAACTATGTGTGAAGTTTAAAGTTTATGCGAGCTTAGGAAGTGTCCTTTTTTATTGGACAATCTTGGGGGAAAAGAAGACGACGAGATATGAATTCATGAAAAGTTCAACTTTAAAAACCACACGATCAAAAGCCTAGCATTTGTTTGTTAACGAGGTTTGCATAGACGGCTGTTTTAGAGACTAACAAAGCGTATTGTCAAAAGCAGGTTGCGCGAACCTTGAACAGAGACTAGACCACAAGCATGTTTGATGGACTTTGAACCTTGCGGTTGATTTGCTCACCGTATACACACGTGTGTGTTCGCATAGTAGTGTGTGTGTATCCCGTGGTTTTACAGCGGGTCAATAAATACCGGTAATAATTGGTCACAATTTCAAATAATTGTTTAAAAAAAACGGAATGACGTCATCATGTTTTATTTTTTTATTTACGTAGTCAATGTCACTGTCTATCAACGTGCCAAATTTCAACTCAGTCGAACTTATGGTTTTGTAGATACACAGCTTCAAAAAGTAAACCTTTAAGGCAATAACACGTGACACATGATGACGTCATCAATCTAAAACTTCACACATATGTTGTCTGCATGAAGGTCATTATGTATACCAATTTTTAAACGATTATCATAAACTTCGCCACAGACATCTAGTAAAAGTGTATTTTTAATTGTTTTCAACCTGCCGCTAGAGGGCGCTCTTGACTTTGATGACGTCACTTGTCTTATTTTTTAAAACCAGACTCTTGCTCGACTATAACACCGTTAAAAAAAAATTCAAAAAGTGTGCCACTTTTAAATTACAAGGCACTTCCGATTTCTTCCTGTTTCGACCGGAAGTAGAGGTCATGTGAGGTCACGCACACAACAAAAAATAAAGACCTATATGACCTAAGTATGATCCCGCATAAAACAACCGCCGGCCTCTTAAGTGTGATTTGTTACAGAATTTCAAAGATTAAATTATTTTTTCTAAAAACCTTGTAATTTGACACCTGATGACGTCATCATGACGTAACTGAAACGGTTTCATCTCCTAATGGTTATCTAACTACATGTAAAGTTTCAAGTTTATACGAGCTTGGAAAGTGTGCTTTTGTTACCGGACAATCGCGGGGGATAAGAAGAAGAAGAAGAAGTATTAAAAAGTAAGAAAAAAAACCGGAACAAAAACAAGAGGTGTTCCGGGTGTGCCCGAACACCTAATAAACAGTGGAAGGGAACATACTTGTCTCTCCGTGGTCCTTTCTCTATGCTCCTACTGAACACGGTTTTTCTGGACCTGTTACATAATAAGCCATCAAAAGGGAGAAACTTCCTCTAGCAGTAAACACAAGAAGTAAAATTACATCAACAAACTCTCACACCAAATTTAAACCAAACAGATAATTATTGTTACATCCTTCCCTTTTTAAACTTTGAGTGGGAAGAGGTAAACTTCTCTAACAATGAGAAATGTTTCGGAAGAAAAAGGTGATAAAATTAACTAGTGTTCATTAATAAAGTAAATTTTCATGGCGAATATTCAAATAGAATTACTGGCTGGAAATAGTAAGTTTGTTACTTTCGGTCATTTCCCATTGTTTTGTTTTTTTGTTTTTTTAAACAGAAGTTATGTGTGCATGCCTTTTTCACAGTAAATAATAATATATGCCATAATATGACAGAAGAGTTAATTTACCAGAGTACATGTAGTAGTGATTAAAGTGGTAATTGGCCCGTTTATCTTAAAATATGTAATATCAATAATATTTGTAATGACAACGGATTAATATATCGCCTTTCGCAAGCCTGAAAGTTCATAAGTAGCAACAATTATGCAAAAAGGAGGCAAAGACAAAAATTCTTTGTTTAACACCAAATCATTAAAAAAAATACATGGTCATGAGTCCTTGGTGTTTCTAACATTAAAACAAAATACATGGTCATGAGTCCTTGGTGTTTCTAACTTGATGATAAATTTGTAAATGTTCATTTCAATACTGATTGGGCAATAAATTACGGAGTGACACAATGGTCGAGTATGATTTATCTGTCACTAGTCATGTCAATATTTAGCAGGTTTATTAACTGATACCTTTCATTTGGCCTGAACGGCTTTTCCAAATTGACGGTTTCATCTTTGAATTGTTAACATGTGTGAGATTTTTAGAAGTGACAGAGTTATGGATCACACAATAGAGAGTAACGTTACACGAAGTGACACATTACAGGAAACAAATCACTTTGAGAAAACTTGAAAACGGTGTATAACATTAATAATGTGCCATACATTTCCATCGGTAACTTGCTCTGATAGCTCCCTCGGAAGCTCGGAACATGGGGGTTATTTTCGATTCATCAATGACACTTCAACCACACAACAACAACATCATACGTCTGTCATCATTTCACAAGTACATGGACAAGAGTGCCACTGAAAAAGTCATTAGTTTTTTAACTGTACCATGATGCACAGTCTCTTGCAGCGCCACCAGGAGGCACAAAAGGACGAGCTACGCGACGGGCGACGCGACGGACGACGCGACGGGCGACGCGACGGACGACGCGACGGGCGACGCGACGGCACGACGCGACGGACGACGGGCGACGCAACGGCACGACGCGACGGACGACGGCACGACGCGACGGACGACGGACGACGCGGCGGACGACGCGACGGACGACGCGACGGGCGACGCGACGGACGACGCGACGGGCGACGCGACGGGCGACGCGACGGCACGACGCGACGGACGACGGCACGACGCGACGGACGACGGATGTCCAAGTCACCATGGAAATCAATTGAAAAACAGGCGACGCGACGGGCGACGGCACGACGCGACGGGCGACGGCACGACGCGACGGGCGACGCGACGGACGACGGAACAGGCGACGCGACGGCACGACGCGACGCACATCTGTCGCCTTTAGAACACCATAAGAAAGTACACACAATATTACCATGACTACGCGTCTTTTTGCCCGGCGGAACATGACTTGGACAACAGACTTGTCAACAGAGGGCGGTTTAAATGTAAACAGAGGTCACATCGTCTATACTCGGGAATGTTATCAGTACTTTATACATTTTTTTAAGTTTGTTGTGAATTTTTCTTTTTAGTTTCTCTCTGTATACAATTATTTAATATTGTTTTGAATGCCTCAATCACTCTTTCTTTTTACGCCGGGTTACTTGAGAGTGGTCTAACATGCAAATTCGTCAAATGATTATGGTGGAACAATTCTGCCCTTGGATCATTTACGTAGGAACTATAAATTGAAAAAGATTAATGTATCAATTTCATTTTGGAGGGATACCTGTAAATGGAAAATATCTTGATGACCCTGACCTTTTAATAGACGAGGGATTGAGTGTTATGGAGAAAATTACTTATTTGTCCCTTTTTCCTTTTTTTTTCTATTCTTTCTTTAAACAACATGGTAAGTTTTTAATGAGTCTATAATTACTACAGATAAAACAAAATGGCTTTGGGAAAAACAGCTTAAGTTTCTATAAAAAGGACACGATTAATCTTTTGATCTGGCCCAGGGTTCAGCACCACCCATTGACAAGGAAACGCTTTTCTTGTACCAAATGTCAGTAGGAAAACAAAAACTGCACCCCATCAGGCTTGCGCAAAACAAAAACTGCACCCCATCAAGCTTGCGCAAAACAAGTACTGCATAGAACAAGAACAACTATATAGAAGTATATGCGTGCACATCAATATATAAAACTCTTTTGGAAGAAGTGTTGGCTCAGAGGAGAACCGCTGTGGTCTCGACGTTTTGAGCAGTATACTCTGCTCGTCTTCAGGAGAAGACCAACATACTGTTTGAATTAGCTGACTGTTATCAGATACGAGAAGACGGACAGAGTATATTGGTGGGATTCAAACCATGCAAAGCTTCGGAAATCACTTAATGTTTGTAGTTTAATTGATGTGGCAAAATTAAGGTTTATCTCCAATATGCATCAATAATGACTCGATACGCTTCCCTTTATCCGCGGGGCTCTCCAATGCTCTGAGGCGTTTTATGAAGCCCCCGCAGTCAATAAAACTGTTCTACACTATTTTCAATCTCATCGACTTTAATCAATTACAATATGAGATACTTAAAGGTCAAATGAAGTAGAACACTTTAAGAATTTCAAATTTCCATTTAACGTAAGAATGAATTTCAGTGGTTTTGACATTTTGTTTTCTATTGAAATGTTTTAACCTACAAAGGACGGAGTGCAGTTTACTAATGAATGTTAAAGTATAGAAAACAGAATAGAGAAGGAGCAATAAATAGGCCTACGCTGTTAAGCGAATTTTTTTTAAAGTTTATACAACAGACGAAAAAAATACTAAAGGATCTAAAATTACAAAAATATGTTAAAAAGTAAAATAAAACAAATAATAATAATAAAATAAAATTAAAATATTGCAAGTTAAATAAAAGGCTAAAAACGGCACTATTCAACGCATTACAAAACGGACGTGAATTGAGAACAGATCTGATTTAATTAAGAACCAATGCTAGTTAAGAACTGGCTCTCTGTGAAAAGAACTCGTCGTTTTGACAATGTCTACGGAAGCTTAAGGTGACCATATGTGTTTCCGTGTTTCTGATCTAAAGTATCGCAGAAAAGACGTAACATTTAGATAACTAAGATGTCTCTGTGAGTCATTATGCCATAAAAACCTATTTCGAGTTGCTGCACTGGGTTCCCCGATCCACCTTCATATAATAGTAAATCAGATAAGATGTAAGTCAGACAAGACGTTTTTATGGTATCTGGACTTCTTTACACAAAAGATATGTTATTGCTGGTAATACTGACACCGCATCCTAAGCTGAATCTTAGTGTTTGTGAAATCAAGCACAGAGCACAGAATATATTTTAGCTATAGAGTAGAGGGGAGCAATTGAGGGAGGGGGGCGGGGGTTCAGAGGGAGGTAGTTGGAGCATGGCCAAGAGCCATGCTCCCTACAAAATAGAGAAATACCCACAGAAAGTGTATGTGTTCTCTCATGCTCAAAGCTAAAACTAAAATGAGTTTGTCCAAAGGGTACAGACCCCAAACTTAACTAGTTTTTGTTGTAAAGATGCAAATTAAAAAGTTGTATCAGACACAAGAACACTGAGGGCGCACCTGGGCTCCCCACATTAGTTGTGCGTCTTTCTACGATAACGTAGCTCGGAAAATGGGAACAAAGACGGGTGATCGCTCTAAGCTTCCGTATGCCAATGTTTTTCCAAGTACATTTTCACTGCGTTTTATAGATGGATTTGATCACGTACCGACGTGTTATATAGCCTAGCTAAAGGTAACACTACAGATCTAAAGCTGGATAGATCTGTCCAGAAGAAATCAAGTTGCTCCCCGGTGTCACGTTTCTAGAGCGACTTCAGAGGTATTCCCTGAGTCAATGTATTGTTGATCGACACCTCCTTGGTGTCAAGAAGGGTGAATAAGTCAGCTCTAGGGGATAACGCGGGAAAGGTGTTTAGCAAAATCTATTACCTTACCCCCGACACTCATTAAGTTATCCAACATTGCTCAAACCGACGCTCATCTGGCATTTACGAAAGGTAGGCCTACGACAATTTAGTATGAAAGTAAATTGATTATGCCGTTAATAGTAACACTATACGGTACCAATCCCCTGTAGAAATATCTGAAACACTGTTAAGGTTGAGAGAAAGATCCCCTGAAGACCCCCCCCCAAAAAAAAAAAACCCAAACAAACAAACAAACAAACAAGCAAACAAACAAACAAACACCCCAACAAGCAAACAAGCAACTACAACAACAAAAACAACAACGACACCAACTGCAACACCAACAACAACAACAACAAATTTTTAAAACACCATTCACCATTGCTTATTTAGACGACAATTGAAATAACCAAAAACACTTGGTATGGTGTGAAATCTGCATAAAACCCCTGATCACCCCCAGTGTTCACTCTGCCTTTTTGTGTTTTCGATTTTTTTGTTTGGTCTTGCTTGTTTAGTCGGTTTTTTTTTATTTGCCGTCTTAAAAAAAATATATAAAATTGTGTTTCCCTTTTTTAGTAACTGCTGTTATAACATTTAAATATACTTTCATTTAATTTAGCCTGTGCTGCCAGTTGGATTTTCCTAATGAATATGAAGAGGAATGAAATGAAATGAAGTCAATAGCTTCCGGTTTATCTGTTTTGGGGTGTGATTCTCTTTAGATTTTTATTTTATCTTGTTATATATTTATTGTATTTATCTATTCATTCTATTTCATGTTATCAATAGAATACGAAGTCTGTTTACTCTTTACTTTTGGTTTGACACACTTTTGGTGTGTTTATTTACACAAACGGATAAAATTGTTTGACTCAACCAACTATTCACCAATGGTCGTGTTATCCCTGTAATGGATGTATCTGCCACAGGGATACCTATTGGGTATTCAACTGACTGTTATTTTGCATCAACCACTGGTAAACTGATGGAGAAACATTACCAATAAATGATAAATTGCGTTTCAAAGAGAAGAAGGAGAAAATGAATCACCAGTACACATAATTTCTTCATGCTGTTCTCAGTCGTCGAACTAACGCGTTTTCTCGTGATGTCACGAGGGATTCGTTGTATAGTTGAATTACGAGTCAAAAAGCCTTAGGGGTAAACGTTTGTATTAGTTTGTACGCCGCTGATCCCAGGTACGGACGTGTCTATGACACGGTATCTCTAGAAACCGGCAATGCTTGATGGATACAAGACACTGGGTCGTCCATACATCTTTCATATGAATTATACCTTTTTATGATTAATGTCCAATAAATTAAATTAAAAGTCATCTTAACTGTGCGTCTGTTCTTATGGCATTAATATGAGAACGTTATGGTGGAAACTGAGTGCATCAGATCCAATCAACTTGGATATACTATTTATTTATTTACCAATTTATTGACAACGTAAAGATTTCAAGCAAATCGAAACAAACGATCTACTTTCATAATAACTCAATCTTTCAGATAAAAAAGAAACATCTCCTCGCGGTTAACTTTTTACAAAATCTTGCAGCAATTGGCCAAACCACACTTATTTATCAGGCCATGTAAAAAAAAAATATATATATATATATATTTCCTTTTCTTCTTCTTCTGGCTTATTCTCCAACTTCTTCTTCTTCTTCGTGTGTTCCTTTTCCTTCTCTTTCTTCTTCTTTGCAATCAATATCCGGCCTAAGTTTCTACTGGCAGACCTGTAAAACCTTGAGTTAGTCTCATAAGCATGAGATTGTCAAGTGAGTTTTTGAAAGAACATTTGTTTAAATTAAAGGAAATGCCTGGCCAATTATACCTGTAATGGAAGCAAAACTACCATTACAAATAGGTTGACAAATCCATTTATCATCAAGGTTAAAAAACATTAATGTGGATAATTTTAAAACACTTGAGTAGACGATTTTCAAGAACAAATGACAGCATCTTCGTCTTCCTGAAGAGGGCGGACATGCAATTCATTGAACTTCAAATAGTGTGAAATGGCACAGGGACAGTTGTATACATGTATGTATGCAAACCCGTCTATGGGCTTGCACAACTCGTGACTTGCCGCTTAAAGTAGATAGAACACACGTTCGGGGTGAGTGCCATTGCGAACTTTGAGATAATTTTGCACTACGTGTTGCTTATGGCATGGAAGTTATGTACACATAGCCCTTGGCATAATTATGGTGTCTCCTTCAGCAGTGTAGGCCTACTCAACCTCACACCCGCTGATGTAGAAAGTCAAGCCTGTAAACGTTTCCATGTCACTCAGGAGCAAATTTGAACCGGAAAGGGGTATCACCGTTACGGAAATCGAGACATAATCGCGTGTGGGTAAGATTCACTGAATGCATTAGTAATGATCAGCGCTCTGATAACCGTAAACAGAGCACGGGGCCAGACTACATTCTTATCAGAACTTCAGTTCAGCATGTGCATCGATTTGAATGTATCTACATCCACAAGTGAGCGTTAGTGTTTCTAGTATTTGTTTGAGTCATTGAAAAAACAAAACCTCTCTGGCGAAGTTTCCTAGACTGACCCGGAAACTGGTTTTAAAAAGGGGGACTTTAACTCGGATTCTGCGTCAGTTCGACCCATTTCTGGATCATTCTGAATCACTTCCGGGTCATAAAATGACCCAGAAATATGTATATATTTTTTTAGAGTAAAATGCAGGACCATAATGTGCTAAAATAAATCAAAAATAAATCAACTAAAATGACTTAAAGTGATTGTCTTATAATGTTGTTATGTTTGCTTCTATGGTATCTTGAAGACCGAAGAAAACAAACTTCACTCGTGAAGTTAAGCCTACACACCCCAACTCGTATTTCAAAGAAAGTGTAAAATAATGCAAATCAACACACAGTGAGTGCCTCATTATTCAATGTCACATAGTCCGTTCGAACGGAACATACTCTGGTGGGGTGTGGAGGGGTTGTCACGTGTCAAAGTCCATGAATATTAATGATCTTGGTAGGGGGGATATTGCTTCAGTGGCGGTCAAAATTAACTATAAATACACGCGGGATACTACGGGGATTCAAAACAGCTAAATGTGCCATGTAGCCATCTTGCAACGTTCCTACTTAGTATTCACATCTGCATTATACATTTTAAATGGATCTCGATCACGAACGGTTTAATTACTCTTTTGTTAATGTTCTTTCTTTTTACATTCCTCAGATCACATTACTATTAGAATAGTTCAAATCAAATATTTTTCATTTGTCATATTCATATGTCAAAAGGCAAAGAGTACATACATCAACACTAAATTGTTGCCAAATAAACATCAATTTAAAAGAAGAACCCAACATAAGTGTCACACCATTCAAAATGGCATCAAGTGTAGATAAATACACTTTCGGGTAAACCGAAGAAGTCAACGAAACAAAAACATCCACGGCGAAAGAAAGACCAGAAAGAGAAATTCAAGACCATGGGAGAGGAATGTATGTTATCTTTAAATAACATTACTGTCCTCATGGCGAAATAGACGAGAAAAATTCCACCTAAACGTGACTCCCTTTGTAGTTCCCCTTGAGGTTAAAGTCTGAAGCCTGGTTGATATTTGAATGCATTGCCCCAATCACGTGTACAATAGGTTACTGTGCTGGGTATAGCGAAAGGCATATTGGGGCTTGAAGCTGTAGGGATATACTACGCCGGGGGGCATCAAGTCAAGTCAGTCCCCAGTGGATGAACAAGCCCTGACACGGCACTAAGATAGAGTACGGGCGAACCCCAAGCATGGTTGCATCATTTAGAGTTGGACACGCTACAGTGTCTTCACGGAGGAGCGATCGCTCTGTCGTTCAAAGTCCGCGGGTTTGTGGGGACTGAGGGTAGGGTTGATTGGGTTCCAATGACTTTCTAAATTGGGGATTTGCGACGCGCTATCTCGAATTGCAATACGGATTCATGGCTGATGAGGAAAAGGGAACTGTATTTCCTTGTTCCAGTTTACAATGAACTCTGTAGCTCACCTATGTACAAAATTGGGTTGAACTCATCAGTGCAACAAGGCTGCAACCTTTTTGTATTTTGGGGGATAGCTCAAAGGCTCAAAATCCCAGATGTTCGCTCATAACCAATGGTGTGAGATAAAACCAAGCTGAATGAAGCAAATTGGGCCTTTTCAAAACTTGGAAACAAACTTGTTTATCAAAGCTGTATTTATTTACACGATGAATTGTGTATAGCGTTACAACGTATGATTACTTTGCCTTATTACGTAATGTTTCTCCTTTACAAATCAGTATGTCAGGTAGTTTGACTTTACTTGCAAAGTGTGAATGTTTCAGCATTAGTATACACTGTATGTATAAACGTTTTTGATAAACCGTATAAGACACACAATACTTTATATTCCTGTATAGGCATCACTTTAAAACCAACTGTAAAAATTCTTGCTCTATTACTACACACGGCTAGGTCGTTAAACATGCAAAAACCATTTCGACACTTTAAGAGTATGCAGCACCGGCAACCATTTGGCAATGTGTTGCTAGTTACGTTGTTTTAACATCAAAAAACGCTACTCGTTGGTACTCATTTATATAAATAATCGGTACTCGTTGGTACCCATTTATATAAATAATCGGTAATCATTGGTACCCATTTTTATCAAGAATCGGTATCGTTGGTACCCATTTTTATTAATAATCGCTACTCGTTGGTACCCATTTAAGGCTGCTTGTACGGTACTAATGCAGAGCAGATTTAATGATGGACTTTATATGGGGACGGGGACAGAAGGGAAGAATCCCATCCGAATTTAAGTGAACATACAAGTAAACGTAGTACATGGTGTACGATGACACCTCCCTCACAGAAGCCCCACCCGCGCAAAGCTATCTTGGAAGTGCTCAGTCCTCAGAAAATTATGAGGTTATTTGAGGTTGCTGAGACGGGTTTACGGGGTGATTACTGCAGACTTAATCCGACTTAAGCATGCTTTCGCTGAGGTCTCCGGTATGGTTAACGACCCGTCAGGGATCAACATTCTGCAGGTTGAGACAACATTACTGATCGTAAGCAACCAATGCAGAATGTTATTACAACTATGTACTTGGCAGAGTAGAATTTAGCTCAGAAGAAACCATGGAGTAAGCACCAGCCGAATTGCCATCTCCTCTTGCGTCTGTTACCCGGTTAAAAATTAGCTGCAAACTGAAGACACATTGATACCTCACCATATTACAATGTCTCAAAACCCATAAACCTTAATATTCTAGATTGATGGATTCATGAAGTGCCCAACCCATCAAAGCAACTGTCTAACGGCGAACTCGGTAGTGCGTGGCAATCCAAACGATGTCAACTTGTTCACATGTATAGGATTTCAAAGTGTCGGACATTTGGGCTCGTGTTCGCGTTTAGTGTTTGGCAAAAGCGTTTAGGATGGAGCTGAAGGAATAGCACTAGTTCTGGGCCCTGAAGTCTGGGTCCACACAATAGTCTGGTGCCTATCCGTCTCTGACCTATATCCATTGATCTTACTCGTCATCCCTCTGTGGAGACTTGAAGACGCTTTTCAGAGTAAAGTCTCCGTTATAATAGCAATAAATGTACGGCGAAATGAAATCAAAACATCCGGAGCATGTACAGGAATAATTATATGCCCCTTAAGAGTGTGAACAATATGCAGTAGTCTGGTCGCTCAGGGAGGTGTTTTTTGTTTTTTTTGTTTTTTCTTTTCTTTCTTTTTTTACATAGAGCGACATGGGTTATAATAAGTAAAAATTTTTTGTTCTGATCCTATGAAGGTAGTATTTGAAGAACAAACATACTGCTGCTGATTGAACGTGTACCGCGCGTGGATTCTGGTAATTAAACTCGAAGTCCATGACTCTTCGGGGACACCGTACGCAGTAATCCCCCAACAAAAAGTGCCGGGGTTATGCGAAAAGTAAATTCAGCACGTGCGTTGCCCAAGAGTTGAAAAGTGTCGGGAATGGAAATTGATGCTGTGTTGTATTTGGGTCATTTTGGTATATGGATCAATTTTTTAAGGATAAATTCCCCAAAATGATATATGTCTCAATATTATCAGCGTGGGAGATGATCTTTGTGAATTAGAAATATGATTACCATTTAGGTATTCACTTCCCTTACAAACTCTAAGCATCTTCGCTAATCCAAGTTGGTAGTCTTAAACTTCTCAGACAATAATAACAGGTACAAAATGCTTTTGCATTCAGGGAACGTGACACCAGGATAAAAAGGTTTTTTTAAGATCATACCCAGAATAGGTATAGGTAACTCCTCAATAACCTGTTGACCGTTGTTATAAAACGATAGCAGGGAAATGACCGATAATGGACCCTTCAACAAACGTCAAAAAGCGTCACGATTCGTCGCGTCATGTCATGACGTCGATATGTCGCGACATGACAGGACTGTCTAGACGTCTCCCAAACGCTGTCTCGATTCGCTGCACAGCTAAACCCTGTTCCTGGTCAGTGGTTTCTTTGATTAATTTGTTAATTGTTTATGGGAGTCTGGCGTGCGCCTTTTCCCCGTTGGAAAAGGGTGAGATGCAAAGACAGTGCCGGTACTTCTCTCTTGTCACCGCGCAGCATTTGGCAAACAAACTTTTAAAATTTTAGAGAACAAAACTTCAACTTGGAATGACTGAAGAACGGACCAATTTTTCTGAGGGTGTAATGGAAGCCAAGGAGCCGGTTGGCACGTTCATATGGGAGCCAGTTTGCCGACTGGCGTTTCCTTTTGGTTGTGTAGGGCAGCCAATTTTGCCGACTGGCGTTTCCTTTTGGTTGTGTAGGGCAGCCAATTTTGCCGACTGGCGTTTCCTTTTGGGTGTATTCTGGAAGCCAACTACCGGCTTGTGTTTCCTTTTGAGAGTATATGGGAGCCAATTTTATGTAAAGCAATCTGGATAGAAAACACTGCCTGCCATTTGGTATTTTAATTGGGAGTTACATTACTTGCACTTCGCATCACACACAGGGAATCCAACGTGTGACAACCCCCTTTGAAGCCGTCACAACCACGTCGCAGTTGGTCTCCCCCATGCGCTGTATACTGGTACCTCCACGACAGGGGAATAGCACACCATTATATCCGAGTGAATGGACGCTACATTGAATGACATTTCCCACGTGGTTGTGTATTCGTTGACTGGTGTCAAGTTGTGGACAGCTTTTACGAAATGTGACCGTAAAGGTGTCTCGCAATTGAATAGTAATGTACCATGCGTGAACTGCCATGAATTACCAAACAGCTTGAGTAAGGTATAGCGTTTATCGGCATTTCATTTGGACTGGCCCTTACTCATTATTTAGTTCACTTAATCTTAAAGGCCCTGTACACTATTGGTAAGATCGACAAACAAAAATGTTCACAGATTCACACATAACTTACATGATGTAAAGTAAGTAATGGTAGAAAGGGTTCCTTAAAATATTTCTGCCTAAAATGCTATCGTTTCTGAGAAATGAGTAAAACAATAGTTTTTATCGCGCGCGATAATAAACTCGATGTTTGAAAAACAGAAAACACATACGGTCTCTTTTCACTATTTTCTCGTGACCTCGATGACCAATTGAGCTCAAATTTTCACAGGTTTGTTATTTCATGTATGTGGTTGATTACACAAAACATGAACACTGTCTGTGATTGTTTTGTCAGCTCTGCCAATCCTGTATAATACCTTTAAAGGTACGTTATAACGATGATTTGTTGAAAAGAAAAATCATCTTGCCTCCTTAGGTTTTCAACGGAAATGTATGATACTATGGATTCATAATCAATTATTACAGATTCATAATTCGTTAATATGGATTCACAATACAGATTCACAATCAGTTATTACAGATTCACGCTCCATTGTTACTGATAAACAATCCGTTATTACGGATTCACATTCCGTTTTTACGGATTCCCAATCCGTTATTAAAGATTCACGGATATGCAATCCGTTAATACGGATTCACATTCCGTTTTTACAGATTCACAATCCGTTATTAAAGATTTACGGATATGCAATCCGTTATTACGGATTCACATTCCGTTTTTACGGATTCCGATCCGATACCGATTCACACTCCGTTATTACGGATTTACAGTTTGTTAGTATGGATTTACACTTCGTTATTACGAATTCACAATTCGTTATTCTGGGTTAACAATCCATTATAACGGGTTATTACGGATTCACGGACTTGCAGATTGAGAATCCGTAATAACGGATCGGGAATCCGTAATAACGAATTCCAACTTTTTTGTTGTAGTTGCCGGTAATAGTTCGTACTACCGACGATTCAACGGAAACATTTTACTGGACATAGTTGTATGATGTTTATTGAAAATTAATGTACACTCCTCTCGAACCAGATGGTGGTCATCCTTTTCATAATGGAGTCGGCTCTATGGACCCCTTAAATATGAAGTAGTTTCATTTCACTGATGATACACTTCTTCAAAACTCGTTAGCATTTATGGGCTTAATAATTATGCACAATTGCAAGTTGTATCAACATCTAAAAGATATTCCCTAGGGCTAGGTTAAATGAATACCGAATAAGAATATTGAAACCTAGTACATCATTCGTAAATACTCCACATAGAACATTATCGATATACAAGTACATAGTTTATATTAAGAGAACATGATTCTTGAACCAGTTATCATAGGTAACTGATGGAATTTTGTTCTGCCACGGGCTTGTTCATCTTTCCTCGGGTGGAGCGAACGTGATTTGAAGAAGATGTTGTTGCTATCGTTCCAGCGAGAGGCTAACACCTAAATAGCGTATATATACAGATTACAGGCACACGTTCAGGTTTTAGCAGTATAATGTACATTTAGAGGGATCTAAGTTGGTTCAACTATAGGTTTTGAGGTTATAAAAAAACCTAATGAAGCACTTGGTTTCAATTGAGCTTCTTGATGAAAACGTGATGTATATTTCTGTTGATGTTTTGTTTAAACGAAGAACAATAATTGGACTCTAATGTTGCCAGTTATAACTGTCACCTAAAGTGTCTAGCTTATCTCGGAAATTAATTGACGATTTTTGTTTGTAAAACTCAAGTGTTTCACACCGGCTAAGCTTTCGTATATTATAAACTAATCACTTGGTTCATGATGGAAACTCATCCTGGTCTTTGCCTTTAAACCAAATCAACGCACAGTTAATTTTAGTGCGATCGCATTTACGAAGAGCCAGAAGGCACGGTTTTCACTCATTACCGGATCAAGTCAAAGTACATAATTAAACATTCAAATAAATGAGCGCCACTCCGTCTTAATGAATCTTAATGACTTAGATGGGTTTGTGTTCCCGGGCCGAAGTTCTAAAAAGGCATCACGACAAACTAACAGAAGTAGGCGTTTAAGTGCATTGAGAGAAAGACTAGGATTGGATGCATGACTAGTATTATTTAATTATAGCCACAGCAAATAACTATTACAATATGCCACTCAAAAAGCCTATACACATCAATACAGAAACTGCTTACAATAATCATGTCAAAAGATGGATTGCACATGACGTCGTTGACCGCCATCTTTGATGAAAAACAATGGAAAAGGGCACGTGTGTACGCGCTACGCACAACTCTCAGCCAATGATAGCCTTACATGCGTGTGCACGCTTCATTAACAATGGTGGCCAATGTAAGGGGGTCTATACAAATCACGATCTCCCAACTGATGAAGCGAGTAGTTTTTCAAGAACTTACTGATAAAAAGTATATGTATATAAACTACAAAGCTATACAATGCTTCTCTATGAAGACTATTTGAACTGATCTCACAGTCTGCCCATCGTTGATCTCTATTATATTACATCTCAACATTATAGAGATCAATGCTGACCATGGTCTGCCATCTTGGGGAGCCAAATTGCATTTAGCTGTTAAAGGCCCTGTCACACCTTGACGTTTTAGCCAGCGTATACCGACGCTACTAAAACGCCGGCATACGCTGAACTATTGATGTTTTTTCCAATTTGGGGCGTACACATAGCGTATTCATAACGAGTTGGACGTATACATAACGTAATAGTAACTTATATAGAACGTTTCGATAACTTATAGATAACTTGTACCAACGAATGCTTAGCGTGTTTCCGGCGTTCACAACTTATGCCCAACAATAGTCTAACTTATGCAAAGTGTGCGGCAGCGTATCGCCGACGATCACGTGTCGTAGCCTATAAAAAGGCTGCCGCTCGTCGATTCAAATCATAACCGCACTAGATATCGCAGTATCCTCCTGCAAATCCCATTTTTATATACCAATTCCCCTAAACGCTGCCGATACGCCATTATACGGTAGGTATAAGTTAGAAACACGTTCAGTATGTTCTGTGGTCGTCCGGAACACGTCCATATGCGTTGGAGATAAGTTCGACATAGGTTCAAATCACGTTACTCATAGGTTAGAAACAAGTTTTGGGTACGCTAGAAATTATCTCGACGTATGTCGACTTATGATTAACTTACAACTAACGTGTGGGAACGTGTGTCAACGATCGCATATCTTGCCCAAACGCGTATGCGGGACGTATGAGCCATACGCTGGCATAAGTCGAAAATTTGTGTGCATGCACAAACATTTTCGACGACCTCGCCGTACTACGACGTATACCAGCGTGCTTCAGCGTGCTCTTAACTTATACAAAACTTATCCATAACTTATTCGACGTATTCGCCAAATTTTTCATACGTCGGCATACGCTGGCTAAAACGTCAAGGTGTGACAGGGCCTTTAGGTGCGTGGATCACTATACTACGCGTACATCACTACAATGGGCAGCGCGCCGAATGAGCAAGGCATTTTGGGGAGGAGGGGGGAAATGGCGCGGCGAGATCGTACACCACTTGGAACGCGGTTGACTGCACAGTATAACGTACATACAGGCAGTCTGACTCCCGAAACGGCGCCTAGCTAATGTCGTCAGGTGAATGAATTGGGTAAATATAAGTGTTCTTTTGTTCCGTAAAAATGGTTCTTATCCATCACAAGGTTTCTGTGAGAAGTAATAGTTTCAGATACTGTTTACTTGCTCGCAGCTTTCACAACACTTTCACGGCGTCTCCTTATCAACAGCCAAACCTCAAGTGTAATGTTAAATATATGTAAGAGCACCAAAAGCCTAATATCAGAAAAAAATTAAAAGCTTTCTGTACAAATTAGTCTCAAGGGTACGAGTAGCTGTCACAATCTTATTCCCTCAAATGTACTGTGACCTTCCAGTCTTCCTGAGCGGCTCGGTGTGACCGCGTCCCAACCGTCCAATAAGCCTCGTTTCACGGGATCACACCGTGAGCCCGACACGCTATTAGGGATGCGTGGACATTTTCGTGCCATTGGGTGGCAAAGTTATCGCAGGAACTCTGGGGGAATCTTGCTCGAAAAGCCGTCTTACAAAAGATCCCTTGGGACGTTGTTCTTTAAGTTGAGAAACGCTAGACGCGATTTGTAGCACAGTGTTAAGGTCGGAACGCACTTAATATAAAAAATAACAATTACGTCAGTCAGTGTTACCTAAACCACCTTGTACGGCTTGGTCCACCTTTTCGATTTTTATTGGGAACACAGGATTTTACAGTTTTCCACTTCGCATTCATAAAAAATAACACTCAGGTGGGAACTGAATATAAAAATGGAGCAAATGATTGATACAGACTTTAACAGTACAAAGAGCCGAGTCAGTGGTCCTTTATTTTTTACAGTTGAGTCGAGAGGTGTAAAGAGAATTCGTACAGACTGAAATTAAACCGACACTAAAATTGTAAAAAGGATGGTTGGCTTCCGCCAATTGTGAATTGGGTCCAAGTTAAGTGCGAAAGTTGGAGCAGATTGTATTCCTGCAGATTGAATTGATAATACAATTTGTAGTACATTTGTATTAGTTCAAGTTAAGTGCGGAAGTTAAAGCAGATTCGATAAAGTGTTGGCAAAGTGCTCTTAACATAAAGTATTGATCCGTTTTATAGGACAAGCTTTGAAAACACCAAGAGTTACTATTTATAACACGACTGTAGTTTACTGGCTGTTTAGTGACATTGTTCGGTCCAAACTTGACAATCGTCTTAACTACAGTAATTATTGTGTGAGTCAAGCCAAAGTATTGTGTGAGGCAAGCCTAAGTCTTCTGTGAGGCAAGCCTATTCTTGTGTGTTGTGCTACCACTGATTGATTTGATGGGAATTTTGCAGGTCCCTGGTTATGGTACACATCGGGGGGCGGTGGTTAAGAGTTAAAACTCTCATCTTCCCCCCATGTCTCTCCAAACATTTCTTCGCCAATTTCTCTTGAAATGTCTCTTCGAAGTCCCTCGAGCAAAAATGTTCGCAGAGCTCTTTTCTTTACATATCCTTTGACTCTACAAACTTAGACAGATGGCAGATTTTGAACCCATTTACAACATACGGAGTGGAAGTGAGAGAGACTTTGAAGTCTTTATAATAATAGCATCAAGATACGGATGTAAGCTTCACATGAGACGGGTGTTACTGTTGTGCAGACAAGCCGTGTAAGTGGCCGGGTCTTTGTCAGTCCGCCATGTCTCCTTCCTACCAATCCTCTTTGGGGATGCATTTCTCTACAGAAGCTTTTATGGACGGTGAGTATTTAACTTTAAAAGTACAATTTAGCAATTGTTCGTATGAGAATTCAAAATGTACACTTAAGCATCGGATACAGAAACTCACTGGCGGTCAGTAACCTTCGTATCTGATGCATCGCTTTGGGTCACTTTGAATCCAAGATGGCGTTTTATTGTGGATTAATTAAGGTGTTTATCTCTTCTGGTTTTTGTTTTTGTTTTTTTCACTCAGTAGCTGCATGTTTTAACCCTGGGGATAAAATGTGTGTTTTCGCGTGAGATTCATTAGAATCATACCACATTGCAAAGAAGGTCAACAACTGTTTACAACAATTGCAGTCTCATCTACAAATTAAAAAACAGTAAGCCGTTGAATTAACATATTTTGATGGATACAACATACTGTCAAGTGTTTAGTTTTGATGGAGTTGTTTGCGTATATACTTCAATGTATAATTCACAACCATGGATACAGAGTGGACACACTGTTTTGAATATTGCTAAAGAGTCAGCCCAGGGGGTATTCCACGCGTGGGTACAATTCCAAAAAATAAAGGGGCACATTGCTCTCAAATCTCTCAAGGGTTTGCCATTTGGAATTTACTCCTTATCCTTTTCAAAAGTTGCACACAAACACCTACAGAGTTTTGAGATTAGTGAGGATAGTGATCAAAACAAATTAAATTTGCCTCTTGATTTACGGAAAATACGGTCCGCCATTTTGTGGAGTCAAACATTGGGTTCTACAAAATAGCGGACCGTGTTCTGTCATGAAATAACACCAAAAACCCACAATTTCACGGGATATTTATTTGAATCATTATATTCAACTTTTAAAATATCTTTTCGTTCATATTCATTTAAAACAAAAATCGTTTTACAGCGCCAAAAGCACCCAATCCGAAGAAAAAATTACCCTTCAAGTTCGTGAGAAAGCAGCTATCATGCAATATATAAAATATATATAAAAAATACAAAAACATCAGAAACAGTTTCTCAGAGTAGTAAATGAGTCAATAACTTTGACAAATCTTTACTGATTAGATAAAGGTACACATCGAAACGTCAACCCTTTGGTTTTCATTAGATTGTGTTTAGTGTAATTGATACACGCCAAATTCCCCACTATCATGAACTCATTTCCACTGTACACATTCTTATATTACGCACTGTTTATAATTCAATATGGCTATTTTTGATTTCCCAGCAGCACTTGAGTAATCTGAGATCAGTTAATACATGCCCCGAAGAAAGCGTCCACCAACCCATCAAGATATTGTTGGATTCCCTTGGTCATTACTAAAATTATATGGAGAATTATTGGCGTTTGCCAATCCAATTAAAGAATTGTCCTTATCACAAGTGATAGAGCTCTCATAGAGTAAGATAATAATCGTACTTCAAAGTCTTAAATTTCCAAATGATTTTCGACAACGTGATTCGTGTAAATATACTTTTAAAATTATGTGCGAGGAGACACCAGCTTTTAGAACAACGTTGGGCAACTTGGCGTCAATCCGCATAAGTTCTGTCGAACACAATGGATCAGTCATAAGGGTTTGTCTGAAACAATGAGTCGGACATAATAGTTCGTCCGACACCCAAGGGTCGGATACAACGGTTTGTCGGATCCAATTGTCTTGATCCAACTGTCTGTGTTCTTGTTCTTGTTTTGATCCTGAGTCTGTCCAAGGCATCTTGCCTCAAGCCGAGGCTTCTACAAAAAAAACTAGAAGATGCATTCGTACCAGCATTACTTTCGCCTCTTACATCAATGCTGATACATCCATTTATTTCCTCATGTAGTTTTGATTTGATCTACTCTTTCATTTTGTATAGAAATAAGTTTGCGTTTAAACTGAATTGAATTTAATAAGTTGTCGTACACAATGGTTCGTGTCGACAACAAACATGAAAAGGTATAGCAGTAAACTAGGAATGAGTATTTCGATTTGATTTACTGTTACAATCGGTATGCGAATAACTAATGTGCGTTTGAACGGAATAGAATTGAGTGGGTTGTCGGACATAATGGCCCATGTCAAACAATGGTCGACAACAAACATGTCAAGGTATATCATTAAAGTAGGAACGGGAATTCAGTTTTGCAATCATTAATACAGTCAAAAAAAACTGACGAGACAATCCATTAATTCTTTGATAATAAATTGATGTAGATATGTGATTGTAAATTGTAGTGCAATTGAAGACCCGGCTGCACATTTCAGTCATTCAATTTTCCGGAAATCGTTCAACTTATAAAGTCTCCTGCAAATTGTTATCCCTGACAGTGAGTCGCTGATTGTTTACCTCCGATACACACAATTAGTAAACGAGCAAACAAACAAAACGCCGAGCACACATCAATTGAATTGGAATGGATTGGTGATTTATGCTGATTTCTGTGCGAAATCTTTACCCTGGGGGCCTTCTCCAATGAGATATAAATATGTCGAACGCTTATTAAATCGGGGGAAGGTGATAAAACAGCTATGATGACCCCTATGGCTAACAGCTGTCAGTATACGGACACGGCAAATATCGCACCATCTTCGCAAACTCGATTATGGCGATATGAATGTCATATTGCAAGTTTCGATTAAGTGGTGTGAAGAAGAAGAAATGGGAAAACACAATGTCTATTATAATATGCGTGTGTGTTTATTAATTTAAAAAATGTGTCATCATCATGAATGGAAATCTTGAAACGAGACGATGTACTCTCCCAAAAGAATGTAATATTTTACAAATCTATAAAATACCAATTAATACTCATTTGTTTAATTGTACGTGATCACTATTTATTAAAGAATGTAGAATACGTTATTTAATATATTTAGCAATGAAAAGTTCTTCAGTGTTTTGCTGTACCGATTAAGTGTCCCTATATTAAAAACTAATGTGATTAAAAGGCGGTACAATGCACTTGTATAGCGACACAATGAGTTTTATAAAGTGGTCCAATGCTCTTGTTATAATGTACAGTGACCTTCACAGCATTAAGGTTACCTATAAACAATTGAGATACCGTTCATACAGCATTGCCATTGTGACAAGTTCTTATACAGCGGCTGTGTTGTTATAGCGGTTCAGTGCCCCTTTACAGTGATCACTACCCTTGCATTTAGACCGGTGTATCCCACATTTATTTTTTTATTTTTTTATTGCATCATCTTTATACAGGATAAAAAGATCAGCAAAAGCTGTTTTACATCAATGTCCTGTTATACATAAAATATGATCGACATAAACAACACGAAGAATACAAAGAAAAACTACTTAAAATACATAGCGATCAAAGCTCTGATATAACTACACTTCCAACGCGTCAGACAGTCACATTCGATTACAATTAACATTCAATCGAGTGGCTTGAAACAACAGTAATAAAGATGAGTTTGGGCCTTGGCTTGGGACAAGAGGACTCGGAATGTGACTCGGGTTCGGACTCGGCTTTGTTCACTAGGCTTTTGACTATAGGAAAATAAGGGTAGAATCCAGACCAGGCCAGACTACACACTCTAAAAACTGTTGGGTCAGATTTGACTCGGATCCAGGTCCCGTGGGGCCTGACCCTTTTCTGGGTCATAATAACCCGGAATCTGTGTCAAAATGACGCAGAAATTGGTCAAACTGACGCAGAATTTGAATTTTTACTGTGAGGATCCGGGTCAAATCTGATCCGAAAGTTTAAACGAAATTAACCACTTTCCTGGTCAGCCTGGCCCGGAAATGTGTCTGGCCCCCTAGGACCAGGACTGCCGATTAATTCTGACCTGGGAGTTTTTAAAGTCCGAGGGCTTGGACCAATAATTGGATAGAGGGGACTCGACTACTGTCGCCAAATCGATACCACCATGGTTTTCGTAAGAATCGATGACCGGTTGTTGCAGATAACCGGATAAAGAGCAATATCTCACGGTGTCAGGGCGAATGATCGCGTTGAAGTTGTCTTTAAAGACGAGATGGGTTTGGATAATTTAGGGTTTACTCTTTGCTCCACAGTGATTCGTGACAGCGCATGTTTCTCGGCAATTAGTATCGATTCCTTAAATCGAATCCAAGTGCTTTTTGAAATCGATCGTTTACCACACCCACGGACACAGTAGACGTTTCGACTGGATGGCTACATGAAAGTTACGATATGTGTTTGCCTTTGGGTAATCGTCCACGAAAACACAGTAAACATTCACTCTAAATTGTGTGTTCAAAATATACTTAATCACAACAACGAAAGTGACAACGTTTTATTGCTATGTCACAACAACTTGTTGATGCCGCCACTAAAAACTCCCCCGAAGCTTTTTATGTATAATCAGAATGATTCTGGTCGAGCTGACTTTCAACAAAAAGACGCAGTTATAGAGGACGCTGACGCCTCAACAACCATTATACTGCAATGAAAAGGCTTCACGTTGCAACTACAGTATCTGGCGATTATCACCGTGCATCCAAAACGAGCGCTTGCATGATGATGATGATTGGACGTGAGCACAAATTTTGATTTTTGTTTGCAATAACCGGAAGCTGAGGTCAAATTTAATAATTGGGTTTTCTTCGTTATATTGTTGAATTGATTTTACTTTAATATCAAGTATCCTTCCCAGCAACATGTATAATTTTCATGGTCATAAACTACGTTAAAATAATACTATTAATAGACGAAACAAAATCTCTACCACGTAAAACTCCATATGGTTGGGACCACAATGGTCACGGAAGTTCGGATGCGCGCGAGACTTGCACACTGTACGACATCGTCCACCTGGTAAACAATATTTCAAACGGTTGAATAGAACAAAAACATGTTTTGTTTTCATCCTGCGTAGAGATGATGTAACTCTTTAAAAACTCCTTTTCAGAACTGACCCGGATCAGGGTCACGTGGGGACTGACCCAAATAAGGGTAAGTATTACTCGGAATCTGTGTCAAAGTGATCCCTAAATGGATCAAACTGACGCAGACAGAATCTGAGTTAAAATTCCAGCCTGACCCGTAAATGGATCAGGCTCCCTGGGACCCGGAACCCGGATCAATTCTGACCCGGGAGTATTTAGAGTGCATGTCCTTTATGGGAAATCATCACCACAAGGTTTGCCGCACAAGGCAGTCAGAGAAACATTGTCCTCAAGTATCAATTTCCCCTTTAAGGAAACTTGACCTAATGAGAAAGTGTGCATTGAGTTATCACTTGGCAATATTTATTACATCTGTCCAATTTGCCTTTCCCTACGGAGATGTTTCAGGGTCTGTTATCACATCCTGTGGTAATATTCGAGGTTGGCTCATATTGAGGGGGGTGGGGGGAGAAAGAAATAATAATTGGCGATTCGACCTAGTTAGTCTGAGGCTAGGGATATCATTATGCTGTGAAATTTATGATGGAGTTACAACTGTAGATTATACTATAGAGTCCCCTTAAATGCTTCGTCAACGTAGGTACATTTATCGATGACTTGATGATTGTCTTTGTTTCTTTACAATTTAGTATCATTATTTATTATCGTTGAGTTTTTTTAATGTGCTATTGAAAGCAGCAGTAACAAGCAATACAGAGATGTGAATCAAGCATGCAGATGCGCTGCATCAGAAGTTACAGACAAATAAAAATAAAATATTTATATATATAAATAATATATAAATAATACTCGGGTGTGTGATCCTTGGCTACACGGCAGTTTACGGTTGAATGGCTTCTGACTGGCACCCACCGAACAAGGATATTGACAAAATATAGGGCTAGATAGCTCAGTTGGTAGAGCGCCGGCACGTCAATCCGGAGGTCGTTGGTTCAAATCCCGCTCTAGTCAATTTTTCCTTGTTCAACCCAAAATCATATAAATAATAATATGTATACACAGTACAGGATAAGGGAGGTTTGTTTGTGTGTTTGTTTGTTGGTGTGTTTGTTTGTTTGTTTGTTGGGTTGTTGGGTTGTTTGTTTGTTTGTTTGTTTGTTTGTTTGTTTGTTGGGTTGTTGGGTTGTTGGGCTGTTTGTTTGTTTGTTTTTTGTTTGTTGAGATGATCTTCCCTACAACGGAACTCGGCAAAGCTCCCACAAGGGGATATAAATGCCAAGCTGATAACAGCCAATCTCTCTCATACAAACATTCAGTAACTAGGCGACAATACTTTTTCCAGTCAGTGTGAAATCGGTGGATAACTTGGCCGGATTCGAACCCGCAACCCTGTGATTGCAAGTCCTGCAATCTAACCACTCGGTGACAAATCGATTATCCCGTGATTTAGATTATTAAAAGGGGAACTTATCTTCAAACTGATTTCGGCTTCTAATAGGTCGATTAACAATCATTTATTATGAATTAAGAAGAACTTTAAGACAAGATGTTAAGTCATGAAGTGTGATTAGAACTTAGAAGCGGTTTCTATGGAAGAGGTATACGACGTATTATAAAACTTTGATAACCGCTGGTCTGTAACTCGTCATCTATGCATCAATGCCCGCTGTGGGAGGCGACGGGAATGTCTTCATCTCATCAGATCTTCTTGTCGCAATCTTTAAAGGAGGAGTACACATTAGTTTATTTCCCTCATCCAGATAATAATAGTTCCATCTGAAATACTCTCAAAGACGGGTAAACAACATCTTGAAGATCCCGCTAATCACCTTCAATTAGAGATACAGTATTTGTATTTATTTATTTGTTTACTCATGTTAAAGCAATTTCGCCCCCAAACAAGGCTTAAAGCCTCTTGGTAAGTGACTACAAAAAGAAAATGTTCAAGACGAAAATTACTTTGGGGAGCTGAAGGTGGGAATTGATATTCCTCTTTAAAAAGTCTAGCAGTAGGAGGGGGGGAACATGAACCAAGCTAGGAGTTCTGGGGAAAAAACTGTTCTACGTCTCAGTAAAGTGAGCGTGTATGGCAGAAAGCCTGGTTTCACGCTCGAACACCCTGATATAGGAAGAACCAGGTCTGACACACAGGTGGCACATTCATAATGAAAATATCTGTAAAAAAAGACAGTGGCTGGCTACAAACCTTCCATCATACTAGAGGTTGTCACAATGATCCCAACCTCTTCACCAACAAAATTAACATTACGCTTCTGCACTTTATCTAACCAGGATACATTACAGGCAGAAGCTTCGGTCTAAATGTGTCAACAGTACTCCACCTGGGGACGTATAGTTGTCTTATAAAGGTAAACAAGAAGTATTCGTACTCGCTCTTAAACTCAAGTACTCATAACCACATGTTCTCGTTTGAAACTCCACTGTCAGGTTTACTTAATTATCTTCAGTGAGTTCCGTTCACTTCATTTTAAATGTACTTAGTAGAAAACTTGCTTGGTATAACGTCGAAATGGCCTGTTACAGCGATGTTTTGCAAGGTTCTGTGGTCCTCGTCAATCATCAGATTGTGGCAATGGTTTGTGACGTGTGCAAAACAAAAAATGAAACATTCATTTCAGGTTCTCCCATAACAATAATAATTGAGTGACCAGTTTATTATTAAATCGTGCAATCTGTTAAAATAATCATAGACTAATCATATTTTGCACAACCTTTTCAAGACCGACGCTGTATCCATGAAAATGTGCAATATACATTAACAGTTGACTAATATTAATGAACAATTTGTAGCAAAGTAAATTAAAACAGACGCTCGAACGGTTACTGTTTATCTAGTTCTGTTCGATTAAGGTTGACTGCAATTACTGATTACAGAATGCACTCTAAAAAAATCATTGTTGGTCAAAGTTGACCTACAACCCGGTTCTGAGGGGCCTTGACCCACTTTAGGATCAGAAAGACCAACTTTAGGATCAGGCAGACCCGAAACCGGTTAAAATGTGGGATTTAAGCTCGAAATTCTGCGTCAGTTTAACCGATTTCTGAACCAAACAGATTTCGGGTCACACCGACCAAAAAATGAGTCACGTTCCCCTTAAACCCAGACGTTTTCCGAGTGTGGTTGGCAAACAGTTAATTCCCAGGAACACAATAAATGCCATTTAAAAAGTACAAATCAGTATGGGCTTTTGACAATGTTTTGAACTATTATCTAGAGAAATAATTGGAAAAGCAATTGCTTGTAAGCAATTGCTTGTACAATGCAAAGTTATTCGCCAAAGCACAGAGAGAGCTCAGCTCACAGCCATATTGCAAGATCACTTTAAAATAGCATGTTCCAATACTTAGGTGCCCGAAATTTAAATTCAAATTGATGTAACGCTACGACGACCCCCATATACCTTTCACGTGTCATTCCCCTCTTAGCATTTGAACAGTTAAAGGTACATTTTTACCAATTGGTTTTGGGGAATTCGGAAGAGCAAATCAAATCCTGCATCCACTAGTTTCTAATTTGGGGCAATCAAATGACGAAATTATGATTGTGGGTGTCTTTAGAAACGCATTTAATATTTTTTAAGACGCAAGTACTCTCGAAAAACACCAACGGGTCAGGACTGACCCGGATTCCGGGTTAAAGGTCGCCTGACCCATTTCTAGGCCAGGCTGTCCCGGAAAATTGTAACAAATTAATGAGATTGTAATCCGAATTATGTGTCAATTTGAACCATTTCTGGTCATTCTGACACGGAATCCGGGTCATACCGGTAATATGGGGGTAAGGCCCCACGTGACCTGGATCCATATTAACTCTGACCCGGAAGTGTTTAGAATGTATTCATTGAGTGGATACTTCCTCATTATGAATCTTATAATCAACAAACTCCAGACAGAAACAAATTATTAAAAAAAAATATTTACAAAGACTGTAGTTTACATTTAAGAAGCATTTTTTGATATAACACGAAGTGTCCGTTGTTCAGCATCAACCCACGAGTTGGCGCGTAATTGCCCGGGGCGAAAAGGCCGCTAATGCGTATCGACTAGCAACGCCATAGTTTTGATTAATCGCGTGTAGTTGGTTCTCGAGAGGCTTAACGATGTAGTAGCGGCCCACTGGACTATGAAAGAAAGTGGGTGGGTTTCAAAACTTATTCCTGTTATAATGTACAAGCACATAATTAACGGTAGGGTCATACTTGAGTAATGACCCTGGAAAAAGTTGTGTACTTTTTACCCGAAGTTCTACTTGTTATAAGGAAGGCAATGGTAGTAAGCATCCTGCGAAAATAGTTCGTCTGAAATGCTCAGACTGGGTGGTCTTATGGTGTGTCAGTGGTCAGATTCTGGGTCAGTATGACCCGGAACCTATGTCAAACTGACCCAAACTGTTTCCAACTGACGCAAATTTCGAGAAAAAAATAATAATTTTTTCAACCAATTTCCGGGTCAGCCTGACCCAGCGGGTCAGCCTGACCCAGAAATGAGTCAGGTCCCAGGAACTCGGAATCCATTTTGACCCCAATTTTCGGCTCAACTAGACTTAGCATTTCATGGAAAATTTCGACGGTTCGTTAACACTTTCAGACCATCAAAATTGCCGACACACGGCTGGGTATCTAATGGGTTAATTTCTTTTCACAGCCGGGGGTATCAAGGCAGTCGACTGTTTCCTCAAGGTGACAAAAATGATAACAGGCCAAATAACCATAATATTTGAGTTTATTCACACAAAATGTAATATTACTTAAAGATGTTTACAAGAATGTCTTATCATTTTTAAAGGAGTTTGATTTTAAAAAAGATATCGGCAGAGACTTGCGCAGGCACAATCAATCCAGGGACTTCCCGAATCATTAATATTATCAATTACTTATAAAGTTATATGTATGATCAATCGCAGCTTTCCACGACAGCCTTTTCCCATTCTCCACTATGCTCAGTGGTATCTTCAAAACACCCATCCCACGGGAAATATGAGAAGGTTTCCCAGGTTTGGGATTATCTTCATATTAACATGATTGATCTCTCCAGGGGGCATCCCCGGTTCCTAAATTATTTATAATCCGCCAGAGTCGTTTGTACGGCACGGCTGATTACGCCACCTTGACCGCACCGGGACCGAGAGTGATTTATTCCCCGTGCCGTTGAGTTAGACTTCGGTGATAAATTATCAGTTTTAATGTTGGCACTTTATTATAGGTTATTCCGTCATTTTCAAAACATGCACCATCTGCTCGTTCCAGCTGATTGGCATGAATGTGCCATCATTTCCCCTTTCTGTCACTTGTATGGACCTTGGTTCAAATCCACCTGCAGACATGACCCTGAAACAGGTATTCAGTCCCTCTCTTATTCAATTTAAATATATTCAAAAAGACAATTATTGTTTGTACAATGCAATACAAAAGAGGCTTGTTCACGTTAATTTGCATGGGCTGTCAGCATCCGTGGTCAATTTCATAAAACATATCGCTTGAAACAATTCTGCTTAGCGCAAATTAGCAGGAAACGACTTACAAACTGACTGTGAAATTGTTTTTCGGTTGGTAACATTGGTCGTAACTTGTCTGCGCCTGGCAACTTCTGTGCTTAATCTTGCTATGGAATTGGTTTTTGGTGTTTTCTTTCCACACCTTGAACACCAATGAATGGAAGCCGAATGTGACCGTCCACATTTCCATGTTTCCGAGCTGATAAAACAGAAAGATGTGTGTCTGATTTGCTGTTCCACGATTGATCTTGAATCGTGGAAACTAGATTCATCAAATCAGAAAGACATACATTTTTGGTATAATAACTCTGGAAGACATTTTAAGTATTTCGTCTTTCTGGTAATTTAGCTTGGAAACGCAGAAACGCGGATGGTCACTTTAGGCTTCCGTACAATTGTCTGTTATTTTAATCTGTGAATGTCAGATACACTCCATACTGAGCCACCACCACCTTTGATTTCCTCAACAAGATGTGTGTTACCTGTAGTCGCTAATGTAACATCACATCACAGTGAAGGCGTGATGCATAATCGGATTTTCGAAGAGTACATTCCGTACTGTTATCTAGTGTTTAAAACACACACCATACAACCAACTTGTGAGAATGTCATCCAGTTAGAAAGAAACAAAATCACCGAATGTTTTTTTCTTGAACTCAGAATACAGCTGTTTTTATGAATATTGAAGAATTCTCAGTTTTGGATAGGTAGGGACTGAGAACCAATTCCACAAAGGGCTCCAGTCTGAAGCGGGATTGGAACCGGAGTCCACAGAATGATGGGAAAGGCAGGGAAGAAACCACTCAGCCAACATGCATAATAAATCAGTTCTTATGAAGCGCGTTATAGATGAGAATCTCAAAGCACTTTACGTCCCTAAGACAGGTAAGCTTTTAAATTATGAGACCCATTAATATAGCATACTCTGTTGGGTTCACAAAGTAATGCACATTGATGATATATGTCCCCCCCCCCCCCCAAGACACCCATCTCAGGAGCGGTGCGATAACAAAAATAAAACAGTCTCCGTGTACATCCAGCTGACAGGTTTCCGTAACTCGGACAAGACGGCGTGAAAAACGACAGCTTTTCCTAGCAAGGATCCATCATTGATTGTGTCTTGAGCCGGCGAGACAATATTTACTACCATAGTTCCTGTATCCCGTAAATCCCGCCTTTTTTCCTCACAGAGTTCTTGACAGTATGATCAAGCCACGACGGACAAATGAGAGACAGCTGCAAGTGACTTGCAAGGCTGTTCGTGCATTGTGTGTAGAGATCAAAGACAATCCCCGGCTCAAGATTATTTCATATTCCACCTGGATATGAATTGTTTAAGCTATAGCTTTATGGTGTATCGCTTATAATATCATACCTTTTTAGACTTCCTATTTTTATCGCAAGAAAAACATACCTGGAAGCAAACTGACTATTAACCAATCCTATACAAAGTCCAAAATAGAAAACAAGAAAGAATGAGAACCGTTTCTTATTTCGATTGCAGCAATCGAATTAAGCACGTTAATGAACGTGCCCAAATCCCTGACAAAATGAAAGCCGTTTTTGGTTGTTTACACTTTATCGTGAAAGCGAGGACAAGAGTCTAAACCCAAAGTGTGTGACGTCACAAGCCCAGACAGCACACTCACTCAGATTAGAAAGAACCTTTTATTAAGGTGACACGCACGTTAGACGTGCGCCATACCTTTACATGCAATCTCGACTCCCAAAATGGCGGACCATATGGAAATAAATACCCTTTTTTTTAACCGAAAATGTTTCCATTGATATGGGTACAACATGGCTGACAAGTCTACACTGGAAGTTTCCACTGGAGACTTGTCAGCCATGTTTGGTTTAAGCTTAACGTACTTTTCCGCGAAATCATCATAGAATCTTTTATGGCAACATTCCCCTTTTAAAATGTTTATCAAGGTTTTGCTTTTGTTGTTTTTTATTTTAGGTCCCCAAGAAGTCCACGACCCGCGGGTTCAATTCCTCAGAACTATACAAAATATTGTCACAAATGAAAAAATTACCCCACTTCTGTCGCCTTTATTGAAACAGTATACTCAAAACCACGCAGCTTCAGGGGGAAAAGAAGAATGTCAAAAGAGTAGTTGTTGATACATCGCATCATATTTAATCCACTTTTTTATCCAATGATTCTGTTGCGATCTTTCTGTTTTTCAATATTGTTTCAGCAAATTGGCCTGCGCGATCCGACACCGTGCTCGCAGACAGCACGAACACCTGCCCAATCATAGCACCCTGTGACAGACCGTTAGGGTTATTGTAAGCATTCGATACAATAATCTCCGTGCTCATTTTGCTGCATGCGTTCACGGTTGGTAATGTCACACGATTGCGGAGACGCAAAAGATTTCTATGAAGTAAAATCAAGACGCACCCTAAGAATATTTCAAGACCTATCGTCACAAATGAAGAAGTGTTACTGTTGGGAGAGATTGCACGCTGTGGGTTATAGGGGGCTGTTCCGCACGTGTCGAAACAATCGATCATACTTTGGAAATACACTGTTAGCTCTAAACCACCCCTTTGTTCTATAAGTCAGTATCATCTGCATGGTTTTGAATGACAAACAAACTATGTCAGCCTGCAATATGATATCATGCGGCGAATACATCTACACAGTACACAGTCAACCCTCCTACTGTCTGACTATTCATAAATGTTTACTGTAGTTCCGAATGATAAGATAAACTATGACAAGTTGCTATGTTGTCTTGAATGCATCTACACAGTATATGGTCATCCCTCTTACTGTCTGACCATCCAGTATCTTACAAATGGTTTTGATTGATAGATACATTATGCTAGAATACAATTATGAGAACATGCGGTGAATGCATCTACACGTCTACAAAGTACATAGTCAACCCTCCTACTCTCTCACCATTAAATATCATCCAATGTGGTATTGAATGATAGATAAACTATGACAGGCTGCAATATATTGTTGTGAATGTATCTACACTGTACACAGTCAATCCTCCTACCATCTGACCATACAGTACCATACACATGGTTTTTAATGAAGAATAAACTATATTAAAAAAAAATCAGCATTCATTATGAGCATGAATCATGTGGTGAATACCAACACAGTACTTCTAGATAGACATGAGCACGGGTTGTGGTTCCACCAACCAACACACAGGCCATTGAATGGTTCCGAAAGTAAACTTAATACTGAAAAACATTATTGAGTTAAGAACGATTACGTAAAATGTGGGTTTTAAACAAGAGGAACATCAACATGGAAATATTGAGATGGGTCAAATGCCGGTATAGGCGACGTTTCGCACATGAGGTTTAGGCGACTTTTTGCATCGAGAGACCGTTCATGTGGGTTGTCTTCGCCGCGTACCACGTTGGCCAAAACGATCATACTGTCGTTTCATTGATGCATACAGGACACCAGTCTAACGACTCATGAAGCTTTCTGACTCAAATCATGTGATATTAGTTCGTGCGATTAGGTACCGTACGTATTAAGTATGACATTTGGTTAGAACCGGAAGTGCGGTGCAAAAGCATTTTACTTCGTGCGAACGCGTTGCTTCTTACGTATTCTGGTACCGGAAACACGTCAATACTTAACAGATAAAAAGAAGATGACGTAGAGTTTGAAACTTACCGTTATTTGTGAGTCGAACTTTCTTACACTGTCGTCCACGAGACTGAGCCGGTCGTAAGGTGACGCTCTCCAGGTCTTGCGTGCCCTGGCGTCCCTAGGCGGGATCCTTGGGTACAGAGCTTGGTACCACATGTTAGACTGGACTCTCTTTGCGGCGTAGTCACCGTCGTCCTTATCGGACCGGTACATGTCCATAGGTACGGCTGCGGCCACACCAACAACAATCAAAGCGAAGAGGCCGACGCCTAGACATCTCAGGTCAATGTTCATGATGGCGGATATCTGTGTGTCAACAAATAAGATACCAATACACTAGTTACCAATACACTAGTTATGGTTCATTCAGCAAAGTTCCGTTGTATTCTTTTGGGAGAGGGGGGGGGGCTGATTTCAAGGAACTACGTTAATGGAAGACAATTCTGAATGATGTCAACTTGTATGTTTATTATTATTTTTTGCTCTTAGTGAGGCACGATGGATGATGATGATGTTCTACGCTTCAGAGAGAGTGGATCGGGCGTGAAGTGTGACTGTACATGCCTGCTTGCATATTGAATGGGACAGAGTCGTCATAAAAAATCTACTAATGGGGTCAGGAACTTTTTTATTGCGTTTTCAATTCTACTTTTCAACTCAATTCACGTCAAACTCTCATTATTTTCTTTCCACACCAAATGAAAGTACAGAGAACACGTGAGGAAGTAAATTGAATTAATATTAACAAGATGGTACAGACTATTCTAGAAGCCTCGGCTTGTGGCAGGATGCCTTGGACAAACTCGGAACCAAAACAAGAACAAGAACACAGGCAGTCGAATGAGGGCAGAACCAAATCTTGAAAACTAACTGATAAGCTAGAAAGATATGCATTAAAACTTTAAAAATTATAAAAAAATAAAAAATTGTGAACACCAAAACCAAATGAGAAGCCAAATAAGATCATTATGTTTTGCATGGTTTCACGTTCGACGTAACACAACTGGAATAGTGAGTCGAAGCTACATCTGGAGGAAGGTCAACACTTCCAGGAAACAAAAGATAATTATTAAGTTTTCGTTTTCGTTTCTGGGAAAAACTATAGAATCAACGAATAATAATTTTAAAATGTAGTGTATTTTGATCAATATTGTAAATATCGGAACGCAGTCGCACTTCCCAATAGAACTACTATACTCTAAAAACTTCCGGGTTAGAGTTGACCCGTTCCGTGGTTCGAGGGGATTGACCCATTTCTGGGTCATGGTTTACCCTTTTCTGGGTCACTATTACCCGGAATCTGTAACATAATTTATTTATTTTTTACCAGTTTTCAGGTCAGCCTGGCGCAGAAATGGGTAAAGCCTCTGGGACCCAAAATCTGGGTCAGTTCTGACCGGGTAGTTTTAGAGTTTAAGTACTATTGTTTATAGGGAATAGCTCAGGTCTTTCTACAACTGCCTCGGTCGCATGTCCTTATCAAAATTTATTACGATTAGTATTTATCATTATGAACCTCTTGAACATTACTTTTGTACTTTCTACAAATTTATTTTGGAGATGCATTGAATTAAATGCACGTGATTTGTGCATTTATATGTCAAGGTTGTGATTTCATTCTAATCCGATCTAATGAAAGCAAATGTAAACGGAACTTCAGACATGTCGCTGGCTGGATCCAGGAAGTCCTAATTACGGTAATGACAGCTATTCACGAGCTGCCCCTAGACATCAAAGGAAATAGGCAGTGTTTCAAAGTGCACTCGAATTTAAAGAATTAGTTTGATCGTAAATTGTAATGATAATTGTTTTTAAATATTTACACTCTAGAACTCCAGGGTCGGATTGACCCGGATTCCAGGCCCCAGGGGACGGACCCATTTTTAGTCCATGTGAGCTAGGAACAAGGTCAAAATGACCCACTGGGTCAAACTGACCCACTGGGTCAAACTGAAGCAGAATCCGCCCATTTTTAGTCCATGTGAGCATGAAACTAGGTCAAAATGACCCAGAAATTGGTCAAACTGAAGCAGAATCCGAATTGAAATCCCATTCTGTCAACCAGTTTCCGGGTCAGCTTGACCCAGGAATGGATCAGGCCTCCTGTAGAGACCCGGGTTCCGAGTCATTTCTGATCCGGGATTTTCGTTTGAAGATCTCCTTACGTCACGTATAATTATTAGTTCTACGTATTGTATTATGTCAAATAGTTGAGAAAATTTTCGTGATTTAAGAATTTGATCGCTTGTACCAAATAATTTGAAATTGATTGCATCATCGTTTGAAGCATATGGCCTACTGTGGTTTTCGATAGAATGGCTGCCAAAGCATTCATATGTTTTTATCATCGTTTGAAACATATGGCGTATTGTATGTTTGGATGGAATTGCTGATAAAACGAATTCAATTTTTTTAAAGCATGATCTGAGATGGCCCAGAGAGGTCAGATAAAACAAACCTCACGTCTTTTTTGTCTTTCTTTTTTACGCTGTGAACACAAGTAGCGCTGGGCCGCTCAGTTTGATTGTTTGTTGGGTTGTTTGTTTGTTTGTTGGGTTGTTGGGAGGGTTGTTGGGTTGTTTGTTTGTTTGTTTGGTTTTTCTTTAACAAAATGACGAAAAAGCCCGTCAGCAACTTGTTTAGTTTTTTTCTCATACCGCCCGACAAACAGTTTCAAGAGGCCCCGTACTTAATTTAAAATTTTTCATTTCAAGTAATAACATAACGGTACAAATGTACAGAAGTTGTAAATGAAAAAAAGAAATTCAACTTAAAACTTGATTTACTTGTAACGACCGTGTAATTTCAGCAAAATATAACCAGTGAAAATGTTCTTCACGCCCGAACACACTCTAAATACAACGCAAATTACAAATACATTTCTACTATCTCATAACAAGGACGTGAACAACTTCTCATGACATGCATACACCTTTAATGTTTTCTTAATGATAACATCAATGGTGTAGAACCCTTTAAACTCTGATGTAAAATGACTTACACGCATCGTTTGTCCATTTCATAATTAGCTTCATGCTCCGAAAAAGAAAACAAGTATATGTATTTTACTTCCATCTAAATACTGATGCACTTTTAAGGAGAAAAAGGTTTTGACTGTATTAAGATGAGACCCCAAAATGATTTTTTTTTTGTCTACAGTATTCTCTATTGTTCATGTATTGTTAACGCGTTAACGTTGCTGTATTAAAAACGAAAACACTATAAAAGAATTTGTATAGCGTTGATTTAATACAACGACGGTTGTATTGAGAGTAACATGACACGATTGGTTCTGAAGTCACTGAAATAAATCTAAGTTTTATATCATTATGCATCTTGTTCCAATCAAGCAATATTATGGGAAATAATGATGGTGCAAAATACCATTCTAAATTCACAATTATGAGTGAGGCACTCATGCTGCCAACTCAATCAATTATCTTGAGTCACAACGTTTTCATCTTATTTTGTTTTCGAAACAACTTCCATTGCTTGTTAAACCTATAATTTTTTAAAGGACAACAATTAATCTGCGACGGCCCTATCACTAAATTAATCTCGTTCTCGTGTCATGCTCTGACTGTGTGCCGAAATCCATGCTTGTATCACCAAAGCCACAATACCAGCACCAACCTGATGTACTATTGCCATTAACAATGGGGTTTTTTCATCATTGAGTGCTCTAAAAAGATTGAAAAAATTATAATAAATATAATAAAGTAAAAACCTTTCAGGCGAAGGTTTTTTTTTTTTTTTAATTGATTGCTATCAGAAATTACCTCAGGCTTCATCTTCCAAGATAATAAATATTCTTGAATGTCTCTTCAATTAGTCTGAAATTGCCACATGCACTGCTCTCTAAACGCGAATTACGCTGACAAACTCATTTCCATGATTTGAATTCAATAATGGGTTGACTGTTATAAATTCATCTAAACTTACTGTTTCCGCATGCAGATAGTTTGGAATCATTTAAGAAATTGCTCCAATTTATGGACTTGCTTAAAAAAATCATATTTTAGATTAATTGGATTAGTGATATACATTCATGCCATAAAGAGCTGTAGGGTGGCAATTGTGTTTTTACTATTAATATAGGATCTCTGTTTAATGTTGGTTCTGGTTGGAGGAACCAGGCTTAAGATGTGGTAGAGTCTTGACGTTTCGCACAGTATGCTCTGCTTATCTTCAGAAGACAAGAAGATGAGCTGAGCACATGAATACAAAGGCAAACTGTTCAAAACGTCGACTGTATCTCAACCCCGGTTCGTCTCAACCAACTCTTCTCCCAAGAGATCTTGTTGTTCCTGTCCACATAGTAATTACTTACTACACCATTCAAAACATTACGTAGCTGAAAATATCTTTAATAGACGGTTTTTAATCAAATTTCTTCTTCCCTATGTTATTGTTATTATTATTTAATTTCTCTCCACAAATAAATTAAACACAAAAGAGAAACATTAAAGCGTAAAATATATGTGGAGTAAGTTAGACTGAGGAGAAAACAGTAAAATCTTCCTGTAATCAAAAGGTTCAGTCTGCAAATAAAAACGTTTCTAAAAAGTTCAGACAGGCAAGGTACGCGAGAAAATTTCTACATAAACTTCTGAATTGAAAATAACATCCAGATTTTTTAACACAATTGAGATTTGAAGTCTTGATGGTGTAGGAAGTAAGGACTGAGTAGGTTTACGGGTATTAGAAAATTGTTTCCCCATACTTGGGTTTACGGGTAAGAGAAACTTGTCTCCGAAAACTCAGTTTCTCCATTTACTTTTCCAAATTAATCTGAGCTATCGCATACAAATGAGCATGAACACAATTTGAGGAGGGATTTGTTACTATAGATAGTTCCCAGTAGACGCCATCTTTACGGGCAAATCGCATTTTGGCTTGCAGGCGCGTCAAGCGCTCAAATTATTAACGCAGCCGCGTCATTCACTAACCAATCATGCAATGAGTTTGGTGAAATGTCCGCGTGCTGCACGCCGTTTTCACGCGTAACGCATGACTGTGTGTTCCAAATTGCCCGTAAAGATGGCCGACTTACGTCATACTGCAACCTATCTATACGCGCTTTCTTGAGAACGTTACCAACAATTTGATGAAATTTTCCCGGGTTAGTTGTAGGTTTTATTCGTTGAAAACTTTGTGTCATGGGAGCGAACGTTCTTTTCCAAAAACAAAGCTTTCATACCTTTACAAATACATCTTGAGCCAGAAAAGTATTCGGGTTTTGTCTATCCGATTTTCGCCAAAAGAAATGTATTTTAAGACTCTTATTTTTTGTTTCTCTAGTGTACGAATTTTGACAGATAATGATGTTTCGAAACGAAAAAAATAAGCAAAGTTTTGCATATGCCATGTGACATGCTAATGGACGTGGCTGATGGACGTGAGATAATGTCCGGACAATACATTTTCTTTTAATTAACTACGACTTATCATTAGCGGACAGTTTTTCGTAAAATTACCTTAAAGGCACAGTACACGTTTGGTAATGACTCTGAAAATTAATGGCAATAAAAACTTACTTGGTAAGAAGTACAGCAGCTTTGGGTAGTATAATGAATTTTGAGAAACTTTTATTTTCGAAGTACTACGGTTATGGAAAAATATATCACTTTTTATTCCCCAAAATTTGAATCTGAGAAGCGTTTCTGTCAGAAACGCTTCTCAGACTGTGTATTCCTATGGGGAATATTCTTCCTGCGTGGAAATATTCGCTCCGGTTTTTCGGTGACATCTCAAAAACGAAACCACCTTTTGAAGTGAAATTTTCACAGGTTAGTTTTATTGAATGTACCTACATTTATATAGGATTAACACAATCAGTAGGCTCCAATTACCAAACGTATGCAGCACCTTTAAATGAAAGCTTATAACTTCCAGAATCATTGAAAAGAAAAGCTATTAGATTTAATTTGTCGGGTCAATTCAGCATTGTTACTGTAATATTGTTTCAACGAGTCGACAGTTACACTTCGTAAGAATGTTAATCAAAGTATTGACACCACACCAATTAAAAGACACTTTTCTAGCGACAAATCCTTCTCAACATGTCAACGATCAAACATCACAAAATTATGATTTATTTTGGCCAACGACGCATAGAAAATATTTAAGTTTATACTGTTTGTTGTTGTGTAGGTTTCGTTTTTATTTGTTGAACCCATTTATTCGGATTTGTCTCCGTAAGTTGATCTTCGATTTCAGAAAGTGTTTTTAGAAGTTGTTTCAGAAGGGTGTTTTAGTTTCCCCTTCTTCTTCTTCTTTTTAATACAATTCAGAAGTTTAAAACTCAATGACGGTATAATAAGTAGGTACATCTTCAAGATGTATTTCTAGATAAAGCTTCAACTCAGAATGTATTTAACCTTTTGAGCAGCCAGCCAAATCCAGGAATGACGTTCGTTAAATCCACGGGATTACATGTGCAGTCACATGTCAAAAATGATGACGTAATTGTAAAATGCACTATAGAGTGGAACAAAGTCAAACGAGTGTTTTAGTTGTATTTCTAACAGGCAGCCAAACCTAACATAGAGTAGAAGATGATCTTCACGATTATGTCCACATGAATCGAAAATATTTCCATAAATGGGCAACATGGCGAACTACAAGCGAAACAACTATTGATGCAAAACTTTTACAGAAAGACTTTCGAAACTGCAAAAGCAGAGTTGCCAACATTTGCTTCTTGCAATCAGGGAGATTTTGTACAACAATCAGGGAGATATTTAGAATGATATTCAACATAACAGGGAAATGGTTTCCATAATCAGGGAGATTTTCAAAAGTGTTCATCAGAGCATGGAAAGGTTGGTTTATTTTCAGAGAACTTTCTGCAGAACCAGGGAGAGTTGGCAGCTCTGCAATTATTCAATCAATGGGAAACTGTGCTTTTGCCGTGATTTATAAATTGGGGAAACTTATATTTTAAACTCATAAGGAACTAAATCCCTTTACTGCAGTATAGCTTGATGGAACAATTTAGTTCAATCTCAATCAATTTCATAATGCTGGCTGTTTTAAATGATTGTGTATCATTCCCCAAAAAAAACAGCGATCAATTAGTTTTAAATCAATCGTTACTCCCTTTGCTTGTGTTCAAAGAAAGCTAAATGCTATGTGAATGTTCGTCTTACAATTTGAATATAGTAAACCGTGGTATAAACATGGAGGATTGGAAACGTGGATTACAGCAAATGCTATTTCGATCAATTGTGTTTATTGGCTGACTACCTCTAATGAGAAAGTAAACCGCTGTGTGCATCTCAGCATGGCAATATCATGATGTATTCACTGCCTTTATTAAAGAAAATAGCAACCTCGTCATCTCGTCACTTCTCGCTTGAACCGAGAAGATAATTACAATGAGATATATCTAACTTATGAAAGCATTCCATACATACCTGTATCTTTCTGTCTCTCCCCTCTCGGAAATCAGTGAATCTTGACGATTTCCAATTAAGAAATGGCACACAAAATAAAAGCGTTGGGTAACTGGCGATGGTGGGTTGTAAGCGTAATGGTTCCTCGAGACTTCCCTCTGCGTTTTGAGTCGCTTGAGCTACCCTCGCTAATGGCCCGTTGCAGCAATTGTATCCGATGCTATTGGATTGGATTGGATTGTGCGTGTGTGTGTGGTTTGCGCGGGCTAGAGGTTTTGGCCTCCTCACTGTCCTCTCTGCCAGTGTGCATCAGTGAAGATGAGTCTAATGTGAGGGGAGACGTGATTGGTTGGTGGAAGTTCCAGGCAACGCTTGCTGCGCATGGTGATTTTGGTGTCGTGTCGTTGGTAGCTATAGCGAGTCATGAATTGTGCAGCGCAGAATCAGCGAGTTATGAATAATGCATGACGAACCGACACCCGTGCTACGAAACGATTGCAATTACAAGAGCACACAACTGACTCCGTACAAAGTGATCAATATTTCACGTCGTTGGAATTAAATATTGTTTTTAAATAACTTATGGCGTCAAATGACCAAATCAATAATTAAGTAAGGGGTGATTTTGGTGAGTAAATAAACAACCATGTAAGAAAATTATGGCCACCAGCCCCGTTTCGCTCCCTGACAGGCAGCGATTACGATCGTGAGGAGCATGTCGAGACTGCGAGCTACTGGGGGCAAGCGCCGCTTGATACCGGGGGCGGGCATTGACATCTTACGGCGATTGACACTATTCCGATGTGACCTATAAGAAGCTATTATTAACATGGCTGATGGTGAATTCATTGAATCTTGTTCCCTACTTCCTATTACAGCACTCATCGTTGTCTTTAATTAATAGCATTACTTTAAGAGGCGATTGCCACATAGCCTGAGGGCGGCGTGGGTGTGGCCGCCCACTTTCCTGTTATCCATTGTCCACACTGTCAATATTTTTACACTCAATTTCTATAAAATTTACGATTGATTTACGTTTTGTCAAACTCACTGGAAGAAGAGCTTCTAACTGTTTGGATGGACAAACACATTGTTACGTCAACTCGCTTCTTCGAATTGCTGTTCATTCGTCTGGTTCCTTGAAATCAAATATTGCGGTAATCACAAGAGCTTTACCAAGCAAGACACACGACCGGTATTCTTGGGAGAGTAAGATCGTAGACAAGTCGGCGGCTCATGGTCTGATTATGGTTTAGGTCTGGGCCCAATTTCATAGAGCTGCTTTTAAGCACAAACAGTAGATAAGTTTAGTATTAAGGTTCATGTTGGGTAAGAATTGGGGTTTCAGTAAGCGCTGAGTAGGGATTTGGGTCAAATTGGAGGATTAAGGATTAACGTCGCACTAGGTGGGTTAGATCATAGTGGATAAGGACAGGATGTGGGTTGATCTGGATCGCCACTCACATGTTTCTTGAATTTGATGAAGTTTGCTCTGTGAACAGGGATGGATTAGTTTCGGATTTGGATTTAGGTTCATTGTTTGTTTGTTTTGGGGGGGGGGTGGAAATCCACTCTAACTTGTTCAAAATAAAAACAGAGTTTGCCCATGTGAACATGACAAGATTGTTTAGGATTAGAGTGGGTAATAAGGGTAACGTTTAGCGTTGTTTTAATTGTGGGATTTTGATTGGATTGGATTGGATTGGATTGGATTGGATTGGATTGGATTGGGTTAGGATACAGGATTTTCGGTATAGGGTGAATTATATAAAGGGTTAATTTTATAACACAAACATTACTGCGTGCTGCATGGGAGAGGCTGGGATTGGTTTCAGTCTAGTATGGATTAGGGTGGGCATTAGGTTTTGAAGGTGAAACAATACATCAAAAACAATCGCCGATATCCCCCCCCCCCCCCCCCCATTGTTGCCTTTTGTACATAAGCAACCACCAACACCCCCTAAAATCCTCTAAACATTCATTAGATTCCGCACTCAATGAAGTAAAAAATAGGGGGTTCACCATACCCCATATCGAGAACAAAATATAACATCAGGCGTTATCGTGGTGAAACATGATAAACTTAAACTTTAGATGTAATATTTTCATCGACGTTAATTTGCTGTTTAAAACGTGCACTACGGGTTTAACTTTAAGGTCATGTTTGCGGTTCTTTGTTACGTGCAGTTACTTTGATTAAACACCCGCAAGTATGAGAGTTACAACTCGGCCTAGATACGGATCGCCCTTTCTCTCACTCTCTCGTCTTGTCTGCAAAACAGACAGACAAATACTCACGCTAAAGTTCAGACATTTGGCTTTGATTTTGTCCCATCATCATCGAGGAGAGTTATCTGATGCGGAAGAAAGAACTAGAGAGAGCTCGGGGCAGGGTCCGGGGCTTACACACGCGCCGGCGGCCGGCTGTAAGCGATCGATCGACCGATGAAAATCTTTCCGACGAAAAGGGGGGAAAGTTCAGTGAAGCGAGAAGGTGAAAACACCGCCGACGGAGAAGGAAAACTGTTGCGTTTCTTCTTCTTATATGCAGCTCATTTCGTTTCGTGGGACGTGTTCTCATTCTAATGGGGGAATAATAAGGCTCAAATACACCGGTATCAAAGTGACCGTTTGTGAAGCTCTTCTTGATCTGGCATGCATTGAACTTTGTTCGTCTGTTCTGCCATGTGTTTGTCCGTTCGATTTTGTTCTATTCGTCCTCATGCTATTTCTTACTTGACTCTTTAAAACTTATATTCGTTTTGCTGGTTATAATTTTCGTATTTTGCCCGCGTGTTATTTGCCCTGAAATCTATTAACATTACTGTAGGCTATACCGTCTTACATAAGTTTTTGATGCATTATTTTAATAATGTGTAAACATTGAGTATATTTATATGTCCAAAATGCCGAAATTGACAATAATATTTGAACAGAATAACAAAATCTGGTGAACACAACGCATGTGTCAGCTTCACGAGTACACTCTAAAACCTTCCTGCTCAGAATTGACCCGGATCTGCCTTGCACGGAGCCTGACCCAATTGAAGGTCAGGCTGACCCGGAAACTGGTTGAAAATCTGGATTATGACTCAGATTTTGTAACAGTGAGACACAGTTTCGGGTCAGTTTATTTTAAATCTTCGGACAAAAGTAAACATATACATTTAAAATTGTCCGGGTCAAGACAGAAGTTTAATAAAAACTGTCGTCATAAATGTGTCAGACCTAAGTTTGACACAGATTCTGAGTCATACTGACCCAGAAATAGGTAAGGCTCCATGGGACCCGGAATCCGGGATTCTGAACCGGAAGCTTCATGAGCGCAACAAATGTTTAAAAAAATCCAAATAATATTTGGAAAATTTTTGCATTATGTTCTTGTTCAGACATTAATTTCGTATAACAATCTAAAATACATCTTTAACACAGTTGGTTAAAGAGCGTCCTCTAAAAATTAACAACTTTTGGAAAGCCATGTCACAAAAGGGGACATTCTATCTTCTTTGGGTTGATGTCTTGCGGTCAGTTCAGTTCAACGTAATTGTAGAGGCTATAATTATGGCCAGAAGTGTTTGAACTATACGTGATCAAAATATCACGGCGAACAGATTTGTTTCCAGTGGGGGTTCTTTTTTCATATCATAATTGAGCCAGAAATTTGTCACGGTGTATCAGACCACATTGTGAAGGGCACGGACTGGAAGAGAGGGTCACCCAGATTCATCTTATGATTTCTTTTCGACAATAGACTGTGCAAGTCTCGCGCGCAAGCGAACCATTGTGGTCCCAACCATATGGAGTTTTACGTTGGCAAGATTTTGTTTCGTCTTTTATTTTAGTTTAACGTACTTTATGACCATGAAAATTAACTATGTTGTTGGGAATTAATACTAAGAGATACCAAATATCAAAGTAAAATCAATTCAGCAATACAACGAAGAAAACCAAAGAATTAAACTTGACCTCTGCTTCCGGTTACTTGCAAAAAATTAAGAATTGTGCCCACCTCCGATCACCAAAATTTGTTTTGGTCGCGCGATGATAATCACCAGACGCTGTAATTGTCAGACGCTAAAGCCTTTTCATTGCAGTCTGCGGTTGTCGAGGCGTCAGCGTCCTCTTTAAACTGCGTCATGCGTTAATTCTACGCCCGTGCGATCATCGCACGTCTGCGTTTAAACCTGCTTTAGTGGTTGCACACGTACTCAGGCATGGATTTACAAAAGGGTTCCCTAAAAAGTTAAGATCAAATAAGCATCCTTGTCCCAGAGTTTTTAGTTTGTTTCAACAAAAACTAACAAATGATTCGTGTGTTTATTATGAAAGCTAAAACTCATTTTATACAAATTGTAATGAGTATTTTTGTTGGTCAGATTTTTTCATAGATCTAATTTAAAAACAATGATTTGATTTCAGAAAAAAATATGTTCTTCGCTTGACGTTTTTTCTCGCTCCGATACGCGCGAGACTTGCACAGTCTATAACAGAAATTTTCTGAATGAGTAATAAGTCAAAGTCCGAAGTTTTTCAATATGTTCATGAAACCAGCTAATAAAACAACTGGTATGAAAATAGTGTTGCCCCAAATCACATGACGTCATCACATGATAAATCTTGCCATCGCCAGTATGGGATTCAGAATCCTCATGTGTTCAACCTCGTTCCCAGTGGTTTACGATCACGCAACGCCAGTTTTACATAACCATGGGGTCGATTTCACAGAGCACTAAGATTCATCTTAAGATGAGTTACCAGTATTACCGTAGTGATTTGTATTGTGACATCACTCTTTGCTAAGCAACTGCGATGGATTTGCAGTTACGATCAATCTTAACTCTTTGTGAAATCGAGCCCTGGGATTAGTGACACGCTGCACATGGTAGTGAAGCTGCGTATGTTGCGTGCAGTGCGCTTATTTAGGTGACGCGCGTTTGACGAGCACCAACCTTTACATGTATTTCCTTAGCCTTTTGTCAAGGCCATCGTGGCTTGGACAACTTTGTAAACAGTGGAGCGACTGGAACGAGAGACCACGCGCGCGAGCCGAGTGGGAAGCCACGAGGGCCTTTTCCAACTTGTTTGCGGTTTTTTTAACTCTCGCTTGACTACTCTTGCAACTCTTGTCTGCTTGTATGTGTGTTGTGTGTTGTCATTTAGCTTTCGAGAAAGACTCTGCTAGGGTCGAAACGTCAGGGCACTAACTTATTTTTTGCATTTATACCACAGGTCCTTTTGGTTGGTAAGCAGTTTGCAACAGCTAATTCTATTTTCTCGGTTTTTTTAATGAATTATTCATGAAGTATGAAACGTGTGTTATGCACTTCTGATTGGTTTGGACTTTTGCTACCGTTTCGGGTAGCAAAAGTCGAGATTATAAAGAAACACATAAGAAACCGCAATCAAGTTGGAAAAGGCCCTCGTGGCTTTGCCGCTCGCGTGCGTGGTCTTCCATTTCAGTCGCTTGGGTTCGCGGCTCTACTAAGCTGTTCAAGCCACGAAGGCCTTGACAAAAGGCTAGTATTTCCTGCGCCTTTGATAATTTTGTATGTAAGGGGTGCAATATAAATTTGTAATATTATTATATTATTATTATTTCGACACCGAAAATGACAGACTACGGCTTGACCGATGACGCGATGCCTAGCTGGGCCCAATTTCATGCTTACCACTGCGTTCGTGCTTGCCGCTGCAGGACATAATTCTGGTGCTTGCAACTGATATATTTACGTGCATTACAAGGTGTCGTAAGGGCATATTCATGCCAAGTAGTGCAATGAAAAAAGGGCCCTGTTATAGTCAAACTGCAGAACTGTTTTCCTCTCTCTTTTCTGCGTTTACTCCATCTTTTTATTTTTATTTGTTTTCTCTTTCTTTCTTTTCATTTACTTTTTCTTTCATGCAAACATTATTAAGTTACACACGCAGAAATCAAATATATATTAAACAAACCAAAGGGGGCAGAGGGATGGTGGGATGGCAGGGAACTGTATTAAATTGATCAACAAAATTTACACAATGAGTTTCTCTGCCAAAGATTACACAACCTTCAACCCCCACCCACAGGACAAGCCAATATATACCCAGTGTTTGATTTCATAGCGTTATGTTTGCTTTCGTCATTCCGGACCAGGTAGACTTCAAAACCTCTCACTCCCGCACAATCGTTTTGTATCAATTTCGACGGGAGGCTTGCCGGGGGGCTTGGTGAATTACTCGGTCAAGTCAATCCGAGCGAGGCATATCAACTTCTTCATAAATCAAAACATTTAATTGCCTTCCTCCGATGTAGCCTACATTCCCTTCACATCCGTCCAGAGCTACAAGTTGGTTTACATTCTATAACAGAATTTGAAAAATCCCCTTTTCCAGACTTGGTCTAAGTTTTTTTTCTCTTGTTTTTCTCTTTGTTGCTATTGTTGTAATAAGAACGCTTTACTGAAGAAAGCTCCCCACGCTTGATCAATTTAATACGGTATTATAAATTTAGTAGCGCCAGCTTCTTTCTCCATAATTAATTGAACAATTATTTACATGGCATTATAAAACTAGTGTGATCAGGGTTCAGTTTCAAAAAGCCGGTAAACAGACGTTTTCTGCTGACAGAGCGACCCTTTTCTATCAAAAACACTGAGCAAAGCAAAAGGCACGCTAGCTTGCCGGCGGTTCTTGTAAGCAGAATACGCCTACAGTACGTTGCGAATGCGCAAACCCGCTGTCAAAATCTTCTCGTTCGTTTATGAAAATTAAACACTTTTGCTTACGCATGTTCTTCTATTATAGTAAGCAGAACAAACTGCTGACTGGATAGTAATTTTTAACTCTCCCGCCATGCACACGTTGAGTAATTTTTACAAAATGTGTTGAAAGTGAAACATTACCTTTTTTTCGTGTTAGTCACAGAACAAACCCCGAATAAATCCATTGAATGCTCACGTCAAACTCAAAATGTTCAGCTCTAGACTATAGTAAACAAGTAATTTATAAATAAAAGAAAATTACATTATCTTAGTTCCCCCACTCAGAGTACACGGTGCGAGGCAATGGTCATTTCCCTTTTTTACAGATGCAGACGTGTCATAACCAAAATGAGCTACTATAGAAGTGCGGAGAAGATGACAGTTTGTAAAGACAAAAGGACAAGCTTAATTGAGTACGAAGTTCTTCGAGAGTTGACCTTCACAGACCATTACACACACCTCGGAATATCTTAGGGTCATTTGTATCCAGACAAACTTCCTGCTTACATCACGAACTAGCTTAACAGTTTAGCTTAATCCATTAACATTTTGTAGCGCCTGTTCAACAAAAACAACCATCTCAAACAATTTACAACTTCAAAGAAAAAATCAAATCAAATAACTGCATCTGAAGTTTAAGTTTTTGTAGTGATAACCATGATTGCAGATGCAAAGGAAAACGTGATTGACCGTTAACTATAGGCATTTAAAATGCATAATGAACCAACACAAAATTAGTTCTCCTTTCATATACATAATTTTTTGCATAAAAATATCGATCATTTTAATTGCAAAGGTCAAGGCCTCAAATCAGTCCATAAAGAGAAAGAACTCTGACTGTTTTAGACTCGGGTGAAATGATACTTGGATAGGAACGCAGTGACAAGAGTGCGTTTGAGCCGAGAGCGCATCCAAGTGAAACAGTAAGCACACGGACTTATGGCGACATAATTGAAGTTCACAGCAGTTTATAGACGAAAAAGTAACTGACCAAAATACTGCTGATGCAACGGTCAAACGGCGCATCAGCGTTCACGCTGTGTAATTTTGATACGCTTTTAGTCGGCGATCAGCAGTGCAAGTCCGCATTACATTGGTTCAAAAATCAAGACGGACATGAAATTTAAATTTCAAACAACTACGACACAACAACAAACGAATGTCTTCAAACCGCCTAGAATGGTTGATCCTATGGATTATGTCTATGTACCTTGTTTTAGATTATTTTTTTACTGAATTTGTTTTCTTACTAATTGACTTTGTAATCAATATGTTCGTTTATCATAAGGGAATGCAATAAGTGCTTTTGTTTTTCAAAGCAATCAAGTTGGCCTTTGGAACTGATTCCATACGACGGAAGTAATTTTTAGTTGAACAAAGAAAAATTGACAAGAGTGGGATTTGACCCAACGATACAGATCAGCGTGCCGGCGCATCTGAGCTATCTATACTTCCTAAATGAAGAATTTATATTATCAATAGTGATTGTATCTTCCTGAACTACATGAATAAGATCATGACTGTAAATTTTGTTCTGACCTTGCTCCATCTTTCCTTTCCGACAAATACCGCCATATATAGCAAACACAAATCAAACGTTAATACAAAACTATCTCATTGACAGTTATCAACAATTATCTATTAATTTGGCAATGGTGGGTCAGCAGCTCATGACCATGACCAATTAATTCGCCAATTAATTTTCTCTTACCGTGTCGCGTCCCAAGTTGCAGTCCGCAGGCCGTCGTGACGAGGTGACTTGTCGCGGTGTTCCTCCCGTGGGACCACCCTCCGGTTGATGCTTCGTGTCAGATTGGATGGGAAGATTGTAATTAATGCATGGCGGTGATACCTTGATAGCTTCACGACGCTACCTGAATGAATGAACAGCAAGGGGATATCATTTTGGGCTCATGTTTGCTCGTTCGACTTCCCCTTGATTTGTTGTTGTGTATGTGTGTGTCAAGATCGAGACTGAAAGGGTGTGTACAACATTGGAAATTGCCAACCACACATATACATGAAATAACAAACCTGTGAAAGTTTAAGCTCAATCGGTCTTCGGAGTCATGAGAAAACAATGAAAAACCCCATTATTATGTTTAAACTTTTTTTCAAACATCGGATTTTATCCTGCAGGATAAAGACTATTGTTTTACCCATTTCCTAAAAACTATGGCATTTCAAGCAAAACTATTTCAAGGGAAGTTTTCCACCATGACCATCTTCGTACCATGTAAGTTATGTGCAAATATGTGAACATTTATATTTTCAATCTTACCAATGTTGTACACACCTTTTAAAGGTAATAATAGGGTCATACATTTTTATGTCAAGATAAAGGAGCAAAAATACAAAGAAAAATACAAAACAAGTCACCTGTGAAAGTTTCAGCTTATTACAGTGTTTATACTTGCTGAGAAAACAGCAAATAAAAAGGCACGGCATTTTCATCAAGAACGCCAAATCCGTTCAATATAGCGAGGTGACATTTTAGTTGAATTATTCTGCCATACAAGCAATTTTCAGCTCAATATGTAACTCATAAGGCATACGTAAAACTAATAGGCCTATTGTTGAATGTGCACCGGTGTGAGTTCAGCCTATTCAGTCAATATTTCCAATACGATTCCCCGCTTCATGTCTATTTTATTCATCTCTTCTGCTTATTATGTACACATTAGTTTGTGTAATGGGATCACTATGTGTACATAACATACCTTTCCATGAATATATAAGTTGCACAACGCGCGTGCACACTATACACCACTGGGCCCAATTATTATAGAGCAGCTATATAGCCAAAATATGCAGGATACCAAACACAAATTGAACATGTGATGTGGTGTTTTTGCTTGTAACGTTATTCTGGTGCGTATAATTTTGTGTTTAAGCAGCTCTATGAAATTCGGCCCTAATTGGCAAAAAATAGGACATGGGGTTGATGGTGGCAGGACGCATACGCGTTTGGTGCGTCTGCCTAGTGCCATGGCGTTTGCCAGCCAATGGCGTCTGTATGCATGCGTAAAACATCCCCAAAATGTTTGATTTTTCTCAATTTCAAAGCTCACTGTTTCTTAAATGTTTGCACCGGGTTTTGTTGTAACAACCTATAACATCAGGGGGGTATTTTGACTTTCATATAGGGGCCCTACACTTCTCTCAAATATGACCTCATTTCAGAGGAAATATTTCGCATAAAAAATGGTTCAGTATGAACCTCACAATAGTAAGCTTACAGACTAAGATTAAACAATGTTTTTTTATTCTTACCAATCCTGTATATACCTTTAAAATACACTAGTCACCGAAAACATATTACGCTGTACCAATCGTCAACAAACCAATTGCTATCAAGACATTTTCATGGCAGATGCCTTCGACACAAACTAATGAAATACATTTGAAATTTTCGTATTGTACCTCCTGGCACCGAACATTAGGCTAAGTGTTAATATTACTACAGTGCGAATAATAAAAGTGTGAAACAAAAGGAGTAAGAAAATTCCATCTCAATTTCATCCCAACTGTAAATTGTTTCCAAATGGAAACACGAACACCACAGGCATGTTTAAACCGGATAGAATATATAGCAAATCTTAAAAGATGCTGGCCCATTTGTTGCTAAAATGTACAGTGCCTTCACGGAAGAAAGCATTAGTTCATTTAATTATGTCGAGTTGTCAACGTGTAAAAGGAGACAGCAAAGGCAGTGTTTCTTCTTCTTCTCTGTCCAAATAACGGGTATGATTATTGGCTTGGGGATAAGAGTCTATAGCGCACACATCTATACACCAATGAGGTACTGAAGGCGCTTGAACAAAGAGAAATTCCAAGACAAGTTTTTGATTTTTATTTTATTTATTATGAGACCGATTTAATATATTTAGCAGCTTCTAAGTGTTCACAAGGTGCTGTGGTGCATTCAGCAGACTGCCAGAAACACCAGGGCAAACCTGTCTCTTTGTAATTATAGTGATAAGTGTGACTTGGTTCTTTTACGTGCATTACACAACGAAAGGGATCACGGCTTTACGTTCCATCCGTTAACTGTCTCGAACTGTCTCGAGCCCCCACTCTGACCCAAATCCTATGTACCTCAGTGTATCCCAGACATGATTGTAGCGCCAGTGGACCTTATTGTAACCCAGACCAAAATGTAGCCCCAATCATATACCTCAATGTATCCCCGGACATAATTGTAGCCCAAATTATGTATGTTATTGTAACTCAGATCAAAATGTAGCTCCAACCCTATACCTCAATATAACCTAGACCAAAATGTAGCCCTAACCCCGTACCTCACTGTAACCCAAAACTTAATGTATCCCGGACTTAAAATGTAGCACCAACCCTATAAACCCAATATAAGTTATAACCCAGATCTAAATATAGCCCGAACATTGTATCTAAATGTAGCCGCCCGACCTTATTACAACCCTAACCCTAATTTTAGCTTTTAGCCAGATTCTGGTTCAAGAACAAGATTGTGGTTGTTTCTCTAATCAACGTTTAGTTCAACGCTTCATATATAGGTACAAGGTTCAAGCTACTGTCTTTTGGGGGTATCGGCTTGTAGGTTTCACTGGGCTACATTTATAACCCACACACGCGCTCATAGTTGAGCGAACTCAAAGAAATATTTATTATAAGAATCCGAAATGATAAAGCTATAAAACCGAGACAGTTATAATCCACTGATAACAATGCTTTAACAAGCGCAGAGTCTTAGTTAAAATATGCATCTCTATCTACCCAAAGCAAAATGCCACTTTTAATGTATGCGCCTGAGGTAAGGACAGTAATGACAAATGGTTAACGGCAAATTCAAACATCCATTTTTGATGGGGGCTATTAGCCGGAAGGTTTATTTGAGTAACTATTCATCAGTTGAATAGGAAGTTTCCTCTGGGACGGTTTTATTGTTTTTATTAAAGAGATTTTCGAACGAGCAGTTCACTAGTAGACAATCTTGATCTAACTTGGATGAGGTAAGGGTTATTATTTAGCACTAGTTCAGTGTAAGTTACCTTGTGAATATACTTATACATGGATTAGGTTTGTTTTTTTTGTTTTTTTTCGTGTTTGTTCTCTTTTGCGATAAGTTTGAATAAGAAAAACAATATTATATAATTCAATCTCTGTTTACAACTCATTTCATTTATCGTCAGCTTGCACTATTATAGGAAGGTCACAGCTTGAGGTCGTATAACTTTTATTTGTAAAGGTCGCAATGTTAGGTGATATTATTGGTTTTATTTACATAGGTCATAACCTGGGTTCATAGCTTAATTTTTAAGGTTGCAATCGGAGGTTATCTGTTTTAATTTCTAAAGGTCACAACTTGAGGTCACTTTAGTTTCCTTTTCTTAATGTCATAACTTGGGGTCACTTTAGTTTCCTTTTCTTAATGTCACAACTTGAGGTCACTTTAGTTTCCTTTTCTTAATGTCATAACTTGAGGTCACTTTAGTTTCCTTTTCTTAATGTCACAACTTGAGGTCACTTTAGTTTCCTTTTCTTAATGTCATAACTTGGGGTCACTTTAGTTTCCTTTTCTTAATGTCACAACTTGAGGTCACTTTAGTTTCCTTTTCTTAATGTCACAACTTGAGGTCACTTTAGTTTCCTTTTCTTAAGGTCATAACTTGGGGTCAGTGAAGTTTTCAAACGTCATACCTTGAGCTGAGGTCGTATGGATTGCTACATGTCATTCGGATACTGTTGAACAGTGTGATCATGTTACCTTTTGTTAACAAAAATTGTGACCTTGTACATTCAAGAGCCTTTCTGGCAGGCAAGATACTACACTGGCTATATGGGGATTTTTACATTATGTATCGTGATTTTAAATTTAAGAGTTATACAAATAACAGTTGTACAGGTTTTGAAATGTGCCCCTTAACATATCAAAAGTTGATAAAAATTGTACAGTGCAATGAAATGCAGGATTTTATGTTTTCTTGCATTGAGCTGTGTACAAATTGTGACCTGCAGGAAATCCAGGCTCTGTGGCTTTTTTGAATCAAATAATGTTGTCTCAAGTTACACGGTACCCATACAGGCAGTGGTTAACAAAATAAATAAAAAACATTCAAAAGACAACTTTGGGGGGGGGGGGGATTATATAACTGAATATGAAACTTCAAAAACCATATCCATGACTGAGAAACGGGGGTAATGTCACTTTAGGTCTTAATAATCTACGCAACTTGTTAGCAGCATGGTTTCAGATAGAAGAAACAAAGAGCATGAACCCTATTTTCCGCGGTGCTTCTCTATTTTAGGCCTAGTCAAGAAAAAAATTCCGCTCAGGACACGTTCTAACGGAAACCCCCCAACCGCGTTCACACATAATCGTTCGGCCGAGCTTGCCTTGCAAAACAAAGATCTTCCTCCCTAAAGCGAGTTAACATCGGTCAAATTTTGCCTTCAAAAATGTTATCAAGGATGACTTTTATATTTAAAGTTTCTGTTAATGAAACCGAATATTCCTCTAAACGCCCAAAGCAGTGAGTCGAGAAGTGGGAAAAATTTGACTTGTCTTGAGTTAGTACCCTAAGGAGTGCCCTAATACAATGATGCCATGCCCACCGCAACGGGAGGGGCTTTGACAAAGTTGTTCCCGCAGTGTGTATTTTGGCCGTCGTTCCCCAGGGGGAGGGAGTGAAGAAAATACAAACGCACGTATGGAGATTTTAAAGGAGCAAACGGACTGTGTTTTATTTATTTGACCAATTGGTTATTAAAAGTGTTAATCAAATCCACCCTCTAGTTTTCAAAATACACACCATACACCCAACTTCATTCAATTTAGTGATCACGTTTTAGTGGAAAAACGACGGTAAACAAATGTCTTTGTTGTGCGTTTTTGTGGGTGTTCATAATTATTGTTAATGCAATGGCTACAATTAAATCTGCACCTGTAATCTTTAGAGGTGTAAGAAAAAAAATCGACTTTGACAGTATTTCAGACTGATTTTTAATTAAATTTTTTTCAAGTTTAAAGTCAGTGAGCTATCAGATTGAAAGTAGTAAAACATTGGCTCGATTATTATGCCTGTATTTTGTCCTTATGAAAGCGTTTGAAAATTATATGCTCGTAATGATTTGCGAGAAAATTAATATACTTAAATGGGAAAAAACAAGTCATCTCACCTTACAATCCCCAACGAGAATTAATAAATCAAGCCATGATACAATTATTTAACAGTTGGGTGCGAGATCAAATTGAAAAAAAAATGTCCCTCTGAGTAGTCACGACATGGACTGTATTTATTTATTATTTATTTTTTTCAATTTATTCTTTCACTCATGGCCAACTATGGGTCCATCAGCCCAAATCATTTACATCTGCAAATTATTTTGTATTTATTTGAAGGGAATAAAATCAGCAGGCCTGGATTTACACGGAGGCCACGGAGGCCAATGCCCCTTGGCCTTGGTGCTCCTTCAAAGGTACTCCATATAGATTTTAAGATTTCCCGATGGAAGTGCCCGTTGCAAAATAAAAATGACCTTGCCCTCTCAAGAATGAAATTCCTGACCTGAATCCGCATCAAGCGGCTTTGGCTACGGCTACGGCCGTTGATGGCAGCAATAACGTTGAAGATCAGGCCTTTCATCGGTCCAGCCATAGCCACTGCCGAAGGCGTTAGTTTGGATACGGCCTGAAGATACCGAGTATAGTGTATGGGGACTACTTATTCGCACATGGTTCGTCCTGATGCGGAAATATTCCTCTTGACAAATTTGAACCGGTAGTGTTTTGTTTTCTATTTTCAACAACCATGCTACTTTTCTCTGGAATCTATAGCATATTTTGTTCACTCTTCCATTCATATTCTGAAAAGATCGTGGTAACACCCTTAACATGATAATAATCTCTCTGAAGTTCTATAAAAAAATACGGTGGTGTAACAACTCGACGTTTCGATCAGATTTACTGAATGTCTTCAGAAGAAGAAAAAGGGCGAATGAGCAAAGGTCTTCTCTCGAAGACAATAAGAGTATACCTAATCGGTAAGTCAAGTTGCTGCAACACTGGTTCTTTTAGTGCACATAACTCAGTTGAGGGATCATTTTCATATAAATTATATGATGTTACCGCAAACCTTACCAGATTAGACATCCACAATCCTTACTTATTTACCAATAAAGTAAAAAATAGGTAGTTATTTTTCAAATACACAATTGCAACGTTGCAAATGATGTATATGATAATAATTTTAAGCAAACAAACAAATTCATGCCAGTAGTCTTCTTCTTCTTTTTAACTATAAAATAATTAATGTGAACAAATTCGAACTTTTTTTAATTTAACCCACCCATCCACCTTCCCCAAATTTTAATTAAAATTTGTTCACAAGTTGGAAAACTATATGCTGAAGAACAAAGTAATACCTCAAATGAAGCAGATAACTTAGATAAATGCTCTCCCAGCTCAGGAGTTTTCAACGGCTTTTCCTGGCTTCAAACATGCAACTTTGTAGTTGGAACAAAAGAGGAACATTTGCAATCTCCCAATCGGGTACGGATGTCAGCTATAGAAACGAGGTTGAAAAAAAAATGGACAGCACAGACATGAAAGAAGATCGCTGGTTTGTTTTGTGGTGTTTTTCTTTTAGATTTTAATATTGTTAACTGAAATTGGATTTCAATTTATTTTTTCTGGACCCACTCACCCATTTTGGTGAAAATTTTGAAACTGTTCAACATTGATTATTCTGAACGGCCTTTGAGCGAATGCATTAATTACTAGTTTCGTATGAAAGACAACATGATGCTCCGGGTTATTTCCATCTGGAATGAATTCAATCCCTTGATCAGGCGCTGTGTTATTATACGGTCAGATATACCCGAGCACAACTGCCATGATTCACAACTTCCTTTGTAGCTCAATGTCAGATTAGACATTGACATCATCCCATGGTAGAAAGTTTATGGGGAAAGGAAAATAACAAGACTGACACAAATCTGGGAATTGCCAAACCGATTGGCATCACTCTGTTGATTTAGGGTCTTTATTAATAGCCATGCCTAACCAAGCTCTAGTAGTGCCATACCACTTATCTGGATGACAAAATAACTTATATCGCTTAGTCGACTTACTGAGACCTAGATGTCGACTTACCATGATAACTAATCTTGCCAAATCGACTTTCCGAAACCTAGATGTCATAGTAAGCAGGATATTTTATCTCCCAAAGTCGACTACCCTGAAACCAAAATGTCGACTTAGCATGATAACTCATCTCGCCCAGTCGACTTACCAAAACCTAGGTGTCGGCATAGCATGATAATTTATCTCGCCAAATCAACTAACTGAAACCTAGATGTCGACTTAGCATAATATTATCTCACATAGTCGACTTACGGAAACCTACTACTTAGCAAGATAATTAATCTCGACCAAGTTGACTGAAGTTAGGATGACAAGTCGACTTCTTAGATTAAGATAGTCGTCTATAAAAGATGTCCCAACAAGCCAACTTATTCCAGAAAAGCAGTTCGACTTGGCAAAATTAATCATCTCGTTATCTGAACAAGTGGCAATTGACATTCTGGCTCCATATTGTCTTCTACCCGTCTAAGGAATCGGTTTTCATTATAATTATGAGAATGATATTCGAATGCCACGTGCAGTAAGTTAATCGACGCGACATTTAAGCATCGGTTCATTCTCAAGAAGCTTTGAAGGGAACATTAATAGCTCAACATGATTTCAAGATCTCAAAGCAATATCCGTATGGTTATGTTTACTCGTGGGTTTCATAGGTTAAGGACGTCTATCATAACACTTGACGGGCTACAAACAAATAGTAATCAAACAATAATAATTATAATAGAGCTCAAATTCTTATAATAGCGCTCAAATCCGCCACTAAGTGACGTTCATGGCGCTCGAACGTTGTCATCTCTGGTTACAAGGCCATTTGATTTCACTCCATAAACCATTTCAGCTCCCTTGGGAGTATACAGCCCCTGCTGACAGAAATGTAGCACACCAATCTAAATCAATCTCATGAATCATCTCTGCCCTCACAGGTACCCATTTACTCCTGGGTGAAGAGAAGCAATTATACTACAGTGTCTTGCTGAAGGACACAAGTGTCGTGACCGGGAGTCGAACCATACAACCTGATGACTTTGTGGCCACCACACTCTAAAAAACACCGCGTTAAAAATTGATTCCATGTCCGGGGGGGGGGGGGGACTGACCCATTTCTGGGTTTGACCTGACAAGGGCCAGACCCCCTGGGTCAATTCTGACTGGGAGTTTTTGAGTAAAGTGTTTTGCTCAATGACACGAGGTGATGACTGGGATTCGAACCCACACCCCGATTACTTAGCCATCAGAACCCGATTATAGGATAAGTACCCGATTATAGGATAAGTACCCGATTATAGGATAAGTACGTAAGGACTGCATAAAATTAGTCCGTTATCTAACACACAACGGCAACAACAGCAACAACAGCAACAACAGCAACAACCAGCAACGCCGTGCGTGTATACAATTAACAATGTATGCCATCAAACAGTGTAATTGTACATTACTGCATCATCGCCATTTACATAAAATAGCAACTTCGAAATGTTCACACTGAAAGTTTAGTCAATAAAACAGAAATATGAAGTACAAAACTCACCCAAAATCTTCCTAGATATGATCTGGGCCAACTTAGCAGCAATTTCGACGAGTTATAGTGTTAAGAAATAAGGATCTTTTCTTCTGGAATGTGGGTACTTTTCAGAGAGTATAAACTACAAACAGCAACTGTCATGGCCGACTTGTTCTGGGGCCTAATTACCCACGTTCACACAATCATACGCAGATCCAAAGGGATGAAGAATGACACCAAACTAGAGCAATTAAGTACATACTACATGACCGGTATCATTTAAAAACCATACTTTAACAAAGTGTCGTACCTTAAGCTTTATACAACTTCGTCTCGTTGATTGTAAAAGCTTGATTTCGATGAATGGCGGACTATTTCGGCTCGGCGTATAAATATTATAGCGGTGCTGACAGGACGTGTTAATGAGTGCATTAAAGGGACGTGTTTTTTGAAGTGGCGTTACATGAATCACGAAAACTCGTCTCAGTGTAATTGCACTTTAATAAAGAAATGTATTATGTGTTTCCTATGTGTTGTCATGTAATAAGTACCTGACAGGCATAATAATGTGAAAAGTTAGTGGCCAAAACGAATGTTTCCTGGGCCATCCACAAGGAGTAGTTATAACTTTAGGGGTGAGGAATGGGCGCACCATGTTGTGGCTACATTATCATTCTCTACCAGCTGATGCACTGCTTAAATTCCACAAGTTTCCCAATTTGAAACCAGACTGGCTGTATGTTTTAGAGAAAGTCATAGTGACGTCACATAAGGCAAAGTAGAACAATTTACACACACTAAGCATGTATTTAATCAAATCCTTGTAGGGCAAAGAAGCCACTCGTGCGCGAACTAATCTGCCTCGACCTGCTGGAAAAAATCAACCCCTTTTTGATTCAACCCACTATACCAATCGACTTCGGGCCGGGGCTGAACGCCATTATTTGCACAGTCAGAACGTATACACCGATATTTACTCGAGCAAGTTAGCGGAACCAAAGAAGCCGTGCGCATGGAGTTGAAATAACAACAAGTTGGCGCCAAAAGATAAGTGTTGTGCTTGGTGGCGCCCTTGTGCCGTAGGTATCATCGGGGGTTGTTTGTGGACTGATCTTGCGGCAGCTAGGCTTACCGTATACAAGCACGCCGTCCGCTAGTATAAGACAACAAGACACTCAGTGGTTAAGCCAAAAGTGCAAAAACTCAGGTTATAGGGAATTTGTGATATAAAAAGACTAAAATTCACATCTTTGAGTCAATATGCACACCATACATTCAACCTGTGACAACGTCATTAAATGAAATAGCAGCGTTTTAATGAAAACAACGAAAATTGATTCATGCTTTGAAAGGGATTTACTGTTTAAACCGTCCGTACTTATTTCGATTGCCTGAGGCAACGTAGTAACAGTGGTCGGGTTTCAATAATATGTCTTCACAATGCAACTTTGGCAGATAAAAACATTTCTCTTGAGATTGCTACTCTGAACTTTATAACCACTGCTGAGCTTTTTAAAGGTATGTTATTCTTTTGGTAGTTGTCAGAGACCAATATTCTCACTTGGTGATCCCAGCCAGTAAATGAATAAAATAACAAACCTGTGAACATTGAGATCAATACTAATTGGTCATCGAGGTTGCAAAAAAATAATGAAAGAAAATTAACTACCCTCGTTGCATAGAATTGTGTGCTTTCAGAATGTCTGAAAAGCTCTCTAATGCACTTTACCAAGTAAGTTTTTATGGTCATTATTTGTTGGAGTAATTACCAAAGATGTAAACTCCCTTTAAGAATTAAACCACTAATCAATATTTAATGCTCGATACTTTGGTAATATTACGTATCTCTCCTCTCATGTGGTTCGCCCGCCCCACTTCAACATCCCTTTCAACAATGTTTTAATAATTCATAATTATGAAAACCAACTTCCAAGTCCCAATGGATTTGAATGTTTCGTTTGCTCTCGAAACGGGACACTGCCGTGTTTGTGTATCATTGCATGCCTCCCTCTGTCTCTGCATGATTTCAGTTGATCTAACATCTACCTCCATGATCTAACAGTCTATTAAGCATGTAGTCTTCACGGCTGCCATGGGCAGCCATGAGGGGGACATAACACTGTCATCAATACTTTTTAAGCTTGCACTGCAATTACATGCCTGGATTCACAGAGTAGCTTTTGGTAAACCTACCATGAAGAGTTTAAATACCGGTTGCTTGTGTGCTGAGGTGTTATTTAAAGGAAATTTTTCCCTTAGCCTCGATCTTCTCGCTACTGCCGCCCCTCCCCGGTCCTTTCTCCACCTTTTAGTTTCCCCGTCCCTTTTTTTTGTTCTTCCTCCGTGTGTCCTGGAACTCTCTTTCCATTCTCGATAACCCCCCCCCCCCCTTACAGTCGCCCCACCCCATCTTTGTTGTCCGCTCTTTTCGACCCCCCCCCCCCTCTTTTCTCGGGATCTCCTCCCCCTATCTCAACCTTCTCTTTTCCTTCCTCCATGGTATCCTCAATATAAAAAAATGCCTCCCCCTCCTTTTGTATATTATGTTTCTCTTTAATAGCAAATGGGGAAAGTAGCTACCCCCCCCCCCCTCCTCCCCCGAACCCTTAATCCTTAATGAGCGCCGCGGCCAACCATTGGCTAAATTGCAATCACAGAGATTGCAATGACTTTTCGCTAAGTCGTAACATGGTCCTTGCTGTATGGTCATAACCATGGAGGTAGCTTTCTCCGTTATAATGAGTTGAAACACAAATAAAACGAGCTCAAAGAGTCAATGTTATAATTAAGAAACGTTTACCATTTTGCCGAGTTGAGGCAGCAAGTCACCTGGGAATCTTCACCTGGATATTGTTGACGTCCAAGTGAATCGTTTTCCTATAAGTTAACCCTTCCTCGAACTATGTTGTTTTAAACACCGCAGAAGGGCTACTATCTCGGCCATTTATCGTTGGGCCCCCGCCACCGACCCCCGTTCAATGTAATTGGCTCTCATTGCGCGGTCTGTGCTCCAGCTGGGGTTTACAACAGCATTGAATTGAGCGAGGGGGGAGGGGTCGGGGAGGGTATGTTTTAGTGTCACCTGGCCCAAGCATTTTGGCCGGGATTGGATATAGTTCACGCCGGACTTTCTCTGCTGTAACTGCACGCACTAATGTGCACAATGACAACTTCTGCCGTCTGAAAAGGCTTACGTAACTGTTTGTGGTACCATGGCTTGTTTTAATACCACGGCTTCGTCTTAAATAGGCTCCGGCATAAAAGGCCTTGTCCACATCGGGGGTACAATGGCTACGGCTAATGCTGGATCCCCATGTCATCACGGCTCCGTCTGACCATTTCCGCACCGAAAGCGCCCGCCTCAGTCAGAGTGAGGACGCCAAAACATAGACGCCATTACAGCCATTGTCACGCAACACACCACATATCTTAATCTTGATTCAATTCTTTATTTGCATCTATTCCAACAAGTGAAAAAATTCGAAGATTACAACGGTGGCACTTCACTATTGAAATACAAATATAATCAACAAATAGTTTAATTTATTCTGTCAAACTTCATTCTCACTGATATTTACACCTTTTTAATGGTTTTGATCGAGTCGTATTCAATATTCATAATTGTTAAGGCCACAGATTAACCCTTTTCGTCTCATTTCATTTCTAAAATAATTAACCAATATTGGATCCAACTATTTTTAAGTAAAATATATAATTATTCATTCTTTAGGGGTCATCCCACAGATTATTTTTGCTATTATATACTTATGAATTATGCATAATTTTGCAATATTTATTATGGCGTTTTTATAATATATTAAACAATCTGAGTACTGTGCAGTTAAAATACATACATTTTACAAGATATTTTACTTCAATCAAAATAATTTTAGTGAACAAATAGTTATTTTTGTGAATTTCTTTATAACCACAATCTTTCAAGTATTACGCTAATTCAACCAATAAGGTTCCGCCTGTTTGAAACCCCTTAAACCGAAAACACACATTTTCAAAAGGAAACGACAAAGTCTAAAGCCGGAGCCCACAAGCCGTGTTTTCAAAAAGAGCTATATCTGAATAGAAATCTTTCTAGCAAAGTCACAAAATAACTTATTTTATTCAAACTTTGGTTTCATCCTTAAAACTACTGCGTAAAATACAGAACTTCGTTCATCACATATCCCAAACTTTAAATGCTCTAAATTATACTTGTATTTTAATTATTTTTATTGATCTCTATCTCTATCGCCTAATTTATTTACTGGTAAATAATTGTCTTAACTTTCCTCATAATTATATTTAAAACTAAAGCAACTGCATGAACGGTGGCGTGAAATAATCAAAAAGGTAAATAAATAGGAAGGGACAAATTACATGTATTCTATATTGTTTTTAAAGTAATTGATTTGTCTCAACACTAGAGATAGAGACAGTGTGATATAGATTGAAACTATAACTATCCTCAAACTTATTATCTTTAAAAACTGATGCTTACTAAGATATGGCAATGAGTCATTGAGTTGCAGCAAACTAAAAATTTGGCTTCAAGCTAACACTTGTATTAACATTTTAATATTGCAAGTGTCAAATCCGATATACAAACAAAATCAGAAAGCTAAAAACTTAAACATTAAAAACCAACACCCGATCTCAGTTTCTTCACTCCTTTAAGGTTTTACATTATAAAACAATTGTGAGACTTTAAATGTATTTCTTGTATACCAAAGATGTATTTTTTTCACTCTTTCTTTAAGAAAAGTTGATGACAAAGAATTGGATTTGACGCAGAATCAGTGCTAAAATTCCATTTTAAACCAGTTTCCGCGGGGTCAACCTGGCCCAGCAGGCCCCCTCGGACCCGGGACATAGGTTTCAAGTCTGATCCGGGAATTTTTAGAGTGCACATAATGTTTATAAACCACGAGTAATGACTGAACAAACTCTAAAGCGATTTTTAAAAACAAAAACAAATTTATAGGACCATTCCGTTCTCAGAAATATTTCAGTCTGGACTTGCGCATTGCACAGTAACACACGGGTAATCTTAATCCCAATAATTATGGTGTAACTAATGGCGATGAAGTCAGTTGAATTTGGCTAATAATGTGCTTACAATCATCACCAAGGGTATCGTCAAACAATGCTCAACAGAGGGCGGTGTTACATTTAACCCACGAGGACGAACGCTAAGTGGCTAGCCGGATTGTCAAGTCCTATTCTTCAACGTTGTAGCTGCTTCCGAAAGCCATAGCCATAACAGAAGTCGCTTGGTCCGGACACGGCATAAGACACATTGGTTCGGGCTGACCAAAGTACATTGCAAATTTAAAACCAATGTTGTGTGTTGTAATTTCTATACGTATGGTTACAATGGAGATCCTTTTCGAAATAATGTGTGACTTTGGAACGCTAGGTGGCAGCAGACTTATAAATTTGTCATTGTTTTACGTAGTTCTGAGCATGAGCACATTTCCGTCAAAAAATATATTTTACCTAGTGGTAAGTCTACTGCCACCTAGTGTCACCAAAAGTCTTTAATTTATTTAACACACTTTTGTACAAGAAACTACTGCAGCAAAAGAAACCAACCATTTACCACTGGATCAAGTTACAACACGATCATCATTGTCACAGCTGACAACACCAGAGCGGTCAGACAGCCTGATACACCATTACCCCCGTTATTCGCCCCGTCATTGATGTGTTCATTACACATGGTTTCACCACAGCACTGGGTGCATTGATGCACTTCGCGTGATTCCTGGCAGAATTTGGACTCGGCGTTTTCGTGCATGTCGCTGCAGGAGTCCGAGTGACAGCTACGAGTCAGGTTGAAAAACGTCTCACCCTTCCCGTACCAAGATGTCTGGAAAGAGATTAAATTAAAATGCTTTTATAAAATATTTAGGTTTGCTGTTACATGAACTAAATTCACCGCACAATCAACTGATTTAAAGACTGAAATTATAGAAATGGGCTTGTTTTGATTGGAGCTGTTGATATTGTTCGCTGGATAGACAATGTGACAAAGTGGAGTGGTAGAAGTGTAGGAGAGCTGAGAATAGCAGCGATTGAAAGAGAACAGGTGATGGCGGCGACTCCAGGAGTGCGCACCAATTACAATTTGAGGATGAGGCGGCCACGGACGCAAGTCTTTGCCGAATGATGATGTTAATATTACCGTGCCATCAGGCACTAAACAAGTTCCAAGTTCCCCAACTACACCTAGCCAAATAGCATGCCAACTGTCTTGTTACCATCAGGGTTGTTCTTCACTAAAACAATCCATCAAGGACCAGCTCTCCCGGTTTACCCCTAGGAATTATACAGCAACTTTACTTAGGCACCGTGTGCATTAATCTCCCTCTTCTTTTAACTGTTAAAAGTATTAACATTATGTTTGTTTGTTTGTTTGTTGTTTTGGGGGTTTGTTCGCTGGTCGATTTTTGTGCTTGTTTTTTTGTGTGTTTTTTGGGTTGGGGGGTGTTGGTGTGTTTGTTTGTTTGTCTGGTTTGTTTGTTTCTTTGTTTCTTTGTTTGCTTGTTTTTTGGTTTTTTGTGGGGTTGTTTGTTTGTTGGGGTGTTAAATGTTAAATGTATTGCCTTATATTTATTTATACTATTATGGAAAAGCTTAATTTAAACTCTCTCTTTTTAAATTTCGACTATTTCGGTTGTTAAATCTTGGGATATCATCAAAACAGAGTTTACTATACAGTTACAGTGTTATGTTCTCATCTCATAATTTTTCGGGAACACCTAAATCGGAAGACAACACATTGCACTAAAAAGGGTCGCAGCTAGTTACGAGTACGATCCATCTTCCCTCCTCTGAGGTTTGTTTTAATCAACGTAAAATCTTACCCAACATTTCTCTCCCGCGTTGCACGTCATATTGGGCTGTGAGCCAGACTGTTCACCATAGCATGAGCTTGTAGTGTCGTTGGTTTCACATGTAAAACACTTCATAAGAGGCTGGGGAAAAAAGTTATCCCAATGATAATGTAAAAAGTCAGCCTTCACTTGGCATATAAGCCACTAGTAGGGAAAAGTAATGGCGCCCTCTAGTGGCTGCTAACCAATAACGGGAATAATAATTATTGCTTCAAGTGTTCCGAAAAATCATGCAAAGGGTCGCTACCAGAAACGGGGCCTCTTGTATGGTGTTCTAAAGACGACAGATATGCGTCGCGTCGTGCCGTCGCGTCGCCTATTCCGTCGTCCGTCGCGTCGTCCGTCGCGTCGTGCCGTCGCCCGTCGCGTCGTGCGTCGCGTCGTGCCGTCGCCCGTCGCGTCGCCTGTTTTTCAATTGATTTGCATGGTGACTTGGATATCCGTCGTCCGTCGCGTCGTGCCGTCGTCCGTCGCGTCGTGCCGTCGCGTCGTCCGTCGCGTCGTCCGTCGCGTCGTCCGTCGCGTCGTCCGTCGCGTCGCCCGTCGCGTCGTCCGTCGCGTCGCCCGTCGCGTCGTCCGTCGTCCGTCGCGTCGTGCCGTCGTCCGTCGCGTCGCCCGTCGTCCGTCGCGTCGTGCCGTCGCGTCGCCCGTCGTCCGTCGCGTCGTGCCGTCGTCCGTCGCGTCGCCTGTTTTTAAATTGATTTGGACCTTATTTTCGCCAAAACATTCTTCACTTTTCTGTCAATTGGTGGCGCTCTTTGATTATTTCCGTCGAAGTGAGTCTGATGAGGTCGTCGAGATTCTAGATGGCAGATGTGTATAGTTTGATCAATCCCTGCTTGCCGTGTCATCTCAACAATATCCTTTTAATTGTAAAAACATGTCAAGTATTAGTTTTTACTACCTCGGCCTCCCTACCATGCCTACTAGCCTGTAAAATAAAGCAATGTCAACAGCAGCATCGTAGGAAAAATACTACCTAAATTATTATTATTTTGTCTTTTCTTTTTTTTTTCTTTTGAGTGGAGCTCTTATAGACTCCGTTTATTCAACTCAAGTATATACATCTCCTATGGAACATTAAAGCAAGTACTGATAGATCAGTACACAAGTACATGTTACTAGAAACTAAAGGACAATGAACAAAGTTGATACAAACAAAGGCAAGATCAAAACATGAAAAAGCAACCTAGTACAAGTAAAAAGATTAAAATTAAGGCCTACACAAAGGACAGTAACTGAGAGGTGACAAAATTCGATTTTGATCAGAACATAAACTTTGGACTCTCGTCTTCATTGAAAGTACACAGGAATTTGTACAATTTGTTAAAATTACTTGTTTGGAGCCTATTCCTCTCCCTTAGTAGAAATGATCTGAGAGTTTCTTTGAATTGTAGGTCTTGATAATGTTTGTGTTTGTGATAACGTTGTCCTCATTGAAGACCAGATCACACCGGATTCTCCAAATAACATTGATCATCATGCCAACAATTATCATAGATACAAATGACAAATTCATACATAAAATTCTTATACAATCCCTCACCTGAGACAAAAGAAACGGCAGCCAGTTTGTTTCCTAATTAAAAATTCGACGTATAACCAGGGTTCAACCACCTCATTACAGTATAGAAACAATGTTCGACAGTTTCAGTGTCGGATTTACAGAAAGGACAGTCGACTGTATCTATGATTTTCATGCGTTTAAGTTTATCTCGGGTTGGCAGAATCCTCAGCTGTGATAAAGTCTTAAAAGGGTGTCCTTGTCTTTGGCGTCCATAATAGCCCAGTCGAACTTATCAGTGAGGCCTAAAATCGAGGCCCACTTTTCCTGTGCTTTTGGAAAAACAAATTATTTGACCTTCAATGATTTGTACATTAATTTCGTGGTAATTTTAGAAAAAGGTACCAAACCCTGATCCCCATGGTCAATTTGGAACTGAGCCACCTGCTTGGATGGTTATTAGCCCACAGCGTTTTTCTTTGAAGAGGACAGGATTGATGTTTTGTTCGAAGACGTTTAGCTATGCGTCCAGCAGTGATATACGATTAATTTTACACTTCAAGGTTCAAGGTTCAAGGTTCAAGGTTCAAGGTTCAAGGTTCGTTTATTTCCACAGTATAAAAAAAGCAAAAGGCAATAATAAATACATCAAAAGTAGGCCTAATCATTACATAATGCAAAGTAAATGTTTTACAGCATAGGTTTGAAGAATATTACATGTAAACAAAAAAAGCATTATGTGACACTGCAGAGGGATCCATTTAAAAAGCAAAGCTTGTAGGCAATGGTCCCTATAGTGACATGCATATGCATTGAGATTAAAAAATAATGTTAAGTGAACCGTGGAGGTCCGTGGTCGAGTCGAGCCACCAATAAACAAATATAATAGCAATGCACATGCATGTTACAAAGAAAAATCAGCAAACACTATAATACAATCAAATAACGAGCACAAACAATGGACTAGGACTAACACAACAATCAAACACAACAATCTTGCCGGTCAGCAATATAGTATCGAACGAAATCATGAGTGATGCAAAAGCACTGACAGCGTATCCCTCGATGGATTTAACATAGTGTGGCTATGGATGATAGTACTACACCATGGATCCCATGTAGGTGACCATCCGAGTCTGCACTGGGGTATGGTTCAAAATACAATGTGCATCTGTAAAAAACTCATCAACAATAAGATTTCAGTATATGATCAGCTTTAAAGACACGTTTAAAAGTAAACAAGCTTTTGGAGGCTTTAAGTTTTTCATTAAGCATGTTCCAAAGCATAGGTCCCTCATGTTTAATAGTTTTAAGAGCGAGGGAAGTACGAGTGTAAGAAATGTGATAATTAGAAGCTTGGCGGGTGAAATGGGAATGTACATCTGAGTTTAAAGAAAAAATTGATTGAATAGCAGAAGGTAAATTTTTACAAGTGAGTTGATACATGAGGGACCCAAGCTGAAGACAATAAATATCATTCACTTTAAAATTGCATATTTATGGAAAAGGGGATCTGTATGTGCGTTAAATTCAGCAAAATTAATGATACGAAGAGCTCGCTTCTGTAAGAGAAGAAGTCTATTAGGATTGGTAGCAGAACCTGATCCCCATGCAAGTATCCCGTAGTTAAGATAAGAACCGATCAATGTATTATAAAGAGATTGTAAAACCAGTTCAGGCATAAAATGCTTGATCCTATTGATCACACCAATATTTCTAGCAATAATTTTACACTGTAATCAACATGACTATTCCATGATAGTCTATACGGTCAACAAAAAGTCCTAGAAACTTGCAACAATCAGTTTCCAGTGATTTCAATGTCATTAATCTTTATAGGACTTGGAAGGTCTCTGACTGAATTACTGAACAACATGCAGTTAGTTTTAGTGATATTTAGGGATAGTTTATTGACCGTAAACCAGGTGGCAACTAGTTTGAGCTCATTGTTAACAGTGTTTACAAGATAGTCAAGGTAAAGAATAAATTAGAGTCATCCGCAAATAATATAAATGAAAGCACACTAGAAGAATTTGTGAAATCATTAATGTATATGTAACAAAGGCCCGAGGATTGATCCTTGAGGTACTCCCATAGTAAGGACATCAGACTCAGATTTAATGCCATTGACGGAAACATATTGTGGCCTGTCTGAAAGATAACTCTTAAACCATTCTAGGGGAATTCCACGGATACCATAGTTGGGAAGTTAATGCAATAGTATTTGAGGGTCTATTGTATCAAAAGCCTTTGAAAGATCAAGGAACACCCCCAAGTATGATTGGAGTCATCGATAGCATTAGTAACTTTATCAATAAAATCAAGGAGTGCATGAATGTGGTTGAATGTTTGCTACGGAAACCAAACTGTTGATTTGTTAAAATTTCAAACTTATTCAGAAAATTAATGGTACGGGCATAGACACATTTTTCAAAGATCTTTGAAAAACATGAAAGAATAGAGATGGGCCTATAATTGGATATATTGTTACGATCACCCTTTTTGAAAACTGGTGGGACTTTAGCAATTTTTATTTCTGATGGAACAATGCCAGTCGTAAAAGAAGTATTGACAATATGAACAAGTGGTTTACTTATGGCAAAAATTGACTTCTTGATAATGGAAATATTGATCAGGTCATGACCAGAACTTTTTTTATTTTGTAAATTTTTTACAATGTCCAAAATTTCATGTTCAAATACTGGAGTAAAAAAGAAGGAATTAAAATTAGGGTTGGGCATATAATCAGCAAAACTAAGGGGTGAATGAGTAGGTTGGATGTTTTTAGCAAGGTTGGGACCAATATTGATAAAGTATTGATTAAAATGATTGGCGATTTGATTTGGGTTGTCAATTAAATTCCCATTAACAATGATGCTGTTAATACCATGAGAATGGGTATTTTTATTCAAAACAGAATTTATAACCTTCCAGGTATTACGGATGTTATTTCTTTCTTTTTCAAACTGAAGGGAATAGTACTTTTTTTTACAAAGACGTAGAAGGCTAGTCAAGGTGTTTTTATACTTGATATACTTGCATTTATGTGAGGTTGTAGGGTTGGACAAGTACTGACGATACAATTTATTCTTTTTCTTAATAGATTTGAGGAGGGAATGTGTAATCCAAGGGGTAGTTGAAATATGATTAGATTTGGTATTGTTGTTTTGTCTAACTAAATGTGTATTTTGATCGTACAGAAAAATAGAATTATCCAGAAAAGTATTATAAGCAGTATCAGGATTATTACAACTAAGGACATTGGTCCAGTCAAAAGAGTGTAAGTCGTCAATAAACTGTTCAAGGTTCACATTAGACACATTTCAAGAAAAAGGTAAATTGTGATTATGAGAAGAACTTGAGTTTGGAGACTGAACGAACATAAAAATTGGCGGATGATCTGAGATATCAGAGATTAAAATACCAGATTTTGAGGAAGGAAGAATATTTGATAAAAAATTATCGATAAGTGTAGCAGAAGTATCAGTAATACGTGTGGGCATATGGATTTGGGGGAGGAAAGAGTGAGATGTAAATAAGTCGATAAAGGACTGGGAGCTAGGATTGGTTGGAATTAATAAATTTATGTTGAAATCACCTGATCACACTTGATCCTAGCCAATTCCTTAAAGGTAATTAGTCTGTTATTTTTAACAACATGTTGAAATTTGATGATGTTATTCTTTGTTAAAACAGGACTCGCTAAATCGTTATCCTTATTAATCGCAACCACTGAATTATGCCAGAGAGGGATATTCATTACTTCCAAAACTGAGGTGAATTCTGGTCTGAAAACACCCCCTGATTTTTCGTAGGCTGCAAAAAGGTCCATATAAAAGGGAGTGGTCTGCAGTGACTTTTTCTTGGTTTTACCAAACACATACCAACCAAGATTATGGCTTTCGCCGGGTTTCTCGATCCAATAGTTAAAGAAGGATTTCCATTTACCATTACTTTTGGTATAATACTCAACCACATCAGTTTTAGACTGCGTAACCTGACCCTGACGTCCAAAAGACCATGTATCGAGGTCCGGTGATAGTGGCACGCTTGATTTTGTCCGGTTTACCTGACCAGTAAAAACTGAAAATAATGTTTTCTATTTTCTTTACACACTCTCTTTAGAAATAAAAACCGTGGCATCATCGGCATGCTGGATAAATTTAACACATTCAGTTCCACCATGGTTCCACCTGGACACTGAATACCATGCAACCCATTATTGATTCTAATTAGAGTTCCTAAACCTTCTGCACAGACTGCATATAACAATGGAGACAGGGGACACCCTTGTCTGATACCTCTACTTATTTGGAAAGGTCTGCCAATGAAGTTATTTACAATGACGCAACTCTCAGGATTACTATATAAAAGCTTGATCCATTGAATGAATTTGGGGGGAATCCCCATTTTCTCAAGCATGGTAAACATATAATTCCAATTAATTCTATCGAAAACCTTCTCCTGATCGATGCTTAAAATAGCTGCTTCCTTATTGTTCCAATTATAATCTATGCTATCACGCAAAAGTGTGAGGTTGTCGTGATTTTTTCTCCCCGGTACACCACATGTCTGTTCGTCACCTATTATGAAAGGCATGGCCCTTTTTAACCTATTTGTGAGAACTTTGGCCAACAGTTTGTAATCTACATTTAAAAGGCTAATCGGTCTCCAGTTCTTGAGATCAAATTTACCTAATTATTATCCACATGGTTGGTGGGCTTGCACAAAATTACTTTATTGATTATAAAGCGATGAAAAATTACTTTATTGATTATGAAGCTCGATGACAAAAAGCAAAACCATAAAGCAATAAATCAAGTGAATTCTAAACCAAGACCAACAGTAACACTACTGAACTAACAGGATTTATAAAAACTACTAAAAACAACAAAACACATGTGCCAAGGAAGGTTACAAATTAAAATCAAAATGGCTCTAAAATCGAGTCCATAGCAGTAATGACTTGAAACAGGCAAAACTTAAAAACATGAAGAACCACCAGTACATAAAATCAAAGAAGTGATGGTGGGAGAACACACAGGCTGCTATCTGTAAACTATAATACATTTAATGGGTGACTTAATTACCACTACTTGAGGATTAAGGATTAAACAAGAGGGTTGTTTATTACAGACGATTCCTTGAAATGAACTTGGGTGCTACAAGAGATTAAGTTGGAATAAACAGTGGAAGGGAACATACTTGTCTCTCCGTGGTCCTTTCTCTATGAACACGGTTTTTCTGGACCTGTTACATAATAAGCCATCAAAAGGGAGAAACTTCCTCTAGCAGTAAACACAAGAAGTAAAATTACATCAACAAACTCTCACACCAAATTTAAACCAAACAGATAATTATTGTTACATCCTTCCCTTTTTAAACTTTGAGTGGGAAGGGGGTAAACTTCTCTAACGATGAGAAATGTTTCGGAAGAAAAAGGTGATAAAATTAACTAGTGTTCATTAATAAAGTAAATTTTCATGGCGAATATTCAAATAGAATTACTGGCTGGAAATAGTAAGTTTGTTACTTTCGGTCATTTCCCATTGTTTAGTTTTTTTGTTTTTTTAAACAGAAGTTATGTGTGCATGCCTTTTTCACAGTAAATAATAATATATGCCATAATATGACAGAAGAGTTAATTTACCAGAGTACATGTAGTAGTGATTAAAGTGGTAATTGGCCCGTTTATCTTAAAATATGTAATATCAATAATATTTGTAATGACAACGGATTAATATATCGCCTTTCGCAAGCCTGAAAGTTCATAAGTAGCAACAATTATGCAAAAAGGAGGCAAAGAAAAAAATTCTTTGTTTAACACCAAATCATTAAAAAAAATACATGGTCATGAGTCCTTGGTGTTTCTAACATTAAAACAAAATACATGGTCATGAGTCCTTGGTGTTTCTAACTTGATGATAAATTTGTAAATGTTCATTTCAATACTGATTGGGCAATAAATTACGGAGTGACACAATGGTCGAGTATGATTTATGAGTATGACACTAGTCATGTCAATATTTAGCAGGTTTATTAACTGATACCTTTCATTTGGCCTGAACGGCTTTTCCAAATTGACGGTTTCATCTTTGAATTGTTAACATGTGTGAGATTTTTAGAAGTGACAGAGTTATGGATCACACAATAGAGAGTAACGTTACACGAAGTGACACATTACAAGAAACAAATCACTTTGAGAAAACTTGAAAACGGTGTATAACATTAATAATGTGCCATACATTTCCATCGGTAACTTGCTCTGATAGCTCCCTCGGAAGCTCGGAACATGGGGGTTATTTTCGATTCATCAATGACACTTCAACCACACAACAACAACATCATACGTCTGTCATCATTTCACAAGTACATGGACAAGAGTGCCACTGAAAAAGTCATTAGTTTTTTAACTGTACCATGATGTACAGTCTCTTGCAGCGCCACCAGGAGGCACAAAAGGACGAGCTACGCGACGGGCGACGCGACGGACGACGCGACGGGCGACGCGACGGACGACGCGACGGGCGACGCGACGGACGACGCGACGGGCGACGCGACGGCACGACGCGACGGACGACGGGCGACGCGACGGCACGACGCGACGGACGACGGCACGACGCGACGGACGACGGACGACGCGACGGACGACGCGACGGGCGACGCGACGGGCGACGCGACGGGCGACGCGACGGGCGACGCGACGGCACGACGCGACGGACGACGGCACGACGCGACGGACGACGGATGTCCAAGTCACCATGCAAATCAATTGAAAAACAGGCGACGCGACGGGCGACGGCACGACGCGACGGGCGACGGCACGACGCGACGGGCGACGCGACGGACGACGGAACAGGCGACGCGACGGCACGACGCGACGCACATCTGTCGCCTTTAGAACACCATACTCTTGCACTAGCGGGGGTGTGGGGTTGTCACACCCACAGTCATTTTTTTTCTCTCTCAGTCTGTAAATGAAGCACCGCATCTACTGGTAAATGGTTTCTCGGGAATACCAATCCTTCGGCTAACCAAAACGTCTGGGTTTGCCGAAAGAAATCTGAACTCATTTTATTTTGTTCACAAGCACAGAAACATTTTGCTTAAAACACCGTTGTTACTCGCAATTGATTGGCCAACATTAAAGGGAGACGTCTGCCCTATATAAGTGCAGCTGAGAGGTTTGTAAAGGGCCTCACCGAGTTCGTGACACCTACCTCCATGGTTATAGTGACACCACTGGTAGTGCTATTTGCCACGGTGTTATCGGTCACGGAATCGTCGTCGGTAGTACTAGTAGTCCCCGATGCTGAAGTCCCCGCCATTGTGACCATTGTAGTAGACTGTGTGTCCTCACCGTCGTCTGTCGCTGAACCCCCTGCAGTAGCAGTTAGATAGTCCGTGTCATTAACCGTTGTTGTTGTAAGTTCCCCCACACGTGTTGTTTCCGCGGCTGTCGGTGTCGTGATACCCGTTGTTGCTCCCGGAGGCGTAACCGAACCTGTTGTTTCTCCCGTAATCAGAGTTGTCGTGCTCGACTCTGTGGTTACCTCTGGAGTTGTTTGACTGGTGACCGTTTCTAGAAGTGTGAATAAGGAGAATACTAGTTGGAGGAATCAACTAAGTATCTTCGGTTTGTGTAAACTCAATTCCTAAAATAATGATATTTAACAGTGTTCTTGTGAAACATGATGCACTCTAATCACTCCCGAGTCAGGATAAACCGGGGTTACATGGGCCCTAATCCATTTCCGGTTCGGGTTGACCCCATAAACTCATGAAAAGATGGGATTCTGACCCGGATTCTGCGTTAGTTTGACCCATTTCTGGGTTACTTTTACATCGATTCAGAGACCCATAAATTGGTCAGGCACCCCTGTACCCGGAAGCCGCTACCCGGAACAGGGTCAATTCTGAGTTTTTAGAGTGTATGATTGTATCTAGAAAGACACCACACATCATGGACCTGGGACTGTTTCTTGGATCGCATGGTTTTGTCCCCGCACCCAAAACCATGTTTAAAGCTAAACTTGCACGAAACCCAATGTACCGCCGCATGCTATAAGAACACTTCGGTAGCAGGCGTTTTAATACTCTTCCCATCAATCCCCAAGAAAACTATGGTGAAATTAAAGTGGGAACTTTTCTACTTCTTCCACGATTTCCTGTTCTTTTTGTCTTTTTCTTTCTTCTTCTTCTTCTTCTTTTTACTTTGGGATTTCCTAGAACTAATCTGGCGCTTGGTTACAGCGCCCTCACCTGTCACAGATGTTCCATTCGCAGTCGTTGCAGTTGGTGTTGCATTCGCAGTCGTTGCAGTTGGTGTCGTCGTAGCCACAGTCCCACGTAACACTGGGCAACAAAATAATAAAGAAATGAAAACAGAGCAACGATTCCTTTGAAAATTTAACTTTCTCTAAATAATAAATTGGATTATATCACTGAATGTGTATTGCTTTTTAAAAGAATAAATCCATACAGTTGATCTGAGGCATCGTTACCTTTAATTGGTTTTATTTAGTACAGCCCTTTAATATCTAATCCCGACTACAGAACCTTGTACTTTAAAATAGAGGTCACAGAAAACTTCATATACAAGAATATTAAACGGGCCCCGATTTGGCAACCGACTTTAATAGACCCCTTGCATAGCCGAGGTCACGCGCACGTTTTTACGCGTCCAATGAATCTCCCCTTTTGCCTCAATGGGGGCGCTGTTTGAGAGTGTGACGTCATGCTCATGCACTCTCTAAAAATTTGTTTGTCATTATGGGCTTATAAATTAGTAAAAATGACAAAGTTTGCTCAGTCCAGAGTCTTTGACGAATACGTTGTGTGCAGAACTAATCTGTTTAGTACGTTGACGAATCCGCCATTGTCAGAAGTTGATAGTTTGGCTAAATTTTATTAGTCATAAAATGCTGTTGCGAAAAGTAATTAGTCAAAAACAGCGGTTTTGACTAATATGTTAGAATTTTCAATGACTTATCGGAATCAGTCAGCACCTTCATTTCTGACTAGGTTCTGTAAGTCACTTTGTGTGACTGAAACAAATTAGTCACAGTCGTGCTTTCGACTTTTTTGACTAATATTTATAATCATCTTCCCGCCCGAATTACTCCCGCAAAGAAAAGTTGGACGGAACTCAAAAGCGACCCGCCGAATTTTCACCAAGCTGGTACTCCGAAAGTGGGTGTTCTGTATCCATAGCTAGTGTGTAGTGCATGTCACGAATGGGTTTAACTTTACTGAAAAACAACAACGTTTACATTCGTACATGCACTCTCCAGCAGCGCTGTGCAGCTAGCTATAGGCCTCCAGTACTAGCCTGAACGTCCGTTGTTTTGATGCTGTAAAAAAGCTCTTACTAGTGTAGAGACTAAACAGGTAAGAATTATTTATCGTTGTTCAAGGGGTCTATAGATTTAAATGTAACAAATACTGTATTGTGAGGGAGGCCTGTGTTTGTGCTAAATAAAAACAATTGAATTGAATGAACTCTTTCATGGCTTGTCACACGCACGCACGACCGTTCAAGGTTCAACTTGGTTCATTTATTTTCCACACCAAAAAAATAAAAAATAAAAAAATAAAAAAAACATTATCACTACAAAGGATACAACTTTACAGTCCGACAGTATAAATTTCAAGAACTAAATGAAAACATGATACTGCATAGGGATCCATTTTTATAGAAGCAGAGCTTGTGTAAACCCTGAATCTAGCTATCATCACCATTAATGTGATGATAGCTAGATTCAGGGTTTAAATCGCCTGTATTCTATAGCCACTTCAAGAACGTCTCTGTGTATCTTCTTTCTGCATCTATCGGCCAATACCCTGTAACATCGATATTCACTTGTTACACTTGTAGTACTTGTGTAGGCAATGTTCCATATGATATGTTGCATTGTGAATGTCGAGTAATTACCACTGTACAGGTGTCCTGCTAAATATTATTTAATTTATGTCATTTTTCTATAATTACAGTCAGAGGGCAGACCATCTATCATAATTCAAGGGGAAGGAGCAAGTCTACCCGCAGTCTCATCAATTTCATTTCATCTTGAATCTTCTGAAGACCTGCTATCCACTATCAGCATGTATCTTGCAGGAGTTTATATCTTCAACCTGGCCCACCCTTCCTGTCTTAAGAAAACTTTGATATTCTACCAAAAGGTAATTCTAAACATTCAGGATAATTTGAAGCCTGAGAGAGCTGTCGAGACTCTGTTGGAGACAATAAACCATCAACAAAAGAAACACTAGAATTGAAAATTCCACAAACAATTTAGTCTAAAATTCAAAGGGAATGTTTACCCAATAAAGAAAATTTCATTATAAAAATAGTGTATACTATCTATCGTAATTCAAGGGGATGGACCAAGTCTACTCTCGTCTCATCAATTTCATTTTATCTTGAAATTGATGGTGTTGTTGTGTGTTCTTCTGAAGACCTGCTATCCACTATCATCATGTATCTTGCTGGATTTTATATCTTCAACCTGGCCTAGCCTTCCTGTAGTTCATGTTTTCCTGTATAATTTTGTTTTCATGTTTAGAGTACAGAGAGCAGTATTAACAAATTCACTAAGAGATATGTTTGAAGAAACATTTGTGTTATAGCATTGTGGAGTTAAAATTTGAAATATAAGTTGCACTGTTTCAACATTTTCCAGGCCCCAGTTTCATGAAGCTGCTCAAGCAAAAAATATTGCTCAATAATGTTCTGCTCAGCATGCAGAAATAAGCATGATACCAGTCACAATTTGTACATGTGACATGGTAGTTTTATTCTGGTAAGCATAATCTTGTTGTGCTTAGCTACTTTTTCTGCTTAAGCAGCTCTATGAAATTGGGCCCAGGTCTGCATCAGTCTGTTGTAATACACCTTGGACGCTTTTACTTAAAACTTAAAGTTTGTATGAGGGTATTTGTTGCATCCACATTCGAATAGTGCAGCATTGTAGAGTATTGGGGGGGGGGGGGGCTAATAGGTTGGTCTATAATGTAATGAAGTAAAATCTCAATCTTATCGCACTTTCTGGAGAAACACCCTTTCGGTGCTGTAAAATTTGTTGACTTAGCATTGTAAACATTGGTCCCATCATTGTTAATTGAATTTGTGGTTTTATTTGTTTGTTTATTTTTTAATATATGTGATTTGTACTAATGCAGTTGAATTTACCATAATTTTTTTAATGATTCAGTTTACTTTTAGAATAATGTGATTTGTATTGATGCAGTTGAAAGAACAGTGAATTTTATTTATTAAACTCATTTTATGAAAAGTTGAACCATTTGTCCTATTGTCTTGTTTACAGGCTTGAGTACATGATCATCAGACCCACAGGCAAATCCCAGGAGCAGCATTTGTGGTTCCGCAATACCCTTCACATTCAGCTTTCTTGTGATCCATCCTTCAACCTCATTCACCTGAAGTCAGCAGCCCCACCCCCCCCCCCCCCCTCCCCCGTCCAGTTCCCTGGGATTTGCCACTGCTATTACTAATTTGTTGTCAGGTTTTGATATGACTAGTTTTAATTTGTTGCAGCTAATTATTTTAATGACTAATGTGTAATTAGTCAGACATTGGGTTACTAAGCGCGAAAGTCACTTGACTATAGATTAGTCGTATAAGACAGGTTTCTCCTCTTGTCACATGACAAATATTTTCAAGTCAGATCTGACAAATGTTTACTAGTAATAGCCTTCATTTGACTTGTTTTAGTAAGTCGTATGAGACATTGCGCAGGACTAAATTTGTTTAGTCAATTTGACAAATTAAATTTTAGAGTGCCGGGTTCTATTACTCTAATTCCACATCTTGTAATTCGTTGACTCCATTTTATTCGATTCAAATCATCCCTCACTTGTTTTCAAGGCATGTTTATCTGTCACATCGTATTGTGTGTATTTGTATTGTTAATGAATGCTGATCAAATCTAATCCATAACCTAATAATGTAATAATTACCCGACAGAGTAAACAAGGCTATGCATACTGTCCGGTCTAGTTTTAGGTCCGTTCCAACGAGCAGCTTCCGTACCATCCTGGTCCGCGGGTACTGTTGACAGATAAATCAAAAATTACACCATTAATAACAATATATTATAGAGATAAACGATCAGGCTCCAGTTATAAAACGATAACATCAATTGTCTCAGTTAAACAAAATGACAGTAATACCAATAATGGAGTCTGGTAAAGCTACACATCAACAAACAATGTGCTCATTGCGTAAAACAACGATCAGGAAAAAAGAAAATTTTCAGAAAATGCTCATGAAACACTGAATGGTTTATGGTTCTGACAATGGTAGCATAAGCCATTTGGGGATATGGTTGACACAATACTGTAGCATATAGCTTTGGGTGAATTTGTCTGTACACCCAAAACCAAACGGTGCACTTCTACAGTGTTAGGCTACTGTCCACCATAACATTATCTCAAAAAGGGTAATAGACACAAAGGGGGTAATAGATATTGTGCAGCAGTGCCATGGAGAATGCCCCCCCCCCCCCCCATCCCTTCTCAAGAAAGATAAGATTTTGTTTCTTCAAGATGTTAACTGCAAGAACAAAAGTGACAGGATGGTTTGTAGATGTTGAGCAAGTCAAAGATGTAAATTGGGGTATTTCCCAGAGCGTTGAAAACCACCGGCATAGCTTATAAAATGATTCTGTAAGAAACAGGGAAGAAGACCATGACTGTAACCTTTATAAGATTTAATGTATTCTTCCATTGAGCTGTGTACAAATCGTGCCTGCAGGAAGTCCAGGCTCCGCGGTTTTCTAACCATGGATGTCCCAAGCCACATGGTGTACAGGGGGAGTCAATGCATGCATAATAACTGGCGTTACAAAGGAATGTTTCTAAGTTTAGTGAGAACGCGAGCATCAGTCCCTATTTATTACCAACGAAATAACCAACGATACGTACGGAATGCACGTCAACAAATTAATATGAATTTTTAATGAGCCATGTCTGTTATTAATAACACTTCTTGTGTCAGATCTGACGCAAACATGGGTATTGTTAATAAATGAGTAATGAATGAAACTGAGCCATACAGCAGCCTGTATAAAACCTTGAACGGGTTACAAGGTAAGGTTGCAAAATGATGTCAGGCCTGCCAGGAAAAAGCGAGCTCCATTTAAAACTATGCAGGTCCCCAGCCAACATAAACTGACCCCATAAAGTCACTAATTAGTTGATAACTCATTAACTTTTTCATCAAATCCCTTTTTTTTTTGCATCGTTTATCCTCATACAGATGCGAAAAACAGGGAAAATGTCTGAGAAACTTAGTTCAGCTTGTTCAGCTTTGTGAATTCTCCACCCCAGTGCCTTTGTGTATCCCTATGGGGTCATATACACAGCTAGCCTCCCAAGATGAAATGTAACTTTCACAAAATAAATATTTTTATTATTTTTTTAATGATTGATGTCTGCAGACCCTCAGAAAAGAAAACAGCTCAAAAAAGATGTATTTTATTAGTGCAAACAGCGCGTTATCCCTTTTCATATCGGCAACAGCTACCCTGCCTGCAAATGAGTAGTGTAATTTGATACTACAACAGGGTTTTTTTAAAAGTTAAATACCTATTTGTATAAATTCGAGAAAGTTACAAGCTTTCATTATAGGTATAATTGTGAGGGAAAAAAGCGAACAATGATTAGTGGTAATTAATATTTAAAAATAATTAAAATGAGTTATTGTCTTTGCATGTTTATGTATTATAAATTCACGTCTATACAACTGATTTTGCATGTTACATGTATTTTGCACATTATAGTCAGTAGCAAAAGGTTTTGTATGGTTCTCGTTTTGAAACAGCATCATCTGTAAACAAAATCGCTCTGCAGAGAAAAAACAATCCTTAAAACAAACATTTCGGGCCATGCAACTTTAATTTTAATCCAGCATAGTGGATCATCCCGGGCCCTCATTATAATACAAATATACATTACAATTATTGTATCCGAGCAAACTACATAACCAAATAGGTATCAATAAAAAGCACTCAACTCCCACGTCCTATCTGAAGGACGAATCAATTATTATTGCGTCTGGCTGGAACAGCAGTGCACTAGGATTTGATAGGGGGTTCACAATGTTTGTGGGAATGATACCCGTTCAAACTGAGGACTTCGAATAAAGTGATCCGGATGTTCAGAAAAAGTGAGGACGTCCTCGCTTCGCTTTGGTGTATAAAACCAATGGGGACATCCCTATGGAAAAAATTAAGTCCCAACAATGTAAGAACAAAGAGAAGTCCTCCAGGATTAACAAACATGTGAGGTTCACATAATGTAAACACTATGTGGACTTACACACGTCCACATAGTGTTTTGTACAGTGTTGACGAATAGGATTTTTTCTTAAGTGTACAGAACAAAGGAATTTCCACAGAGTGAAGAGCTGCGTGTCTCTGTGTGTGTTCCTCAACCCCCTGAAATCCGCAGACAAACGTCTCTTTTTAAACTAGAAACCATGACGATTTATTGCCAAATGTACACCTCTTGAGCGATGTGCCACTGTGCTGAAGGACACAAGTGAAGTGGCAATACTGGTTGGATCCGAAATCACACTCTGCAAACAACAGAACGCGAGGTCCGGTGCCTACGTCACTACACCGACAGACCAAATGCCTATAATGGCGATTATAATAAATATGCACGTTGCCTTCGGATTTGGGCGGTTTGGGCTACGGTTGTTTGAAATATAAAAAAATATGGTTGGACTTTAATGATTCACACCTTGAAATTGTGTGTTTTGTGAAATTTCATAACAGAACACGGTCCGCATTTTTGTAGAACCAAAGTTTTGACCCAAAAAAAAAGGCAAACCGTACGTTCCGCTGGTTGTATTTCCAGGACAAATGTATTTTATTTATTTATCACTTCTCACTAATTACACAACATTGGCTATGAACAACTCTTTAAACAGGATAAGGAGTAATTCCTAACAGCAAAATGTTATGGGAGATTTTAAGGCAATGTATACCCAGTCTGGGAAAATGGATGCAGAATAAAATTTGATTAATCTATACACAGAATTGCTGAAAACACAACTTTAATCTTGAGTCAAGTTCAAGTGCCTGACCGCTTTACGAAACCGCAGTTTCATAACATCACTATACAATCTCTATAGCGGGTGATGTAGAATTGAATACTCACACAATATTGATTTCGGAGAACCCAACGCTGTTTTCAATCTGTATCTTAGCAATGGAAAGAAAACAACGACAAGCGCGTCCGGAAAAGGGGTGGTGATGAAAGCACAAGATTCGATCGGTTTGGAATTCCATTTCTACAATGTCGATTTACCAGGTGGTTTCAAAGGCGGAAATTTGGGGATGAAAATCAAAGGATAACAAAGTTGAAAATCACCTCTTAAAACAAATGTGAGATTTTATACAAGACTTTCTTTAAAAACACCCGATCAGAATATTACCATTTTCTGTGTCATTGTAACCCGGAATCTGTGTCAAAATGACCAAGAAATGGCTCAAACTGAAGTAGAATCTGAGCTAAACTCCATTTATAACCAGTTTCCGGGTCAGCCTGACCCGGAACTAATGGGTCAGACTCCCGGATCAATTCTGACTCGGGAGGGTTTTGGTGTGCAGCCCATTTTTCCCCACCAAGTCCACGTTTTCGAATATCTCCCGGTGCAACGAGAGTGTGTATTAATACAACTGTGTTCTTTTTTGAAATCAAGCCCTTTAAAAAAAATCATGTTCGCGTCGTTGCGAGAAGAATTTGAGATTTATAGGTGTTCCCCGTAGACCAATGTCTGTAGAGCTGTGAAAACTAAATTGAATCACTGCTCTTTGATTGCCGTCGTGTTTTGGATTGTTTTTTCTCTTGAAAACTCGTACCGGTTCATAACTTTAATGCATTCACTGTATGTTACACAAAAACAGATTAATTTGGTTAAACAAACGACATTTGAAACGTGCACACCTGCCTAAGGATCTTACGGGTTCCGATAGGGACTTCCCCTAATGTTTGGTTAAACAAACGACATTTGAAACGTGCACACCTGCCTAAGGATCTTACGGGTTCCGATAGGGACTTCCCCTAATGTTTACCGAAACTCTGGGTTACCATAGCTATAGAGGTTACCCCCAAATGTTAACCCGCAATCTCAGATACGTTTATATATCAAGGAAATCATTCATTCATTCAAAACACAAAGTAGTAATAATATACGGAGCTCCGACTTGAATGGATTGTTCCTTTTCCAGTATCAATTATAGATCAGAAAGTTGGTACTTCTCCCAACATTACTGTTAACCATCAGTGAACTCGGCAAGATACTGGTAACCCCAGTTGTTTTAGTGATTTGTTTATAGTAAACCACCATAGAAATATATCTATACAGCATAACACACCGTCATTGTATGTATCCTCTAGCTAGTTTTGCTTGTCTTCATGAGCATCTTACTGTGAGGTAGCACTCACCTAACCAAGGAGTATTACGAAAATTCAGTTCTATTTTATTTTATAAATTATAGCTCCTTTTAAAAATAAGGTAAGAATTCCACCTTGTTTTGCTTATTTTTAATGGTTAAAAATCGCTGCAGAATTCTAGGCAGCTAATCCAAATGATTATTAAGTCTGATATAATAATAATAATAATAGCTGTAGTTTGTACCGGTTCTAGTAATAGGTCTTTATTAGCACTAGCACATCAGCTGAAACTGGTATACTGTACTGATTGAGGGTGAACAAATGGTTGGCATGGCATGGCATGGGCAACGCCTATGCTTCCCTGGCTTCTTTGTTATGTCTTAAGACCAACACGACCGTTAGACTGGAATGAGAATGTCCACCAAGTCCATTAACAAATTAAAGTTTTAAGATAGATGTGCATTAGCTTAATAAGCATCATAATTTTTCAAATGACTGATATTGATAACTGGCCTACACCCTTGAGACAAGATAAAAGTATTTTTTCCAAATATGCTAATTTTGTTTTGTCTGTGTTTATTTGTTTTAATGAGGGAAAGCTTGGCCAGTAATTCAGTATGTGGCAAAACTAACAACTGTTACAGTCTACTTTGCAAGATTTTATGTATTTAATGTGGCCTATACCATTACAATATTTAATGGGGACATTTCTCATTAAAAGAAGCGTATCTCTCTTTATAACATTATTAATCACAATTGAGACAAGAATTATGATTTTGGGGGCTACTTTGAGCCTCCGATGATGACCAGTCTTTCTGATTAAATCTTTTTGACTAAATTTGTCTTTAAAAACATTCACAAAGTGTTGAAGTCAAGTTTCAGAAAGAAATTATTTCGAATGTAACGAGATCTTTTTTTTAAAACTGTGTTCTATTTAGTTTTTCAGAAACTTTAATGTTTAATTTCTCATTTATCAACTACAATACTCTTTGTTAATTATTGTAATGAATTTGAAACCGACTGAGTTTGCATTAAATTAACAAGTCTAAAATATCAGAAACAACTTGTCTCCTAAAATTTAATTTTGTTTTGTCCCCTGCACCCCCCCAGAACCTCATGCCCCTTAACCTCCCGCCTCCCCCAGATATCGTGAAAAGCACAATGAATGATTTTCTAAATATGCAAGGATCGTGACGCAGCGTGGCTGCATCGTTATTTTCCCTGAAGCATACTGTAAACCTACTGTATTGACTTAGTTTAAAAAAAACAAATAAAGCAGAATAGGGCCTATCTGAAAGGTTATGAGATTTTTTTGTTCTTGTGAAAAAAAAACGGATCAACGGGGATTTTTAACAACGAAATCATGTTTTGTTTGTTTGTTTGCTTATTTGTTTGTTTGTTTTTATTTTGTTTTGTTTTTTGCTTTTGGGTCGTTGGGTTTTGTTTTTGGTGGTTTGTTTTGGGGGTGGGGTTTTTTTTCAGGGGTTGGGATAAATCCCCTCTTTTTGAAGTTCTAGGGATGACTAATGATCATAATACTTGAAAAACAAGCAAAGGATTAAACATTCATTGCGTTTACTCTTCATACCAATTAAAGTGTGGCATAATTTTTGAAAACCATTCCCCACTTTTCATCTTGAGTCTACATAACATGCACGAGGCAAGAACTGAATTTAAAAATGTTGAAGGTCGTTGAATCAATACTCCTTTGGATTTTGAAATGATCAGTGTATCCAGACGTTTTCCATAATAAATAAAACAAAACCCAACGGAATTGGAGTAATGACGAAGAGCTACAGAGGTCTGAACTTGAATACTGTTTTTGTTGTGTTTTTTTTTCTGTTCTCACAATGTATTTTTTTACTAAGCTTTGCTCAATTTTGTCTCGTCGTAGGTATCGAAAGGCCGCAAAAGTGTAAAACAAAAGTTTACCTTCATAAGCAAAATAATACACTCAGGTTGTCCTGAACATTTTCGACAAAAGAGGCAAAGAGCAGACAATTTAAACGTCACGATGTTTTGTTTTGCGCGAAATTGAAACCTGAAGCTCACTCAAACGTACAAATTAACATAACAATGGTGGGGAAGAGAAACAAAACAGGAAGAGACTTTAGGATGAAAAGGACACCCAAAAGAAGACTGAAATCGCAATTTAGCAGTTTCAGTTCAACTTCCTATTGTCATCTACCGAGACAAAATAATTTGCAAAAACAATTCAAAATAATACAAAATTGGATTGCTTTCTAGATTCACTGCCAGCTAAATCACAAATCAAATTACGAATCTCTCAATATGTCCGGCTGGCTTCTTCATTGCTTCCCAAAGTTACGTAATAAAAGAAAATATTCATAGCAATTATTTGTATGTACAAAATATGGTTCATAGGGGCCTATACACTAAAAACTTCCGGATAAGTATTAATCCGGATTCCGGGTACCACAGGGCCTGACCCATTTCTGAGTCAGGGGTGACCCAGAATCTGAGTAAAAAATTGAATTTTGTCTAGTCGGATTCTGCATCAGTTTGGTACAGTTTTGGGGTTAGTTTAATTCGGAATCCAGGAACTCCCGACCAAGAATTGGATCCCTAAGACCCAGAATCACCCAGAATCTCGGTTAATTCAAACACAGGTTTTTAGTAGAGTGTATACACAACATACAACAAACAAAACCAGGCTTTTCGTTGCAACCTTGGGGCTTTTCGAAATAAGCAACCTTCGTATTTATTTACTGCCACAACAAACGAACCGCCGCCTATTTGCGGAAATGGTGGCATAGGCCTACTATTAATACAATTAAGAAAGAAAAAAACTAAAACACGCAGGGTTCCACAGTCTTTAGAGTATAGGAGCACTCTAAAGCTGTGTGCTAATAAAACGACAAGCTGCTGGTAGTCACTAATAAATGTCAAGGGCAAAGTCCCTACAATTTAAATCCCGTTTCTCTGCTCTATACTGTATAGTTTACAGGACCATGTTACGGAGACCCGAAAGAGATAGAAGGAAGGGAACAAACATGATATAGTTATACGTAAACAAACATATTATTTTGAGGGAACGAAACAGACCCCTTGCATTTGACGTCACACTCTCAAACAGCGCCCTCACTGAGGCAAATAAGTGTGCGTGACCTCAGCGTACCAGCAGCGTTGAACCATTGAACGCGATTATGGGTTATTTTGTTATCTGTTTTCCTTTTTTCCTTCTTTTTTTAACATGTCTCCTTTAGGGCTCCGTACAATAGTTATCTCGTCATCGCGTCAGTGTATCATTACAAAAATCACAAACTTCCGTGGACAATTTTAGGCCAGCGTAAAGTCCACATTATGAAACGGTGAAAAAAAATCTTCCGTTTAATTCAACATGGTGTCATCCTGTTAGATCATCAGCAGCGCTGTTTTGGACAACGTTTCAGTTTGTTTAATGAGTGAACAATGTTTGTCTGTTCCCCTGGCAATATATCAACACACGGTGAGCATCTGTATTATTGACTATCTGAGCGTGGTATAGAGGGGTTCTAAAATCATCAATTTTTTAATTGTGTGGGTTGGACCATGAAATCATAAACCAGCTGCAGAGAGCATTGTTTTATTTGTTCGATTCAAAACGGAGCAGATGTGAACCTTCCAATATATCTCACATTTTCAAATACTGTCATACACCCCAAAGGGTGACTTTGGCCCAATTCCTCAAGTGCTTAATTTGCTTGGCAAAAGTAAGCAGGATACCAGTCATAGATTGTGCACATGGAATGGAATGATAGCTGGTTACCTTATACTGGTAGGCGTAATTTTGCTGAGCTTAACAAAACTGGGCCCTGGCCCCAGTTTCATAAGATGTCCAGCATACATATTTATGCTTAGCACATTAAAATTGTGCTTATTTTATAGCAGAAGCAGGTTTCAGGCCAAAATATCATGTCATGTACATTGTTTGTGACTATAGTTCCTCGCTTATTTCTATATGCTTAGCAAAACAAACATTTCAGCACGTTTGTTTTCCTTTCCAGGAATATTCAAATTACGTCTAAAAACTTCATCAACATTCTGGTTTTTTTAACTGCGTGTGACATAAATTTGAACGCATTCGGTCCGCAGTCTTGCTATAGATTATTGTTATAATAAGAACTTGCCCTGCTATTTGTCTACAACCACAAAAACCTCAGAATATGAATCGGGGACTTTCTACGTTTGCTTAGTGGATTGAGGGACTTCTCGCAATCGTCACTGCCGCGAAGTTGGATCACAATTTGACCCACAACACAGAAACACCATTGTGATGAACATCATGCTTTATTGCTTTATTTCACGACCTGCTTACACCTTTATATTTTATATTTCCAGACAGTCATCGTCCCCAATCGTTTCTTTTTATAGCATTCAATTCATTATTCCCGCCAGGGCAAGAAGCTTGGACTAGAGTGAAGAGTAAAACTACGCACACGTACGTGAGTTTATGAGCCATGCCTTTCTGAGATGAATAAGGAAGTGGCAGGAGGATTGTCGATAACTTGTGGTGACAGAAATATAAATGAACACAAGGTTTAATAATTTCTAGAAAGGGATGTTGCGCAAGGAATCGCGCCCAACTGATGACGGAGTACTTTACACAAACGAGCAATGCTATACCCTACAAGGTGTTCTTTGTTCTCCTGGTAAGGTACTCCACGGATGATTTTTTCGGAAAAGGGATAGAACAACAATGGAAGTGTAACCCGGAAAAAATGGATCACTTGAATAAAACTAAATAAAACTAAGCTGGGGAAACTCACTCGAGAAAAACTCAATTAATCTAAGGATCGAATAGGGTTAAGACGCGAAGAAATGCAAAAATTAGGACAGGGACTCAAAATGTAGGTTTCTCAACAAACAAAAAATGAAAAATAACTTTATTGATTATAAAACGATGACCAAAAGCAAAACCAGTGATCGAAATATAGCAATAAATTAAGTGAACTCTAAACCAAGACCATTAACACTATTGAACTAAACCCCGAACAATGAAAAGAATTTATAGAAACCACTAAAAACAACAAAACAAAACACAGTGCCAAAGAAGGTTACAAATTAAAAACAAAATGGCTTTAAAACCTGTGTAAATAAACAACAAGAAATACAATCGATCAAAATACAGTTCTTCAATCAAAATTAAGAAAAAGCACTTTAATAGTCGTTAAAAATTGAATCCAAACTAAGTTTAAAACAAAAGATATTTCCAAATCAGGTTTCCAAAAATACAACTTCAGAGATGAAATTCCAAAGAAACACAGGAATATTATGATTGTCAAAATGAATAATAAAACAAAATTTAAGCTTTACCGAGTCCATAGCAGTAACACTTGAAACAGGCAAAACTTGAACATGTGAAGTAAAAATCAAAGCTTGTGATGGGAGAACACTGTTCCCCTTGCGCTGCCAGGCTGCTATCTGAAGTCAATTACAGGGGTGACTAACCACACTACCAAGGATTATGCAAGCGGGTTCATTGTTTATTACAAAGGATTCCTAAGAAATTAACTAAGGGGGTGCTAGAAGAGCTTAAGGGGGAAGTATAAACAGTGGAAGGGTAATAAAACTCTAACATAATAGACACTTGATAGTCTCTAACTACTGAGCAAATGTTTTTCTACACCTATTACAGAAGCACCCTGTAACTGCCAATGTAAGGGTGTATATCTCCAGAGGGGTGCGTATATTGAGATTGAAGGTACCGTCTATGAGCCCGATGAGAGCTGTTGCCAAAAGTTTAGTACAAAAAATCAAAAGGAGGACCCCTATATTGCTGCAGGTTGGGCTCATATTTAGTTATGGAGACCGAGGACAAAGGGAAAACAAAAGGTCTCTATATGGTAATTCTAAAGACCGGGATGCTCCATTATTTTTGGCCACTATAGTATAGTTGTACAACTTATCTGCGATCATCTCTAAGGCAACTGTATGACTTACAGGCCTTGAATTACACGGAGGTCACGGCATGGCCTCCGTTGCTCTGGTCTTGGCCTTGGTGCCCCCCTAAAAGCTTCCCCTAAAAGACTTTAATATGGAGGTGCACTTTGCTAAATAAATGAAAATGGCCTTGTTGTCTTAAAGATGAAATGTGTATTTTTTTCCCCGTAATTTTTCTCTGAACAAAGTTTAACAGATTAGGCCTATGCTGTTTCAAAACAAAAAACATACAAAAACTTTCGCATATCCCTTAATGAAGATAGCTTTGTCGAATCGATAGAGATAGCTAATATAATAAAAGTCTAAATCTCCGGGTAAAATCAAACAAAAAAGCGGACCTAGCATCCTTAACAATTGAACCGTCAAAGATCTCGTCTTTTGGGTTCTTTTTTCTCTTCTTCTTCTTAAAATAATAAATAAAAATTAAGCTGGAGAAGTATTTTTGATGTGAATTGTTGGTTTGCTTGGTTTGTTTTGTTTTTGTTTGTTGACTTGTGGTGTTTGTTTGTTTGTTTTGCTTGGGAGGTGTTTGTTTTATTGTTTGGATGTTGTTGTTTTGGATTTTTTCTTTTTCTTTTTTTCAACATTGAGAAAGCTATTGAAGAACAAAACTCTGTTTTCGTTTATTTGTTTGTTTTTTAACAGTCAATCATGAGTTCCCGTTACCGGACTTATAATTGTACGACGGTACATCCAGGTTGCGCCTTTTGAATATAGTGAATATTAGTATTACCTTTGAGAAATTGTTAATTACTGTTGTTTTGGGTTTCTTGTCCATAGTGTCATATGTGTGAAAACAATTTTCCTATGTTTGCACTGTGTCGACAGTCAGGACTGAATGTGTTGGATCCGGTCGATGAACCCCGGTTCTTTTTATGATGAGTAGGCCCTACTCCCGAGTACTTGGCAATAATAACATGCCCTTCTGTAATCAACGCCATTAATTTCCTTTCATATACGAAGACATAGACTACGTTGATGATGCAGGTTTCCACAAACACATAAGCGCATTCATGTCCCATAATACACATTAAAGGATGTGTACAACATTGGTAATTGCCAAAGACCTGTATCCACACTTGATGAAACCTAACATATACATGAAATAACAAACCTGTGAAAGTTTAAGCTAAATCGGTCTTCGGAGTCATGAGAAAACAGTGAAAAACACCCTTATGTGTTTTAACTTCTTTTCAAACATCGGAATTTATCCTGCAGGATATACAATTATTTGACTAATTTCCTAAAAACTATGGCATTTCAAGCAAAACTATTTCAAGGGAAGTTTTCCCCATGACCATCTTTATACCGTGTAAGTTATGTGCAAATCTGTGAACATTTATATTTTCATTGTTACCAATATTGTACACACCCTTTAATGTGTATTATGGGACATGAATGCGCTTATGTGTTTGTGGAAACCTGCATCATCAACGTAGTCTATGTCTTCGTATATGAAAGGAAATTAATGGCGTTGATTTATTACAACGTATTTATATACAGTGTATCATGAGTGTATACGATTCCCGCCTGCTCTCCGTGGGTCGTAGGTTGAGTTTCGTTTGCTTACAAAAAATCTCACACCGTTTTAGAAAAAATATATGTATATTATGATGTCATCATCTCAGTATACTTTCAAATTCTTACAAGGATCGCAATTATGATAATAAATGAGTAGTTTTGGTTCAAGACATTACTAATATTGGTATACTTTCAAATTCTTACAAGAATCGCTATAGACTGTGCAAGTCTCGCGCGTAAGCGAACTTCCGGGACCATTGTGGTCCCAGGACCATTGTGGTCCCAACCATATGGAGTTTTACGTTGGCAATATTTTGTTTCGTCTATTATTTTAGTTTAACGTACTTTATGACCATGAAAATTAAATATGTTGTTGGGAATGTATTACTAAGTGATCAAAAATATGAAAGTTAAATCAATTCAACAAAACAACGAAGAAAACCCAAGAATTAAACTTGACCTCTGCTTCCGGTTACTTGCAAAAAATTAAGAATTTGTGCCCACCTCCGATCACCAAATTTGTTTTGGTCGCGCGATGAAAATCACCAGACGCTGTAATTGCCAGACGCTAAGCCTTTACATTGCAGTCTACGGTTGTCGAGGCGTCAGCGTCCTCTTTAAACTGCGTCATGCGTTAATTCTACGCCCGTGCGATCATCGCGCGTCTGCGTTTAAACCTGCTTTTAGTGGTTGCACGTACTCAGGCGTGGATTTACAAAAGGGTTCCCTAAAAAGTTAAGATCAAATAAGCATCCTTGTCCCAGAGTTTTTAGTTTGTTTCAACAAAAACTAACAAATGATTTGTGTGTTTATTATGAAAGCTAAAACTCATATTAAGCAAATTGTAAAGATTATTTTTGTTGGTCAGATTGTTTCATAGATCTAATTTATAAACAATGATTTGATTTCAGAAAAAAATATGTTCTTCACTTGACGTGTTTTCTCGCTCCGATACACGCGAGACTTGCACAGTCTATTATAAGATCGCAACATGAGTAGTCTTGGTTCAAGACGTTACTTTGTACATTACACTGCTTTAATCTGTTTTCGTCCTTCGGATGGGACGTAAAGCCGTTGGTCCCGTGTGTTGTGTAATGCACGTAAAAGAACCCAGTGCACTTATCGAAAAGAGAAGGGGTTTGCCCCGGTGTTCCTGGTTTGATTGGCTGCATATTGCGCCACAGCACCATGTAAACCATTACATGGTGCTATGTAAAGAAATAGGTCTCAAAATTCAAAAAGTAGCTCCACATATATACCTTGCAGGAAAATACTGACTGTTGAAGCGCCTTGAGCGTCACTGAGTGACGGATATGAGCGCTATATAAGAAGCCACTATTATTATTATTAAAGCGGATTGTAACTGGTTACTACCATAGGATCAAAGCACGGCTGTCTTGGTTCAAGACGGTACTCTTAAGGTATACTTTGAAACAGTTAAAAGGATAGTAGATCGTTGTTATTTTTGTTAAGTATTGGTGATGTTGTTGTAGCTGTTTTTTCTTCAACCAATCTTTCTTTCTGTACATGACGCTGTCAAACGGATCCCTTTACGAGTTCGGCTATGCCTGGCCAGTAAACTGCCCGACCTAAGATGTAAGCAGGTTGAGTAGACTTAAAATCCGTTATGTACTTCTGGGTCAACATAATTGCTAATTTAAGTTTCCATGATAGGCCTAACGCTCGATATAGACTAACGAAGTGCTATTCAAATAAGCAATGTGTGAGGCGGTCAAGTTCAATGTTGATACATTCCAAATGTCATACTGTGATGGGATTTCCCATTATGTGTAAGGCAATCCATGCGCTCTACTTGCAGTATAAGTCTATGGAGCAAGACCGAGTAATGAATACTCGAATACTGGTTGTTAAAGTCACGAACAGTCTCCCTCCAAGGCTTATATCAAGATGTAGACTGACGCTAGACGAAAACAAACCCAGGGGAATTCTACAGACAATGAACACATGTTCAAGTCTTCGACGGAGTTTTTAAATATTGTTCTTAATATTAATTTTTTTAAATATCTTTGTTTTGAAAGAGGAATGGAAGACATGATTTCAAATTATCGAGATGATATCGGACGTCATGCTATGAAGTTCTATCACGCCATTTTTTAATCAGCGCGTGTTTGTCTTTCAATCATCAAACCACATAGCAAATAATCCTTCGCCTTGACCGAAGTATTGGACTTATTAAACTCAAAATTTCGTCTAGAGGGAGGGTTGATCTTATTCCACCCACTCCCATCTTGTGCACAACTGTCAAAGGATGTATATTATTAATTTAATTTCACCAGACAAGACGTAATTCAATGACAATAGTGTCAGAAGAAATCTCAGCATGCGTCAGCAGTATCGGTACAGAATGGCACTCGAAGAAATTTAAAACCGACAATCAACGTATTCCTGATCCGATGAAACCAAGGCTGGCTACCCGGATCGGACATTTCCCTCTTCCCTGCTAAGCCTGGGGTTTGTCAAAATACACAAGACCCTGATGTTCTTTCATTTTAGAATACAGCATTATTTCAATAATCTCATACAAATGGCACTATGCACTTACCATTGGCATGGAGACGAGGGAGCTATAGAGCAAGAAAAGATGAATGCAGCTAGCTGCCCACGAACGCCCCTTGACAAAATTTGATTTCCAACCTGCCTGTACCGACTACTAATAACATGTGGAGAACTAACAGCATGCGCACTTTGTGTGATGCCGTTTATGCGCCAATTCAGCAGTCTAGGTCGGCCGGCCGCACGGATGTGACGACTATATTATAAGCGACTTTTGCTGATGGCAACGGTTGTTACGTCTGAGAACCGCTGAATATCAGCGAACTAGCCATAGCGACTTCAGAAACATGGCGTTAGGTGTTGGGAATGGGAGGGGGGTGGCTTTAACTCGTCTGATCCGAAAATAATAATTTTAATAATTACTCACAAGAAACATGTCGGCGAAAACGAAGTAATAATGGACTTTCTGTTAAATATTTCATGGTTTTTGCCGAGGTAAAGCTCTACATTAATAATGTCTCATCATATTTCTAGGGAAGCTGTGTCCGTGATCATAGGCAAATAACAAGAATTATCCTGCAAAGCTCTCGACCCACTGTGTACACCACATGGAAAGTCTGATGAAAAGGGTGCTTGGGGAATTTTTACTTAAACCATTTTACAGATATATTTACCACCAGCTTCCCATAATGGCCTTCCCAAAGCGGTAAATCGTCAAACCTTTTTTTTTTTTCCCCAGAAATCCGGATATTCGCGGATAGTTGGCCGGTGGTTACCCGAATACCCAATTTTACTATCCGCCCAGGAATGATTAGTACCTTCTGTTTTTTTCAACGCATGCTTCTGCTCCTTCAATGCTTTTCACTTTACCGCATCTTGCCACTGCAATATCCGTAGAGAGAAGAAAAAACCACACACATGGGTAGATTTCACTTTTGAAACTATTATTCTCTTTGCAAACAGGTATCTTTAAAAAAAAGAAAAACAAATCAGAGTTCCCCGTTTATCATCTATACGGTTATCGCAATAATGATAACAGTGGTATTTACATATTGCCCCTTTGACAGGCATTATTTGTACACATTATCGTATTACATTGCACCGAAAGCATCAATACAGAACCTAAATCTTCCTGTCATAGTTGAATGTAAAACTTATATATAAAAGCTTACAAGATATACATTTTTTAATTGATTGCCTCTCTTGTACGACTAGAACACAAAATTAAAAATTTATTTGGGCTATAACTACAAATTGAACGTTTGTCTGGATAAAAACAAAAATCAAGTTCCAGTTTTGAGTTGCGAAAAGAATATGACGTCTGATCTAGCTCCCCCAGAAAAGATAGGTTCTGCTGGTATTTTTATTTTTCTCTTTTAACGAACCAAATCTCAAGTTTAAGCCTATAGGTTTGCCATACAAAGTCATATGAAGGGTCGAGGGATTATTCACCGACTAGTTTAGTTTTCGGCAATGTGTAGTCACTAAAATATTCTGGGTCAGAATTGATTCCGGGTCACAGCAGACCTGACCCATTTTAAGGTCAATATAACCCTTTCAGTACCGCCGAGCCATATCGGCTCAAAAAGCATCCCACTTCGTGACCACCGAGTCCTTATGGCACGTAAATATTTCCTCTTTTGTTGACCATTGAGGTTCACTGGCACACGCACCAAGAGTAAGTTCTCAAAATGTAAATAGCGCCCTCAATCCCATGCAGGCCCCCGCGTGCGTGCATCACCCTGGCAACACCTGCCCGCGTCCCCTCGGCAATACGCCTCTCTTAATATTCATGCATGACGTCATAATTCTTACTTAAAATGAGGCTATAGGCGCGCGTCCGCCACCACTTGCAGTGGCTGCGCCTATGGCCTCGTTTTGGGTTAGAATTGTGACGTACTCGAGCATAAATATTAAGAGAGGCGTATTGCAGCAAGCGTCCCCCACGCATTCTTCAGTAATAGATTCTGACGACATGGCCGATGAAAATGATAAAATTTTGGACGAAATCTTTGCCGATAGCGGTTCCGACATGTCCTCTGACGATGATTCACCACTTGATGTGTCTGAAGAAGACAGTGATGACGAGCCTATCGCCTCGACCTCAACAGCATCCTGTTCATCGAAGACCAAGACCAAGAAGCCGAATTTCCGGTGTGGATGGCGTGAAGCCAAGACTTACACCCGGCGACCACCTGTGCAATTTAAAGCAAACACCGGGGCTATAGAAGACTCTCCCCCACACAAATCTTCAAACTGTACTTTTGTGGTGAAGCAGTGTGGCAGATGATGGTACATGAGACCAATCGTTATGCTGATCAAACTTTGGGAGCGGGTGCAGAAAATAAGCGTGCTTGGAGACCAACTAATGTACCTGAAATGATGGCATTCGTGGCCCTACTTCCTTGCATGGGAATCAACAAAAGGCCTCGTTACTCCATGCATTGGTCCAGGTCTGAAATTCTACGAAGTCCCCTGTACTCAGCAACCATGGCTCGTAACCGATTTACTGCAATCCTCCGATTTTTCCACCTCGCCAATAACAGAGATGTGGAGGACGACTCTCCCCGTGACAAACTTTCAAAATTACGCCCACTGTTAAACATATTGTACTACCATCATTCCTCCGGGTGTACCAGCCTGGACGATTACCCTTTCACCGGACGAGACGATGGTCAAGTTCAAAGGACGACTGAGCTTCAAACAGTACATGCCACGAAAAGCCGCAAAATGGGGATTGAAATTTTTCTCATTGAACGAATCAGACACTGGGTACACGTGCCTGGGAGTTGTTCACAGGATCGCAGCCCAAGTCCCCACAAGGACAGTCCTCTGTAAGTTATCCTGAGACAAACCATCCATCCGATAAATGGGGCACCAGGCAAGGTAGTATTGAACCTTTTGCAGGGACTCGAAAATAAAGGACATTGCATCTACATGGACAATTGGTTTAGTAGCCCGGCTCTGTTCTCCAAGTTGTCTGAGCTAGGATTCGGAGCTTGTGGAACTGTGCGCTATACATTGTACCACCCTAGGGATACCCGATGTTGCAAACCCCAAGAAGTTCCCCATGAAAAGCGGAGCAGATCCCAAATTTTTTCAGAAAGCAGGCCAACTATGCGTTATGTGGCAGGACACAAAACGTGTCACTCTCCTGTCAAACTATGGCGATTGCAGTGTACTTGTAAAAAGATTCGCAGCCGGAAAACTTCAACAGGACATCGTCATATCCAAAAACCGTGCATAGTCGACGATTACAATAAATACATGGGGGGCACGGATCTGGCAGGACAATTGTGCACTTACTGTACTCACAGCCACAAAACACTCAAATGGTGGAAACGTGTATTTATCACAATCCTAGACATATTATGTTTGCTTAATGCTAATGTCGTATACAACAGCATCCATACAAACAAGAGCTTGTCTACTTTGGATTTCCGGGTCAAGGTGATAGAGGCACTTATTTCAAGCTTGGAGTACAACCCAGTTCAGCATGCATGCCAGTCAACTGTCAAGTGCTTCAAACGCCCTTTCAACTCAGCACTTTCCTGGTCCGAATGTTGGCGGGAAGAAACGCGACTGTGTTGTATGCAGTTCGACCTCTAATAGGAAACAAACTCGCATGATATGTAAGCAATGTGTCAAGCCAATGTGTGTTATACCATGCTTTGAGAATTTCCACACCAAGCGATAAATTAGGTCAACAATTAAACAATAAAGCCAATTATGTAAACAATGTGTAAAGCTGTTATACCATGATTGGAGAATTTCCACACCAATCGATTAATTTTCAATACTTTCGGAACACCCCCCCCCCCCCCCCCGCCGCTACAATGTTGAATCCCACAAGCGCATGCCAGTCAACAATCAACATTGAGGCGGGGGGGGGGGGGGGTGGTACTTCGAAAGTACCAGTATAGCACTTTGGGAATTCCTTATTTACATATTGGTTCATGATAGGTGTAAATTTGATTTTAGGAGTAATTTTGTTCCAGTTCATATTGTGCTTAATCAAACTTCTCTTGTTTATTTTAGGCAATATTGAATGTTGAATACCGTTGAATCCTATGAGCGCTAATCCAAGTTTCCTACATTGAGGCGGGTGGGGGGAGGATGGTGCTTCAAAAGTACAAGTATAGCACTTTGGCAATATTTAATGTTATTTAATGTTAGTTCCTTCTTTGTCATTAAATGTGGTAACAAATAATAGTTTGGATTTTATCAGTAATTTTGTTCCAAGTCATATTGTGCGTAATCAAAACTCTCTTGTTTATATTGAATGTGGAATCCTATGAGCGGGTTGGGGGGGGGGGGGTGCTTCGAAAGGAAATTATTAAAACCTTCTGTTTATTTTAGGTTTCAGAAACCAATTTTCCGAAAATCTAAATGGCCGCCTTAACCAAATGATCCAATATTTTTTTATTTGGTCTCATTGGGTTCCTTCATCCTGAAAACATGGGTATAGACACCAACCCCCAGTATCTGTGAGGCTCAACCAAAGTTTCCAACATTGTGGCGGGTTGGGGGGAGGATGGTGCTTCGAAAGGAAATTATTAAAACCTTCTGTTCGTTATTGAACGTTTCAGAAACCAATTTTCCGAGGGAAATAATTTTCATGCAGATTGGTATGAACAGCAACTTTACAAATGTTAAGCTTTCACATTGAAACTACTCAATTTGGTATTTAGTGGTCATAATACCAAACCTCAAATATATGTTTAAGGCAATGAATTAGTCAAGGCAATATGCCAAAGGAAACAGTCATTTCATTGCTTGCTTGTACAAGTTGCATTCTGTTACTAGGACCTAGGCTAACCCCAATCTGCCTTGTGAGGGCGCTGTAACCTGAAACTTTCCTAAAATGGGTCAAACTTACGCAAAATCCGAGTTAACTTTCTGGACCAGCCTATCCCAGATGCCGGTCAGGCCCCCGGGACCCGGATTTCTAATCAATGGGGTAGGGCGTAAGCTTTTTTTTCTTTTTTTTTGGGGGGGGGGGGGGGGGGGGGTTGTATTACCAAAGAATGACCCTACCTTTTAAAGGGACACACCGGTTACCTGTTTACGTAATTTAGTCATGTTGAATCAAAGACAATTATTTCAAGACGGTTTTTATATTTTTTTATACAAAACATATATCACGTAATTAACGAGAAATTACCGAAAAAAACAAAAGCGATCAAAGGTCACCGTATACGCTTTACCAGCCGTTGCAAGTGTCAAATTCACGGGATACATACTGTGCAATGTTGCAAGTAGACTGGTGCTCTGTTTATGTAAGTGTTTTACTACGACAATGCATGAGGATCCAGTCCACGTTATCCATCTGAAAGTGTGTATAAACAACGGACACGGAAACCAGTCAACTCGCCCCCAGCAAACTCACCAATTACAAAGTCCCAACTACAAAGTCGCCCCTAGCAAAGTCGCCCCCTCACATACAAACTCGTCCCCTCTCAAAGTCGCCCCTCACAAAGGAATGTAACAAATTGGTGTGATTGGACTTCAGGGGAACGAAAGCTATATTGAGGGAACAAATAAAAGCTATCTTGAGGGAACGAAAGAGGAATTCTGGGGAACAAAATCTCATAGCGAGAGAACGAAAGCATATTTTTAGGGATCAAAAGCATATTTCGGGTGAATGAAAGTATATTTCGGGCAAAAAAATCAAAGTCGTATCTCGAGGAATCGAAAGCTTTATTTAGGGAACGAAATCTCCTTTCGAGGGAAAGAAAGCGTTCTTTAGGGAAGGAAAGCATATTTCGAGCGAACGAAAGTATATTTCTTGCGAACAAAATCATATTTCAAGGAAACGAATGCGTATCTTCAGGGAACGAAAGCGTATTTCTGGGGGAACATAATTGTAGTTCGGGGAAAAAAAAGCGTGTTCAAGGGAACGAGAACCTATTTTCTAGAAATAATCTATTTCATTACCTAGAAAAACACACTGCGTTCACAAAATGAATAATTATATTTTGTGAGACAAAATTATATTTTCATCGAATTAAATAATATTTTGAGGAAACAAGATGATTTTGTTGGAATTTTGTGTGTCGAGGGATGCAATAGAAATTTCGAGTGAGTTTTTTTGTTTCCACCTTTTAATTTTTATCTTCTTTTTCACTTGTCCCTTCAGGGGCTCCGTTTTTTGTTTTTTTGGAGGGGCTCATTTTTGGGGAATTGTTTGTCAAAAATGTTGTTTAAACTAATTGTACCGTCAATATAAAAGTGGTATTCCTATGTATTGACATAAATCTTATTTAATTAACAAGAACCTCGGTACAAATCGGGTCAAGGAACGTACACAGAGCATTGAAAAGTTGCGATTTTGAAACAACGGATTCGATCAGCGAGGTGTACCGACTAGCAAACCCGCAATAACAACAACGTAGTTGGTGGTCTGGCTCCCTACCCCTCCCACATGTTCATGAGCTTCAGTCGAGGTAGTACTGCCGAGATACTCTTCTCGCAAGCGACACGACTGCCCCTGTGTTACGTGTATCGGTCCCCACGCTGTGCACTGTAAGACACACTTCCGTTGCTCGGACTCTCTGAAATAAAATCTTACGTTCGACTTTTTGAATTACTTACAACTTGTATCCATAATTTGAATACGTATTTTTGTGTGTCAAATACTCAATCATGAATTCTTGTTAAAAAACAGAGTTGAATTCGGTGAAGTTATTAATTTTTATACGGCTGGAAGTAAAACTAACTCCGAAGATCACGAGGGTTATCCGAACCAAAAAAGTGGTTCGGATAACCCATGTGACCTTCGTTTTTTGAAAAATGCTCAAAAACGACCAAAACTGATGGTTTCTTTTAGAAACCGTTCTTCTCCATTCCTGGAAGACCTTTGGAGTCATGTTTTAGTCTATTTTGTAGCCAAAATTGCCCAACGAAGCCGGTGTGTCCCTTTAAGTTATCAAATAATACTTTACATACAAAATAAACTATAAACCAGTACTAAACTGCGATATCATTATATAATTGAGAGCAATACAATGAGTGCAAAGTACATTTTTGTGTAGTAGAATTTGGATTCATCAAAGAGTATAGTTTTCAAGGACATGGTCGTAAAGACCGGATCCTGGACACAAAGTGACTCCGTATACAACTACAAGGAATTGACAGCAACAGTTCTTGGTAATGTTAATCACTGATGAACAATTCTCATGTTCGATCTAAACTCTAAAACCTCCCAGATCAGAATTGAGCCGGATTTAAAATCCAAGGGGGCCTGACACCATTTCTGGGTAAGACTGACCTGGTGACTGGTTAGAAAAGTTTTGATTCTGCTTCAATTTAACCCATTTCTGTGTCATTTTGACACACTACACCGGGTTAAACTGAACAAGAAATGGCACGGGGAGTGAACTGATAACAGTTAGAGAAACATGTTATATGCACGGACACATATTTTCGGTACACTGCAGGCCCCACGTGATCTGGATCCGAGTTCGGAGTTATTAGAGTGTATCTTTGTGAAATCAACCCCAGATATTAAACAAACAATCAAAATGATTTCTACACTCTAAAAAATCTCTGGTGAAAATTTCCTGGTGAACCATATATTAACATTATACTGGTTATCACCCCAAACATATCAACATGATACTGGTTATGATAAAACCATGCGTATTATCATCCTGGTTTTAGTTAAATTACTTCAACATAATTCTGGTGAAATGCTGTGACGTGGCCGTCTTCCCGTTTCTGATTGGTTCATCCAGCGCTCGCGCGTGCGCGTACCCAGCGTACGCCAGCAGCAAAACCGCGCCAAAAAACTACTTTCTCCAAGTCTGACGATCTGATCGCACCGTACCGATCAACAATGGATGAATTCGTTTCGGAGAAGCTGGAGGAGTGGAATTTGTCCACATTGAAGGACATATTTGAAGGTAAATATTATGCAATTTCTTTTTATTTTCCCCAGATTATGAATATGAAGCGGTCGAACGTCGCGAAGTGTAACGTTAACAACGTTTCTGTAGTGTAGGCTAGGAAAAATGTGCAGAGAGCCGTTTGGCTATCGTTAGCCCCCCCAAAATGGCCAACCTTATGCCCTACAAACAGGGCTGTAAAATGGCTGTTTTTACATCTGCCAGTTTACAGCCCTGCTTTCGCACATATCGTACATGCCTGCTCTCCATAAAACGCATAATTAACTTCGGATTTGATTTAAAATCTCTCTCAAAATGCATATCATTCAACACCATCGATCGTCAGAGACTGAGAGAATCCATGTTTAGAAAACATGTATCATATATACACATAACGGAAGGGCCCCCGCACGGTACGACGTCGTCGACGACACATGATGTCAGGGCGCCCGGCTGATCTGCCAAGTCATTAATATGCATACAATGACGTCACAGGCTAACTTATGTTGCTCATCCAATGAACATGCAAGAACTCGTGACGCTGCTGCATGAAGCTTGCATGTTCATTGGGTGAGCCACATAAGTTAGCCCGCGACGTCACCTCATAAATATTTATGACTTGGCAGATCAGCTGGGCGCCCTGAGTTCTCACGATTAACAGGCTGTGGATCATAAGTAAGATGGCGGCCCCCAGCCACGACGAACTTCAATACGATTTTTGTACACCGTTTTTTTTTGCCATTTTCAAAAAATCATATTTAAATGAAGCCATCATTTGGTGAGCCATGGAATGTACCATAAAAATTCCTCATATGTAAGGAATAAAGTAAGGTAGGTTGGAGTAGTATGGGATATTTATAAATCAGCCTAGCTACATAATATGTGGCCTGTCACTCTGTATCCTGGGCCACATAACCATGTGTACAAACAAGAGCGACCTAATAACTTTTGATCTGCTAGTGCTACTTACTATTCAGTAAAAAATCAGGATACAGAGCGATGGGCCACATATTATGTACCGGTAGCTAGATCTAGCCCCATAGGGCCAATACACTTCGTGACACATCTAACTCAATCTCCATAGTTTAACATCCTCAATCTCGGGCTTGGATTGTGTGAACTCGTGTTTCAGCACGGTTGTGTTGTTGGGTGGCTCCTCGAATAACACGTACTAATATATGAATTTGTATTTTCACTGTGTTACAGGTGGAATTGGTTTTTCGGGCCCTATTTGCGGAGGTGTCCGATAAACTATACATTCTGTGGACTTCAACCTACACTAATGAGGTGCTGAAGTATGCCAATCTGCAAGGGAAATGGCAATCTTACTTGCATATTGATCCGTCCAAAATGAGTAAGTACATAAATGAGCACATGAATAACAGGACCAGGTTATATTCATGTAAGCTACTGTAACAAATTGGATATACAGTAGGAGAGTTGCTGATTTCTATCAGGTCTTACAGGTATGTTGTTTACATCAACATATAAATTTTCCTACTCTGGGATAATACTCTGGATACAATATAGATGGTTGGAATTGACAAGTCTTTGAGCGGGCAAAGGAGCCGGTCATTCATTTAGACTCCTCCATGAAGACATTTAAGTAATGCGCAGGTCTGACAGAAGAGGGAATTGGATTTTGGCTTTAATTAAAACGTCATGTCAAGTTTCTGCATGAAGATGTTGTCCTTATTCTTTTAAGGCAATGTCACACAGGGCAACTTTTTTTCAGGCAACTTGGAGGCAACCAACTGCACTGCTTGCAAATGGAAAGCTTTGACGGCACAAGAGACACTGTTCCAGCTGAAATTCACTATCCCCAAGAAAATAATTAGAAAACTGGAAAGTGAATGCATTTTCTTATTGGAGATTGCCTGGAACTGGTTGCCTGTAAATTGCCTCGTGTGACATGGCCTTTATAAGCAGATGGTGAGGCCTCGCCTGGAGTATGCTGTTCAGGCTTGGAATCCCTATTCAACTAGACACAAGTTCTTGCTGAAGCAGGTGCAGAGACATGCTACCAAGTTAATCAGCTCTATTCAGGACTTGCCATATTAGCAGTGCCAAGGATGCCTAGGTCTCACTACACTCGAGCTTGGGTATCTAAGGGGGAATTAGTTCAGGTCTTCAAGATTGTTAGTAGATTTTATAAGCTTGGGTTTGATGTTTTTCATTTATCACATGCTCATATTTTGTTTGTTATATTTCAGACTCAGATGACAAGAAGACAAATGTTTCGTTGGGCCTTCTGCCATGTATTCTGCCACCTGGCAGAAAGGGGAATAAGAGGGCCAGTATTGATGAAGCTATGGCATCCTACTTTGCCGTTGAACCGGTAAGAAACAAATTTATAGGTAACAGATCAATAATCTTAACATCTTTCCGTAGTTGCATTCAATTGTTTTCTGAGATATGCATTAAGGCGTTTTGTACAAACTGTTAACTTGAAAGCATGATATCATAGCCTCTGTTTCATAAAAAAAGTTTTGCATTTCCTTTGTTTTTCAATCTGTTGTTTTGACATTCAATTGGGTAAGGGTGTAACTGTCTCTATTATAAAGGTGTGAAATCCATTTATACGTGTGGCTTAGCCTATATAAATTGTGTTGGAAATTTTTTGGCAAATTGGTTCAATTTTAAAAACCCAACAAGAAGTGTTCTTTTTGTGATGTGAATTTGAGGCTCTGTAATTACACTTGTTTGTTTCAAGTTGACAGTTGGTACAACGTTCCAACTTCAAAGATCAATACCTTGATGACAAATATGCAACTACCACCAGATTGCTTAGATTATACACCTTTTTTATTCCTTGCTAATAAACTGCCATTTATGTCTGACATTGTAGGAATTTCACTTGTCTTGTCTGGTACTATTCAAACACCAACTAGTGGTTATCACTGCATAGGGTAAATCATATGATGGTCACCTGATTGACCCATTGCACCGCCTAACATCCCGACTCTCAAGTTGGCCATGAAATATCTAGGGCTTATACTGCTAAAGCCCTAACATGAGAAGAAAATTACTCACTAAAGCAGTTAAGAGCCTGGCTACTGTAGCTCACAGCTTTAATCTGAAAGTGGTTTGAAAAATTATCTTCGTGACTCGATGTCAATTAAATGTTCAGCTTCAAATATTTGTTGGATGGAAAACACAGAACTGGGAATGAGACTTTGGGAAATATTTGGATTTTGATTTGAGAAGCTCAAGAAAAATTTTGAAAGGCACCAGGGAAGCAAGCAATTTCAAACTCAAGCTATTTTTGGCTTCAGTTTCGATTCAAAATGCCTATCTCCAAGCCCTGTATCAGTCAGTAAGAGAGGCACACTACTGGTAACATCTTAATTGAGCCGAAAAATGTGCCAGGAAAGCTGAATGATGACGTGAGATCAGGTGAAGGGTGAGGGCATTCTGTATTCCTCTCTTAGAAGTAGTTACTTTCTATGAACGAAAATCAATTAGCCCCAGCTCATGCAGCATTCCTCTGGCTCTCAATGAAATCCTGTGGACCAGGGGCTGTTATTAAACAAAAAATAGCCCATTTTGTACCTTGGTAGGAAATAGATGTTAATAACTATAAATAGTTTTTGTTTTCTTTCTAGATTGGTACAAACATGCCAAAGTATTTAGAAGAGGTGACAAATAAGCAGCCGTTCGTCTTGATACTGGGTTCGCTGGGATGATGGAACCACTGCAATGCTTCGTGATTGTCGAGCGGAAGGCCCTTCAGCAGAAGTCACTCTTGAAGGCTGTGGATGTGTGTTTTAAACTGTTCTATGTTTTGGACATAAGCTACCCATGGCAGTGTGCCACCACATGGGAGTTTTTCCAGAAAGTTGTGTTCGGGCTAGAAGATCACAATAGCCACAGCAAAACCTCCCCAGCTGTAATAGCCATGCGGACAGCATTGAAACATGTTGCAAAGTAGTATCCATGACTAGAGAGCGAGGCTGGATGGTACTTTGAAAAACGACTGATTTCTGATATCTGATTTCATATGAAATCAACAAAGTTTCAGAACAAAATGGCAAGTCACCTCTTAGATTTTGCTGATTTTAGTCAGTATTATTTGTAGATAACGAGATATATGCCAAATTTGAGTGATCTTTATGGCCTTCCAAAGGTGGATTGGCCTGTTCATTTTAGAAATACTCATTTAAAAATCCCCCTTTGATAATGTTCTAATGATAATGCTGTTTTAAGGTCCCAGACATGGCACCAGGTGATAGTGGTTGAACTAGTCAGCTGAAACTTAAACCAACACCCTGACTTTTGGAAGACTATAAGTGTGTAACCGAGAATGCTTAAATTCTGCACGACTTCCTTTCTCATAACGATCTACAAATAATTTGAAAATCAACAAAATCTAGGAGGTAGCCTACTAAGTCTTTTGTTGTTTTGAATGGAAATGCCTCATGGCAATGCTGCAGCCAGTTACTGAGTTATTGAAATTTGAACTTTGTTAACATTATTCCTTTCATGAGACCACTGAAAAAATTTGTGATGTTATAGTTATAGTTTGACCTGAAAGCTTTTGTTATCCTCCTTAATATACTTCTCTTCATCAAACAAGGATATGCCAAAGTTCTGAAGATTTAGGAAAGTGACATGAACAAATTCAAGAAAAAAATAAGTACTCTAATTATAATAGATAAAAGCTTCTGTAGACAAAAGTAAGTAAAGTTCTATACTCGGTCATCTACCAGTTAGATGCATTCTAACATATATGGCATATGCCATTTGGGTATCAGTACTTAACAAAACAAATGGAAGGGGGAGGGCTATTATTATCACTCATTATTAAGACCTTTATTTCATTATTTTACAGGTTTGCTGAGAATAAAATATGTTTAATTATATTTATATATATATATGGTTTGCTTTTTTCCTTCATTTAATGGTACATTTAACCAGGAATATGGTGTATCACTCCACATTTATAACCAGGGTCCTGGTGGAATTAACAAGGAAAACCTGGTAAATTTAACCAGGAATGGTGAAATTTCAACCAGACTCTGGTGAACCAGGAAATCCTGGTGAAATTAACCAGGAAAGAGTGGTTAGTATACGGACCAGGAATCTGGTGAAATTTCAACCAGACTCTGGTGAACCAGGAAATTCTGGTGAAATTAACCAGGAAAGAGTGGTTAGTATACGGACCAGGAATCTGGTGAAACTTCAACCAGACTCTGGTGAAATTTAACCAGATATTTTCACCAATGTGTCCTGGTATTTTTTACCAGGATCTGGTTGACGTACATTCACCAGGAAATCCTGGTGAAATCAACCAGGAAAGAGTGGGTGTGGTACGGACCAGGAATCTGGTGAAATTTCAACCAGACTCTGGTGAAATTTAACCAGATTTTTTTTAGAGTGTATGAGAACTAGCTGCTTCCCAGTATTTTATTTTGTCATTGCGTTGTGCTATTTTGTGTGTGTGTGTAATTGTTTTAAACAACTTCCTTATGGAAATAGACTGTACGCATCCAAACCATTGGCCAATTGTTTATCAATGACGAGTGACGCCTAACAGAGTTGGGGATTTCCCTTTGTAATTTGCATACAAGATTATTGAACGCATTGTTGTTTGTATAGCTCTAGTATAGAAGAGGCCTACTCAAGCATAACAGGTCCACAGAATATACCTGTGTGTGAAAACCTTCAGAGCTGTTGCGCATGAGTCATGGACTACTGAGCGTCAAGTGGGCCATTATCAGAGACAGAAACCGTGCTGTGTTCCCATGACACGCATTATCGTAGAGCGAGGGCAGCATCAGCGATCGTGTTGCGTACAATCATACAGTTTGACTTTATGTGAGTACACTACTTCTGTTAAATTTAAAGCATTCTCTAATTAGTCCCAGTTCATAATGGTTGTATGAAGCGTTTTGTTTTATAATGGTAGTGTTTTTTTATGCGATTGACTCGTACATGGATGTTGTAAATGTCTACCTCCATGATTTGTAACAGGGTACGTGTGTGTTTTATCAGTATGGTCTATAAAGGATGAGGTGGGCCGGTCAACAACAAAGTACATACAATGCCTAGAGATCTCGCTCTATTCAAATATGAAGGTCGTTGTTTGAATATGTTTCAGTATAGCCTAGTACTGAGTATAGAATAATTCCAGACTGACTGTAAACACTAACTTTGCTGTGCCTGGGAAAGTTACAAGACGCCGAATTCAAGACTCCATCGACACAGAAAACTCCTCACGGTCCTGGCAAAGAAGCTAGTCACTGTAATAGGGGTGAAAAGTGACGGTTGGGTGGTGGATAAAAAGTTGAAACGAGCAAGTTTCTGATGGTGGTGGGTTGTCTACCCAACCTGTTTGTTTTATATACTGAGTTGCTTTTCACTACAGGGATGATCGATGCCGAGCTTACAGTTAGACCACGTTGACCATAAATAAAAGTTCATGTTACCTTTGTTTACAGAAATAGTGACCTTGTACATTCTAATGCATTTCCTGACAGGCAAGATATACACAGGCCATATGGGAAAATTTACATTTTGTGTCATAATCTTCACATAAATTCAAGAGTTACAAAAGCAACAGCTGTACAGCTTTTGAGATGCCCCCCTTTCTTCATATCAAAAGTTGAGAAAAATAAGACGGGGCATGCAATCTCCATAAAACATAAGATATAAGATTTGTTGTATTCTTCCATTGAGCTGCGTACAAACTGTGCCTGCAGGAAGTCCAGGCTCTGTGGCTCTTTTGTAAATATATGTTATGTCCACATGATCATGGAAGAGAATAATTCTGACTCCCCAATAAATAAAAGTTCTACAATACTCTTTGTTTATGAAATGCTCTTTTGTTTTAGATTGAAACATGGAAGAGAACAATTCTGACGCCCCAATGGAGGGTTATCTGCAGAAGCGGTTTCAGACCGGAATAGTAAAGGTATGACTATTTGATATCGGTCCATGTACATCTTGTACTATGTCTGGGTCGTAATAATGTGATTCTGCCCCCCTCCCCCCTGACCGGACCTAGAAAGGATCTTCGGCCGTACCTACCCCCCCCCCCCCCCCCCCACACACACAAGTGTGTAACAGCCTGCAATCGTGGACCCTCCTTTGTTCAACTCTTTGTGATAGCAACCGTGGACCGCAAAGCTTTCCTTTGTGATAGCAACCGTGGACCTATTGTCCTCTTTTGTTATAGGTCCCTGGTTTGAATGTGGTTACCTACTCACACACACACACACACACACTTCCGTTTAGACCTCCATGGTCTAACTCAAAACCATCAACTAATACTTTGTAATCCCAAATTTTTCCATGACACTTAACAAGGAGGCTTATTTTCTGCCTCCATGGTTACACCATAGAGAAAGGACTTCGTGGTCGTATATGCACGTGCATTGACAAGTAGGTACGACCATGCTTGGGTCATGGTTGTCGGACCCCACACAAGAGGAAAACTGACACTTTTAGTGACAAAATGGGGCTAAAAGAAGTAGGATGGCATGGCAACAAGTAATTCTCATAGATGCACATAATGTTATCTCCACTTCTCTATAATATAGTTACAGCCACGTGTACTTTTCACATGTATACTATAATAATTGGTGTAATTTCAAACATATTTATGTTTCCTGGTGTACCTTTTCATTGTGTTAGAATAATTAAGGCAGATCTAATTAACATATACATCACACTGTTTATTTTGACAACATATTCCTCTTCTGTGTATGCAGTCATTGAAAAAGAAATGGTACGTGCTGAAGGATGGGGAACTGAGATGCTATCAAAATGAAGATGCCTGTAAGAAAAACGTAAGTCACACAAGAATATTATAGATCTTTTTGGACTTTTAGAATTAAGCCCTATGAGTATAAGAAAAGCATTGAAATCCAAAACAAAATTTACAAAGCTTTGGTGCTAGCCTATTATTATTGGTCACAATTTTGTTATTGTCGGAAAAGCTCACGTTTCAGCCAATAAAAACTATTATTCGAGAAGGGTCTATTTATGTTTTTGTTTTTCAGGCGGAGATGTACCAAGATGCGGTGCTTGTGAATCATATTCAGACAGTCCGCATTGCTAATGAAAACCACGGCATTGAGGTTGTCACTCAACAAAAAAAGTTCATACTGGTTGGTATTATGTTGTCTTCAACACTTTTAAGTTAACCTGTACAACTTGCCATCTTTTTTGTTTAAAGTTGTAATTACTAATACATCCAGCACCGAAACTAAGGTTAAAATTTGAGGAGGGGGGTGCACTATTCCCAGTAAATGGGGCTCTTCTGGCCAATTAAAACCGAGTTTCTGTTTGCATTTCTTTTAAACGAGCCCCTTTTCAGCACTCTTGTTCTGCCTTCTATACTATGGTAAACTGACCCGAGTATAACAAATAAATACACTGTCTGTTAATGGAATATGATGGCTTTTAAAACATTGAAATTATCACATTGAAGCTTATAACATTAGACTAGTAATTTTTAATATCAAAAGTCCAGATTTAAAGGGGGGGGGCACAAACTACACTAATTTGGGGGGAAGTGCCCCCTCCCCTCCCCACCCTTTAGTAACGCCACTGAATACATTTTTTGCCTAGATTGCTCATTTTTCATAAGCTTTCAGATTTCAAAATGTTAATTTAATATTTCTCACCGAATATTAAAAATTGAAAGAACCCCTTCCAAATGTGAATAAAACATGTTGTATAATAGAGGCTATCAAAGTGGAGATTACACAAGAATCGGTTTCACTGCCCTATATACGTACACATGTGCCTTTGTTCAATCGAAAACCGTTATACAAAGTTGCCATACAAAGAGCGGTAGAAGTGAATAAGCAAAGGGGCATCATGAGCCTTGGAGTTTCGGGCATTCAGTTGACTCGTCAATATCACACAAGAACGTTTTAGACTTGCACTGGTTAACGAAATTGTTATTTATTATGTGTAAACTATAGCGCACATCTACAAGGCTCGTAATCGGACTTCAATGGACGATGTACTACACAAACAAAAGGGAAGATGAGAGAAAATGCGATAAAACTGAGAATTCGCAGTATTTTTGACCACGCACGTGAGGGCGCGTGTGAATCAAATTTACAAGAAATTTGTGATGTGTTCACGTCTTTTTCTTGTTTTCCAAGGTGGCATCTAGTGAAGAGGGTCAGAAGAAATGGATTAAGGCGATTTATGATGCACTGAAAGACAACAGACCTCGGTCAGTGTCGACACCAAATGATAAGACATCCCCTACCAGGTAAGACTAAAAGAAAGTGCTGGGTCAGTTTGTAATGGCCAAACGCCGTGAATCCAAAATAGCTATTCAAAAAAATCATGTATGGGGCTATCAAGAAAATACTTTAACCTGGTTTTAGCAGAGTCATACCCTCGCAAATAAACAACCTGCCTATAATAGAACGTAAAATGTATCCTGTAACGAACAAATTATGGTGATCATTAATATTAAACAATTTTTTACTTATTCTGAATACCGTTACCCATCGATACCCAGTCTATATTTATCTGATATTTAAAAAGGTAAACCCGCACATGGAGATGAAATAAATGTATGTAATCATTTGGGCATCAGTTTTATATTCACTGACAACACTAATTCCTAACATTAGTTTTATTGTTTGTTACATAAAGAAAAATCTCAGCATCGAAGTTTGGTTTGCCCCGCATGTTCTCGTTCAACCGGAAGTCCTTAGATGAGACGCAAAACGAGAGTCAGTTCTACGTCCATCCAGTGACTGCCAATGAACCGTCTCATTCCCGGTCCGAGATGGGCGTACAAGCAGACGTCCAAGCAGACGCCCAAGCAGACGTCCGAGCAGACGCCCAAGCAGACGCCCAAGCAGACGTCCAAGCAGACGCCCAAGCAGACGCCCAAGCAGACGCCCAAGCAGACGCCCAAGCAGACGTCCAAGCAGACGCCCAAGCAGGCGCCCAAGCAGACGTCCACTCAGACATACAAGCAGACGTCCAAGCAGACGCCCAACAAGACGCACAAGCAGACGTCCAAGCAGACGTCAAACAGATACCTCAATCTAACACGCCTGCTGAAGTAACTAAGGAGTGTCACACCACCACAGTAACGAAGACTGAAAATGCTGATAAGACTGAAAATGCTGACAATAACCGTCACTCCATAACTGAAGGTTCGCGTCTGGTGGACGAACCTGAGCAAGGGCAAAGCAGCTGTGTTGAATGCAAACCAAAGGAAGCAACCGACAACTTGGTCGTTTTGAACGGTCAAGTCGAATCGCAGGACACCCCTCGTCCTAAGCCCTGTCCCGATGGACAAGCAGGGCTTGATGAGGCATTGATGAAACAACATGAAGTGAGTAACGAGAACGGCGGCATCACTCAACAGGAAATGACCGAAGCAGGGAAAGAAAGCGAACCGTGTTTCGACCTTAAAGTACCGTCGGACAGTATAGACGCCTATGGTCAAGATCAGGTAGACACCCCCGTTCAAACCACGGGGATTTTTTCACTCAAGGAACCCCTGCACGAGAAGGAAACTTTGGATGATGAGGACGAAGAGAAAGTTGGAGGTGCAAAGAAAGAAAAGGGCATCAACGAGCTACAGGCTCTCCTGAAATCACTTTCAGAGGGAAGGTTTAGTGATTCTGATGAGGTTTTCTCCAGTGACGAGAGAAGTGATGAAGAGAGTGAAACAACGCAAAAGGGAAAATCTGCATTCGAACAACTGCAAGAACTATTAAACGGTTAAATTGCTTTTTGTCCTTTAACAATGTGAAGGACTTTAAAAAAATCTCACTCACTTTCAACTCTCAGCAGTTACTCCGCGCACGCGCCCGCCCTCCGTATCGTAGGCTTATTACATTGTACTCATGGGGCCTAACTCATTTCTTGGTCAGGCTGACCCGGAAAATGGGACGTGAACTCGGATTCCGTGTCAGTTTGTTGACCCACTTCTGGGGGTCTAACGGTTGTCGCGCGTACCACGAACCGACCTAACTCGTACACAGTATAAAAAAACATGTTTGGAGAAAATCACGAATGAAGTTGCACTATTTTTCAAACTGCTGTTTCGGGTTCTGCTAACTATTTGTATACAATTTTTTAAGACAAAAATAAAGCCGACTACTTTATTATACAGAACTGTCAATTTCATTTAATCCCCGCAACTATTTTAATTAGTAAATAATACCTAAACAGATAGGTCACTTTGTGAAAATTAAAATCCGAGTTTTGCCCGCAGAGCGCCGTGTACAAACCAATGCATATAGAGACGTATCTAGTTAGGTCACTTTGTGAAAATACCACGCTTTGAGTTAGGTCAGTTCGTGGTACGCAAATTTTACACGCGCGCCCGAACTGCGCGCGCTGTAGCGCATAGTATAGTACATCATTGGTAAAGTGGCGTATCTAGATAGGTCACTTTGTGAAAAGACAAAACGGCAAATCTAGTGATACGTCGTTTTTAGTAATTAGTGTAATTACAAAACTACTACGTATCTAGTTCTGAAACTTGCTGAAAATGTTAATAGTAATGAGTATATTAATAATTTGTAAAAAGAAATTTGCAAAAGTGTGTGATTTTTGTCAGTTACAGCGGCGGATACAGGGGGGGGGGGGCGTGGGGGCGCACGCCCCCCCTTTTGCTTGAGGAAAAAAAAAAAAAAAAAAAAAGACACCATCAAGGAGAAAAGTGAGGGAGAGACAAAATTAAGACTAAGGCCCTACCTATAGTATTTTGTTTCAAAAAAGCTACTAAAAATCCGTACCTCGTACACTTTGTTTCATTAATTTTGTAGACCACTATTATTTCACTGACAGACATTGTCTCACGTGAATCTTGTGTACTGTGTGGAAAGCGTGTTTTTCTCACACACTGAACATGCCTGGCCGGCGCGGGGATCCGGGGGCGTGAAGATCATTCACCCGCAGCTTGAGTCGACCATATACCTGTGTTGTACATTGTGCAAAGAAGTTTCTGGATGGAAAGTCAGCACTCGCGCGCGCTAAATACAATGTGACTTTTACAATACGAACTTCGGAAACTAGTGAAGACATAGCCCCATGAATAGGGATAATCTACTTCGTATCCTTGGCCCAGTGCATCCTTTTTTTCTGTGCCCGATTTAATTTTTAATCCGGGTTATGAAACGTACCGATCGAATGCACTTGTAGAAGGCCCTAATGCTGAATTGTTTTTTTTTTTAAATATCACAGATCTTTTGGGAAAATTGTTTGCTTTTCGAGTCGCGAGTGTGATTTTTCCCCCACATATTATTAAATTGCGGAAAAACCATTGTCAGGTTCCCTCAACAATCCACAACAGTTAGACGATCAACTGCTGATATTTAATGGGGACCAGACTGATTTACAGCGCGCCGAGCGCAATCAAGGTTTTGTGAAATAGACCCCTTGCATATTATGACGTCAAACTCTTAAAAAGCGCCCCCACTGAGGCCAAAAAGCGCCCTCACTAAGGCCAAAGGAGGCAGATCATTGGACGATAGGTGTTCTTTGTGCGTAAAATCGTGCGTGCGACCTCAGCGTCCGTGTAGCGTTTCGCGTTATGCAAGGGGTCTATAGACCTTTCTTTTGCAACGTCACAGCCCGAGTTTTTGCCAACCCAGGTTGGAAAAGTATGGAAAGCCATAACTGCAAATCAAAAACAGATTGCCACAGTTTGTAGCAGTGTTACACAAATATTCAAAAATAGTGTTGAATTTGTTGGAAACAAATCACCCAATCATGGAAGGTATTTCCGTTCACGAATCTTTACAGAAAATGTTGAATTTGGTCACAACATTTTTTAACACGATTGAATGTTTTGCTAACATTCGGCCGTCCATGCCAACCGGCGCACTTTGTTTATCAACAATGGAAAGGTCTATACGAGTAATGCTGTGCGCATCTCACGCCCGTCTGCGCAAAGATATGTTATGCTCAGCGCGTTATGTAAATCAGTCTGGTCCCCATAGATAGTTTAAATGTTGTGAAATTGTTAAGGGAACCCAACTAGGTTCTCGCGCAAGTTGTTAATACGTGTTATCAAAAAATTCACTCTCGCGACTAGAAAGGCAATCAATTTTCCCCCAAAATCTGTGATGTTAAAAAAAAAAAAATTAGCATTAGGGCTTTCTACAAGTAGGCATACAGTAGCATTCGATCGGTATAGTTTCATAACCCGGATTCAAAACTACATCGGGCACAAAAATAGGATTGCAATGGTGCTTAGGCCCAATTGGCAAGGATACGAACGAAGTGGATTGGCCCTACTCATTGGGCTAGTGAAGACATAGCATAATCATGGTGTCTCACTCTGTTTAGAAAATCACAGATTTTTTTCGTATTCAAGAAAGAGGGTAAATATCCGTTGTGTTTCTTTCAAACTAGTCATTATCAATTGTGCAGATAGTACAACGATGTAGGGCTGGCTGGGGGAGGGGGGCTAGGCCTCTAGTAGGCCTACCCTCACCTTGTCGTACATTAATGTTATTGTTGCTCGATCGCGCTGTCACTGAAGACAAGCACACCTTGTTCTTATCACTATCAGTAGTAACATATTTTGTGTAACATTCTAATCCTGAAGTATGTGAAAACTAAATGACAAAGAGACCCTATTTGGTTATTTATATTAAAAATTGTACTATCGTTTAACTCACCAACAGTTTTTCCCCCTGAATAAGTATTAGTTGTAGCCTGCATTTTGATTTTATAACTCAGGATGGCCGATTCAAATCGATGACTCCCAACTCGAAAATAATGTTTTAATAATGATCTTGCAAAAACAAAATTGGTTTAAGTGGTCGATATTGCATGAGATCGTACCACAGAGCATCTAAAATCCTAACTGTTTCGGAGCATTTAAGCGGGCCCCGGAACCGGCCCATGCCGTTAGGGGTTCGCGTTATGCGCTCGTAGGCGCTACAAATTGCATTCACCATTTGCTGCTTGGTAAATTTTCACGCCCCCCCGTTTGGAAAATCCTGGATCCGCCCCTGAGTTAGGTCGGTTCGTGGTACGCGCGACGGGGGATATTAGGCTTTTATCACAAATAGTTCACTCGATCGTGCGAATTTTAAACAACGGCTTTTCACTTATTCTTTTACTATTTTTTTCTTACACAATCGTATTAAACATTATTTCGTTGACAAAACAAAATAGAAATGTGATCGATGATTCCTTTCTCGCTCGTCATGAGCCAGAGGAGGCAAGGTGATACTTTATAAACGAACTTTCATCAATTTATACAACATGCAATTGACTTTTTAAAAGATAAATCATGTTGGCTGTGTGATTTAGAATCGTGACGCTCGAACCTTTTTGTTGAGCAAAAAATAACAAAGTCTTGAGCTTTGGCAGGAAGTTTATGTCGTTATGTCTGCTGCCCTCTGTTGAAAACATCGGGTACTGGAAGAATGTATCAACCATTAGGGTTGCATGGTTGCACCCCACTAAAAACAACTCTCATTGGTTATACATGTAGTGGGAATAGCTAAATATTCAAAAATACTTAGAAGCCTCACAGCTTTTCACAGTAAAGAGCCAATTATTAAATGATTCTTGAACTTTTATTATCTGCTCAATTTGATATGGGGAGTCCCTGGGCCCATCGAGTTATTCCCCCTCCAAATACAAACACCCCTCCACCGATATAATTTTCCAATCGTCCGAGCATCAATCTTGAAAAAATATGTCCCTTCACCTCTCGGCAAATAGGACAATGGCCTAATACCTCAACTCAAGTTGGCGTCAACAACCCCAGGTCACAATCGGGCAAATATTTTACACTATATCCCTTTTATTGGGCTCTCATTTTAGGGCCTACAAAATATTAATGAGGACGACGATCTGTTTTCTCCCTATTGGTGGGGGTTAGGCATAAATAACTTGACATCATAGGGCTGAAGAAAGCCCTCTGTTGAAATGGGTATTGACAGAAGGTTTAACCATTAAATAGGACCTACTGGCGTAATTTGTAGTGAAGATTGGAAAATCTCAATAGCCAGCCCTCAAAACTTTTTAAGAAACCTCAGTCGGGACTTATGACCTCATAAACCCTCTACATCCCCTCCCCCCCCCCCCCCCCCCCCGCAATAGAAGGTAATGTGTGGTCAAACACACATCAGAACCCCCCCCCCCCCCCCCGCCCACAATGTCATGATAATAATTCAAACATAAAACGAATAACACCCTGGCGACAACGTAGCTTTTGTTTTCTTATGGCAAGTATCTACATTTAATAACAACACCGTCATATTTCAGGATAAATATAATCACTAACTCCGTCAAAATAAAGTTATATCACAAACAGTTCTCAGTTCTTTCCACATGAGTCATCACAATGATTTCCGTTCCGAGGGGAGAAATATAGGCCGTTCGCCGAGTTGTAAAGTATCGCTGAAGGCGACAGTCTTGTAAGTATTAAACATGTTAAACAACTGTTATCATCGCTTCAGAAGTCTAGCTTGAGTTGATACACTGCAAAAGTAGGTGTGTAACTGCATCCAAAATGTTGATTTCACAGTCAAAAATCCAGATGAAGAAGCACAATAAGAAAGGGTAGACAAGTTCGCGTTGTGCTTTTTCCGCACGGGTAAGGAAATAAAACAATTTTTTAGTTTCATACATACAAGTTACAATGTACAGTCATTGTTCATGGAATGCCGGTGGTCGGCAGTTCATTTCTTGCCACCTTTCTTTCCGCCCTTCTTGCCTTTCTTGGCGGGAGAGCTTTTCTTCGGCTTGGCTGCAGCCTTTTTCGGTTTTGCCGACGATTTCTTGGGAGATGCCTTGGGCTTCTTGGCTTCAGGTTTCTTCGACTTCTTAGCAGCTGGCTTCTTTTTCGATTCAGTCTTTGCAGCTGGCTTCTTGGTCTTTGGAGACTTAACCTTCACGGCCTTCTTGGCGGAAACTGGAGGCTTCTTGACTTTCTTGGGCGTTGTCTTCTTAGTGGTCTTTTTCTTTCCCTTTGCAGCTTTAACGGAGTCAGCTGGAACACGGAAACTTCCTGAAGCCCCACTGCCTTTGGTGTGGGTGAGCACCCCCTTGCCAGCCATCCGCTTCAAAGCAAGCTTAATGCGGGTCTCCACATTGGTTTGTTCGAGTCGGTGAGCGTTTTTGATGAACTTGATGATCGCCTGGCGTGAAGAACCTTTCTTATCATTCAATGCTCTGACAGCCTCACTGATCATAGACTCATACGGTGGATGCTGGGGTGCAGCCCTCTTCTTTGCGGGCTTCTTGGTCTTTGGAGCAGCAGCAGTATCAGCCATGGTGAAGATTGTTTTGATTGGCAAATTTCAGCTCGACAGAGGGCAGAATTTCAGTGTTGATGAGCTGTTCGTATCGGTTTGACTGCTTTGTGTTTTGATGTAAATGCCACCGCTGGTGACGCGCTCCTCTAAATACTGTCCATGCGGACGTTGCAGAAATCACTTTCACAGACTCAGCCAACGTGCGTAAAAATGGCGAAGTCAGAACACAATGTGCTTGTTGGCATACATAAATGCCAATTATTTCTTATTTACGGACAGTTGCCGGCACAATTCTTCACGATTCCAGGTAAAGCGATAGTTCATAAATCACATACCTTTGTTTTGGACGGTTGGGCGATTTCAGTGTTTATTTAGTGGTTCATAAACACGGACAATGCAATGTTTACAAAACCGATTTTCCGAATTCGATAACGTGTCATTATTTCCCCTTTTTGTGCAGGGAACCATTATTAGTCTCAAAGTAATCCCAAATAAACACATTTTCATCTTACTCAATGATTTGGCTGAAAACTGCAGGAAAATACGGAAAAAATGTCAACCTATGTTTTGATATAAACACATACAACGCAGTTTCGCCATGTTTTTTTAGTCATTGAATTTTGCAGAAATTTTCATTTCTCCCGATTTCCTTCGGAAACAAGGCCCAAAACTTTCTGTATTTATGCAAAATAAAGCCAGAGTTGGTGAAGTACCTCAAAAACCAGATTTAGTCGACATAAAATGGTCAAAAATACAGATTTTTGTACCTGATCTTTCGCGTGCAGAGTATTGACCTTACGCCGAATCGGTGGCGTCATTTGACAGACGACTGCAAATTTTTCTTTACTGAAGAAATAATTTTATCAATTAAAATTGCATAAATATTGTATAAACTTTTTATTTTTTAAGAAATTACAAAACAAATTGTAGATAAGTATGTCAGCTATTGATTTTTATCAAATTTCAAGTTCAGACACCTTTGTAAAATAGATAAAAACGGGGATTTCAAGCGACAGTTTAAGCGTCCTCTACGGCTGAGATTGGAACAAGTGATGTCATTTCAGTTTTCGAAAACGGACTCGAGATTTGACTCTGTGGTAAATATTTGCATCAAAAAGGAGTAAATTTCTTCTTTTAAACCTGGGAAACAGAAGAATGTATCAAAGTATGGTCTTTTCAAAAGAGAATTTGTAATTTAAGTGCATTTTATACGGTTTTAGTTTATTTTGTGTTGGCAATGTACATGTACACCATGCCAAGCGGTTGGAGTATGTAAATCACACACACTATACGACATTGAATTTGAGCTTTATTTTTCAATCCTTCAAGTTGAATGCTAGCCAACACGGTACGGTACGGTTGGGTCAGTACGCTTACAATATTGAGACCGGCGCTGAAATACCAGTGTCGGTGTGTGGACACTCTCTTGATGATTTCACTAAAACTAAAACTTAATATTAATTAGTTAGTTAATTTTGTCTAACCAAATTGATTGTTTTAATTATTAATTCACTAAAAGATGAAATCAGTATTGCATTTACAAGCCTGGTTTATTTATTATTACATTTTTCGTCGGTACGGTGTGTGCATGCGAAAATTGGTCAGTGCTACTTGCCTATGTTGAAAACATGAACAATTGGTGTTCCTTTATTGGTATTGGACTATTGACATTGACATTCACCTTAAAAAAACTGATGACATATATGTTATATATACAAATTTACATAGTCACTTTTTGTTTGGTTTTTATTTTCTGTCTTCATGCTCCGTAATAAATAAAAAACTAAAGCGATTGCCGATTTTCTATAAAGTTTCGTTTGCGGCACTGTTTTGTTTTTTTAGAGCTAGAGGGTGCTCGTATGCAAGGATTGGCCATAATTGGTGATCGTTTCTACAGTAGCAAAATCCGTTTGTGGTTGCAATCATGGTTTACTTGAGTTTTAACAGAACTGCTTTTCAGTTTGCGTTTATTTTCTTCTTTTTTTATGTATGAACAAAATTTAAACGGAGTTCACGGTCAAATGTACAGAGACAAGAGTTTCAGATCAAGAGACTCAATACCGTTTATTATTTGCGTTTGTGATTTGTCATGTAGTACAGTGGTATAGGCCTAATTGGTTTATTTCGAGTGCGGCTTCATCAATTTCCAAATTAATACGGGCCTAGTCTTGCAGATGGAATTTCAGTCAGTTGTCTTTACTGGGCCTATTTCTTTCAATATTTCACCGTTAAATCTTTTGTTATCCCAGCCATGTAGTTTACCTCAAACCAAATTGTTCAAGAAATGCAACTGATCAGAAAGCATGGAAGGCGCGCTAATAGTTTTACAAACAACACATTTTGATAATATAAACGTATTTCATTGTTGAATATTCTAACCTGTCATCTTTGTTTCATCCATCTGGCGTTGTCCACCACAGAGTTATGAGGAATACGACTGCAATAAAATAATAGCAACCACCGTTACAAAAAAAGATAAAATCGGTTAAATAGTTTTTGTAACGATTTTGTAAAGTTTTTGTAATCAATAATCTATTTCATCCCCCAAAATACAAATTTATGTACTTATATGCACTCTTTATAAAGCGGACAAAGGCATCCCAACCTTTGTTTATCCCGACTTAATTTTGGAAACTGACACAAATGGGGAGGTTTGTTTTTAAAATGTTTTTCGACAGACCATTCTCTTGATCAAGTTTCAAACCTAATGGAGTACCATCAGATCTCGTATGAGCCTGAGGTGTAAAAGTCCTTAGTTAAATAGTCAGTACAGGCCTCCAAATCTTGCATTCACAACAGTTACATTTTGACCATCATATTATGACTCCAGCTTATCTCATCTCAAACTGTGAAATGTTTTTGAAAAGTTGTCAGCTGTCAATTCACCTCTAAACTTTGACCTTTGCATTATAATAATTATTACACCAGTTTAATAGTTGTATCAATCAATTTATGAATATATTTTTCAGATACTTGGTGGGATAAGAAGACATGCAAACGGTGGGATTTAGATAACAAAAATATGCATTATATTCCTTTTGTATTCTCACACCTTTCCAACAGACCCCATTATAAATGTAAGATCTGTATCATCACATGCTGATAAACTTGAATGGAGTCCCCTGAAGGTCTCCACAAAGTATCATTTTCAGACCACGTGTGCATAGGTACTAATTAACAAAAGTTTGCATATTTGTGATACATTTGCTACCTCTGCAGTGATGTGTTCATTTAACATTATCATCAAAATATTTGTATTATCTTTATGAAGAAAATGTGTGCATGGCACTCCAAATACACTCAGGCAAAATGGCAAAAAGTACAAAATACAATATTAATGCTTTACACATGATATTTTGTCTTCAACTTGAACCCCACCACAGTTTCAGCAAAGAAAGTCTACAACTTATCGACCGACAATAACAATTATGCACAAACGTACAGATAGTGATGCCATTACAGCCAAACTGGTACAACTAAAAAGTAACAGCCAAAGGTTTTGGGGTTTTTTTTCATTATAAACATAACACTAAAGGGTTTCACACTTTTGGTCATAACAACAATTTGAGTAGCTGTCACAGTATCACACTACTTAATGTTACTAATAACTATTAGAAACAAAATTATATTCTCTTTTTGTCATTATTTAGAATTCCACAAAAATTAAATTGGCTCACAAGCCTGTGAGCCTTATGCCTATCATTACACAACTTGTTTCACGAAAAAGGAGGTACAATAAAATGAGCTAAATACAAGCTAAATTTACTTTGCATATTATTATTCTGTTTCATGGGATTTCTTGATCGAGCAGTCTACCTAGTGAATCAGACTCTCAATTTCTGATGGCTGAATTATCAGAGTATGGGTTCAAATCCCAGACATGACACTCTTGAGCAAAACACTTATAATAACCATAATTGCTTCTCTTAACATAGGTGTGTATAAAATAGGAACATGTGAGATAGTGCTGAAATTTGATTAACCCTTAGCCACGTAGCATTAATGTATGTAGCTTGAGGTCACATGCTCCCAAAGGAGTTGAGAGAGGAATGGTCCAAGTATGCCTGCTGAACAGGGATAATAATGTTGTAAAGCCCCTTGATCTAGCTCCATGGCTATGTGCGTTACATATATATATGACGTACTATTATAACTGTTATTTAAAAACATCCAGTTTATCCTGATACAGGCCTTCGTGATGTGGCGTGGGAATTTGTTCATAGTTAGCAGTTTAACATCATGTTCTTTCAGAAGAGCAGATTTGTTCTTTAAACACCCATAAACCAAACTGAAAATGTCATCCATTTTGGAGGTCATGTTCAAGCAAAAAAAATTTAATTTAGTGCACAGGGACTTTATTTTGTCACATAATACACTATTTAAGCAACAAAAAATTGTCGTCAATAATATGTACTCTTGTGTTTTTAAAATAGAAAGCTTTGAGAAAAAAAAAATTGTTTAAAGTCATAAAGAATTTTGCCATTCATAAATCTTTAACATATTATGGTAGGCCTACTGTACAAGTACAAGTGAACTTTCTATTTCTAAATCTAAATAATATATAAAAAAGCACCACTAATACAAAAGCATGTCAGCCCATGGTCAGCCAAATACTGTCTTGAACGCTGTTGTTGGATAGGGCATTGTTTGAGATCTTATCTTATTGCATTGGTTTGTAATTGAAATTTGAATGATAAACAACATATTTTATAACAACCTTTCATTAAAAGTCAAACAGTCATATTTCCACATACCCTGGATAGTGGATAAACTGAGAGAAAAATAATAAATGGGTGGTGGAAGACTTCAACTAGCACTGCCAACACTTAACAGCAGGGTTGTGACATTATGAAGGTGAGTGCCAACAACTTTCCTCCATGCTTTCACGTACTGCATCCATACAATTTCACAGTCCACACCGTATTATGATAATGTACTAGGCCTACATGTACTGTACATTACATGTATGTTTTGGGTTTGTGTTACAATACAACTACAACCATCCCATAAATTGAATTGAAGTATTGAAGTAGCCATGAAAATCACGGTGTACATAAATATAATAAGCATACGACAGTTTCGACTATGATTTTCATTACAATATCAACACTCACGTCTTTTCATCCTTTCTATCGGAGATAAATTTTGACAGTGTTTTTGACAGAATCCTGCGACGCTCGTTGCACGTGGAAAGAGACAAATGTGTCGTGATTTATAAACATCCGGTTCAAAGTGTAGACTTTTTTAACGCAAGTATTTGACAATACTACTTATTTCAAGGGGTCGTAACTCTTTAACTCTATTTATCAAAACGTTTGAAGATTAAAAGTTGTAAATTCAACTTACAAAAACACAAAATTATTAAGTGATTTTATATTCTAGGTCCCTATGCAATTAAAATAATCTAAAATAAGAACACTTCTACGACGAGTTTAAGAATGTGCTAAATTATTACCCCCTTTAACAAAATACAATATTCCTTAGCGTAAAGAACTCAACATAACGTGCAGATAATGTCAGATCAGCGTTGTGTGTATGATCTACACGTTTTCCTGAATTTGTGGTTAATCGTCTGCTCGGCTAGCTAGCTCAGCCTGCATGCATTCAAACTCAACGAGATTATCAATATCAGGCTGCAAATAAATTGACGAAGGAAACGTGCACGACCTTTGGTGGTTTAACAACAGTTCTGTACATGTAAGTATGTGGACGATTGTAAATTTACAACAATAAAAAAACCAAGTCAACTAGAAACTACTTAAAACTAAGTTTATTTTTAATTATTGAAGTTACAGTGGCGCCAAGTGCATGCAACGAACTTGATTTGTGACAGTAACTGTGTACTGTATCCTCCCCTGTCCGGTTTTCGATGTAGTAGTATGCCTTTTTCTTTGAATTGAAAAAAAATAAAAATATTCCATAATCAACTGATGCCCTAATTACCTTCCTTTGTTTATAAGAAATATGCAAACATATATTAAAACGTGATGGACATTGAAACTTTCACACCACGCACCGATCTTCGATGACTTCAATAGCGTCCCATTTGATTTGAGTTTGACCTGTTTTCGATGCAAACAAGAAAGTATGGTGTCCGGGTGAAGCCATAGTACGTTGAAGAAACATCTGCAGTGACTACAAGTGTTCTGTGAGACTTAGTGTATGACTCTATAGCCAGCAATTTTCTTCATTTTATTCAACATATTTTGTATTTAGTTTTAAAAATAACCATGGTATTTTTCAAAAAATAAAAAAAATAAAATAAAAAAATCTTGGCTTTCAAATCTTATTTTTATTTAGTTTTGTGTCTTTTTATGTTTCTTAACATTTATAATAAAGCATATAAATAAACAGTGATAATCGAATCACAAAGCTGATGTTTAAATTTTAATATTAATAACAAAAATGATAGAGTGTTACACAAAAAAATTATCCAGACTATTTAATAGAAAATGATATAAGGCACGTGGCTTCTTTAAGCCTCTGTATTTTTCCCCCCAGAATGCTCAGCAGAATGTTCAGTCACATGATTTGATCATCGTGAATTGTGAATTGAAAAAGTGTTTGATGAAACTTTTTCGGTGGGAATTTTTTTTTTTATGGCCCCGACAGTATGACATATTTTTGTACCTTGCAGAAATGCCTAAAATACCACAACTTTTTGCATTTACAAGTGCAACTAACCAGTGGAGCCTTACATGTTTCTAAGTTTTGATCAAATGAGAGGAGACTCTTTGCTTGGCAAGTCAAACCACAAAAATTGTATCTAGGGACTGTTTACATCGTGCGCAGAGAGGTAAAAGATTTGCCTCGATTTCAGGGACGCCCTGAATACAGGGCGTCCTACAGTATAAAAAACAATACTTTACACAAGTTTACAAATACAACAATTCATTTAATCATGGCGTTCCACTCCAGACACTTAAAACTTCTTCCATCTGCCCCATCAAAACTTTCAGGAGGAGAGGGGAATGTTGACTCTCTTGCACAGCGGCGTAGCCAGGAATTTTTCGGTGGGGGGGGCACAGGGGGCATTGCTTCCAAGTTGGGGGGGGGGCCCAGGGAAAATGGGTTTGTCAGTGGTGGGGGTCATGTACTCTTAGCCTTAAAACTAAGTTTATTTTTAATTATTGAAGTTACAGTGTTCCGCGCCAAGTGCATGCAACGAACTTGATTTGTGACACAGGGGGCATTGCTTCCAAGTGGGGGGGCCCAGGGAAAGGGTTTGTCAGTGGTGGGGGTCATGTACTCTTAGCCCTAGAACTATGAGGTTTGATCCGCTATTGTCTCCACAAACCCCATAGAGTGACATGTACAAAATCATGTTCGAAACTTTTTGCCCTTCACGTTTATGCACCTTTTTGAAACCGGATCTCGCAAAAATTAGGCTTTGCGTATTTTATGTTCTCACAGTGAGCTCGGCGCGGGTCCAGAAAATCCACTCCTCAAAAACAAAAGTAAAATTCTCAATGTTTTTCAGAATCCTCGCTACGCTGTTAACGATAACCAACGGTTCATGTACAGAACATTGGTTTATGTGAAATAGCGTTGCGTGTAGCAGGACTTTTTGGTCTCTCCGGCATGTAGGTCGTATACCGGTAATCAATGGTATGCAGCGCACAACGCTGGTCACAATTACCAATGGCTTATATTTATACACGTGAACCGCTGGTTATCATTACCAGCGTAGCGCGAAGCACACACCTACTGTTCATTCCGCTGCATAGCATTGGTCAACACTTCGGCGCGCGCTCTTCCAGTTATGATAGCGACAATCCCCACCGCATGTTAAACAATATTTGCTTGGAATACGATAAAAGTTTTTGTTTTACTTTATTGTGGAGGCCTACAAATAGCAGATGTATTTGTTTTTATAATGTTTTGTTTTCATTCTTTTAACTTTCTTTTTGAGTGGGCACTATTGCGATTTTTTTCGTGGGGGGGCACCTGGGGGGGGGGGCACTGGACATTTGTGGGGGGGCTCTTGCATAGCTTCTTCATGGCCCTTGAATTTAAACGTAATACAAAGTAGTCGGTGACACCTCCAATAAAGATTTTGTGTATTTTGTTATTAATATATTATTATATTTTTTTAATATGCTTTTTTTTTAAATAACATTGTTAAAAGTTTGTGTTCTTTTTTATTTTAATGTTTGATTTTGTTTTATCTCTGTCAAAAGCTGGGACCCATGGGAGACTAGTGGTTTCCATAGCCCCACTTGTGTGGCCAAGCTAAATCCTTTGGGGCTATGGTTACCACTACTGAATGGGCCACCCAGTTGAAATAATAAATAAATAAAGTTCATATGGATTGGTAAGTGTGAACTCATTCATTGAAGTTTTTATTTTTAAATATCAATGAATAATGTTATGTTAATTAAAAAGCAGTGTAAAAAAACTACAAAAAAATAATTTTTCAGAGTGGCACAACTGAGGAATACCGGCAAAGTACTGTCAGAAGCAATCTTTAAAAATTGACATTTTAATAAAATTTGCACAAAGTGACAATGTGCCATTTTTGTGGTGCAAACTTTGTTTCCTTGCATAATTTTAAGATTAACGCAGGATAGCTCTGGCGCAAACTGTGCCGTTCAACCATTCTCATCCCCTTATAATGCTTATCTTGAAATATATGCTGTATATTTAATTTACCTCCAGAAATTAAAAATGTAAGTTCAAAGTAGCATTCTGCGGGACGGGATCCTAACTTCTGTCTAAACTGATACTGTTGTTCCAAAACTTTGGCACCATTCTCCTGTTTGAAGCTCCATACCGAAAGCACCCATTTGCAAAATAGCTGACAAAGCCTCACTATGCTGAAGCTGGGGTTTCATAAAGGACTTTTTATATAGTAATACTATAGGGCCCTACATGTATGTAAATACAGGGTACAGGGCTAATGCTAGTTGCGATAATTGTAACCCCCTATCCTCACAATTTGTTCTCCGGTCGGTCTACAATCATTGTCAGGAAGATGGATGGTTGCGGTTTTCTCAAACGCAACAAGGCTAATGTTAGCCCTAACTACAGACCGATTCTTCCACTTTTGTTTTACTTTTTGCAATATGTACAAACAATGTAGGCTTATTGGTGTATTTATTTATTTGACCATCATTGAAAAATCAGTGTGTGTGCACAGTTTATGTTGTGGTTTGCAGGGTGTGTCCTTAACTGTTTTAGTGACTGGCCAGCAGTACAAGTTGGCAGCAAACGAGAAGGCTGTGAGATGTGCCTAATCCTGGCCAAACATTTGAAGAGTAGATGATGGACTCGAAAGAAGAAGAATTACAAGTTAGCTTGTCTTTCGCTAGTCCATCATTTTTTTCACTTGTCCATATTTCATATGAAGTAAGGATGATTTGCAACACTGAACTAGCCAGTTGGACCATTTTGACTCTGGAGTTCATTTTGACTGATCCTGTGGTGTTTGAACTGGCATTTGGCCTGTGGACCACTAAACTGATTCAGGGAGAATGCTGGTTTAGGAAGCTTCAAATTATTGTCACTCATTCATTTGTTCAAAAAGTGTAACAAAATAAAGCTTGAGTTCACAGTTTGCCAAAAATATAAGTGAAGAAAACTGACTAAAATCAGTGTAATTGTGATGCGTCTAGATGAAGTTTTTGTCAATATATCGTCAGCAATTTCACGAAGAGCCAAAAACCTGCAAAACCTATCAAAAACTCATTTTGATTTTTTGGGTGGTTTCGATTAAGAGTATCGGTATCTAACTATTTACAAAGTTATAGGTCTCAAAATCGTCTAGTTTCTTAATAACGCTAAGTTGATGAAAGACAAAAACCTTGAGAAGCTGGAATAGATCGATCCATTAAGCCACGCCCATTTCTCATTGACCAATCACAGCCGCGAAACCCGATCACCGTTAGTGCAAAGATCACCAAACGGCTCAAATGGTGATCAGATTTCGCGGTTGTGATTGGTCAATGAGAAATGGGCGTGGCTTAATGGATCGGTGTATTCCGTTTTCACGAAAAGCCAAAAACCTTTTTGTCACTTTGACCGCGTTGAGTATATAGCTGGCACAGTGCCAATTCTGAGCGCGCCTGCTTTTGCGTTTTCACGAAGAGCCAAAAACCTAAAGGACAAAAAATAAACACAACCCGGAATTGCGTTTTCACGAAGTGCCAAAAAGTGTATTGCTCTAACGCGTGGAATTATCCCTTGGCATGGTGCCAAAAGTGGGTGCTCCGACTTTTGCGTTTTCACGAACAGCAAAAAAGTTTATACACGACGCGCTGCACGTAGACCATGTTTTGTAACGTTTTCACGAAGAGAACATTTTGTTAATTAAATAATTACTCATTAATTAAACACGTTAGGGACAAAATTGAAACAGATTTGTATGATTTAGGATCTCTTCTTCCCTGACATGTAAAAAATTCCGAGATTAAATTTCGAATAGTCTACCAACTAGTAGTTTCAAAATTAGCTAAACTTAAAATGCGGTTTTCTCCAAACATACATTTTAGGCTGCAGGGGACTTTTTGGCCCTTCGTGAAATTGCTGACGATATATTAGGCTAGCTATTAAATCAACATGCGTCATGTTAACTGCAAGCATCAATCCTTTTGTTTCATTCTTAAACACACTTCCAATGAAATAAAAAACAAGCTTTTTAAATTATTTAAAATTTATTATGTGGTGTATAAGTAATAATAATAATAATAACTTATTACATTTCTGGTGTGCACTCTCCAACTGAGGATATTCAAAGGCGCAAATTCAATGTAAATTATATTAAAAAGTATTAGAAAATACCAACAATAAAAATTACATTCAAAACACATACATTACAGTCTGAAAATACAAAAATGTATCAACTACATACAGATGAAGCAGAAATTTACTCAAACAAATATTATAAAAAGCAGACACCCTCACCCCTACATGAAGGAGAACAAATGACTGTAAAAATTTAATTACAGACCATATGCCACCCTGAACAAGTGAGTCTATAATGTAGCCTTGCAGACCACAGCAAATAACCCCCACATCCAAGTTTACTACAACTTGTGAGTAGTTTATTTGTTGTATTATGGCATAGAAAATTCATTTTTATATCATGCACTGAAGAGAAAGTTATTGATTGGTTGTTAGAAGCGAAAGTAAATTAATTTCAATTTTAATTAAGTATTAACTCTAGTATACGATAACGCACACTGAATATCCCATCTGATGTTTTTTCAGAGACTTTGCTCACATTTATTTGGGGTTATTTGATTGTGACTGTCAAATTTTGGTCGTTTTTTCTAGTGCTTCCTTTTTTCAAAATTTACCATCTGGAGGATGTGATATGAACCTTATAATCAGAATGACCAGTGAGTTTTCAGATTAAAAACTGATAATTTATTTATTTATTTTTATATCAAACCTGTACTTTTAAGTGTTTATATCATGTGGGGGTTTTTAATCTTTAATAATTGTTCTGAAATAATTTATTTAAATCAACAATTGTGTGAAAGACCTGAAACCGAAACTAGCATGACTGTGGAGGTAGAAAAATAATAACACACAGTGTCAGTCTCTCAATATTTCAGACTTGAACACTAACAAGTACATGTAACTTATCTTTCATGTCATAAAATATGGACCTGGGGTTAGTGCATAAACCACAAATGAGACAGACCTGTTGGTTCAGTATGTTGCTATGCACTTTGAAACAGCATGCCTGCTGAGTGCCATCACATTGTGTCTGAAAGAAATCATAACCTTCCCAGAGGCCTCGCTAAAGGAGTCACTGACTTTTAATCGAAAGAGAAGTGACTGACATTCTTCTCTTGTTAGTGAATGAACTCACTGACTTTTTTCTCTTTGAGATAGCAAAAGAAGGCACAGAGTCTTTGCCTTGTTTAAGAAAAAGAAGTCAATGACTTCACTTCCTTTTGTTACCATTTCTTTTGTTGTACACAAAGTTGTTTATTTTGTTTGCAATACTTGTAATACTATTCTGTGCGGGTCATTTGGCATTTTTCAGTACATTGCCTCAGAAAAATATGACTGTAAACGGATAACAAGGCACGTACATTGTGCTACTAGTACTTACGCACTGTGTACCGTTAGTGTTATAAAGAAGGCTGCACATTTATGCCATTTTTATTTTCATTCTTTTTTGGAATTTTTGTATTCAAATTAACCATGCTAGACGGTACATAAATTCAAATTTGGAAGGTATTTATTAAACATTCCAATAAACTACATGTACTTGTGCCCCTGAACAAGAATTATTTAGTGACTTTTTGTCACACACAATTTAACATCTTTTTGCTAAGAGATTTACATTTCCTGATATCTTTTGTTGTGGTTTTAAATTTTACGATTTTTCTTTCTAATTTGCTATCAGTCACTGCAATTTTCAACATGTCAAGGTTAAAAAAGTATATTCCTTAAAATGTTATTGCCAACTAACCCTTGATTAAGTACATAATGAGTAGCAGTGCTTAGTAATTTGTAGTGAGGAAAATTGGGTGTCAATTATTTAGCAAAATATTCTGAAATATTCATTGCTTTTCCAAGCTTGATGAGCTCTGACGAAAAATGGTGTGTAATACATTATCATTGCAGAAGACAGTGATCGGTTAGCATAATGCAGTAAGATCACTAGAAAGCATCTCACAGGCCCCAAAACGATACGCTCTGTTTCACAAGCGAGCTGCCCTGAGAATTTCCACAGGTAGAGTGTGGATGTTTTGTAAGCCGTATAAAGTATTGGCAGGGAAGCTTCCTCCAAATCGTCCTGAACAGGATGCATGGCTTTTTTTTTCTAGTGGACGATTCTGTGAAATACACCAGCCGGGCCTGGATGCTTGCATATTTACTCGCCCTCATTTTTCTTTTCTTTGTTTTCCGCCTCCGTGAAATAAGATTCGGTGTTAACAAACTTCCAGAGGAGACATCGGCTTGAAACATTTTTTGGCTGCTGACTTGGTCACTTGATTTTGAGGGATGATATGCATACAGCGTGACTGAAATCTGTTCTTGTTTCCACAACCTAGATGCATGTGGTGAGTGGTTACAGCCTTGGTCTGTCTGCCATATGCTACTGCGGGGATCATCATCTGTTGTGACGGAGACGGATCTATTGGATCTTGAAGGACTACAAAAAGACAAGAAGCTTGCATTTTAGTTAAATGCGATGTACCCGTATGCATAGGTAATTATTTAATTGAAAGGGGCCATTTGCAAGTGCATTGTTTTTGCAAACTAGAAGTTTATATTTTTGAATTTTTATAAATGCCGTTATTTCAATTTTAAGAAAACTTGATGCTTTCTCTCGTAGTATTCTTTTAGAAATAGAACTCCAGGGATAAAAGTTTAGACATGTACCGTAATAGCATTTACCTCGCAAAGGCAACAGAGGCAAATGCGCCTATACCCCCTGGTCATTGCCTTGATGTCATTTGAAATGTCTAGTTGAAATAAAACAATTCCTCATAGAAAAAATCATCTTTCATGCTGAAGCTACATACATAGTAGGATGTCAAAGGTTGTTTGTAGCTAAAAACATTGCTTGTTTACATTTTTCTCACAAAAACACCTGCTGTGGATTTGGGAGTACTATTTCAAAACTGTTGCTTTTTAAATTCCTCAAAAGAAAATATTTAGTTTTTGGTTGACATCAATGCCATTCACATTTTTTTGTTCTCACCTGCAAAATGTTGTGGCTTTTTGTCTTACTTCCCACACAATGCAAATCTTTCAATTGTACTCTAATCTGCAATATTTCAGAGAAGAAAATTCTTCTTACATGAGAATTTGATAATCTTGATTGTGATAATGAAGTAAAAACTTTAATTTCTGTTCCATGTAAAACCAGTCATGATGCAAGTCACTCATCTGTACAGCCCCTGCTCCAACTCGGACCCAGAACCCAAGATCTCTGATGGTCAAGCCACGATAGAATGTACAACTAACTGTGTGGCAGGTCCATCCAGACAGCCAGAAGAGCTAGTAGTACCACTACTAGTACTACATGTACCAGCGGAGCAACAAAAACTTTTGCAACCTCTGCCAACAATCCCGGAAGATGTAAGTTAAGGAAGATCTTTCCTTGGAGCTGTGGCTCTGAGAAGCTACATGTGTTCTAAGTACTTAAAGGGACACGTTCTTGCCTTGGATCGGACGAGTTGGTCTATAAAAAGCGTTTGTAACCGTTTGTTATAAAATGCATTTTATGGTTAGAAAGATGTTTTAAAAGTAGAATACAATGATCCACACAAATATGCCTCGAAATTGCGTGGTTTTCCTTTTACTTTGCGAACTAACACGGTCGGCCATTTATGGGAGTCAAAAATCTGACTCCCATAAATGGCCGACCGTGTTAGTCGACATCTTTCTAACATATGCATTTTATAATAAACGGTTACAAACGCTTTTTATAGACCAACTCGTCCGATCCAATGCAACGTGTCCCTTTAAAGTTAAAGAGAAGTTACAATATAATTAGCAGGTCCTGAAATGTGCCATAATATTATTTGGGGGGAGGGATCCACGCCATCAAAAGTGTGGGAGTTTTCCCAGAGTGCATACAGGCTAGTTAATGGTTAATTACCCAGGTAATACAATTGGAGTGACTAAGAACTCTATGAAAATTTGTTCTTGACGGAAACAGTCAGATGCATCTAGGCCCTTATTACTATGTTCCACACCCAACACTATGTTAACCAATAGGTGGCGCCGCCTGGGAAGATCATTTCAGTACCACTATAACCAAGACGCAAAATGCAGTGAAAGTGACAAATTATACAGGCTTATTCCTAACGAGGTTCTTTTTGGGTGTGTGTGGTTTATGAAACTATCAAAAAAGTCCACTCGTCATACCCAATTGATTTTCATCATTTTTAAATGCAATTTTCTGAGTCTGGTCATTGGTGTGCTTGTGTATGGCATAGCTAAGTGTGCTACAGGATTTAAGGGTGTAGCTGCTGGCTTGCTTGCATTTTGCAACACAGTGCATGTTTGGCGCTAAGATGAATATCAACATTTAGAATGCTTACACTACATCCGTTAACCCCCCCCCCCCCCCCCTTCAATTATTTCTAGATATGTTGAATTCTTCAGAGCCCAATTTCATAACTCTGTTTTGCTGTACGAAAAATTTGACTTGTTAGCAAAGAATTTTCTTTGCTTACACAGCTGTACGTATCACATAAATATTTGGCACTTGCCCTGTAAGAGGAGAATGGTGATTGTGAAATGCAGAATCCCTCAGTTGCTGGGAGGGGGGGCATCCATACCCTCTTGATCTGCCACTAAAAAGTACTAAATACATAAAGCTTTATGTATGGAACACAGCCCATCATTGAAGATCGTTTCACAGAAACTGTAATTTGAATGGGTCAGTATTCGTGACAGTGTGTTATAAATATTAAAAGTGCCGACTCCTTTTTTTTTCGGGGGTTGGGGTGGAGGGGTTGGTTGTGGAAGGGAATGGGGAGTTTTAGGATCTCGTCAGTCCCGGTACCCACTACATCACCGGCAATGCAGGATGAGTTATACATCTGCTGGTATTATTCAAACAGGATGACTGATGGTCTCTTGCTGATTTGTCCATTATGGGGGGTGTCATCGGCTGAAATGTCAGGTTGAATCGTCACAGGGTGATGATACTCGGTCAAAATTATTCATTGATGACCAGTTTTCTTTTTCCAAGCATGGAAGACTTCTCCGAGGATGAATTTATTGATAAGATCCTTAATTCTGGTGGAAAATTTATTCTTTGGCACAACCAATGCAGTTACCGCCTTCCTTTTATTCAGTTTAGAAGAGGTACACATAGAAAATGTTGGGTTTGTTACTTTTCTCAAATTGAAAGCACCTTTCTTACCATATGTAATTCAAATCAAAGTTAGTGCAAATTTTTAAAAAGTGCAACTTTTAAAAAATAAAATAATAATCCAATATATTTCCTTGAACACTCACTAAAGATTTACAGTTTATCCAATAACTTTTTTAATTTTTGAGAAAAAATTTGTTTGCAGACATTTTAGCAAAACATTAATAAGTATGTTTACTCCATAAACAAATTTGTCATTATAAAATTCATGGCAATCTTGTTTGGATTAGAAGATCTTCTTCAAGACACAAGAAATATGATCTACATACATGTACAGCATGAAGATTTCTTCTTTCACTGTCAGAAAGGAGGGCTCATTTTTTTATTTCCATGAATACGTAGTGAACTTAAAAGCAAAACAAATGCAACATTCCCATCTGATTGAATTGCATTGTTTTATCGTTCATTCGGACAGAACATGTAAATTTATTTGACAGAGTTTACATGTTGTGTTGTTTGATACTTCATGTATAAGTCAAAAACACAATTCAACTTGACTGACATGGCTTGGTCAAAGCTTTATAAACAGGACAGACAAAACCACATCCTTAGATAAGCACCCAAGCCCCATGATTGTGGCTATCATTCAAGCAGAAATTTAATTAGTGATTTTACTAGAACAGTTGCCCCTTGCCAGGCCACAACAACTGTCACAACCACAATGATGAGTGCCAGATGTGGCAATTTGTGGTCACATAATTGGCTTTTGGGGTTATATGACCAAATACAAAACAATTATTTTTGTGTTTTGTTTATTTTTGTTATATACAATTTTTTATATTTTTTTTATTGCGACCTGGAATTTCCAAACTGTTTGAATGAAAAAGTGTTAGAATTTTATGCAATTACCAAAGTGGTACGATATTTTTATTCAAAGAGAGTACAGCTAGCCAAGGTTATCTGTGTTGTACACTATCTTGATTCAAAGACATTAAATATTTCACAACTTTTTTGATGGTCTAACTTGGAAATTAGTATTATACATAAATACTAACTTGGAAATTAGTATTATACATAAATATTATATTTCAAAAATCTTTTACAAAACACATACAATCTTTTTTAAACAAAGCTATGATTACTTTTTGTTGAATGACATTCTCGGAGGATAGTTTTGATAGTATTACTTGTGAAAACTGCAAGGAACGAACCACAAACCAAGACCAATTCATCCCTTTAAAATACTGTGTCTAATAACTGATGAAGCCCTGACTAGTTCTCACTGAAGTACAAGAGATAATTACTTTCACACCCATTTGCCTCAATGTCCTTGAAACTATCAAATACTAAAAGAGAAACAAGATGACTTTGAAAACGGACCTATAGAAAAACATTTTCTTCACTGATGGCAAATTGTCTTGCTTATTGAAAAATGAAGGAGATTGTCTGTATTTTAAACAATTATAAGAATGATACTTGACCAGAAGTGTTAGAAAAAAAAATAAGCGATAATTGTTAATCGCAGCAGTTACTTTTTATAAATGAGACTGCTGCAGATCTTCCTGGGAAAGAAATCTGCTTGAAATACTGTCAAGTGTAAGAAATTTGTTCAGACATCAAGGAAGACATTCCTGATTGTTTATGTTCCACGATTCACTGCAGGCATACCGTTCCCTATCACCCACGCACTAGTTAAGGTCTTGGAGCCAAGACTAGTCATAACCTTGCATCCAATAATAATAGCTCTTATATTGGGGATGACTTGTCACATTGTAGTTCTTAGAAAGGGGTGACCTAACCGCAAAATTTGACACATCTATGTATCTGTCATCCCAACAACAAAAATTGTAAGGAAGAAAAACATTTGATATTTGGATAATCACTTAAGGGATGACTGGAAGCGGTGTGTTCAGTGATGCATGGTGGTAAAGGATCATTGCTGTTATTATAGTGTTTTACCTTGTTGCATTGAGGTGCATAGCTTTGGACAAGTGTCTTTTATCTTTTGGCACTTTTTGTCAGGGTCATAACACACCACTCGTAAACTGGAAAGGTGGTTAAAAGTAATTTAATCAACTGTTTTTCCATTCTAATTTATCGGTAATCTCTTCCTCTCTTCCTTTTAGCAAGAGGAAGATATAGGATAAGTTGCTGGAAGTGTGCAGCGCTTTTGTTTTCAACTCTCTAGTGTCAACAAAAAATAGAACAAACCAGTGAAGTGTTAAAAGGTTGACTTTTTTAGAGGGCGTGGTGGTTCTGAGAAGATTGGTGTCTGTTTTTGAGATTGTATCTTGGTGAAATGTTGGCAACAACAAACATTTATTAAAATGATTTGAGCTTGCCTCTCCTCACTGGGCACGCTCGATGGTCTCAAGCGATTAAGACTTCTGCTGTAGAATAGCTGGGGTTTGGGGTTCAAATCCTCAACCGGTTAGCTTGTGGATTTGTTTTTTTGCATGACTTCAAATTTTATTTGTTAATTCTGGTTGTGTAGCCATGGGTTCTCGGAAAAGAGAACTTAATCTAGCCAAGTATCCCCATGGAGAGAAGACAAGGTTTTGGTTTTCAATGTGGGAGGAACACCCCAGAGAATTATTCCAGGGAAAACCCACGTTATCAGTTAGGAACTGAAAACCCAATCCACATAGTGCTCCCAGCAGGATTTGAACTAGAGGTGGAAGGTGAGGAAAGAAACCACTACCCAATCCAACCACCTTCAAAAGCAAATAATAAACTAAAAAACTATGCATTGAACCAGTACAACAATTACCTAAAACATTACATGTACACAAGTATGTGTTTCATGGAATTAAAGAGTTAGAATTTATTTTCTTTAAAAACTGATGTCAACAAATTCAGCAACCAAATGTTCTTCCACCATTGATTTTTTTCTCAAATTATGAACAGTTACAATTTGGTTTTTGAAATCACAATTTGTACTACAGCCTATATTTAATACATTTGTTTTGTATGAAATGTTTTCCCATTCATTTTCTCTTTTGCTACAAAGTTTGAAAACTCTTTACCAAAGTGGTAAGTTTGTATTCACTTTTGAAGATTGTAATCACATCTTTGAGTTTGTCACTTTTTTGCAGTGTTATTTCAAAGTTTGTTACTTTGAGTGATCTTGCAGAACCCAGCCCAATTCTGCTGCACCCCCTCCCCCCCCCCAACACACACCCTGCATTTACACCTATCCAAAAGTCAAAAGACAACAAAGGAAGCAAACATGGGGCAGATTGAATTTGGTTCTGATAATACTTGATAGTCACACCCTGTCCTTTGCCACCACGCCAAGCATTATGCCTGCACCGTCGAACCCCATCAATAATTCACCATCATGATATCCGCATCGACACTAGGCGCAAATAAATCTACTTAAAGATTCGGTCTCATCATGCATACATGCACGGCGGCTCGGCTGGATAATACATGAAACTTTGTCACTTTGACTCCGCTAGTCATCGTTTTTGATGCCGTCGCACTTCGCTGCCCCCACACACCCATCAATATTAGAATGTATATTCTGGCACGGCATAAATCAGGGTGCATCAAAATGCAACAATCAGGAATTTCAACAATCATTTTCTCATTAAAGACCCATAATTTGTGAGTTTTCATGAGTAGGAGTGGGGTTAGAGACCCTCATTTCAGGGGTTAGGTTGAAAGGAAGAAATAGAAAGAGATAGAGCTCTAAAGGAGAGAAGTTGGCGGGTTGTCTTGCCATTGATGATTAACCATTGATTGCTTTGTTAATGAGATGCAGCCTGTCTACTCACTGGAGGATTCTGCGATTCCCAATTGAGTGGCCTCACTGTAATTACTAGTCAGGAGTCCTCACGCTTATTTTTTTTCTTGGTCATTTTTCTCCCGGTTGCCGACCACGCCGACACGATGCCTGACTCCGCCAACTTGTGTTTGCTGAATCATAACTCTGTGCACGCTGTAATGGCACCTGAACTACAGAAGTGGAAACCCTACTTTGAGAAAGTAAGTATAAGTATTGAAACTTTCAAAGGTAGGGTATCGCTCAATTTTTTTTATTTTTTTTTCCTCCTTGTTTTTCTTAAGCGTTGTCGTCCAGTTGAGGTACAAGTATGGAGTAAAAGATTTTTCAAGCACAGTCTTCTGAATTTGGTGTAAAATTAAGTATTTTTGTATATATTTGATGTCAATTTTTGACCAAAAGATTATTGTTGTTGAAGATTCAGGCCTGATGCTTCGTTTTTGAAAGAGCAAAGGCACCAAGGTGTCTTCTCCCTGGTAAAGAGAACCTCTAAGAAAATATTTTAAATTTCTATTGGAACATTTTAAGGGGCACCAAGGCAATGACCAGGGGTTGCCTCTACTGCCTCCTTGAAGTATCAGGACTGAGATTCCACTGAATTTGTTTCCTTGTGTTTTTGTTGTATTTGGGGATGAAAACTTTTGGTCAGTTTGAAAAACCTGCATTTTGTGATATGGACATCAAGAGCACTGTTCAACATTTTGGGCTCTGTTTTAAGAGATTATGAACATTTGTCCTTTGAGAAAGACTAGCTTGGGTAGAACAAGAGGCTGGCCATTAACAATATTTTGCATTTGTACCATAGGTTCTTTTGGTTGGTACATGTAAGCACTTTGCAGCAACTAATTTAATTTTCTCAGATTAATGAATATAATATTGCATTTACTGTATTATTACACAAAAAAGAATGAAAAGAGTTAGGATACATTATTGTGTATTAAGGTTTTAATGACAAACTCCTGCTCAAATAACAATCAAAGAATCTCAGGTCAACTTGAAACGAGACCAAGAAGTCGACCATCTTTTGATGCATGATGTTTTAGCCAATCACTTGTTTACATGTACATCAAGGATGTTCTCATGAATATACAATGTACAAGGCTTAATTCACATAAAATCACATTGTAATAGATGAAGTGTCAATACATCATTGACTTTGTAAAGTCAAGCTGCATTTGTTTTTACTTGAAAATTTGCCAGGATCAATTTTTTGTTTGGGTCCTTTACTCAATTTTTTGAAAACTCAATTTGTTGTGTGTCGTGGCCAAGCGGTCAATCACACTGGACTCAAGATGTTGTGTTTCTGATCAGCAGAGTATGAGTTCGAGTTTTGGTTCGATTTTGGCACTTGTGTCCTTAAGTAAGACACTTATCCATTGCTGCTTCTTCCTTTGGATCGGTCGTAAATCCAGAGGTCCCGTGTGTTGTGTAATGACGTAGAAGAACCCAGTGACACTTACATGTACGTACATGTACCGCTAAGAGAAGGGGTTTGCCCGGGACGGTTTCTGGTAGTAGCTGCTGAATGCACCGTAGCACCTTGTAAACCCTTATAAGGTGCTATATGCCTTGGTGCCCTTTGAAATGTTACAGTAGAATTTTATATTTCCTTCATAGAAGTTGCCCTTTTGTCTTTTGTAAGGAAGATTGCCCTGCCCTTATAAGGGCAACGTATCAGGCATGAGACCTGAGATCACCACTCCCCAAAAAATCAAATTTCTGTTAACCGTTTTTGACAATGTGAGGAGCAATTCTTAAAAGAAAAACAAGTCAGTTGAATGAATGAATGAATAAACAGTTTTAAGAACCATTAAGGTTTCAGTATTCTCCCCAAGATTTTTTAAAAACAGTAGAGCATTCTGGACCAACATTTGGGAAGTTTGGCCTAAGCACACTGAGTTGAAATGAGGTCCTCTGAAAAGTTTTTTACTTGGTGATAAACTTTGAGACATAACTGTCTAATTTGGGGCATTCTAAATGTTTTTCTGTTTGTTTTTTTGTAAAATTGATCTGAAGTATTCCCCCCCAAAAAAATTAAAATAAAAATAAATAAAATTATCGGCCATAGTTCACATGTAATGGCCCCCAATTCGCATGTATCAGCCAGAAACGCTAGCTTGCTCATGGGTAGAAACCTGAATTTACCTATAGATGATTTTGCTATTTTGGAAAGGGTGTAGTTACACAATTGATTACATTTTAAGTTGTTGTTGCTTTGTAACTGGGCTTGATTAACAATCAATAAGCACCTCCTGGGTAAGAAATGGATCTCGAAAAGGTCATCTAAGAAGGTCATTTTATCTCGGAGTGTCACTTCCTAAATACTAGATGACTGGCAAAGGTTAAGTGGACTAGTTGACATTAAGAACGTGTCAAACTCTTGCCCATGGCATCATGAAACGTCCAAAGTTCAAAACTATTTCCATATTTCTTCCCCATGGGCAGTCAATCTATTCTTGTCATGGCTTCTTGTTGAGTTATTGTTTTGCATCTTGCTTTGGTATAGTGTACAGCAATTTTTTTTAAAACTTAGTTATCATCTTCATAATCATAAATATTTAAAAAAATCTCACTGCATGTAAACAAGTTCTTGTTAAATTCTTTTTATTATGCTTTCCGTGAACATTTCATCTGTAAAAGTTAGACTGTTGACCTGGTGTTGATTTATCCATAAGCTTCGTAGAAGCTCTGCAAATTATCCTGTTGACAACTTCAATTCAATGAGGATTTCCAATACATGCGCCACCTACAATAGGCATTGTTATCACATTGTTCCAAGAGAATTTACTTTTTACAATTAAATGGAAGTTTTGTGTTTAACTAATTCAAACTTCATACATTTAAATAAGTCATGCAGGATATTGACTTTTCTTATGATGTTCGCTTTGGTGACACACTGCAGCGTTTTCCCTGCTCATTCAAGTGTGAGGCGACCCACCTCACTCCTTCCAATGCCAACCTCAAGCTTAATTTTTGCCAATACATCACCCCCTTGCTGTGAAGTTTATGCTGTAAAAGGCAATACAAAAGGGTTCATTTTGTGTTATTTATGAGCTTTTTTCTTGACTTCTGTATAATGATGTAAAAATTGTACGTGCATTTTTACTAGCAGGGCAAGCAGGGCAGGCAGTAGCTCTGTGTGATGTTGGTGCAAGGGGTCAATACATGTACATACCCTATTAGTTTTGTGGACAGTGTGATATCTTTCATAATAAAAACAATAAGGTCATGCTGCATAATTTATTAGTAAACCCAAGGTGAGAATTCTGTACAGTTCTTTTTTTTTTCAGGGGAAAGCTGGACAATGTAGTACTTTTAAGTTCTTAGTGCTTCTCTCATTGAGAGGAAAATAGAATATCAATTTAAAAATGTTGTGTACGTGAAGTGCACCGTGTATAAACATGTCAAAACATTCAGTGCTGTTACAAGCTTCCTTTAAAGACTTGCCAAAAATACTGCTGTGAAAAGACAAAATGATTGCACTAATCTGAATGTGTGTAACCCTTTTCATCCGCACGCTTAAGCATGTACTTTTTAAATTCCTCTCAACTGTGAGTCAGCTAAGCTGAATTCTGCTAAAGTTTCTGCATCATTAAATATGCATGGATCTCTGATGAACCGCTCTCTTGATTCATTAAATCACCACCACACCTCCTCCACATGCCGACTGCAAATTCAAGGTCGGCAAAAACCTAATACAACATTTCTATTGAGCGGATGTGAGCCCCACCCCTCCTCCTCCCCCTTCCTTCTTTTAGAACTGTATACATGTATACTGTTTCAAGATGTGGGTCAGATGGAGGAAGAGACGATTGGGTTACCAAACTTCATCAGCTAAGGTGCTAGTGTGGAAAGCTAGACGGGTGGTGTAGCCTGACTCATGATTGATGACTCCTCACTGATGGTTAATCTATCACCATGAAGTCTGTAATATCCACAGGATCACTTGGGGTTGGGGTGGAAGGGGGGGTGCATGGTTTGAAAATAGAGTCTATGATACATTAATTGTGGGAATTATTTGCTGAGAAATGTTTGCATTGCAGTTCTGGCATCCATCCATAATCATAGTCCAATCCTATGAAAAACATGGAAAATGTACACTGAATCATTAGATGAATGGAGCAAAAACAGTACTACGAGCCATTCTCGTTAACTCTGTGAGTCTTTATTCACATATTTTGCTGTCAGATTCCCTGTACACAATAACAACAGATGGTAATGTTTATAGTACAAAAAGGGACCAGACTAAATTTCTTTACAGCCTCAGTTTGGTTCTGATGATTCAAATTTATTATAGTCATTTTCTATTTTGAATCTGATGATACATCAATAGACTAAACAGTTTGTGCTTGTAACAAGTTTGTGCAATGAATACATGCCGTATGTAGCAGTTTGTAACAATATGTAGCAGTTTGTAACAATATGTAGCAGTTTGTAACAATATGTAGCAGTTTGTAACAAATGTGTATGTATGAAGCAGTTTGCAAAAAATAGTTAGTGACATGATGTTTTGGCCCTACCAGAGTCTTTCTCGGAGGCTAAATCCTTTCTTGTAAGGGTTTAGGCTTCTAGAAAGATTCTGCTATGGTCGAAACTTCAAAAAGGCTTAAGCCTTTAAGAAAGACTCTGTTATTTTTTGCTAGGTCCTTTTGGTTGGTAAGCAGTTTGCAAAAGCGAATTCTTTTTTCTATGAAGCAATTCAAAACAAATGTGTTAATGTGTATACCACTAATGTTGTATGATTAAACAAAGAGTTTTTCTAAATACCAAAGTCTTATTTTGAAAGGTGAAGAGATTATAAATTATAGTAATTCAAAACATTTTGAAAGTTTTATTTCAAAAGTTTTGATTTGTCTTTGATCTGCTCATGACATTATTGGCATACAAATTTGTTCATGTAAATAATTTACAGACTGACTTCCCATGTGCACCTGAGTCACTCTCAGATTTTTTGCAACACCTCATGCCTTTTCTTCTGTTTGTTCCTCTACAAATAATGTTTTGTATATCTTGAAACTCAACTCAGGTCTGTCTTATCCACCTAACAAATCCATCTTTCATTATTTTCTGTTCAGTATTCATTTGTATGTTTAATTATTTACTTGGTCACTTTCTCAAAGAGAGATGATGAATTCCAATTAGATTCCTGTTATGGAATATATAGTCTGCTGAATTAATATTTAAGAACACATTCATACACATCTTAATGAATAAGTTTCTTAAGTTTATGATAATGGATGATAGTTTTGATTTTCTTTCCAATTCCAAAAGTTTTGCAAGAACTTCAGAAAGGTCAGGGTTAACTTATTTTATGCATAGCTTATGTCAGTCTGAAATATCTTTCATTTTGAATTCATAAATCGTCTCAATAACAGTGCTGCAGTCGATCAACCTTATCCAAATCTGAATCAGTCAAAGTCCGAGTCCTTTCCAAATCAGGGTCCAAGAACAAGTCCAGACAGTCCAAGTTTAAGTCAAATCCAAGTCTGAGTCCAAAATATGCATCAGAAATCAGAATTCAAGTCCTAGTCATCAGACTTCAAGTCCTAGTCATCAGACTTCAAGTCCAAGGCCAGACAAGTCAACAAGTCCAGTCTAAGTCTGAGAAAAAGTCCAAGACCAGACGGTGTAAGTCAAGTCCAAATCCAAGCTGTCCAAGTTCATCGCGAGTCAGTCCAACTCTGAGACTAAGTCCAAATCCAGACAATCCAAGTCAGAGACCAAGTCCAAAACATCCAGACAGTCCAAGTCAGAGACCAAGTCCAAGACAAAGTCCAGATCAAGACAGTCCAAGTAAGAAAAAAAGTACAGAAACAATACCTCTGGATTTACATCCCATCCAAAAGGACGAAGCAATAATGTTTACGTGTCTTATTTAAAGTACACGTGTCAAGAACGAGACTTGAACCAACACTCTGCTAGTCAGAAACACCAGAGCTTTAGTCCAGTGCCCTGGACTGCTCAACTACAACATGCCCTGAGACCAAATCGAAGTTCAGACAGTCCAAGTCCAAGGCCAAATTCAATTCCAGCGTCATGTTTCCACCCGGTTAAAGCACTGTAATCCCAGGAATACCTCTCTTATGGCAGACAGTGATGATAAGTTCCATTGTCTGAACAGCCCAAGGCCAAGTTCAAGTCTTTAGTATTCAAATCCTAAGCTAAGTCCACCTCAAATCAAATAGTGACTTTGGACCCAATTGTGCCAGTCAAGTCATGAGTTCCACATTAATTGTGCGGCTTCATGCCAAAATAATGCAGTTCCTGTCTATAATTTAAAAAAGGGTTTTTTTGCTCATCAAAAAATGAGATAGAGAGCTTTCAAATTAACACCTACATGTATCTTATCATTTAGGCCTTACAGCATTGTACTGGAGAGTATTCCTCAACATACATGTATGGATTGTTGAAAACATCACATCCCATTGGTATTATGGCTGGTGCTGTTGTCTTCACTTTTAATGCTATTCATCATTTCCAAGAGGTGCCTTGCTTGACATGGGGCATCACATTCTTTTAATTATGTGCAAATGTGCACAAACTTGAACTGATGTTCACTGCATTGATGTAATAACCATACGATGCTATTTTGTAGGTTTGCATGTATAAAGCACATACTAGAATAATTTTACTGAATGATTTGTCAGTTTTTGAAGGTTGATTGATTGCTTTGGAAATGAGTTTACCACATGATATCACAAATTATATTACATACTGGGGTGTTACCTTTATCATACAATCATTGGAAGGATCAGTCGATACTATAGGAGGGTGGACTGTCACTGGATGATTTTGTACTAGGTACATGCTAGCATATGCATGTATTCCTATCTGTCACCATTTTTACGAAGAGCCACCTTAAAATGACAAATTATTGAGTGATATACAATAGGAAGGAGTATATCTCAATAAATGCATTTTGTGTGTTCACGAAGAGCCACACATCCCCAAAGATGATTATAATACATTGCAACAGAAGAGCGTAGGTGTAGGTGAAATCGTTTTGGGGGTTTCACGAAGTGCCACCAACATGTATGTCAGTTTGCATGTGAGATGAAGTTCACAAAATGCCCATTTATCACATAATCATGTGCAGGAGATCGAGTAAGCAACAGGAGGGTTGAGTTAGAACTGTATATTCTTTACATGATATCATAATCGCAGGCTGGCATTTACATGTTTTTATCTTTCAAAACAATAGTGAATGATATTAAATGGTCTGATAGTAGGAGGGTTGACTGTGTACTTTGTAGACCTATATACATTCAATACATAATATTGCAGGCAAGCATAGTTATATGTGTCATTCCAAACAACAGTGAATGGTATTAAATGGTCTGACAGTAGGAGGGTTGACTGTCTGTAGATCTACGTACATGTATGCCCTTCACCCCATGATATTATATTGCAGGAATAGCTTAAATCTGTCATTCAAAAGCAAAGTTGGTGTTATTGATTGGTCAGAAAGTAGGAGGGTTGACTGTACTGTGTATGTATTCACTACACGGTATCATAATATTGCTTTCACAATAATAAATATACATATTGTCTGTACCTCAAAATGATCGATATTGAACCAGTAATTGCTTTATTTATATCCACTTTCATTTATCTTCTTGTAGTTTGATGTTGAAGGGAAGGGTAATATCAGCATGGAAGCATTCCAAGTGATCCTTTACAAGCACGGATTGAAGGATGAAATAGATCCCCACAAGCTGGAAGTCCTGGAAGCCACCATTGAGGATAACACCTGTGGAAGACTAAGCTACCAAGAGTTTGTCAATATTGTAAGTCATCCTCATTATATAAATGTGGTGTTCATTCAGTCATATAATAAAAATAAAAATAGTTAAACATTTATACCACCATATCTGTCCCATGAAACTCAAGGTGCACAAAGGAAAAACTTTTTCTTTGCAGTTATTAATACAATCTTCATTCTCACATAAGAGGTATTTTTTAGTAAAATTACCTCTCTAGACTGGCGTCACACCAGATACTGTCTGCCCATGGTTTGCCATTTTGGGGAGTCAAATTTCATAATAAAATGGTGCAGGTGTAACCGCACATGCGTCGCCTAGAATGTGCACTGTTCAGTATAACACACAAGGGAATCTGACTTCCAATGAGGGGCAACCAAGATTTATTGTGGGTGATGACATTATGCATGTCAGGTGAATTAGGTCAATAAGGCCCATTATCATAGAGCTGTTTTGCTGAGAGGATTGCTTAGCGAAGTTGTGTGGTGAGCAAGATTTTGGGAAAACGTGGTATAGCCACATTGTACAGTACACACAGCCAAATTTCAAAAAGCGGTGAATCAGGATATATTGCTAAACAGGGTTTTTTGGGGGCTGGCAAGCCAAAATTATTATGGAACCAGTCACAAGCAGACAGCATGGTAACCTACAGCGTATTTATGCTTAAGCAAACCATGTCTGTGCTTAGGGACTTTTTGTACAGTATGAATTTGGGCCCATGAGGCTCTGTGAAATAAGCCCAACTTTAGACCTGTTTAGATTAGTTTTGTGGAACTGTGGAACCATCCTCTCCAAAATTTCTGATTTTCTGACAGCTCAATTAGCGTCAATAACAAGATAAAAAGGAAAACAAGAAGAAATGTTCCAGTTTTTGATGTGGGAGAAAAACCCTAAATGGGAACCCACACAACAGGTAGGGACTGAAAACCCAATCCACATGCAAGGCTCCGGGTCTGAGGTGGGATTCGAACAGGGGTTCACAGAGATGAAAGTCGAAGAAAGAAACCACTAAGCCAACCTGATCCTCTCATACTCATATCTGAAGTTCCGCTTTTTGCTATCACATTAATGATTAAATATTTTGGCATGACCATCTTTCCTCTATGAAAGAAGGTTGAACCCCGCCCCTGGATAAAAGTCCAGACTGACTATGAAACAACAATCCCATCATGATGGAAAACACTGGTTAAGGCCTGTAAGGTTTATGCACTCTGTGCAGATGGTGCACTGATGAGCAAAACAGTCTAATCTGACCGTGTAGTGTGTACCATTAGAGACATCACTCTACACCCACGTGCATCAAAGAGGATCACCAACAGTCTGAAATGTAATTCCTTGTTATCTTCTGGACTCATTTTAACTCAAAAGTCAACGCCCTTATTATGGTGAACTTTGTTTTTTGCCGACTGCCGACAAGTGTCTTGTACTTTTGGTCTGCAATTCTTATGACAGACTGTCTTGATTAGATTTAAAGGCACCTGGCAGTGGTATTTTTTCAAAATAAAGCTTTTGTCATTAATATATACATTTTTATGAGTGGAATGTGAATAAACAATTTGCTAAGGTTAAAAAATTGTATTTTTCTTTTAATTACAAATTAAAAAATAGGCCCCCCTTTACATGGCGCTGTTCGTGACGTCAATCGAGGCAGGAGAAAATGTGTAGTCTGGCCCTGTACATTACGTCTGGGTACCTGATCAGTTTGATGCGTTTTCGTATTCGGACGTCACCACCCAATGCAATCCTAGGACAGTACTGTACAGTCGACTAATACGAGACGCCAGTTTATACGAGGTTTTTCACCGGTCCCGAACTGTCCCATGCGCGTTTCTATGTCTTAAAAACGGAAGATACGAGCATGGTCATAACGAGAACACGGATAATACGAGGTATTGTTTTTCCACCAGAAACATTTCGCTGGTAACCTAAGCTTCACTGCAACTTCCCTTGCACACTACTACCAACGAAAAAATCCCCGGGCTATCCAAGTGTTCGCTGCATAGCGCTGAAAACGACGTCGGACCGGACCACTTTGCCCTCGTTAGCCTAACTTTCGATGCCCGTAACTGCCTATATTTGGGATCTGCAGGACAAAAAATGCTGGCTGACCCCATCTTTAGTCGTTTTGCTGCATCCAGCTGCAATTTTCGCAGGAAAAATGCAAGAAAAACCCCCTTTTGGATACCCAAACGAAACGTACAATCTCACTACTTGCACGTGTATATACAACGTAAATGCAGGCAAGTTCGAGTGGGGTCGATGTTCAATCGAGGCGAAGTCTTCCTCGATTGACGTCACAAAAAGGGATGGGCGGAGTCGCCCCCAAACAACTTTATCTATTTTTTTAACATATAAATACTGACAAACAATTACTCAAAAAATAGTTTTATTGTTAATATACATATACTCTTATATTAAAAAAAAAAAAAAATCTATTTCCAGGTGCCTTTAAGTTTCAGAAAGAATTGAAAACAAATGTGATTTTCTTTTTATTGATGTAATAGTGTTACAACTTACAATATTAAGTGGTTGCTGAAGGCTTAAAAGTGGTATATACATACAGTCAATGGTCACAGGGCTCAAATTTTACACTGGACCACAGGCCAGAAGCAAGAGATTGTAGTTTTTGGCTAGTAAACTCATAACCAGCCAAGTCCAATTGTCTTGTGTTTTTTTATAATCGGGGAGATTTTCAATTAGTTTATCAGAACATGGAAAGATTAGTTTTTTTTCAGGAAACTTTCTTTAGAATCAGGGAGAGTTTGAAGCTCTGCCCAGAGCTAATGGCTCATCCAAAGGACAAATCAATTATGGTTAAGTATCTTGCTCAAGGACACACAAGCCACAACCGGGGCTTGAACCCCACACTCTGCTGATCATAAACACCAGAGTTTGAGTCCAGTGTGCTTGCTTGGCCACGACACACCAATGCCATTAAACAGCAGTAACAATCTTGTAAATCCTCCTATTGCTTGGTTCCTTTTTTAACAGATGAGTGACAAACGAACCCTGAGTTTCTCCATAGCCATCCGAACTCACGGGGAGAACTACAGTGCTGAGAGTACCCTTCAGCTGACCACGCCCTCCCCTCCGTACAGGGAGCGACTCCTCACATTTGTAGCAGACGAGGTCCTGACCAATGAGGATGACAGGAGAAACTTCCGCAGTAACTTCCTTTGGTGTCTTCCCCCGCTGTTCATGCTGTCAATCAGCTGCGTTGAGGTGAGAGAAAAAAGGATTTGTCTCATTATCCGTGTGTTTTGGGGAGGTTTTTTTATTTTTTTTATTAACTCTGGTTGTGAAGCAAATGATTCTCAGAAAAGGGAACTTAATCACTGTACTAGCCAAGAACACCATGGAGTAAAGACAAGGAAGAAAGATTCAGTTTTAGATGTGGGAGGGAAAACCCCAGATAATTATTACATAGGTAGGGACTGAAAACCCAATCCATATAGTGCCCCGGCAGGATTCGAATCAGGATCCTAGAGGTGGAAGGCGAGGAGAAAAACCACTATGCAAACCAGACCTCCCCTGTTTTGATGAGTTTACAGGAGAGAGGCGTATGTCCACTTTTTTTTTCAAATCTAGGAAGGAGTTTGTATTCCTCAGTTTCCGTAAACTTGTAATGGTTGATTGGTGACTCTTTCAATATTTCAACATAGAACAATTGATTACAGCAACCGTGTTTGTATGGGGCATAGTTCTGGAGGATAAATGATGCAGGCAGCTTGTCTTTAGCTACATATAGATAGGGATTTATTTTGACATGGCAGTCACACTTCCACATCAACCCTTATTTACATGTAACATAATGAGTTTAACTAATGCTGTATTAAATCATAACATTATTCATTAAACGTTTGAATCAAAGAACCAGGGTCTAATTTTATTATATATAAAAAGATATTGCTAAATATCGCTAAGAATAAAATGAGTGGGTACCAGTCACAACAATATAAACATTATGTAGTTTGGCTGGTAACCTATTTCTGCTAAGCCACGTTTGTCTTTGCTTAGCAAATTTTTGTGCTTAAAGGCTATCTATGAATTATCTCAGTGTCGTTAGAATTCACATTGCATAATTTTCATTCCCATGTTAAAGCTGACCCACTGTTGCAGCAAGCAAGCATTTTGAGTATTCAAAATGCATTAATAGAATAGAATATCATGTATGCCCTGCATTTGTCACCTCATTATCACTCCTTGGGTATGGTCTGAGCGTGGTTTCTGTCTGCCAGTCACAGTCATGCCTTGTTCGATGGCACACCCAGGAAATATACTCCGGAGCGGGCTGAGAAGTCAAGTCTACCTTCAGTGGGTGTAGAAAAAGGCCTTGGGGATACAAAATGAAACACTAAAACACAACAGGTTTTGGATGTGCATGTGCCAACCGCTTTTCAATGCCTTAAACTCAGTGGTCTAACCAGAGGGGGGCGGGGTGGGGTGGGGTGGGGTGCTGGAGGCCTCATCCCCCTACCAAATTATGTCTTTGCTTCCGCTTGTTGTCCCCCCCCCCCCCCCCCCCCCCCGATTAAAATGTCTGGTTTTGCCACCATTGCCTAAACTCTCCAGTTAGTAACAATTTCCCCCAGTCTGCCCCTTGGGTGCACTACTGTTTCATATTAGATGTTCCATTAGAAATAACACTATTTATATTTTATGAATATATGTCGGTGAGACTGTAGATTTAAAGATATGTTAATTAGTTTAAAAACTAGTTTGCATGTTTCAAAGATCAGTTTTATTGTTCACTTTCTCAAATCCAAAGAAGAAGAACTTAAGACTTGAAAGATTCAAAATCATAATTTTTTTATTTATTTATTTTTTACCAGAGGTACCCAGCAGCTACAAACAAACAATAATATAAAAAGAAAATGACTTTAAAATTATCAAAACCAAAAAGATTATTAAACAAGTTTCAATCTGAGAGTTCACTGATTATAAACATTGATATAGTACCATTCCTTCACAGAAGTGCTTCCATGTAAAATCCTGTCAAAGTTGAGAAAATAGTGTTTGAATACCCCAAAAGTGCCATTGCTGATTCTGTTTGCCACATTCCTGATTGTAAGCATGTTCACAAATTCCCTGACAACCGTTCGCTCCTATGCCACAAGGGGTTTTTCTCCAGGCCCTTCGATTTTCCTCCCTCCGGAAAAATCAAATACTTTTGATCTCTTGCTGTGCTACATGGTCATGGGTCAAATTGGCTGGTTGCCAAAGGCACCTTTACAATTTGCATGCCTGCCACTCGAATACGTTGTAGCAGCGTCCTTTGCAATTCAGCCTCTCAGCTGCAACTAAGGATGATAAGCCTGTCAAACTAGTATTGTTTTTACTCGCTGAAAAACATCGCTGAAAAACATCAACAAAATTTCATTGCATCCATTGAATCAAACCACTTAATTTGGCTGGTTATGGTCTGTAAATTGAAAACCAGACAATAATTTGCCTTCCAGAAACCTGTGATGTAACAAACCTTTAAAATACAACCTCAAATAATATTAACTGCATGAAAATTTGTAGCATGATGTCCAAATATTTCTGATGGTTCTTCATGTTCTTCAGGCCTGGCATTTCATCTGTGAGAGGGCATGGCCATTTTCATTTTCACTTCCATTGGAAAATCCACAAGTCTGTGGGAAACTTTTGAAAGGTCAACAAGGCCAAGACTAGGGCAATGTAGGCCGTGGCCTCCCTGTAATTCCAGGCCTGGTTCTTTTCATTCTGTTAGAGCATGATCGCGCCCCGTTAACTTTTGCATCTTGCAGCAACGTGTGAGATAGTGAGGTAAAACTGACACATTACGATACAAGCTTGCACCGTCAGGTGTGATACGCAAGATGTTGCAAATCCACTGGGAGTCTTTGACAGTGCACTGACGATGACACTACTCCTCTGGAGAAAACAAATGTGTACAGAAAAACCTTCAAATGTGTGTCAAACAGTTCGTGAAAGAACACAGTGTGTTCATTTTTTTGAATAACTTTCGTGGGGTAATTTTAAATCATGCAAGGAACTTAAATTTATTGAAACGTTCTCCTACTTGGACACATAGACAAAGATTAGGTGCATCCCCTTGAGGTGATCCCTCTCGAGGTGATCCCTCTCCTGCTGCTTCCTAAGTTGTATCGAAATCTTCGGGTGTGCTGTGATCCCTGGTTATACGGCAGTTGTATGGCCTCGAACTAGCCCCTTGAACAAAGATATTGACAAATTAGGTAGACCGCCAACATTAGGGCTAGTAAGCGCAGTTGGTAGAGCGCCAGCATGTTAACTCGGAGCTCGTAGGTTTAAATCCCATTCTGGTAAATTTTTTCTCTGCTCACCACAAAATGTCATATTGTGAGTTTTATTAAAAAACACAACATGGTGAAAAAAAGGAAAGTCGCCTTTGGGGTCATGTATTAGAAAGATGCAGCAGGTTTTCTCCAGAACCTTGTGTGTGGTGTTCTATTAAGAGGGTGGCAGGGGGCAAGTCCAGCATTTGATTTCTCATGAGAGTCCTTCTTTCCCTGGGATTTTTTTTTTTTTTTTTTTCTGACTCAAAATGCGGAGACACAGTCATGCATTTTAAGTATTTTTTACCCAAAGACCATCTTAGTCAGGGGGCATTATTGTTTGAAGATATTAACCCACTCACCTACTTATCAAGAGTTCAAAGCTTTTGTAATTTTAGTTTGAAGTTTTTTAAGAGTCTTTCAAAGTATAACACTTATCTTTGAAGCTTCTAAGAATAGAACACTATAAAAGAGTGAGATGATTTTCTTACATACAGGTTGCTAAATATTACACATCCGCACTTCAAATTCTCTCAACGTACTCGATTTGAGCTCTTTGTTGTGCGACCCGGTGTTAGGCAAGGTGTTATGCGTTCACCCCCGCGGGAATTCAATCACCCGGATCCAAGGCAACTGAAATTATTCCATGTTTGCACAGTCAAGATTATGTTGTCCTTGTTAATGACTAAATGCTATCAAGGATGATTAAAGCAAACAACATTTTCTGCCCAGAGATTTTGGTGCTAAGAAGCTGTGTGTTTGTTGACACCAGCAGCAATAACTATCCAGTAGACATGAACCACTTTGGGTCATTCCATCCCAGCAAAAACCAATTGGCATGATTGAGAGCAGATCCATTGGAGTCATTCAGGAGGGGCCACACTTTATGAGAAGACCTTTCACAAATAATTGGAAAATGAATATTTTATGTACATGTGTACTAGATAAGTTCATGTTTCCATCAGCCACTTTAATTGATTGAAACTTTATGATTTTTTTAAATAATCATTAGCAAATATCAACATTTAAGTCACATAAAAAACATTCAGAGAATTAAATTGTGTACTACTTGTGGTCAGTGTAAACAAGAGTGACTCTGCAGTCGCTCTACAATAAACCTGAAAATCAGGCCAACCTCTTTTTGTTAAAACTCCAGCATGGTCTTCAAGTTTATGGAATACCAACCTTGGCCCAATTAAACCATGATGTTTAGATTTCAACTATTTCTCTCTAGTAGTCGTTATACTGTAGGTTGAAATGTTCTGCCAAATGTATTGCCCATTGCGTGACATGGAGCACACCTCCAAACACTGCGCTTACCATTTCCACCATTTTAGGAGTCAATTCCTTTGTGTAAATTTTGATTGGCGTACAGGATAGGCATGTGTAATGTGCGCTGCATGACGTGAAGTGGGTCAATGGTCAGGTTTCAAAAGCATTGTAAACCACGGTCGAACAGCACCGAGCAGGAATATGAGGGCATGTCCGAATTGGTGGCTATGGCTATGTGCTATGGCTGGATCGCCACGTCCTCATGCATTGAAGTATAGGATGTCCTTAGCAACAGTCCTAGCTGTAGCTGTAGGCGCCAATTCTGATACAGCCTCAAATGTTCACAAAGCTTTGTATACTGTAAGCCATTTGCAAGATTTTGTAAAAATGTCTGGTACAAGTAAACAGTCAAAATTGAACTCGCCAGACTAAAGACATGGTTTGCAGGCAAGCTAGCTTTTGTACAGCAATCTCTAGATGGGCAAATCTGGGTACCGTTGTGGCGTACACATTTATCTAGAATTGATGGGTATTCTTCATTTCTTATGTTAGTAACTAGACAAAAGCTTGCCTAGAACCATCGGACATAGAAACTGTCTCTATAGTCTGAGAATTCAAATTAAAGCGGTTTGTGACTGAGCAAGTCACTGTATCAGACATTATTCAAATCTAACTCGCGTGGATTATTGACTATCAAAGTCTACCAAAACGTTCAAGCAATATGTTATAGTTAGAGTCAGTGAATGTACATGTATGCAGCCATGCACTTCGCACAACTAATTCCACCATGGAAAACAGTATCACGTAAACACGTGCATCGTTTTTGGCAGCATCGTTAAAATACAATTTCACAGATGATCGGTTGCAGAGATTAGCAGTACTTAATAACTTGAGTCAAAGTCGGACATACCTACAAGTTAAATTCCACCAAATTAACCTGCAATCTGGCCTCTAATATAAGTGGGGTGTCATAACCAAGTGGTCTAGTTCAAATGACCCAAGCTCTGGTGTTGTCAGCAGCAGAGTGTGGGTTCGAATCCCGGTCATGACACTTGTGACACTTGTGCACAATTGTGCACAATTGCTACATAAAAAGTTGGTGAGGTAGTGCATTCTGCTCTACAAGCAAGGCTTTTAGTGGATGATACCCATGCCTACATCCTTACGTATTGTGAAGGGGGTAACCCTGTTTCAGCCCGATTAGTAGGTAGCAACGTGCCCCTGGTGGCAGTTGATTTTGGTCGTCAGGTCGTTAGCCCACATCGGTTAAATGTAGACCTCACCTTGAAGTGGCCGTCCCTGGCCTTGCGATGTTATGCAATCTCTCATTTACATTTTTTTTGTAATATAAAAAAACCCTTTTAAAACAAAAAATGACAAAGCTGCGGTGCCATTTTAATGGATCCTTTTTCCTTGCACCTTGTAAATGCATGTAATTGGCTGTATGAAATGGCGCCCACGCTGAGCATGCAGACTAATTTTTTTGTTGGCATTATATTTACCGACTGACGGACATTGCGGAGAACAACGCGGAAGTAGAAGATGAAGCTTGTATTAAAGCAATGGTGTAGAAGTGTTGCAGTAAATAACATAGTCAAAGTTTAAATCATGAAATGAGATTGCCTTTTCTAAATCTCCTGCAAAATTTATTTTAGTGATACAGACTTGCACACCTCATGAGTTGGATTACTACATTTATAGACATTTATAGAATACTATTGTATTCAAAAAGGCTTCTGGTGTTTTCTTAGCTTTAGAACGCCATCTTCCATTTAGGAGCAAGTCACAATTGTTATATTTTGAATACATGTACTAATAGCTTCCTTACGCATCTCTGTTTTCTTACGAACCCAATATGCCGTTGTTCTCCCTGTCTTCAGTAGCTTGGCTTCTACATTGGCATTGGGGTCAACATGACCCGTTCGGACATCAACGCCACCTTGGCTGAATTCTGGACAGGACCTGTCCCCAAAAACAGCTGGATCATCTTCGACCCGGAGAACAAGATTCAGTTCTGGAGATTTGCTACATATATTTTTATACATGGAGGGTAGGTTCATTTACTGGTATTTCAATTAATTAAAGTACACTGCACTGGGCTCTAGGACCATCCAATTTGGATGCACTAATTGTGTAATCTTTAAATCCTTAGGAAAATATCTACAAGACTACCAATAGCGTCAAGTGGTACATCGATAACTGTCATGCACTAATCTTAGCAACCTCTGTACATGTTTGTAAGCAGACAGACTGGAGACTTGCACACCATTGCAGTACATGTATTAACGGGATGTCACAATCCTTGAGCAGCTATAATAGAGGGCGCTGTTTCTCTTTCTTTTTTTGTGTTGAGCCAGAATGCTACATTGAAGAGAATGTTTGGAAAGTCATTTTGTTTTTCAGCATTTGAGTGTCAAATGATGATTTTTAATCCTTGAGTCTGGCCAATTGAAAGGCTATATAATGCATTGTGTATTGGGGATATTCTAGAGAAGAGTCCAATGCAGGGGAGCTCGTGAATTCATACATGATACCTGGTGAATCCAGAAAAATGCTCAAGACTGCTATCAACAAGCAATTTTAGGTCACCCATTCTATTTGAAAGTCATATATTGTATATACATAAAAGTTTGATATCATTTAATAAGTACTCTTTTGGACTCATGCATGCAACTTTTCGGCTGATCAGCCATAGAAAATGAGTTGAAATAGTCACAGAAATGCTGAGGTCCTGATCGAACAGGGGATGTAAGACGCTTGGCTTGAAAAAGCACATAATAAACATGCGTCATTATTTATCTTTTCGTTGCAGTTTAGAGCATCTTCTTTTTAACATAGCTGTACAAGTGTTACTTGGTGTTGCCATGGAGATGGTGCATGGGTCAAGGCGAATAGGGAGTCTTTACCTATCGGCAGTAGCTGCAGGTAAGATTGGGTTATGTTCAGGGCCTTATTTCATTGGTCTGCTTACCATCTTGCGATCACCATTCTTTGCTTACAGGGCATGCACTAAGTTTCTGCAGGAGCTGTGTCAGCGAAGAATGCCTAGTAACAAGGAGTACACACGCGCATTTTTAAGCAGAAATTCCCTGATACTATTATTTCTCTGCTTGTATACAACATTTTGAAATTGCTTTCCTCTTTTGGAATGTTATCCTTCAGCCTATAATGTGGAGTCTGCTCATAAAGAATTGTGATTGCATTTCTTGAATACCAGTACATCATAATGAAAAAAACATGAGCACTGTATAATCTCTTTACTAGTGATGATAAAGCAGTGTACATATACACCCACATTCAAACTGCATGCTACAACTCAGAAGCAATTATTGGCCTCGGGTTTCCTTGGTACAGTACCAAGTTAAGCCAGCCTACTTGCTTACCTTCAATCAACCTTGGCAATAATCCTGTTGGGGCTTAGTCTAAATAATGTATATATACAAGATAGGAGGAATAGGAGTTTGTCCCATTCTTGCTATCTACTGATGAAGCAGGTGTATCACGCTGTAGATAAAACCACAACCCAGAAGCAATTACAGGTTCCATGTCCCTATTGTACACAGAAAGCCAACATACTACCCTACCTTCAACCAGCCATAGCTATATGCCCTGTAGGTATTCTTAATGTATGAAGCTATGAGAAGAGTTTGCACTAGTCTTGTTATTTACCGAATGTGTAAATGTTGCAGACGATACACAACCCACACGCTTTAAGCTTCAACCCAGAAGCAATTACTACTGGCTACATGTAACCCAACAGGGAATTCGGTCAAAATGTAAAGCTAGGGGGCGAGGGGTTTACACAAGTCTTACTTTCTACTGACTGTGCAAATGTTGCCGACTCTGGACATCACAAGATGTAGGCTATAAACCCTGAAGCAATTACTGGCTGCAGGTCCCTATTGGACCCACAAAGCCAACATAATGTTCTTCATGGATGCCTACCTGTCCTTTAAACATCCTTAGCTGCAACCCATCAGGGGTACATTCAAAGCGTAATCTAACAGGTAAGGAGTTTGCCTCAGTCTATCTTTCTAGCTTGAGCAACCATGGCAGGCTCTTGGCACACCCACAAGATGTAGGCTGCAACCCAGAAGCAATTACCAACTCTTAGGTCCCCCGGTACCCAGCATGTATTTCTTAATCCCTGTCTCTCATCAATCTAGCTTCAACCGTGCCAGGGATTCACTCACAATATGTGCCGCTATGACTGAGGGTAACCGTTTATCCTATCGGATGGGTTGGTATTCAAGCTGACTGCACTCAACACTTGCAACCCATAAGCAATTAACCAAATCAAGTCCCTTGGTACTCTAGCCTCCAGATTCTCAAAGCAGACACATTTAATCCTTACTTTATGAACCTCTGCTGGGGGATTAAGAATGTGGAGTAGCAGGAAGAAAATAATTCTGATGTAAATGTTTGTACGAGGCGGCCGATGGACGCTATATTACCTTGGGACTAATGTTCACTCAGCCGTTATCCGTTCATGATTAAAACATGTCATGATTAAAACACTGCTACAGACAATACATAAAATTGACTATAAGAGTCTGGGTCTTGTCTGAGTTATGGGTTGATATGACAAAGAAAAAAATCATTAAGAAAATGTATGTTTTGAAATATTCACAATACTCTGCAGACAAATTAAGAAAATAATCTTTGTGCTGCCACATTTAACTGGTCAGTAAGGTCATAATCAGGTCTGTTTGGTTGGCGTAGTGGTCTCTTTCCTTGCCTTCCACTTAGGACCCTGGTTCGAATCTTGCCGGGGGCACTAGGTGGATTGGGTTTTCAGTCCCTACCTGATGACCTGAGTTTTCCCTGGTTTAGATCTCTTAGGTTTTCCTTCCACAAAACTGAAACTAAAACTTCCTTCCTTGTCTTCTTTCCACGGGGTATTGGTTGGTATATAGGGATTAAGTTCACTTTTCTGAGAATCTTGTTGAGTTCACAACCAAAATAACTAAAATAAAAACAGTTACCGGTACCCTGTTACCCCCCACCCCCCAACAAAAATAAATTAACAAATTATATCCTAATCAAAAAAGTTGGCATATGGAATTGCAGCCAACTATTGTTTTTCATCAGCATGTTTTATTGATCAGCCAAGGTAATTTAATTCCTGCTGAATTTGCTTCTAACTTTATATTTTGTGTCTTCCGACATGCTCACCACGTTGGTTTTTAGGGAATGTCTGAAACAAGCTCTGAATCCAGCGAGTCTATCGTTGCCTGCAATGCTCGTTCACACAAAGACAAAAGTGCCTCGTGACCTGCACCCATGGCGTCTAATATAGGGGCATTTCCTATTGGACGTATTTGAATAACAATGCAACTGTGATTATTATTTAGAGAAATCTAAATAAATTTCATTCATTGATATAATTTTCAAATTTTCGTTCCTAACAACATCACTCTGTCAAAAAAAGGGAAAAAGTGGGTCTCTTTATGTTTATGCAGTCATTATAGCAAATTTAATTGCATACACTTGGAGTCAGACCAGTTGGACGGCACATATTATAAATGATTCATTATTGATACTGATGATGACTCAACTCTATATATTAACCTTAGTTTTTTTCTGACTGTACAAATTTCTTAATCATTTGGTGCTCATGTTTTTTTCTCTCTTTTTTTCACTCGTTAAAATAAATGCAATCAAATCGGAGCTTGAATGAAAAATAGTCTGAGTCCTTTTTGATATAAGGTGCATTCATTAATCATGATACTTATTGTATACAGAATACTGAACAATATGTGATTTATTGTGTCTCAACAGGTTCCATGGGTTCGTCTGTTCTGGACAGGACTAGTTTTCTATGTGGTGCTTCAGCGGGCTCTTACGCACTCTTGACTGCTCACCTTGCCAATGTATTGTTGGTAAGTTTTGTTCTAAAACCCCCTTTCCTTCACCATAGGACGTGGCATGCCATGGATGAGCACTGGACTCAAAATCTGGTGTTTTCGATCAGCAAAATGTGGGTTCGAGTCCCGGTCTTGACAGTTGTGTCCTTAACCAATACACATTCTTCACCATTATTGCTTTGTCCTTTGGTTGGGATATAAAACCATAGATCTCGCGCCCTGTGTAATGCACGTAAAAGAACCCAGTTACACTTGTCGCTGAGAGAAGGGGTTTGTGCCGTTGTCTCTTAGGTTACACGGTTGCTGGACTCCATTTCGGTTAAAATGTAGCACAATTGAATGTGCAGTCTAGTCTGGCACCCTTATATGCGCATATTTTTTTTGGGGGGGTACCAAAAAAGGGTTTCCAATCGCAAGTTGTTGCAACTCTGTCAATACACAGCTCTGCTTATACTGTTTAAAGAGCGCCCTCAAGGTTTGAGATTTGTAACCATTGTGTCTTACTCAACTCAAGGCTGTGTTCGAAATTCACCTCTGTGGCAACGGCTGTATGGCTGGATTGCTGTAAAGGCCCATTATTTAATATTGACACTGCTGCCAATAGAGGCCTTGGCCTCTGTTGCCCTGGCCTTGGTGCCACCTCAAAGCTTTCCCATAGATTTTAAGATTCTCAAATGGAAGTAGCCTTAAAAAAAAAAAAGGGCCTTGCCCTCTCAAAGATGAAATTCCAGGCCTGGCAGCCACAGCCGATGTCGCTTGATTTGGACAGGGCCTATGATGAACTCAAAGTGTTTCCTTGAATTAGACCATTTTAATTATATGGTGTTTTCTTCTTTTCTTTTTTTCTTGTCTTGTAGAATTTTTCTGAGATGAAGATAGGAGCCTTGCGAGTCGGTTTCATTTTAGCCTTAGGTGAGTGCAATCTACATGATGACAATGAAAAATTGGTTAAAAAGTAAAATAAGAGATTGGATGTTGTGGAATGTCCTGGTCTCGATTTCTTCAAGAGCTAAGATTGGTCTTTAGATGTGTATTAATCTTATATGCTAAGCAAAGTGTGATATCTAAATACAAATCACTATGGCAATATTGACAGCTCGTCTTAAGATGAAGGTTGCATTGTGAAATTGAGCCCTGGCGTAGCTGTCTGATACACCAGACTTAGAGATCAGGTGTTTTCAGAGTGTCACTTCAGGTCCCAGTTGTGGCACTTGTGTCCTTGAGCAAAGACGCTTCAACCACGTTTGCTTTGTCTTTCATGTATCTCATTCGAAAGAATCCAGGCACGTTTTGTTTAGAGAAGTGTCTCTTCCAGGTGTTTCTGGCATAGCCTGGCAACAATTTGCACCTCATCACCATTTCAAGGGGATTATATATACTTGCTGCTTCCATCACAAAAAATCCAAACATGAGATCACTTCTGCATCAAAACAAGTAGGGCAGTATTTGCATAGGCAGGGGTACTGGCAGCAGAGGTTTGATTATATTTAAAAATACATCAAATGAATCAAAAAGTTATCAAACCAAAATTGCTGAAATGATGTTCAACTAAAACAGTGCTGTTTAAAATGAGGGTTGACTTTATGTTACGGTGCAGGTTTAAAGTTTACAAATAGAGAACAAATTTGTTGATTTGAGCAGGGAAGGTGGTGGGGTTACAAGATCCCCTGGACCCAAGCCTGCCATCATAAATTATTCTTAGTAATCCTTACCTGACTACAAAACTTCACCTTTAATTGTTTGGCAATTTGGCACAAAATAAATAAAGTATGCAGTTCAGCTAGTGGTAACACCATGTCATATTATCTTCATTGGCATAGAAGAATTTAGTTCCTGCTCCCCAGGTTGTATTGTAAACTTGGGTGTGATCCCTGACTACACGGCAGAATGACTTCTGCCCGTCCCCCCTCCCGAACAAAGATATTGACAAAATAGAGAGATCCCCAACATTAGGGCTAGATAGCTCAGTTGGTAGAGCACCGGCACTTCAATCCGGAGGTCACGGGTTCAAATTCCACTCAAGTCAATTTTTCTTTGGTCAACCCAAAATTAATTAAAATGTACCCAGTCAGTTTCCCTTGTGGTTTATTACTTGATATTAGAACTCAGCGGCAGTTGGTAAATTGCAGGACAAGTTCTTTTAGAACTTAGCAGGATGAGTTTTTATAAGAACTAAATTCTACTCTTAAAGTAGATGTTATCACATCACATAGTGTTTCCTCAGACCATAACTATAGATAGTTCCCAGTAGACGCCATCTTTACGGGCAAATTGCATTTTGGCATGCAGGCGCGTCAAGCGCTCAAATTATTAACACAGCCGCGTCGTTCACTAACCAATCATGCAATGAGTTTTGTGAAATGTGCGCGTGCTGCACGCCGTTCTCACGCGAAACGCGAAACGCATGACTGTGTGTTTCAAACTGCCCGTAAAGATGGCCGACTTACGTCATACTGCAACCTATCTATATCTATACTCAACTAGAGTCATTGATACTCTCCCACATTTGTTTTTCTCTCATCACAGTGAGTTTAGACTTTGGTCTGGCAGTCTACAGACGCTACTCCGGTCTCAAATCGGCAACATCCTTCATAGCCCACCTCATGGGAATCGCAATCGGTCTGACGATCGGTCTCTTCATTGTCCGCAACTACGACCAGAGGTTACATGAACGGCTGACCTTATGGGTGCTCACAGTCCTCTACATCGCCTTCGTTATGTTTGTTATATTCTGGAACATATTCTACAATCCTGCCAAGTCAGCCGTATAGCATCCAGTCATGGCGCCACTATATTTCTGTGGTGAAGCTTCCAGTGTTTGGTTTGTTAAAACGAAACTGTAATTTATACGAGAAGTTTATCCAGAAGATTTAGGAGCTGATCAGTTTGATCGATGCCCGTGAATAGTTTTATTGTAATAATTAGATGTTTTTATAAACACTGTTTATGAGTGGCAGTTTTTTTGCAGCTTTTGAGAACTACCCCAAAGAGTTTTGTCACAAACTATGAAACATAAGCATTTCTAGATGTCTTGTTGTAAATGACGTATATTAATATATAGATATTTTTGTTGATTATGTCTTTGTAATTGATTGATTTGCCGTGTGCTAAAGTCGCTGATTTACTGTATCACTTATGCGCAATCTTATTGTTTAGTGACAGATTGATATTGTGAACCAATCAGAGAGCCTGCTTCATAGCGATTGCCAAGACTTTAGCAAGGTCAAAAGTAGTTGGTTGACACAACTTTTGAAATGTGACGAATAATTTTTATAAGATGTCAAAGACAGGAAACAGTAGACCTAATGCTGAAGCCATCTTGATTTTGCCCTGTTCAATTGGAACCAGACTGAGGCCAGGGCCAAATTTCACAGAGCTGCATAAGCAGAAAATATTGCTTAACAATTGTCTGCTTAGCAGAAGTGAGCAGGATACCAGTCACAATATGTACATGTGACATGGTAGTTTGGCTGGTAACCTTATTCTGGTAAGCAAAATTTTGTTGTGCTTAGCTACTTTTTGTGCTTTAAGCAGCTGTATGAAAATTGGGCCCTGTAGGGAAAGAAGCAGCCTCGCTACCATGGGCAGTGCGCTGTATCGATACCTCTCATCACTAACCTTGGGAGGGAAGCAATAGAATTAACGCTTATTGGCTTATCAAAAGTTACTGATTTGTGAACTGGTTACAAACATTCAAAGGCTTGTAGGGCGCTTGTGTCAAAATGCTCTTATTTCAACACAATGCATTTCAAATGAATCTTGTTTTTACACGGTCATCCTGAACTGCATACAGTTAGATGTATTACAAGATCGAAAAAGAATGAGAGGGTGCCAGTTGCTCTATGACTTGATGCCTCTTTTGACAGCCCGCTCTGCGTATTCTCTAACACGGAATGGATCAACCACGGAACTAATTAAAATATCCAATGTATTTGGATATTTCCAAGTCACACTTCCAGGGGTTATAATCGAGCAAGGCATTCTGGGGGGAAAAAAGAATGGTGTGATGAGATCGTACACCACTTGGAACAAGGTTGGGAAGAAAGTCTGGGTAGCAGTGACAATCTGTATTCATAAGTAATAGTTTATACGGGGAACAAGACCAATATGGCAACAGCATGATGAATTAAGGTCTGTGTAAACAAAAGATTTCATATAAGCTGTTATGGTGTTAGTTTTACAGATCTTTCTTTTGCGACATAACAGCCGAGAGCTTTGCCAACAGTAAGGGCGGCCTTCATTGCACAAAACACAACAATGAATATAATGCAATAATGCAATCAAATTAACCATATTACTGATAAATCAATTGTGCTACCAAAGCAAAAGTACACATACTCTTCATTTAAAAAGGTTTTATTAGAAAATATAAATTTGTGCCAAGCCAGTTGTGGTACTCAAGGCTGCCCATACAAAATGTTGGTCTTTGTTTGTAATCAAAAGAAAGGTCAAATTGTTGTGAAGTAAGTTATCAAAAGGGGTTCTTGCCCCTAAAGTATTGACCATACACCCTCGAAGTCAATTCGAGTCTGCTTTGCTGAAATAGAACCGTTGCCTATGACGTCACAAGACCCAAACAGCGCCCTCACTGAGATCGACTGACACCTCAGTGATGGCGACCAATGCAAGGGATCTATTGCCCATTTTACCACCATGCTCTCAGCCCACCATGTGGTTACAAACCAACGTTTGGATGCAGCGCATAACTGTGTCCTTAGAAGGTAGACCAAGAGAGATCCTTTATCTGTGGTTGACCATACTAGGGTGTAAGATACTTCAGAACTTAACAGTCAAAGATTTAGCCCGGCTCCCAATCTCTTTAGGCCGTTAAGCACTCATTTTGCTCATCGGAATCAGGTTACCAGATGAAATATTGTGCTTTGGTCATGAGTTCCCGGCAAATGTACAGTTTTTTGAAATTGCACTTGTTAAATTTTGCATTGGATCTGAAGTGCAAGTCTTGCTCAGCGAATGCCATTGACTGTTATCATGGTGCGGCCATCTTGTTTATTCTTCTCCTCCAGTCATATCAGTGTATTCTAAACTGAAGCTGGAATGGCAAAAATAGTCTGGTGACTTTTGGGGGTCTAAAGGAATGGGTGTCTATCATGGCTGTGTACACAGGATACATGGCAAAGAGGGTGACAGCATGGTTAAGGTCAGCATGGTTAAGGTCAATAATATTTGGAAGTGCATCATTTTCAGATCCAAGCTATGTTTGTTTGTTGTGGGCAGTGTTTTCTGCAGTCAATGCAGTGACAGGGTGGTGACGCAGTTCCCACACACATAAGGAAAGTTTAAAGTGTCTAAATGCTGAGCTCTTGCCAGAGTGCAAGGGGTGACATTAAATTTTTAGGTGATGACAAGGGGCGGGGTGTATGAGTTTATCAATGAAATAAGTGATAGTGTCTGTAGGATATGAAAATGTAGGGAATAAGTGGTATAGTAGGTATTATAAATTGTATATATACTGCCAGTGCTTGAAAACACTGCCGTAACACTAGAGTTTGATTGATTGAAGAAAGTGTTCTCTAAACACTTTAGGATATAAGTATCCGTCTGGAAAAGGTTGTATATATTATGTATCATGTTGGTCTGTAGAACAATTTGTGAAGGTTTGTATTAAACTACTCTCCCTGGAGGAGAGACAGTAAATACATTTTGATAATGTAAGTAATACATTTTGAAAATAAACCTAAACATAAAATAATAATGATGGGGTAACTTTCGGGAACACTTGGTGGCAGCAGACTTGCGAGGTAAATCCATTGTTCTCAGAAATGTGCGCATGCTCAAACGATGTATACACTCGGAAATTGCATGCTGCCACCTAGCGTCCCAAAATCTCCAATTTGTTCGAACTTTTAATGGAGGCGACAGGCTTGCAAATGACAGTAGGGAGCCAGTCACTGATATGCATTATGTGGCATTTTGGTTGGTGATATTTTCTGCAGAGCGAAAATCTGGGTCCAATTTCGTAGAGTTGCTTAAGCAGAAAAATTAGCTGAGCACAATAAAGATAACGCTTACCAGAATAAGGTTACCAGGCAAGACGCCATGTCACATGTACCATTTGTGACTGGTATCCTGCTTATGTAGAAAATTGTTGAGCAACATTGTCTGCTTAAGCAGCTATGAAATCGGGCCCTGTTCGGTGCTAAGCAATTTATGTGCTAAGAAGCGATGGTTCTGACCTAGCCCCATGAATAGGGCCAATCCACTTCAAGGCTACGGAGTGGATTGGCTCTATTCATGGGGCTAGTTAGGAATTGCAGGCCTGGAACTACACGAGTGTCATAAGGGCTTTGGCATTTGTTGGCCCTTGTCTTGGCCTTGTTGCCACATAGACTGTAATAAGGCTTTCCATTGAAAGAGCACTTTGCAAAACAATGGCCTTACCCTCTCAAGATGAAATTCTAGGCCTGTCAATGAGGTTTTGGTTCCGGGTATGTATGTAGAGGGTAGAGGGTATACTAGAACCTTGTACTTTGCATATTGTTATTATATCTTTCTGGTAACGAAACCAAGGGACCCTTAAAAGTGACTCGCACTGTGACGACCCGTAGGCCTGAAGATACATGTGGGGAAAAGATGATGAAGAAAATGTCAGTTTAAATTGAGGTTTAGCGGGTGATTTGTAAAAGTGTAAACTTCAGATGCGTTTTCATGTTGCCGAATAAAAAGACGCGCAACCAAGACCTTGTGGTGCTTAGGCCGAGTCCAATTTAGCGGCTGCGGCTCGGTCACCATGGCAACACCCTTAGCAGTAGCGGTAGCCGTAACCACTGACTCAAATTCGGCCTTACACTTAGCTGCAAACACGGAAGAGCAAGTCAAGTCTGTTAAATTGTAAAGCGGTTTGGAGCAGCTTCCACAAGATTTGAGGTTTTGACTTTAAAAATTGTGTGCCTGAATTCCTTAAAGCAAAATCTATAGTATTACGCAACCCTTGCAAAAAAATACTGCAGGGGATGACTCTATGTTGCCACACCCTGTGCCAAAGGGTGAAGCCAGTTTTAATGACGAGTGTTAACAGATTTGTAAATAAAACATATTAATTTTGTATATAAAAGTAAACTTAACTAATTTGATTAAACAGAAACGATGGGAGACTTTTGAGACGATAGCGGGCGTCCCACTAACCAGTAAATTTCAATTGTTCTCAGTGACGAGAATAAGCACATTTTTCTGCTGAGCAAAAAACCAGCAAGGAATCGGTCACAAAAAATATAAATTACTTCATATTTAGGTTGGGAACCTGTTTCTTCTGAGCAAGAATTTTCCTTGCTCAGCAATTATTTGTTCAGAGGCTTGGTGACGGCCCTGACATCACAGCGTGTTTTTGGCTGCTAACCCGTTTCTGCGTAGTCAACTTTGGGTTAATTGTCTGTAAAGCCCGAATTGCTGACTATTGGCCAGCCTATTTGACCGGCATCATTTATGTATTTTTGTTAGCAGGAAAGAATTGACGAAAGACGCTCAATTAAATGGGGTATTTGCTACAAAATCAGTATCCATTTGATGGTGTAGCTAATGGTGAAAGTTTTTTAAGAAGTGGCCTAAGAAAACGACACCTTCTTGAGCAGAGTCACAGTGGTCGAAGCTTGTGCAAATTGTTGAGAATGAGAAAACAGGGTGACTTTTTTGTATTTTTCTTGTAGGTACTGGTCGAAAATCCAGACAGAAATGATTGTTTTTAATTGTAGTAATATATGAAATACGACAAGGACAACTGGAGATTGTCATTAATGTTTTCAAGACGTAAACAATAATTTTAGAAAATTTAGCAGTTGGTGAAAGAAGCTGGAACTTCTTGTAATGTTTACGGAGTTGGATGTTTTGACAATATTTGTATGGGCTGTCGGGTTTAAATGTTGGACGGATTTAGTACTGCGTTGTAAAATTGTTGGTTTCAGTAATGGATTTACAGTCTAAGGAAGTTCTCCTGGAAATCCGTGTATAAGAAAACTCTCATGGAAATCCGTGTTAGGAAATTCTCTCGGAAATCCATGCAAGGAAGGGTCTCCTGGAAAACCGTGTGAGTAAGTTCTCCAGGAATTCAGTGTAAGTAAGTTCTTCGGTGCCAACTTAATTTCAGAGATAGTTCAATGGTGTTCAACACGCACCTCCATGTACATGTATTCCTTAGATTGTTTTGGGGTGGTGTTTGTCAGACCCGGGTTTTTTTCTGGACCAACTTGATGTTCAAAGGTGCCCCCCACACACCACCTTCGACTTTATTCCTTACTGTTTGAATTTTGGGGTGTTTGTGTGTTGGTTAGTTGGTTATCTTTTTTCGGACCAACTTAATGTAAGAGATAATTCCATGGTGCTGTCCCCACACCCACCTCCTGTGACTGTCTTTGATTCCGGTTGGTGTTGGTGTGTTTGTCTGTTAGTGGGGTTTTGGGTCGGTGATGTGTTGGGGGGGGGGGGGGTGCTGTGTGTTGCAATGGGGTGTTTGTTTGATTTGTCTATTTTATTTTGTGGTTGGAAATTGTGGGTGAAGGTATCGTTTGTTTGTGAGTGTGTATTGGGTTAAATAAATGAATAAAACTAATTAATAAGGCTAACAGTAAGAATAGATCCTCCATTCCTAAGCTAACGTGGGTTCCCCAGTGAAATATTTTCTTAAAGCTTCCTTATTTCCCAACTCAATTAGTTATGAATCGTCTGACAACTTTCGCTTATGTGTGCTTTTGTTATATGTGTGTAAAATTTTATGAACCCGTCATGTGATATTTTGTGTAGCTGTTGTACACCAACCTTGCGAATGTCGATAGCTTTCTAACCCTAGGCCATATTTTAAGATGTCACTGGGTCCAAGGTAGTTTTTGAATGTGAAAACAAGTGTGATTTTAAACGAGTGTGTAGTATATACCATCGGTTAAATTTTGTAGTTTTTAATAGATGTTTAAATTTGCATCGGGGATAAAGAATATTGTTATTTGTGTTTTACCCGTACACCGATGTGTGACTGTCGCGTAGTGAGAAAAGTGATATTTATAAAAAGAAAATTATAAAAAGAAAATTATTTACCAACAATGTGAGATGTTGAGATCTAAAGGCAAATAAAACCTGATTTTGGTGGGAATTTATGTTTGAGTTGACATCATATTAGACCCATTACCATGTTTTCACCTCCCTTTCAACACAACGTAATAAATACCAAAACGAGGCAGGATAGAAAAACAGTGGGATCCCTTTTTTCATGAAATTTCAAACAAACTATCAAACTGTTTGGGGGGTTTTTGTGCCAAATTTCCAATATTTTCCCTCTGAAATAATTAGTGCGAGAAAATATAAAATGAATCCCCAACGCATTCTGTTTTTTCTCGAAATGCCAACCCAAACAAGCACTTGTTTCATTATGCTTTATAAAATCTCCCGGGTTCCAGGTCCCAGAGGGCTTACCCATTTCTTGATCAGTGTGACCCGGAATCTTTATCATTATTACACAGAAACGGATTAAACTGACGCAAAACCCGAGCTGAAGTCGCACAATTTTGTTTACCAGTTTCAGGGTCAGCCTGGCCCAGAAATGATGAGTCGGGCCCCCTGGTACCCGGAAACGGGTCAATTCTGACCCGGAAGTTTTTCAGAGTGTAATGAAAAACACTGGATGACACCTCTAACTAAGTCCGTTTCATTACTGTTAACTGTATCAGGTGATTGTTTTAAAACTTAAGTTTGTACTCTCTGAAATAGAACCTGCCAATAGTTTGTGATGGTTGTATATTTTCCTTAAGTATCGTTTAGATTATTAGTTGTCCATCTGTGATGGTTTCCGTTGCATGAATAAACAAAGCAGCATTATTATAGATGGATGGATGGCTGTCTCTATTTATTTACTAATTTCTTGGGTTCCATGACAAAATAATGAACATTATTGTACATGTACAACCTGACATTAAAGCACATTTGGATTGTCAAAGACCAGTAGCCACACTTAATGTGACCCAACTTATCCCTCTCATGCGCAAATTATTTTCTGAGTGCTGGAAAAAAATATACTTTTTGTTTTGAGATCAAATTGGGTAGTAAAAAGCATACGACCAAAATAAATTTGAAAAAAAATAATCAGTTAATTAGTTATTCACATGTCCTCATTTGAGGACACTGAGCACCAATGACAACAAAACCAACAATAGCAATATACTGTTCACATGCCGTTATACCATTATAAATGAGCTGCAGTGTTCATTTGTGGCTTTTATTACTCCCTCCTCCATCATATACCCCCTCCCCTCCTATCCCATCCCCTCCCCTCTTCTTTCCCCCTCCCCCTCCCAACCCCCTCCCGCGGGTCAACTATATTTTGGGTTTCGCTCCTGGTTATGTAATGATAAGAAACACAAATACATATTAGTGACATTATAAATGGCTGCCTTTAGTTATTTTTCAAGATAATGTATTCTTCCTCCCCTCCCCTCACGTTTAATCCCTCCCCTCCCCTCCAATCCCTCCCCTCCCCTCCCTCACTTCCCGCCTATGGCCTCGTTTTGGGTTAGAATTGTGACGTACTCGAGCATAAATATTAAGAGAGGCGTATAGACTGTGCATAACATTGTCCTTATATGAGCACGTGAGGGCGCTGTTTATGTTGCATATTTGTTGTCGTTTCTGCGCAGTGTCCTCAAATGAGGACAGATATAAATCGAAGGAATCCTAAAAAGTGGGCAATGAATTGAGACAATTATGGAAACAGATATATTCTATAGGGTACATGTTCACCAATAATAATTTTTTTACCGGCTAATTTTAGAAAGAAAGATAAAAACTAAACGTGAAAACATGTGGTTTACGCTGAGCGTGGAACGAGCACTGAATACACTAAACAATGTGCATATTATATATGCTGCAAGGAAACTACAGTTCTATCAGTCACTTGAGGGCGACAAACAGATGCGGGTGCCTTTACTTTAGTACGTGTTGCAAGAAATGCAGTCCTGGGCCCATTGGATATATTTAAATTAAGACAAATAGTATCCGTCCTCAAATGAGGACAATGCGCATGAGAGGGATTTATACATGAAATAATTAACAAGAAACCTGAGAAATTTTAAGCTCAATCGGTCTTTGGAGTCACTAGAAAAAAGTGGGGGAAATCCTTTAATGTTTTCAAACATTGTTTTTGACTCGCGAGATCAAAACTAATTGTTTTACTCATTTCTCAAAAACTATAGCATCTGAAGCAAACATATTTGAAAGGGAGTTTCCTAGCATGACCATCTTTATACCATGTAAGTTATGTGTGAATATTGTTCTCTCACCAAACGAACTTCATTATTGGAAAAAAAACGGAACACATTCAAACTTTTTAGTAGTATAGACCTTATGCATATGACGTCATTTGAGTAGGGCGCCCTCACCTAGAGGTCAAAAGGAAGATGCTCATTGGCCAGTCTTGTGCGCCGCGCGTACAAATCAGCGCGTTTCCATTGTTTCATCATCAGTTTACCTCTAAGATGGCGGCTTGGTGACGTCAATGCATAAGGTCTATAAGCAGTCATGATATTCTATCTACTGATTTTCGATTTTTCGGCCCTTGGAAAAATCTGGGGGAAAAAATGATTAAAATAGCCTGAAACTATGCTTACACCGAACAAGTAGGTCAGCCCTTGTGCTCAAAAATATTTTCCTACTTTTTTCCAAGGACCAAATATCATGCCTGCATAAAAGAAACATAGTATATTTAAACTAAAATAAATATATCAGAAAGCAGCAAATTTCGAGTGAAAAAACAACAACATCGTCGTCCCCAAATGGACTTGGTGCCCTCTGGGCCGCGAGTATTTTTTTACTGCATAAACATTATCAATACAAAAACATACCATATTGAACAAAGGACATTTTTCCATTGCTTTCCAACAACTATTTTGCATCCAACCTTCAATATGAATACGAGTTGTTGGTTTAAAATATTCTCGTAACTACCCCCAGATTTAGTTTAATCCCATTCCAGCCAGAACCCGTGCATCATTGACAAAAACGATTGCTTTCTAAACTACCCATTCAAATTAAATTATTCAAATCTACCAACCAGCGCCAATTCAAATTCCCGCTTACGTAATGTCACGCCCTCCCTGTAAATCACACAATACAATGGGCCATAATCGCCGAATTCCTCGGTAAGCAGAGCAAAGAAATCGGGCTCTGTCGACGCGCTAACGAAACTGAACAATGGTGAAGCTCTGTCGACGCGCTGACGAAACTGACCAATGGTGAAGCTCGTTTGATTAATCAAAACAGGTGTTTTTAATTCCTCAGCCCAGTTACAAAAGAGCGGGAACATTTGCGTTGGGTATAAAACCTCTCGGCACACCTTGCTCACTCGTCATTCCGTGTCTACCTTGCCTACTGCTTACATCTACTAACTCTTTGCTGTGTGAAGACCGAGATTGTTTCTACCATTCGAATTTTTCTGCAAGTCTGCTAGTCTGCTAGTCTGCTAGTGAGTTATATCAAGTAACATGAATTCTGTTTGGGCTTCGCAACAACATGTGCATGCATTTTGGGTGTTGATTCTTGAAGCTTCCACAGTATAAGAGATCAATTCAACAGTCTGCCTGCTGCTTGACTGTTGTGATTCTCGCACCGACTTCACTTTCAAATCATTGCTTGTTCTTCGATGTATTTGTTAATAATGATCTTTCCCGTTCCTTTGCAGTTCTCATCATGACTAAGGCATCCAACCGAGGCGTTGCAGCAGGTGAGAAGAAGGCCACCAAAGTAAAGGCACCTTCAGCAACCCTGGGTGGAGAGAAGAAGACCACCCGCAGGAAGAAGCGAAAGGAAAGCTACAACATCTACATCTACAAAGTATTGAAACAGGTCGGTATAATTATTCTTCCAACTCGCAACCCTCCAATTAAAAAAACTAGCCATACAACATTCCTACAGGAAGTCGGCCGTTCACTTTGTGCGGACTTTTAAACATTCCCATTCCATATCGAAAGAATAAGTTTGTGTTTCATGCTCGTTGGTTATCTTGTTTGAACCAATTTGCTCAAAAGTGCACGTATTGCTTACACTATAGCGTCATTGCAGATTTTTTGCAAAATTTCTATACCATGCCCGATATGGGGCAGAGGGTATCCCCACCCAATGTTCACATACTTCTATAGAACCCTATTTGTTCTCTTGTACAAAAGTATCGCCCCCCCTAAAATCCTCTAAAGAATTCCAAGCACACAATGAAAACACAAAGGGGTACACCATGTCCCAAATCGAGCACCAAACGATTATTTCTTGTCTTGCATTTCAAATTCTTTCAGTGTTTCATACTTTACTTGATTTTTCCATTTCCCAGGTTCACCCTGACACCGGCATCTCAAGCCGAGCCATCAGTATCATGAACAGCTTCGTCAACGACGTGTTTGAGCGAATCGCCGGGGAAGCCTCCCGCCTCGCCCACTACAACAAGCGTTCCACCATCACCAGCCGTGAGGTCCAGACCGCCGTCCGCCTCCTCCTGCCCGGTGAGCTGGCCAAGCACGCCGTGAGTGAAGGGACCAAGGCAGTCACAAAGTACACCACTACCTCAAGATAGTTCCAACCGATCCCCAAATACTAGACAGAACTTTCAGAAACAAATTGAATAAAAAATAAATATTTATTGTCAACGCATTGCGTGTAGGCCTATAGGTAGTGAGTGGAAAGATGATTTGATTTCAGCTATTTTGTAAATAAAATGTGTAAAATTATGTTTGTTGTATGTAAATTTCTTTTTAATAGTTTAGAAATAAAAGGGAATATGAAAATTAGCCTTGTGTTTGAAGTGGGTTTTTTGTCACTGTTGTTGGCATTGTACCCAACAAACCTATATTGTTTGGTTACATAATGTAGCAAAGCTATTTAGCATTAAATTGATTTACTATATTTTCTCACTTAATCAATATTAATGTTACTAAGGTCCCAATTTTGGGCAAGTATTGAAACGAAATGAAAGAAAACACTATACTTGAAATCGGTAGTACAGCATGTAAATAAAAGGGGAACAATACTTATTTTGTGTAATGCCAATTTTCATAGAGCTGCTTGCTAAAGCCCCAAAGGAAGCTTTACAAAAAGTACTATCCTGTAAATGTCGAGCATTCTGACTGACTGCTTATTTTTCCACAGAAGGTGTTAAGTAACATTCTCTAAGCGTAGAGCAAGAAACTCTGAAACTGGGTCCTTTGTTTGTTTTTTGATGTGTGCTTTCAGATTTGTTTTTTCTCCACCCCCCCCTAACCGTTTTAGAGGCAGATTTGTTCTCGCGCCCTCTTTCGGCAACTTCTGCTCATCCTCGAGCAGAAGGTTGGTTTAAAATTTGAAGTGGAACGCACTACTGCGTTACAAAATGGCTGGGGGTTCTAGTAAAACTGTTTTCTAACAATAGATTGAAATATTCCACCCGGTTACAGTTGTAGTGGGCCACAAATTATTGTTATCAAATGACAGATCGATTTACACGGTTCATGGTCGACGTCACGAATGCCTTTCATCAACAAATTTTTAGGTCTGTGTGAAAAATGTTGGAATTCTGAGTGAGGCTGAACCCACGTGTTTTCCACACTCATTATTATGAAGGCAGAGCCTGACAGGAAAGTTACCCGTTTCTCTGAGGAGAACTATATCGTGGTGGCAGTTTTGTTTGTCTCCCAATTTGTTATTGCCATTAATTTTGACAGTTGATGCTGCTGGCATGCAGGAATGGGGTATATGCAGTAACACTGTGACCAGCAGTGCGTAAATAATTATAAATATCGGAGTGATCATTCACCAAACTATTAGAGGTGAGTAACAATTAATGCAGTCATTTAGGGTGGGAGGATGCAATTCACTTTATTGCTTGATACAAATCTCTGTAGAGTATTTAGGGGTGTCAAATGTTTATAGAAGATGTAAATTGGTGAGCGAGAACCATCTTGCCTCCCCCTCCTGATCCACCAAGATGTGGAATGGAGAATTCACATGTTTATTTTAGGCTTCACGTTTAACACAATATTATACTTGACTCTTTCAACCCAAAGTCGCCATGCCTTTTTCTTATTATTAGAAATGCACTCGGTCGTCAAGTGTAGATCGACACAATACAACTTCATGATTGCAATATTGACTCTGCTTCAGCCATTTCTACCTCCACGCTTCAACCATCTCCAAGTGAACCGAAGCCTTGCTCCGGCAATCACATGTAACATTTCAAGGTGTGTAACTCGACGGCAATAAATTTCAAAATGCTGCACATCTGTGAAAATGTCTCGTCGTGATGATGCACGCGCGGCCGTGGATGTCCTTGACTTGTACCAGTCTTTTTACATTCCCTTTGAGTTGTTACACAATAGATCCGCATCTCTGTTTGAATTCCTGATCCAAAGAAGGATTTAAAAGGCATTTAGGTAACCCGTTGCATATAAATATTTCCAAAGGCAAATTCCTTGAACCAAATGAATGAAGGAATGCGTCGTTCCCATCCCACAAAAGCGAAACCTTTGATCTCTTTCAAATAGTATTTCATTTAGTATCCGCTCAAAAACGTTGGCCTAATTTGTCATCACACATCGCTGAGCCTTTTTTGTTCAGGAAAATCTCAGTGATCTTGAAAAAAAAATTCAGTGTCATGATTGTTGGTTGATAAGCTATAGTTGAAAAGCTCACCTTTATTTAACAGACTATTGTCACATTTTGACACCACGCCGCACGCCCAAATGTCAGGGCTATCAAAGTTGAGAAGTTGAGTAGGACAAGAGCCTGCTTTCAGCTCCTGAACATTTGCCCCCCCCCAAAAAAAAAAAAAAAAAAACAAAAACAAAAAACTAATAATAATAGTAAATAAATAAATAAATAAAATAAAATGTAATAAAATAACAAAATACATTCGTGGCTTTTCATCGTATTCCTGTAATCAAATAAACATACAATCTGATTATGAACAAAAACTACAATTAAAAGCTACAGTGAACATGTGGCTATATTTGCCTTCATGTCTCCGTCATTTTCGAGCCAACCCATTGCAAACTTACAAAGTACGATTTTGCTCATGTAATTGAGACAGTACTTATATGGAAGTAGAAAAAGAAGAACGGGCTGTAGGATCTGGAAGAAAAATATGAAAGATCATTGAAAGTAAAGTGCCTACGGTATATTCTCCAAAAATTTACACCTGCTACCATCGTTTACACATGAATTTTGTTGTGGGCCTACTAATACTATAGGTGTGCCTTGAGTGCATCACCCTGTGTGCACGTAGTGTATGAAGTTCAGATAAAATGCAAGTAACATTTTTATTTTTGTTGATATTATAAAACATTGTTAGAAACGACCCCTTTGAAGTTGAAATGTAGTTTTAGAGAAAGAGGTAATTTTCACCCCAAAATATGAATATGAGAAAGGCTTCAGGCACAAGGCTTTTTCCCCTGTCATTATTTTTCTTGCAACTTGGATCACCAATTGAGCCCAGATTTTCACAGGTTTTTTATTTTATGCATTTTTTGATTCACCAAGTGAGTATAATTCTGGTCTTTGACAATTATTATTACCAAACTGTGCCTTTAAACCAGAGTAACGTTCTTTCGCAATCCGCCTAGACCATTCACTTTTGATTATGAAGTAGGCAAACTCATCATGGCGAAGTCTTGAGGTCCTTTTATTAACAAGACCATCCCTGTCTGGTTATTATAACTAGGATATAACCCGTCTTTAATTCCTAGCAACTGATCACTAGTGTAGTAATTTCGATTGCGTAACACCTCGCCGTTAGTATGCCGGTCGTGTACGTACCTGTACATTTATTCACGTCGTACCGGTATCGGTACAACTACAATTTACATCAACATAGACAATAGCGAACGTCGACAGCACTGTGGTCTGATATAAACCACCAACGTACAGCTTTAGTGTTATCCAATCTCCCTCAAAATATGGATTTACTGTTTTTAAACAATACGTGCTGAAGTGGATCGTATGGAAGGTAAATATTTACCAAATTTATTATAACCATTGTCATTCTTGCCATGCCATTCTTAGCTCACCACGAGACATCTGTCAATGTGTCATTGCACTGGTGGACTGTGCGAATGGTCACACGGTGATGGAACTACAAATATTTCCATTGCCTTGTGGCGTTAGAACTTGGTAACCTGAGTAAGATTGTGTTTCGTATGTAGGCTGTCAAGTTGGCCGGAAATGTACACGTGCTTCCATCTTTATTTCTTTCTAGTGACAGCCCATAAACAATCCCCTTCCATGTGAATACCGAGTGCTTACGAGTGTGGGTGAACTCGATCTGTTGTTTCACTCACTGGCACTGTGTCTTGTATTGCACCATTGCACAAAAAGAGCAACCTGCACTTCAACACCCTGGACCGGAGATTCTCCTATACACCATTGGTACGTGATGATGTTTATTGTCTGCCCATGAATTGATTTGCAAGTTTTCTTATGATTTATAATGATGGACATAGAGTTCTTATATAAAATGTTGAACCATCATATTTAAATATTATAGTAAGCGTTGAACCATGCTAGACCCACTCCTGCCATTGTGTAAGTGCGCAGAAAGACAAGAACATGTGTTGATACATGTACATGTACAATACATGTACATGTGGGTGCACTTATATTTGGTACCATATATAAGGAATTTCCTTCCTCCATGGTACCACAGACTTTACTCTGGTTTTACTTACAAGCTTGTGTGGTTTTAAAGGTGGTTTTTTCATGTACCGATAATCACCACACTGTAGAACCATAATGGTTGAACCATGGTGTCAAATTTTGTTGACAACATTGAACAATGTGTTTTGTTACACACTCTAAAAACTCCCGGGTCAGTCAGAATTGACCCGGATCTGGGTCACGTGGGGCCTGACCCATTTCTGGGTCAGTGAATCAACCAATCATATTGTAGTTTACCTTTAATATCAATGAATCTTGGCCGGGGGTCGGCACGCTGATAATCCCGTCAAATTTTGTCGCCTCATGGGAGACTGTGGAGGGTGATTTCAGCGTGAAAATCGGGTTGTTCTAAAACCCCCTCGACCCCCTCGACCCCCACGACCCACGACCCCTCGACCCCTCGACGTCCGCCCCGTTATCGAAACGTGTCCCAATTCCAATTCATAACACATCGCTTTACGGCCGAGTAAGAATTAAGTTCCCGATTTAGAATTCACAGCGTGTGATCCAAAGAGCTAGCTGGTCTGGCGACGCGACTTCCTTCCGGCGACCTGCTGATGACCAACAGACCATACGTCCAGAGTCAGTGGTGTTGCACCGACCGAGTGAGAGTCACGACACAAGAAGAGAGGTAAGCATGTCAAATAATTTCGTGTTGTTGTCAACAATTGTTTGCCAGTCTGTGTGCACGTTACGTGCACACCGATCATGATCTCGTTTCATAATGGTCGGGGGCCCGGGTGTGGGAGACTGACAACCCCAAAACACGTGTGGGCCATGGTCGGTCGGGTCTACAACCTCGAGCTCCGCATAGAGCAAGTAGTAATTGTTGACACAGGACGGGAGCGATCAGCCGGAAATGAGTCTGCCTGATCATCACGTAATGAGTTGGCCTAAATCGTACTCGGGCGGTAAACGCAGGATCCCAGTTGGGATATACTCCTATTCAGGCTCGGGTCGGCCAAGAGATACGCTTGGAAATGCCGCGATTTTTTTTCTGTACACCAAAATTGCCACAGTACCCGATCTCAGCCAATCACGCGCAGTTTGCTTCGTGCGTCATTGGCTGAGATCGTGTCATGTGGCAATTTTGGTGTACATAAAAAAAAATCGATCATAAGTCGAGGGGTCGTGGGGGTCGAGGGTCGTGGGGGTCGAGGGGGTCGAGGGGGTTTTAGAACAACCCGTGAAAATCCGTAGGCGTTCAACGGTATTGTTGGGTCAGATTAGCTTCAAATGTGATATGAAAAGAGCCGTGAGGTGAAATCCGATTTCAATGGATTAGGATTAGTAGAATAAACATTGGACTGCAATAGGGGAAGTGGACCGGAAACAAAATCTGAAATTTTAATCCCCTGTTTTGTTCACGGTGATATTCCCTCACTTTAGGTAATGTTGTATCATGTCGACTAGCGTAGCTCTCATTTTAAAGGTAAAGGCATTTAACTTGTAAATGTAAAGATTGTTCTGTGAACGAATACTTTTTATGTGTTCGGGCATAGGCCGAACACCCATGGTTAACCATGTATCAATGTCCTTGGAATGCATTCGTCCGAAATTGTATGTGTGATAAAAAAATTCTAAAGTCTTCGTAACTATTTTCATTTGGGAATAGCTTTAAAAAAAACTGCCAAACCAGTAATCGCTATTTGGAGCTATTTAAGATACCATTTACTCTGATACAGTGTGTTTAGCTTTCCATAGCTGATGTGTCACCTTGGATACAGTGAAAAATTTACCATTTTGGTATTACCCAAATTTTTTTCAATATCCCAGAATAAAATCTTATAGCAAAAACTTCTAATGGTGAACACTCGTTCTCATTAATTTCCCTCCGAGCCTCACTTCAATCACATTGATTTGAATAGAAGAAAGACAAAACGGCTGCACCGCGATAAAGTTCTACTGCTCAATATTTAGTCGCACGATCAGTGCCGAGTCGAGGTGCCGTTTGTAACACCCGAACCGAACAGTTCGGTGAATGCGGTAGATGCACAAGTTCGTAATAGCGTTGTGAAGTGTTTTTACACCGTGCAACAGAAAAACATAACAGTCGGAAACCACACGCATTATCATATTGGGGCCTTGAGACTTTTGTTTACGAACACAATACAACGTGGGGAATTAGATTATAGGCTAAATATAATGTAGCTTTTACGTGCAGGAAAAATACATATGAAAATTGACGGATTGATTCATAGTATTCATTTTGAATGTTTCTTGTAAATTTGGTATGAGGGAACATTATGTTTCGATCAGTACCGTTGTACTGTCTTTGAGAGAGTGACTGTTATGGGTGACTGATGGGAACGATTACTGATAACCATTGAAGCAGTATTTTGAATTAAATTTTTAGTGTGGTTAAGGATGATTTAGGATGCAGTAAAAGATAATGAAATAACGTAATTTCTGGTCTATATTTGTGGGGATGCCGTCGGCTTGATAATGTACTCTCAATTGGTTTGTCCAATGGATGGAGGAATTGCCCAAAATTACAAAAAAAAATTATAGAAATGTAGACATGGTTTCATTAACAGAGACTGATGGTGGCCTAGAAGGGTCAATTGTTACATATCAATATGTAAAATATATTAACGTAAATATTCTCGCTTTGTGCCTAAAATCACAAATATGACACGTAAGCGTAAATTAATATTTTCGATTTGTGCCTAAAATCACAAATATGACACGTAAATATTTACGTAAATATTCACAATTTTTTTATTGTGACCATGTCGCGAATATTCACGTATATATTTAAGTGAATATTCAAGATTTGTGCCTCATGTCGCAAATATTTACGTAAATATTCACGATTAGTGCCCCAAAATCGTAAGTATTTACGTAAATAAAATAGTATGTGTTCGATGTCCCTTTAAAGCCACCACAGGAAGCTCAAGTATCAAAATCTACATTTCGAGAGAATAATCACTAGCACACGAAGGCCTTGTATTATTGGAAGTTCGTTATCAAAGACGTGGACCCTATGCGGGCATTAGTGGGGCATTAGTTATGTCTAATGCCCGCTCCGGGAGAGAACTGGGTTATTGAATTAATACTTAGATGATGGAGTCGTGTGCTGTATTTCCCACATCACAGCGGGGCCTTAGGTAATCGGAGCGGCCCGGTCGCCTGGCACGTAGTCGGCAAATAGTCACGGACTGTTGAATTGGAGAACGTGAAAATGATAATTTAATTGCCACCGGCAACTCCAAATCTCGCGTCGTGTCTTCTCCTTCGTTTAAGGCCGCTGCGTGGAACCTATTAAAGGGGATGTAGCGTTGAAAACACGATGTCAAAAGTATCGAATGAGTTTTACGTTACTCGGTGCTCGGTGTAAAGTTAGACAGAACACCGTCCCAACCCAACTTAAGAATCGTTCCACTGGGACCGGTCCCATTTTGAGTGTAGTCTGGGCTCCAGTGTGTCACTAAGCAGGGAAGCAGCGACTGTTATACATTGCATTGGATGGTTGCAACACCAAACTGCTGAGGTTAAATTCAGTTGCGTGTACTTGATGGAGAAACAATTTATTCTTCTCAAGTTTTTCTCAAGTTTTGCTATGACAATTTTACTGTGTCTATTATATTTGTGAGCCCCATTATAAGCTGAGAGAAACTAGAGAGGATCATAAATTACTTTAGAGGCCCATAGTGTCGTTATCACAATGGAGGAAGAAACATTCAATCCCAGCTATAGTTGAGCCGTACGTCCCAACTGTTGAACCAAGGTTGGGAATGGTTCCAACTTAGTTGGGACATTCTTAAGTTGGGACGGAACACAGCCATGCAGCTATAAAATGTTTTGGCCACGATGGAGAAAATAATAGCGTTATCCGAAACAATCCGATCTATGCACACAAACATCACGAATTAGCTGCAGTTGCATTGGCGTCCTTGCACTTTGAAAGGAAGTACTCTTCCAGAGGCCAACTGCACCCTGCCCTTTAAGGTGAAGTGTTTCGAGCGACAGCTTCACAAGTTCACGAGCCATGGATTTGAGTAGTGAATCGTGTATAGGCACCGGTGAGGTATAGTAGAGTGAACCAAGAATGGTGCAACACACTAAACAGAGAGAAACTTTGTAATAATAAAATAGATTTGAAAGTCTCTGCTTTTATACGGGTTGTTGAAACATTGTCCAATATTGTGCCAATATTGTTGACTTTCAACCCGGAGCATTTTGCGTACACTAGCATTCTTAAAGAAAATTAGCAGAGTGAAGTCTCTTTGTGACATGAAATTGTGAAATATAGAAGTTCATGTTGCTGTTTGTCGTGAGGACGTCGTAGCTATAGTAAACTGCCAATTGTTGCCCTGTGTTTCCGATTATCGTTTGTCAAATCTGTCAATTGTTTTTCACCTTCAAATCTGCCATTCCTGAGTTTCCTTTTTGCTTCCTGTTTTGCTCCAATTTTGTTCACTGTTATTTCGTTATTTTGTTTAACGATCAATCGTTGAACTTTTTAAATTGATTGATATGTTTATGAAGTCTGCAAAATTAGCACGTGAAAATTTGTGTTTTTGATGATAGATCCACCAGCCTGCCTGTTCGTTTGTTCGCTGTTTGTCGGGGTGTTGGTGTGTGGTGTTTGTCAAGGGTGTTTAAACTATTTGCTTGTTTTTCGTCTGTTTAATCGTTGTGTTTTATCGATTCTGTTTTTAATTTTCAAAATACAACAGTGGACCATTTACTTGCTCCATTGGTTTATCAGTTTGTTACAAGTCAAGGTTAAAATCACTCAAGCATTATGTATACAGATAATCATCCCAAAACATAGTTTATACTCAATTTTCCGGTTGACTAAACTTCCAACCCTGTGTCTGATCCCTTTATACTCCAGCATTTAATATAAAAAATTACAATATTTAATTTCGCTTCTTTATATTACACAGATGTTCCGATGCGTGACTGTGCCCCGCCTCCTCTTTCCTACAACATCGCGTGAAAGGGGCGAAAGGGGGAAACAATAACAATCAACTGTCGGCAAGTGCATTCCGGTTTCCGACTTAGGTAAATCATTTGAGAACGTGTGGACTATACGACTTGGACGTATGGTAGAATGATTTGTGGTTTGTTATTATGCCTACTGCACGTGCTGCTGTGACGTATCTGGCTGGATATGCTAACTGCATGTAGATGAGGAATACATTATTCGACTTCTGACAACAGCCGGTCATTGCGGCAACTGACTACCGTATCTGGTAAAGTTATCGCAGCGTGGATTTACTGATGCAGCCATGACCGTGTTGTTAGGGTCCCTACACCGGCAGATCCAACTACATACTGTTTATTACGAGATCATTATCTGTGTCTGTACTCTATGAAGGTACCATGCGGCTTCGCCTGTGGGCTGGAAGCAACATGGAGACCAACATAGTAGTGGAGGAGGGTGGACTCCCCACCACTTTTAATAATAGCTGGAAATCTGCTGATGTTGCTGGGGTGTTTGATATCCTCATGGAGTTGGATGTGTTCCTGGAGGATCAGGATGAGATCAGCGGACAAATGGAAGACAGAGAAACGGTTGCAGTGATAAGTAATAGTAGTGCATCAGTGAAACGTGAAGGTGTTGCAGTTAAAAGCAAAGAAGGTGTTGCAGTTAAAAGCAAAGAAGATGCAGCATGGAGTAAAGACTACGACGAGAGTTACGAACAGGAGGTGTGCTCAGCGTCCGTAGATAATGACTCGGGGATGGGTGACGAAACTAAACAGATGCATGTTGACAACACAAGCTTCGTGATCGGTGCATGTATTGAATGCGTTGATGTGGATGTCGACTCGGCGTTAATGAACGCCGTAAGGAACGGCCATGCACCGTGTTTACAATGCATCATCAATAACTTCGACAAGGTCAGTCAACTCAAGGAACACCTCAACTTCTTCCGGGAGGTCACCTCCCATCTGCCTCAGGGATTCCCTCTTCTGGAGGCAGTGGAGAGGGGGCATGAGGGTGTAGTGCATTTATTTCTCAGGTTTCTTAAAGATTGCGGTTGCCTCGATGAGGCACTCAAGTCGTCAGATGTTCGAGGGAGGATGCCCGTGCATCTTGCCGCTTACCACGATCACCTTGGGTGCCTGGAGCTTCTGTTAGACTGTACACCTACGGAGGAGGCATATTGGAGGGACACAACGACACTGGGGACGCCTCTGCATCATGCTGCGGCAGGAGGTGCTGTAAAGTGTTTGAGGAGACTACTGAAGGTTGAGGATGCGGAGGTGCTTAACCAAACCGGTAGAACGGCAGGTATAATTCAGGTTTATTTATCATTTAGTTTTGTTATTGATGCATTACCGTCTGAGGTGTAAAACGCTTTGAAAATGCATGAGGTGAAACTTAAAGAGTATATGGTGTCAAATGATTCTTAGAACACTCCTGGTCAGCTGCAAAATTGACCAGTTCCAGGTCTGCCCCATTTCTGGGTCAGCGTGACCCGGAATCCGTGTCAAAATGACCCAGAAATGTTTCAAACTGACGTAGAATCCAAGCTAAATTCCCCTTAAAACCCGTTTGCGGGTCAGCCTGACTCAATGATGGGTCAGGTCCCCTGGGACCCGGAATCCAGGTCAATTCTGACCCGGGATTTTTTAGAGTGTAATGAGGAATAATTAAATTTTAATTTCAAATCGACTACTTCATCAGACAATAGGCTAATGGTTTTATAAAACCATTTGCCTTAATACAAAATCCCCACGACACTCAAATCGTGTAATGTATCCATCCAAACATGCATTTGCTGCATTATTGCATACAGCGAACTCCGTCAATTATTGCACATGTGGTTGTGATTTACCGCTCCATAATTATCTGGACGGCTTCAGTTTCGTGAAGGTAAAGATTATGCCTGTGGTAAAATCATCATGAACGTGAGCATGAACGTCATTACAGGATCAAGCCGTAATCCAATCTGCCCGTCAAACTGAAATCCATTTATTTTCAGACCGGGATTTACACGGAGTTCAGTGCCTCTGCGGGTCTAGTCTATTGCCCCTTCAAATATTTCCACAGTCTCGTAGATATTTTGATGGAAATGCCCTTTGGGAAAATGATAGTGGCCTTGCCCCGTCTGAAAGGAAATACCAGGGCCTACTTTTTATACAAATATTATGGTAGAGGAATACTTAACACTTCATCGCTTGAACCTTTTCAAGATGTTTTAATATACGTCTTCAGGCAGATGTTTGCTCGAATCATTATTTCTCGCACCAATTGGTATTAAAAGTAATGTGCATGAGGTCTTTAGTGCAAACAACTTTGACCCAACATTGTCAACGTGCTTTTAATTTTCGAAATTGACAAACAACACGCGGTCAGAGCGACCGGGGCCTGCAGGCTGCGGCGGGGGAGGTAGGTAAAATGTCAGGGAGGAAAACGCTTCAAGACCTGATGTTTGAAAAATTATACCAACTAAAATAAATAACCCAAACATTACAGAATGTGTTTTAATCAAAGGATCTGTAGGTAAGTTATATGCAGGCAGTAATTATCGTGGTTTAAAGGGACTCGTTTTCTTAGATTGGGCGCTTTGTGCTAGAAAACGTTTTGCTTTGAAATGAATATAAGAAAGATGTTTTAAAATCCAATTTATATTAGGTTTTCCTTTTACTGTGTGCTAACACGGTCCTCCATTTTGTAGAACTATAAAGGCAATCCGATTTCGAAGACAGTGTGTCCCTTTTAAGAAGTCCCGTGATGTAGAACACACCGGCAGTGATTGTCGATGTTCGTATTGTACACGTCGGATCACGATGCGAATGTACAAACAAATTACGACAGCGATCTCATAGATTATGTCACTACGTATTTGCACAATTAATAATCGAAGGCACGAAGGTCGAGGGTAGTCCATCACTGATACATAAAGTTTAAAGAGATTGTGTCCAGTCCAACCTCACTTCAGAATAGACCTTATGCATTGACGTCACCAAGCCGCCATCTTAGAGGTAAACTGATGATGAAACAATGGAAACGCGCTGATTTGTACGCGCGGCGCACAGGACTGGCCAATGAGCATCTTCCGTTTGACCTCTAGGTGAGGGCGCCCTACTCAAATGACGTCATATGCATAAGGTCTATTCAGAATATATTTAATCAAGGGCTCACTAGAGAGGCATCACGGGATTCTTTTGCCAAATGGATGGTGATTGGTTACATAATATTGATTAACTGTATAGATGATAGTCTGGCAAGTGGTGCTTTCATTTGAGACATCGAACGAAAAACAAAACAAACAAACAAACAACCAAAACCAAACAGAAACCGTCAGCAGTTATAGAAATACTTGTAGTTAATTAAAATATGCAGATGAGTTATTTTCGAGACTGAACATTCTTACATAATCAGCAGCCATAATTATACAAACAACGTACATGGATTTCGTGCGCTATATCCCATACGCATATTCATCTTTAGACGAGTTGTCAATGACGCCATGGTGATTTGTTTTGTGACATCACACTTTGCTGAGCAATTCAGATTGGTTTTTGTCAACGTTATGCTTATTTACAGCCAAAATTATACAGAAAGGTACAATAAAAGTCACTTGTGAACGCTTCAGTTGCTGTCTACTTTCGATGAGAAAACAGCAAAACAAAACTGTCACGGTATTTTCACAAGAATGTCGAATCCATCCATGTTCAGCGGGGTGACAGCGGGTACCAACCGCATCTTTGGCCGCAGCATTCGCAAACGGACACCAACTTCATAAATCTGAGAAGCCAGATTCAAATGTTGTTGGGTGAAATATTATACAAACCATATTACTTCGAAGAGAATCCTGTCTCAAATTATATACTATAACATTTACAGTGTTTCTCACAAGTAAGTTTTTATGGTCATACATTTTGGGACTGTTTAGCTCTTTATGACCCTAAGGTCTTTGTGAAATCAAGCCCTTTACTCTGTCTTTTATTAACGAAACCAATATTCTCTGATTGTTGTACAACTGCTTTAAAGGATCACAGTAGATATTTAAGATAATTGACTAAAATTTCATAATGCAGGTCAAAAAATCAGATTGTGGAACTTGATACATAAAGCATATAGAGCCCGGAATGATAACCACACTCTGTGTGTTTTCTCTACGCTGACAGAAAGCCAGGAAAAGTAAACATTTGCATTTATGAATGACAGCTTGCTAAATAGTTGCAGGTCTAACTTTGAATGATATCCTTGGGAAATGAGGGTCTCTGTGTGGGAAATCCCAGTATGTGCAATTCCTAGTTATTTTGATGTTGGGCCAATGTTTTTTCCTCCGGGATTTTTTTAAGTTTCCTGTACTTCCTGTTGTAGATTTCGTTTTCCATAAATAGGCAATGTGGGCTCACCTATATATAGCTTTTCCTAGAACATAAAGCAATTCAACAACGGCAATCGAAAGGTCGAGTTGGTAAACCCTATGGTTTAACAGCAGCATACACACAAACTCTCAAATATCGTTTCCCTCGCGAGAGAATACCATCAACTTGAATGCTGTGGATTGTTTGATCACCGCAGTAGTAGTTCAAACTTGGAGAACATATATTTAATTAAACCAGGAAGGACGGCCGGCAGTGGCCGCTTTGCCAAACAATTTCCTGGTTCTGTTTGTTTGGCATCTTACACAGTAGCAGCCAAGACAATTTTTGCAGATTTGCTTCTTTCCTATTGCAATATAGTTATGAATATTGTCTACTAAAAATAGCAGACCTCAACTTAAACAAGCTCAAGAGATTTCCCATCATATCAAAGTATAACGTTTGACAAGCTTGGGTTGGCCATCTTCCACAAATAAATTCAAGAAGATATTAAAGGGACACATTGTCTTAGATTGGGCACTTTGAGCTATAAAAAAAATGTTTTGAAATTAATATTGTTGGAAAGATGTTTTAAGAGTAGAATATAACAACCCTCACAAATAGGCTGATGCCTCGAAAATTGTGTGGTTTTCTTTTAACTTCGTGAACCAACACGGTCCGCCATTTTGTAGAATCAAATTGTTGACTCCACTAAATAGCGGACCGTGTTAAAACTGTTAGTTAACGAAGTAAAAGGAAAACCCCAGATTCTTAAGGGATATTTGTGATAATCATTACATTCATTTCATAACAAACGGGTTTTTTGTTATTGCCCAAAGCACCCAATCCAAAGGCAGTGCCCCTTTATGCACTGAGAGCGCCTTTGGGAGAACTGCGCGAGTAAGCTCGGAGGTTTTACCTCGTGGGTAAAGCTTTACAGAGCTTGGAGTCAAAGGACAACGGAAGGATGTGGTGACAGACAATGGTTGCCTCATAAACACAGTTGTGTTATTATGCATTATACACTGTCGCAGCTTTCATTTATACTGTACATTGTCACGTGTTATTTTTCAAACCTGTGATCACATTATTTTGTATGGAATGAAAATCTGTACGATGCAATAGTAACAAAAAATCAAGAACATTCATGTGTCGAACAATGGTTTACAAGACGGCGCAGTCAAAGTGTTCCCTGATACAAGTCTGTACGCATACATGTACAACGTGAAAGGTCTGGAGTGCCAACTCGACTTATTTGATAGAATAAGTTTACTAGTCTAGAAAATTGATCTCGCCCAGACAATTAATATTGCAGCTAAAACTATACTAAGAAGTCGACTAATACCATCTCTGTTTCAGTAAGTCGACCTGGCAAGATAAATGTTCAAGGACAATTCGACAACATTATAGTTTCATGAAGTCGACTTGGTGAGATCATTAATTGTTGTCAGGACAGTCGACATCTTAGTTTCATCATGTGGACTTGGCGAGAAATATCAATGGACCTTATGCATTGACGTCATCAACCCGCCATCTTAGAGGTAAACTGATGACGAAACAATGGAAACGCACAGATTTGTACGCGCGGCGCACAGGATTGGCCAATGAACATCTTCCTTTTGACCTCTAGGCGAGGGCGCCCTACTCAAATGACGTCATGTGCATAAGGTCTATTGTCCAATTATCTTTTTCATTATCATTTGTTTCCTCAGTTTCGTTGGCCGCTCAGGCAGGAAGTGTGAGCTGTCTGGAAGAGCTTATTGATCAGGCCCAAGTCGACCCTCAACGTGCTGACCATGACGGCATGACCCCTGTACATTATGCTGCACTAGCAGGTAAACTTAAACTCAGCCGCATCACACTTTTGAAAACAACCGGGTCAGAATTGATCTCGGATTCTGGGTCCCATGGGGGCCTGGCTCGGTAACTGCTTGATTATGTGAATTCAACTCGGATTCTGCTTCAGTTTGACCCATTTCTGGGTCATTTTGACATAGATTCCGGCCATCCTGACTCATGATGAGTCAGGCCCCACGGGAGCCGGACTCCGGGTAAAATTTGACCCGTGAGTTTTTGAAGTACATTGAATATAGGTGTTACCTTTTTCCGTGAAGCAAACGTTGGTTCACTAGTGTTACAGCTGTCCTAATAACTGTAGGATTTTTAATCAAAGATTAACAAAACGAGAAGCCTTGTCATATACAGTATTCCAATATAATCAATAGCCTGTAAAACTTTCAAAAAGGTTTACGTAAACGGGTCAACGATTGTTTATATCTGATGATTGATAAATGATCTTAAATATTAAAACCATCAGTTGGTTAAGTCCAGTGTTTGGTTGCCATCAGAAATACCTAAAGTTTAATAAAGGTTGTTTTCGAAAACACGACTTGTGCTTGGTCTCAGGGTTAGGCTACGTCTGCCTGTTTGAAGCCCCGTAAGAAAAGCGTACAGTTTTCTAAATAACTAACGGAGGCTAAGCCTAGCTCAAGCCCCAAGTCGTTGTTTCGAAAAGGGTCGTACACTGCGCAAGTCTCGCGCGTACGAGAAAACAACGACGACTGAAGTTTTCTATGAAATCAAAACTTCTTTTTAAATTCTCTCTTTACAATTTTTGGACAATATAAATACCCACAACAATTTGTCATCAATACAGTTTCATTTTTAACATAATATGAATAATTTGTTTCAAATTAACTTTGAAACAAAATTATACTAGCGTGGGACGAGGATGGATATTAAAAACCCGTTTGCCAATCACGCCCACATTCTTGCGACCATTGGCTGTGTACGAATTGTTGGCTGCAACTCTTTGAAATGTTTTCACTATTTCGGTGTTACGGCCATAATTGCCGAAGCCATTCGTGTAAAGTTTTTTATTTGTATGTCCTTGACCTGTTGAATACGCCTGCTAACATAAGCGCCGATTGTTCACTCCTGCGGTATGAAAAGCCATGACATTGGGTGTGACATAAACCGTCAACCTTCGCGTTGGTGCTTCTGTGTCGAACAGGGGCAAAATGTCAAGTGCAGTGCTATTGTGTACTTGAAAGATGTGATACAGCTTGGTATTGTTTTTAAATCATTCAAGGCTGAAATTTTGTGAAAATGTTGTTAAAATATTGTTAACTTGTTGTTGACAACTCACTGTTCGCCCGTTACAAGGCAAGAGAATTTGCAGCATTTTTCTTGAACATTCTTGAAAAAAACACTGCAAGTTTATAATCATTCACAAACTCAATCGTAGAAACCTTTGTATGCTTTTGGTTGATTTGTTAAACTTATCAATATTGATTGTAGTTTTATGACTTGAGAGACCTACTCCCACAGCTCAAGAGCAAGTCAATAAAAGAATCAACAATGATCCAAACAAATTGCCGAACCCTTCTGCCAGATTTTCAGCATGAAATTCAAAGATAAGTAACTGGAATATATAAAAGCTTTAAATATCATTTGTCAACATCTGACAGAGTAAAGATAGTTTGTTCACCTTCAAGGCTTAACACATTTTGACGAAAACATTTTGATGAAAACACTTCTTTAACTTGTCAAGAAACAACAGGCCTACTCAATCTCCATGGACATGTATAATAATGAGAGTGGTTTTGTTTTTTTCTCGATTTGTCTCTCCGGATCCGGACAGGTCATCTAAATTGCACTCACTGGCTGATACGACGAGCGAGGTGCTCCCTGAACGAGACCCGGAAGAAGGACGGTGCCACGGCGATGCATCTTGCAGCGGGGAAAGGTACGAGCATGCACTGGGAGAGTGGAGAGAGAGTACATTATGGCTTGATGCCGTTGGGGAAATTCTAGTGTCACTGACGCCTTGGGAATTGAACGCTGTTTTTGAGAATTCCTTGAAGTGTAACTTGAAACGGTGTGACAAGTTGCATTACTTTACTATCAGAATATGATCTAACAATAAACTTATTAGATTCTATATTCAACGAATGATATATATTCATTCGTTGAATATCTAATTAACAGTTTAATATTAATCTAAATCATTAATGCAATTTCGTGTCCATAAATTTGATGTTTTCCTCGTGGCTTCAAATACTAATTTTAAAAGCCTTTGGGAGAGAGCCTTACCATTACAGACCTGAACCACGGTGCCGCCATTTTGTTTTTCTGTCATTCAAATCAATGTAACCAAACCGAGGCCGAGTCTGGTTCCTTCAGCGTCATTGTGTATGCAAGGTATCTGACAAAATATGGCTACAGTGATAACGGTCTGTGGCCGTGTCCGAATTGGCGGCTACGGCTGTGGCTGTTACTATGGGTGATGCAATAAGTCACTTCAACACATGATGACGCAGTGATCCAGCTGTAGACATAGCCGCCAATTCGGACACGGCTGAATGAGCTGGAACTACTGATGTCAATATTATTTGATTGAGTTGATTGATTTTTCAGCCATTGTCGACCCTCTTCATGCAGGATGAAGGCCTTAGCATGATTCTCCAAATGTCTATTTTTGTGCTTGTTGATACCAACTGACTGTGATCCCCAGTGTTGCCGCAGCTCGTCTCTCCATCTTTTTCTCTGATGCCCTCTTTTCCGTTGTTTCATTTGACCAAACCTTAGCAATGTCAGATTTCTCTGAGTGTATGGCAACATGTTGTATGCCTATTTATTGCGTTTTGTTTTTGTATTCACACTAAATCAGGTGAGCATTGACATGAACCCATTGGGTATATCCTTAGTTTGCTTGTGGAGTCCATATTAAGTGTTTTTCGATCCGATTCTTGTTTTCCCATCCACAGGCCGTTGTCCTATTCTGCAGTGGGCGTTGAATCGAGAGCTTTCATTTGCCGATGAGCTGGACGTCTTTGGGCGCACTCCTGTGCATTACGCTGCCGAAGAGGGCCACATCACGGCACTCCGGACATTCTCCAAGTTTTCCAAGGTACATCTTGATGTCAAAGATTTTCTTGGACGAACCCCGAGGTAAGTATCATCAGAGAGCAAAGACGATTGAGAACAAATATTTACTCTTAGTTGAGATATTTTTATCTGGCGTTGTTTTCTATTTACGGTAGGCCTAATTATATTCCATACAGCTGTAGCAGAGAAAACAATCATTAAACATGCACATGGTGATCTTTTGAGCTACTTTGGTCGACCCTACCGGTATCATCCAAGACTGGGTTGGGCTGTTGCTTGTACAGATTCTTGTTCAGGATGTAGTGATGCATGATGGGAAGGATTGGATGTAATTATGTTGAAGTAGGACATCCTAGCTACACCCTTAGCAACAGTCGTCGCCGTAGCTGCAGATGTAGCCGCCATTTCGGATACGGCCTTGGTTTGGTTCACCTACGCCCTCACACGGTCCAAAATACTATGATTCTAACACTAACAGTCCCTTTATTCTACTCCACTCCAGTAACCTAGCTGAAAGAAGGGGCCACAGTGCCTGTTTACGTTTCCTCGACTCCTGCCTCCAACAGAGGCATCCTGACGGTGAGGGAGCCCTTCTTGCCAAGCTGACCAGATCTATATCCAGTCCCGGTGGGTTGAATAAACTCAACAGAAGGAATTCGAGTAGGAGGAGTTCCCGAAGGAAACACATCTCATCGGTAAGTGTGACCCTTGTTTGTTTGGAGTCAATTAGGATACGGGGAAGCTTAAGTCTTCTGTTGTGCTGTTTTATTCTGTAAATTGGTAAAACAGGAAAACACGTTAAATTGGGTTCTTGCATCAATATCAGAATGACTAGTGTCTTCTAACTATAATATTTAGAAGAAACTTTAAAAATGATCTTTAATACAACAATTGCTGGATCGCCGTCTTGGCAAAACACATTACTCTTGGACATAATTCCTTATGAAATGCTTGAGAATTACCAAATAGCACAATTGTAAACAAATTAAAGAAATCCATCAAATCCTTCATTACTTAAGTGAACGGTTATTAACGAATATATTTAATAAAAAGTAAAACAGGGGTCATGCCTGTAAATTGGTGAAGACAGGAAAACACGTTACATTGGGTTTAATTGCACCACTATCAGAATGACGCCCTGGGCATGGTAAGCTCGCAAAATGCAATATATGTGTATGAGGGCGCTTCGCAGTTTAAACAATAAAGGAGTTATTTACAATGGGAACAAAAGCAAGTTTTACCATGAACGCACAGAAATGAAAATAATGGTGGTGCCTTGAAAACATAAACCATATTTATTATTGGGCCGTGACATAAGTATGAGATTCGTTATTGGTTTTTGATAAACTAATTTTGGGCCTCATTTTGGGCCAATTGGGGGCGATTATGTATAGTTTTTAAGAGGCCTGGAATCACGGAGGCGACAGAAGTCATGGCCTCTGTTGCCCTTAAAAAGTTTGGAAATGTCCTTTGCTAAACGAAAATGGCCTGCCCTCTCAAAGATAATAATCCAGCACTGTATAAGAGCTTCCCAATGGTTGTAGAAAGGTCAAAAACCGTCTGAGTGTTGGGCCGAAAGAATCTACCTGAAAAACAAGTTACAGTCGACCCTCGTTGTAAAGAGCACTGTTTATAAAGAGGTTCTGCTTTGAGTACATTCTGAAGTCCTGAATCATATTTCTGCTCTCTGTTTCATTGTTTGTTGTCCTTGTATAACGACGTTCCTGTTAATAAAGAGGCCACTTGGCCAGTCCCATTGACCTTGTTAAAACGAGACTGAGAGATTTTGTTTGAAGTGTAACTGTGGCCAACACGGGAAAATAAAATACCGAACAGTTAGTTAAACCTTGTCCGTCTTCGCCCACTGCATTTGGGCTTGGTCTAGTAAACTGCAACCAATAAGATATGGAATGGCTTCAGTCATCAGAAGGACGTTGGTGTGAATTTATTGCCATAGACTATCATGATGCGGCTGTCTTGATTTTTTCCTATTCATCCAAATCAATATAACCAAACTGAGGCTTGAAAAGTCTGGTTCCTTTGTGTACAATGCATATAGCATCCATTACCAGTTAGTTGATACAGGGAAGATGACCAAGATGGCAGCAGCATGTAAAAGTCTATTTATTCTGATCTTCACAGGTGTATGTCGAGGAGAAATCACTGACGGACTCAGAAGCAGGACCGGGGACACTTGAGCCAATGGCAACAGATGTCGGGGCCGCCGCTGCTGGTTACCGTGTGTCTGCTCTTATAACCCAAGTCGGCATGATGGCCATCGCTCCGGCCGTTCCGGAGATTTCTCTCCACAGACGGATTGTCAATAATTTATTTAAGAAACTAAGACGTCAGGCGAATATCGAGGAAGACTTTACGGTGACAATGTGATTGTACCGTTACAAGATTGACAAGCAATATTATGTAAGAATGATTAATGTCAGGGTGGCGTTACACCCTTCTTCTGGGCACATGACCATAGCTGGAGCTGATAGTGCTCTTTAAAAAAAAATACGTGTCAAACACAGAAGTGCTGAATATTATGACGACCTTTTGGTCCGAGAAGAGATGACCCATTTATGGTTAAGTGCCTCGCTCAGTCATCGTCAGAACATGGTCGGACCCGGACGCAGATGGCCGCATCCAAATTACAGCCTACGGCTACAGCTGTTGCCAAGGGTGTTGCTAAGGACGTCCATCTTCTTCAAAGCATGATGACGTGGCGATCGAGCCGTATACCGCTGATTCGGACACGGCCAATCTCAAGTCATCACGAGATTCGAATGAATAGTGATCTCTCCGTTGTTATTTACCTTTGTTAGGTCAGTTTTTGAATTCTGTCTGTACAATATTTTTAAAAGAACTTAAGGATGTTTCATCATACAGTCCCCCCACAGGGAAGGTAAAGCTTCGACAATAATATTCGGCAATAGTAAACAACAACATATTGGGTAAATTTTATATATTTATATTTATTTATTTCATGACACATCCAACAGCGTAAGCGCCAATCGGGATGGTGAATAGGAAACTGGTAAGCTTTGGAAGAAATCGGTAAGCTTTCGGTGTGAGAGGAAAACCTCAAAAATGGGGAAACCCACGCAATAAGGACTGAGGGTGGATTCGGATTGGGGTCCACATATGCAGGTGAAAGGCAGAGAAAGAAACTACTGAACCAACCTGATGTAGTAACACTATTATAAAGCTGCAATCTAAACCCTAACCCTAAACAACTAATTGATATTTTGAAGAAGTTTAAGAAAGAAAACACATGTTTGATGATCATTTTGTGAATTGATTCACTGATGGAAGAGAGTCGTCGGGCTTCACCAGCAGGAGGACGCCCTCTGCCGGCCAAGCATTTCGTAAAGCAATTTAGAAAGTGGAAAGCAATAAAATTACTATAATATTGGTAACAATAAGTGGTAACTATTGGTAGCTGTAAAAGTTCCTAAAATTAAATTAGGTTTTTCCTTTACGTTGACTTCAAACTTCCCACATTGATTAATCAAAACCGTTATCAGAAATAACATCAAACTTTCCAAGTCGATGCACTCATTTTTTGCACAATAATATTGCTTTTGCTGTTCATAATTTTACTTTGTGGCATTTCTGTCGAGCTTGGCGTAGGTTAGGGATCCAGTACTTTTCCGGAGATGTTCTGATAGAATGAACTTACTTGAGTTAGAGCCTACGGCTGTACCTGCTGCTGGATCATCATGTTAACAGGTGTTAAAGCATGCTGTAGCCAAAGGCCTTGAAGAATCTAATTGCCAGGCCCAAGTTCACACGGCGACCATTTTGCTGACAAGTGGGCAATCTCTGTTTAACAACCTTATGATTTTGGTCGCGAGTATACCAGGCTATGTTTTACCCCTATCAGTGTGCGAACCTTGGCCCATTATTGGTTTAAAGACCTGAACTTGGAAATGGCTTGGCGTGTCCGGAACAGTAGAAGTGTGGATGGTTGATTTAAAACTTCAGCCGGGTCGTATGGGCGTGGTCAACATCTGATAATTATGTGAGGTCGTATGTAAACTCCAGGATTAGGCTGACATTCAGAAACATTCAGTACAGGCCTGGAATTTCATATTTGAATAAGACGCAAGTCCATTTTCGTTTTATAAAGGGCACTTCACTGGGAAAATCTTCTAGTCTAATGGGACACTTTAGGGGCACCAGGCCAAGACCATGCAGGGCAACTTAGAGGCCGTGGCCCCCGTGTAATTCCAGACCTGTATTTAAATTCAGTGCCTTTGTGTAGGGAACTCACAACTTAAGTTTACAAGAGGTGGATCGAGTGATAGCTACTCCGGTTTAATTATCCTTGAACTTCGACAATTTTTAAAACAAATTGTGTAATATGTAAGTTTGGTTTGTCACCGTAAACAAAGGAGTCTACTTATTCAGTTATGATTTTGTAATGAAGAGATTGTTTCCTAATAACACAGTTTTGTTCCGACCATCAGGCTATCACAACGTGTGCTTAACGCTTGTATCCCGCAGTAACTTAAACCATTAAGGTATACACAGAGTCACAGAGATGATTAAAACAAAATAATAATATCAACTAACTGTCTCCGGAGTGTCTTACGTGTAAGCCATGTGTATTGCAGTCGACTATTACTGGCTTTGTGCAAAATGTTTGCACTTACAGTGAGTAATCGATTCTTATAGTTCGTTGGTAATAGCAAGTATATAGAACAATATGTAAAGGAAAGTTGTGTTTTGACGACGAGTATTTTGTATGTAATTCGAGTCCGCGTACATTTTGTAGTAGAGTATCGAGTACCTGACCTCGCGATCGTGTCCGAGTCCTTTTTAAAGTCGTGTTTCTAGTTATTATTTCACATGGTGTAAGACAAAACTGATACATAGCAGACAGTCATAATACAAATACGTTAAATGATATATTACAAAGATTATACCAGACCGAAGTAAAACCTGTTGACACGATTGTAGGTACCCCCTGCAGGATTATAAAGTCGAACTGAATCACAATCGAGTGGACGTACTTTGTTCAGGCATCTCACTTCTACTATGACAAGTCAAGTAAAAAACGATTTCGATATTCTAAACGAACTCGAGTATACTTTCAAAACGAATAGAAGTAGGCCTACCTTCAAAACGGTACTCAAGTAGTACTCGAGTACTACAGTAGTACTAAATGGAACTTCATTTCTGCTGGTGGAGACAGTATAGTACTGGGATAAGGGGTTGTGGTCCCTGGCTGTTGGTTAACAATTTGGCCTTCTTCATCTTTACTTGAGTGTGGACGGCCAGCCATGTTTCTCAGTCTGTTGCTATTAAAGAGTAATGTGCCCCCCGCCCCCCCCCCCCCCCCCCCCCCGGTTCTGGCAGTAGCAGCTGTGTAGATTTTTGAATCACAATACGTAAATATTCTCGATTTCGGTCGTGCATCGAATAAGTAAATATTTACATCTGTTCGATGCCACCATAGAACACAAGACGACCTTGATCATTATTTTGCTTACAAACGCCGATGATGGCGGTAGGCCTATATAATGTATCCGTTCAACAGCAACGCTGCGACCAAGAGAGCTGGCTGGCGTCAGACAAAATTATAACTAGATGTCTTGGGTTATTTAATTTGATAGTGAACCACAGACGAAACGTAGCTGGACTACGGGGAAGTACTTGCTTGTAAATGAACAGTTTTGGCGTAAATGAATTCCGATGTTAATATTCGAGCAATGGCGAACCGTGCATATAGCGTGTTCGATTTGTGTTGGTGTGCATGCCATCCCATGGTCACCGCACACGATATACTACACAAAACAGTTTCATGTTCTCACTAGTCTTGGTGCAAGACGTTTCTCGTTTACCTTTAACGCATGGTATAGCGCACAAACCGCCCGTATACACTAACCTGACTTAGCCCACGAACCGTGGAGCGGTTCGTGTCGCGTGAGAGCGGTTCGTGTATGATAGCGCCCTCTCGTGAGAAAAATTGTGACAAATCAACACGAGAAGGTCTTCCACCAAGACTATGTTCTCCCCATCCATGCAGTGCCAGTTAGTATTATTTTTAGCCATCATAACTATCAAGTGGACATTTATTGATCCACTCCACTGACTGGAATATCATTATTAATATTACGGTGTTGTTTCGCGTCTAATTCCTAATAAACCGCACCACCTGCTGCCGCTTTTGGGAAGCCTGATGGTGGTCTCTGCATAGTTGCTGTTGTTAGACCGCTATTAAACTAGAAGGTTTTGTGGTGGTTGTCTGGTTCTCTGACCTAGCCCGGAAGTTTAGTGCAAATCCAGCGAGTGCTTATACGGTAGCAGAAAGTCTTACGCGTACACAATTTTATAATGACCACTTCACGTTATCTTTTTCATACTGCGGCTTGTAGGCCGTCTGAGCGTAGAAATGTGGCCCCACCCTGCCTGGGGAATTGAAATGCAAAAACTGATTTTTCCTTTTGGTAGTAAAGGCACATTATCTATCCCAATGATTTTGTTTTAAAGTCCATCGCAAGAGTTCCAACACTTGAAGGAAAGGACGGCTATGGTCAGACCATGGTCAGACTGTCACCGCTGTTATCGATCTGGCCGATTCACTAAAACAACAGCAAAAACCTACAGCCCAAAATCAACCAACAAACAAACAAAACATGTTTATATTGAAGAGATTGCTTTACACGTACAGAGGATTTCGATCCCATCATACATATTGATTTTATTCTAATTCTTAGTTGTTTTTAAAGGTTCCGTTTTGGGTTTTTTATTAAATTTTAAAAATTTCAAAAATACTTTGTACGTTTTAAAAATGGATGGCAAAATTCCGCCCCTCAGAAAAAAGCACAACGACAAACAAAAAAACAAACAAAAATCCCAACTGACAAATAAACAAACGGGAACGAACGACGTACAGCATGCATTATCAGCTACAATGAGTTACTAATTTGCTAGGCCGGCAGTGAGTGTTTCTTACAGAAATTCATATCATTATGCATAATAACGCAAAAATTGGGTGCAACGGAGCAAGTAATCCATTCGGTCTCCTCTGGAACAAGGGTGATTGGTCAATTCAAGGTCACTCATTGACGTAACGTACTAGGCCAATTTTATGCATTCGAGGGAAACACTATGGTGGTAGTAACAAAGAGCTCTGCAGTACAGTGTCTGCTTACAAATTCAGAACTCATCATTATTTTGACAATTGGAAAATTTGCCTAGAGGATCATAGAGGATCATTACAGTGGAAGTTGTGAAATCATGCATGACCGACGTAACCCAAGCCTTTAAATTTAATTAATACTTCGTGGGAGCATGGAGGTAGGACATGGTGGGAGACAGACACTACAGGATAAACAATCCAGCTGAGTTCAGAGAGCATGCACAGAACGCGTGACCAAAAACTCTGGTTACTGATTGGTCAAATGGCAATACATTCTGGGTGGTTGGTAGCCGGCGATTACACCGATGTTCGTGGACAACGTAATGGCGAACTGTCAACTAATCGAATCTCTCCACCACATAGCCTGGAATTTCCGTGATTAGCATAACAAGGCTTTTACGCGGGTTCCATAGGAGGACTTCCATGATAAGTATGGCGGCCATCATGGAAGTTATCATGGAAAAGTAATGGAATTTCCATGGGTCAACAAAAAGAATGTGGTGTCGAGTTTATCGAGCGTGTCATCGCCTGAACGAAGTTAATGAATGAAAAAGAATCGTGATATGGATGGAAAGCTGAAATGTGAGAAAGACAATTCATCGGGACAACGTGTTCTCGTTATAAGAAGCTGTGCCGTGTTCAACTGTTCACGTGAGTTTATTTAATATTTTGTCGAATAACGTGATGCGTTTTCATCGTCGTGTGCATGTTTTGAAACGTTAACTCAGTTAATAAAAAATAATAACTGTTTGGACATGAGTAAACGAAAGCAAACAACAGCAGGTTAGAGACTAGTTCGACGACACGGTCGACAGTTACCTAGTTTGGCCATAATTTTGATTTTCAGTCAATGTCTGTCCTGTTCTGGTGTGGTGACACTACATGCATGTCTCATTGTCTGGGGTTACAAATTATTTCTTTTTTCACCTGATTTTGGGGATTTGGTTGTCTGGTTGTCTGTCATTCGCAAAACTGTATACACTGAATTGAACAGACTACAGAGACAATAAAAGATCATCAACAAATGCTAGTCATTTTTTTATTAGTTTTTTTCATGATGTTCAGGGCCCAATTTTATGGCTCTGCTTACCGTAAGCAAAGAATCGGCGCTTACGGAAGCAGGGAATTCCGCGCTTACGTCAAGCGTATTTCACGGGTTAGCAGGGAATTTTTGCTTGTGCGCGTGCGTAGTCCACGTTACTAGGCATTCTTTGCTTACACAGCTAGCGCAGAAATTCGGCGCTTGCTCGGTAAGCGGAGAATGGTGATCGCAAGCGCCGAATTCGGCGGTAAGCAGAGCCATGAAATTGGGCCCAGATCACTCGATCCATGGATGGACCATGGAAAATAGGATGGCTAAACTAAAGCTCTGCAATCACTTGGTCAGGTCCCTCTTTAATTAGTCTTTCACTGCATGGGTTGATAAACTACCACTCCAGCCCGTATAATTACTGTACGGGATGAAATCAGTGCAATAATCGTTGCCCTCCATCTTCCGTCAGGAGGATGGAGGGTAACGACAAAAACATTAGCAGCTACAAATACAATAAAGTGAGACTCAGTCTCCTTCAGTATATTTTAAAGAGTTTTGTGTAGTGCCAAAACAGCTCTGCGACTGTCGCAGTGTCGGGAGGATGGTGGGTTATGATTATCGCAACTATGCAGAGGAGAGCTCTTTGCACAGTTCATCATTCCCAGAATCAAACTTAAACTTCACTCATTCGTTTAAATGACCAGTGAAATGAAAACACGATTTTACAAAACGTTACGGCTTAGTATTATTCAAGCACATACACGCGTTCTGTACCTCAGACACTTTACCATGCGCGTACTGCATTGCAGAATTAGATGGCAAATGAAATTATAAACCTTGTCTAGTTACATGATCAAAGTACGTAAACACAACATCCAAAACGGGTCCTACTAAAAGCCGACAACACCCCGACACTGCCGACAACAAGTCCAGAGTGCCGACAACACGCCGACAACAAGTTTCAAATACCTCAAAAACAGCAAATAAACCAAGGATTTATTAGAAATATGTGTACTATGTAATATTAACAAAAATGCAATGGCATAACTTAACGAGAAGTCTGAATTTTTAACCTGAAAAAAACCGAACTTACACGGAGTGCGGTCGGACTCCATCTTGGCCTAAAAACCGTGTTTCGACCATTCCATTATGATACGGGTAAGATGGATTTAACGCTTAGAAAACAACAGAGGGCGGGCGTCATGTGAAGACCTTCACTATACACTGTGCATAATAATTACTAGGCTATTTTCATTTTCCAACCCCCCCCTCCCCCGGGATGTGTTACCCCTGTAGCATAATGGAATTGGTCAAAACACGGTTTTTTTTCAGCCAAGATGGCGTCCGACCGCACTCCGTGTAAGTTCAGTTTTTTCTGGTTAAAAATTCAGACTTTTCGTGAAGTTATGCCATTGCATTTTTGTTAATATTACATAGTACACATATTTCTAATAAATCCTTGGTTTATTTGCTGTTTTTGAGGTATTTGAAACTTGTTGTCGGCACTCTGGACTTGTTGTCGGCGTGTTGTCGGCTTTTAGTAGGACCGTCCAAAACCAATTTCCTGCTGTTATTGTAAAAAAAATAAAAAATTAATTCACTCGATTTTTGCGGAGGTGTGCGTTTGCATTTGCTTTCCTTGAAAACATTAATGCACGTAGCATTGTTCAATTAAAGCAACTTCGATAAACGTTTATCTGAAACAGCTCTCATACAGGGGCTCAGTATAAAATTTTGTCTGCACGTCATCCAGATGTGCCTGCATGTTTACATTCCGTAAATCCAGCAACAGACAGTTACCAGAACCTTTAAAAAAAAGGCCTATACTGATAGTAACAGTGAGAACGGATTTCAGCCATTTTGCAAACTCAAACGTATTCAAGAGACTAGGGCCCAATTTTATGGCTCTGCTTACCATAAGCAAAGAATCGGCGCTTACGGAAGCATGGAATTCCGTGCTTACGTCAAGCATATTTCACGGGTTAGCAGAGAATTTTTGCTTGTGCGCTTGCATAGTCTACGTTACTAGGCATTCTATGCTTACACAGCTAGCGCAGAAATTCGGCGCTTGCTCGGTAAGCAGAGAACGGTGATCGCAAGCGCAGAATTCGGCGGTAAGCAGAGCCATAAAATTGGGCCATGTTCATTATATTTTTTTTTTGCAGTTACTTCATGGCAATTTTTTTTTTATGTTCCAGTAATGCACATGAATTGCTTACAATTCTTAAACTATTGAGGTTTCACTCCATACAGCCAAACTTCATACGTATTTTTGTCTGAAAATTGAAACTAAAACACAATTGACTATAAAATCTAAGTGATTATGAAATTTAATTTGCGGACGTACATGTACCTCTGATGATTAATATGCAGGTATCGGAGTACAGGATTTAAAGATTGCCAACAAAATTTATCCAAATTGTTTAAATACTCTTTAAAATTGATTTCTCTTGATCTCCTCAGACAAGGTTTAGTAGTGCAGAAGAGAGCAATTGCACTCCCACTTTAAAATTATGATCTGCCAATGTAATAACTTGACTCACTGTTGTGTGTTTATATTTCAGGTACACTAGACCAGCACGGTAATTATGCTAAAAAGTAAGTGAACATAAATTTTCTTAGCATTAATAATAAAAAAAATAATAACTAGAAATGTAGTGTTTGTAAAATTACAAACACTAGGTGTTCGGGTTTTCGTGTGTCATAATGACGTTCCCAAAGCCTTAAAAACTTGTCACGAGAGGACGCTGTTGAATTATTATGTCATTTTTCTTAATGAAAGGGGTCAAACTTTAATTCATACAGAGAGACCTAGTCCTAGTTGTGGATCATTATATTTTCGGATCACAAAACGAGGCCTGGGAAGATTTATTTTCACTTCCACTTCTGGTTTTGACCGGAAGTAAAGTTCATACGGGTCACACTTTGTGTAAGAGTTCAAGGTCAAGAGGAGCCACAGTCTTTGTAGCATTTGTGAATTTGTTAATTACTTTTCCAATGATGTATAGATTGTAAAAATCCAATGTGTGGTTTAGGAGTTATGGCATATTATTCAAAATATGGACCATTTTACAACCTCAAATGTCATTTTTTTAAAAAAACTTTTTGACCTTGTAAGATATTTTAAATAATTGTATACATATTTAAGTTTATCAAAATGTTCATGTAAGGATAGTTCAGTTAGTTTTCATCTTGCAGTGGTCATTTAAAAAAGTAGAGTCTCCAGCAGTGAAACATGTGGTTATTTATATTTAGTTCAAAGATAGCACAAGTAAAGCACAAGGAACATTCATTCTTTTCTATGGTGAGGCCAAACTGATGTAGTTTCAAATAAAAATTTAAAAAACTCAACAAAACACCACACACAGAAAATATAAGCCTGACAGAAGAGAGCATAACATTGATGGAAAAACTAAGCAAATATTGTCTGTTATTAATTTATTTCTGGCACAACACTACCGTAATCTCTCTGAAATATTTGCAGCCTCTCATACCTAAAATCTATAAAAAAAACTTTGTCAAGCTTCCATAATTTTTTTTTAGGCTATCAACACGCAGTTTTGAACGTCATTTTTGACGGACTTTAATGACGTTCGAGAATAAATGACGGAAATTGCATGACGTTTAGAGAAAATTGACGGAATTTATTGCAAATGACGTTCGGGACTTTATTACCTTCGCGCAATCCACATCAAGCGTACTTGAACATAAGTTGATTTAGTTTCCAAAAACTAGCATTCGGAAGGAAGTATTTTCGTTGTTAATCATCTCGGATACGTTTTGGTTTTTCATCTGGAGCTGTCCGATGGATTCTCGAACGTGATTTACTTGACGGATTTATTTTGCGCAAGTATTAACAGAAAACAGAAAACATGTGAGAGTCGAACTTACCCCCTCTATGTTGACATCTTGCCAAACTGCAAGAGGACAATAGAGGGGGTAAGTCTCATGTCAAGGGTTAACTTACAGGCTGATCGGTAAGTTCTCCGACGTCACGTAAACAAATTGACGGACGCTGAAAAAATTCCGGCGCTGGAAATTTGAAAAAGGGATTACTCTTATTGTTGACCAGGTATCGTAGTAGTCATTGTTTCAAAATAATAATTATTTAAACGTGTTCTCATCATATTTGTTTCGAATTTATTGAATGTTTGAAACTTTGGTTAATTGACAAGTTTTTTATTGTTGAAATTTGTGACGGAAAAAAAATCACGTTCGGGAATTTGCGATTAAAATAAAAATTTCTTTTCAATCAATTGTCGGATTTTTAATTTCTCTTGCTGTTAAAGTATTTGGCATCAGCCCCCACAACCTGAGCATGCAAAAGAAAATATGTACCTCAGCAAATATGAAAATTTGATCATTTAAATACCTCTACATCTATAGTGGTAGTGGAAGTCCGTCAAAAATGTTGACGTTCGAGACTCCAAACCTTTTACCTCGATTTAGTTGAAAGACATCGGTTGTCAATATTGTGTATGATAACATGTCAGGTACCTCGTAGTTAATTACACTATATAAAAATAAAAATTAGCTTTCACTTATGAAAATATCAGGGTCCAATTTTCAGGCTTGCAAATGGTGCATATTTTGAATAATATGCCTTATGCTTTTCAAACATAAAACTTCATTTTCTGGATTGAACCGGAAATCAAGGTCAAATGGGGTCAGGTTCTGTGTGGCGTTTGTAGAACGTTCCACGACCTGTCCGATGATGTGTAGATTGTAAAAATCAATCATGTAGTTCATGAGTTATGATTTTTTCCATTACTAGGTTTCAACTTCCGGTTTCAACAGGAAGTCAAGGTCAAATAAGGTCACACTCTGTGTATCATCTATTCAGTTTTTGAATACATTTCTGATGATTTGTAGATTACAAAAATCCAATGTCTGGTTCAGGAGTTAATATTTTTTCAAGTGCTAAGCTTTGATAATAAAAAAATTGTAAAAAATAATTAGATGACGTCATCATGATGTCACTTCAGATTTTATTAGCATTGGTCGTTGTCTAACAGTACATCAAGTTTCGACTCAGTCGGCTTTTTGGTTAGGAAGATACACAGCTTCAAAATGTGCACCTTTAGAGCCTTACCACGTGCCACATGATGACGTCATCACTCTACGACTCCACAAATATGTTGTCTGCATGAAGGTCATTATGTTTACCAGTTTTGAAAAGATTCTCATAAACTTTGCCACAGACATATAGTAAAAGTGTGTTTTTAACTGTTTTCAACCTGCCGCTAGAGAGGGCGCTTTTAAAATGTGTGACGTCACCCGTCCTATAAAATCAACTTTCAAAAAGTAGCCACTTTCAAATTACAAGGCACTTCCGATTTCGACCGGAATTGTAGATTACAAAAATCCAATGTCTGGTTCAGGAGTTAATATTTTTTCAAGTGCTAAGCTTTGATAATAAAAAAATTGTAAACAATAATTAGATGACGTCATCATGATGTCACTTCAGATTTTATTAGCATTGGTCGTTGTCTAACAGTACATCAAGTTTCGACTCAGTCGGCTTTTTGGTTAGGAAGATACACAGCTTCAAAATGTGCACCTTTAGAGCCTTACCACATGCCACATGATGACGTCATCACTCTACGACTCCACAAATATGTTGTCTGCATGAAGGTCATTATGTTTACCAGTTTTGAAAAGATTCTCATAAACTTTGCCACAGACATATAGTAAAAGTGTGTTTTTAACTGTTTTCAACCTGCCGCTAGAGAGGGTGCTTTTAAAATGTGTGACGTCACCCGTCCTATAAAATCAACTTTAAAAAAGTAGCCACTTTCAAATTACAAGGCACTTCCGATTTCGACCGGAAGTAGAGGTCATATGAGGTCACGCCTCCCCAAAAACTAAAGACCTATATGACCTTATTATGATCCCGCAGAAAGCAATCGCTGGCCTCTTATTTGTGATTTGTTACAGATTTTCAAAGATTAAAAAAACAATGTTTAAGAACTTTGTAATTCGACACTTGATGCTGTCATCATGACGTCACTGTCATTCCAGTGGTGTCTTCTACAAATTAAGATCTAACTATATGTGAAGTTTGAGGGTTGTGTGAGCTTGAGAAGTGAGCGTTTTCTTTGCGGACAATCGCGGGGGAAAAGAAGAAGTATTAAAAAATAACCGTACAAAAACAAGAGGTGTTCCGGGCGGATTGCCCGAACACCTAATAACTAGAAATGAGTTTGTTACAAACAAACACTGGGGGTTGGTTTTATTGTCAAGAATGAAGGTCACATTTTAAAAATAAAAAGTTACATGTGCCATAAGTAACAAGATTGTGAAAAAGATTATAACTCTCTGACATAATTTATTATGGTTCAGACGTAATAAACTACCACGCCTACGCTAAAAAAAATAATTTTAAACTATACCACACAGACCTTGAAAAGAATTGTGGTTGGAAAGTTCGTTGAATTTACGTGGGGATAAGCCACTATAAATATCCCCTTAACGCTTTCGTATTTAATTGTCTTCACATCCTCATATCCCCAAACGCTTCCGAGGAATCTTCACAAGCAAGAGGGCGCTATACAAGTTCACCATCCTGCCATCGTTAGATAAACCATGAATGGAAGGTCCAAAGGTCGAAACGATGCCACGCGTTGGAATTAATGGCTGTGTGTGTGTACAGCGTGTTTTACGTGCAATGTACACATTCATGGCAATTGTGCTTGTTTCAAGATACATTTTAAATCGGTAATATCGTCAAGAAAGAAACAAAAACACTCAAAACAATTGCTTCTGGATCTAAGTTAGAGCACATGCTTTCATTTGATGTATTGTTTGTGTCTTTGAAGACTTTGGTTCCTGAGGTCAAGCGAGTACAAAATTTCACGTGTAAATGCTATGAGAAAGAAGTATAAGAAAAAGAAAGAAAAAATGTCGACGAAAACAGAGGTGGTTTCGGCGTATGGCCGAAACCCCCAATAATAATAATAAGGTGTTGTGTAGTGCATTTTACAATTAACGTATCAATGCTCTTTACATTAGTGCCCTGGTCATTGGGCCAATAACATTCCTTAAATCTTTCTCCGCTTCCTGGGGAGTATACAGCCCCAGCTGCCGTGGCGCTCCAAAGGCTTTTTCATACACAATATCAACCTCTACCCTCGCAGGTACCCATTTATACCCCTGGGTGAAGAGGAGCAATTATAGTAAAGCATCTTGCTCAAGGACACAAGTGTCACGACCGGGATTCAAACCCACAATCCGATGACTTAACCACCAGAAGTTAAAATGGATGCTCTAACCGCTCGGCCATGACACCCTAGTATACATGTATATTTGATACCAGCAGTTCCTTACGTTTTTTACACTTGACTATTTTTTCCCCCTTGTTTTTTTCTTTTATGATGTTGACTTTTTTATGGGGGAAGGGGGAGGATAGCACATTCATTTTGCAGTGCTGGATTTCAAACATTTTCCTGAGCTCATCTGTTGGATTTTTTTAGGGGAAGACCGTGGGGAAAATTAGTTTTTTAAGAATACAGTTGCCATGACGAAACCATGGCTAACCAAGTGAAGAGAGAAAAGCAGAAGCAGTGTCATCTTGGATTTATTTTTCTGTTCTCTAATGTATCGGCCATTAGCCACGTTGATAATCAGTCTTGGCATGTTGGAATCTCAGGCTTGCCTCTTGTACTAAGAACATTGGAAAACATAGCAGCAGACTGAAAGTCTTTCGTAGCGTTCATTTGTCGAACAAAAGACCTGGTCTGAAATTGTGGATTACACAATACTCTCTGGTAAAAGGGAGATTTCGAGCATGAATTCCTGTACTGTTTGTTATTCATGACTATGTTTGGCTCGGTTGCCATTTTTGGCAAACATGGCACATTAAACTGTACACTCTTATTAGGGGATTCAGCCATACAGTCCAAACGCCTTTAGTTTCTAAAGGCATATACAGAAGTAGGTCATGTGTGTTTTGTTATGAACATAAAAGAACCCAGTACACTTATCATTAAAGAGTAGGGTTCACCCCTGTGTTTCTGGCATAGTTGCCTGTGTTAAGATTGATCCACAGCACCAACTGATACAAGTGCAACTCGTATGGGTCTTATAATTCCAAACATAGCTCTGCATACCTGTATAAAAACTTCATTATTATTGGGGGTTTCAGCCATCCGCACCAATATGCACTTTATTACCATGACATCTTACATATTCATTTATTTTGTAATACCTGAAACCCCTGTGTTTGTTTTACAAAACAAACGTATTTCTAGTTATTGTTATTATACTTCTTTCTGAAAAATTTCAATGCTTTAATGGAAGAAACCTTTTGAGTGGTCAATCTCAGGAACTGCAGTCTTTAAAAAGTACAGACATTACAAGCAATTGAAAGCCTGTGCTCTTACTATGATACAAATAACATGATTTCATCATTGTGTTATTGTCTTTCAATTTGTGGAAATTGTGACTTGGGCATGTGGGAGGACGACTTATTCATGTGGCTCCTTTGTAATGTACATGTTTACATGAACATGCAATGCATATTGGCAACGTACAGAATTCATTTGATTTCCAGCAAAGGTAAAACAAAAACCTGAATACAGTACTAACTCCTTCACATAGGGTATTGAAAAGCAATGCATTCATGAGAAATCTGTAAAAATTGATTTTTTTTGTATCGCCATCCCATGACACATCCTCACTTTTGTAAGCAGAAAATTTCATACTTAACATTGTCACATCATGACGAATCATGATATTGTAGGGTATGACTTCATGTAGTTAAAGAAAGAATTGGCATCATCATGACATCATCAGGTTTCAACTTGCATCAAATCAAAAGATAGGTTTATCTTCTTAAAAAGTAATAACTTTGAACTGCATGACGTGAACTTTTAATCTGCATTGTCGCTCATTAGAAGTGCATCTTTACAAACACTACACCCAAACTCTACCATTTCATCAAGTCCAAACCTGAATTTAAATTAAAAAATAAGACGCTTATATAGAGAAATTGATCAAGGTTTTTCTTATTATCTACAAAATAATCAATGACGTCTCAGTTTTTTGAAAATGTAGTTAGGCTTGCTGACGTCTAGCAGGAAGTTCCATTTCAAAAACTGAACTTAACATTTTCATTTGGGGACAATTGCTACACCAAATTACCTTGAGACTACGATGACTCAACTTAATCAACAAACAACATTATGTCACTTTGACATTATGCATTGCACAATCGTTTATTCTATTTTTCCCAAACACATTTACGTCTAGTTATTATGAGTATTTATAACGAGCCAATGAAGTGTGACACTCAAAGTGCATACACAGTGCACCCAACACACAGAACATTACTGATTTCAGGCAGTCCCAAGCCATGTGTCCTTGAAAACTATGCATGTAATTATGCATAACACGGCATCTGATGGTCAAGTGGTTAACATTGTCACTTTGGTCAGGCATGCAACTTTTCCTCTTTTCCGCTGATTTCCTCTTTTTTATTCTCAGTTTTACCATTCAAAATTGAAAAATACTGTACAAAATCATTGAAATTTTGTAATTTCCTCTTTTTTGGTGAAGTTACAGTTGCATGCCTGTTTGGTACGAGCTGTTTAACATACATAGTCTTGTAAACTGATTAATAATGTTATTGGGTGCTGAACATTAAATCAAAGATTGTTTCAATGTATCCTGAAACACATGATGGCATAAAGATTATAACATTGGAACCATTTTGTAGATCAGAGCTGTAGATTCATTTCATGCACAGACGTGACCCCAGTTTGACCCTTCGAAACTCTTTCTAACTGGAAATTAAAATTAAACTCAGAGGCAGAGTTGCTTTGGAACAGCATGGTTTATTTATCTATGAAATTGTCAGTGAGGTGTAACCTTTAGAAGTGATGAGGTCATCATGTATCTAAGAGCGCCCTCAGTGACAGGTTTCTAAAAGGCCATATTTTTTATTTGACATTTGGTTTATCATATTAAACTTGTGTGACACCATCAGAAAAATTTCACGCACTTACACCCAGGTACTGTTTTCAGTGGTAACTTTTATAATTAGCGTGTTAATTATGTTAGTTAGTTTTGGGTGAACAAACATGTAATTCTTTCAAATGGTCTAAAACATGAGATACAAAAAAACAAAAAATATAAAATTCAACCCATCAAGCTACATGTATCAGGTTGCCATCTGTTGAAGATATGATTGAACATTGATTACACAAGAGTGCAGGAAAGAACTCAAACACCATGGTACTGTTTTCAACAGTACCAGTTTATTGTTTTCAATGGTAGCCTGGAAGCCATCTGGCGAAGACATGATTGATTACAGCCAGGTGTGGCCTTAAGCCCCGGGCTAAGAGATAAGATTATGACCCCAGTGGGAGTTCTTAAAGGGGAGGTTATTGATAGAATGTTTTTTGTCAAAGGATCAACCCAGCGTAACTTCCTTTTTACATGCTATTTCGCAAGTTTTCAAGAAGGAATGCGCTGAACTTTTGAAAGTTTATAAACACTCTTTGGGCGGAGTAAACAAAATTAGTTTACAAACAGACTGCTGAGAACAGTGCCATGACATCGTGGAGTGTTTGTCGATATATGATGCATCTTTTTGTAATAAGAATCTCTTGTCCTTGGATTGAACAAATAATATACCCAAATGATAGTTTTTTATGAACTATGACCCTTTTTGTCTTTTTCCTCAAAATTTGTACATCAAATTGGGATATTACTTACCTCAGTATGAAATCATAATTTTTGTTTTATCTTCTACACAAAAATGTAACGCAGAGCTGCCAACTCTCCCTGATTCTGCAGAAAGGTCCCTGAAAATAAACAAATTTGTCCATGTTCCATTGAACAAATTTGAAAACCTCTCTGATTATGGCATCTTGTTTATGTTGAATGTAATTCTAGATATCTCCCTGATTGTTGTACGAAATCTCCCTGATTGCAATATATGCAAAGCTCTGGTGAGGAATCCCAGAGCGAAATTGATCCAAAAGATTACAATCTATTGTCAATTTATTTACAATGTTGCATTCATACAAGTGGTTGTTTGATTGTTTCCACATGTCGCCAAAATCAAACTTACCTTTCATTAGTTATAATAGTTACTTGCTATATTTGTTTACGCATTTTACTTACATACAGGCCTTTGCTACTTGACCGTATGAATGCATCATTGGTGACGAATCTGATCAATAAGCTAAGAAAAGCAAGCAACAGAAAAATGTTTATAGTAGTAATGCCTGGTGATAATGCCTATGAGCTTCATTATATGTACATGTAGCTTCATGTTCATGGATTCAGTCTTTGTTTTAATTCACAGGGTTGTGAACTATGTATGCTTTCTCCTGCATTCGACCATGGTGAAGTTCTTGAGATTTTCCAGTGGATTAACCCTTTTCTCTGTTATTAACCCTGAAGCACCAATGCACAATTAAACATCAAGTCGTTGATTCCTTGTACCAGGCAGGGAAAATTACAGGTTTTATACTACTGTACGTAGTTAAGTTTAGTTTGTAGGTTAGGATGAAATTAATCTTGTGAATGATTTGCACAGTAGTTTTGTTCCACTTTAAGGTTTAAGGTTTAAGGACAGATCAACTAAAATTACGAAATATTGTTTGCGTTTGTTATGAGGAAAAATGTACTGTACACAGAAGTTTGCTGAACTGTCTTGAACAACCAAAATGTTAACAAAGAGACCGAGAGACCTGGATCTCTCAGCCTGGATAGCTCTTACAGTCCTGAGAATGGTTGGCTGATGGAATCACCAGGCCTGGAATATCATTTTGAGATTTTGCAAAGGGCACTTCCACTTGAAAATCTTCAAGTCTATGGGAAACTTTTGAAGGGGCACCAAGGCCTCAATCACTTCAACCTGACCTCCGAAATTACCTTGAAGGGAAGACCTAGATCTCTTTGATTCTCCACTCATTCTCCTGGGAGTGGTTACTCAGAGATTGAGTGGTTACTTGGATTAATCGAATCTGACTTGCAAGGAGCAACCTTGCAGAGGAGACCTAGTCTTTCTGATCAGTAGCTAATGCTTTTCCAGAATGACTAACTGATCAGATCGCTTTGATCTGACCTTCAGGAGCAACATCAAGAGTGAATTGTTCTTCCTAGACCCTAATACCCAGAAGAGTTGGCTGCTAATCAGGTGATTCTGATCTGGCCATCAAGACCTCCTAGACAGGAGGAGTCATATCATTCTTAGGTTGGTGGTGCTCTTTAGACTCTAGTTCTAATCTAGCTGATCAGATAGCTTTGATCTACTCATCAGGAGCATAAAGAAGAGTGAATCATGCTTCCTAGACCCTAATACCCACAAGAGTCAGTTGCTAATTAAATCAAGTTACTGTGATCTGACCATCAAGAGTTCATAGATGGGAGGAGTGGCATCTATCTTATGTCGTGAGTCCACTTTGGATGCCAGTTGCTGGTTGATCGTTTTACTCTGATAATCTCATCAGGATTCAGTCAAAAGTAAAACTGGATCATGCTGATCTGTATCCCATTCTCCTGTGAGTGGGTTGCTTATCAGTTAACTCTGACCTGACTGTCAGGACTCAGGAGGTTCTGGACAAGGAGACTTTGATCATGACAATTTGTTCAGCTTGCTCTCAGAGGGAGTTGCTTATCATCACGCTGTTCTGACCTTTAGAATGTTTCAGATAAAAAGCCTAGATTAGATTACCTTCATCAAGAGCTAGTGCCCAATAAAGTAGTATATCTAGTTGCTCCGATTTGACCTAGTTTGATGTGAGAGGTGACCCAGTTGAAACTGGTTGACCCAGGCTGTATCATGCAGATTATGTTTATTTGACCTGGCTCCTTCATCCTCTACTACTACCATGTTTCTCGAGAAAACCAAACCATACCTCAGTATGCCACAACACTTCTGTTATTGTTTTTACAAATCGTTGGAGGTGCACTTTGAGAGAGTTGGCATATCTCATAAGAGAGATTTTTTGCATAGTATTACCTCAAAGCTCATTTGATAGTACTTCCCATCTGGGATAGGGCTACATCTTGCATACATATCATCATTCCAGCTACTATCTGTAGCATGTCAACAGATATCATGTTTTGTATTCTAGGCTGATCGAACCATCCATTCTCCAGCTGAAGCTCTTTCCAGTAATCACCCGCATAAAGCAGCATTCAAGTGGACCTATCAATATGTAGGTTAAGAATTTCGGTCAACTTTCATCAAGCCTGGATGGAATTTGATTAGTTTCTGTTTCGTTGTTTGGTATTGAGATGCATCGTCTAGACAGTCCGAAATAAAGAATCATTTGACAAAGAAGAAGAAACTCTGCATTACATTTTGAATAACATAATTCTTCATGGCGACACAATGCATGACAATGAGGATTGCTGGTTGAAGTAGACATCTTATAAGAGAGCTATCCTTCCTGACTATTTCCCAAGCTGCTCCTAATTGAATTAAAACTGTAAAAGGTTTTACGCCAACCCACATGTCGGTTACTGCTCATAGGCTTGCCATTCTCTCAAAACCATTCATGAGTGAGGCTCCCTGCTGGGAGAAGGAAAGTGCAGGAAGGAACTTTTTTATTCTAGTGTAGCTCGAGTGCCTGATGATGAATGGACTGAATATTGGTAACCGGTCCAGATCTAGGAGCCTCCAATGGGCCATCCCTCTCCCACCTCCAGTGCTCTGCTTTGATGCATTGAGCCTGTTGTAATGAATACAGAAGACCTGTCGTTGGCAGTCTGACATCCAGAGCTTATATATCAAGCACAGGGTCAGTATATTTGCTAGTGTAGAAACTCGCTTCCATTTAAGTGCACTTGTTTTTAATTGACAATCTTGTTACCAAATTCTTTTGACATGAAACACTGCTGGTGCCGCCCACATTGTTTGATCACTCAAGAGGTAAGCCTGGTTATGGAGGGTGAACATGGACGAAAACTACAGCGTTTTAACAAAATGGTGTTCGTGCTCAGGCTTGAGTGATAATTTGTGTGTTATCTTGGTTTACTAAAGTCGCCATTGGGGCCCAAGGAGGGTTTAATAAACTGCCGACTTAAGTCGCCATTGAGGCTGTAAGTTTGCTTTTGAACCTGATGCCTTTTGGATTCTGGTCAGGTGTATGTGTTGTGAATCAGTACAGACCTGATCCTCGCAGCTAGGCAATTCTCTCCATGTGCCTTGGTGCCCTTTGAAATGTTCATTGATCTCCCTGATAGACTTGCCCTTTGCTAGGGAAAACAGCCAGGCCCTTCTGGGAGTGGCTCAAAAGGCAGGCATGTTCTAGGCACAGAGAAATGTTCCCATGGGCATCACCTGGATTCCAGTGGACCACAAGAACTTTCTTTTCAGTTTTGGATGATAAGCACACAGACTGTTGTGGGAACATTTACACATTGGAAGAAAAGTCACCAAAAGCTTTTCTTTGTTCAACTGGGCATAGAAAAGGGGAAAATTGAACAATGGCAAACCCCACAACTAGGTGTTCTAAAGACCACTAATTTGTATACACTCAATATAGTTAGTGGCGTGACGTTTGGATTCTATTTCTAGTAGGGTCTTTCTAGAAGGCTAAATAACAAAACAACACACATAAAAAGGTATAGTGTAACAGAAGCAGTCATGTGGAAATACATAAATAAAGAGATAGAGAGGCAGAAAGCACACAGAAAAAGCAAAGGGTAAAACAATGAATAAGGAGACAAAGGGAGAGGGAGTAATACATTGTAGTTTTTACACACTTTAGGTTTTTTAACAGATTCATTTCTGTTTTTTTTGCCTTAGTTGACTTAAATTTGTTATTACACAACCCTACTCACACTGTACTCGTTAATGTTAATCAAGTTTTGTTTGTGTTTATAGGGGCATACCCTCCACAAGCTGAACTTTTCTGCCTGTGCCCCCATTTTCAATTATCCTCTAACTGACTGGTTTTTGGGGGGCATTGTTTTAATGACTTTTTTCTCTCTTTTATAATCTTGATTTTTTTTCATCTCTCTTTTTGCAGCCCCCAGGTATTACATCACACGTCCGAGGTAATTATGACTTTTGACTTTTATTCAAGAATAAACTAACCAACATGTGCAGGTTTTAACAGTTAACTCTGTCCCTTCTAACTTACTTTTTACTGAATTACTTTCTTGAGATAAGGTATGTCTCAACTTGAAATATTTTTAATTTACAAGCAGCAAAATTGCAGTAATTTGACCACATCCTAATGGAGCAACTTCATCTGTAGCTATGGCCAGTGGTTGCACCAACAAGATTGAAGAGTATGACTTGTTAGCCTTCCTGCCATGTTGCAACTGCCAGTAATTCAGCCACTGATCTTGTCACATCATGATCATCTTCCAACAGCCAAAGCTGTTAATATCTTCAGCTGCAAAGAAAATCCTGCTCTTTGATTGATTGATTTTATTTTATTTGTTTATTTATTTATTTAAAACCATATTTACAGAGGGTGATCCTCACATTAAGTGACAATACATAAATAAAAGATAAAATACTAAAAGTAACAAGACTTGGCAGAAAATGGGTAAAAAGGGGAATTTAGTTACTAAAAATGAACAATAACAAATCATACAAACAAACATACATACATACTGACACATAAATCATGAACAAAAACACCCAAAAGATGGAGGTAAAAAATATGAATTAAAGGAAATGAAAGAAAGAAGCAAATGCGCCATCACAAGGACGAAACACCCAGCTCTTGTAATAATAATAATAACAATAATAAGTGTTTATAAAGCGATAATTGTCATACAATTTTCAGATTTTTTCATTGCCGTGTTCGCATTGGACTTATTTTGGGTAAACTAACCGAGCAAATGGGTAACTTGACCATTTTAAGTCCAATGCGGACAGCCCAGGAAGTTTGCCTCCCAGGTAACTTACCCGACCCGAATGGGTAGTTTAACCGGCTAACTTCTGCCCAGTTAAATTGACCAGATCAGTTTAACCGAGCCGAAAAGTCCAGTGAGACACGATCTGGGTAAAAGCCGTCCCGGTAAAAAGCCACATCCGGTCCCCGACCCGCCGCGCCACGTGATCGTGAGGTGACACGTACACGCCACATGTGTTTACACGGAAGCTCGGTTGCACTCATTGCATTCTCGCTGTCATGCACCCCGGTCAAAGGTCATTAACATAGCGCCCTCTTGTGTTTGTCTTATGTTAGGCAGTTAGATTCACGGTCGTGTCGGTTAGTTTACCCACGTCATTAATCCAAGTGCGGACGCTGGTAAGTTTCACCTATTGGAATGTTAACCAGGGTCTCTGTAAAAAATTAATCCAATGCGAACACGGCTAAACAAAAAATGTGATACAAAAAAAGAACCATGATGAAAAGCACACGTACTGAACAGAGAATGTTAGCTGAAAGGCGTTTCACTGTTTATTCAGAGTCGAATAAACAGCCAGGGAAAAAAAGTGATGCATCAAAACATGTATTTGAGTCTATAACTGTATTGAAAAAGAATCTTTGCTGACTACCTGACTACCTACTAAGCTGTCTACCTTTTTCATTATTGCACAACCCACACCAATTTCAACCAGTGAATCAGACAATTGGACTCTACACTTTTGTGCCACTTTACTTCATACATATATTTAAAAAAATGCATTTTTCTGAATTTAATAAAAAGCAGCAGAAAGAAGATGAGTACAAAAAAGTATGGGAGTCTATGTGAGCTAACTAGCAAAACAAACGGACTGCAAAAAGAATATTTACTGAAAAAGCATTCTACCCTTTTTAGCCTATCACACAAACCATACTGATTTCAACAAGTGACTTGGACAATTGGACTCGACAGCAAGAGGCATATACTTCATTTAAGGTTGCTTTTTTCAGAATCTAATAAACAGCCAGGGAAGAAAAGTGATGAATACAATAAATACATGAAGCTACATGTATGTTTTAAAGCCAAGATGCAAATCACATGTACTGCACACAAATATTTGCTGAAAAGCTGTTATCCTTTGTCTTTTTTTATACACAAACCAGGCCAACTTCAACAAGTGACTCACACTTTTGAGGCACATACTTTATTGATCTTTGCTTTTTAGAGAATCTAATAAACAGTCACAAAAAGGTCTGTGAGTCTATGTGATGAACCAACTTCGAAGCATATCAACAAAGAATATTTGCTGTTAAGCAGTTAGCTGTACACCTTTTTCCTTCTGGTAACACAAAGTACACTGATTCCAACAAGCGACTCAGAGTCTCGGACTTTGGACAGTCTGCTCACTGGATCCAACAGCTTGTGTAGTACCTGTAGTACAATAAGTAGAGTTGTAATCACTTTAAGGACATATTGGGAGGCTTTTGTGCATTTAGTTTAATTAGCAATTTGGTGCATCCTGAGTATACAATGATTATATATATATCCTGATTTGCAATGAGTTTTTACCTCGAGTCTAAGACTCTAACTATTGTTTTACGATCTACGTACCTCCTTGAGCTATGCTTGGTCTAAACGCAGTCTAACTCTAATCTAACTCCAGCCTTACTTAAAGGAAGAGGGCAATTTACTCAACAGGAGCATACTGTATGATGCTTGATGACCTTTTACAAAATAGGATGTTTTTGTTTCGCTTTGCTTTTTGGTTACAGTTGATTTCACAAAAGTGGTACAGATTGTAGTTGTTAAGTTGTGTTGGTTTCCTGGTTATAATGGATAATTTGCCTTTCAAATTTCCAGTATTAATTAAGATGACTTGCTGAATGTGCAGATTGACACTTTGTATGTTTTGAACTTTCTGATGAACGTTATAGATGGAGTGCACTTAGTCCCCCCCCCCCCACCTTAACATTTTCAATGTAGCATAACATAAGCTAACTCTTGACAGCAAATTATTTTTCCACCATGTAATTGTTGTTGGGTGAGATCCCACTGACGTCACTCAATCATAAAACATATTGAGCTGCCTTAATTAAGAAATCCCACTTCTGCCACCAAATATTTCTGGTGTGTTTTATGTACTTTGCATAATTCATAAATGGATGACATTTGTAAAGACGTAGAGGGTCTGAACCCTTCGCTGTAGCTGATGTCTTTTTGCTTGGTTTTATACCACCAGGTTAGCTATGCAACAACCGGTTTGGTTCACATGCATGTAGTAAGAACAAAGGCAAATTTCTTCATCCCTCTGAAGATACCTCTTGAAATGTTTTAGTAAAACTGCTTTATAGGCCTATGCTTTGACCCTCATAGAGGTGGTGCCTTTTTACCAAGGACAACTGTCTTGAAGTGTCTCCTTGAGGTGTCTACTGTGAGAAAATTAAACAACTTCAATTTTTTATCCCTGAAAGTCACATAATTTGATCTTCACAAATTGCATCACAGAAAACATTCACTGTACACAAAAGCAGTATAATAAGTACCTTATGTTAAACATTACAATTGAATACCAGTACTACTCAGTATGTGTATTATATTTAAGATGTTTATTTAAAAGGAAAAAAATGTTGATTATAAACAAAAAGAGTTAGATAGGCATCAATAATTATTGATCAGGTTACAGCACCACAAACACTTGCAGCACATGTGTATCTTGTTTTACCGGATAACATTTTAATGTGCCAATTTTTCCTGGGTGCATGCTGTAAGCATGCTGGATGCATGCTGGATGCCTGCTGGATGCTGTGACTTTTGTATTGTTCTGTGACATTAGATTACTGGTTCAAAAGTCACTCGTACTTTCCAGTATGGACTATGCACTCACTGTGCAACACTTCTTTTTTGCCCTCACAACAAGGACAGGTGGCAGTCTGGGGGAAAAAGTTCTAATTTCTCCCTTTGTGCATAGGTTGTTGTGTAATCCCCGATTCCAAGTATTTGCTATTTTGTTGTAGGAAGAGGATTACGTGGCATCGAGAGGCTTCCACCATTGTTTATCGTAATTCGGTTCAATGAAGTTTAATTCGAGCGTACCAACATTCTTGCCTTGATTCCAATCATAGACCCATTTGGCAGCTGTGTCTTATGGCCAAGGTTTTGTCAGTCACGATGCATAAATATGATATTTTCTTGATAGAGAAACAATAAATCCCGGAGCTTTAAAAAGAATCTTTGATATCTGGGCTTTGTCAAGTCAGGGTTTCTTTGTGCCAGCGGTACTGACTCTCAAATAAAAAACGATTGCAGAAAATATTTCCGTTAGGATGAGAATAACAAAAAGGAAGATCCCAGCATTAAATGGAATAAAGAGTTTTAGTTTCTAATGTGTGTGATTAGAGTGAAGGTCAAACTTAATTTATACTGTTTTGTTCTATTAATATTATTATTAAAAAAAATTCCCAGCTTTCTTTATGTACTAGTACTCGTATAGATAGGTTGCAATATGACGTAAGTCGGCCATCTTTACGGGCAATTTGGAACACACAGTCGTGCGTTACGCGTGAGAACGGCGTGCAGCACGCGCACATTTCACAAAACTCATTGCATGATTGGTTAGTGAATGACGCGGCTGCGTTAATAATTTGAGCGCTTGACGCGCCTGCAAGCCAAAATGCGATTTGCCCGTAAAGATGGCGTCTACTGGGAACTATCTATTGTAATCCATAACCAAGTAGGAGGGGTTTGGAGTGAAACCCCAAAAGAAGAGTGTCATTACGTAGTGGTTCTGGGCCCAATTTCATAAAGCCTGTAAGCACAAAAACTTGCTAAGTACAGAAAAACTTTGCTTAGCAGAAACAGGTTACCTGCCAACATTCCATAAAGTTAACATTGTTGCAACTGGTGCCCCGCTCATTTTTTGCTAAGCAAAGAAATTTTCCAAGCAGTATTTTCTGCTAAACAGCTTTATGAAATTGGGCCCTCTGGTGTTGTCACAGCGGGTTTGGTTTCTGGTCATGGTTTTTTTGGTCATCCAGCAAGATGAATATCTTTAATTGCTTTGTCCTTCAAATGGAATGTGAAGTCCCTGTGTTGTGTTGTCATAATGTGGGTTCAGTTTTAGTCATGGCATTTTTGTCCTTGGGCAAGAGAACTTACTTTAATTGCTTTGTCCTTGGGAAGGGAAGTAAAGTCCCCGAGTTGTGTTGTCATAATGTGGGTTCAGTTTCTAGTCATGGCATTCTTGTCCTTAACTTTAATTGCATTGTCCTTCAGATGGGACTAAAGCCCTCTTTTGTTAATGCACAAAAAAGAAGCCAGTAAACTTATTGTTAATAAATGAAAGGGTTTGCTGGTGTTTTGATGTGGTTGGCTGCAGAGTGCACTGAATCACCTTGTCAGCCCATACAATGTGCTTTATAAATCGTTCTCATAAATTAGAAACAATTACACTGTAGTTCCAGTCTGTAGTTGGACAACCATCAGACATGAAAAAGGGTATTATAAAAATGGTATGCTATTTTTATTAAGAAGACAGCACTATGTAAAGACCTTTCCATTGTTGATAAACAAAGTGCGCCGGTTGGCATGGATGGACGATTGTTAGCAAAACATTCAATCGTGTTAAAAAAATGTTGTGACCAAATTCAACATTTTCTGTAAAAATTCATGAACTGAAATACCTTCCATGATTGGTTGATTTGTTTCCAACAAATTCAACACTATTTTTGAATATTTGTGTAACATTGCTACAAACTATGGCTATCTGATTTTGATTTGCAGTGATGGCTTTCCATAGTTTTTCAACCTCGGTTGTCAAAAACTTGGGCTGTGACATTGCAATAGAAAGGTCTATAGGATCCCAAACAGCTTCCTGATTGTTCCTGACAGCTCCTGATACAAACCATCTTACCAGTAGCGTGGGTTTTTCAGGCCTGGAATTTCATCTTAGAGAGGGCAAGGCCATTTTAATTTTGCAAAGGTCACTTCCATTGGAAAATCTTAAAGTCTATGGGAATTTTTTGAGGGGGCACCTTGGTCCAAACCAGGGGCAACAGAGACCATGGGGGGATTGGCCTCCGCGGCCTCCTTGTAATTCCAGGCCAAGGTTTTGGCTTTAAGCTTCGTCAAGCCTTCTAACTTCTCAAGTGTTTCACCGACCCATCATGCAAGGAGCTTCATAAAAATCCACATGCCACACACGGTATGTTCGCATGATGCATAGATGTGTATTAAAAAATTGTTGTATTCGCCCAAAAAGATGGCCGACTTTACACTGTGTGGGAACTAGCTGTGTGAGAGGCAAGTCTCTTTTGAAGAACTTGTTGCATATTTTCTAAAGGAAAGTTGAAGGTTGAAAGGGGGGTGATTTTATCTTTTGATGGTGGGATCATGCCTTGGAATAAGGTTTAATGATGGTGTTGGTAGTGGCTCCTGAAGCCAATAACCTAAGAGTGCGAGTAGTGTGCGTGTTTACTACAAAACGGGATAGTCATTTGAAATGACTGATTAACTGGGCCACCTTTTAAAATGTACAGAATTCTTGGGGGATATTGGAAAAGAGACCAAGGTCAGCCTTACACTGTGCAGTTCTCCTAACCTTGCTCTATGCACCTACTTTGTTAAAACACAAATGTTATAACTGATGTGTGAGACTTGACATGCTTGGTTTGTTCTCAAGTTTTTGATTGATGTACTCTGTGAAGAGAATTCTCTAGAAATGTTGAGAACAAACCAAATGCCATTCTGAGCGCCAACACTCATTTAAATATATATATTTTTTTCCCCCTCATGGTTGTTATGCAAGTTTGACCAGAATAAGTTAATTCTTACATTTATGCTACATACTTTTAAAAAAGAAAGATATATAACAGGCCTCGAATTACACGACGGCCAGTGCCGTCGATGCCCTTGCAACTGGCCGTGGTGCCCCTCGAAAAAATACCCTTTTCAGCCGACAATTTATCTTGTTTAATGTATATCCAGCACAATCCGCCCAAGTGAGAAGTTATTGTAGCGTAAGCGTTCACGCACGCTATCGCGACACTCAAACGGTTGCAAACACGCACCCGTTGTACACGAACATCCGACGTCTTTAGCAAGGGACCAGTCTATAACAAAACCATTGACCAATAGAGGGCGCTCTTTTGTTTCTACCGCCCTCTTCTGGTGGAATTGTTGCACTACTGCATGGTGATGAAAAGGGCCGTTTATTGAATGAATCGCGTCCAAAACTTTTCTGGTTAAACTACATATTTTAATAATGCTGCGAAAAGAGCAATTTAAGCGGACTCTTAAAGGTAAACTCGAACACTCTGCTGCCAAATGCAAGAAATTGAACTTCTTTTTGGGGTAACTTTGATGTTATTTATTACTTATTTAAGTTATTTTTTAAATAACTTAAATAATTAGTTTTTTACAAATCATGTGCAGTTTGCTTATGAATAAGATATGATTTATCCATTTTCATATTCATGTAAACTGTTTTATCGGGTTTACCACCCATAGGGGAACCTCTGGTCAATTTTTTTAAATTATTAAAATTTATGTTTTTAGTTTTCTGGTGGGGAAACTTGCAACTTATTTTCTAGCCAGATGTTTTCAACCCAGCTAAGTAATTGATATGACGTTCTATTTTTCCACGGATCAGGAAATATTATCTTGGACACTTTTTCAATAAAAGAGGCATGTTTAATGAATCAACAAAGTAGTTCGCCATTGGTTATATTTTGTTTAATAACTTTCAAAATTTAGTGCCCTTCGTGCCTTTTTTATTTTCACATTTTGGCCTTGGTGCCCTTTCTACTGGCCTTGGTGCCCTCCAACAAAATTGTAATTCCAGGCCTGATATAAATCAGAGTTTCCAACTCTCCCTGTTTTTGCAGAAAGTTCTCTTAAAATAAACCAATCTTTCCACATTCTGATGAACAACATTTGAGAATCTCCTTGATTATGGAATCTTTTCCTCTCTAAGGTTGAATGTAATTCTAAATATCTCCCTGATCGTTGGACAAAATCTCCCTTATTGCAAGTTGCAAATGTCAGCAGCTCTGATAAGTTTATGAAAACTTCAACATAATAAAACATAACTGCCTGCTAAAGCATTTTCCATCAGAGTGAAGTAGTTTCTCACAGTGTCTCTCAAGGCCTTCACTGCATTTTCAGTGTAGAACCTGCCAGCATAGAGCTCCACCAGGATTAATCTCAGTCACTCAAGGATACATCAGATTCAGGGACAGTCTCAACATTAACCACAACCTTCAGGGATGTGCTGTACAGCAATCATATCCCTGGTGCCCTATGCAGCAAAAACGGGTTTTACATTTCCTGTTGACAGGAAAAGTCTGTGCATGCAGCCACTGCATGATATCAGTGACCTAGGGCTTTTGATTAGCTGCCACAGCATGAGGTGATTCTAGGCTCCACCCACAGTCCTTATATGGAGCTCCTCTGAGTGACACTTTCATGGCAGAGTGCCAAGGATTGAAGTATTTACTTGTGCATGGGTCTGCAACTTGGGGCTACACTGTTAAGTTGCAGTCGCTATTTAATACCCAAGCAGACCTTTGAGTTACTACCAGGTCTATATTGTACATAAACTGTCAACAATGTAGTCAAGCCACATTTTTGACATACAGGCTTCGGACAAACAGTACTAATGGTTTTTGTATGGTTGTGCACTTGAATCTGGCCATCTGTGTTTATACACACCCTGCAGTGTAGGAAATGTAATCCAACATGGCTGCTGATACATGTTACACATGTGGCAATTATTGACACAGGCCACCTGGGGGCATTCAACTCCACTGTATTCAACATGAAAACTTGGGCTTCCCAAGCAGCCTTTTTAAATTTGCCTCTTTCAAAATTGAAATGGGAGGGTTTTTTCTTCTGCTTCGAGACTGCTCAGCACTGTTTGCTAACTTGCCTGTATGCCTTATGACAAGGCCATTAATCGTGTTCAGTTATTACATTGATTGATTGACATTTCAATTTGAAAGTTTGCATAGTGCAGTGAATGCTTTCCCTTGTGAAGAATAGCAAATTGCTGCACAAAATGTTTCCCTTGCCACTCAAAAATCTTAATTTTATAATCTAATCAAAATTAGCATTCAGATTGCACAAAAACTGTCCAGATAAAATATTTCGTTATGCAAAATTGCTGACTGAAATTGTTCCCTGTAGTGTACAGTAATACTTGACAAAATTTACGAGCAGAAATTAGATTGGCACTGGAATGTAATGTGTGGTTCTCTGAGGGAACAGCCACTAATGCTGTAGCCGTCATTACAATGTGACTTCCATGAATTAGGTCTTGAGCAGGTGGAACAGTCTAGAAACATAATGTAATCCTTACATCAGAAACACCAGAACAAATGATGCATAGAATGCATTTTCTTTATATTTCTTTATTGTTGCATTACAAAATTGAAACAGATGGGCCAAAAAGGCCAAAAACATTTCAATGTACACAAGGTTTAAAAACAAATTTCATTAGAATATTATTAACTCTGTCACGCGCTGATCAGTTGCTAGCGACCGGTTTAAATCCCTGCAGAAAAATAGTTGTAAAATGAAAAATAAAGATCGCACGGCCACACAGTTTTCAGAATGGGAAAGAGGGCTCTTGAGTGTGTTTTTGTGACCTGGTTTTTGTGGGGTCGCCATTTGCACACAAAAAACGAGTACACAATTAATGTGTCCCTATGACCAAGGATAAAAGAGCAAGAAAAATATCACATTCAGTTTTTTTGTATGTACTCATTTTTCAATAGATAGAGTTCTCATCGTTAGACTGTAAATTGCCATTGTTCTCAATTACGTTCTGAGGCAAAAAGTTTCACCATCCAAAATATTGAATGACATAATTCTGAGAAATTGGGTCTGTACATTTTTGTCTGGGAATGTTTTGGCTCATTCATGACTTTGAATGATTCTCAATAAAAATGGCATTGAATTTGACATTTTGACTGATAGAAAATTCCTCTTTGGAATGTAAAGACCAAATAGTTTAGTTTAGTTTAGTTTAGTTTATAACCTTTATTGCCCAAACATCAAAATACAACCTTTTTGAAATCCAATGACGTCATGTTTCAAATTTCGCTCTAAAAAAGTTGGGAATGAATTAAAACATCCCTGTACAATGTACAGACCCATTTGTCTCAGAATGGTGTCATCAGATGTTTTGGAAGTTGACAAATTTTGCACTGGAAGGGTATCAAATACATTTGCAATTTACACTGCTTCAACATGAGGTTTAGGCGAGCGGTCCATTTAGGGCTGGTTCGGCAACCGTCAAACGGTTGACAAAAGATTGAAGTTAGAAACAATTCAGCAGCATTTGTGAAACGGTTGGGGGGATAGTTTCTTCAATGCTTCAGTGCGCTGAGCTTACCTGGTCCTCCAGAGTCCGAACAAAAGGGATATAATCAGAGTACTGTCCATTGTGTTGGGATTATAGCTGTGGTTGTTGAAGCTCTGATTGTAATTATGAATTTCAAAACTAAAATGCCTAACGCTTCATTAGTGCGATTTGTTTTTGCTATTTCTAAAATGCTAGCCAAAATTTACCACACATATTACTTTTAATCATAAAAAACGATAAAGTATAATCTGAGATCATAGCTACCTGTTTACGTCATGTATTTGCTGGTTGGCTTTGCTAGGCGTTGGCAATGCCAAGTTCCCGTCAGGTGTGTACATCCATTTGAACGTTCGAGACCAAGACGATCTCATTTTTCGGTTAATTGTGAACAACTAAGAATGTTTCCCAACTGATGTATGTTATCATGGAATATATGAATAGGTTGTACGAATTTGGGTGTGATTTGCAAATGGGGTTTCAATCAGCACATCCTCGTCTAAAGGTTTAATGTATTGTTAAATCACACTATTGGAATTGTAAAGCAAATAAAATTGCATTTATTAAAAGACTGCCATAAAAATTATTTATGTGCAAGATTTTTTCTTTAAATATATAACTGAAATAGATTATTTCATTTTATTAACAGAATATTTATATATACCTTTCCCGTAATTACGTTTTAGTGGACATCGTTAAAGATGAAGTCCCCTCTATTTTTAGGGTTATGATCGGACAACCTTGTAATAATATTCAAATCACGTCCAATACACTGAAGGGTCAGACGAAAGCGTGCCCACATTTAAGGTTGTTGGGCGTGCTGAGAAAAAGTGCGGAAAACACAATTCAATTCTTCTCAAATAAAATTCTTTTAAAATGTGTTAAAAACGTGTAACCCTAAACCATTCCTAAAATAGTTGCCAAAGAAATGCCACTACAACAGACAATTATAAACCCCTTTATTTAGTAAATAATGATTTTCTGTTCCAATAGGGCAAAACCAAGATTCAATGTATATTATTGTTTCACCAATAATTCAAATAATGACTTGTGGCATTGATATCGAATCCCGAACTTTAAATTGCACAGCAAGATGTTCAAAGCCGTTTTGGCCCAAAAACTCCATTCATTCATGAATGGGAAGAAAAAGCTTACAACCTGGGCATACATGCACCTAGCCAAAACACAACCATTACTGTTACCAGCATTTCCAGCTGTGTAGGATTAGTTAGGATTAGTGGCAGAAGTGTCAGTGATAGCCTGGCATGAGACAACACCTTTGTTAGGTGTAAACCCCAGTCAAGCTGCACTCCTTTTGTCTGTCACCAGAGGTTAAGCTTCTTTAATCCCAGAGAAATGATTGGAAAATGAGCTTGTCACAAAATTTAATTTGACATCCCCCTTCCTCTTTACAAACGTTATAAATTACAAACTTCAACCAGCACAAGAGCCTAGTGGCAATCAGCAATGCACAGCGAATTGAAAAAAGTTAAAAAGTAGAAAATTAAAATACGGTGAGTGACCATGACAGTCATTGTTTCGAACCACTACCATCTCCCACATTGGCATTCAAGAGTTTTGTTAGGGCAAGTATTAAAAGGGAATGGTTAAGGAAGCTTGTGTGATGGATCTAACAACTCTTGTGCAAAATTTATCTCTACTTTTTTTAAATAAAAACTTCACTCTTGTTTAAATTGAAATTTTTTCTCTATATAAATGTGAAAACCCACCATACTTTCCTCTTATTGTTGAACTGTTTATGATTGACGTGCTCACGAGTCAATTGTTGAATTAACACAGTTCAGCTTAAAAAAACCTGATATCTATATTTGTTCTTCGTATTTTGGACTGAGGTGTGAACACATCACATGTGGATTTGCAACTCTCTCACTAGTGCATGTCTTTCTCTCCTGGTGCCTGTGAGTGACCAGAAGAGAGGGTCCTATATATATTTCCCCCCAGGCCAAAGGCCAAGGGTTATGCCTATAGGACTCCCCTGGTCACTCTCAGTCCCTCAGGGTGCATAGATGTGAACCAGTGACTCCATTGCCAGTCCATGTAATGCCAGTAATGTGGTCCACTGCACTTAATAATACTTTCCTAAGTACCCCAGGCAACTTAAGTGGATCAAGTGTCCGCTCAAAGGTCATTTCTAGTTTTGTCTATGGATGTTAACTAACAATTTGCTTATCTTACAATAGCTAAAAAGAGAAATCAAAGGCCAAGATTACAATGGTTGGATAGGGAAAGACTGGAACTTTTCCAATGGTGGTAAAAAAAATTATACATGTATGAGTTGCTGTGTGCTTACTTACACAAAAAGGTGTTTTCAGTTTTCAGATTACATTTGTTGGGATAGTAAGATCAAGAAACTGGCTGTTTGAAAAACCCTTTGGAGCGCCATGGTAGGCCAGGGCTGTACACTCCCCAGGGAGCTGAGAAAAAATACTGGAATGACCAGGGCATTGTAAAGCGCTTTGACAAGCTATTGTAAAATGTGCTATAAAAGAACTTGTTGTTTTTGTTATTAATGACAGATCACTTTAATTTTTTAATTAGCGAGGCATTTTTCATAACTTGTTTAATTGCTTTAAAATGAAATTGGCAGGGTAATAATAGAGATTGTAAAACTGACCCTTAAACGCATGAGTGCTGTTGTGGAAATAAAACGTGCTTGAGTTGTTGTAGCTCAAACTCACTCAGTCTCCAGCTGTTGTTCGGTCACCAGCTGTTGTTCCTATTGTTTGGTCACCAGCTGTTGTTCCTGTTGTTTAACAATTTGTGAGCAGAAGGTTAAAGGTCAGACGGTACATGTACTTTAATTGTTACAATATTTACCTGGATTCTTGTTTATATTTGGCAATGAAACATTTATCAGCGATGATCAGACTTTTATCTGAATTTACTTTTTTGTTCCTCCTTTTTTTCTTCAGGAGAAGGTAGCCTTTTTGTTTTCTTCAAATACAAAGTTATTAGGCCTATACCCTTCGTTCTATTTCTGTAGTATTAAACAAGGAAAGAGGTGGTAGCACTCAAAGGCAAACTATACCTTTGGTTTTTGGAACTGTTCGATTGTTTTTTTTATAAATGTAGATCTGTGAAAATTTAATTTCAAATTGTGGTCGCATTTTTGTTTAAAAAAATTTCCACTCAGGAAGGATAATTCCTAATAGGAATACACAATCTGAGAAACGTTTCTGACAGTAACGTTTCTCATGTTCATATTTTGGGCCGTAAAAACTTATATCTTTTGCCATAACCTCATTACTTTAAAGTGAAATGATTCTCCAAATGCTTTATACTATCGAAAGCTGTTGTACTTCTAACCAAATAGGTTTTTATTGCCATTAATTTTAAGAGCGATTACCAAACATAGACCTTCCCTTTTAAAGACAAACTAATTACATGAGAACTGCATCTTAAGATTTCCTTACAATGACAACTTCATCAAATGCAATGAAGGAGACAAGCCAAGTCTGTGTTTTATACAAGGAGGTTACTGGTGAATGAATCCAATAACAAAAGGTATCTATTCCTGGTAGTGGGACAGGCAACCATAATCCTATTAAGTCATTAGTCAATACAGTTCAGGTTCTTGATAATCTCTTGTTCAGCAGCTTAAATCTGTCAGCAGCTTAAGCTCTGCATTGTGGATTTGTCTGTCACTCCATGCTGTCATCATCCACACTGTAGGAATGGCTGGAGGCAGTTGAGCTGAGCACTAAGGACTCCTTCAATTGCATCCATCCAGGAGTGAGATTATCATCTGGATCAGCTTTTGTAGGAGAGACTTTACATGGATGAGGAATTTCAGACTTTGATCTGAATACAGACTTGTTATTGTCCGCTTAGTGAAAAAAAGTAGGAGTTATTTTCTTCTGGATTATGTAAAAATTCTGCTCCTTAGTCTATTCTCAAATAATAATAACTGTATTTGTATTGCGCCTAACATTTTCAGGAGAAAGTCTGAAGAACAAACAAATACAAACTACATGTACGATTGACTTGAACAGAAATGTTTTTAGAAGAGCCTTGAAATGTGTGTTGGTGGTAGCTTGTTTGATGTCAAGAGGGAGATTGTTCGATAAATGAGGTCCAGCAAACTAATGGCTACGTTTCTCTGGCACTGAGGATACTGCTCCCAGAAGCTCCTTGAAATTCATAACTTAAGGGGTTACTATTAATGGTGGAAATGCCATCATTTCAAGAAACCTCCTAACACTTTGAGTCTAGTTTCAAACCTTTTTGTCAACAATGACTCTCACTCCTGTGGTTCCTGATGTGCTTAGTCAACAGAATAGTTTCTGAATCTCACTTGCACATGTGCCCAAAACTTGTTGAAATCTTTGGGTTTTTTTTAAAACCCATGTCTACCTAATTATCGAGTGCTGTTAATGCCTAACTACCGGAGAATCCGTAGATGAACAAGAAAGTTGGTGTCTTTCTTTGTGCTCTCATTACATATACTTGTGATATGAGACAGGAAACGTGGCAAAATTTGTATCAGATTTTAAGAGAATAATTTGCTCTTTCCAACGGTGTACAGTTTTCTGGGGGTATGGTTGTGTGCAAGGTAGTAAACAATGAATGTTTATTGTAATGCACCACTAGGTGCTACGTGAGCTAAGGCAGAAACAGTGTTTACTGTGACCAGTCAGGCGAATATGAGTTAAGGGAGTCCAAGGTTGAGCTCCTAAATATCAGGAAGTCGAAATAGCACTCTGCAATAATCATGCGTCGTCGCACTAGACCACAGTTTGTACAGTCAGTAGACGCAAGTAAACATAGGACATGTATGCGAGCGGAAGTAAATGAATTCTGACATGATATCCAAGATCCAGGTACTAAGCTTCAAATTTTTGGATTAGTGCAGAGTGCTTTTGAAATAGGGATGTTTACAATTTGTCCAGAAAGCACATAGAGAACTACATGTAGACGCCTCCTGGTTTAGACCATTTCTGAATTAGTGGCTATGGCTAGATAACCAAGTTGACATGCATTGATGTATAGGCTGCCCTTTCGCATTAGCCGTAGCTGCAGGTGTCAATTCAGATACTGCCTTGACACTCAGAAAGCTTCCCTCAGTGTCATGCATTGTGTCATACAAAGCATGTGCATATCGATGAGCTTTGCTTATGTTCAGGAAATGACCTGCCAGTCACAAGCTGCAGTTGGTTGATGAGATGAGTCATGGTCTACGGCTTCAACATTGAGCACTGCACTGGTCAATCTAGGCGTGTAAACCAATCACGGACACCATTCACTAATGACAGCATACATGTAGCTGTTCGTGGAGTCTACAGAGTATCTCTTGCTGAGAAACTAAGGTCTCACATCTGCAGCAGTGTTCACTGCAATGATTCATTGAATATTTTTTGTTACCTGTTGAACAGAATACAATGGGTAAACTGACAATACATTATGAATAAAAGAGCAGGGAAGATCTCAACCAACGCTGCTGAAGTGAACCGTGAAGGCTTCCATGAACTGCAAATAGTGAGGGATATACAATGTGAGTGAGATAGAGCAAGAATACAACACAGACAACCCAGCCTACTAGATGGTGCAAAGTATTGTTCAGTCACGTTAAATAACATAACACAAGCATTTACTAAACTAAACCATGGGTAGGACTGGAGGTTTGCCCTGTGTTCAGTCAAAATACTCCACTCTATGGTTTATCATAGAGGAAAGAAACTCAACCCTGACTTTTCAGATTCTGATAAGAGAGGTATGCCTAATCTAATGCTTTTAACGTAAACCATGGAGGGAAAAAACACGCATTTAAAGGCCCATAAGCCGTGTTCCCATTGGACTTATTTTTGCTAAAGTACCGCGACTTTTCTGTAGAATGACAAAATTAAATCCAATGGGAACGCATGGTAAACTGACCTCCCTGTCAACTTACCGCGGCCGTGATGTAAAACTAACAGGCCGAAGGAGGTCGCGGAAGACTTCCGCTCATCCACGGTAACTTAACAGGGCCGCTAAAAAGTCCAATGGGAACGCTCCACGCTGTAAACCTACCGCGACCACGGTGTAAAACGCTATACAAACAACACCACTTCCTGTTTACGACACAACTATACACAGAGGGCGCGCGAAAATGGTATGGTTCCCTGTTTCATTTGCACTGATGGCCGTGTGGTATGTAGCGTGTGTACATGCAATACAAAAATAACGCCTTTTCTATCTCGTCCAGCGGCAGCAAGTTTTTGCTTTACTGTGGTTAGAAACATGGCAGATTTGATCAATTTTGTGAGGAGTTTAATTGGGCTAGATAAACGTGAAAATGTGGATGAATTCAGTGCGAGAAAACTACGTCACAGTCACGTCATATCCTGCATAGGTCAAAGGTGACTGTGCACAGCGCCCGCAATGTGTACATTCTGCCAGTTTCGAACAGCGAGTTAACTGTTCCATCGCGGAATTTAAGTCCAGGTGGGAACGCACGGTAGAATTACATCTAATCCAGTCACGGTAAGTTTCCGCGTGGCCGCGGAAGAAAAAGTCCAATGGGAACACGGCTTTAGACACTTTTTAACAAGAGAACCTTGACAAAAATTGCATCAGTGTTAAAAAATAGCAAACTCCAGTCATGTGAAAGCCATCCTTGCTAAAATAATAACCGAGGACCCATGCTATTTTAACAGAGATCTAGACTTTAAAAAAAAGCAACCATGTTAAAATCACCACGATATGTTGTAAAATGGTGATATCATTATTCTCATGCACAGAACACGTCACGAGGAGAAGAAAGTGTTCAGTAAATGAACAATTATGACCTTTACCCCCCCCCCCCCCCCCCCAAAGAAAAAAGTAGTTAAAAATAATAATAATAATAATAAGTAACTAAAATACAGTGCTTTTAGAAGTCATGTGAAAGCTTGTTATAATAACATTCAAATAAAGTGACAAACAACCAGCACCAATTACCAAGGACCTTGGTTACTGGTGCTTGTGTAGCCTTGACCAAGGCGTTGGAGTTTTACTTTCGTTTATTAATTGTCTTTTTAGATTAGTTGGTTTCCTATTGCGCCATTGCGATACCCATGCACCCGAGCTATAATATGTGCAGTCTCTGGATGTGTGTGCCAAGCATGTAACGCAGTGCTTGCGTGGTGTGAGATGTGTACACGTAGACTATCTGAATCAACGCCTTGATGGTTCTGTTTTGAGCTAGCCAGGGTCATTACTATAATGCGTGCATCAGACAAGACCCCATTGGTCAGTGGCGGAAGTCATGTTTACTAATAGGATGGGGGGGGGGGGGCGCATTGCGCAATCATTTGCAATCGCGGTTTGAGTACAGAGTCCATTTTTTAAAAGAGATGCTTACCGTTAACAAAGAAAAAGAAAATCGTATCGTTGAAATTCTTTCTCTATCAGCACTAACATCATAACAGTAGGGCCTGTAGTTTTTTATTCAAATTACTAAAGCAGTTAACAACGTGAAAATAATCATTTTCGAATGTTCTCGTAGTGTAAAGATTACGTGTTTACAACATTTGAAGATTTCATCACCCTCAGATAAAATGGACTCGTCCAACCAGTCTCCCAGTCTCAACGGCCACGGTGTTCGAATCGTGTGCATGTGTGGAAGCATGGTACAAAGGTCATAATGAGGGAAGCTTGTGATTGGACCGTCGAAAATGAATCATTCATTTGCCTCCCATTCTGCGCTGTTTGCAGTCGGCCGTACGAACGATTTAAATATTCATGATCTGCATACCAGCATATCCGCTAGCCCCCCCATTTTCGTCCAATAGTGGACGAAAATGGGGGGGCTAGCGGAAATAAAAACAGGAAACACATTAAACCCGGACGATACAGACGCATCAAGGCTGTCGGCCTTACGGCCTCCGCATGCGGATAGTAATACGAGTGCGGATGACCTGCGCACAGTAGTAGTACGGGCGTCGTGCGATGTGATACAAACATTACGCACAGTGCTTGTGTATAGGCTAGTGGTGGATTTTACGGCGTCTTTTCGGAGTGAAACTGCGACCGCCTTGAGCAAGGCTAGTGCTTGTGTGAAAGGACCTCAAGATGCTAGGTCTGACTTTTGGCCAAATGAAAATATATAAAAGAATTTGTATGTGTACATATTTTGTGAAAGTTTTTGCAAAAGTTTTTGTATGTTTTTAAATCTTGAAACAGGATCATCTGTGAATTCAAATGTTTAATATTCAATTAAAAAAAACACAAGACCACCAGACTTGTCCTGTCATGAGTTTACTGGCCGACACTTAAATCACTGGCCTCTGGCCTGCAACCAAGTGTTAAATTTGAACCCTATGTATGGGCTGTAGAAGTAAGAGAACAAATCTCTGCTAGCGGCCTGTTGGCTTGATACATTTTCCTCTGTCATTATCTTAGGACATGATTACTTGGCTCAGGTGTCCCAGACTCACTGTCCTTATCATCTGTAAATTGAAAAACACAAGACCACATTGCTTGTATCTTTAATGAGCCACTAATTACAAGCATTTTTACTTAAGGCTGAGTGGTTGGTAAGGTCACACCAATACACAAGGGTGGAAGCAAACATTCAATTCAATGAGTCACATTTCAAATAATGGTCTTAATAAATTTGTGCACAGAGGATTGGAGGTCATTTCCTGATTTTTGATGATATTCAGTCATAAATGCATTGAATTTGACCTTTTGGATGGCACAAAAATTCCTCTTTGGAATTTACAGACCAGTTTGTTGTTTTTTATATGATTTGATATTCTTTCACATGCAAATACTTGCATTTTAATATGGGAATGTGAAACAACTTCTTTGAGAATGTAGTTGGTTCATGGATGAAGGAAGCAGGCCTGATCTTTTTTATTAGGCTAGTTAGGCCAAGTAAAAAAAAATACCAGTTGATCGTCCCCGCCCGCATCCTTTTTTGAGGCCGCATCCTTTTTTTCTTTTTTTTTCTTTTTTTATTTTCCCCCCCCCCAAAAAAAAATAAATAAATAAAAAATGTTTGTATTTTTAATCCACCCTTGACATATATTTTAATTTTTGATGTAAACTTACCTCATGCAACAAATAGATATAAAGAAAGTTTGCGGTGATTTCAAACTGAAGAATTGGTGGCCTGTTTGAATTGAAATACTTGGCGGCCATCTTGGAAAAAAATTAATAAATAAAAAGTAAAAAGGCCCTCATCCTCTTTTTGGAAAAATCAGGACGATCAACTGGTATTTTTTTTTATTTGGCCTTGGTCCAAAATGTCAAAATCAACAATACTACCTTGATCTTTTATAAATTCAAAGGACACTGTAATGTTGTTCAAATTTGATGAGAAAAACTACCCACCTTCTTCAAATATTGAACTAGTGTTTTCTCCTGCTGTTGGCCATGCATGGTTTGCAGCAAAGACCAATAAAACCCCAAGGTGGAATCAACACTATAGTACATGTACCAGTGCCTCAGAAAACCAGCATAAAACGAGTCTGTGTTCTGACAGGTCTCAACACGGACTGGACGATGTTTTTTTTTGTATATCTTTATTGCTATGCATTTTCCATTGTCTGTTTGGATTCAGTCTGTAGTGTGACGTCACAGTGTTGTTTTGATTCCTAGGCGCTAAGGTCTGTAAGGAGCTTTTCATGAAACTCTGCATTTTTGCCGAGCCTGATACTGATCAAAATGTGGGTGTTTTTTACATTAATAAAAACAAATATTATTGGGTTTCTTAATAAATTATATGTAACCATTATTACACAATCGTTTTATTTTATTATTTTTTATTAGAAAAACAATAATGTGATTTTTTTTCAAGTTGATCTTTTATAACCCTTTGTTACTAGCTTTCAGGCGGCACTCCAGTTGGCATTTTAAGACCTAATCTATGCGTAACTAATAGTTGTCTTAAATTCATCAGCCTTAAAAATTACTTTTCTCTTTATTTCTTTACAGGAGGCGAAGGACTGGTACCCGTAAGCAAATTGTTAAAAAAGGTAAATTTAATAAATTACTGGCAGAGCAGTAGCGCCTGTATACATGTATCTGTTAATTTGTAGTTTAACCCTTTATAGACCATTCACATCTGTAAAATCATCACCTTACACACAGACATGGCTAATGTTGTCGAGTTTTTGACACAATTTCAGTTGCATGGCATCTGGCACCCACACAAAGATATTGACAAAATAATAGGGAGACTGCAGACCTGCCAACCTGTACGCATTTTGCGTACCATGCACGCATTTTCACATCTGAGTACGGTGGTACGAAATATATGCAGAAAGTACGCAAAAGACGCAAAATCTAAATCGCGGTGTTAAAAACTGCAGCACGAACGGACAATTTTGTTCTCAATTTATTCAACTGTCATTCGTTCGACCCCAAGTGCAAAAACAACCGAACAAAGACACCCTGCATCTGAGTGATTATTATGCACTTCGATAAAAAAGAGGTTGTGCCTAGAAATATATTTTAAAATTCTTACTCCCCGCTGGAAAACTAATAAACCAATGCGTAACAAAGGGGGTGGGAATGGCGCAATCCAGTTTCGGTCAATCTTTTACAGTACATTGTATGGCCGTATGCATGGATGTACATGCACACAACGCACGTGTTCGGCATCGCCGTGTGAATAACATCATGGACGCCGATCGAAGTGTCAGATTTATACATCGTTTCTGGTAGTTTTACTTTTATTAGGGGTGAATAATGGGAATTTAATGGCCTGTGATCTTTTTATAAGAGAAACAAATGATGAATTGAAGTGGAACTGGAAAATTCTACGGTAGGCTTTCGTTTGTCCGTTTACTGGGCAACCAAAGAAAAGATGGAACCTTTCGCATTTTTATTGTCGTCAAGTTATTTGCATGCCGAGTAAGTTACTAAGAATTTAAGAACATTGTTCAACAGTGCTTTTCATAGAAATTAATAAATGTTATTTGAATAGAAATCGGTCAAAATGGGCTCACCGCCCGTAGGGAAACCTCTGGCCATTTTTTTTTTATACTTTAAATATCAATTTTTTTTTTTTTTTTTTTTTTTTTTTTTTACAAATTTTTGCCACTTGAGTTTACCATCTATGATCTAGGCAATTGGAACATACAGTCGAACTGGTTATTTATTTTTTCTGATTGGGCTTCTGGGTTATCGCCGTGCATGGGCTTCTGGTTTTAATGCCGCCGCGCTAATGTGGTACTCAAAAAAAATTTACAAGGTTGGCAGGTCTGAGACTGCCAACATAGGGCTAGGTAGCTCAGTTGGTCGAGCGCCGGCATGTTAATCCGGAGTTCGATAGTTCAAATCCAGCTCTTGTAAATTTGTCTTTCTTCAACCCAAACATTGTTTGTTTTTTTTTCTGAAAAACAATAATATGAAACAGAAACTCGGTTTTGTTTTAGAAACATAGATACTATGTTAACATGGAAAACATTGGAAAATGTCGGTTCAGGTCATGACCTTGTCTTTGACCTTTTTGTTTTAGAGGAAATAGGTCAGATCTTGCAGCTGTTTGCAGCCACTATGGGGATTTTGGTACAAGCTGTTTCCGGCCCGCTATGGTCACTGAAGGGTTAATATTCAGTATAGTGCTAGAGGTATTTCCTCCAGATGGGAAACTAATAAGTGGTACTGGGGGGAAAAATCAATAAAAATAAAATTCTTGAAAAATAATCATGTACATGTTATATAGGTGTGGGTTTGTTATTACAACTTTGTAATATTTGCTAACTTGTGGAGAAGAAAGACTGGGATTGAAAGATCTCCACAGGGGAATTCTAAAGAGAGGGATGTTCCGTGAAGAGTTTTGCGGACAAAGTCTATGGGAGGATGTTAAGTACAGGGATATAGGAAAGAACAAAAGAAACTTCCATAGGGAAGCGTATGTGAATGGCTGTAGTGATTTGTGTAGCTAACAAACACTGACTTGTTGTGACTTTTAGTGCAACAGACTAAAGTTGTGGTGGCTGAGTCATCAGGGTGTGGGTTCAAATCCCAGTCATAACACTTGTGTCCTTGAGCAAGACACTTAACTATAATTGCTTCTCATCACCCAGGGGTAAATGGGTACCTGTGAGGGCAGAGATGGTTCTTGTGATTGATTTAGCTTGGTTCACTACATATTTGGCAGCACAGGATGTATACGTACTCCCGAGGGAGCTAAGATGGTTTAATAAATTAATGTCCCAGTGACATGGGGTAAAAGTGTTGGAGCACATGAGTGACGGATTTGAGCTATATAAGAAGCCACTAAAACTATTTATTAATTTTGTTATTTTGTATAAAATATTTGAATTTTCAATCAATTATAAAATATAATTTAATTTTTCTGGTTTGACAGAGCTTCAAAAGGAGAAACTAAACGTGAAAGGAAAACTTGGGAAAGAAGAAAGTGATCTTCAAGAAGGAAAAGAAGCATACCGGGATATTTTGGAAAAGTTCAGCAAAGAGCTGAAGAGTTGCTCTGTCACACTGTTCAACATTGACATACAGGCAGCTGTGCTTACTTACAAACCAACAAAGTAAGTGCATGTAAAACATTTCAGACTTTAGCATGTTGGTGGTTACAATGAGCAGTCTTTTTTTGACCAACCTCTAGCCGAGGGCGCCTTACTCAAATGACGTCAAGTGCATAAGGTCCTCAGAGTTCCATTGAAATTTCATACAGACTCCTTTATAAGGGGATGTAATGAAAATAAAAGTGACCCCCAAAAATATTAAGTGATGTTTGTTGTTGTTTATGCTCTAACCCTTTTGGAACAACAATCTTCCTAATCAAATAAATTTGTCCTTTGTCAAACCTCTTATCAAATCTCTTACTGAATTCAAAACATCGCTCGAAACTCACTTTTCCAGACATGATTTTTGGTTTGTTTCCCTTTTTTTTTTATTTTTTTTTTAAATATTTTTATTTATGAATTGGTCATTGTAAAAGCGTTGTGATACCTTTTTCATAAAATTACTATAAGTGCATAGATTGTTACTATTATTATTAACCAAATCAATCTTTATTAACATGCAAGCCTAATAGTATAGTTAACGGCAAAGCAAGCAAAACATAAGATTTAACATAAATGCCCAGGTCATGTACCTGGGTTGGTTGAACTAACCATGCCTTTAACTCATTGTCTAATTAGTGAATGAACTAGGGTCTGATGCTCTGTTTTATTTTCAACTTCAGCAAAAGCTTTCTGTACAAGATCTCTGCCAATAGCTACATTTTCAGGAAGTCTTTGCGGAGAGGACGAAAGAGAAGTAGGTTATTTCACATATTTTGTGCTTTCTGTGTCGTACATGTATGTGTGCCTAAATAAATGTGGGCTGTCAGCAAATCTTCCATGTTGTTTTGTATTCATCGAACAAAAAGTTGTTCCAGGCCTGGAATTACTCGATGCCATGGCCTCTGTTGCCCCTGGTCTTGAACTTGGTGCTCTTCAAAAGTTTCCCATAGACTTTAAGATTTTCGAATGGAAGTACCCTTTGCAAAATGAAATGACCTTGCCCTCTCAGGGATGAAATTTCAGGTCTGTTGTTCATCCATGTGCATGTACTGTAGATGTATGTGTTCGTACTTGTATTGAGTTCCGTCTCTGTCCCTTAAAAGTGCCCTATTTTATTTATAAAGTAATAAACCACAAGGGAAACCGACTTGGTAAATTTATATTCAATTTTGAAAATGTGACTCGAATGGGATTTGAACCTGCGACTTGAACCAGTTTAACATGCCGGCGCTCGACCAAAAAGCTGTCTGGCCTGTAATGTTGGTGGTCTTCCTATTTTGTTGATATCTTTAGTGGCTTTTTAAGAAAAAAGGTGACCAAATGCTTACAAAAATTACCAAAAGATGGGAAAACAAAGATCAGTCTTCATTTTGCTAGGTTGAAGAATGTGGGGGGGGGGTGCAAATGCCCTGTTTGGCCTCCCAAAGCACAGCTGTTGCTTGGACAAGATTTTCCATGATTCTAGCAAAATAATGTTTGAATTCTGTTTCTTGCTGTTTTTCCTCTTCAATCGGAAACCTGTCTCATTTGCTTATTAACGCTAAACCGGCTCCCTGTTTTATTGCTAATTTTCTTTTTTTCTTTTTTCACAACATTTATGGACCTACGCTTTTGGCTCCCTGTTTTATTGCTAATTTTCTTTTTTTCTTTTTTCACAACATTTATGGACCTACGCTTTTAAATCTGAATAAATGTCATCGGGAGACGAATAACTTCTCAAATAAAACTCCATAAAACCTGCTTCATTGTTCACAAAAATTCATGTCATGGTGAACATTCTAGATAAAAACCGGACACTGGTGAACTTACTCAAATCATGGGCTGCAATCAATTTGTACTGCAGCATATCTTAACAGTATTATACAGGATTGGTAGAGCTAACAAAATAATCACAGACAATATTCATGTTTAGTGTGATCAACCATATACATGAAAAAACAAACCTGTGAAAATTTTGACCTAATCCATTGTGAGTCAGGAGAAAATATTGAGAAACCATGCACAATTTTAGCATGTAAACACATTGGTTGTAACAATTGAAATCAGCTGTTGCATTTTTTAAAGGTTTTCAGATTTTCTCAAATACAACTTAATTTCAGATGGAAATATGAAGTATTGAAATATGAGTATGAACTTCAAAAGCAGCAAGCTTACAGACAAAAATTAATCAATGATGTTTTTTGTTCTTACCAATCCTTTAACACTTTTCGGTGACTATAGAGTTAAACTAATTCTTTCTGATTTTATATTTTCTTTTCCAGAGCGTTGTAATATGACCACAAATTACCATGGTGATTCGAAAAATAACACAGGGTCCTCATCCGCATTCCAAGGCTCAAGAGAGGCTCAAAACCCTGTTGCTAGGAGACAATGTGCGAAGAAGTCCACAACACAACTCGTCAGGAACTTTCAACCCAATAGGTCGAACCATTCAAACTCCAGCTGGGACGACGAGGTAATGCCTGGGAAGCGGAAGAGGGAATTAAGCCAAACCTATCACTCCCGTTCCGGAAGATACGGACCTGCATCTGATGTCGATAGAGATCAAGCACTTACCAACGGTGAGGAGAGGTCTTGGTCTAGGGACAACTATTGTTATTGGCAAAACAATTTATTACACCCCAGTGAACAGTTCCATGAGGAATCCAGATCCCAGAGAAGCAACTACCATGATTATCATGACCATCGAGACAAGAGGCATGATGGTCGGAGACACAGTGAGGAAAGGGACAGATCTTACCATTCTACAAGATCTTATCACCATGATCATTCTGAATATCCCCACTCTGATAATAGTGGTAGACCTGGGAGGCATACAAAACGTGAGTTCTCCAATAGAGAACGAAGTCAAGAACAGGTTCCGCCTTGGAGAGATGGAACACTCAGTAACCGTGGACAATCCCGATATGGCAGACATGATGACGATGTCAATGCAAAGCCTGCAACTAGGTCAGGGGATTCCAGTCCCTCAAGAAAAATTAGAAGCACTTCAAGAGATTCCAATCCCGAAGCTAGAAATAAGATTAGTACAAGCAGTTCCAGAACACAAGTTCATTCAACATTCAGGAAAGCAAAAGATAAAGACAGAGATTGTGGAAATCGAGGAGATCCCACTTCTGCCACTAAAACAGGTCAAAGTAACAAAGGACCTGTTTCAAAGTTGGCAAATTCAACTAGTGATAGTATAAAGGAAAAGAAAAGTTTAACTCGAGAACCTTCAGATGTAAAGAAACCAAGCATTTCTGCAGTAACTGGTGTAGTTTCTAAAACTTCCACTTCAAATGCATCCTCTGGACCAGAAAGAGACGGAAGCTCTAAAACGATTGCCGAGACTAATGGTATAAATTCACCTGTCCCCTCACAATCAAAAGAGAACAATCTCCCAAGTGCAAATAAGGAGGCACACCGTGAATTGGATCACATCTCCAAGTCACATGGTATTGAAGAGTCTTCAGACCCACTAGTTAAGGGACTCGATCCATCTGCAAATGGAGCTTCTAAATTGTACAACAAGATAAACAGTGTAAGCGTATCCAGTCACAATGCGAGCGATGAGGATCAAGTTAAACTATCTAAAGTCATGCCATCCATAACTAATGAAAGTGCAAGTAAAGGGGACACAGTTAGTTGTGATCAACGTTTTCCTGAAAAGTCTAAACTCAACACGTTGCCTTCAGTAGCAGAATCCTCGCATATCACCTCAGCAAATCCTGAAGACAGTTTTAAGGATGTGAGTCTTCATGCAGTGGTTCCAGGAGAAAGGAAAACAAAGTTAAAGGTTCCCTTACTCATCCAGGAAAGTGATAAGACTGTTGAACCGTTGGATCTTGAGACACCAGATGAATGTAAATCTTCACCAGCAAGGCCCGACTCATCAGCAAGAGAAACAACAAATGAGGAGGTTGACGAAAACCCGACCCAAAACAGCACTGTTGATATACCCCTACTGACTAGACCCAAACTCCAGGAAGTGCCATCCCCTCCGATCAAAGTGGATCCTAGTGAAGGCCCCAAGAGCTCGCTCAGATTTAAGCTCAAGTCCATCTTGGATAAAGTGTTTCCAAAATCGAATGCCTCAAGTGTTACCAAAGATGAAAGTAACTTCCTGACCAAAAGCCTGCCAGCTTCTCCAAAAACCTCAGGTGAAGCCATTGAAGTTGATTCTAAGAATCAGAAATGCAAAAGCTCAACAGATGGTCTTCAGATTGAGAACAAAGATGTTACTACAGAGTCATATGATACTGCTGGTATTCCTGCTGGACAATATCAGTTGAAGGAACTGTCAGCTGTTGTGCAGATGTCATCTTTAAAGTATGTTTCAATCTTGCCTGTGTGCCAGAGTTCCATGGAGAAGATAAATTATGGTGACTCAACAGCGAGCTCAGAGTTTCCCATCCAAGGAAAAGAGCATTTTGACAAATCCAATGAACTGACAGTGGCGGGAATCAAGGAAGTAGATAAAGAAATTAGGTACGACAAAGATGGATATGGTAGACCAAAACCTGTTGAGAAAGCAATTGATAAACAAGCAGATACTACTGGTAAAGAAGATTTTGGATTGTGCACTCCATTATTTGGAAGCCTTTCAACTAGCTTGAGCCTGGACAAAGATTGTGAACAAGCTGCGCAAACCAATTCGCTGCCCAATTTAAAAGAATGTCTTGATGACAGGACTAACATCACTGATGGCAGCTTTGATCAATCAAACTCTGAACAAGTTAGTAATGTTAGGCCTCTTGATCCAGCAGCGAGCCAGGAGCCCTCTCCGATGGAAACAAACCTTCGAGAGTCACAAGCGAGAGAATCTCCCACGCCATCTGACGTTCAGGCAATGGAAGTTGAGTCACCTCCACTGGAAGAGTGTGGAGTATCATCAGGGACAACAACACATACAAACGTAATGCATATTTTGAGAATTTTAAGAGCAATTTATATACTTTACAAATATTGCAATCATGTGGGTGCATTGTCGCAGAATATAATCACGGGGTGGAATCTGGACTATTCCATTACATTAGGCGAAGATTTCACCGAGTGTTAATATTCAGCGACAGTGCACAAGCGAAATGTGTTAAATATTTGGTTTATATAAACACACACATGTCATTTGAAATGTTTTAACAATAAACACAAAATAGACATGGAAACTCAACCACCCAGCACTCTGAAAATTCCATAAAACGAGCATTAAACAGACCTTCGTTTATAGAAACACAAGGAGCTCTTTTAATCGCTCTCCTGAGAATACTCAGGAATTCAATTTGAGCTCCTCAAATCACTCTTCTTAGATTGTCCAGGAGCTCAATTTGTTTGACTTGTGTAACAGCATATATTCAGATTATGATTACTAAAATATACAATAATGTTGTCAAGAGAAATCATAGATAAACAAAGGATAACTCTAAAAGCAGCCCACAATTAATGACAATTTCAATCACAGTTTCCACCTACTACGTAACTTACTATAATCCCTCAATAAAGATGAGTCGATGCATTCGTGAGTTGAATCATGCCCTACTTAAAAACGCATGTTAGGCCGTTCCAATTTTATTAGTTGGTTTACGGATTGCGGCGACGCGTTTTGTTGAAAAATCGAAAAAAATAAAAATTTGAAAATCCATTCATTTTTTTATTATTTTTTTTTCCCCGGCTTCGAATATTCAAACTTTGGTCAGATTATTTAAAATAATTAGTCGACTTTTTATTGAGAAGAAGCTCGCGAAAAAACCCCAAAACATCGTTACGTTTCGATCACGCATTTGCGCGGTCCGATCCAATGTCTGGGAGTGATCATATAGCACCGTAAACCAACTAATAAAATTGGAATGGCCTTATGACGATGTGACTGTGTTTACATGAAGTCAACGTGTGTGCGATGTACACACATTATTTTGTGCATAAAATCGCCCCATAGTACTTTGCGCATATCGCACGCGACATTTTTTAACCGCTGGCCAAATTTCCGTGATAACTTATGGGCGACATTAAATCCTAGGCGCTCGGCCACCGAGGTGCACACGTGCATTCTGCGATCCCGAAAATAAGTGTCACGGGGTAGGGTGAATTTGACCACAATCGCACTGTGCGCAACATGTTTTTGTTACAAAATTCTCAATACTAGTGACAAGCAAAGTATTCCTACATCACAGTCGTCCTAGAGTCCAGTCGTCATGAGTTATGTTCAAATGGGCCAGTGCGTTGTGTACAATGGAGGCAAAAGCGTTTCGTGTTTTTCACGGACGTAAAAAATTAACCCAAAACAAAAAACGTTTGCTTATGTGTGGGCTGTGCCAACGTTTACATAACCAATGTTATTTATCTGCCTTGTTACAGTAGAATTATAAATAAAATACACCATAATGATCGAGGAGCGCTGTCGATCGCGCACGTGAAGACAGACCCACGAGCGTGGTAGGAGCGTGAGCGCGATCACGCTCCTCAAAAACGAAGGTCTGATTAAAACATTGCCTTGTAAACTTCAAGTACGACTCAGTGTAGACACCGACCTTGTCCTCCATAACACAACCGTGCCTTGTTCAGACAAACAGGCTGGGAACGATTATTTTTTTGAAAGGCAATGCGAAGGGTCCAATATTTATACATATTGAACTCCAATATCAAATTGTTGAGTGTCGGGGCAGTAAGTACATTGGAAAATAATGGATGCCACATGACGCGTGTTCAACAAATCAAATGGCAAGGATCTGTTTGTGTGGTATACAATATATTGAATATTGAAGAGAAAACCAGATAAATTGTCCTTAATCGATCAAACTACATGTAGGTTTTCAGATTTCGTTTTACTTATTCAGTTTTGTTTTAGTCATTCTATTTCATTCAAAGGCATTTCAAGACTACATTTTCACCATTCTTCAGTTGAGTTTCTACTACCTATTTTACAACTGATGAAATTGATTGGTTGACCGGCTCTTGAGAAATTGAAAGATCTTAAAGATCTTATTTGACCAGTGAATGCTAAACTGGTGAAATTGAATTACTCCTTTTGACTGTTGAATGGTGATGCAGTGGAGGAGTCATTATTATCAAACGAAATTGAATGAGCCAGGTGTTAAATTTAATGAGTTTTTGTTGAAATTAGGCGGGAAAACCTGTATTACAAGTACTTGTTGGGTGGATGTGATTTTTTAGTCTTGACATCCTTCTCTTAAAAGTTACACACTCAAAATATTTTGATGTAACTTTCAAATGCAATAGGTAATTAGCAGTCTTGATTGATATTTCCTTAAATGGGTTTTGGGTTAAACCTTGCTTTGTTTTACTTAATAGGAGCTACTGTCAACGGAAAACTCCATTGCAAAGCTACAGGTGAAGAACCAGTTGGACTCTAAAGAAAATATCCAAGAAAAGAAGATTGTTGGCTCGGTTTTAGATCTGGTGATCTCCAAAGAAATGTCCTTAAAACCAACTGAAAATAAGGAAAGGGCCGAGACAAACCTGATCCCTGATATGCCTTCTGCACCAGGCATTGGCAAACGTCAAATGGACACTGCTTTGTCAGTGGATCAGAAGACTATGTTATCTGCAGGGCTGGAAAAGACTTCACTGGCTGTACATGAGGTTGATGCTGCAACAACTTCTGCAGGTTGCAAGGAACCGGCTGACATGGATGCAAAGGAACCAGAAGCTGCTGGAGACACTGGGCAATGCCTTGAGGCCAGTAAACCAGGGAAGACATCGAGTCTGGAAACTGGCAAGCGGGCGCGGAGCCCATCATTAGAAGGAACAGCGTCAGAGGGAGAAGAGAGAAACAGCAGCAAAAAGACAAAATTGAGTGAATCATCAGAGAGAGTAAAAGGTAAGGCTTAAGACCATTAAGTGAGGGAAGATTCCACTAGTTATTATGCAGGAGGTAGGGGTGTTAGAAACCACAGACCCTAGCACATGCTGTTAGCAAGACACCTGAAAGCCTGCTACAAAGAATAGATGGTTCCACTTATCAGATTTGGGTAGGTCTGTATGTCTGTACAAATTTGTGCACAAAGCATATGAGTGAAACAAATTTCAGCCCCTCAAAACTCTGGGACCTGACCCCCTCCTAGATACGTCGAATGGTCCAGTCTAGGATATCAAGGACTTTGACTCCCCCAGGGCATTGCTCGTTGGAGAAAACAGTGAAATAAATAAAATTTGTCATGATGTAGTGTTACCAGCTTTCACTTTAAGGGTTTTAATAGCGATTGAATCAAAATTCAGTCAACATGAGAGGTCAAATTGCATGTAATCTGGCAGAAAATTAGGAAGTGACATTTGGGCCCTCAGATGATTCTAAAGTGAATCTCAAATTTCTGTCATACTGTAACAAAACTGGCTGAAAGTAAGCCACAAAAGCAGGCATAGAATTATACGAAGGCCATGGCCTCTGTTGCCCTGGGCCCAATTTCATAGAGCTGCTTGAGCCTGGAAAGTAGCTAAGCACAATAAAATTATGCTTACCAGAATAAAGTTACCAGCCACAGTACCATGTCACATTGGTAATCTTTGACTGGTATTCTGCTAAGTTTTGGTTAGTTCAAAACTGTATGTCAAAATTATGAAATTGGGCCCTGGGCTTGGCATATACTTTTTAGTTTTTTCAAAGGAAGTGCTCTTTGCAAAATGAAATGGCATTGCCCTCTCAAAGACGAATTTCCAGGCCTGCTCAGATGCTAAGTATTTTTTGAATAAAATGTTGGAATTTTGATTGCCTTTTCTTCCTAGGGGACCAACGTAGTGCTGAAGACAGTGCCAAAGATCCTAAGGAAACCGTGCAACCTGTTAAAACAGCTGCCAAATCCTTAGAACCAGTGGCTTACCCGCAACCTGTTAAAACAGCTCTTACAACCTCGGAGCCAATGGATTCCCTGCAACCAGTGAAAACTGTTGTGAAACCCTTGGAACCAGTGGCTTCCCCGCAACCAGTGAAAACAGCTGTGAAATCGTCAGAGCCAATGGATTCCCTGCAACCAGTGAAAACTGTTGGGAAATCCTCAGATCCAGTAGATTCCCCGCAACCTGTGAAAACAGTTGTGAATTCCTCAGAGCCAGTGGCTTCCCCGCAACCTGTGAAAACAGCTGTGAAATCCTCGGAGCCAGTGGCTTCCCCGCAACCTGTGAAAACAGCTGTGAAATCCTCAGAGCCAATGGATTCCCTGCAACCAGTGAAAACTGTTGTAAAACCCTTGGAGCCAGTGGCTTCCCCACACCCAGTGAAAACAGCTGTGAAATCCTCAGAGCCAGTGGCTTCCCCGCAACCTGTGAAAACAGTTGTGAAATCCTCAGAGCCAGTGGCTTCCCCGCAATCTGTGAAAACAGCTGTGAAATCCTCGGAGCCAGTGGCTTCCCCGCAATCTGTGAAAACAGCTGTGAAATCCTCGGAGCCAGTGGCTTCCCCGCAACCTGTGAAAACAGCTGTGAAATCCTTGGAGCCAGTGGATTCTTCACAACCAGTGAAAACAATTATTAAATCTTCGGAGCCAGTGGCTTCCCCACCAAACCAAGTGGAGAAAGCAGAGCCAAGGAAGTCGTCTGCAACGCCGCCACTCTCTCAGGCACCCTCCCAATCTGGAGCTCCTCCTGCTCGACGTACTGGCAAACCAAAACAAATGACCACAAAGGTTGTACAAAATGGAATAAAAATTATTTTTTGTTTTTTCTAGGCATTTGCACAAAAACAAACCTCAGTCTAAAATATATTTATCAAGATTTGTCTCCAAGCAGGATATTTTTACGGATCTCTCTTTGCCTATTGAGTATGCTTGAAAGATTTAGTAGATGTTAAATTTGCATCGGGGATACAGAATATTTTAGACGCAGGTTCTAATCCCGCTCTAAGCAGTTTTTCTTAAAAAATAATTATTACATGTAGGGGATTAAGATAAGATACATTCCACCAACAAAAAGGATGTCAATCATTCTCCCTTGATAGTGTCTGGGGCTTACATTTGAAAGAAAAGGAAGGACTTGTTTTTCGTTTTCTGTGGTTTTCATTTAACCGATACGGAAATTCATAATTGGATTTCAGCGTTTGTATACAGATAACCGGTTGAAAGTCCCAACCTTACTGTGAAGGCAACAGAATGAAACTTATTTACTGTCTGAATCAATTCGCAGGACCTAAGGCTTATGATCGAGAAGCATGCTCAGGCATCACTGCAAACCCACCTGAAACTCCTCAGTAGGCAGCTGGACGTATCCAGCAAAGGTGAGCGGATGTGGGAGACGCGTTCAGTGGAACTCCAGAAACAGCTTGAGATTGTGCAAAGAGACTTCTCTAGAGTCAAAGAGGAAGGCGACAGCATGAGGTCCGAAATAGCAGAACTAAATAATTGTGTTGAAAATTTGACACAGAAACTTCAAGAAAAGGTAGGCTTATGAATTTGATATTTTTTTTAAAGATGTCATTAACGGGCTTATACAGGATTGGTAGAGCTGACAAAATAGTCGCAGACAGTGTTCATGTTTTGGGTGATCGACAATACATGAAATAACAAACTTTTGGGCTTAATCCATTGTGTGAGTCAGGAGAAAATAGTGAAAAACCATGTACAATTTTCAGCATGTAAACACATTGGTTGTAACAATTGAAATCAGCTGTTGCATTTTTGTTGGTTTTCAGATAGTTTTCTTGAATATGACTTCATTTCAGAGGGAAATATTTCACAGGAGAATGGTTCTAGTATGAACTTCATAACCAGTATTAAGCTTTCAGAGTAAAATTAAACAATGATGGTTTTTATCTTTATCAATCCTGTATCTGAATACCTTTAGTCTTTTTAAAATTGTAAATTGCAGGAATGTGATTTCTCAGGTTTTTTCCTGATTCCAGGATTTTCTGAAACCTTCTTGAGCCTCAAATTTTCTAGAAAGAAGTAAAGCAATCACCAAAGGGAGAAAGAAATAGGTTCCTCATTGTGTCCAAACCTGTATTTGGTTATTTGTGGTGATGCACAGAGTCTGTAAACCTCCTGAATTGTAATATCTGAGAGGTTTCAGGTCTAGAACAAGGGGAACCAGACCCGCAAGCCCTCTATCAGGAAATTTCACGTTCGTCTGATCTCTTCTCTGAAATTGTAAATGGAGTTTTTAAGACAAGTTGACACTATTGTTGGAATTTGTTCTGTATTTGTTTTATGGCTTAGGGGGTTGCTATCAACAAGGCATCGAGTGCAACTCAATATGAAAGTGATGACTTCGCTGAGAATAGGGAAGCACCTGCAGGATTGAAATCAGCTGAAACACTCCCTGTTTCAAATCCCATTATCGTTATTTCTGATGCTCGTCAACAACTGCTGGAGTCTTCCTTGAATGTAGAAGCTTCCATGAAAGTGGCAGAAGCTCCCGATGTGGCAAATGCCACGAGTGTGTCATCGGCTGGTGCTGATGCCAATCCCCTGGTTGTCTGGCTTTGTAGTCAGCCGGGAGTGACTCAACCAGCAGTTCAGCCACAGTCAACCACTCAGGTACGGACAAGCCAGTAGAATCCTTGCATTCGATATCATTACTTATACACATTGGCTCAGATGGTGTCATTACTTACAGGGCAATCCTGTCAGTAAGTCCCTTCGTCACACGTAAGCGAATCTGCTTCACGCCTAAAGTTTGCTACTTCTGGTTCACGCCTAAAGTTTGCTACTTCTGGTTCCAAAGCTGACATCTGTTTGTGTGTAATTTAACAAAGAATCACCCATTTCAGCATTCAAAGTTATTTCTTATGACATAAACTTTTAATTTGTGGACCTTAGTCTTTGTTTAACCCAAAAATCTTCTTTAAATGTGTTACACCTCATTTCATCTTCATTATTATAAAGAAGAATACATTTTGGTATGTGTTATATTTGTGTTCTTATCATACTTGCAGGAATCCATTCCAGCTGTTTCTGCCGGGCCTTCTGCCACTCCTAATTTAGAGGCTTCCAAGGAAACAGCAAGCATTGGAGAAACAGATTCAGCATCATCACCCACGATGATGATACGCCTTGAGAAACCGGACTTTGGAACTACAGGTGTTTTCCCTCAAAAAGTTACACAACGTACCGTTCAAGGGATTAGTAATGGAGTAATTTCTGTGCAGGTAACAGCAAGTTCTGGTGCCCTTATGACACAGACAGCAGCTCCTGATACAACAGCAGTTGTGACAAATACTGAAACTGCTCTGGCTAGGAAAGCCTCGACACCAGAAATCCAAGAAATTGAGCTTCCACCTCGCAGTTCTCCTGGGAAGCAAGTGGTACCTTCGCCTAGAGTGAGACAATCTCAGTCGCCTCAAACACTGAAGACTGGATCTCCTGGTGCACAAACTCCTCCAAGGGGGTTGATTCCCATAACGTCTCAACTCGCAAGAACGACTGCAACAATAAATGTATCAGTAGTACCCAATGCTACAATTTCTGCAATTCTGAGTAATTCTGCAAAAACACAGAAGGTCACAGCACCAGTCACCAAACAGCTTACGCCAATGCAATCTGCGGCAGCTTTTCAAAAAGCTGCCGCAACCCCACAAGCAAATCGAAAAGCTGCCGCGGAGCCTGAACTCATAGATCTGACTGACGATATCGAAGAGCCAAGCAGTTCAAGTGCAAAGCAACCAGCTGTCAAGGCCCCACAGGTGACACCAACAGTTGCATCAATGATAAAACAGCCTCAAAGCACGGTCTCTAATAGGGCACCGCCGTCATATCTTTACCATCACACTTCAGCCGGTCAGATTCATAATGCGGCACCAAGTAATACTCAGGGATCAACACCAAGGAGGCCAGCACAGCAACAGGATAGTCAATCTCCTCAGAAACCTGCCTCGCAGATGGTGAGACCCCACGCCCAGCAGCCACGCCCGCAAGTTGCCTCCCCTAGGCATTTCACCGTTGCTCCACCAAACAGAACTGTCGGAGGGGTACGGTATCGCATGCCTTCCGTACACCCCAGACCAGGTACCTCCAGGTTGTCTCAGGTCAATCCGATGGTATCTGCAGTTTCTGTTCCACAGGCAACTGCACACTCAACACTAAATACTATTCCAGTGTCCTCGGCATCTACCTCAGTACGGTATATAAACCCAGCCTTAATGGCAAGTGTCTCGATGGCCTTAAACCACTCATTCGCCAACACTAACGCACCGACTGCCGTATCTCAGCACACCCCTATAGCAACAGTCACTGCATACCCCATGTCAGCACAGCAGGTACGAAGTGTTGCTCCGATTCTGCAGGGGATGTCAGTTCCCATTGTGACTCAGAGCCTCAATAATGTGTTCTTCCCATCGGCAGTCCAGGCTGGAATTCCTGCTGGGAGATTACCTCAACAAGCACAGGTGAGGAAACATTTTTCAGGGATTAGGAAATTCAGACTTTTATCTGAATTCAAACTTTTTAATGTCTGCCTTCTGAAAAAAATTACCGCACTGTTTTCTTTGTGTATGAAGAAACCCTGCTTTTTTATCTACTTCTGTAGTGATGAGAATACTGTTCCCAAAAGCTTTTTCAAATCTATAATGCCCGGGTTACTCAAAAGCGGAAATGCCATCATTTCAACATACCTTCTAAAGTTTGGAGCATGGTTTCAGACATTTTAGTTGGTGATGGGTCTCGCTCTTGGTTTTTAGTTTGTTACAAAGATTTTAAAGAAGTTCTCCTTGTTAAAACAAGGTTAAAAAATCCTGACATTTCAAGCTTGTTTGTATTTAGGTTACTTTGTGATTTAAAAGCGCAGCAACATGGAGTAGAATGAAAATTGCTGGAGGAGGGCTTCGTCCAACAAGGGATGAATAAAGCCTGATGATGATTTGATGATGAATGATTTAAACTTCTATGATCAAAGTTTGATAAAAACCAGTTTCCTTTACCCAATCGAATTTGTATTACAGGCAGTAAGGACACCTCAGAATACCATCGCAGCAACTCAGGTTGCCACACAACGCCAGCAGCAACAAATGCAGCACATGCAGCTGCAGCTACTGCAGAAACAACAAGCCCAGCAGCATCAAGCCCAGCAGCATCAAGCCCAGCAACAGCAAGCCCAGCAACAGCAAGCCCAGCAACAGCAAGCCCAGCAACAGCAAGCCCAGCAGCAGCAAGCCCAGCAGCAGCAAGCCCAGCAGCAGCAACATATTCAGCAGCAACTTATAAATCAGAGGCTGCAGCAGCATCAGCATCAGCAGAAAGCCAGAGCTGCCGAGGAGCAACGGCAGCAGGCAAGCCAGCAACAGCAGATGCAACTGCAGATACAGCAACAACAGCAACAACAGGTCAACCAAGCTAAACAGCAACAACTTCAGGTAAAATTTGAATAGAATATATAACAAATATGGGATGCATAGGAGTTTTTTTTCGCAGAATATACAATCATGAGTTGAAGGTGAGGCCGAGTGAAATGGGAAAGACAGATTGCACCGGGTAATTATGTACGAACGAAATGATTTCAATGTTTGTTTTATGACACGCACATAGATCCTTGACATTTTAATTGTTTTCACAATAAGCACAAAAGGCATGGAAGCTTGCCACCCCATACTCTGATATTTCTGACAAACCCTTTCTAAACAACATGGATGACTCAAGTAGCCACCAACCCACTGTCACACGACCTTACACTGGAGACGACGATGTGAAGAATCACTGCGAAGTGTTCCAAGCGTCCTATAATTATTTATCAATAAATGACTCCTATATTAAATTCCCGCCTCAGGGCATATGCTAGTAGAGATGTGCATTGGTTCTCTCCAATGCCTTAAGGGTTTTTGTCCGGCTTACTGGTTTTCCTTTAAATACAATCTCTGGCTGTGCTGCATGGTTATATATGGGTCGATGTGGCTGGCTGCCAAAGGCGCCTTTGCATGCCTGCAATTCAGCTTCTCGGCTGCCAGTAAGGATGATTAGCCTCCCCAACTGCATCAAATCACCTTTACAATCGTTCTTTATTTTGATTTAATTAATCTTCACAATGGTTTCTTATAATTGATTTATGTGTGTTGCAGGTTCAGCAGCAAGCCCACAAGCTACAAAATCAGCAATTGCAGCAACAGCGTGCTCTAATGCAACAGACTGTACAGAAAGTGCACATCTCCACACTGGAACTAAAGGCAAGGAACATCATTATCATTAATACCAACTACAATCATTTCACACTAACCCTGCAGTAGGTCTCCATGATTGTAGGCAGTTAGGCAAAACAAAAACACACGTTTCCCGCTTCCTTTTTTTTTTTTTTTTTTCACGAAACAAAAAGGATACATTTTAACGATCTCTGACGAAAAAAATTAATTTTTAAATAAATAAGAACTTATATTTAGACTTCAAGCACACCAAAAAGCACACCGAAAAAATCTGGCAACCATTTTGAATAAATAGCCCGGCGGCCATTTTTGAAGAAAAAAAAGGCCCTCTTTTTTTTTGCCTTAACTGCTGCTGAGTAATTCTCATTGATTTTTCTTGGTTTTTTTTTATTATACGTTTTCGTGATGACTAACCTCCAGCTCATTCACCCATCAGTCCCAAGAAAATATTAACCAATTGTTATTTTACATCTTCATCATCAAATCATCTTCACGATGCAAACAGCGGTGAAACCAGACTCTAAAATTTGATGGGGGGAACGAGGGCAAAGAAATGGGTTTTTTATTCAAGTAATAACTGATTTCCAATGTACATGTACCAAAGAACGTTAACTGCAAAACTTACTACAAGAGGGGCTCGCATATGATAATCTGTTTTGTGATGCAGTTATTTTCCAGAAGCTGTTGTCTCTTATGAAAGTGGACAAATTATTACGAGTCTCTTACCTCACACTAAGCCCCCGGTTCATACTTCAGGTGAATTGTGAAAGTGAAGCAAACTTTCTTGCATCACAATTGGAAAACATTGTTTTGCTACTCGCTTCACATGAAGTTTTAACTGTGCTTAAAATAAGTGTAAATTGCCATTGTGTTTGATACACTTCAAGTAGAAAATTTATTAACATTCAGTAATGTCAAATTTAAAATATGGGTCCTTTCATTTTATGAGTTTTTATTTCCTTCCTGATTTTCCATGATATTCAATTAAAATGGCTTAGAATTTGACCTTTTTACTAAGAAAAAATATTTTTGTGGAATTTACAGACCCATTTATTGATGACGCACCTACGACGTCATGTTTCAAATTTTGCTCTGAAAGAGTACCAAATAAAATAAAATTTTATACCATTTTAACGTGAGGTTAGAGACCTTCAATTTTTCTCACTTCATATGGTTTGTTTAGGATCCTTCAATTCAGTACCTAACTTAATGGAATAGACTCACCAAATAATTGTCAAAAGTTGAATGAGGGCGGCAATCTTCCAACCCTTTATTCTTGTTCATATCTTGTAGTTCGTGACACAACACTTGGTTTTATAACTTGTAGTTAGTACCAGTTTTAAAATTTCATATCCTTCAGTTAAAGGCAAAGTATACCTTTGGTTTTTGGAAGCTTCGATTGTTTTAATCCTTTATAAATGTTGATATTTACAATAAAACTAACCTGTGAAAATTTCATTTCAAAAGGAGGTTGCGTTTTTGAGATATCGCCGAAAATCCGGAGCAAATACATGTATGTCCACGTAGGAAGAATAATCCCCAATAAGAATAGACACACTGAGAAGTGTTTCTGACAGAAACGTTTCTCAGATTCAAATTTGGGGGCATAAAAACTGATATATTTTTATCCAACCACAAAACTTTGAGGTGAAATGTTTCTCAAAATGCTTTATTCTGTCGAAAGCTGCTGTAGGCTTCTAAGGAATAGGTTTTTATTGCCATTAATTTCAAGAGTGATTACCAAACGTTATACAGATCCTTTAAAACGTAACTGAGGAGCGCTTGGCTTGGTAAGGCTATGTATCATGATGGCGGATTTTACAAACTGACTTAATGTTTCTCATTTCATTTCTTCTGTCATTTCCTCATCATCACACTTCTTTTATTCCCCCCCCCACCCCTCAACTCAACAGAAGAAGCTTGACAATGTAAATAAGGATCTCTCGACTGTCCAAGCCAAGCTGCATAACAAGGAGAACATGACGTACCATCAACGCGACCTTGAGATGCAACTACGACACTTGGATGTGAGAACTAACTTTTTTTTCTCTTAAATTCACAACAGAATTTAGTTTGAACTTTTGAAATAATTTTTGAGAATATCATTGTCAAAAAGAAACTATTCTTAAACCAGGTAAGGACAACAAATGTCTCATAAAAAGCTCAGGATTTTATTTTTTATTTTTTTCGTTTAAAAAAATGTGGTTGTGTTCACTGTGAATCGGCCCAACTTTGGCCGTAAGCAATGCCTGATATTGGCCCATTACATGGCATGCTGGAATCTGGACTTGCCTCCGATGCCAAATACATTGTTAAACAAAGGGAAATTTTGAGCTTGAATTCCAGTACCTGTTTTCCTTCTTTCTACATGGCAAATGAAGCATAGCAAGGGGAATGCATGCGATGTTCACGCCACACTGTGGAATGCACGATGTCGGCGGCATCCCATGTACACTGTACTCTAGTTTCTGCTGCTGGAACGTTTTGCATGTTCATTTCTTCAAATCGTCAATAGCCTTGACAAGACAAATACACATTCATGCAGTTATGTCAACTCATTTTGAACTCATATTAATTGGGCCACAACAACTTTTTATTAAACCATATAGATTGTAAAGTCTCAGAGTTGTACTTCTTATTTTTCAGGGTCAAAAACAACAATTGCAGACTGAAATCAGCAAGAACGCCAGCTTGCATCAACAACATCAGCAGACATATGAGCGGTTGATGGCCACTATAACTGGCACTGCCATGAATGCCAATCCCAATGCTGCCACTAAATTAGGACCTCCAAGTCACCCTGCTCCCCTTCCCGCACTGCCGCCAGCAACATCAAAGGGACCTCCAAAGCCTGAACTCAACATCACCAAGGTAGAAACAGGTATTGTACTCTCTTGGAATATGACCCTGGACGTTAATGATGTCCAGATTGACGTCTACCATCTCTATGCCTATCAAGAATCAGAAGCTCCTGCCACCACAACCCTGTGGAAGAAGATCGGAGAGGTCAGGGCACTACCCCTACCGATGGCCTGTACACTGACAATGTTCCAAGCAGGAAGTGTCTACCATTTTGCTGTTTGTGCTGTGGACGTGCAGGGCCAAAGTGGTCCCTTCAGTGAGCCCTCCAGTATAAATCTACCAAGAAACTAAAAGGATTTCAGAGAAACAATGTCCAGTGTCAAGTGCTCATTTGATAACCTTTTGTACCTAAACCTGCGTGTGTGTGTGTGTGTTTGTATGTATGTTTGAAAGAATGTCAAAGTATAGGTCTCTCTGTGAAATATACTTATAACATGAAAATTAAATCCAGGTTATATACATCGTACTGCTGAAATTGTTCCGTCATGAAAAAAGACCTTAACTATAATTTCTACTCATAGGTTTTGTTTTGGGATACAAGTTATGTGCAAAAACTGGCATTATAGGATACTTTTTTATTAACAAGATTTGTATATTTCTGACTTCACTACTAGACAAGTCCTTTGCAATGATGTTAAACCAATGGGTTATTCTATCAGCTCAAATCTTTGGTGATTACAATACTGTATATTAAGTTTTAACTTCCTAAGCCAAAATATCAACAGAGTTACTTTTGGAGTTTCTCTGCACTAATGCCACCACGTTTTCTCATACACTGGGACAACAAACTATTCCACCACTCACGCCAGACCACACCAGTACAGTACACGCAAGTGAACATAAAATACTTACAATATTTTTATTTAATTTTGTTTATGGTTTGAAAAATCATTAGGGACTCGTTTCTGAAAAAGATAAAATGACCAAACACCGAGTCTGCTTAAGAAAAATGTTTCCTCTTTAATGTACAAGCTTTTCTTGTGATCTTGTAAATAACTATAATGTACTATATAAATTATGATTTTCTATGTGTTTTTGTTTACTAGTGACTTAGATTTTCGTAACTATTTAGTTTTTTCTGTTCTTAAAAAATGCAAATTTGAAGAATTTAAGTAGATTAAGAATTCCTGCTTTATAAAGGAGATGCCCAAGCCATTTTTTTTATCCAGTTAAATGAAGGTGAATCTGGTTTTTGCAAGACTAATTTCTCGATAAACCAAAATACAAAAAATAAAGACTTTAACAATCATCTCCCAAAGATTGTATCAAATTATTCTGAAAAGTCTGCACTGTTTAAGACCATAACAAAATTACTATGAAGAAGTGCAGCATTTTCAATGTTGATCAAGGGCCAATGATTTTGAATTTCGACAAACCTCAATCTCACATATCGCCAAGTGGCCCCAGACCAAATAACCCTTGGTGTATAGATTTCAGTCCATAATAAAATCAATAGATTATTGCGTAATATGAAATCACAAGTCCAAATAGCGCCCTCACCTAGATCATTAACTGTGAGATATTTGCGTGGTACTTTAATAAGTGCATGTTTTAATGAAAGATTGTTGAGACAATAGCAGGTGTCCCACTTGACGATCCTTTTTATTGTTCTCGTTGCTGTGCGAGGGACGGCCAAATTGTCTCAAAAGTCTCCCATTGTTTGACCTCTGTGATGGTGGGATTTTTTAAAAGCCTATGACTTGTGAAAACAAAACAAGCAACCATGTAAAACAGGTAATCAGCTGCTCTAGTTAAGACATGGTGAACATAATTTATGTTTGCTCAAAAACATTACAACTTTCTGTGACAGTTCTATAACGTTTGAATTGCCTATGTGAAAGATTACTACTCAAGTTGTTCACCACAGTTTTGAATATACAGGGTTGTTTTGCGGGCATTAGAATCTCAAGTTGGATGTGAAAGTTTTACAAGTGAGTTTTAACTCCTAATACAGTTGTACTGCATCCATTAGAATCGAACAGCAAGTGTTAACTGAATGTCCAAACCTTTACATGCCGTCGTCTTGTCAGTGCAGAAACTCTTGCATGCATGAAAAAGGCTCATTGCAAAACAAATTGTATCGCAACACTGTAGAGCTTGTGTGTACATCTGGACATCTGGAATAGTTAACAGCAAGAAGCAATAATTCAAACTTGTGTGGCATGTAAAGGGTATTTTTCAAGATAACATTTTTGCGCTGACACGACAGTATGATGGCATGTAGTCGCATATACTAAATAAGGTTTTACTCAATAAGAGACTGTCTAAAATTTGTCAACATTTTTCAGGACATACAGAAAGTGCTACTTTTGAGGAACCCCGCCGCCCCCCCCCCCCCCATTTTCTTTCAAAATTGATGCGCATTGTATATCAACATTTCACACACCTTTTAAAGTCGTACATGGTCTTTGCCCTATGGTCTCTGACCTTTCCCCGTAATACACTTTGTACGACCCTAAAAATGTTGAAAGCTTTGGACGGTCCCCTAAGTAGCACTGAATCCATCAAATTCAATAAACCTGGGTTAGGTGTTTGCAGATTTAGGCGTAATAAATTTATTGGCCTTTTTGTTTTACATCTTGGTAATGAAACCCATCCCTAACCCTCCTCTTCATGGTATTAATTATTAATGGTTTTTGCAAAATGAAATTGAAGAAATAATAGTTTCAGCAACTGCAACATGTAAATTGTTTTGTAATGTTCAAAAAGGTATTTCATTTTATAAATGATGTAATTTGTGTACAACTTTCTGTACTTTTAAATTTGTTCCATTGTTGTAAAAGAGAATAATTAGAATGAGTTATTTAAAGATGAAATCTAGTGAATGAGTTTCATTTTGGGAGTAAAAATGATGCTCACCATAGCTTTGTGTGAGAATATAAATGTTCACAGGTTTGCACATAACTTACACGGTATAAAGATGGTCATGGTGGAAAACTTCCCTTGAAATAGTTTTGCTTCAAATGCCAGTTTTTAGGAAATGAGTAAAATAATAGTCTTTATCCCGATGTTTGAAAAGAAGTTAAAACACATAAGGGGGTTTTTCACTGTTTTCTCATGACTCCGAAGACCGATTGAGCTTAAAATTTCACAGGTTTGTTATTTCATGTATATGTTGAGTCACATCAAGTGTGGATACAGGTCTTTGGCAATTACCAATGTTGTACATGTATACCCTTTAACAAACAGTAGCAGTGTGTGATGCCTATTTGGTGCTCGATAGGTGGCAAGGTGTACCAGCCCCCTATTTGGTCTTCATTGCGTTCTTGGAAACTCACAGATTCTTTAGGGGATTTTATGGGGTACTTCTGTACAAGAGGAAAGAGTGATTAAAGTATGGGAACACTTGAGGGGGGTCACCCTCTGCTACAGATCTGGATGTTGGGTGAAATATCCCTTAAAATTATTGGCACTAAAAGCGTATTGTTTAGAAGTCTACAGCATTTGATATGTAAAAAGATATTAGTTTGTGTGCCCCAAAGTTTGAATCTGCAAAATTGATCCTGTAGGGCTTCAGCCTTTTCTTGATATGATGTTGTCTAGTTTCAAGACCTGTGACCTGTAACCCAGTGTTGTCCTAACGAGTGCTTTTTATATATTGCCAGAACTAATGTGGGTAATCTTTAGATATAGCAGCTTGGCCTTTCGAATTTTATAGTTAACTCTCCTTTATACGACTTGAATGTTTCCCAATCGGTTTTCATAGCTGCGTTCTTTATGTGACGCATGAGATTGGTTGTAAGCCATGGAGGCCTCTGATGTCCTTTTATCCAGAAAAACCGGGGTTAACCAACGTGCACAAGGGACGTAATAAACCCTTCATCAGCGCTCCTGTTATGCTTGGGTTTTTTAATAAGATAATCCGACACAAACACATCGTCTGCATATATACAGGAAACGAAACCTATAAAAAATAAAATTTTATTCTGGTTATTTTTAATTGCAAAGGTTGAGACTGCAAAAAATAGGTGTTACCCACCGGGGGGGACAATTGATGGCTGCTATACTCAGATGCTACAGATGGCCGACCACCTCACCATGGTGATGTCCGCGCCTGACACAAGTGCAAGTTGTAGTCGATTGATGATGATAACTTCGGCAATTTATACTGGTATAAAGTTTACACAGTGAAACAAATTTGTGCCATCGATCACAACCGATACTTTTTACAAACTTGGTTTCATAAGCACAAAATCAAAGTTGTAAGATTCTGGGAGTCCAATATGGCTCATATTAAACTCTTTGGTCCACTTGAAGGCTGGAAGTCCATGGCTGGTTGTAGGTCCATTTATAGCCAGTGCCGACATCACCTCTGACATGCCCAGATTAGTAGCCTGTAAAAAAGGAACAGATAAATTGACCAATCATTGTCAGTCTATTGAGTTACTAGCCAATCAGGGTGCAGGATGTTGATTCCTACTCACAGGGATAACCCTGTAATAGCAATTATCATTTATAATAATAATATTAGTATAGCGCTCAAAACCATCACTCGGTGACGCTCATGGCAATTGAACATTATCACCCTAGTAACTGGGCCATTCATTTATTTAAACTAATTCAGGTGCCTGGAATTACACAGAGGCCACGGGGGAAAAACTTATGAGGGTTAAGAAGTGTCTTGCTGAAGGACACCAAGTTCCATGACTGGGAATCAAACCCACACTATGCTGATCAGAAACGCCAAAGCTTAAGTCCGGTTCTCTTAACCACTTAGCCACGACACAGATGAACAGGATATTATGAAGAAATGCTCAATGCTGCCAGTATTTGCATCTTGCAATCGGGGAAATATTTAGAATTAAAGTTAACATTACTGGGAAAATGTTTCCACAATTAAGGAGATTGTCAAATTTGTTCATCAGAACATGATTATATTCAGGGAGAGTTGGCAGCTCTGTAAGATGTGGGAGGAAAACACCCAAAAGGGGAAATCCATGCAATCCTGCGTGAAAGGCTACACTTTGAGGTGGGATTTAAACCAGGGTCCACCAGGCCAACCTGATCTCTACATTTGAATGAGTTGAGTTTTCTGACTGGAACCAATCTGTTTTTTTAATTACCTTTGTATCAGTGCAGCCAGCAGCCATAGGATCTGATGATTTTAGATCATAACGAGAACAGATGGTGAGGGTTGGATTCTTGTCAGAGTATGGATCATGGAGATAGTCTGTTTGAGAAATGAAACAATGTTAATTTTAGTATCGATTTTGGATAGAAGAAAGAAAAAATAGACTAGAGCAGGATTAGAACCTACGACCTCCGGATTAATGTGCCAGCGCTCAACCAACTGAACTATCTAGCCCTATATTGGCGGTCTCCCTTATTGGTCAATATCTTTGTCCAGAGGTGCCAATCAATCAGAAGTCTTTTATAAAGCGCCAAAATCAAAAGTTTGCGCTGAGGCACATTGAAGCCATTCAACCTGTAACTATCGTATAGCCAGGGATCACACCCAAGTTTATGACACAACCTGGGAAGCGGCAGCAGAGGGATCACCTGAAGGGGATGCGATAGTTTACAAATATCAAATAATAGACAGTCAGTTTCCCTTGTGGTTTATTATTTGAAATTTTAATATTAGGGAGAGAACACCATTGTTTTTTTGGATATTGGTTTTTCCTTTGTAGTGTGAAAAGGGCTTAGTCTCCTTACAAGGAAATTACAGAAACAAACGACTTGGAAGCAAGACTACTCACCATTGTATCTCATGATTTTCATCAAGGAGTCCATATCTTTGATGTTTCCGTTGTCTCGTCTGAATATCTCGGCTCTTGGCGTCAGCTGATAGGAGTACAAATTGCCTAGTTTAGTCTTCATGGCAGGGTAGCCACTCAAAGTGTAGATCTCCTCATAGAAGGGTACATTGTATGACGGCCAATAACCTGGACAATATAATAATAATATAAACTAGTTCTTATATAGCGCATTTAACAATAATGCATCAATGCACTTTACATTAGTTGCTTGGTCATTGGGCCAATAACACTCCTTTTAATCTTTCTCAGCTCCCTGGGGAGTCTGGGGAGTCTACAGCCCAAGCTGCCGTGGCTCTCCGAAGGCTTATTCAAACACAATATCAACCTCTACCCTTACAGCTATTTGTGTCCCTTGGTGAAGAGAAGCAATTATAGTAAAGCATCTTACTCAAGGACACAAGTGTCATGACGGGGACTTGAACCCACACCCTGAAGACTTAACCACCAGAACTTGAATTCATGGGCTACAATACAAATATATACCATACAAATATTGGATGCTTCTGAGTGCAAAGGAGAGCATATAATCTGGACTGTTCCATTGAGGTAAAAGTGATGGGGTGAAGCCGAATGAAATGGAACAGTCCAGATTTCACAGAATGATTATATTCTGCTACAATGTACGAATGACAGGCATTCATAGATATAACAAATCATAAAATAGGTTCCAGTGGTCTTCTCAACCGCCCCTTTGGAAACACTACATGCCTGTAGGCTCTACGTCCACTGTCATTGCCCCTACAACTTTTTGCTGCAGCAGACGGTCACAAGCAATATACTGGCTCTTCTACGTTTAAAGATATAAGGATACAAATATATCACACTAAGTATTCGTTTAGGTTGACGACATCACCAACCTGCTCGGAGTATTGCAGTCTGGTCCCCTGTCTTCACCAGTCCTGGAATCTGCTCAACGACAGTCAGTGCCCCATCAAGCAGTTCACCTGAGATACGCTTTTTGTCTATGATCATGTACTGATTGTTGTATGTGCCTGAAATAATAATTAAAGTCTTTACTTACATAACATTTGTTAAGCTTGGATTGATAAACTTTCAAGTCACAAAGTTTCAAGTCACAATGTTTGAGTACACTTCTGTTAATCCTGGCCAGTTTGAGTTGTTGTGGATTTTTTTCTCTCACCTTTTACACCTTAATCCCTGCCCTCTTTTCTCAAATCTATCCTTGTCCATTCTGCCCTCGCCACCCCCGGCAATTTCCTTGCTTCATTCAATTAATTTAGTAAAACAGGATTTGAACTAACCATTTTTTTTAAAGGATAGTTACCGATGACTCAACTGGTTGCCACACTTTACAAATATTTTACTAAAAGTTCTCTTTAAAAAAACCTACAATACACATTGATTCCAACAAGAAATAATAATCACAAAATTGTCCAGAGGGACTAAGGGTGGCCAATTCCAGCTTCATTCCGATGATAAAATTTGACATTAATGTTTTTTTTAAAAGAACACAATCTGCAAACTGACAGAATTATGGATGCTTTGGGAAACATGGCCTCCAAGTGATTAAATACTCAGATTAGACGCTGCTGGTGGGCCTTCAGTCAAGATAGAGAGAAGAGTTCATTGACATTGGAGGACATGTTCTGTTATATATGCAGTACACCTGAAGACTTTACAAGGTAAATCTATTGTTCTTGGGAATAAGTACACGCTTAGTATGCAAGCAATAGAAAACTACCTGGTGTACCTGCAATGACGTAACCAGAAATATTTTGCATATTGTGGGGGGGGGGGGGTCAAGCAGAGGTAACAGTATGATTTTGGTGTCTATTTAATGTATTGAATAGTGCATTTGTGAAAACAAAAAATCTATTTTAGTTGGGGGGGGAGCAAGGATTTTTAATTGGGGGGGGGGGGGGGGGGGCACCTTACAAGGGTTTACAAGGTACTGCGTCACATTCAGCCACTGCCAGAAACCCACTGGGGAAAACTCCTTCTCTTAGTAATAAGTGTAACTGGGTTTGGACCAACGGCTGTCCTTCCCATCTAAAGGACGAATCAATACTGGTGAAGTGTCTTTCTTAAAGGACACAAGTGTCAAGGAAGTGTCAAGGCCAGGACTCAAACCAACACTCTTCTGATCAGAGCACCACAACACCAGACCTCTTTTGGTCATAGGACATTTTTTACTTCCCTCCTCAGCCTTCTCCACATCTATGTAACGTTTTTAGTGTTTTCGTTTCATTTTTGAATTCTTGTTCATTTTAGTGTGTAATTAATTTGTTGATTTTTGTAGAGACATAAAATAATTATAGTACTTTAGTCTTTCTTTGGAACACAGTGTAGTTGAAAAAAAAGCAAGTTGAACTGAACTGAATTGAATTGCGTAAGCCTTTTTGTGTGTTTTGTGTGAGAATGGCGTGCAGCATGCGCACATTTAACAAAACTCATTGCACGATTGGTTAGTGAACAGTGCGGCTGCGTTAATAACCTGATCGCTTGACGCGCCTGCAAGCTAAAATGCAATTTACTCTCAAAGATGGCGTCTATTGGGAACTATCTAAAGGAGAAGTACATTGTTTGGTTTGGTTGTATACAGACAAATGTACCCAAACCTAACAGTGTCATTGTGTCCACCATATCTCAAATTGGCTTGCATTGCATTGGATTGATTTAGATTGAATTGAATTGAATCTAATTAGATTGATTTAGACTGAATTTGTATGATTGATTTGACTCACCAGAATTATACCTGCCTACGATCTGCCCCCATTGGGACCCGTTATTAGCCATCAGGTTTGCTACCCGGACTCGAACCCAGGCAGGCAGGGTGTTAGGCGTCACCAAGTCGTACAGAGTCTGGTTGAATATACTGTTTGTAGTCTGCAACATCACCATGCTGCTGCTCATCAAGTAGAAATCATCCATCGATTCCAACATCCCTGGGGGGAGGGGGGTCGGACAAAGTGCCAAGTTTTATTTAAATCTTTCTGTATTATAACTTCTTCATTCTCAAAAAATCTACCTAGCAAGTAGATATACACATGGTGTTACCGCAAACCAAATATACATTGATACCTCACCATGCAATGCCTCAAATCCCATATTCTTCATTCTCCTCAAGAAGATCAGAGCACTTTGATCGAAAGGTCAAGTTGTCAAACCATTGCTTCTTTCCAGAATGCTGGGACGTTAATCCGGAGGTCGCAGGCTTAAAAATCACTGTTGTCAGTTTGCCTTTGTTCAATCCCAAATTAAGTAAAATTTACCCAGTCACTTTTCCTTGTGGTTTATTACATATGTGATATTTGAATTAAAAAGTTGAATCCCCTTAATCAAGATGATCCCTCTCCTGCCAGGGGGGGGGGGATCCTGAAGAGGCCAGGCAAGGTAAAAGAGGGACAACTCATGAGAGGGTCGCTGTTACTAGAGTGGAAAGCAGAAAGGGATGGGGAAGGAAAAGGAGGAAGGAAAGGGCTAGGGGTGGGGCTAAAGAATGCATGTGGGGGAATGGAGTGGATGGGGCTGCATAGGGAGGGGGAGGGATCGAGACTATCAACAGATGCGAAAAACACTTGATAATATATGGACAAATAAATTGCACACTTGGAATAACAGTTAGGAATGACAGGGAGAAAATCAATCAAGGGTTGGGTTGAAGAATCAAATGCCGAGCAGTGGAATTTGTATTGCCATAACTAAAGCCGATCAACAACTCTATAAAAAAATACCTGTACCACACACACACCAACCCGCCCCCCCCCCTCCAAATGGCAGGTGTTTTTTATTATATTTGATTATGGTAATTTACCTGGGTAACTAGAAAAAGACATTCTCTTGGCTGCCGCATAACTGAAGGATAAATCAAAGCTGTAGTGTTTGTAGATACGTAGCATGGAGCCATAAGTAAACCAAGATGAATGTGACATGAAGACATCTTCAAATCCCGGCAGGACCTGTAGGTTAACCAGGCACACATAATCAAAATAATACAAGCATTTAGAAAGCCCTTTTTCAAATGATTGCAATGCCCTGAGGGCAGTAATTCCAGAGAAGAACATTGTATTGAACAGAAACCTTAAGATGAAAATAGGTATGACTTGAGTTTACGTTTGAATTGATGGACGGAGTTGCAAAGTACCGATTTTGAGAGGTAGTGAGTTCCAGCAGCTGGGTCCAGCTACTCAGAAGGTCTAGGTTCATGCATGTGCACCCTACACAAGCAGAATGTTTGTGTAAATACACGCAGTCACCCGACTGAACAAAATAGAGGGTGCTCTGAAGTTCAAATTCCAGGCGTTAAAAAAAACGTTCGCCAAAGGCCAGTTTTAAACAAGTTTGTGTGTATAGACTTGAAGTGGTTATTGTCATACCTTGGAGAAGTATAGTACATGTAGACACAGGTACCCTATAGTTTGACTCACCTTTATTAGAGCTGAGCAGTGGTTGTCAAGTCCAAAAAACCTACTCTTGCCCCCTGACTTAGGATCATCTTTCTCAAAGTCAGGGAAGCTAGATGGATCCAGAACATGCTGAAGGTCTAACAAATCTCCAAAGTTGTTTATAAAAGACAATGCTAGCAAGTCCAAGGACTGAAAAAAGGGATCAAAAATAACAAATTGTTATGAAATCACACAATTAACATTAACGCTAACTCTCTTGAGTGATTTACGAGCATTATTCCTTGATCAAACAAAACCCAGAACCATCTTGTAACTCAACACCCAAACTATTGAACTCTGTGGTGGTACCTCTGATCCTATGATGTAAAACTTGATCATTTTTACAAGTGCATTCCTTGGTCCAGCAGAATCAAACAAACTAATAAATCAATATGCTCTTGTTTGTCTTGAAGCTTTATCTAAGCATTATTTAGTTGGGGTTTCTTTGTGCCAGCAATATTCTCAAAACAAAAACAAAATAATTCCTGCAATTCAGAATAAAGTAATACTGTACAGAGGCAAAGTAAAGATTGTTTAATACCCAAGTAAAAGGCTAAGAGAACTTGAGTTTACACATAATCCCAATGGATTCCAGACCATTGATTGCTTTACCTTATTTTGGTAGGGCATTCGGTTGTAGCCATCAACAAGCCCATCAAACTGCCCAACAATAAGGCTAACTCCTTGCCAAAATGGATCACTCTGTTTCTTGCCTATCATCTGGCGAGTCCATTCGTCTTGCTCTTTCAAGAAGCTGGACAACTTGGCCTTAAATTCTGCAGATTTACCCTCCATGAGAAATTTGTACTGGTTGACATAAGCCTGGTATATGCGCCTGAAGTAAGATGGAAATGGATACATTCATTGCTATTACTCTGTCAAACCACTTTGGATCGGTATTATTTTTCGGAAAATTTTTGAGTTTTTGAGTAATCATGTTCCTTTGAAAATTTCGCTGTCACAATGAAACCTTGACTTGACAAATAAAAGACAACAAAGGTTCCCATAACAAGCACCTGGTTGGTTTTTCTCTTGTAAACAAATATGATTATGAGTTCATTCATGAATTGCAAAACCTTGGCAGGGAGCCACAGCCGATAATCTGCCGCATGCTGGAATCTCGGAATGATGGGACTTACCTCCAAATGAGCCGAATAAAATGATAAACAATGAAGACAACCCGTCCATTCTTGTATGCCACATTTGTAACAAAAAGACAAAGGCTTGGAATCAGGGATTACACAATAACACCTGGAAAAGGGAGATTACAAGCACAATTTCCAGTACCTCCATGCCTCCTAGTCCTAGCCATTGCCTTAGTGCCACTTGAAATGTTCCAGTAGATTCTTAAATTTTCCATCACAGAGGTGCCCCTTGCCCTTGCATCAAAACAGTGCTCAAGTATCAGGGCCCAATTTCAAAGAGCTGCTTAAGAAGAAAACATTGCTTAAACATTTTCTGCTAAGCAAAAATAATCAGGATAACGGTCACAGATTGTACGTGTGACATGGTATTTTGGCTAGTAACTTTATTCTGGTAAGCTACTTTTTGTGCTTTAAAAGCAGCTCTATGAAATTAAGCCCAGGTCTGCATGTACTACTAAGGCAAATCAATTTTGTACGGTAACCAAAAACTAAATTTTACAAAAACCTGTGAACCCGAGATTGTCAAAGCAGTCTATGGCCTAGCATAGCTATGCCTATGCCAACAGTTGAGTTGTGAATTAACTCAAGACTCAACTGTTGCTATCCGATCAAGGCAGGAAAATCAGCTGCACCAACACACACGCATGAATATCCAGAGTATTCTTGCACATCATTGGCTGTCTCTGAGAATTAGGTTAATCCAGTGTTTGTGTGTACGTTAGGTGTCAAGTCTAGTGAAGATTCATACATGTTCATTGCCACTAATGGTTGAGGATTTGGCTTTGAGTACCGTACTGAGAATACAAGTAACTAGTTACTTGTCTTTAAGTGTGTTCAGTAGAATCTACGGCGTTGGATCACAAACTTACTCGCTGGTTAGCAAGCCTTCTAGCATCCCCGCTGCTGTCATCTTGATCAGGTCTTCCTGGTAAGAAGCTGTGGGGCCAAACTTGACATCAAGTACCCCCCATCCGGTGGTGTCGGTGGTGTCATTGAAGGTTCCATAAGCCACACCTGATTTGTCCAGCACACCAATCTTGTAGGAGAACTTGCCTGCATTGTAGTAAACGGTTGCTGTGGTTCTCACACCTTTGTAAAGACAAGAAGAAAACACTTTTATTGTTTTTTTGATTTACTCCATAGGTTTCAATATTGTGCTCTTATTGCAACCAGACAAGAGAGTTGGAGAGTACACATCAAAGGAGCATCAACAATTTATGTTTTTTAATATTTAACACCAAGGATGAATGCAAAGCACAGCACAAAGATCTTGATTCCCTGCACTCATGGTCAGCAAAGTGGCAAATGATATTCAACTCAGACAAATGCCATGTGATGTAAGTCTCCCATCATACCAACAACATCAGCTTTGACTACCACCTAGACGTATCACATCAGTTAAAGAACATCTGGGTCAAACCTTCACATCCAAGCTCTCATGGAAGACCCACATTTCAAAACATCACCCTGAAAGCAAATGGAATGATAGGACTCACCAAGAAGTACCTAAGACTCTTCTACCCAACATTAAAAGCAGGCCTACATCCCCCTTGTCAGACAGACCCCATCTAGAATATTGCTCAGCTGTCTGAAACCCCCATCACCAAATCACAACCAGGTTGAAGCCATTCAGAAGAGGGCAGCCAGATCTGTGCAGAACATCTATGACTGCACTGAGAGCAAAACTGTTAGTTCTCCAGAATCTGCTGTGGGCTTCACTCCAATCCAAAAGGGAGCAGCTATCAAGATCATGTTTTAGTTACAAGATATCCCACAGCCTTCTCCCAATGGGAGACTACGCTAGGTGGCAGCAGACCTACCAGGTTAATTTCCATTGGTTACGTAGTTCTGAGCATGAGAAAATAGAATTAGCTGTTGCAAACTGCTTACCAACCAAAAGGACCTGTGGTATAAATGCAAAAAATAAGTTAGTGGCCTGACGTTTCGACCCTAGCAGAGTCTTTCTCGAAGGCTAAATGACAACACACAACACACATACAAGCAGACAAGAGTTGCAAGAGTAGTCAAGTGGAAATACATGAATAGAGAGAGTGGAGGGAGAAAAGCAGAAAGCATTCAGAGAAGGCAGGGGGTAAGCAGGGATTATGAAGACAAAGGGGGGGGGGGGGTTATGAACATCCAAGCTCTCATGGAAGACCCACATTTCAAAACATCACCCTGAAAGCAAATGGAATGATAGGGCAATGTTGGGCAAGAGCAACTCTTGTCTGCTTGTATGTGTGTTGTGTGTTGTCATTTAGCCTTCGAGAAAGACTCTGCTAGGGTCGAAACGTCGGGCCACTAACTTATTTTTTGCAGTTCTGAGCATGGACGGAACTCTCGCGTACTCATGCTCGAAGGAACTAAAATGGAGTGAGTGTAGCAAACAGCCTGGTCAAGAAGACCATAGACCATAGAACTTTTCATAAATTTGACACTTTGTAAGAGTTCAAAGTGCCTGTGCCTCTCTGATATTATGTATACATTCTTGTCAACCTTTCTGGACAGTGAGTAAGTTAAGGATAAATTGACCTAAAAATAAAATAAATTAAGTGAGATAAAATGGTGGCAGGATACGGAATTTTAGACTTTATCCCCTGGTGAAAGTTTACCAAGTGTCTTGACGGGAAGATCTTCTAAACAAACAGGTAGAAAATACAGAGGTTTTAATCATGGAGGTAGGAATAGACTACAGTCGTTTGACCAGTTCTGGATCACTTTTTGAATTCACGTTGTTTTTTGTTGCAATCTCTTTGATATCTTAAACAAAAAAGTTGATAAGTTTACCTAAACATGTCATAAAACTCACCAAGTATTCACCGACAAAAAAAGATTAGTACTTTTGAAGAGGCTTTGATAAAAGTATCATGATCACCTGTTTGACCAGTTCAGGATCAGTTGAATCTATTCTGAATCAGTAGCATGCCCTTTATTGCAAACCCATACTCCCATTCATAAAACTGTCTCTCAAGGACACGAAACTTCAGAAGTGTGTTGGCATGGACTTGGACTTCCTTTCTTTAGTGAATGTCATGCAAGTGTCTTCAACAGCAGCGCAAAAACCCAGCGACAAAAACACAAAACAGCAGCAAAGGCAAAAGAAAATGTGAAGCACACCTAAAGCATTATTGACCCCTCCAAGTTTCATTTTCTCACAGAAAAAAACAATCTACAAGTAAAAATGTATCTCAAAAGCAATAAATAAACTTTCTACAGCAGCAGTATGTTTTTACCGCACTTAGTAAGTTATTGCGGCACCATTTGACGCAATGAGATGTTGAGTGATCCCGAACTGGTCAAGGGTACGATGCCCCCCCAAAGACAATTTTGGTATTTTGTCTTCTCAAAAAAACAAGACGACTGCTCAGTATTTACAGGAAATATTTTTTACACATTCTTAGCATTTTACATAAATGTTTTTTGCCCTGGCGTTCCAATTCTAAAGGTGAGAAGTTTTAACAGCGTTTTTCAACCAACATTTTTAAACAAAATTTCGCAGACAAACTTCAGGAAAACGGCCATAATTTACTTGCCAATGATGTTTGGCACCTTATTTTTGGTTTGTTGGTTTAATGGATGTTATTCTTCACATGTATCAACAGAAATTGGTAATGTGAGAAGTAATATAATTATTTGGTTATTGCAAAGTTGAAGTGATCCCGAACTGGTCAATGATCCCGAATTGGTCACATGACTGTATAGAGCTACGCCTGATCATTGGGACCGTATTCGTATATCCTCCCCTGTCCGGTTTTCGATGTAGTATGCCTTTTTCTTTGAATTGAAAAAAAATAAAAATATTCCATAATCAACTGATGCCCTAATTACCTTCCTTTGTTTATAAGTAATATGCAAACATATATTAAAACGTGATGGACATTGAAACTTTCACACCACGCACCGATCTTCGATGACTTCAATAGCGTCCCATTTGTTTTGAGTTTGACCTGTTTTCGATTCAAACAAGAAAGTATGGTGTCCGGGCGAAGCCATACGTGGAAGAAACATCTGCAGTGACTACAAGTGTTCTGTGAGACTTAGTGTATGACTCTATAGCCAGCAGTTTTCTTCATTTTATTCAACATATTTTTTATTTAGTTTTAAAAATAACCATGGTATTTTTCAAAAACAATACAAAATAAAAAAAATGTAAATAATTCTTGGCTTTCAAATCTTATTTTAATTTAGTTTTGTGTCTTTTTATGTTTCTTAACATTTATAATAAAGCATATAAATAAACAGTGATAATCGAATCACAAAGCTGAGGTTTAAATTTTAATATTAATAACAAAAATGATAGAGTGTTACAAAAAAAAATTATCCAGACTATTAGAAAATGATATAAGGCACGTGGCTTCTTTAAGCCTCTGTATTTCCGCCCCCCCCCCCCCCCCAGAATGCTCAGCAGAATGTTCAGTCACATGATTTGATCATCGTGAATTGTGAATTGAAAAAGTGTTTGATGAAACTTTTTCGGTGGGAATTTTTTTTTTATGGCCCCGACAGTATGACATATTTTTGTACCTTGTAGAAATGCCTAAAATACCACAACTTTTTGCATTTGCAAGTGCAACTATCCAGTGGAGCCTTACATGTTTCTAAGTTTTGGTCAAATGAGAGGAAAAACTCTTTGCTCAGCAAGTCAAACCACAAAAATTGTATCTAGGGACTGTTTACATCGCGCGCAGAGAGGTACGTAAAAGATTTGCCTCGATTTCAGGGACGCCCTGATCTGAATACAGGGCGTCCTACGATACTCATCCAATGTAATGAATGTAATTCTGATTTACCTTGCACTGTTGACAGCTGCACCATCATCGTGGCAAAACATATCACAAAAACTGTCTGGAAAATCGACATTTCGAGAAAATATTGTCAAAAGGGTACCGCCAGGCTTGTTTTCAATGAAACTTTGCCCACCTCGATCAGTCGGGGCAGTACACACTGACTGAGCATGAGATGAGAGTGTGAAAGAGTGTTGTTGCTTGACGGCTGTTTTAATTTCATTAAATAAGTAACTGAAAACAGCCGTCGGTATTCACCCCGTCTCAATGTTCAATGTTGAAGGAGGGGTTGGAAGGGGGGAGCGAAGAAAGTTACTACAAAGCGTATATCCAGTGTATCCACAGTGAACGTAGTATGTACATTCTTGAGTGGCTTTGTGGTGGGAGGGGGGGGGGTCTGTCCATGGAAGACGGCATCCAGAATTGATCGAGGTAAACAACTCCTATCAGAGATTTCAAACGAATATAGTCGAGTATCGGCAATGTACACCGTCCCCGGGGCCTCCCATGTCGAAGATAGCCTGGACTGGGTTTGTCTCTGCTCTATTCTGCTCTATTTTGCTCTATTAGCAAAGTGTGATATCACAATATAAATCACTTTGAATATTGACAACTCATCTTAGTAGATGAATCTATAGTGAATGTGAAATCGAGCCCTAAATGTTCATTATAGTCGGTGAAATAAAAGTCTCGGTGAAAGTACCTTTAATGTAGTATGGAGAACTTTAGCCTAGTCTACGGTGGCTCATATTCACCAAATCCTATTATAGAACTTTTTTTTACGGCGTTGTAAAAATAAACCCGAGGAAATGGCTAATAATGAGCCACTGTAGTTTTGTTTTGTTTCGTTTCTTGTGTTATTGTTTGTTTTTTCTTCTTCTCTTCTTTTTTAGTTCTGATGCTTAGTTTACACTGTACAACCAAATGAAAAGCAGCCGCAATATTGTCTGGACAAAACCGTATAAGTTTTCTTTGGCTGAGGGCTCACAATCTTACTTCGAAATTCCCATATGAACGCAACATTTGGTCAAAGCGTGATGGCTGTACTTCGTAGTAGCTCCCATCGAGAAGGACCTCCGTAGGTTCCGTGAGAACTCGAGACAAAATTAATATTCCCAGCCAGGCATCTACCCCTCCCCCCCCCCCCCCCCCTATGTTAGCGGTTAGTGACCTCAGACTGGAGACTGCATGGTCGAGATTAAAGCAAATAAAAATCATTCTGTCCCTGACGCGCTGCGATAAAAACAGAAATACTGCCCAAACCAAATAAGGCGATAACACCGTGCTCGTTTAACTTCCATGTCACGAAAGCGAATCTGTCCTCGTGGTTATGTCTGATTGGTTAATTACGTTCATAATTTATGTTAGAAGAGAGTGATTTTAGTCGTGTTAGAACAACAATGTTGTAAGTTTGGAAAGAGTGACGTCTACTGGAGGCACCGGTGTCTTCGGGGATGGGGTACCCGTTTCCTATACAGCGCCTACCCGCTGTTGAATGGTTTTAACTTGTCGTTCGGTTTCACTTCCCGCAAATGGAGAAACCGTACCTCCATAACGACTTACTTGGTAGAGAGTACTGGAGAGCTGTTGATATTATAAAACATTGTTAGAGACGACCCCTTACTAGTAGTAGTTTTAGAGAAAGAATGGGTAATTTATCACCCCAAAATTTGAATCTGAGAAAGGCTTCAGGCACAAAGCCTTTCTCATGCATCTGGAAAGCAAAGTTCTATGCAACAACTGAGTGCTTTTTTCGTTTTCTTCATGATTTTCTTGCGACTTCGATGACAGTCGAGCCTAAAGTTTCACAGGTTTGTTATTTTATGCATATGTTGGGATACACCAAGTGAGGATAGTGTCTTTGACAATAATACCAAACGTATACCCTGCCATTTTGTCAAAAGGGAGAATCCAAGGACGACGATCGTTGATGACGTTGAGGGGTTGTGTGACGTCAGTCAGTGATTAATTCAATAATCATGACGACTGTGTTGATGGTGATTTCCGATGGAAATCCTGACAAATTTATTTCTCATTGTGTAAAACAGTAGCGAGGGAGGGGAGGGGGAAGACTCACGTGTCCTTAGTGCATACGTCTATAGGTGGTTGTCAAAGCTGATGTTGGTATGGTGGGAGACTTAGTCTACATCACATGGCATTTGTCTGGATTTGTATTGATTTGTTGTTTACTAACTTCTTCTTTTTTACGAGGATAATATTCATCTTGAAATGTAAGTGCTCCTCGAGATTGTGAATAGTATTCAAGTCTGTGGTTATCTCAAAAATAGTGGAAAAAGTGAGTGAATAAAGGATCGCTATTCTATATAACAATTTGCCTGGGCACCGAACTATGCCACTGCGCAAAAGCAACGGTGTATTTGAGATACCACTAAACTATTCCATTTTGCAGCAAATTTTGATATCATTCAAATTCTGGTGTCGGTGAATGGCAACAGCGCCAACGACGGAGAGTGACGTCACACAGAGTAATACTGCGAGCAAGGAGCAAGTTCGGGTGTTAACCCGTTGGTAAATTTGCCGTTTAAATCACGCATGCGTGGTCTGTACGTCTCACTCGAACGCGTTTAGTCGGTTGATTCGGTAAATGGCGACCAACATGGCGACAACGCGTCGAAGAGAGAACAAATGTATTGTTCCAAATCGCCATCTTGACAAAATGACATAACTTAGTTAGTTGACTAGAGAAACCGTGCTCCGGAGCTAGGTTGGTCCAGTTGGACTAGCTGGTTCAACCATGCAGCGTTCGAGTGACAGCTAGATCGACTATAGTTAAGTCTAGTCGACTCTAGTCAGCCAACCGAACTTGCTCATTGCGTGTGAAGGTGAGAACGCCGGTGGTCTCTGACGTCACCGCTCACCATTTACACGGTTGGCAACTGGCAGTGAAAACAGCGACAATTTTCACAATCAAAGGGACGTAGACCTCGGGTTTGAAAGTTCACTTTAGTTTAGAGACCTTGTTTAACCAACTCCCAAATGAATATTGTTTTTGGTTTTTTATTGCGAACCGAGCTTTCGAGTTGAAATATAGACTTGGACCAGTCCATGGACAATCAGTGTCCGCAAAGTCTTACAAAATACTAGAAGACAATCCCACGTCTTAGTGGCCCCACCAAAGTTGACGACTTTTCATAGACCTCGGCGGTATGCTCATAGGTAATATAACAAAATATGGAGCAGTGCCGGGAATATTGATATTATTATTATTATTATTATTATTATTATTAAGAAGTCTCAGATCATGCAAGTCGCATCATGCAAGTCACATTCTGAAACTAATAATTCTCGACCCGAACCAGCTGTGAGAGCGGTCGTACTCCACAGGGAGCACCAGCCACAGACACCTGTCCGCACCGTCAGCTGAATGTTGGTTGGTCCAGAGTTTACTATGAACTGATCGCAATGATCTATAGACATCGTAAGCACAAACTTCAATACTTAACTCTTTAAGCAAACAACTTCTTCTCAGTGTGCACATTGCTACTGACTGATAATAACCGTTCTACACTTTTATAATATAAAACATTATTGAAGACCCGAGTTCAGTTCCGAGTTTTGCGTGTGGAACGATTACATGTGTACTTTGGAAGCCTTGTGCAGATTTCATTGGAGATAAACAGATTTGCTATACCAATTAATCGCAGATTACAAAGTGCTGGTAATCGGTCATTTTAAACATACACCACACCCTGGTGGTACACAGGTACCCATAACTGGGAGATTTTGCAGTATATGTATTTTTAGCGTTTTCAGTTCTGTGGATGGAGTTGCATTTCTGGTCGGCACACGAATCTTGAGGTTGCTTATTTACTTGGGAATCATGATGGAGATACTTCACTGTATGGGACTTGTTGTTTTAACTTTTGTTTGCACTGGGGCAGTACCCGCTGATCCAACCGAACCTGCCGTCCAATCGATCGTTGGCACGGTGGCCCCTGCCAGAGACTCCCCGCTCCTTGCGTATCTTCCTTCGGTAATTACATTCCTTGAGAAGGAACCGCTTTTCCTGGAGTGGTTCACTGAAAGGGAAGTGATGTTCATTTTCCCGACTTTCCTTGAGGATTATGTCCTCCATGTATCTTGCAGTGATCCCAATGTGGGCTCGATCGCAGACGATGGATGGACCAATCTGTCTAGAACTATAATCCCACCCTTCGATCTGTCCCAGAGTCTGTTTTTAAACTTAACAGTCTTGGATGCATTTGCTGACACGGAGCTGACATCGGGGATAGATCAAACTTCCAGAAATTTCAAAGGAAGTAATAAAGGCGAAAAGGAAGCTCCAAGGAGTAACGGAACCATGGGAAATACTGAAGGAAACACGGGGAATCAGGAAATGGAAGTTAAAGGCAGTTCCATGGTTGACGACAAGAGCATGCCGAGTGACGGGATGCTTTTAAGGCGACTGAAGACCCTCGATTCATCCAACGTTTCACCTCTCGCATCTAACTTTACTCTCATCGGAGATCGATTTGGGAAGATGACTCTCAGCTTTGAGCTGTACCTAGAAGTGGACGGTCACCTGGTGCTGGATAGAGAGATGACTGCTTTAGCAAAAGACATCGACGTGCTCAATATACGCATTCCAAAGTAAGTATATGGGCACATTTCAGAGATAAGTCTACGCAGAATATTTAAAAAGTTTTCGCACAAAAGATCTGCCAACTTTCCTTTTATAAATAAATCACAAGGGACACTAACTGGTTGAGTAGTTTGAATAATTTTGGGTTGAACGAAGAAACATTAACTAGAGCGGTATATGAACCAACGACCTCCGGATTAACGTTAATCATTGGTTCCCATCCCGCTCTAGTAATTTTTATTTTGTTCAACCCCAAATTAACTTTCCTTTAATGTGTATACATTTGTGACTGACTCGTAGTTATATAGGCATAACCATAGACATGGGGAAATGTATGTCATTCATGCCCTCAGCTTTTACTAAACATACAATCAACCATACAACCAACCCGTGGATAGCGGTTTGTTCGTAGTAGGATCTTGTGCACGGTACGACCCAGTTTGGACATTTATTTTGTGTTTCTTTCTTTTTTTCCCAAGTATGGGTACGTCTTTCTTTCTGTCTGTCTGTGTTCTCTCTCCATTTATCATGGTATTTCAGATGCAAAATAACTTCTCATCATCACAATAATGTAAAGTTCATAAAAGGTTAGCTTTCAGCTGACTTGTAAAAACTTTGTATTTTGTTCATTTCAAATCCGCTGTCACACATTTAAGAATGTTGTTGGCCCATACTTGCCGAGTGTCCCGAATCACAAATGTCACCAACAATCCAGACCATTAAAGATTCTTCAATAATGTTGTGGACAACCGTCTTTTCTACTGAATAATTGAACATAGGCATTCTGGTTAGCCCCTGATTCAAGCTATTGCATAAGGCCACATTTTTGTGTATTTCTTTTTTCGCTATTCTATTCTCGAGCCCAAAAGTTATGTAGATCAAGGAGCGATAGCCTATAACCTGAAAGTATTTTCCTTTCTCATTTAGAGACTTTCAGCAAAAGGGTAATGTTTTATTTAGGGCAATACCATCCGAGCAAATAAAAGATTGCTACATAAAGTTCACATCCAGTTCAGTGTACACTTTGCTACTGTCGAACTGTTGACGAATTGTGTAAGTCACGGCGCCAACCACACATTTCAATGATGTTTACCAAAGATATTCACAAACAATTAGAGAAGAAAAAAAACCTTTTGCAAAGCAAAGTTCGGACCAGAATATTGATATAATGATAAGTTGAAAAGGGTGGGCTGTTTTTAAAGGTAGGGTATACTTTTGGTAATTGTCAAAGACCAGTATCATCACTTGGTGTATCCCAACATTATGCATAAAATAACAAACCTTTGAAAATGTGGCTGAATTGAAACAACAAAACCTTGTTGCATAGAGTTGTTGCTCTCAGATGACTGGAAAAGGTTTCAAGCCTGAAGCCTTTCTCAGATTCAAATTTTGGGGTGAAAATTTACCACTATCTCTACATTACTTCAAAGGGTGTCGTTTCTAACAATGTTTTATAACATCAACAGTTCTCCTGTGCTCTTTACCAAGTAAGTTTGTATATGGTCATTAATTTGTGGAGTAATTACCAAAAGTACACCTGTCCATGCCTTTAAAGCAACATTGGTAGAATGAAAATATAAATGTTCACAGATTTGCACATAATTTACAAGGTATAAAGATGGTCATGGCTTTAAATGCCATAGTTTTTAGGAAATGAGTAAAATAACAGTATTTATCCTGCATGATAAATTCCGATTTTTGAAAAGAAGTTACACATAAGGGTGTTTTTCACTGTTTTCTCATGACTCCGAAGACTGATTTAGCTTAAACTTTCACAGGTTTGTTATTTCATGTATATGTTGGGTCACATCAAGTTTGGATACAGTTCTTTGGCAATTACCAATGTTATACATACCCTTTAACCGAAGGTCTTAAAACTTGGTTTGTGTATTTGTTTACCTCTTGCTGTGAACAGGGCCGACAATGTGGACGGAAGTGGATTTGGCCCAATTCTTTGGCGTTTTGATGAGAAGCATACAAACACTTGCTGTATGATAAAATTGACTTGGGGGGTACTTCTGCAACAACAACTGTTGTACCGAGTCGACCCGTTAGAATAATATTGATGTCCACCGAGTATTTTTTAGAATCGACGGGTTGCATTTTTATGATGCCAAGGTATTGCATGTTGAAGGGCTGCGCCATCAAAAGTGCCTATGGTCAAACATTGAAATGTGCAAGCAAAGCACAAGACATCGGAATGTTTTGATTTTTTTGTCTTTCAAATACATAGGCATGACATTGGTAGCATTGAAAATATATGTTCACAGATTTACACATAACTTGCATGGTATGAAGAAGGTCATGGTGGAAAACATTCCTTGAAATTCTTCTTTACAGAAATGCTAGTTTTACAGAAATGAGTAACACAATTAGTTTGGATCTCGCGAGTGCGAAATCTGGTCTTTAAAAACAGTGAAAACTTAAACACCCTTTCTCTGCATTTCCGCCGTGACTCTGATGACCGATTTTGCTAAACTTTCGCTGGTTTGTTATTTTATATTTCGTGTCACATAAAGTGCGAATACTGGTGTTTGACAAGTACCGGTATCATGGGCTTGAAACCAACAATTGTCACATTTCGGCAGTTTTCAGTCTTGGATTGATAGCATTGATTTGAATCTCAGGAAAGACAAGAATGCTGCACTCACAGTGCGCTTCAAACTAGGCCCTCTCTCGAAATCAAGAGCTTCGGCTTTGCTTCCCGCCTACTCACTGTAAAAAATTGCCGTAAAATTACTGTAATAACTATGTAATTTTTACGGGATTAGACCGTTTTAAAAAGTTTCCGTAAATAAACGGCAACCGACTTGTAATGTGATCGCCTCCCGTGAAAAAAACGGTAAGTAACAGTTAACACGTACGGTTTGTCCAATGTACCCGTTTTTTATAAAAGTACGGTGGCAATCTTGTAAACTTTACGGTAGAATAGTTAAATACAATTACGGTTACAATTTACAGCACCCGTTAAAAGTACAATTAATTGTGAAATTATATCCCGTAAAAAAAAGTTATTTGTGTTATATCAGCGGGTTTTCCCCGTTAAAATGTTGTAGTTTTTACATGATCGGTAACTAGCATGTAGTTTTTACAGCTGAGTATACAGTATACGGTTAACCGTACAGATACGGGAATTATTTTGTAATAATTACGACTGAGTGTATCGTATACGGTGTACCGTTACAGATACGGGAATGGTCACGTAATGATTACGACTGAGTGTATCGTATACGGTGTACCGTTACAGATACGGGAATGGTCACGTAATGATTACGACTGAGTGTATCGTATACGGTGTACCGTTACAGATACGGGAATGGTTTTGTAATGATTACGACTGAGTGTATCGTATACGGGGTACCGTTACAGATACGGGAATGGTCACGTAATGATTACGACTGAGTGTATCGTATACGGTGTACCGTTACAGATACGGGAATGGTTTTGTAATGATTACGACTGAGTGTATCGTATACGGTGTACCGTTACAGATACGGGAATGGTCACGTAATGATTACGACTGAGTGTATCGTATACGGTGTACCGTTACAGATACGGGAATGGTTTTGTAATGATTACGACTGAGTGTATCGTATACGGTGTACCGTTACAGATACGGGAATGGTCACGTAATGATTACGACTGAGTGTATCGTATACGGTGTACCGTTACAGATACGGGAATGGTTTTGTAATGATTACGACTGAGTGTATCGTATACGGTGTACCGTTACAGATACGGGAATGGTCACGTAATGATTACGACTGAGTGTATCGTATACGGTGTACCGTTACAGATACGGGAATGGTTTTGTAATGATTACGACTGAGTGTATCGTGCACGGTTTACCGTTACAGATACGGGAATGGTCACGTAATGATTACGAATGAGTGTATTACGGCTGATTCCCACCCGATCCAATGGTACCCCGTATTCGAGTTTTGTAGGCCTACAACTATTGATCCTCCGTCGGCGGTCTGTTGAACTAAACAAGATCAAACAAGCCCTATGTCTTCTATACTAGTATGAATATCAATTCTTTATTTTAAATGGGTGGCAGGCCTAGCTCCTTCCCGCAACCCGCTCCTCCCCCCCCCCCCCCCCCCCCCCCCCACCCACCGCCACCACCGTGATTGCACCGTATACTCGACTCTTGTATATGCGCGAAAACCCCATATATTTGTTGGCGCCATTTCCAAGTTCGGGTTACTGTATTTCAATAGTCCGCAAGGGCTTACCAGCATGATTAAAACATGTTTGTTTAGTGCTACTGACTCAGTTAGGCATGTGGCCCCACATTGTATTAATGGTACATATTCTATCATGATTTAAACAACAAAATGTTTCAACAATTTCATTATTCAGCTTAAACTTACGTTGGTTCCGAAATGCTGGCTTTAATATTACCTATTTTAGAAAATGGAATGACCCAACGAGAACCGTCCGATCATCGACCTTTGTGTGAACTTGATAAAGTTACAATGTATTACATCTCGCGGGAAAAAGTTGCACTTAGCTCACATTCTGTGTGCACTGTGCGCATACGTGTATGTTGTATTGTAATGGTAGGCCGACGGCGGTGTGTTCATCAGCCATTCGTCGCTCAGAATCAGATATCTGTTTGCAGTCGATCTTTCTTCAAAGCTACAAGCACAAGTATTGCAGTCTAAGTGTTCCTCGTTTTCATACAAAAAGGTAACGCATAATAGTCAATAATCATTTGCACTGTGACAGCATAGATTGGCAATTGTTGAATTTTTTTTCAACGAACTAATAATATAAACGAGGACATCGAGTGACTGAGGTGAGAGGGTGAGACTCCTAGCAATTTATTAGTAATTTAAACACTGATAAAGTGGTAGGCCTACTGCTGGTACGTGCTAGTTTGTAAACTGTAGAACGAAGCACAATAGTATACGAAGTAGCCTAGCCTAGGGCCATTTTGAATGAATGTATACATGTGAAATTTGTGGTATTGCAACACACTCCCTGAGAGCCTACTGTTATCACTTTAAACTTCATAACAATTTACCAAATTATCAATTCCCCTGTGCTGCACCAGATTGTACAAGGAAGTTTTCAAAATATGAGTCACTAAAAAGTCACATTCATCGTTGCCACTCCTCAGGCTCTGCTAACTGTGCTGCAACCAGTGTTGTAACATCAGGTTCAGAGAATCTTAGTAATTCTGATCTCCTTTGTGTTTGTCATGTATTCAATTGTGGAAAGAAATTTAAAGAATTTTTAGAATTCCAAACACATCTCCGTTCCCATCTTGTTAGAGGAGAAGAGATTCAGTGCCCATACAAAGACTGCCTGAAAAGATTTTCAAAAAAATCTTCATACACTGCACATTTATCTAGAAATCATAGAAAGTGTTCCCCAATATCTAACATTGGTGTAACATTTGAAAATGATAATTTGAACCTAGATGATAGACCTACATGCTCTGGATTTGTGAATAATCTTGAAGAAGCTGACCAAGGCCAAGAACAAGGGGAGTTTGACTGTCTTGATGTTGAAAACTTTGAAGAGCAATACACTGAAAACCTTGGTTTATTTTACTTGAAGCTACAAGCCAAGTGTCTGCTTCCAGCTTCTATAATTCAAACCGTGATCTCTGAATTTCAGACCGTACATGACCTTGAGCGTGATTTTACTTCTCAGAGAATAGAAAAGAAATTGGAAGAGCTTGATATTGAAGAGAATCAAAAACAAACCATTTTAGAGGAATTTAAATCTAAGGATTTGTTTAGTTCTTGCAACAGTGGTCTGCTTAGAACAGATTATACGAGGAAAGCTTTCTTCAAGAATAAATTCAATTATGTTGCACCGGTTCCTATTTACTTAGGCAAAAACACTAACAGACAAGAATGCTTTAGCCAGTATGTTTCCATACTTGATAGTTTGAAAGCCCTGTTTCATCAGAAGTCTGTTCAGGAACAACATAGTAACCTGCTGCAATCAGGCCGACACTCAGAAGGCATATTTGAAGATATCACAGATGGCAAAACCTTCAAAAGAAACAAATTGTTCCAAGACTCCCCACAATCTGTAAAAATACTCTTGTACCAAGATGCATTCGAGGTAGTGAATCCATTAGGTTCTGCTAAAAAGAAGCACAAGGTTCTAGGTGTGTATTTCACACTTGCAGATTTCTATCCATATAATAGGTCAAACATTGATCATATGCAACTTGTCCTGTTGTGTAAAGACAAAGATTTCTCATATTTTGGACAAGAGAAGATATTTTCACCATTAATCTGTGACCTAAAGAAACTTGAACAAGAAGGTATATTACTAGTTGATTCAGGAACTAACTTGAAAGGTACATTGTGTGCAATTTTAGGTGATAACCTTGGGTCACATCAAATTGGTGGTTTTGTAGAAAACTTTAGCACCAGCTCCCACATATGTAGATACTGTACACTATTGAATGCTCAGTTTAAAGATGATGTATTAGCTGTTGGTCCAACAAGAACTATCCAAAAGTATGAAGCAGCAATCTCTAAAGTTGAGAACAGAAAAGAACTTGGCTTTGTGCAAATAGTAGAGGGTGTCAAGAGTAGATCCCAGTTCAATTCCCTTCAATATTTTCATGTGTGCCAGCCAGGTCTGCCTCCTTGTTTGGGACATGATCTATTTGAAGGGGTTGTTTCATATGATCTTGCTCTTTACATAAGATATTTTGTAAAAGTAAAGAAGTGGTTCACATACAATCAGCTTAATCGTTCCATATCCCAGTTTCGGTTTCGAGGAGGTGATGTAAACAATAAACCCAATAATGTCAGTGAGAATGGTGAGAAAATCGGTGGACATGCAGTCCAAAATTGGTGTCTGTTAAGAATTTTTCCGATTTTGATTGGAGATAGAGTTGGTGATCATAGTGACCAAGTCTGGGAATTGGTTTTGCTGTTACGACAAATTGTTGAATACATTTGTGCTCCTAAGATTGATGAAGGGGATATTGCATACCTAAATGTGCAGATTGAAAACTATCTCCAATTACGTTGCGAGCTTTTTCCTGACAAAAGCTTGAAACCTAAGCATCACTACTTACGCCATTATCCACAACTCATTTTTGAGCTGGGTCCTCTGATACGTATTTGGACATTGAGGTTCGAGAGTAAGCATTCTTACTTTCGACGCTGTGCTCGAATGCTTCAGAATTTTAAGAACATTTGTAGTACTCTAGCAGAGAGACATCAGTTGTATCAAGCATATTTAAGTGCTGGTAATCTGTTTCCACCAGTGTTACAAGCTAGTAATCACACACCTTTCTTTGCTTCTTCATATTGTGAGGCAATTAGAGAATCAGTAAGCAAGTTTAAATTCAGTCCTGAAAACACATCTGAGTTATCAGAAGTAACATACAAAGGAACTAAATATCGCAAAGGATTGTATGTTGTTGTAGATGCAAATAAGGGTCATCCTGTATTTGGGCGCATTGTTGTTATAGTGATGACCCATTCTAACGACCTCTTTTTTATTACTAAGAATTGCCAGTCTATGTTTTCACCTGACATTTCACTCTATACACTCCAAGATGAAAATGGAGATATTGTATGTCAGAATGCAAATGACTTGTATGATTATTATCCCCTTGTGACATACACGTTTAATGGTTCACTCGTGATTCCTCTACATCATGCTATATTGTGCAGCAGTTACAAGTAGCTGGTATACAGATTCATCTAAGCCTTGATGCAGACATGGAAGCCGTTGTGGTTAGCATTCTACCATCACTGTCATCCGAAAAGGTTACTGATGTTGTGAAGTGCTTGACTGAATCAGGTGTTGAGACAGATGCAGACTTACAATTTGTACAACAGGGAGATTTAGTTGAGGTGTTGAGACCCATCCAGATTCGAAAGTTAATGCAAGCATGGAAACCTAAAGGTAATTTTTACATTAAGTCGTCTCATTGCCATTTAAAGCCGATTTCACGAAACTTTACGCAACTGCGCAAGTCTATTTGCACAACATTTATTGTGTAAGTTGTGTACCACTAATACAATACATTTTGCGAATGAAAAACCTGAAACAAAGAACGTTGCGGATTTACACATACATGTTAATCGCATGCTATAAAGATAATGATGGTAGAAAGGTCCCTGAAATATTTTACCCACTAACTTTTTATTTTAGCCAGTTTATACAGTTACACTTTGATTTTTACTTATATGACATTGTGAATTTTATTTGATTACACCCATGTGTGTAAAGCAGTGTACACTCGATACTTTTCCAAGTTCTGTGGACAAAAATCCACAGGCATATTACTGGGGTTGGTTTATAAAAACAGTAAAACACACATCAAATGGAAGTTATTGCAAAACATTCATGATGCATTCTTAGGGTGATAGTTAATTGTTCAACAATTAATATCACAGAAAGATTCAATTGATTAAAGTATTGAAATAGTAGCCTTTCATAGTTAATTGTTCAACAATTAATATCACAGAAAGATTCAATTGATTAAAGTATTGAAATAGTAGCCTTTCATAACTTCTACCCTTGACAAATTGTCAAAACCTGCAGCAATTCTTGCGTTTTAGGGATTGCCAATACATTGAATTGTAACTTCTTCTACAAATGTATGCACTGACTACATGTATCTCTTCGCATACATTAGTCCTTGTTTTGTGAGTGAAAAATATAGAGCAATTTCACTTTGATAGTTTTTAAAGTCAATACTTTTTCCAGAGCCAAGTTCTACCATGGAAACCCACCATCAGTCGTCAGACTCACCATCGACCTCCACATCTACAGATTCTTCAGAAAATGACTCTGCTACATCATCGTTATTGCATACACTCGATGCAGACTGGGCGTCTACATTTTCAATCCCCTGGCACAAAGGTAACTCAGACTTGAAACAGGCTTTACGCAAAGGAAAGAGGCCTCATCCATCAGACAGACGGGCATTTATTCGTTCGGTCATTGAAGACGTTACAAAAATACGTACCAAACCAATCTGGAAGGCTTGCGAAGAAATTGGCAAAAGAATTGTAGCAGCTTACCCCACTTCATGGGAGGATTCGTTAGTAGGTGAGAAGGTTGGAAATGGATTTACATCAGTGGCCAGGCAGCTTCTAAACAGATGGGAAAATGTCAACCGTGAGCTGACTTCAAAGAAAAAATCTCAAAAAAGATCCACTACTGCAGATGGTGGCACAGGACAAAAGAAGAAGGCAGATAGCTATGGGTGTGTGAACTGGCAGCCTAATCTCCCAGAGGGGCAGGATGCAGACACTCAAAAAACACTCAAGTTGGAGATGCAACGTCTTTACACCAACCCATCAGAAAATATGAACGAAGCTGAAGACAAGATGATGCTGACGTATTATAGTCAGCGCACTGAAATCAATAATGGAGTAACAGCAGACATTGTGCAGCAAGAATGGCCATTTATGTTCACTGAAATGGGTCTACTCAATCATTTCAAGCAACTAGTCAACATTGACCTGAAAGAAACTGTGACTGCAACTCTGCAGAGTAAGTCTCCTCGTATCCTTGGATACATGGGCAGCATTCACAACAAAAGTGTGTCAGGCATCATAGATGAGATCACCAAAGCCAATAAAGAAACCGGAACCCAAGCTGCAGATTTCCCTGGCATGATAATATCAGTCATGTCACATTTCGGAGAGAAGACCAACTGTCTGCTTGTTGAGGTTGATGTAAGTAAATAAAGTGTCCTGATGTACATTAAGGTCACCAACAGATAATTTGTCTATGGGTAGCTACCCCAGGTAGCATTCCCATATGGGCCAACATATGGGCCCCTGATGATTCTGCACCTGGGATTCATATAGGCCCCTTATGGGCTTGCTACCTGGGACATTGTTGGGGATCTTTGTCAACACCCCCCCCCCCCCCCACCCCCCTCCCCCCCCAAAAAAAACCCAAACAAACAAACAAAACTTAAAAAATAAAACACAAAAACCTTTAACTGAACCAATTGACTACAAAAGTTTGTGTTGGGAGCATCTCAACATTTTAGGTTTACTGTATGCCTTACCTAAACCCTGTGTAAGCAGCAATTTAGGTCAGATTGTACTCTGTCCCAACAAAGTTCATGATTTAAAATGACCCTCACCCTACAACCCCCCCCCCCCACTTTTGATGCACCTTTGATTGTTGCTTTTAACTGTAATTTTTATGATTTGTTGGCAGAAGACATCAACATCTACAGAGGTGGAGAAAATGGACCACATTCCAGATACCCCATGTCTTGTAGCCTGTGGTAAGTAACAAGGTCTAAATGTCTCTGTTATTTACTTAATGTTCATTATGGTGTTATACTAAGGTGTTCACACCATCTTACTTTTGTAGTAGGTGTAAATATCATGCAATACAATTGTTTTGGTGAACACAGTTCCTTCTCAAGTGGTGCAAACAGACTGATAGAGGCCCTCTAGACCAAAGAAAAAAATTTCAAGCCAGAATAATTTTAGATACACCTGCGCATTTGTACCATCGTACTGAATTTGTTTGGTTAGGCTTTTTTTGTGAACACAGCCTATTGGAGTTTGACTGGGCTGGTGTTTGGAAGTCGTTTTTCTGTGTCAATGGTTCAACGTAGGTTAAAAGTTCATTTACCAGGCTGTAAATAGCTATGGTTTAATAGAAAGTTTGTAGGATATAATAGTTTTTGACTGCAACATGTGGCTGAGTAAACAAACAAATTTTTTACAAATCTACGAAACAATACAGTGCTTCAGCAGGGTTACAGACAGAGATGGTGGTTTGTATTTTCTTACTATGATTTATACAAACTCTAAGTTATGAAGGCTTGTGACAGGAACTTTATATTAGCTCGAGTAGTGTAAGACTCTTAAAATACATTGTACTTAAATTCAATGTGGGCGTAATCCAGTCCAGTGCTAGTTGTTTACCTCAGTACCTCAGTTGAAGTAAACCTTGATCCACAACCCCACTCAATAAGAACTAAGTTTGTAAAATTTTTCATAAGCTCAAAGAATTCATTTAAAACAATTCTTTGAACAAGCAAGCAGTTTCAAAAGCATGAAGCCGTATTTATGTTAGTGCTTGCAAGTAAACAGAGTACAATGCTAACAATTTGTTTCAATAATGCTCCAAAAGGCATTAATAAATCTGTGTGCATGGTAATTTGACAAATCTGGGTTTTTCCACCATCAATAAATTAATTGAGCAGATGTTTAATTCATGAACTTCTCATGGACACATTTAAATAATTGAAATTGTTTCGCTTACAATAAAGGTAACTTATTGACGAGCAACATTTGGATGCTTTGCATTGACCACAAAGTAGTTATCGATGAAATGGCTACATTCAGCTCTGCACTCATCATTTTGATGGCAAGTTTTTACTGTCTAAACATCCAGTATCCAGGGGCTGCTTCATCAACATTGGAGTTTATTCAGAGGTACATTATATGGTGTATATACACCACTCCTTTATGTGTCTTACTTTCATTTTTGTTTGCGCACAACTTCCCGGAAAGGAGATACTTAGTCTCCATTTTTATTGGAACCATTTCAACAAAAGTAGAACCACATGTGCTTCCTAATTTGATTTTTTCGATCAACATAAATTTCCATGGGGTATGATTTTATATTGGAACCAGGCCTGGGAACATGATGCCTCCCTCACTTCCTGATGCTATACTAGAATGTTTTGTTCCTAGAGCCCATTTTAATGTTATAGACACACTCAATATATATATATATATTTTTTAATAACACTAAAATAAATTTTGATCTTCAACCCTCTACTCTAAAAGGAGTGCTGTCCAATTATTGTATGCCTATAAACACAAGGCCTGCATGTACCCCCATAACACACACATGTATTCTGTGTCTCAATAGTGTGTCAAAGTCACATTAACTTGGTTAAATAAATGAGATGTCTTCATCACAATTAAGCTTAACCCTAATCACATTTAATTAAATTTTCTGTCACAGGTGCTTCCTTCGAATTAACCCGGATAAGGGGAACAGGGATGGCAGTAAAGCAAAGAGACGGTGTACTCTAAACCTGAATGTATTGGGACTGATAAACGCCATTGCGGACTATGAATGGACGGAGGTATAGAACAGATCGTTGGAATAGTATCACCGCAGTGATGGCACATTGACCGCCCCCCCCCCCCACCCCCCTCAAACATAATAGTGTTATATTCATTAAGGGTACCAACATGTTACCCAAACCCTTTAAGACAATTATTTATGAAGAAAAATGACAAAAGGCTGTTCAACCATTTTTTTAATTATTTGTTATTGTTGTGTGTGGTGCACAGAAAAATGTGTGTGTTTATTTTGCTCGGCAAGCATTGTTTTACATCTTCAAAATGATGTCAACTTAATATATATTTTGTTTTTGTAAAGTACTACAAGGAAGTACAACTAAGTGGGATTCCCGATTTTGCTGAGTGCACTTGTGTATTAGTTAAATGTAGAACAAAGAAATTCAGACCCCTACCAACCTCCACCATCTCCACACTGGAGAATGATTTCAGACTTTGTTTAATGTTTCCCTTCCCTGGGTCTGCTAGGCCAGTTAGTCTACACATATGCCCACCTTGTATTTTGTACTCAACTTTGTTGTTGTATCACAGCATTCTTATATTCATGATGCAAAAGTGGTTTGTTTTTTTAAGAAGTGTGAACCATACCTATTGTTCATGCGATCTGTGAAAAAAAAATTTTTGAGAGAGAGATTTCACAGACAGATTTTTAATTTTCAGAAGTTGCATTACTTGAAAACTGTTTATTGTAGTTAATTAGTAATTAGCTTTTTGACAAAATGATACATTTAATGCACACCTTGCATTTTTATATTCATGATGAAAACGAGCTTTTTTGAAAAGAACTGTGAACCAAACTAATTGTTCATGAGATCTGTGAAAAACATTTTTTGAAAGAGAGATTTCACAGACAGATTTTTAATTTTCAGAAGTTGCATTACTTGAAAACTGTTTATAATAGTAAATTAGTAATAAGCATTTTGACAAAATGATACATTTAATGCACACCTTGCATTTTGTACTCAACTTTGTTGTGTCACAGTATTTTTTAATCCATGATTGATGCACAAGTCTTTCAGCGTTTAAAATCAATTCATGTTGTTAGTTGTTTAAAACGATTAAAAATAGTGCAATTGGAATCAGAAATTAACATTTGGAAAATTTGCCATGATCAGTTAACAGTTTAAAAAAAAAAAATTTAGTGTAATTAGAATCAGAAGGTAGCGTGTGGATTTTTTTTAATGATGGTTTTTGAAACAATTGAAAATAACAAAATGAAGTTGGTTGATAAAAGAATTTGAATCAATAAAATTGTGTTCCTTTTCACTGATAATTTTGAAAATGTTACAAGTTTTTCTTTGAAAATAGTTCTTGTCTTCCGTAGAGGTAAAATGTATTATTAAAATATTAGTTCAAATTCTCCACGTAAAATTTTAGTAATTTATAAGAAAACAATTCATTTTACCTTTAAGTGTTTTCCCCAAATTAGTCGCAGACTAAAGTTACCGTCAGGTCCGCACGGGGGGGGGGGGGGGGGGGGGGTACTTGGCTGCTGGAATTCATGCTGCAAATCAGTCCCGCCCATGAGAGCAGTACATTTTTACGATGCCCGTTAAAATGGAAATCAAATGATGCCCGTAAAATGTTACGGTGCACCGTGAATTATAGTACAATTTCAAAACGTTGCCCGTTGTTATTACGGCAATTCACCTGTCACCCGTATAAACAAACCGTTAAATGTACGGTACAGTAAAACTGCTACCGTAAATGTAACGTTTGTGGCACATTTTAACAACAGTACCCGTAAATACTACGGTTATTTACCTGTCACCAATGCAAAGACCCGTTAAATGTACGGCACACAACAAACATACCACCGTTAATTTTACGGTGAAGCGTAAATTAGCAGGCACATTTACATAACGATTGCCGTTGATATTACGGTATTTTAACTGCCATTATATACTAAAATCCCGTTAAAGGTACGGCATAATAAAACTGCCACAGTAAATATAACGGTGCACCGTAATTTAAACGGTACATTTTTACATTGGGGCCCGTAAAAATTACAGTATTTGTCCGTGGGCACAACACAAATTCACCGTTAAATGTACGGCATAATAAAACTGCCACCGTAAGTATAACGGTGCATCGTAAATTAAACGGCACATTTTTACTTCGGGGCCCGTAAAAATTACAGTATTTTTCCGTGACACAACACAAATTCACCGTTAAATGTACGGCACTATTTGTAAAACTTCCACCGTAAAATTTACGGTGCTTTACCTGGCACCCTAGCTGCCAGGTAAAGCACCGTAAATTTTACGGGAAATTTTTTACAGTGTAGGCTCCGTCTGCCTGCTTGAAGCAGTGTAGCAAAAAGGTTTAAGTTTTCAAAATGTAAACGGACGGAATGGTCTCCGTCAGTATACATTTTGAAAACGGAGAAGCCGAAACAATAGCTTTGGAAAGAACCTGATGACTTCTGCATGAATTTTAACGTAACTGTGATTCTTTCGGTGTTCGCTTAGGCGGGCAAAGAAGAGATACAAATATAGTCAAAGTTTCCTATCAAAACAAAAACTGAGAAACTCCTGTATTTGTTTCTGTTGCAGTGGCTTTGACATGGCGTTTGGGACAATCATGCTGGTGTTCGGTGCTCTCGTTACGGGCATCATGGGATGTGAGCTGGAGTGGGCACCAGTCAAAGCGATCCTGAAGAGACCTTTTGGCCTCGTTATCGGATTCTGCAGCCAGTTTATCATCATGCCTTTGGTAAAAATGCACACAAATCAATAAGAATAACAAGCCAATTCCCCTTTTCAGCGTAACAACATCCGAACAAAATGGCAACAAATATATTTTGTGAAAAACATGATTCCCCATAAATCTTTCATCGTAAATACTCACATGTTCATCTATAGTATATACGGTAGGTAAGTAATGAGATTGTGCCTTTGACGATACAAGCATGGAATTTGGCAAACAGTCAGAGTGTCATGAGAAATATTTGGCTATATCGGGCCATCGCAGATTTGCCCTTTATAGGTATAATATCAAGCAATTGCAGCCATTTTGAACACTTTGAAAATTGCTCTTTATTCTACCTAAAGGCCCTTTTCGAAATCATGGGCTTGGACTGAGGCTCTGTCAGTTATTAGCAAAATGTACGCTTTCCTTATACGGGGTTTCAACCAGCAGGTGATGGAGTACAACTACAATCAGAAGCCCAAACCCAAGCCTCAGTTTCGAAAAGACCGTGGTTTTGAAAAGGGCAAACAACTTGTCAAAGAACATCTCTGCGATGGCCCTATAGCCAAATATCTTTCTCATGACATATATACTCTGTGCGCCAAATTCCACTTGTATATCATCAAAGTCACAATTCCCTAAAACAGTTCCCTCTATCTGTCCCACAAGCAACAGTTGAAGTGTTCTCAACAGTTCCAGCTTTATACTCATTCAATCACAATAAGTTGTCAGATTCATCTGCCCCCCAAAAAAACTATTACAGGCAGTTTAAATTAATAGACTCTTCAATCGCTTTAAGAGAATCGGAAATTGTATACTCAATAAATTTCCGCTCTGAACGCCCGTCCATGAAACATTGACACGGTGACTTTTTTCCAAAATTGGCGTCCCTTTTCACATACCTGGGAATCAATGCATTATTTCATCTCCCCCAAAGGGGTATAAAATGTAATTGGATCGGACTGAATGTGCAAAATTAGAAGTTTGACCGACTGGGGGTTCAAAGAGTGAAGTTTTAGTGCAGAACAAAATCTGTGCATTAAAGATGACATCGCCGACAACAAAGATGTTTTTATTAAGGCCGTGTTCGAAATGGGTGCTTTGGCTACAGTTACGGCTGTTGCTAAGTGTGTTGCTTAGGACGTCTTACCTTATACTTCAACGCATGATGACGCGGAGATCCCGCAGTAGCCGTAGCCGGAGCCGCCAATTCGGACATGGCCAAAGCTATCGAATTTACTTAGATATTGAAAGTCATTTAATGACATCCTTTGGTTTAGGGGAGAGTGCATTGCATTCTCAAAGGTCCTAACTAAACACACTTTGTGGCGTATCGTGGCCGACCAAGCGGAATAGGCCTACGTAGTACCAGACCTCAGAATTATGGGTCCTAGGGGGTCCGTGACCCATTTCTTGACCAGACTGACACAAAATTAAAAGGGGTTAAACATGGGATTTTAACTTGGACACTGCGTCAGTTTGAATTGACCCATTTCTTGGTCCATTTTTAACACAGATTCCGGGTAATATACTGACCCTGAAATGTGTCAGGCTTCACGGAACCCGGATTCGGATCAGTTCCGACTCGGAAGTTTTTAAAGTCCAGTGCAACGTTGTCTCACGTAACACTTAATATTGTAGATTCTATTTACCTAAAAGCTTTTGATTTTGTTGCCTTTGATGCCAACAGACGGCATTCTTAATGTGCATCATCTTCAGTCTGCCTTCAGACCTTGCCATCGGGATCATCTTGGCGGCTTGCTCACCGGGAGGAGGGCTGAGTAACATGACATCCGTTGCCATCGATGCCAATTTACTCCTCAGTATCTCCATGACATTCTTCAGCACTATCATCGCTTTAGGTAAGTGTTTTTTGAAGTATGGAAGTCCATGACAATTACACATGAGTACCATAGGTGTGCCATTGATACCGTCAATTTTCCAATGGTAAAACAATTGGTAAATCCTTGTATAACCATTTTTATAGCAATGCCGCCCGATTGAAAATATCTTGGTTTTACCATGGTAACCATCATAAAACCATGGTTTCCGTCTTTTAAGAAGTCAGACTTGACCCGGAGAAGAGTTTGCATGGGTAGCTGCATGGTGCGTAAAGCGCTCGCCTCTAACCACTGTAGCCCTGGTCAGATTGGCGCCCGTTGCTGTTGAGAATCTACAACTAAACATGGCGGCGAAATAACCAAAATATCTGTCGCCGAACATGAAACGAGCCTTTTGATATATTAATGCATTTACAAAGCGTTCTAGAAAGACGTTTAGTGTGAAATTGAAGATGTAATAACAAGTCAAATGAGGCCTTGTGTCGAATACGGTGGTATTGACCGAAATATTTCCACGTGGCGACCTTTGTTCTGAGATTTAAGTGGTCGTTATTGCGGTAAGGCTTCACAGGGATAACATTAAACAAGGAACGATCCCGGCGGTGATGAACAGACAGGCCTGCCCTTACACTTGGCGTATTGTGTAGTAAAAACTGTTATGGGCTAAAAGCACCACTTCTCAACTAGCCCCTGTGGGCCACTAAATACTGTGCAACATTCTTGTTTTTATTTTCTATTAAGTTAGTGTTAGGCTAAGTATACGTGTGAATGTAACCTCATTTGACCAATAAACTGGTTGCAATTGCTACCATTTGTCACAAATTATTAGTGTTTGATACATTCAATACATAATTAAAACTTGCTACTAAAACTTTCTGGGGGGCAAGCAAAATGCACAGTTTACTAGCCTGGTGGGTTACTTTACAAAAAGCTCAAGTGCAAGGCATGATCCCTGCGAGTGTTACGGTCATCAGGGGTACATGGACCCCTTCTGGACCCATCGGAATTGGCGTCCCTTTTGACTCGGGAGTGTGGCTAACATTTTAATCAATGGCACTATAGACCGTGACCTGTGACATCACATGTTTACAAAAGAGCCAAGGAGCCTGGACTTCCTGCAGGCACAGTTTGTACACAGCTCAATGGAAGAATACACTAAATCTTGACGGGTCCTCTGTAGTTGAAATGCGTCCATGAGATGATCTATAGATGATGCACCTTTTCATGTCACGCAATACCCCCTGACCACCACAACCCACTTCCCACCCATTGGATTTATTCTACGAGGTTTCACCCAGTGACCCGTGCTTGGTCTTTTGAAGGGTCTACTCATCAGTCAACGTTATACACCATTAGAATGCCCTCCCATCGTCAAAGCACCTTGACCTAATTTCTGAGTTGTTTTTTTCCCACAAGAAGTTAAAAGATATATGGTTGCCACCTGTTGGTTTTCTGGATTTCGGTACGTCATGGTACACGTTTGCTTGAGATTCTAAAACTTGTCTGGGGCATCACCGCTGTGCCGTTGTACCGTTTCAATATTTGGTTTGTATGCCTATACCACTTTGGTTTGACAATTGGACACACATACCCTTAGGCTTGAACATAATGTAAGAAAGATTATCATTACCAATATTATATTTTATCTTTCCGAAAACTTGGCTTGGATCTTTTAATATAGGTTTTCCCGGTAAATTTCAGCAGAAATTCATTCAATTTCATTAAACACGCATCAAATTCACATTTCCCCCTAATCCACTCAAACTAGGGTTTCTTTTTCAATTTCGTTTTCGTGCACACATGCATGATTTCGTTTTTCTCATTCAGATTCGTTTCAGTCAATCTATTTCATTTATAGGCATTCAAGACTACACTTATATACCATTGTTTAAGTTGGATTGCTATGTACCTACTTACATGTACTTGATGAAATTGAATGGCTGACCAGCTCTTGCTGCTGAGACTTTTACGAAATTGAACGAATCTTGCGGCCTAATGAAATTGAATGATAATTATCTTATTTGACCAGTGAATGCTAAACTGGTGAAATTACTCCATTTGACTGTTGAAGGCAACTCGAAGGAGCATTTATTTTCGAACGAAATTGAATGAGCCGGGTGTTAAAATGAATGGATTTTTGATGATATTGGTCGGGAAACCTTATACACCGTCTCTGTATTTGATTTTAGGAATGATGCCCTTGAACCTCTTCATCTACTCTCGTCGCTTCCAAGACGATGATTCGTTCCCCATCCCATTCATCAAGATCATCATGGGGCTCCTCTTGATGATCGGCCCGTTGACAGCAGGCTGCATCCTCCGCCACTTTAAGAAGTCCTGGGCTCTCAAGCTCGTCAAACTCCTCAAGCCAATCTCCTTTGTGGTCATCATCTTTGCTCTTGCTGGTGGTGTGTACACCATTCGATTCGTCTTCACTTACATCGTGGTGGACATGATCGTGTGCTCTTTCTCCATCCCGTACGTCGCCTTCGTCCTGGGCGGGTCGGCAGCCCTCCTGTGCCGGCGGGATTTCAAGGAGGTGAAGACTATAGCTATCGAGACAGCTATCCAGAATGTGGGCATCGGGGCTGGGATTGTTAGGTTGGTGTACCCCCAGCCGGACGCTGATATCATTACGTGTACCATCTTGTGGACGTTGATGGGACAGTCGTGTATGGTAAGGAATAACATCAAAAACTCAGCTTCTATTAAGTCTTAAAAACTTAAACTTAGTTTGCTTAAACACCTGATTTTGTTCTTCTTATTAGCCCCAATTTTGACACATATATGCTATTAGAAAACGAATATCTTCAGCAGCATTGGGCTATCATTTAATCGATTAGAACGGGATTCAATTTTCAAAAAACAATGTCAGCGACATTAAGGATTAATCAATATAATCCTGGTGTCGGAATATTCAGCTTAGGAAAGAGAAGCGGGAAGAAAGCAGGGACTCTAGTTTGGAATAGGATAGCACACTGGTGGAATACTTACATATTTCTGGTTATGAAACTTAAATAGTGCCTTGAATTGTAACCCGTAGGTTTGAAGATACAACATGTGAAAAGAAGATGCCGAACAGTAGAGCGGGAGGTAAACGGGATGTATAGTGAAAGTGAGGAGTATTGGAATTTGACTTTAAGTCAAATTCTAGTACTCTTCCCAATAATTATAGGAATGGGAAGAAGTTTAGATTGGAAGTTTAGATTGGATGTATGGAGGAGAACGGGAATTATAGAACGCAGGCAGTGAGACAGTGGTGGGTAAATGGGGTAATAGCTTGTGGTGGGAAGGACCGTATCGAATTGACCCTCAAATTAGTCTGAAACAAAGAGAAGAATTATGATAACTAATGTATTTCGAGAAGGGATAAAACGTATCCAAGACGAAGAAATACGGCAAAATGCAAATAAGCCAATAAATTTATTTGTCCTGCAGATTTTCACAGTGATTGGAATTTACATGTTCTACAAGAGAGTCGTCAAAGAACGGTGCAGCTTCGCAAGGAAGAAACTGGAAAACGTGGAGGAGAATGAGGAGGCAGATGGAGCAGACAGTAAACGGTCGTCGGTTGCTTGTGCCGAGATGATGCCACTTAATGAAAACGATGAAGGTAGGCTGTTGTTGGTTGATGAAGTTGTAGTAGTATTAATACATAAAGATTACACAATGCTTTCAAACAAAAGTTAAAACTAAAAACTGACTTTTCTTTTATTCAGATCACAAACCAACCAATGGGACTATCCACGCCCACCTCACACGCATTAACAAAACACCACCACATACGACAGACATGGTCAACGGGGCCTACAAATTCTGGGGCTACCGTCCTCTGGGGGACGAGAGTACGAAGAATGAGGACACCGGCGGTGGCAACAGATCGGTACCGGGCCTTTTCGTCACTTTCCCGGCGGGGTTACCTGGTATGAACGCTACTCAGCTATGGGCACCACCGATTGTGGGTCCGAATGGAGATATATGGATACCAAACCCAGAGTTGTTCAAGAGCGCGCCGGTAAGTAATGTACTTTGCTCTTTTTATTTAAAGGATACCAGTTACCATTAGCAGGAAATACGGATTAACAAATAATGGTAAGCAAAAAATGGCGGAAAACCGATCACTAGTAAACTGCATGGTACTTTTGTTGGTTTCCATTTCTGTTGAGCACGATTTTTTCTTGCTTAACAGTGTACAATAATCAGCCTCGATTTGGGGCTGAACAGATCTGCTAAACACCGAAAAAGTTGCTTGGCAGTAATGGGTTATATGCAGACACAAAGTTACGTAATGAGACACATTTTTGTGTTATTATGTATTTGTTGACACCAAAATTGTTTTTGTTTACCAACAGGAATCCACGGTATGAAGCATAAAAGAGAAACATCTCCTACTCGGATCTTCTGCACTAAGAAAAAACTTATGAGGAAAACGTGATGAAAAAAACACATTTTCCGAACTATCAAGGCATTATTCACTCGAGGTTTAATTTTATTTGAACTACAACTTTAGTTATTATCTTAATAGATTACAAAAACATAAAACCTGTCAGTTCTATGCATCAGCTAAACGGACATACAGCTTTACTTTAAATTTGTATTCCCGGAAGTTTTGAGTAGTAGCATGCTATTAAAGTGCATGCCTTGCTGTGGTCTTGAGCAACATAACTACTGTATATACGTCTTTGAGGCATAAAGTTTAATTAATTCATATAGTTCCATGTTTCTTTTAAGTCAAGTATAAATGCACAGTATGTCCAAGTTAGCATAAGGACTAGAATTTCATGTGTTTTGTGGGGCTTTTTAAAAGTCAAGTATTGCATGTCATAATATGCATGCAGTAGGCTTTATAGGCCAAGTTCTTATAACGACCACTTGTCGACTAGGTCGACATTGCCTGGTACCCAACAAGTGATTTGGGACATGAGTACCAGTTAATATCAGCCGTTAGTTGACAAAGGGTCATTGGCCATGGTATAGTATACAGATATTGACTGCTTCGAGTGCTATGGTTAAAACTACGACTCCCTCGGTGATCCCCGGGGCGTTCTATTTTGATCCCCGGGGCGTTCTATTTTAGAACGCCCCGGGGTTCACCGAGGGAGTCGTAGTTTCGTAGCACGAGTAAAAGCAGTCAATATTTGTTTTATAACACCCCAACAAACTATTTATCATCCTCGTACACGTAACGTTCGTACGCGCATTTCAGATACACAGATGCACAACTGATTGGGTTCGAGGTGGGTAAAAAAGACGTCTAGGTACTGCACGCCATGTAGTACCCGTGTGATAGTTCATCGTTTGCCCTGTGATAGTCCCGCGCCGCGACGCGCCGGGTTTCTAGTAAAACTAAAACATATCATGTGACGCGCTCTAAACCAATGAAAAGGCAGAATATTTGTAAGGGGTGTGATAATCTCAATTACTATACCTCACACATATTCATGACCGAGAGTCGAACTCTCACTGGTCCATTCAGCATCACGTGCCAGGTGCTATATTTGCTGTTACCCAAGCGCGCACGCGAGTATTCACGCACATGGTAAATACGCATGAAACGTAGACTATCACACGGGCAGCCCGTGTACTTGTCATGCGTACTTACCCGGGCAGCCCGTGTGATAGTCTACTTGTCATGCGCTTTACGATCGTGGAACTGTTCCCCGGGTTGTTGTATGCATGCGCGAATGACCGCTCTAGCGGTTTTCCGGAGCTCAAAGTGTGATGCCGAACTATAGTAAAGATGCCTTCACCACACAAAAACTGAATATGTATAAGGTATATAGTAAAACAAATATCACATGATTTATTTCGGGTGAACAGTCGATATTAGCTCCCCTCGGTATTGGAAGTTGACAAACTAGTTCCCTTCGCCTCGCGGGAACTAGTTTGTCAACTTCCAATACCGAGGGGAGCTAATATCGACTGTCCACCCTCAAACCATGTGATATTTGTTAAAATGTTGTGGGGATATTTTGTGTAGAACAGATGTGTGAAGCAAAAGAGACAAATACTGCCGTTTCGTAAATTTGATCATTCTTGCAAAATGATGATTACATCTAAGGGAAGTTTGACTTCTCAGAAAGAAAAAAAATCAGGTCAGACACATTGAAATTAAGCTTTTAAAAAGCCCATTTGCATTGATAAAATTACACAATTAGTACTAAAATGTACATATTATTAAGTTTTAACTGTAGGCAGTACTTACAAATAACATATCATTCCTAAATAATATGTAATTCATAAAAAATGTGTTTAAGTTTTAATGATACAGTGGTTGAAAGTTAATTATAGTCTGAGGCCCAGAGAGATGATTGGAAACATCTGTTCACCAACTAGCTGGGAGTCTTTTGATGTCTTGCCGGCAGTTTCTGTGGTTAGAAAATGGGAGATAAGTCCTCGCAAGCCCTCTTAACTGCTTAATTACATGTGGCAAACATGTTTGACAAGGTGCCGACTTAACTTTTCACAAAACAGGAGCCTCGTTTGATGGATAGCTTCACTTAGTTTGCCAGGTTTCAGAAGATCATGGCCATAATAATTATAAACTCGGGTTTTATTGGCAGAATAAGATAATATTTGTAGAGATAGGACATGTTAATTTTGCTTGAAGTGGTGTTAGTTCAACACTTGAGAGTCAATTTGTATTACTTTTCACAGCCGGGAATTCGATTCAATTCAAAGTAAAATTTGTTTCCACATAAGTATTCGTTATAAGAAGACACAATACTAGCCTGTACTACAGAACAACAAGAAGTAACAAACAAAGACAACCAAACTAAACTGACACAAGTGATTGCATAGTTCAGATACCAGCACAAAGAAAACCAATTCCCTCTTAACATGTGTGATCAATTGCAGAGGATTGACTGAGACTGTTGACATTAAATCCTTAAAATTGACCCATATTTCCGTTCCATTGAAAATGCTGGTATAGTAGGAATCACAAAATACTCAAATAATTCAATATAGGGCCTATTGAAGTCTACTTTAAAGTATTTTAAATTCCCTGGTTTATTTGTTTGCATGGTTTAAGACGTTTTGAACGAATGAGTTAGAATTCTCCACTTAGGATTGAAGGGTGAAGGTCGTTTCACCTAAATAATTGTTCTGAAATTTCATAATATTGCTTGCTTCAAACAGAGAAATAATAAATCCTGGAGAATGCTGGGCCACATCAATGGCTGTGCAAGTTCAGTGTGAGGCAAGTGTTTGTTCACAGCCATTTTGGCTGTTGGCAAAATTCAGCTTTCCCCGTAGTAGACAGGACCAACAGTAATTAAGCTCAGTATTCTCTGTGTTTGATTTCTATGGCTCTGGATATAATGCCAAACTTTTCTTAAAGTCTTGGGTCACCCTTCCCCTCCCTACCCCCTGTGTTTGCTTACAGTTGCGAATGCCATTTGCAGCTTCCTTCCCCCCAAATCAGTGTTTTCTTTTTCTCTATTGGGCTCGGTCAAATATGGTAAACATTAATTCCATGGCAAGACATGCATGTCAAGACTGGTGTGCACTTTAGATTTGAAACAACTTAAAGAAGAAGAGAGAAAAAAGTTTTTAATTCTTTTCCTTATGAGGAAAACTCATTGAAAGTCCTTGCATTACTGAAATGTCTCTGATTATTTCAATCATCAGAGCAATAATAACATCCTCAGTCAAAAAATATTTAAAGTTGTATATGATTTTGTAAATTGGTTTCATGGTTGAGGTATTAACATTCAAAGAATTGCTAGTTCTGATTGATGACCATTTGTTGTGTACTTGACAACGATCGATTGATTTATTGACATGTAGAGGGGTTCAGTGGCTAATTGATTGACTGATTATACTCCGTTGCTAGATGGTAGATTTATTTTCAAAGTACCTGTGTATGCTGTTGTGTGCTCAAACTCAACAAGTCATGCTATGTATGACTATATCACTGCCGATGTACCTCATCCAAGATGGTTCGATGGCTATCTAAGGACTGTGTATCAACTGGTTCATCGTACTCTCTCTATAATCAGCTTCAAACTCTTTCACCAATAAAGAGAAAGATTAATTGCATTGTGTCACATTTCTTTCTGGATGCAGCTGGGGAAAACAAATTTCCACTCAAATGTATTGCAATCTTTGTTCTAAGTGGTGAATAACAAGGTAGTGATCAAGGCTGTAAACTGAAAAGTTTTGATGTTTCGCAGCTGTAAAACTAAAATATTGCACGAGCTTTATAGAGAATATTTTTAACAAAATAATGTTATGGCAAATTTTATTTTCTGAAGAACTGAGATGTTATCATTGTTGAGTTTCTTGTCTAGCTATCAAACTGTAGTGTATAAATGATAATGAATAAAGGATAGTGAATAATTACATACATGTATGAATAAATGCTTCCATACTTTAAATAAATGAATGTATGAAAATCAACCTGTGACGAGTCAGTGTGATGTCTCAAGGAGGAAAACCCTAGGTGAAGGTTAGTCATTGAGATTGTATTCAAGTCAAGCATTTCGGTACACAGGCATGCAATCTAGTCTGCAGTTTGTCAAAACAGAGGAAAGTGCCAGGCACATCGAGACTTTATAGTGTTTTACAATTTTCAGTAGCACAGCAAACCAAAAACGAGGAAATCGGCTGAAAGTTGCATATATACCCGAGTACAATATTTTACATGGTTAAATGTATCAATTTAATAAATAAATAAAAAATAGTATAAATTGTTTTTACGAAAACCAGAAACTAATAAAACAACTGTCGCTGCAAATACAGAAAGCACCCTCACATATATGATCTATGATTTGTTGTGGAAGTTTACCTTTCAACAAAATAAATAACGTGAGCCTAATTATTATATTTCTTTTTAACAGAACCATCAAGTTGTACGTGTACGTGCAGTAAACATTTTAAGATGTTATGGCAATGTTTATAAATCTAGTGAGTTCATACGTTGTAATGTTACATATTTTTCCGGACCATGGGAATTATCTTTTGCCATTCATTGCAACGTAGGATTTTATGCGGTCAACTCCGTTTAACGTTAAAGTTTAACACGCATATCCCAATGTGTCCGCGAAATTTCCCATTAATGTAACTTTTGTGCATGCCTATGCTTTGCCCATTATGCCTTGGCTCGGATATGACTCCACCTCTGCCATGGTTTTGTGCAACGTACATTTGATAATAATGTTTATTCTAGAAGTAAAATATCAGTGAACTTGGCTTATGGATGCAACGTGCAAACGACTAAACTGGTAACCCAACGTCAACGACCGACAAACGCGACGCGAACGATTGTAAAGCACCATAAAAGCACCATGTACAATGATTAGTCTGGTTCCCAGACCCCCAAAATCTCCGACTGGCACATGTCGTCCGGGAATCTTTGGTCATGGAACCAGACTATACAATGCAATCGACCGGGTACGTAGCCTATAGTCAAGGCGCTCGCGGCAAACCCGGATGGTATACATCATCACGCAAGAAAAACGACCAGCGCGAGCGGCAATGTCACAAGTTTCGCCGTTTGAGCTAGTCTGTTTTCGAGCGCCTTGACTAAAGCCTACCGGGTACGTCGCATCGATGCGTTGTAGTCGTTTTCATCGTGGGATCGAGGGGAGAAAATGTCATCCGATCCGCACCTACCAAAAGATTCAACGGGGTTCACAAACTCCCCCCGCGCCTGCTTTTGCATACGTCACAAGAAGTAATAACGGGTGTGTTTTACATAATTTAGTGTGAGGTAAATGAAGACCTATCATTGGCTGAGAGTCTGTTGTGCGCAGCGCGTATACACACACGTGCACATTTCTATTGGTTGACATCAAAGATGGCATTCAACAATGCGATGGGTCTAATGGGTCATTCAATAAGCGCTATATACTCTCATGTTGTTATGGGGCCGTAATTAGTGTTGATAAAAGCTTGCCAAATTATTTAAAAAAACTATATTTGTAGAAAACCGTGGACATCATTGGTTAAGGTTGACCCAGTGATTGCTCAAACAATCACGTCTAATGAATTTGAGCAACAATTTCTAAAAAGATAAATGTCTACTTGTTGCGGTTAAAAATATTAGAATGTTGCTCGATTGTGTAGCAGTTCGTAGTATCTAGGTTATAATTTGAGTTTTGTTTTCTTATTTCAGTGTTAAATTCTTTGCTTCCATTTCATTTCCTAAGTAATGCAACTAATATTAATAAAGTATAACTATCATCTCTTGTCGCCTCGATTTTTTTAACAGTCTACTGCACTGTATCCCTGATTCACAAACTGCAAAACTACAACGCATTCAGAATGCTGCAGCCAGACTCATCGTCCCGCTCATCGTCCCGGCAGCATATAACTCCTATTCTTCGCACCCTCCATTGGTTACCTGTCAAAAAGCGCATCATTTTCAAGATCCTACTCCTCACATACAAAGACTCGGCACCAGCATACCTTCGGGAACTCATTCAATTGTATCAACCACCACGCACCCTCCGTTCTAGCTCAACATTGCTAATACACCAGTCACTCGCACTAAGACTTACGGACATCGGTCATTCATGCATTCATCACCTTCTCTTTGGAACTCTCTTCCACATCACATCAAAACTGCAAGAACTCAAACTGTATTTAAATCGTTCCTTAAAAGTTACCTGCTTGTTTAATTGCCTGTATTCTTGTATTTTGTTTAACTGCCATTATTGATGTAAAGCGCATCGAGACTTTTGTGTGATGCGCTATATAAGTACTGTGCTATTAGATATTTTTTTCTTAGAATTGAAACTATTTTTGGTGGTTATTTCAAAACAAATTTTGTCGGAGGCCATGCGTGCCTTAAGAAACATGTCTTCAATTTAACTGGGGATGGGCCTACATGCAAATGAGCCGCACTGTCCTTTAAAATGTGCTTACTATGTTTAGGGAAAGTGAATTAAAATCCATCTATACATGGATCAAGACTGATTGCCTTAAAGAGGCACTATCGTCATGATCATAGCAGGCATGTGGGTCTGTGCATGAAATTATGAACTCTCATAGCAAGCGCGCCCTCCTTCATATTCGTTAGCTATGTTTGGAGGGGGCACCATACTAAAAGGGACAACCGTGCGCCAAGCTCATTATCATAATTTGTAAACCCACAACTTATTTTTAATTATAACGTTTTGGGGGTCACGCAATTAATAGATTGTGTAATTATACGAATCTATCACAACCTGGGTGTTTTGTGTTTCAATATTTGGGGAGACTTGATAAATGTAGGCGTTTAAGTTGGCCCTATTTTACTTGGCAAGTGGAGAAGTGCTTCACGAAAACTGGCAGCAAGTCGGTTTGGAAAAAGTTCATTTTCCGTGGTGCCAAAAATTGAAAAGAATTCTGAAGTTTAGTTGTCCGAAAATATGTCTGAGTGGTTTTCAAGAGGCTGAGAGACTTACACGATTTTTTGAGTATTTTTGAATATTTATCATTTAGCATTGGTTCCTATGGGAGATTATTTAGTGTGGTGCGCCCTGATATTTCCACGTACAGCCAGAGGCCTGCTTTGATCATGACGACAGTGCCCCTTTAAAGACCCCCTCTTCAAATCAACTTGAACAGACCTGAATCTGAGCTGGTGTTTTAGAATTCCATCTCCAGCTAGTCAACAAAACTACCCAAATGTGAATGATGAAAGTTTGTATCCAAGTTTGTTCTTGTACTTTGTCCCCGAAGACAAGCAACTCTCTCAAAAAAGAAGCAAATTCTGATAACAAATTCTGATAACAGTATTTGACTTCGAAAATGTTTTTCCTTTGTAACTGTGATAATCTTATTTAAACAAACTCAAAAATTGGGTCATTACCTAGGTTAGCTAATACCAAGGTCACGTGAGTAATACAAACAGTCTGCAAGAGTTAGGTCAACCTTTTTGGTCATAAATCAGGGCCCAATAATTTCCTGCTTAGCAGAATAATGAGCAGGATACCAGTCACAAATGGTACATGTGACATGGTATTTTGGCTGGCAACCAACCTCATTCAAGTAAGCATAATTTGTGTGTTTAGCTTATTTTTGTGTGTGTGCTAAGGCAGCTGTATGGATTTAGGCCTCGATTGTATTTTCAAGAGTTGGTGGATTTTTGTTTTAAATGAATAACAAGTTTAAGCAGCTCTATGAAATTGGACACAGGGCCCAATTTCTGGGCCCTGCTTACCACATAATTCGAGCCATGTAACGTGCATGATTTTGGGGGGACATAAGCACCGAATTTCTCAGTAAGCAGAGCAATGAAATTGGACCCATTTGTTGCTCGATATGGGGCATGGTGGTACCCCCTCTATTGTCTTCATTGTGTGCTAAATAATCTCAGGTACACTTTTGAGGATTTTAGGGGGGGGGGGGTACTTCTGTACAAGAGGAAAATAGTGTGTTAGTAGTAAGGGAGTATATGGGGGAGGTATCCTCTACACCTAAAGCAGGCTTGGTATCTTGTGAAGGCACTCAGAACCCAGTACCCACATAATGGCTCCCCCAATCAGTGGGTGGCTGTTGGGCAACTTATCCGTGAAAACATGTGCCTCAAAGGCCTTCAAATTTAATTGTAAACAACATTGTGTGCCAACACACAAATAAAATAAAGGGCTAGGACATGTTAAATGTTTGAGCCCAGATTCGTCTTTGAAAGACCCTCATTGGCAGGTGCACCAGCGCAGCCCACTGAATGCAGAAATCATTGCCCCCCCCCCCCCCCCTTCCATATCACCACCACAAACCGAATCAGGGAAATGATTTATCTTTATGCATTTGTTTAAACCATTTTTGGGGGTCAAAACGCGACAGGAAGAAAGTACATTCAGATTTATTGCGGAGCTTATTTGAGCTCATATTGAACTGACCCCCACCCCCACTTTCTACATACGCACTTAAAGGGGCCCATTGCCTTCAAATCTCTCAATATTTTTGAACTACTCCTTATCCTTTATAAGAGTTGTTCATGCACAAAACACCTACAGTTTGTTGTAATTAGCGAGTTGCGATTACAAAACATAAATTTACGTGATGAAATACAACCAGCGGAACATTACTGTCCGTCAATTTGCGGACCGTGTTCTGTCATGAAATTACACAAAAAAACACACAACTTCATGGGATTTTTGTGTGAATCAATATATATTCTGTCCTTAAAATATCTTTCCAATCATATTAATTTCAAAACAACACTTGTTTAGAGCCCCAAGCGCCCAATACAGCAAGGTGCCACCTTCAATATTATAAGTAATACGAAGTCTGCTTGGGAAAAGCTTCTGCTGATGAAATAAATCATTATAAGTCAACAGCTGTAAAACTTTTGACAAAAGTTCGGTAAATTGGTTAAGACAAAAAGACAATCATTGAGTAACAAATATTGAATACACCCCCCACCAACCATACAGATTCCCCCCCCCCCCCCCCTGTTCACAATGGATATACATTTCCAGTTATTAACCACCAAAGGTATAGGATTAGCTCAAAGAAAATTGACAATGAAAAGTTAATGCCGAAGCTATGACGGCCATTGCCGAAGCTATGACGGCCATTGCCGAAGCTATGACAACCATTGCCGAAGTTGTTGGCATTTCTATTCACAAAGCTTTGTATGTATTTATGTAAATAATACCATATTGCATGATCTTCCCTAAAATATGCAACAGCATATTTCTGGCAAATTATCTGTTGTTTGTGTTTGCTTTTTTATTACACAATATATTAATTTACGCGATGAAAACTTTGGGGGGGGGGGGGGGGGGGGCGGGGAAGGATACCCATGTCGGTGGGCACGGATATCCATGGGAAGGCGGGGGTGGGGGGCTTAGTATTTTCCTATCCACTCTATTTGTGCCGGGGGGGGGGGGGGGTGATCAAGTTAGGGTGACCTCTCACACTCAAGTCCCTGTTTTTGTTGTTTTAAAATGTAACATAAATATATGAATAACTAAACAAATACAGGTAAATACATTGACATAAACAAATTAGAATGGCTAGAGTGAAGCTTTTCTTTTAAACAAAAGAGCGTAAACAATAAAAGACAACACATGGCCCCGAGTTTTTTTTTCTGCGAATATCAGTGACTGTTTTTAATATCCTCTTGGTTAACACCAACAGTCCTCCATTTGCACAAGATACCAATATATTAAACAAACAAAAAAGTCGGCAGTCAGAGATGCATTTAAAAACCCTTCGCACCGCTGAATGCACTTGGCTCACTCTCACTATGATAACGGCTTATCTGAAACAAGCGGATCAGACCAGTGGCTTTGCACTTTAGACGGGTGCCCTTCACACATTCTCATTCTATGAGAATGCATGGGCTACGAGTGCCACTCACAAGCCATAGCCAAATGAAAATCCATTTCAAATGGTTTGAGTTTCGGCTTTGACTTGTGAATGGTAGTTTGACTTATTCTTCTGTGTATTCAATATGAACATGGACAGGCACCAGTCTAAAGTGTTCGACACTGGCTTAGGGTCCTCTTGATTCAGACCTGACCTTGTCTTAAGATAATTAAGGAAGAAGACAATTGTATGAATGCCTCATCTTGTATTATAAGAAGTTTAACGGCTCAGCTGAGTTTAATACCTGATAACCAGGAAAAATAAGTCTAGACCTCTATCATGTTGCCACCATCTTGGACATACTCCCTGTATCCAATAACAGTAATGTATGCTAACATTCATTGCACAAAAAGGCACCAGACTATTTCTCCTTCCGGCCTCAGTTTGGTTACATTGATTTGAATGGAAGAATATCAAGATGGCCGCACCGTGATAAAGGTGTATAGGGGCGAGGGATCTGAGTTCTTTCTAAGTATCCTGTAAAATTACATGCCCTCCTACTTCCAAACTCGGCTAAAAACTGCTTGAAATAGTTTTCTGGAAAACCCTTTTTTTTAATACAAATACTTGGTACAAAAAACCTGCATTCCCTGCTGGCCCACAAATGGCATAGCCTTTTTTTCTTAGCAATTAAATCTTGTAATTGAATATTAATGAAGCCTTTCTCAGATTCAAATTTGTTGGTGAAAATTTACCTCTTTCTGTAAAACTACCTTATTTCAAAGGTTGTTGTTTCTAACAAGGTTTTATAATACCAAACAGTTCCTTTTTATGGTCATTAATTTTTGGAGTTATTACCAAAGTCGGGCCATTGTGTCACATTCCAAATGTTAATTCAAGTTTGACAGGCTATTGTACTATAAACTACAAAATGCAACAGGATTTAGCCGAGCTAGAGGACTGGAATAGCCCAATATTATCTATCCATACAACCTCTAACCAGGAGGTAACCCCTCTACAAAGATCAGAGCGTTTGGTAGTGTTCTAATATATGTGAAGTGATCAGACTGAGTTGTGTTTGTCAGATGTCCCAGGCACTTTTTACAAAATAAAATTGGCATGTATATTTTTCCTGTTACCTATTTTTCCAGTATTTCTATAAAATATTTTTTTGACACATTGGTTGAAAGTCTGTCCAAGAACGTTGCAACAAATCGAGCTCATCTTGGCACAGAGCTAAGTTTGACTCGAGATGGGTACAAAGATGTACACTAATGATTATGTTTTTGTTTTTCCTTACACAAAAATATGGGCGAAGTAAACACTCTTAGTATGTAAAGATTGTGCATAAAGGTTTCTCCCGAAACATAATTGACCACTCATAAAATGGGTAAGGTATTCTAACACATAGATGTTACCCGAGGCCAACCTTGGGGTCGGCCATCGTAAGTCTTATTCCCAGAATACAAGAGGTTTTGTACATGTTTACGCCCATTATAGTAACCAGACAATGTTTGCACAGGCAACCTTGCTTTCAAACCGCTGTAATACTAAAGGGAAAAAGCTACATCCTTTTTTGCAGTCTTGATTGACGATGTTTGTTTTGTTAATATAGTCGCCGATATTGCAACTCGAATTACTTGAGAAGAGATTCTGGTATCAAACAAACAGTTTTGATCCAAAATCATAGACTAATCCCACCGAGTAAGTAGATGTTGCGCCCTCTACCGGTAACTCGTACAAAAAACTAGCATTGCCAATCAAGACTACAATTTTTGTTGTTGTCAGTAATAAAATTTCTGACTCCTGAGCATCATGCAAGATGTCAGAATCACATGCCATCTTTTGCTTTTACCACAACCAATGTCAATTCTTGAACAGCACTCTTTGTAGCTTAAACAAAACTTGATATACGCCCTGATCCAACAATTGGTCCAATTCAACAATAATATTGAAACCGTGAACAGATTACAAACATGAAAAAAACTCTGATGATGTGCTGCAACCATTCAAAGACAGGGCATTTTGATATGAACGGAGTGACAATTAATGGTGCGAACCACTTGTACAATGTGTAAAATCATAACAGTACAATACAATACCACTACAGTACAGTGTATGGATGAAATGGACAAACTGTTAACCCAAAAGGAAGGGAAGGTTCATCATAAAATATTTCAACAAAATTTTAATTGAAGTTGAGTGTTCCATAATGAAATAACTCCCGCTTCAGACATGCTTCAGAGTCGCCCTGAAAAAATTTATTGAATAAGCACATAAAAAGTTTGACGTCTGAAACAGTAGCGACTGGACACGCTGGAAGTCAAAAGATTGTCTGTTTCAGTCGTTCGGAACGACGCTGGAGCGCCTTGGTTTCAGATGTTGATCTTGTCATGAGCCGAACCTAATGTGAATGTTATGTCAAGTTCGCCTTTCTGAAACCAAAATTTATTTATGTCGACCTAGAGTCCCTCCTAATCCATTTGGTTTGACGCCACTTTCGAGCCCCTGCCTGAACCCAGTGTAATTTGCCCAATTCATAAGTGCGTTCATTTGACACACTAATGTAAAATCATTTCCTGATATTCAGATTGAAGTAGTTTAGGGATACAATGAAATTAAGGCCACATAAGATTAATCAATACGAGGGAACATTGAGCACCAATAAAAAGTCAATCCAGATTTGTTCAAGCAATTTCTTTGCTCACATGATTAACAAGTAAATCACCAAGAGACCATTTAAAAGTGAAGCCCTTGCCACTAGAGGGCGCTGCAAAATCTCCAATGAACTGCAATCTTTGGCTATGGCTAGAGTTGGATTGCTGCATATATCCACACTTCAACCTTACTGATATGGCTACCATTTACAGCCAAAGCCAGACAATCAAGTCATAGACAATTACATTCATCCTCAGCTTGGCCACAGGTCTAGTTTCCCTAATATAGGCCCTTTTAAAAACAATGCTTTTTGATCCAGCTTAGGCTCTGTGCATCTTATTGAAGTCCTGTATCAGCATGCATTCTCATCTGACACAGCACTAGCCAAAGCCGAAAGCCATGTTTTGAAAAAGATCATAGGTCACAAGCAAGAACAAAAGCCATAGCCACAACCAGATCAAATACCAAAGCCAGTGCTAAAGCCACAGTAAGCCAACACATAGCCAGAGCCATTGCTGAAGTGACAGCTCAAGCAAAAGCCAAAGAAAGTTGCAGGATTTGACCCAATGGCAAGGAAAGGCCTCTAAAGCCATAAAGTTATTTCAGTTTAATGTGGGATATCGGTACGGTTGCATAAATACATAGCACCACTTCATAGTCACTCAGCTGAATCAATGAAATACAGAAGTATCATCCACCCTTTATATGAAACAAACAAACTCCTAATGTTCCATTCCAAAGATTTACACCACATAAATTTGGGAAACTTTTAAGAAGAGAGGATTTTAAACATGGATTTTGTTGGGTTGTTTTCGCTGTGGAACTTTTCCAGGACGATTTAACATATTACACTTTGTAAACAAAACAGAAGATCATCTAATATCTTTTGTTCATCTTTTGTTCATATTTCATATCTTCATTAAAAAATGATTCACCAAAGTATACAATAAACAAAAAACAATAATGGCTCATTGTAAAAAAAAAAGAAAATCAAAATTCCCATCAGATTTAGTGCCTATTTCAATACTGTACCTTCCAACAAATTTCAGACCACTTATGAATGTCTTATGTTTTATAAATAAAAAATTTTAACATCAAAAAATAGTTCTGAATAACCCCTGGTTTGATGTTGGAAAGCATTTAGTTTATCATAAAAAGTTTTTTTTTAACAAAATGCTATACACACTATACAAGTTAGACAAATAGGGCAAAATATCAACAACAATTTACAAACAATAGAAATACTTAGTAAAAGCTACTCTTACTGGGAATTTGTCCTGCAAATAATAAAATAAAAACGAAGAAGACAAAATAAAAGATAGAAAAAAAAAGGTGAATACTGATCTAAATTTGAATGATTGCAGCACTGAACGTCTATTCAGATAAACTTGTTGCGATGATTTACTGGTTGTATTCACACACACAATAAGGATAATTACCCACTGTTTTTCTTGCGCATTTTTATTAATTGTGGTGACCATCCTCAACAGAGGGCTCCCACAAGTAGTTGGTGCACAGCTGCGTATTGAGAGAGTAGCAACATGGAAGGACCAGTTTTCTTTGGTCACGTGGTTGCTTGACGCACTTTTGGTCCAAATGCAGCACAACCCAATGCGCAGTCTGGTCTGGCCTGGCACCCTGTCTGTGCTTGTACATTTTTTTGACTGAAAATGGCGACAAATCGCAGGTTGTCAGCAACTCCCTCAAAACACAGCTCTGAGTTGGTGACCGTTTGCTATCGGATTGTCTTATAAATCACTGGGTGAGGTCTCATGTAGCCTTTGTACTATTCAAGATGCATTCTTCACTGAAGGTGCAACATTGTCTTATAAATCACTGGGTGGGGTCTCATGTAGCCTTTGTACTATTCAAGATGCATTCTTCACTGAAGGTGCAACATTGTCTTATAAATCACTGGGTGGGGTCTCATGTAGCCTTTGTACTATTCAAGATGCATTCTTCACTGAAGGTGCAACATTGTCTTATAAATCACTGGGTGGGGTCTCATGTAGCCTTTGTACTATTCAAGATGCATTCTTCACTGAAGGTGCAACATTGTCTTATAAATCACTGGGTGAGGTCTCATGTAGCCTTTGTACTATTCAAGATGCATTCTTCACTGAAGGTGCAACATTGTCTTATAAATCACTGGGTGAGGTCTCATGTAGCCTTTGTACTATTCAAGATGCATTCTTCACTGAAGGTGCAACATTGGTAGACGCCAAGTCCAATTGAAACATTAGTTGGGAACCAGTGTCAAGAATGTCAACTTCATGAAATGTTGGCAGGTAACCTGTTACAACTGAGCAATACCGTTCTGTGCTTAGTAAGTTTCTGTGGTCACAGGCTTTTTGATATTGGGCACTGCTCCTGATCTGGTGGGCATGTAAAAGATTCAACTCCAAAGACAAAAGACTAAGTCAAAATATTTCTGGCTCGTCCTTGACCAATTTCCCTTGTACAGCAAAGCAAAATGCTAGACAAAATCTATCAGTTGCTGCTCAAAAATCATCATTTGCTGCTCATTCAGTGTGCTATGCAAAAACGCTGGACGAATTCGTTCCCTGCGAGTTCCACAGCCAGTTTTTGCGTAGCAAATAGCAGATTGGCTTATCACTTAGGCTCAACCTCACAAAACTGTTGAGCAGAAAATGGTGCTTGGTGATTTTTGTATCTGTTAAGCAAAAATTAGCAGGGAACCAGTCAACAACAATACAAATTATATTTGGCTGGTAACCTGTTTCTACTAAGCAAGATTTTTTGATGCCAAGCAATTTTTGGTGCTTAAGAGTTGATGAAATTGGATACATGACCAATTTTTTTTAGAGCTGCCTGAGTACAAAACAATTTGACTCACCTGAATAAGGTTACCAGCCAAATACCATTCCACATGTGTTTTCTGTGACTGGTTCCTGCTTATTTTTGCTTGCCAGAAAGTTATTAAGCACAAATTTCTGCTAAGCAACTCTATGAAATTGAGTCCTGGGTGAAAAAGGGACTAGATAGCCGATCTCAAAGACTTTCTTCTATAAATTTGGTACAAACTTCGACTTCTCACTTTTTTTGAGTGAAATTGTTTACAGTACAAGAACCTGTTCAACCTAAGTGACACAGTTAAGGTTATAATGGCCGACGACGCACTTGGCCTCAACGCTTTGAGCACTGCAACTCTTGACAAGTCGAGGGTTGAAAGACCACGAAAAAAACCAATGCTGTGCCTTCACAACAGGTCGCGATCTTGGACAAGTTACATTGAGGACTGATTCTGGTAATTGATATTCCACTTTCTACCACACACGCTGCAGTGTGGATGGATGAACCCATATGGTTTCACTTTACAACTCACGTCTTTGACATACACAAACCAATTAAGGACCGTTGTTTTAAATGTGTTTTTAATTTTTAATCTTTCTCAGAAATATGTCAGGTGGAGTATCGCTTGTTTTTTAAAAGGCAGTCAAGCAAACGCTTAGATCAGTCAAACTTCATTATCAGGTTTAACATTACAGTATTTGGTTAATTATAATGAGCATGACACTATTAGAGGGAAACCAAAAATGTTTCTGGTTGTCTCAGCCAAGCCTTTTATTTGTTTTTTACCCCCTTGTCAATTGCAAAAGCAGGAGGCATTTTGTCTTTTGCAAGAATTTCCAACAACGCATCTCTTGCAAAAAAAAACCCCAAAGCACAATGCAACAATATCAAGTTAACAAAAGAAAAATATGGTCAAATATATATCTGTTTAAATCAACATTGCTTCTGTGATGAGTTAGTTTTTTCCTCTTTCATTTTATAACAATAATTATCATTCGTCACGATGGACCTGACATAACCTGATTTTTTCCTCTTTTTTACAGAAGTATCGGGCAAAAAACACTTCCCTGCTTTAAAACTTTTATGTTTTTTTTTTGTTTATACTTTTTTTAAATAGAAAAACTGGTATTTTTCTGTAAAATTATGCCAAGATAAAATGTACCTTCACTCGGAGATCTGATCGCTCTCTATACATAGTCTTAAGTGGCCATCATCACAAGTTTAAAGGTGACGTAAGAGTGAGAAGTTGTTCATGTCTCGATGGTGATCATTTGCTATAACTCTCTGTCTTCCAAGTAGCGATACTCAAATGTAAAGCCTTCCTTCTTCCGCTGGCCCCACTTTTCGTAGTCAAAGTAGATGTATGTTCCCTTTAGGGTAGATAGTGCAAAAGATAAATTCAGTAATCAGGCTTGTGAATCGAATTATTAATTTGGCTTTTAATTCTGGTGTGAACAAAGACAAATTGACTACCACCGGACTGAGCCTGCAACCTCCGGATTAGGTGCAGGTGCTCTACTCAGCTATCTAACCCTATTGGTACCAGTCTCCCTATTTTGTCTATATCTTTTAACCTTGAACTACTGAATAACCAGTGATCATAACGAACTTATGATAGGTTGAATGGCTTCACAAATTGTTTTTGTACATGATGTGGTGACTTGTTAGTATCCTATAAAATAAACCATCGTAAATTGATCAACACTGAACATAGATTATGGCCCTTTTCAAAAACCACAGCTTGAGTTTAGGCACCGGCTTGGGCTACGTCAGTTATTTTGAAAACATACACTTTAAGTTCGGGACTTCGAACAGGTGTACGGTGCCTGAACCTGAGCTGAAGCCTAAGCCATGGTTTCAAATATGGCTCATGTACTTTATATTTTAAAAATGCGTTATTAGACCGTATGCATTACTTAGGTGACAGCTTTACTTCTTTCAAACATTTGTAACCAAAATCCTGAAAGCATGGAAAAAACCTGAGAAATCACATGCCTGTACATAATTATCAGCAAGTAAACAAATAACAAATTTACTGAATGAAATCAATAGCGCCCAAGAATAGAACAGTTTAAACTATAGCATAGATGGAGTCGTCACTTCAGTTGACTCATTTGTCAGCTTAACCAGCACAACAATTTGTCAACAAAAAACAAACAAAAAAAGTTCATGAATTTGATACTATAATTGATCCTCGTTATTGTTACGTACAGTCCACAAGTGTAGTAATGATTAACAGTGTGTCAACAGCAATGACCAGCAGTGAGACCTAGTGAATGAATGGCTCAAGGTACAAGGTCAATTTGTCCATGTCAATCAGCCAGTTCTTATTTACTACAAGAGCTTTCAAAATTTCAGATAACAAGATAACAGGTCAAGGTGGCAGTGGCACAAGACAAAAAACATAATGAATGGTACCACTCATCTACAGAGCTGCCAACATTTGCATCTTGCAATCAGGGAGATTTTGTCCAACAATCAGGGATATTTAGAATTACATTTAACATAATAGGGGAAAAAGTTTCCATAATCAGCGAGATTTTGAAATTTGTTCATCATAACATGGAAAGATTGGTTAATTTTCAGGGAACTTTCTGCAGAATCAGGGAGAGTTGGCAGCTCTGTATCTACCATCATGATTTTCAGTATAAGCCTGCATGTCCAATCTCATGTTGAAAAACTTTTTTAAAAAGTTACAATCATTGGAAAAACTGCTTCCGAGACACATGCAACAATTTTAGTTTCTTCTTCTCTCCTAACCCCCCCCCCCCTCCCCCCTCCCCCCTGTGTTAAAAGGCAAGAGAAGAAAGCATAACCATGTAATAAAACGCATACTATTTGACCTTCTTTCTTAAAAACATGAACACTTATTCAGAGCTAAATCTTTACTATTGTAAGTGCAAGGCAGCTTGAAGTTGTTTTTCTATTTGCAAATTTCTGTTTTTAACACAGGTTAAATACCAAATTTCTGGACTGGCTGTGTAAATGAGGTATGCTTAACACAACTAACACAACTAACCTCATCGCTAACCTGTGAAATATGCTTACTTATAAGCGCTAAATTTTCTGCTATTGAAAGCAAGCTTACATCATCATGGCCTGTCTTGCCATTTTTGGGACAGCAATCACTTCTTATGAGTCAACTGCCAGCAACCGCTCCCACTGGTATTCTGCTGTGTACAATTGTTCAACCTCAACCAACTGTACATAAATGACTTATATAGGTGCCGTCTCTGTCATGGTTGATGACGAGACAGGTCATGATCATGTAAGCATAAACTTTTTTGCTTAGGCAGAGATGAGATTGTGACAAAATCAAAAAGTCAGAAAATTGTACATCACTCGCCGACCGTAATTTTGTTTTGCACTAGCCCGCACGTACGCATGCACACAATTTTCGAAATGTTAAAAAAAAAAAAAAAAACCAGAAACGAAAATCGCGAAAATTGCGTTTTTTGAAATCTTAATGCCTAATTTCTGCCTAAATATTGATAAATTCTTCGACACAAATGTTTATAGATTCGTGATTTGAGGATTGGTTCTGTATAGCTTCTTTTTCACTGACATCTTTGTGATTCAACGATAGGTGCTCGACGACGCACATTGGGAAAACCGTGTACAGTCCAGAATCCATAGGCCTGCGCGAAACAGTGCAGCTACATTTTACTTGGCTCGTGAACGTGTATTGAGTTGGAGTCTAGCCAAGCTACCGACGGCCGGCCGTGCACGTGGCCGTGCCGCGTGCAGAGAGATCGAGACAGCGTGCACGTCCGTAAGCAAGGCATTATTATTACAAAATTTGAGAAAGACGTCCACAAAGCAACGGTAATCAAAAACCGTTTATTTCATTTCAAAATCTTAAAAACTTCATATTAAAATGTTGGAAAAGGAAAGTTTCAAAAGTAAATTTGCCAAAGTCGGAGATTTTTAATTGTCGGAACTGAAAAGAAAAAGACGGTTTTTCAAAGTAGGGTAAGCATCACTATGATTCTGGGCCCTGGACCCAATTTCATAGAGCTGCTTAATGGTAAGCAAATTTTCGTGCTAACTGTAGCAGAAAAATTTGCTTAAGCATAAGCGTATTTCACAGGTTAGCTAGAAAAAAAGGCGCCCAGCTTGCACGTTCACAATGGTTTTGCATTGTAACGTCATTCATTTTTGTGCAGTAAGCACCGGAAGGTTAGCATGCCTTTTCGTGTGCTTACGGTTAGCAGCGCTATGAAATAGAAACTCGAACGTAAGCACAGAATCTGCCGCTAAGCAGCTCTATGAAATTGGGCCTTGATGTGGTGGACTTACCAGCTCATACTCATCTGTGATCGTCTTGGGTTCTTCATGCCGTTGGAACCACATCATATACTTGGTGTGGAATCTCCACGATTGTCTCTTTAATGCCTTTGCAGCAAGATATTGAGCTTTTGTTCCCTGGAAATTTTTTTAAAACAGTGATTTAATCCAATATTATGATTATTATGATACATTTCTGTTGATGAAACTAAGACTGACTCATAAGCGACCTTAATCACTGTAGCTTGCAAGCCTGAGGAAACCTGTAAACAGAGGTGCTTGGTATGTGAACTAGAAACACCGGTGTTGATCCCTACTCTTCTATGATAAGTGTTCAGGGTTATTTTTGTACACTACCAACCTACGGCTTTATTAAAATAAAATAAAAATTAACAGAACAGAACTGGATTACCGAGCTGAGAAGACAGGTCAAGTTAAAAAACTGTTTGGATCAAAGTAATAATGCACAATTTTGAAGCAAAGGAACATTGTCACAATGTAATGTAACAGTTTAGCATCGTAATGCTAGATTGTCAAGGTCTCACATTACAGAGTGTTTTCTGTCTGCAGGAAAGGGAAGCCAGAGCAGATACAGTGGAGAGTTCTGCGCTGGGGCATGCCTGCAACCTACAATAATTTACAGGCCTGGAATTTCATCTTTGAGAGGGCAAAGCCATTTTCATTTTGCAAAGGGCACTTCATTTGAAAAACTTCAAGTCTATGGAAATTTTTTTGAAGGGGCACCAAGGCCAAGACCAGAGGCAGCGGAGGCCATGGCCTCCGTGCAATTCCAGACCTGATCTAAACCAACAAATTTAAACAATCTTTCCACTACTACGTACCTCTTGATAATAGAAGATGAAGAAGAGTGCTTCTGTTGACAACCTCTGGAATAAATCTAAGGAGTCCATGTGAGATGGCATGACTTGACTGTGGTATGGCGGTGTCGGACATTGGTTGCGTGGAAGGTAATTCCTGTTCATAGAAAAGAAGCCCAGAATGTGTGACTTTCAAGTAGAAGAAAGATTACTGGCCGTTAGATACAACAGAGAAGTACAACTTTGAATAGTCATCAACTATTACATGGTCAAAGATGACAAAATAGAACAAGCAGTCATGGACCTCGGTATTCAATTGGCTATCAAAGTCTACCGAAACTATTCAGCAATATGTAACAGATAGTTGATGTCAATGGCTGCATTACTCCATGCAATTATAATACTAACAATAATATTAATATAATGGCATTATAATAGCGCTCTTACAACAGATCAGAGCAATGTAACAACAAATAACAATTACATGTAAACAAAAAATTATTGAACAGAACAGAACTGGCTTACGGAGCTGAACAGACAGGTCAAGTTAAAAAAAATGTTTGGATCAAAGTAATAATGCACAATTTTGAAGCAAAGGAACATTGTCACAATGTAATGTAACAGTTTAGCATCGTAATGCTAGATTGTCAAGGTCTCACATTACAGAGTGTTTTCTGTCTGCAGGAAAGGGAAGCCAGAGCAGATACAGTGGGGAGTTCTGCGCTGGGGCATGCCTGCAACCTACAATAATCTAAACCAACAAATTCAAACAAGCTGTAGCCCGATTTCCACTTCTACGTACATGTACCTCTTGATAATAGACAACAAAATTATAACAGAATAATTAAAGAGCGCCTCAAGGCACTTCACAAATAAAAATCTACAACAAAAAGTATGTAAGCCAAAATACAAGTTACAAGAAACAAGTAAGTAAAACTCCAAGCAAAAATTTCTAAGCCTATAAATAAGTACCGTATTTTCCTGCGGATAAGACGCTCGGCGGACAAGACGCAGGACCCTAAAATGACCCAAAAAAATTTCAATCGTCAGCAGAAAAGACGCACCGCCGCACAAGACGCATGTTTAACAGCACACAGAAGAACACCAGGCGCCACCCGGTGTCGGTACATTGACACAAAGACGTCATTTTGTTGCCTTTTGGAGCGTTCACACTATTCGAAGCATGAATGAAACCGTAACCACATGGGCGTGTAGAGCCATGCAGAAAAGACCAACGTAAATTGATACCGACCTTCGTCCATCCATTCAGCCAACGCTGTGCATTGTTAATAATATGAAGTCCGGCCCAATCAGCGGCCAGAAACAATGGTCCACGCACAGCGTTGTAGCCACGCCGGTCGGCGCCGGTCGGGTGTAACCGGCATTTGCTATTGCCGACCGCCACACAGACTAGATGAACCTCCTACCGACCGGCACAAAATGCAACAAAGTTACAATAAAATGAACTACCTCTTTTACACAGTCGATCGCTTGTTCAGTTTGAACGGTAAACTTGTTTTTCCCCAGTTGTCAATGATTAAATAAAACACATTTTCAACCCAAAGGAAGCCGACAGTTGGATGTCCTTTTCTTTAATGTTAGCCCCAGACAGCTGGACACTATCCAGACATGTCAGGGAGAATGATTGACCCTCCAATTGAGACCCAATTACTCTTATCTATAATCCTCTGCAGTTTGTTACACAATTGTTTTAGTTTGCAATACTCTTGCTTCACTCAAAAGACAAGCCGCGTGCGCGGTGCCTTTGTAGCTAATCCTCTACAGTTGTTATACAATTGTTTTACTTTGTAATACTCTTGCTTTACTCCAAAGCGAGCCGCGTGCGCGGTGTCTGTGTGGTGTTGTGACCTGGTTTTGTGACTCCTCGAAGTGGGTTTCGTGTTCTTTTAAACCTGGAAAGTGTGTTGACATCTGCTGGCTTTTAGATTTAATGTTTGTTTTTGAATAAGATATGATTTATTAACATTTTATTCATGCAAATTGTTCCATCGGGTTTACCACCCATGGGGAAACCCCTGGCCAATTTTCAAAATAGTATTTTTTTGTAAATTGCTTTTTTCAGAGTACAACTAATAGTTTATTTATAGCCTTCAGGCCTTTGTTAAAATAACATGTTTGGCCTTTGTGCTCTATCTACTGGCTTTGGAGCCCTCCAAAATTTTGTTTGCTCCAAGACCAAAGTGGCCTTGCCCTAAAAATGTTGAAGCCTATTGAAACTGTAATGAAGTTTTAAATAACAGATTTACATACCTTAAAATGCATTACAAAAATCATGTCTCAGAAAACCCATACAAATCCATTTTTAAAGCAGTAAAATTAAAAGCTTCGCTCTATTTCGATTGTAAATTAGCCGGCACTCAAAAAGTTCTAGCTACAACCCTGACCTGTCCACGCACTGTCTGAAGATATTGCAACACGAACCCAGGCCCTCCTAGCATGAACATCCGACGTCCCACAATGAGGATCCTTGCTGATAAAGACAGGTTACCAGTCTAAGTCCCTCCGAGCCAGTAGATGTTGCGCCCTCTACCGGTGACTAATACCAAAACTAGCGTCGCCTTTATATATACCTTACGCAAATAATCCCCACACCCGGGAAGACGTAACAAAATGTTTCATTATATATATTTGTTTAAGTTTTTGTAATGTGTTTCTTTTTGTATATAAAATTCTTTTCCATTATTTCAAACCTTTAATTTGTTAATCTCGTTCATAAGATTTTGTTTTAAAGTTCTTTTTATTTATTTCAAACTTATAATCTCGTTCATAAGATATTTGTTTAAAACATCTATCCTCTTCTTAAATAATGTTAGTTTTGTTTTCAAGGGTCATTACCTTGTTTTCAAGGATAATTTTTTTTATTTGATAAATGAAACAAACGAAAGTGCAATTCGTATAGGTTGGCCAACAAATCAATACTTAATTATCCCATCCTTAAATAGTACGTCAAGCCATAATAGTACGTCAAGCACACTTCGGAGATATTCTGTACAATAAAAACCCTCAAAGTTCACCACACAATAGAGGTTGGGTGAATGCCGTTTGTACAACAGCATTGACAGTAAATCTGATTGCAGCATTTTCGGAACGAATACGCGGCCACACAGAAAAACGTTTGTACGACGCCGACGTCTGTTGGACCGAAAGTACCAACACATTGCGGCATTGTTGGAATGAAAGCACGGTCATGGGGGATGAACAAGTTGCGGCATTGTTGGAATGAAAGGACAGTCTGGGGGATTGCGGCATTGTTGGAATGAAAATACGGTCTCAGTGTCTGGATAGTTGAGCCTTGTTTGACCGCATTATTGAGTAAGGATTCTTCACACAAAGACCGTTGATTTGAACTGGACAAAATAAAGGTATTATTGTACGCAGTGATCATCCCCCAAAAAATCAATCGTCAGCAGACAAGACGCATCGAAAGATAAGACGCACCGATGTTTTGGGGGTCTAAAAAGTCAGATAAGACGCGTCTTATCCGCAGGAAAATACGGTACTAGAAACATCATTTCAGAAAAACTCAGCCAATAGACAATGAGCTAGTGAGGGGAGGGGGGTGGATACTAACACATACACCCTCGGCCAACGATATTCAGCATCTGGCCATTGCAACAAACAACTGGCCACAAACACACAATGACAACGTTATACATACAACAGAACACATTATGGAGAAACACATTAGCAAAAACACTATGAAAAATGATTGGAATAAGAATGCCTTTAAAAAACACGACTTGGAATATCACAAACACTCAAATCTTGCAGCCAACCGGCTGGATTACGTTTGAATGTTAAAAATACAGCACATCATGCAAGGAAAGATTAACAAATATTTTTTTTACAAAAGACACCAATAAATCGAGATCAACATTGTTTTGAATAAAGCAAAACAACATAGGACATTTGTTCCAGTGACAGAGAAGCCCTGCAGTTCAAAGGATTTGCTCGGCCCAAACGGTCTCATCCAAGACCACTGGGATGGGATGATGAGCGTGTACAAATACTTGTTCAGAATGTAGTGATGCATGATTTGACTGCAGTCAGCACAATGCAAATAATCACAACATGTACGCATACAAAGAATGGCAATTATTATTTGCAATGGATTTACACAATTAGAGCTACACTGTTATTGATAGTAGAATCTTTTGTAAACTGGAAGAGGTGACCAGGGGTTTATAAGGTCAAGGGGAATGGTCCAATGCCCATGCCCATCCCAGCACCTTTGACTGAGGCGCTGGGACTGAGCGAATACAAATGATTTGAAGTGTGGTTGATCTTACCGTAATCTCTCTGAGTCTGATGGATGAGGCAGATGGTGAAATGCAGATTCCATCATGGTCTGTTGGTACAGATGGTCCTTGGTCATAACAGCGGGGCCGAGAGGCGCTACACCCAGTGATGGGGGTATGATAGCCTCTTGCAATAAGGGCGAAGAGCTGGGCTCTGTCTGTGAAGTACTTTCGTAAATTACTGCAAGGAATGAAACAACAAATATTATACCACTACAATGGGTAAGGATAAAACCATCTTTGTTTAATTTTACTCTGAAAGCTTACTGACTACGAAGTTCATACTAGAACCATTTTTCTGTTAAATATTTCCCTCTGAAATGAAGTCATATTCAAGAAAACTGTACCAGAAAATCACACACACACGAAAAAACCCTGTAACAGCCGACTTTGGTTGTTAAAACTGTATTGCTAATCACCTTTATTGCACGATTCATTTGAAGTTTGCAGAACTAAACATTCAAAGTGTGTATTCACTTTGACGATGTGAAATTAGTGAAATAACTGAGGTGTCAATTCTTATTTGCAATCAACATTCAATCCAGAAAAATACTTTTCAATTGAATTTTCAAATCTTGGAAACTTTGAGGGAGGGGGGGGAGGGGGCAGAGCGAGAGGGGGAAGGACCATTTGATTCTTACCTCTGTTTTCAACTGTGAAATCCTTTAAGTCCTTTTCCTCTTCATTCTTGATTGTTTCCTGTTATTCCAAAACAGAGCAATATCAAGTTTACATACACTATATGATTGCAAACCAAGTCGGGTTTCAAACCCACTTACATGTATCAACAATTTAAGGGTTGAACAAAGACAAACTGACTAGAGCCAGACTTGAACATGCGACCTCCAGATTAACGTGCCAGCACTCTACAAACTGAGTTATCTAGCCCTTATGTTGTCAGTCTCCCAATGTTGTCAATTTCTTTGTTCGGGGTGCCAGTCACTAGCCATTTAACCAGTGTAACTGCTGTATAGCCAGGAATCACACCCAACTTTACGACCCAACCTAGGAAGTGGCAGCAGAGGAACCACCTTAATTATGGAGATGCAACTTTTTATTTCAAATATCAAGTAATCAACCACAAGGAAAACTGAATGGGTAAACTTTTACCCGGAGGTCACAGGTTCAAGCCCTACACTAGTCAATTTGTCTACCCTAAATTATTTGAATTTACTTAGTCAGTTTCCCTTGTGGTTGATTACTTAATATTAAAAGTTTTGCAACTCTCTAAGAATAAGTCTTGTCAGCAGAAGAATCGCTACGAACAAATATACATTATTTAATTATTCCAGAGGAGAAATATTGCATGCTGGAAATCCAACATTAACCCTCCCTCCTATTTTCAGAATGGTCTGTGTTAGTTTTTGGTAATCTTCACTCTGCAGGGAGGGCAGTCTTTCTTAAAAAGGCTGAAGAACTTAAAAATGAATAAAGATTAAATGCCTCTGTGAAGTTCAAGGCTTGTTCTTATCAAGGGCACTGGGGCATGTTGAGGGCGCAAGAGAGGACTGGCTCCGTTAAGTGCAGGGTTTGCATTTCAAAGGGCACCAAGGCAAAGACCAGGGCACAAAAAGTAGCAAAGAACAAAACAATTGCGCTCACCAGAAAAAGGTTGCCAGTCAAAATACAATGTACCATTTGTTACTGGTATCCTGCTTAACTTTGCTAAGAAGAAATTTCTTAAGCAACAATGTTTGCTAAACCCTTCAGAGACCATTAATTTTTTTATAATCTTCCCCATATGCTCAGAGATAGCTAATATTCTTCAGCTTATTTGTGACAATTTCTGTTAAAACATTCCGAAAAATCAACACGAAACAAAAATGTAATTTGTTAAAAATGTACACCCGTTTGTCAACTCATGAAACATTGGAAATTGCAAATTCAGGGTATGACCTTTTACCATGACCTTTTTGGACAAGAGGAAGTATTTGTAGCTGCAATTGGCATTCTGGTACAAGCCACTTGCACACTCAGTCTCTCCACAGTTAAGCAGATCTATGAAGTTTAACCCCAGGGCATGCACAAGGTGAAAACTACTGAGCCAAATGCCTTATGCTGTTCAAGGCCTCCTTTTTAAAGAGGGACTCTACGGTCAAATTCAGTTTTGCGATCTACTCATTTTCCAATAGAGTCCTTCTGAAAATGGGGGACTAAATACAAGTCTTGAACTTCACACTAAAGTAGCATAAAATGCCACTGTGTTTGACACCCTTCAAGTGCATTTTCAGTCAAAATCCAAAAACTTTGATGATGTCACATTTCAAATATACGGTCTGTACATTTTTGAACAGGGAACTTTCAGTTCAGTCCTGAATTTTGATGATATTCAATAAAAACTGCATTAAATTTAACCTTTTGACTGGTGCAGAAATTGTACTTTGCACTGAAAAGACCACCTTGTTTTATTGATGTTTCAAATTTCGCTCTGACAAAGTCTCAAATAAAATTGCATTTTACACCGTTTTAACGTGAGGTTAGAGACTTGTAATTTTGCCCCTCTTTCGAGAGGACTCTATATATAAGAAATTGAGTGCATCACAAAACTAAATTTGAACTTGGAGGTTCAACTATTCCTTCAAATACACACAAGTAGCGACAGTTAGAGCTAGAAGGGTAACTCTGAGGAAAGTGCTGTTGTGAGAATGGAAAAGAGATGTAAGGACTACGTACATGAGACACCCCGGCACAAGGTAATAGCCGTTGGGGCATTGAGGACAAGTCTAAGTGACACACTCTTGGGAGTTCACACTGAGAGACCTGAGGACCAACGGAAGAAATAGCACAACAATAACACAGGTCAGAAATCCACCTCCAATCCACACAAAAATAATCCAGAATAGACTGTGCAAGTCTCGCACGTATCATAAAATAAGAAACCTAGACTTTAATTTTCTATGAAATCAAAATGCTCTTTTAAAATTATATTTATACTAAATTCTTGAAAATAAAAATGTCAATTTGTTGTAAATAGAATGTCAGTTTGTAATACAAATAATATTAATACTGTCATTGAAATAGAATTAAAACAGAATTAAAACTTGGGATGAGGATGCTTATTTTTAAACCCCATTTTCCCATCCAGGGTTTGCCCTTAACTTTGTTAGTGACCAGCCAGCAGGACCAGTAAGCTTGTCATTTGACTGGTCCGTCAGATTTTTCACTAGTCCATATTTCATATATATTAGATAGGGATGCTTTTCAACACTGAACTAGCCGGACCACTTGGAGTGAATTCTGACTGGTACTCAAGTTGTGCGACCATTACATAAATGTATGCTTAGATAAACATGAACATCAATTGAGCATTTTTTATTTTACAAAGTAGCCAGAAACAGAAGACAAGTCTTCTTCTCAGATTCTATGAATTGATTTGTTTCACGGTTTAAGTTTACTTTCCCAACATGATTTTTATAGCCTTAACCTACGTTAAAGTAAAATATTTGAAGAATCAGAATCGCACACATAAAACTTGATAAGGTTGGAACCAACTTGGTCAAGGAATGTTGAATATGCTTGAGACTTGCACAGTCTATACACTGGTTTCCATTGTTTGCTTAATAGATAAATTGACAAACAATGATTGAGAAAGTGGGGAAAGAAGATCACAAAGTTACACACATCCGTGTATGCATACATCAAAACAAACAAAAAAATCCACAACTATATAAATGTCAACATCTCCCATATCAATTCACGTAGCATGCACAAATAAATAATAGGGAACGACCCCCCCAAAAAAAATATATATATATTTAAAAAATCTAAATGTAGACAAGAAAAAACAAGAGATATACATGAAATACAAAATTACAAATAATGCAGAAATAATAAATTAAGATTACCCCCCCAAAAAAAAACCCAACAACAAACAAGCAAACAAACAGAAAAAACAATACAAAACAAAATTAACAACAGGATAGAAACAGACGTAAACTGTACATATCAAGGTTACTCAAATAGAGTTGCTATCAAATAATCAAAATAAACACAAACAAAGTTTCTTTAATCTTTTTTCATTGAAAAACACACAATAAGAGCTAGAGAACAATTACACCAGCAAGGGCAGGGGTTTGTGATAAGAAATACAGGCATTACTTCTACAACAAAAGCATACAAGTCTGTTTATGACAAACAAATCATGCTTTACATCAATGGCTGAAACAGGTTTAGACTAGCCATGTAATGTACTTGTGACTAGGAGTTGGCAAGTAAATTTTTTTTAAGCAAGATTTTGTGGTCAACGACTTTAGATCTAGCCCTTGAGCTTTTTCTAAACCTTGATTTAGGCTCCGGCTCCAGGCCGATATTGAAGCACCTTGCAAAATGCATAGTGGTCCAAAACTGATAATGGAGCTCAAATCGGAGGCCAAGCAGGGAGCCCAAATCAGAGGCCAAGCCGGAGCCCAAGCCCAAGCCGGAGCCCAAGCCGGAGCCCAAACCGGAGCCCAAACCGGAGCCCAAGCCCGAGCCCAAGCCAAAGCCAGAGCCCAAGCCGGAGCCCAAGCATAGTTTTGGAAAAATCTCCTGATCAGGGCATAAATGTTTCGTTGAATTTCTAGCATCTAAAGTATTGGACTTGCCATTTTTAAAACAGTGGTTTGAAAATTATTTGGGAATAATTGAAGAAACCTAACATTTCTAAGATCTTTTGAGTGTGCATTGCGGTTTCTACTTGCAATGTGAAGGATGATTTTGTTTGTTGGCAGGATGCTTCTGGGGGGACTTTAGCAGACTTATATGCCTCTTGATCCGCACTTGATTATCATTTCTTAAAATCCTACACCTCTTGTTAATGTGTGATGTCGCAATTAAATAACGGTGAAGCTATATAGTCAGTCTAACATCGTCACATTTGTTTACTGTCTGCAGGGTAAGGAAGCCAGGGCAGACACAGTGGGGAGTTCTGCCCTGGGGCAAGTCTGCACGCTCATTGCTTGAGGGATACAACAATCAGCTGATGTATTCTGACAGAACTTTAGGGCAGGGTATACTTGTGGTAAATGTCAAAGACCAGTATCCTCGCTTGGTGTATCCCAACATATGCATAAAACAACAAACCTGTAAACATTTTGGCTCAATTGGTCATCGAAGTTGCAAAATAATGAAAGAAAAAACACCCATGCTTTCAGATGCCCGAGAAAGGCTTCATGCTTGAAGCCTTTCTCAGATTCAAATTTGTTGGTGAAAAATTACCCTTTTCTCTAAAACTACATTACTTCAAATGGGGTTGTTTCTAACAACGTTTAATAACAGCTCTCCACTGCTCTTTACAATTTTTTTTGTATGGCCTTTAATATTTGGAGCAATTAACCCACAATGAATACACCAATAACATGACATTGGGCATGCACAAACCAAGAACGCAATCAACTTCTTTGCTTTGCAATGATGATCAAAGGAAATATTAGTAGTTAATTGTGTTCAAATAAGGTAAATAATTGGATAATAAACGTTTTTATATACAGCACGAACAGATCCTTGTCATTTGATTCGTGGAACACCTGTCACATGTTATTCTTTATTTTGCCACGCATAATGCCGTGGCGTTCAAAAATTTAATAAAGAAGTCACATTTATGGATAATTATAGGACGCTTCGCAGCGTCGTTTCAAAAATAATCCTTCCCCGCCGGTTTGTCCATACGAGGTGCGGTCGTGTCACAGTGGACAAGATTGATTTCTTCATGGAATCATCCACGTTGTTCAGAAGCGGATTATGGAATTTTCGGAGTATGTCCATGTATTCTCTGCCTTTTTGGTGAAAAAATATTTAAAGCGAAAAGGATCTGTGTGTGAGTTATATAAAACAAATATTAAGTGCATTTCGTTCATTCACTGTCAAAGAAAATAATCACTCAGTGAAATCTGCTTTTTCCGTTTCACTTGGCTTCACCTTGTGAAATGGAAAAGTCTAGATTTCACAGAGTGATTATATTCTGCGACAAAGCAATGACATGCATCCTATATTTGTATAATATCTGAGGCAAGCAGCATTTGCTGGAATCCAGACCAACATATACTCACGTCTTTAACTTTTGGACTAAGTGGACCGTTTGTCATGACGGGTTCCGATGGCTTGGGTGTTGGTACATTGGGTGCGGGTTGTGATGTTGGCACTCTTTCTACAGGCTCAGCGACTGGTGTCTGCAATGACTTCTGCTGCTGTGTCTGTTGCTGCTGCTGCTGATGTTGCTGCTGCTGCTGTTGTTGCTGCTGCTGCTGCTGCTGCTGCTGTTGCTGCTGCTGCTGCTGCTGCTGCTGTTGTTGTTGTTGTTGCTGCTGTTGCTGCTGTTGTTGTTGTTGTTGTTGTTGCTGTTGCTGCTGCTGCTGTTGTTGCGTGACCTGGGCAGGCGTTGGGGCCGTTGAGAGTGTGGAAGCTGCCACCGCTGGGGCGGCTTGGCTTGGGATGCTATTGGAGGCGAGAGTTTGCTCTATGTGGTCGATGGAGTTTTCCAGGGATGACATGTTAAACGCTGGAAGAAAAAGAGACTGGTTTTAGCCATCATAAAAGATAAGACCACAGTATAACTTTTTATACAAATTTGAAACTTTCCACAGCGGGAATATTCAGTAACAAGCACCCGAGTTTAACCCTTCAGAGAACTTTGGAAACGGCTTGTACCAAAATTCCCATAGTGGCCGCAAACGATTGCAAGATCCGACCTACTTCCATTCAACCAAAAGGGTTAAAGTAAAGATCATGTCCTGAATTTCTGTTTCATATTAATTTCTCAGACACTTTTACAAGAAACAATTGTGTCAAAAACTTGACAATATTAGCCAATCCTGGGCATATGGTGATGATTATACAAAATGAATGGTCTCTAAAGGTGATAACACAAAAAGAACTTCTGAGCCGAACACAATTTTTAAAGATTTATAAAAGGGTTTGTCAGGGGATATTTTGGGGTTTGATTATAGAATCTTGTTCAAATCAAAACATATTAAAACTTTCTTCAAACGAAATCCTCCATAGATTAGTATGATTTGATGAGATTTTTGTTTGTTTGTTACAATGTGACATGACAATCAAGCATGAAAACCTTTGATTGTCATACATCATCACAGAGTGGTTTCTGTCTGCAGGAAAGGGAAGCCAGAGCAGATACAGTGGGGAGTTCTGCGCTGGGGCATGCCTGCAACCTACAATAATATTGAGATTTGAATAAATAAACTAAGGATTAAAAAAAAAAAAAAAAAAACACACAATTTTGAAAAGTATTTTCAGTTTTCTGTAACACTAAAAATAAAGAAATAAAAGAGCAAATCAGCTGATCCACTGCATACCTGAATGGTCTATTAATGCAAGGCTAATCCATTATCACATGAAATCATTGTAACAATTGTGTTCGCCCAAAAACGCTTTCCACCGGTAAACTGTTTTTTTCTCAATTTTAATTTTATGTTTTTCTTTTAAACATCTGTAAGGCAGGTGGAGTCGTCTGATTTTGCCAGTTTCGCCTTCAGTCAAGTTTAACAAGACTCTGAATTGGCGACTATGGCTACAGCTACGACTGTTGTTAGGGGTGTTGCTTAGGGTGTCCTATACTTCAACGCATGACGCAGTGATCAAGCTGTAGCCGTAGCTGTAGCCACCAATTCGGACATGGCCTTTCTGTCCAAAGCAGATACAATCTGACTGAATATGGATGATTTGCAATACAGTGTGCCCTCTACAGTTTGCTCAGGAGAGGCCCTTTTTGCAGTGCATCATAGGAAATGGATCGCAGATACAATCTGACTGAATATGGATGATTTGCAATACAGTGTGCCCTCTACAGTTTACTCAGGAGAGGCCCTTTTTGCAGTGCATCATAGGAAATGGATCGAGTCGTCCCACAGTGCGTACCACACAGTATCTCAAGTTCATTAGCTGTTTGTAAAGCAGCAAGATTGTATTTTTCTACGTCAACGCCACAAGATGGTATATTTTGTAATGCTGGTGAATGTTTTTCACAATCACGCCAGACATATAACGGACCCAAACTGCCTGTATGGTGATGATTGTTTTTAGTCAACCGCTGTTGGGTACAATGGCCTGTCCGAGGTAGAGGGCGCACTGTATTGAGAATCTCTGGAATGAACGACAGAGTTTGACCATACCTGGATGGGGCCCGTTGAGGTCTGGTCTTGGCTGCTGGGTGTTGTTGTTTTGTAGCTGTGTTGTTGGCTGTGTGTGGGACGGCGTATGTACCGGCGGCTGAGAAATAATTCTTACTTGCCCTGTTGAACCTTCATGTCAAAAAATTCCAGAAAAAAATTCAATACAAATTCACTGAAGATACAAACTTATATTAATTCCTTAAACCCTTCAACTCTTTATAACATTTTTGAGGGAGTTGACCAACCATAAGAAAACCATTCAACTGCACGGGTTGTTTATGGTGGCACAACAGCAAACAAAACTAGATGTTACCTTGTGTTTGCTGTGTAAATGGTTAATCTCATTTTGGGTGGCCTAGTGGATATAACGATTGGTAAATCAAATCTACTTGAAACAAATCAAACCAGGAATTGCATGTATTTACAATCGACGAGAGAATTTCATTCCAGATTCTTTGCCTTCTACCTTCTTGTTACAATGTGATTTGACCATCAAGCATGAAAACCCTTGATTGTCGTACATCATCACAGAGTGTTTTCTGTCTGCAGGAAAGGGAAGCCAGAGCAGATACAGTGGGAAGTTCTGCGCTGGGGCATGCCTGCAACCTACCATACATCTCCTTGTGGTTTTGTACATAAACGATTTCATGATATTAAAAACAACTCGCATCGAAAACTTGTTGAAACAGCTCATATGAGCAGAATTAAATTAATGTTATATTTTTAAAGAAACAACGTACAAGTAAATGCCCAAAACATTTGCACAGCTCCAATGTGACTGATTGCGCTTATTTTAAATAAGTGGGGGTTGTGGTTTTAGCGTGATGAGAGATGGATTTTTTAGTCAAAGAAAAGGTGGCTTGGAGAAAAGCCAGCTATGGTTTTCCTTAAGATATTAATCTCTAAACATTGTTTCCAGGCGTTTTAGAGAGAGCCACGTCAGAAATTCCATCTTCGCGAGGGCAAGGCCAATTTCATTTTGCAAAGAGCACTTCCATTGGAGAATCTGAAAGCCTATGGGAAACTTTTGAAGGGGCATCGAGGCCAAGACTTGGGGCAACAGAGGCCATGGGAGATGGATGAAGAGGAAATGTTTTGTGTCACCTTGTGAGCTGCTGGAATTCTGTTGTGCCCCTGCTGCTACTGCATAGGCAGGACCTGACGGCGGTTGTGCTATTGCATGTTGTGTTGATGGCACCGGTAAGCTGTGGAAAATATCGTTTACCCGAATCCCTGGGTCAGCACTGGAAAATATACATCACTCAAACATCAAAAAAGCAACAATATCTGCAACATTTTAGTGTTTTGCCTCCCAGACAGAAGGGAACAATCATGTAACCAATAAATGTAATTAATTAGTGGTGAATTAATGGAAGAAGTCTTCATTCTAACTTCTTGTTACAATGTGATTTGACCATCAAGCATGAAAACCCTTGATTGTCGTAGATCATCACAGAGTGTTTTCTGTCTGCAGGAAAGGGAAGCCAGAGCAGATACAGTGGGAAGTTCTGCGCTGGGGCATGCCTGCAACCCAGATTATTATTTCTTTTAGGGTTTGTAAATATTTTTTACCGTTGTCTGTTTTCTTAGCACAATAGGACTGAAAACAGCTTCATGTGTCCCACTGTGACTGAGTGGAGCCACTGATAAATATTTTATCGAAATTCATCAATACGCTGAAATAAAACACTACATTCATTCGTGGGGAAAAACATTTGTAAAAATTTCTGAAATATGTTTGGTATTAGGCCAAATAAAAAAAAATACCAGTTGATCGTCCTGATTTTTCCAAAAAGAGGAGGATGAGGGACTTTTTATTTTTTAATTATTATTTTTTTTCCAAGATGGCCGCCAAGTATTTCAATTCAAACAGGCCACCAATTCTTCAGTTTGAAATCACCGCTAACTTTCTTTATATCTATTTGTTGCATGAGGTAAGTTTACATCAAAAATTAAAATATATATGTCAAGGGTGGATTAAAAATACAAACAATTTTTAATTTATTATTATTTTTTTTTTGGGAAAAAAAAAAAGGATGCAGCCTCAAAAAAGGATGCGGGCGGGGACGATCAACTGGTATTTTTTTTTACTTGGCCTTATTACTTAATTATTTATTTGACAACATAGTTGAAAAGTGGCAGCTAGACACGAAAATGTTCCAAATTACAAATATATTAGTATCCGAATGCCACTTTATCATTCATTGTAAAATAAACAGTAACTTATTTACTAAAATGTGATATTGCTTTTGGTAACGTAAGGCCACGAGAATGAAAGTTATAGATTTGCGTCCACCGCCCGCATGCCTAAAAAGCTACCGCACAAAAATTTTCATTATTTTAAAAAATTTCATTATAAAAAAAAAAAATCCCTTTTATAACAGAAATTCTGTTCCAAATCGCCCACAGCGGAAAGACGATCTATTTACCACGTAAATGCAGCTATTTAACAGTATCATCGCTTGCCGTAGTCTTGGTGCAAGACGTTGTTGTTCATTATCACGCAACTATCCCGATCACGCAACTATCGCCCCCGCGCATAATGACTATCGGGCGCTGTTGGGAAACTTCCAGATATTAACCACCACACATATCCCATCGCACTCACGGATTCCCGACTTCCAGAAGACGCCCTCTATCGGTGGAATAGTCGCGACACGTATAGTGTTGTTGAGTGCATGTTTTGTAGGCCCTATGGTTTTATGGTTTTACTAACTCAACAAGAATGTCTTGCACCAAGACTAGCTATGCCGCATTATTGCCGCCGTTGCTTGTACATGTTGTGAGTTCAGTTGTATTGAATTTGTAAATAAAACACGACGGTCATTAAAAAATAATGAATAATGAATAATGAAAAAAAGCCTCATGTGTTTTCATAAAAGTCCGGACACAAATCTATAACTTTCATTCTCTTGGCCTAACAAAAAAAGTGGCAGTCGAATACAGAAACTCACCCCCCCCCCCAAAAAAGAAAAAAAAAAAAAAAAAAAAAAAGGAACTAATTTTCAACCTTTTGAAAATATTCAATGTAATTACTCCATTCCAAATAACCCTACAATAACTGGATTTTATAGAAGTGCATTAATTACCTTCATCCTTCATATTAGTTCTCCATTGTGTTGATTTTTAACTCATGCAACAAATGGTTGCATTCTTAACACTGTGCATCATGTAAGTCATAATCCCAGACACCCTAATACCAATTGCACTGGCTAAAAGCAGCCTAAGAACCAGACTAAATGAAAGGAAGTGAGCCCTCTATTGACCACCAATGGCTCTATTCAGTTAAAGGTGACAGTTGGGAAAAAGTATGTAAAAAAAGAGGAAAGTATAAAACAGTGAAAGTTTCTCAACTAGATGATTTTGGAACTTTTTATTGGGTAATATAACGTAATATTTTTTTTGTTTCACAGAGTATCAAACAAGAGGCAACAGGACAACAGTTTTTTGAAAATGTTACATTGTGTGGGGAACATTATCAGGCAGAACTTTGACAAACTTTCTACGAAGCAAGCCTCTAAAAAAAAATGGCCACATGCTTGGGTAATTTCGAAAAACTTATGCATCTAAACTGCTTTCACATGTAACATTAATTAACCCTCGCAGTGCCATGTACTCAAAATGAGTACAATTAAATAAACTACATTACTACTTTATTTTTATTTTTTTAATTGCAATAATAAAGTTCTAGAAGACAGTGACTGCAAGGCTAACTCAAGTTCAAAGCTGACTTCCCAAACTTTATTTTGATCACAACTTGAACTTTCATAAAGGTCATTTTAAGAACAAGTGGTGTACTGTAACAAAATTGAATAGGGAGTCAGGATTCTAAACCAAACATCAAAACTCACCTGTTTGTTTTACTGAGACTACTCTTGTTCGTGACGGACTGATTTATTGTAGTAACCCCTGATGGCACACTGACATTGGTTGCACTCGGTGTCGATGCTGCTCTGACTATTATCGGCCGATTCGACGACTGCGATGACGATGATGTTGAACTTGCACTTTTGCCCCCCTTCCTTGGTGATGATGACGACTGTGTTGGGTAGAGGGAATGAACAAAATCACATGAACAAAATCACATGAACAATTCCCTAGTATATGATAGTTTATAGAAACCAGAGGTGTGACTGAAAGTATCTATCAGTATCCTCTTTTCTGGTAATGATGACCTCATGTCATCACTGTTTTCATGAAAAACCATATGTGACGGGCTCTACGAAAATGAGTCGCTTGTCGCACAACCCACTTTCAATTACGGGGCAGTTGAGTGTTGGTAGGGTGAAACAAAAATTGAAATAAAATTTTGTGATAAAACGGTTTCTTGCCTCTTAAGGGTCTATCTTTTCATAATTCTTAAATAGAAACTTTTTGTTGTTGTTGATAAACATGAATAAAAACAGTTTTTAATGACCCTTTTGTTCCTATTTTGTACTTTACAAGACATTGTAAATGTCTCCCTTTAATTTATTTCAGATATGCAAATAAGGTCATTTGTAATTAGTTTTGAAAGTATTAAAATTGCATCGTCATGTGAATACACTAATAAAACTTCCTTCAAAATTTCAAGTCTGTAGCAATTGAGGAACATTGTGGTATCTATGAACTCTAAACAAAATAATAGTATTTCTCTTTTGACATCAATATTTGATTTTTTTTTATTAAACGGGCCGTTTTTCATTAGGGGTTATTTTCAGATATCGACATAATTTGTTTTTCAAAAGGTCATAACTTTTGAACCAAAAATGACACAAGCGTGTAAGAGATGTCAAAATTAAGCTTGTTGTGTGCTCTTTACAGCCATGTATAAAACTCAAAAGTGAATACACCGATCCATTAAGCCACGCCCATTTCTCATTGACCAATCACAACCGCGAAATCTGATCACCATTTGAGCCGTTTGGTGATCTTTGCACCAATGGTGATCGGGTTTCGCGGCTGTGATTGGTCAACTCGTAAGGAGGCGGGGTTTAAATGGATCGATCTATTGTCCCCCCCAAGTGACTCATTTTCACAGAGCCCGATAAAATAACAAATTTTAACCCTCATGGAGAGAAGACAAAGAAGGAAGTTATATATTTAGATGGGGGTGGAAACCCCCTGAAAATTATTCTAGGGATGGACTGAAAAACCAATCTACAAAGTGCTCCCAGCAGGATTTGAACCAGGATCCTAGAGGTGAAAAGATATCACTACTCCAATCCGACCGCATATGTACAGAATGTTCCACTTTGGAATTTTACAGGCTCTCTACATCATTTCATTTCATTTCATTTAGTAACAAGGTCTGTGTCTTTCTAATACCTGAAATGGAACAGACCTTTCTCATGGCGAGGCCATCTTCATTTTCTCCTGCTCAAATAAATGTAATCAAACCAAACTGGAGGTCTCAGACCTGCCAACCTTGTAATATTTTTTTGAGTACCACATTAGCGCGGCGGCATTAAAACCAGAAGCCCGTGCACGGCGGCATAACCCAGAAGCCCAATCAGAAAAAATAAATAACCAGTTCGACTGTTGGCACTGTATGTTCCAATTGCCTAAAGTAGTTTAAGAAAAAATAAAAAATAAAAATAAATAAAAATTATATTAAAACAAAATGGCCAGGGGTTTCCCTACGGGCGGTGAGCCCATTTTGACTGATTTCTATTCCAATAACATATATTAATTTCTATGAAAAGCACTGTTGAACAATGTTCCTAAATTCTTAGTAACTTACTCGGCATGCAAATAACTTGACGACAATAATAATGCAAAAGGTTCCATCTTTTCTTTGGTTGCCCAGTAAACGGACAAGCGAAAGCCTACCGTAGAATTTTCCAGTTCCACTTCAATTCATCATTTGTTTCTCTTATAAAAAGATCACAGGCCATTAAATTCCCATTATTCTCCCCTAATAAAAGTAAAACTAACAGAAACGATGTATAAATCTGACACTTCGATCGGCGTCCATGTTTGGTTTGAACTTGTAGTCATAACGTATAATTCACACGTGCGTTGTGTGCATGTACATCCATGCATACGGCCATACAATGTACTGTAAAAGATTGACCGAAACTGGATTGCGCCATTCCCACCCCCTTTGTTACGCATTGGTTTATTAGTTTTCCAGCGGGAGTAAGAATTTAAAATATAGTTCAAGCACAACCTCTTTTTTATCAAAGCGCATAATGATCACCCAGATGCAGGGTGTCTTTGTTCAGTTGTTTTTGCACTTGGGGTCGAACGAATGACAGTTGAAGAAATTGAGAACAAAATTGTCTGTTCGTGCTGAAGTTTTTAAAACACCGCGATATACATTTTGCGTCTTTTGCGTATTTTCTGCATATATCTCGTACCACCGTACTCAGATGTAAAAATGCATGCATGGTACGCAAAATGCGTACAGGTTGGCAGGTCTGTAGTCTGGTTCCTGTACAAGGAATATTAGCATCCATTTCTGTAATTTGATACAGGGAGGATGACCAAGATGGTGGCAGTATGATAAAGGTCTATTGTTCCTCTTTCAAGAAAATCTGAGGTTGAAGGACGATGAATCCAAACCAGAAGTCAGGAAAAAATCCTGACAAATCACAGGCCTGTATGGTAAAATGACAAGAGGACTACTTACTTCACTATCCGTGGATCTCGTTCTCTTCTTCACATCGTCATCGTTCTTATCTTTGGAATGGTTTGAGCCTGGACTTGGTAATAACGTCGGCGAGATACTGACGGGCGTGTCCCCAGAGGTATTGGTCATTACATCATCATCTGGTGAGGTGGCCAATAACTGGTTACTCACTGTAAAAGAAAAAGTCAACACAAATGGTAATAAAAAAGCTGTGTTTTAACCATGTTGTTTTACACTCATAGGTACATGTAAAACTACAAGTAACTAGTGTATTCGTTAAAAGAACCAAACAAAAGGAAGCTTGGTTGGAGTAAACAAGAGATTTTATTGCAAAATAATTTTTGCATATACATGCGGACTCAAAAACAATCTAGCGGACTACCCAAAAGGTTTGGATCACCATTTCGGTCGGTGAGTGAAGGCCTGAGACTTCACGGAGGCAAGTCATTGCCTTGGTACTCTTTGACATGTTCCAATAGAAATTCACAATTTCCTCACAGAGGTGCCTTTTACCAAGGAGAAAATGTCTTGGTGCCCTTGACCTTTCAAGAACGAAGCATCAGGCCTGGGAGTGAAAATAAATGTTAAAGGCACCTGGAAATAGATTATTATTTTTTTTTAATATAAGAGTATATGTATATTAACAATAAAACAATTTTTTGAGTAATTGTTTGTCAGTATTTATATGTTAAAAAAATAGATAAAGTTGTTTGGGGGCGACTCCGCCCATCCCTTTTTGTGACGTCAATCGAGGAAGACTTCGCCTCGATTGAACATCGACCCCACTCGAACTTGCCTGCATTTACGTTGTATATACACGTGCAAGTAGTGAGATTGTACGTTTCGTTTGGTTATCCAAAAGGGGGGGTTTTCTTGCATTTTTCCAGCGAAAATTGCTGCTGGATGCAGCAAAACGACTAAAGATGGGGTCAGCCAGCATTTTTTTCCTGCAGATCCCAAATATAGGCAGTTACGGGCATCGAAAGTTAGGCTAACGAGGGCAAAGTGGTCCGGTCCGACGTCGTTTTCAGCGCGCGCTATGCAGCGAACACTTGGATAGCCCGGGGATTTTTTCGTTGGTAGTAGTGTGCAAGGGAAGTTGCAGTGAAGCTTAGGTTACCAGCGAAATGTTTCTGGTGGAAAAACAATACCTCGTATTATCCGTGTTCTCGTTATGACCATGCTCGTATCTTCCGTTTTTAAGACATAGAAACGCGCATGGGACAGTTCGGGACCGGTGAAAAACCTCGTATAAACTGGCGTCTCGTATTAGTCGACTGTACACTGTCCTAGGATTGCATTGGGTGGTGACGTCCGAATACGAAAACGCATCATACTGATCAGGTACCCAGACGTAATGTACGGGGCCAGACTACACATTTTCTCCTGCCTCGATTGACGTCACGAACAGCGCCATGTAAAGGGGGGCCTATTTTTTAATTTGTAATTAAAAGAAAAATACAATTTTTTAACCTTAGTAAATTGTTTATTCACATTCCACTCATAAAAATGTATATATTAATGACAAAAGCTTTATTTTGAAAAAATACCACTGCCAGGTGCCTTTAAGAGTAATTCCTAAAATACTTACATTCATCTTCGATGTCAAGGTCATCATAGACAAACTCATTCTCTTCAAAGTCTGGTTCTTGCGATGAGTCAATGTAATACTCAACATCATCCTTAATTTTTTTGATCTGGAAGACAAGACACCAGACCAAGATGTATTTAAGTCATCTTGATCATGAATGCTATGTTTCCAGGGGTAACAAAAACCAACTTAAAAGGGCAACCTTCCATTAAACCAACACTTCCATTCACTTCTATAGAGAAACTAGGTTTCAAAGGTATTGTACAGGATTGGTTGAGCTGACAAAATAGTCCCAGACAGTGTTCATGTTTTGTGTGATCAACCATTATACATGAAATAATAACCCTGTGAAAATTTGGGCTTTATCCATTGTGTGAGTTAGCGTTTCTAGCTTGTTGATGTGAAACCTGTGTTTTTCAGGAGAAAATAGTGAAAAACCATGCTGGATTTTCAACAACTGAAATCAGCTGTTGCATTTTTTAGGTTTTCAGTTTTCTCGAATATGACTTCATTTCTACCGGAAAAAAACATTTTCAGTATGAACTTCATAATCAGTTAGCTTTCAGACTAAATTTAAAGAATGATGTTTTTAACTCTACCAATCATAACCTTTAACAGAGTAAAATCAAGCAAAATATTAAGTTTCATAATCAAAACCTGCTACTTAAAAAAAAAAATGTGATGCACCTCTAACCTCTGCATATATACCACATATCGATTAACTTTTATTTTTGGGGCAAAAACTTCCCTCTGACAAAGATCATAGTTCTTAAAAGGTTAAAGCTCAAAGTGGTACTGCAGGCTCAGAGTTCCCTTGTCTAATCAAATGTGAGGCGGCCGACCTAAACGGCCAACCTTGTTATTTTCAGGGAAAACCTTGCTCCTTATTTACCGTGACCATAAGACGGTGAGGCCGACTGACCTGATCAACTTCTATCGTACTGTTATCCAGCATCCTCATTAGCGTTTCTAGCTTGTTGATGTGAAACCTGTGTTTTTCTAGCCACATCTGGAGCTCCTCTACTCTGTCTTGCTTCTGAAAAATGGCAACATGAAATCCCACAAACAGGTCAACAGATATCTACCTATCAGACATGCAACTTTGTAATAGACCTTATGAATCTAATGTCATTTGAGTAGGCGCCCTCGCCTACAGGTCATAGTGAGATTGTTCATTGGCCAGTCCTGTGCGCCGCGCTTACAATTCTGCGTGTTTCCATTGTTTCACCATCGGTTTACCTCTAAGATAGCAGCTGGATGACGTCAATGCATAAGATCCATTGATCAAATGATGCGTGTTCCACTAATCACATCACAAGAATCCGTGTGTGCGGTGTATAACATGAATAATCATTCAAAAAGATAGTTAAGAAATGTAACACTTTTATATAAACAGTCCCTAATAACCAGGCCTGGAATTGCACATAGGCCATGGCCCCCGTTTCCCCTGGTCTGCGCCTTGGTGCTCCTTAAAAAGTTTCCCTTAGACTTGAAGATTTTTCCAATGAAAGTGCCCTTTGCAAAATGAAAATGGCCCTGCCCTCTCAAAGATGAAATTCCAGGCCTGAATAACTATTAGAAAAATTAAATTTTCAATTTGACTTACATCTGCTGGTACTTTCCTTTTCTTGGAGTTGGACAGAATGCCTTCAAGTTCACATTCGAACTGATCCACTTGAATGTTGAGTGATTCAATGCAGTGCGCTAGCCACATTGTGATGTCATCTTTCTCCTTCTGGGCGGGATCAATCTTCGTTGCCAACCCCAGCCCTTCCTTGGAGTACGCTTTTGTTTTCGTCTCCCTCTCCACAACTTTGAATCTTTCCATTTGCTGCACACAGGACAAGGAAAGTAAATAAATTGTCGTAATGATACTAATAACCCATTAGGTGCCACAGACTGCCACTGCAGAAACTGATCAAGGTTGAGACCCTTATCTCTTTTAGGCCTGAGTGACTGGTGAAATTCACTACACGCAGTAGTCGCGCATCAGTTAGTCGCCAAACTTCCAAACTTTGGGTCCAGAATGCTCCACAGTTTTGAAAAATCCTGAGAACCAATACTATAAAAAAGCAATCTTTTTCAATGTTTTAAAATGCTAACTTTCTCTTTTCAGAGCAACTTACCGTCTCTATGAGTTTCCTGTTTTCTAGCAGCGTTCTCTTATCTTTGATTTCATTTGATGCAGCCCATGTTTTAATCTGGTCTCGTAGCCGCTGGAAAAAAAAAAATATCAAGTAATAATCCACAAGGGAAATAAATGAAAAAATTTAAAAAACCAAATGCACATAAAAAAGATCTTAGCATCTGCAATCATAAGGATTAAACCTCCTACTTTTGTTAATATTTTCCAGTGAATTGTCCAATCATTTGAAACTACTCAAAAGCAAAGATTGCATATGGTGGCACCTCTGTGCAAATGTGTACTGTATGGATGCAAATAACACTAAATATCATAATGCAGGCTGGCATAGTTTTATCTGTCATTCATAAATACCCCAGACAGTTTCGCTATTCCTATTGGTGGAGAGCACGTCACGTGGGGGTGTTTAAACGGCTGATAAAGACATAGCTGGAGCTGTTTAAGACCGGTTGTTTTCGGATAGCATTTGTGCGGGTTAGCCCACAACCCCATTCTCAGGGGAGATCGATCTCGCCGCGCCATTTTAGTCCATGGACACGAGGGTGCGTTACTACGCGCACAATGCATATCCGAAAACTGTCTCACGTACAGAGCTCAAGGACGTCGGAAAACAGATAAGTTTTTACAGAGTTTCCTACTTTATTACGCCTTTTAACCAAAAGGGCATTTATGAATGGGAATAAAAGGGTAGCGACTCGTTCTTAAACGGCCGTTTAAAACCTTGCAGGGTCGTGGCCGTGCGATAAAGGCCCTCGCCTTCGGCTCGGGCCTATATCGCACGGCCACGACCCTGCCGGTTTTAAACGGCCGTTTAAGAACTCGTCGCTACCCTTTTATTCCCTTATTGAAAACCACAGAAGTTGATGTGAATGATCAGACAGTAGGCGTGTTAATCTTTTATAATGTTTGTCTTTATTGGTGAATCAAATCTAACGGAAACAAATCAAACCAGGAATTGAGTCTATTTACACTCAACAGAGGAACTTCCACCCAGATTCTTTGCCTTCTACCTTCTTGTTACAATGTGACTTGACCATCAAGCATGAAAACCCTTGATTGTCATACATCATCACAGAGTGGTTTCTGTCTGCAGGAAAGGGAAGCCAGAGCAGATACAGTGGGAAGTTCTGCACTGGGGCATGCCTGCAACTATGCACAGAACTAACTGTGTGTGTACCTTGTGGGTGCATTTCACTGCACGATAACAGGCCTAATGCTTCGTTTTTTAAAGGGCAAGAACACCAAGGCGGTTTTTTTTTCTATGAGGAAACTGTAAATTTCTATTGGAACATTTTAAGGGGCACCAACCGAGGCAATGACCGGGGCAACTTCGGCAGTTGCCTCTGTTGCCTGCGTGAAATATCAGGCTTGCTGATATCGTATTGCAGGAAGGCCAAACCACACTGAATGACATTGACAATGAATGCTGTTAGACAGTAAGATGGTTTTAACTGAATTTCACTGCTAAATTTTTCCCTTTCAGGACAAAAATTTGAACAGATAAATCAACAACTCCGCATGGGCATGGACAGGTGTTTCCAAATAGAACTACCCTTGGAGCATCATTGGTATTGACGCCTTGCACTAAAATCACATGCAGATACTGTCTGCCACGCTAACCATTTTGGGAGTCAAATTGCTTGTTAAAATTATGGAAAGGTTATAAACGCGGTGTTGCTTAAAAGTGCATTAGACTGTTTAGACAGACTACACTGGTGCAATGGACGGCCGAATGTTAGTAAAACATTCAATTGTGTTAACAGATGTTGTGACCAAATCCAACTTTTCTGCAAACTTTCAATTAAATACAAATACATCCCATGATTGGTTGCTTTGTTTCCAACAAATTCAACACTGTTTTTGAATTATTCTGTAATATGGTTACAAAACTGTGGCTATTTGTTTTTGCTTTGCATTTTGGCTTCCCATAATTGTCCAACCTTGGTTGGCGAAAACTCAGTCTGTGACGTTGGAATGGAAAGGTCTATAAAGTATAACACATGGGGACACTGACTCCCAAATGGCGCAACCAAGATTATTGATATGACGACGTCGGGTGAATTAAGTCAAGACGGTCCATGCTTTAACATCCATTTGTTGATTTGTTGATGACACCAAAACACGTACCATCCACTCCTCAGAGACAACTTTATAGGTTTAACCTCAATTTCAAGAAAGTAAGAGACAATACTCCCAGGACTCTTACCTGTAATTTCTTGATCTCTTTCTTGAGATCTGCCTCATATTTCTCCTTCTGATTACTGTTGGTTGCATTATGAACCTGCACATACAAATAAAAATCAATGCAAGAGGTGCACTTAAAAATCAATGCTTTCAATATTTTCTTGCCTTGGTTTACCGGTAAAAGTCAACTTGTCTAATTGTGAGTCTCAAGACCAAATGCTACAAACACGTGTCCATCACTCTCTTGACTCTATTCAAAGAACTTTCACAAGTTGCGATTCTCATGGAAAAGGCAACGATCATGTCTCTTTTAACTTACAGGATTTGCCAGCCTGATACTTTATTCTTTTAAGGGCAAGACAGGTTTTGCTTGATAAAGGGCACCTTTATAAGTAAAATTAAATGCACACCTTACAGTAGTAATGTCCAGAGCATGTGAAGTATCAGGACTGGGGTTGCTTTTAACTTTCTAATTGACTAAATAGAGGGACCAGTTTGCTTGTTGTTTCACTGGAGTGCAAGCTTTTCCCACAAGTCCGTTTATAATGATTGTCTTTATTGGTGAATCAAATCTATCGGAAAAAAATCAACCAGGAATTGAGTCTATTTACATTCAACAGAAGCACTTCCACCCAGTTTCTTTGCTATTTACCTTCTTGTTACAATGTGACTTGACCATCAAGCATGAAAACCCTTGATTGTCGTACATCATCACAGAGTGTTTTCTGTCTGCAGGAAAGGGAAGCCAGAGCAGATACAGTGGGAAGTTCTGCGCTGGGGCATGCCTGCAACTGTGCACAGAACTAACTGTGTATGTGTGTAACTTGTGGGTGCATTTCACTGCACGATAACAGGCCTAATGCTTCGTTTTTTAAAGGGCAAGAGCACAAAGGCATTTTTTGTTCTATGAGGAAACTGTGAATTTCTATTGGAACATTTTAAGGGGCACCGACCGAGGCCGTGATCAGGGGGGTAACAGCGGCAGTTGCTTCTGTTGCCTGCGTAAAATATCAGGCCTGCTGATATCGTATTACAGTTTGCTTGTTGTTTCACTGGAGTGTAAGCTTTTCCAACTAGTCTTTAATAAATTACGGTTCTCCTTCAACACTGTCACTTGTACGGGTCTTCAACACAAAGCCATCTGAACAAGTTTTGCAGGCAGTAGTTTAAATATTGTTTTGAAAAGCATTGAGGACCAAGTCAGCAGGACCACTTAGACCAAATTTTTACTGGTCCTCAGGTGTTGTAACTAGTGGGCCACCATTAAGGTAGAACACCGACCTTGCCATAGTAGTACTGGGTTCTTATAAATCAGTCATGAGGTTTGCCTTTTTTGAGAACAAACAAAGAATGTAATGTTTTTTTCCTGAAGTGAATCTAATTATCATCAACAAAACAACAGACTCAATGTACAGGCCTGATGTTTCAGTTTTGAAATGGCAAGGGCACCAAGGCGTTTTCTCCTTGGTAAAGGGCACCTCTATGAGGAAATTGTACATTTCTATTGGAACATTTCATAGGGGCACTAAGGCAATGATGACCAGGGCAATGGAGACAATTGCATTCGCTGCCTCTGTGACAAATCAGGATGTAGCTCATGTTGAATTTATCTGCACCTTAAGAAAAAGACTCACCTTTTGCCAAATATCTTCAAAAGTCTCCACTCCTTCAGTCACCTTCTTCAAGCACCTTTCAATTTCACCTGATGAGCAAAAAATTAACATCATTGCGAGATTAATCAAAACAAATTGAAAACATCTGTAGCAGGTAAAAATGGTTTGAGAATACAATCAATACATACTACATGGCACCAAATGTCATACAGTGTAGTTTAACTACTCCGCTCTTGACACTTGTGTCCTTCAGCAAGACACTTGACCATTATTGCTTTGTCCTTTGGATGGGACATAAAGTTGTAGGTCTCGTGTGTTGTGTACTGCAGTGCACGTTAAAGTAACCAGTACACTAACATTAAGAGAGGGGGGTTTGGAGTGGTGTTTCTGGCATAGTTGGCGCATTAAGTTTGTGCCACAGCACCTTGTTAACCGTTACACAGATGTGGGTGTTATAATTCCAAATGTAGCTCTGCCTACATGTACAAATAATAATGAGCGATTTGGGACTTTAAAAGTTGACAGGAATCAATAACGTACACAAGGGAGGATTTAACAATTAGTACTTAGTAGCCATATCACAGGTCATTAGCTCCATTTTGTCAATACCAAACACAGCTCAAAACCAGTATACAACATATGTCAACTATTGCTGGATAGCTGGATGTACCCAAGTCTATCTCTTTGTCAACAGCAACATTTTGTACAGGCCTGGAATTTCATCTTTGAGAGGGCATTTTCATTGGAAATCTTTAAGTCTATAGAAAGTTTGGATGGGGCACCAAGGACAAGACCAGGGGTAATAGGGCCTGTGGCCTCCATGTAATTCCAGGCCTGTTTGTATATGGTGTACATTAAACACAGCTCAAAACCAATACACTATTGCTCGATGTACCCAAGTGTACCTTTTCTTAAGCTACTTCCATGAAACTTTATTCGTGATACTTTTCATAAAGTCCCATAAACCGAAACAGATTTTCTAAACATTGCCTTCCTCAAACCTTCCAACAAAGATTGATAACACCTTAATCCTTACAGGGATACAGTTTTGAAAGCTCATAATCAGATTACTGTTAACAGTTTTACATATGTCAAACATAGCTAGTCTCTTGTAAAACTGGTTGACGTTATGTACAACATGGTATTATCAGTGGAGGGCATGTTGAAGTGTTAGGGGAAGCCACATTAATTTCTGCCCAATGAGGGCCCAGAGTTAACCACATGGCAGGGAAGAGGAAACATTAATTACTGTTGATGATTTTCAGCTGCAAGTACAAAACACTGGCATGATATATTTAGACACAACTGTTTACTCGGGAGGGCAGAATTATTTCGTCAATAAAGTCACAGACGTGTTGATTCGTGGATGAGCGGTCACGCGTATCAAACTCAAGCTCTGGTGTTTCTGATCAGCAGAGTCTGGGTTCGAGTCCTGGTCTTGACACTCGTGTCCTTAAGCAAGACAGTAGTGCTTCGTACTTTGAATTGGATGTAAAGCCGTAGGTCCCGTGTGTTGTGTGATACATAAGAGCCCAGTACACGTATTGTTTTAAAGAGGCACGATTCACCCCAGTGTTTCTGGCATGGTCGGCAGTTCCATGCGCAGAACCGACCCTGCCATGCCTGCCTGTGTGACACCTGAGAAGGGTTGGGTTGTTGGTGCAGTGCCCATCAAGATAAGACAATATGTTATTAGAACTATGGCACATACAGTTACTTGACACATTCCTTAGGTTTCGGGCAGTTTACTTTCACCTTTCTCAATGAGGAGAACCTATTCGTACTATGCAACCAGTGTCCATGGTCTGAAGATGGGTATCAACTCTCAAGCTCTCGCTCATTGCTACCTACATGTAATTTACCCGGAAGCCTCTAAAACCTCTTGTACATCATTCATTGCTGAAATCTTATCAGGTAGACTAGTTTCGTACCTGGAATTTGAAAGACCTGCACAAATTAAAAAACGACTTGGGATTGAACAAAGACAAATTGACTGAAGTAGGAGTTGAACTAGCGACCTCCAGATTAACATGCCAGCGCTCTACAAACCGAGCTGTCTAGCCGTATGTTGGTGCTATCTCTATTTTATCAATATCTTTGTTCGAGGGGTGCCAGTCAGAAGCATTTAACTGTTAACTGCTGTTTAGCCAGGGATCGCACCCAAGTTTACAATACAACCTGGGAAGCGGCAGCCAGGAGATCACCTTAAGGGCACGTAACTTTTTATTTCAGATATCAATTAATAATGATTTCTTTATTTGATCCCAAATCATTTAGCCCCAAATCTTTGCCAGAATACCTATCCACAACAACAATTGCTTATCACAGGGTCAGGCATTCCAATCTTATCCAACTCCAAACAGTTTGATGTGGAGTGATATAGGAGAGGAAAAATGGGAGAATTTAGGCCACGAACAAAAAAAACTTCCTAGTCTGTAACGGGTTGGTCCATTCTGCTTTCATTAGTTGCTTTCATTAATTTTCTTTGTAAAAGGTCTCTGGATTGTCAACCGTCTTGCATGTGATGGTTGAACTTTCCAGTGACGAAGAACTGCATTTGCAGCTGCAAAGTGTGACTCAAATGTTGTTCACTTGGATGTCAATGCATGTATCTCCTACTGCTGCAATGTCAGTTGGCGTGAATATGCACCAAAAAACGATGTACAAAGTAAACATCAAAGCTGGACAAGAAACCATTCATGCTGTAATTTTCTCGTTCCCTGTTTGAGGGTCGGTCGTTTCATACACACAAGTCATTTCATCTCATAAGACCAAAGGCTTCCAACAGACTTCTGGAACAGCAACGGACTGCCTATCAATATTCTCTCTCACTCAGTAAGACTAGAGATGTATATTTCTGCATATTTGATATTTCTGGGTATTTTTTTTTCACATAATCTTAATCTCTTAGAACTTAAGTGAAGCCAATATTAGCGACAGCGAGCAGTCTTCGACGCCATCAAAGGAATGCTATTTCCTTTCTTTCATAATTAGCTTGGGTTTATAAAAGACTCGGGTACGAAACAAATTGGGTTTGAATAGTTGGGGTACAAAATGAATTGGTGCTTTACTTAACCTTACATTTTTACATTGACAATATTTCTTGCTTGTAAACCTCTAACTGAATTTACTGCAGGAACAGCAATTTGTGTATTCTTTAAATTTAAATCACCAGCTTTCTTTTCCCACTACTCTACAGGGGTAGAAAGACATCCGACATACCGGCGCCAAATGTAGCCCCTGGGTGAGCAAAAAAAGGACCGGCCCAGGGGCTGTCCTCCTGGGACTAGGGCTAGGGGCTTTACCCGAATTACACAATACAGTATTGTTTTTAAAGACAACACAAATTATCTTTAACTCACTCTCTCTCTCTGACTTTTTCCCTCTCTGTAGTTATTTAAGTTACAATTTTGACAAATAAGATCAATTGTTTTCAGTATTAATACCAACTTTATTCCAATGTGCGCGTGCGTGCGATGCCAGTCAATCACAAACACTACATGATGTTACGATCTAACATCCATCCGTCCGTCCAGGGAACGCTGAATGTTTATTGCGCTGGTAACAAAAAGCTGCACGCTGCGTCTGCTTACAGAGTGAAGAAAGGGGACCAGTGAGATAAGAAAATTAACTCTATTTGGCGGCGCGGTCGAGCCCATTTTTGAGCCCGCAAATCGATTGCGACACGAGTTGTGGACTGCCTGGTACCCGCTATATGTATTTCAGCACAGTTTACCAGTTAATATCAGCCGAAACAACTTTGGTCGGCTTGTTGCATGCTGTGGGTGGCGTGCACGCAGTGATCGATGGCCATGCCTGGGTACCTGCTAGCTACGTTTCGAACTGCGCCGGTCGTTCGATCGAGTCGCATGTCCGGTCGACCTCCTTAGTCCGTCCGTGTTGATGGGACGATACGTTATTTGAATAAAACCATCAATGAAATTCCACTCTAGTCTATGACTGAGTGAAATACGGGGGGAAATGGTTCATGTAAGAATGGGACCAAGGGTTTTTTAAGCGCCGGAAGCGTTGTAGAAATAGAGGGTCAAGGGGCTTTTTATTGGGGACCAAATGCTAATAGCGCCGAGGCGCCAGGTTATTTCGAAAACTGACTCTAGGAGTAGGAAAGAACACAAGATGCCACGCTAGAAAAGTTAGGCCTCACTGAGTCAGTGAGTGACAGACAAATCTGTCTATATTTACAATATTTATTTATAATGCCTTGAGCGTGTTGCTTCCTCCAGAAAGAAATTAACTTTATACTAGGCTAGTAGCACTAGTTGTATTAAATTTACTTTATGAGCAAGAGCAACAGTTTGTAAGAAAATAATGAAAAAGTATCAATTAATTAAAGTGTACTGAATTGTGGTGAAAAAAATGACAAAAAACAGCTCAAAATTTTAGTTTTTAAACAATGTTACACAATTTAAATTAAACTCCTCATCTACAACAAAACAGGTTTTTTTAAATTCAGGTCCTACAGGTAAAAGACATTTTAAAATGTAAAACAACAAAAACACAATATTTCACATCAGATCAGTCACAACAGAGGCACGCAGTGCGCCCTCTTCCTTGATTTTGTTTATAAACGTTGACGAATATTTTTCTATTTTGACCATCTTTAAACACAACTATCAGTAAATATTCTCACCTTGTAATTTCCTTTTATCGCCCATCTTGTTACACCAGCCTCAGTGTGGCAGTTTGGGCCATCAATGTGGTATTCTGAGCGCAGGTATTAGGTCTTTCAATGAAATTTATAGGTCTGTTTTTTTGCAGTTTTACATCGGGGGTTCATTACAGTAAAGATGGCGGCGGACCGTATAACTCATAATTTCGATCAAATTTACATCAAAAAAGTAGTTCAACTTAACAAGATGTACTCTAACTATGTTGTAAACTGCTCATCAGGGATCAACAAAATTCACATATTATTCTTAAATTTACAATGATACAAACTTCATTATGGTTGCATTCCTGATGAATCATTACAAATGAAATCTTGTTAGCGCGTATGGATATAATTATCCGTGCATAATGCATGCTTTATGTGGGAATCCCAGATGGTCATTGCACTTTATTAATATTATATGAAAGAAATAATCAAGAGACTCACTCAAATGATTCTAAAAAACAATCTCTTAACAATTTTTTACAAAACATGACATCTTTGTATTTACGACAGCACCGGTGTCACCTTAATTTAGTGAATGTCAGACTTATGTAAACTTGAAGCAATTTTGGAGGTCATCAGGCAGAGGCAAGGTTGTGACTTTATAATTGACGCAAGGGCCGATGGGATATATTTTGGTTACTAACCTCCGTTCGAAGTTCAGCTGAAAAAAATAATAAAAAATGGACATGCCATTGGACTGTGCAGTAAGACGAAAGCAAAATATTTCTGATTTTCTGGTTTTGCATCAATTCTTGTTAACTATGGCATTGTAAATTAATATATCGGCATCAAAATCAACAAATGCTTGTGGAGTCATCTTCAGATCAGGAATCGGGCCTTGAAATGTAAGAAAATTCGACATTTTTATTTTAAATTGTTTGTAAAAAAAAAAAATGACAGACAGACATCTGACAATACATGATACTTTGACAGATGCGTATCGTATCGATAATCGTTACTGTTTCCATATTGAACAGACGTTAACATTCCTTCATTAGGCCTAAACTCGTTAATGTAAAATGATCGACACAGTGGTGGTGATCTACCCACATTTCCCCTTGTTTTGAAGTTGTTGTGTGGTAATCATAATCTACCCAAACTTCCCACAACTTGCACAAGTGTTTTGTGAAGTTGTGTGGTGATCTACCCGCCCCGCACTTTCCCCTTCACCTGAGTCACATGTGTGGTGATCTACTTATACCTCCCCTTGTATTGTAAGCTGTGTGGTGATCTACCCATGATACTTCCCCTTGTGTAACCTTAAAATGGCCTTTCCCTCTCAAAGTTGAACATTCCATGCGACTCTCTACACTCGAACCCCCACACACCTTCCAGACGAGTGTGAAGTTTGAGAACCGAGTCGCAGATTACAACAAGTGCTCTAAATAAACAAATCTGACCCTTGAATAAGATGACACAATTAGTTAAAGTGATTATTAAATGGTTTAATGCAGGCTTGCAAGATGAAAATTGTATATGCGTGTAAGTGAAATCACCTTTATATATAATTAACAATTTTTTATTTTATTTATTGAAAACATTTGTGTTTATTAACTGTAAATTGGTGTTTTTATTGAATTTCTAGTGCTAGTGCCAAAACTGAGTTACCAAAATGGACCTTAGTCTAACTGGATCTCAGATTTCCTCGATCAAAAGACCCAGCTCAGCAGGAGGCAGACCAGGGTCAAGCGGAGGTCGCCAGGGTACCACCAGTGGAGGTCGCACCACACCAAAGACATCCAATCATGTGCGGACCAGCAGTAGCCAGAGCAGCGTGGTTACTGGCGGGGGTCATGGGTCGTCTGCACGAAAACCAAGCCCAGGGAGAAGCCGACCGGAAAGGACTAACTCAACGAGTGTAAGGTTTTTGTTCAGAAGATGAAGGGTAGCAAGAGGGGACATCGATGCTCTCTCCATTTAACCACAATCAGAGCCCAATTTCATGGCTCTGCTTACCGCCGAATTCTGCGCTTGCGATCACCATTCTCCGCTAACCGAGCAAGCGCCGAATTTCTGCGCTAGATGGGCGAGCAAAAGAATAAGGTGAAGTACACACTCGCACAAGCAATTTTCCTTTTCCAACCTGTGAAATATGCTTGACATAAGTGCGGAATTCCCTGCTTCTGTAAGCGTCAATTCTTTGCTTGTTACAGTCTTTTGTTTCTTTTTTGCATTTTGTTCTATCAATTCAAAAGAGTGCGGTCAGGATGGGGAAGGATGTTCCTTTCTGGCCAGGAATTTCAAGTTTGAGAGGGCAGGGCCATTTTCATTTTGCAAAGGGAACTTCCATTGGAAAATCTTAAAGTCTATGAGAAACTTTTGAAGGGGGCACCAAGGCCAACACCAGGGCAACATAGATTTTGGCCTCCGTGGGCTTCTGTACAATTCCAAACTTGTCATTTCTTCATGAGATTGATGACGTCTGCCCCTGTGGTTTACCATAAACTACTGCACACATCTTGGAAGCCTGCCTAATTGTTTTAAATTGTTTTATTTAGTACTTGCTAAATTCCTACAGTAGACTTACATATTTTCCGTTTTTTGTTGTTTATTTAATATGTAGGGAGTAACCAATGGACTGGTAATAAATTCCTCATCTATATCAAATGGAAGACACAAAAGAGGTAGGAATTCTTGAACTGTCAATATAAAATTAAAAATAATTATTTATGAATGTATCTCCATAGTACACACTATTAGTATTACAGTTCGCTCTGTGCAAATTTGCAGGCATGCCCCAGCGCAGAACTCCCCACTGTATCTGCTCTGGCTTCCCTTTCCTGCAGACAGAAACCACTCTGTGATGATGTACGACAATCAAGGGTTTTCATGCTTGATGGTCAAGTCACATTGTAACAAGAAGGTAGAAGGCAAAGAAACTGGATTGGAGTTCTTTCGTTGAGTGTAAATAGACACAATTCCTGGTTGATTTGTTTTTGTTAGATTTGATTCACCAATAAAAACATTCATTATACTCGCTTGCCCCTCCAAAAGTGAGATTAACCCTTCAATAAACATCATCCAATGAGGTATTGATTGACAGACGGACTATGCAAGCCTGCAATGGTATCATCTGATATTTGCATACACGGTACACACAAAATAGTTCTCTGCACAGTTTTTGCTACCTTACAAAACCTTTGCAGTTGAATTGTTTTAAATGGTTGGTTAAGTCAATTGGTAAATGTTACTAAGTTTTAGGAGGGTTAACAAAGCATTGTGATAAATTGTATTGGGTACTGATGTAAATACATGCTTTGTGTTCATTAGCTTCAAGTCATAACGCTGAGTTAAGTCAACGCAGTAACGCCAGTGAAGACAGTAGTGGAGTCTCAGCACGCAGCCGGGAAGCTCCCAGGTAAAGTGGCCATTAGAATCACTCAGAGGTTTAGTCTCAATTCAAGCTGTTTAAATACATTTATTACACACTACTTTATGCCCTGATCATGCGAGACTATTTGATGAATTATTAACCATAATCTTCTCCTGCAAAAGTCTCTTCAGGAAGTTGTCTGACTTTCAAGGATTTTTATTTCATTTCATTTAATAATTCTGGTGTTGAAGCCAGGATTCTTAGAAAAGCAAACTTAATCACTATACTAGCCAAGAACCCCATGGAGAGAAGACAAGGGAAGAAGTTAAAGTTTTTGATGTGGGAGGAAATCCTCATTTATACCAGGGAAAACCCACGCAATTAGGTAGGGACTGCAAACCCAATCCACATAGTGCCCCCAGAGGGATTCGAACTGTGGTCCTAAAGGTGGACAGCAAGGAAAGATACCACAACGCCAATTCGACCAAGGAGTTAAATACCAATGTTCCTAAAAGATATTGTTTTTGTTTACACAGTAGTAGCGCTACAGATTTCCTGGCCCTATTTGACAGTGGCCATCAGCCCGTCATCAAGAACCGATCCAGTAAACCCAAGAAGGCAGCAACTCGTAATCACTGGAATGAACCGGTGAGTTCTCTATCTGGGAAAAAAAAAAGAGCAGTGCACAACAATCTTGAGATGTTCAATCCTAACATTGTGCCGGGAAGATTTAAATTGGTGGTGTTGTAGTGGTTAAGGTTTTTTGGTAAATCCTTCTCATTTTACAGCCATCAGGAAGAGCCTTTGCCATCCCTTCAAGTGCAAGGAGCAGTAGCACCATCGATTCTTACACTCTCAACAGTGGACGGCATGACACATCCCGAGATACATCCCGGGGCGCCCCTGCTCTACAACTCAACGCGCACACCACGCTCCTCTCCAAACAGGAAAACCAAAAAACTTCTCCCCAGTCAGTGGACGCAATGCACTTGTTGAAAAACTCCATGAACACCAACAATACAAATTTAGACTCTACCCCGCCAGCAGCTGCCGGGGATGCTCAACTTGTCAGCAGCTCTGAGAAGAATTTCAGAGCCTCGAGCCCCCGGAAAACGAGTAACACCACAAGCAAACGCTTAGCACTTTCAACCCCACGAGAAAATGACTCAAGAAACAGTGCTAGGTCTCCCCGACGAGACCAAGTTCCACCCTCACCAACACATCCTGTTGCTGAGACTTATATAGAATCTGTAAATGAAGCAGCTGGTAAAATTCAGAGGTGGTATCGGACAAATGTTTCAAAAAGGCAGAGGGGCGGCGAGGAGGAGATCAGGAAGATCTTGAATCAGAAGAGACGAGAGAGAGAGGAGCTGCTCCAAACACAGCAGAAAGAAGAGGAAGCTGAGCTAAGGCGGGAAGGAGATAAGAAGAGGAGTAGAGAGGAGAAAGCAAGATTGGCGAGACATGCTGCGATAGAGGTGGGTTTATAAAGAGATACTCTTCTAATAGTTTGATTCCACTGGTTTGGGCAAAGCTCGTAAGAGAGGCTCATGTCGACATACTTGTCAGAAGAGAGGAGAGGGTATTTGTAAAAAATGATAATGCAGTTCGCTGCTTTTTACAGGAGCTTCAAAGAAAACGAGAGGAGAAGGCTAAAGACATCCGTGAGAAGGCGGAAGAGGAGATCCGATACCTCCAAGCCAGTGGCAAGGTTTCCAAGAAGCCTGCCCCAAAGCCTCGACCACGAAGCTCTAGCAACTCCAGCAGGAAACAGCGAGGGGACTCTGTGAGGACTGCTCCCGAGCAAGCGACCAGCAATAGGACCCCAGACGAAATGATGGGGGCCGTGGGAGGAAGTGTTCCACGACCGGCCACTGCCAGCAGTGTGGGCAGAAAGGTGGATGAAATATTTGATGTGAGTCTAATTGAATTTTGAACAAAGCAACAGTTGTTGTTATATAATTCAGTTGCCAGTTTTAGTGTTTCTAGTCTTTGGTACTTGTGTTCTGTGTACTGCTAGAACAGCTATATATTCAATTCAATTAATTTGTTTAATTCAATTCGAGTATTATTTGCATATTGATGAAAACTAAAGAAAAATAAAGAAATTTATAACAAATATTTAAATCAAAGACAATCAAAAACTTTTTAAAGTAACAAAAACAAAACAGTGAAATGGATTAGGAGGAAAGCAATGATTATGGGGGTAGTTTCAGAAGCCAAAAGGAGGCTTTGGTTGAACAGAAAAACTCGTTAACAAATACAAAACAACACAGTTTACACCAAAAATAAAAGCAACAAACAAAGACATATTAACAATTTAACTTAAAGAGAAACACGTTGAACGAAATAATAATAACTATAATAATAGTAACAATAATATATTAAAGTTAATAATGATAACAATGATTATTAATAATAATAATAATTTAATAATTTTTCGATTTATATAGCGCATAGTAATTAACACTTAATTCTCAATGCGCTTTACATTAGTGCCCTGGTCATTGGGCCAATAACATTCCTTTAATCTTTCTCAGCTCCCTGGGGAGTATACAGCCCTGGGCTGCCGTGGCGCTCCGAAGGCTTTTTCAAACACAATATCAACCTCTACCCTTGCAGGTACCCATTTATACCCCTGGGTGAAGAGAAGCAATTATAGCAAAGTGTCTTGCTCAAGGACACAAGCGTCATGACCGGGACTCGAACCCACACCCCGATGACTAAACCACCAGAACTTGAATCCGGTGCTCTTAACGACTCGGCCATGACACCCTACAACACCCTACTGACACCCTATTATTACTATTATTATTTTATAAAAAAAATCAAAAACTAATCCTGCGTTGGAACCTTGTTGAAAAGTGGTTAAGAGATCTCAACAAACGGCAAAATCAGAGAGGTTTTTTTCTTCATCATTTTCATCCAATAGGATCCATCGACACATAGAACACAACAAACTGAGGATGAACCATCAGGAACACCAAGTGTAGCTGCCACTAAGACCACCCTTACCGATCTCTTAGATACTCTAAAGCTCCTAGAAGAGCCCGTCAAAGTTCCTAGCCCCACAGATAACAAGAAGAAAGGACCAGCATGGCGTAAGTGTTGTTTTTAGATTTTGACTGCTTAATCTTTTAGTGGATTTTTTCAAATGTCAATTATTAACCACAAGGGAAACTGATTGGGTAAATTTTAACGAATTTGGGGTTGAAAAAAGAAAAGTTGAGATTTTAACCTACCACCTCCGACAAGTTAATCTAGAGGTCGTAGGTTCAAATTTCGCTCTAGTTAATTTCAACCCCCAAAATGCGCAGTTTTCAAGCAGTATGAAATATGGGAATGACCTAGCCCTGGAGGACTTCATTTTTGTACAAATACTACAGTGACATCCTGTAAATCAGGCATCGTTTGAGTGGAAAATCTTTTTCCATTGACTGTTTAAATTGTACCCCTTAAAGCTATGGTGGAAGTTACACCAGAATGCTAAGAATGGTGCTCAATATCAACTGGAGAGATCATGTGTCCAATAAATCCCTGTATGGCATGTTACCACGGATCTCACAAAAGATTGCATACAGACGGATGGGCCTTGCGGGACACTGCTACAGACATCCAGAACTACCGGCAAGCCGACTGGTTCTGTGGGAACCAACTCATGGGGTGAGGCTGAGGGGCAGACAGAGAACGAGCTATGTCGATGTCCTCAGGAGTGATGCTGGCGCGGAAACCACAGCAGAGCTGTCTGCCTGCATATGGAACAGAGAAGATTGGATTCGTCGAAGGATGTCCCGCCTGAGGGCGACTTAATTAAAGCTATGGATTTCACTTTCAATGGACATTATATGGGTGAATACATGATTAGGCGCTGGGGTTTGAATGTCGGAATGGGTGATCCATGTAATGTGACGGTGCGCGGGTACTGTAAACTCACTTCACTGACTTAAATACCGTTTACCTCACTCTCAAATCCTAGTGGACATCCTTGATGACAGAGAAGAAGAGGATGATGAAGATGCTCCTACTCTGTCTCATCGACTGGCTGCAGAGAGACGAGAGGTCTACCTCTCAGCAGAGAACATCCAACAGATCTCCGGCAAACCCAAGCCGAAACCAGCAGGACCGAAACTGTCCGAGGGTGGACCCAAGGTTGGGTCCCAGCATGCTCTACTAACTGAGGATAAACTCATGTAAGAATGATTTTTTTTAAATTATCAGCTCTTTCTTTTTAGTTTTAACAAACAAACAAAAGCAGGTGAACTTTGTTTTTCTGCTAAGAAGACAATATCGTCTTTGCAAAAATGTCATATCTCGCACTACAATTATCTGTGCAAAAGCGTTGTATCTTGGTGCCTAGTTGTTTTGTGTATACATCCGGGTTATTTTAAGCAAGTTACAACGTTTTGACAATTTCAAAATCACAAGTATTGCAAGTGCTATTTTAGATAAGAACTGCATATTATTGGATTATATCAGAATTTTGATAAAATACTACCCCTCTGTCAAACTACTTTCCTACTGACTAAAGCCTTTCGTTATTTTGAATTTCCTTTGACCATTTTGTTGATTGTTCAGGAGCATCATGTCATTCCTTGATGAAGTAGACCAGGCCGATAAGGAGGAGATTGTCAGCCAAGTCTTGCAGGTCAGTCAAACAGTTGAGTCAGCCGAATATTGTCTTGTCTTGTTGTGGGTAGAGTGTGGGTTCAAGTCCCGGTCTTGACACTTGTGTCCGTAAGCAAGACACTTGACCATTATTGCTTCCTCCTTCGGATAGGACATAAAGCCGTTGTGTAATGCACGTAAAAGAACATTTATCACGAAGAAAAGGGGTTTGCCCTGGTGTTTTCTGGTATGGTTGGCTGCAGATTATTTGAAATGGTGCTATGTAAATACATGGGTCTTACAATTCAAAAACAAAGCTCGGTAAACATTGTTGAAAAATAGCTTTGAGATGCCCTCGTGTGTGATGTTCAGGGTGTATACAAAACTGATTTCCGTTTTTGTGTCCGTAAAAGTTGTGCATGTATACACGTCAGGTTAAGTGAGCATTATTACCAGTTTAAGACAGTTAACAAAAATAAGCTGATTGAGACTGTTACTGTTTCATATCTATCAGTCTCAAGACCCTGATGCCTCAGTTGTCAGTCAATCCGTTCTGGTCGTACCATCAGCGGCTGAGCTACAGAAACTTGAGCAGGCATCAGCGGCAGCTTCTGAAGTAACAAACACCGTCTTGTCTCAACGGTTACAGCTGGACGAGAAAGACCGGTCTGTGAAGATGCTGCAGAAAGCCCTGGTAAGTCTGGATGACCTGGATGTTGCAGAGGTCATTGTTTTAACGAAGCGTAAAATTTTCTAGGGGCATGTATTCAAGTCTGTCAGTCAATGACCACTACTGAAAGAAGAACGCTCCAAAGTTGGTTCCAGCGTTTATAAATTTCAACCGTATTCATCTGACCTTCAAGAAAATTTATCCTAAAATTAACCTTTGAGAATGTCTTTGATTCTGTTGCAGAATCAGCAGCGAGAGTTGACTGTCCGTCATGCCAAGGAGCAAGAGAAGGAGATGAAGAAGAGACTAGGGTTACAGAAAGAGGAATATGAGAGTACTGTCAAGAGACATCTATCATTTATTGATCAGGTGGGTATAGTTATTGATTAGATATAATTTGTATTTGGTTTTCGGTAACACCATGTGTGTATCTACTTGGCGGGTAGAGAATGTTCTTTTGAGAACTTGTCTTGCTATTTATTGTACTGCCACGGAGTAGATTTTTTGGAATTCGGGAGACTTCTCAGTTCTGAAAAGAACTGTCCTGCTTATTAACTACTACCTTGGCGGAACGTAGGAAATCTTTTGCTTAGTGGATCGAGGGGACTTCTCGTTATTAACTTCAACTAGCTTGCTCTAGTCATCGTCAGGAGATTAGATGGGTATACTTGTTTATTTAAGATGAGGTAGGTATATTTATTGATTGGGTGAGTTTCATTATTGATTAATGGGGTGTACATTTGTTTATTGATAAGATGGAGTGTGATAAGAGAATAGGTTTGCCCCAGTGTTTCTGGTAGTGGCTCCGGAGCGCCGCATCACTTTGTAAACCCTTATATAAGTTGCTACATAAGTGGGTCTCCTAAAAGATTTCAAAAACCTGTCTTGAAAAAAACAACAATAAGTGCGCTATATAAAAACAAGCTAGTTAGACCTAAAAATAAACAATTTTTGTTTTTGATTGATTTTAAAAGCTGATTGACGACAAGAAATTACTCAGTGAGAAATACGACACAGTGGTCAGGGACTTGAAGCAAGTGGACAAGAAATACTCAACAAAAATCAAAACAATGGACGAGACGTAAGTATAGAGTATATAACCTGTGACATCACATGTTTACAAAAGAGCCACAAAGCCTGTACTTCCTTTAGGCACAATATATAATGATAAGTGCTTTGAGACACATGTAGATACAGCACTACATAACCAAATAGTTATTATTGTTATCTATGTTTTCTGGCAGACATAATTCCGAGTTGCAGAAAGTGAAAGACGTCCAAGCAGCTGCAGAGAAGATAAGACGGGAAAAATGGATAGATGAGAAGACAAAGAAAATTAAGGTAGAACAAGTCATAGATGTCGTAGAGTTTGTGTTAACATAAAAATAATCTCTCTGTGAGTTTGGGTAGTTCTGAAAAGAACCAATTGTTTTGGTTTGAACAAAGAAATTTACTAGAGTGGGAGGGACTTGAACCTGCGACCTTCAGATTAACAATCCAGCACTCTACCAACTAAGCTATCTAGCCCTAATGTTGACGGTCTCCCTATTTTGTCAATATTGTTTTGGGATGCCAGTCAGAAGCCATACAACCTGTAACTGCCGTATAGGCAAAGATCATACAAAAGATTACGATACAACCTGGGAATGCGACTTTCCACTATCAAGTAATAAACCACAAGGGAAACCTACTGGGTACATTTTTACATAATTTGGGGTTAAACAAAGAACCAATTGTTTAAAAACATTGAATGTATATTTATACTTTTTTTCCCCCCACCATTTTCTTGTGACTTCAATGACTGATTGAGGTTTATTTTATGTATTTTATGATGGGTCACATAAAGTGAGGCTTCTGGTGTGCAACAGTTAAATTGTCGGCTACGTGCTTTAACCCTCCTACTGTTCGCAACATTTTCAAGTGAGTTGACCAACCATTTGAAACCATTCAACTGCCAAAGTTGTGTATGGTGGCACAACTGTGTACATGCATTCCCTCATGGTATCATATTGCAAGGCTGGCATAGCTTATCTATCTATCATTCAAAACCACAGTGAATGGTATTGAATGGTCAGACAGCAAGAGGGTTAATGATTGAATTTTGCTTAACATTGATGTATGAGCCTTAAGGAAGGAGAAGTAAGAAGCTTTGTCTCCTCTGCTGTTTCAGGAAATTACGGTAAAAGGTCTAGAGCCGGAGATCCAGCGTCTTATTGCCAGCCACAAGGCTGAGATTAAGAAGGTCAAGGCCATCCATGAGGCAGAGTTGTTACAGTCGGAGGAGAGGGCAGGAGGGAAGTATGTCCGACACATTGAGGAGCTTAGAGATCAGCTGGCTGAAGAGAAAGAAGCTGCTTGTGCACGGGAACGAGATCTTGCGAAGACAAGGTGGGATAGAAATACTGAAATGCTAATATCAAATAAGGACAATGTGAGAGCAAAATTATGCCAAGATGAAATCTTGAAGAGGATTTTTCTCAAATTTGTGAAATCCATGTCTCCTCTATCTTGCAGATATGAGAAGCAACTTGAGCAGGAGGAGGCTGCCTACCAGCAGCAGAGGAGACGACTCTATGCAGACATCCAAGAGGAGAAAGAAAGACTTGCTGACCAGGCCAAGAGACAACGGCAAGAGATGGACAGGCTGACCCTCCAGATGGAAGATAACAACCGCAAAGGACTGGGAGCTATGAAGGAAGAGTTTGAACAGGCTAGGGATGAGCAGGAACGGAGGCACAGGGTGGGTACAGGGGGAAGTCAGTGAGGGTGATAGGGAGGAGGGGTGTAGTGAAGAGAGCTATGAAGGAAGAGTTTGAACGGACCAGGGGCGGTTAATTAAGAACGCTGGCGATTGTTCCCTAATTGAATGCTTTCGTGGAAAATTCTAATACTGTTATTTTGAGTTTTTGATGTGCCTAATGCTTGTTTATATTGGCAGGCTGAGGTTCGAGAGCTTGAGGAGAGACTGAAGATTGAAAAAGAAGCTTGGGAAGAAAATTACATGAAGAAACAGGTAAAGATAAACATGTGTTTGCAGCAAGCAAATAATTAATGAATGAATGGTAAAAAACCAGCATGAGAAAGGTACCATGATTATTTTTCATAAGATCATATTCATAACATTCATAACAAAATGAAAATAAAACCATACAGAACGCCCCCAGATTGCAGATTAGGGCTTTTAAAACCAAAGATAAATGTATATTAGTGGTCTTCGTGCTCGCAAGCTTTTGAGCTTGCAAGCTTTCGCGCTTTGCACTCACAGTTCAGGTTTTTTTTCAACAGCCTATCACATCCCTGTTAAGTGCATTACACAACATTCAGGACCTATGGCCTTGGGTCCCATCTCAAGGATGCAAGTGCCATGACCGGGACTCAAACACGCACTCTGTGCATAACACTAGGGTCCAATAAAAGCACAACACAATTAAGCTCAACAAAATAAGGCAACCAGCCAAAACACAATTCCACGTGTACGATCTGTGACTGGTATCCTGTTCATTTATGCTAAGCAGAGTATTGTTAAGCAATGTTTACTGCACAAGCAGCTCTATGAAATTGGGCTCAGTACTCGAGTCCGGTGCACTAGACCCCTCGGTCATGACACGCCACAATTTGATCTATACTTGTTTTCTCTCATGCCAGGAAACCTGGCTGTTGTCCAAGGAGCGTGAGTTGAAGGAAAATGTCCGTAAGGACCGAGATAAGGAGATTGAGCTTGTGATTACAAGACTTGAAGATGATGCAGCTACGGCTAGAGAGGAATGCGAGAGAGCTGCAGAAAACAGGGTCAAGTGAGTTCTAGACAATCCTTGAGGTCAAAATATAACTTCTAACATTTATTTGCTTGAGACAAGGGACGTTGGTCAATTGGTGTTTTAAGAAGTCATGTGAAAGCTTGTTAAATAATCGCAATCGAATGAAGTGACAGACAACCGGCACCCATGGAGTGTCGTGGCCGAGTGGTTAAGAGCACCGAACTCAAGCTCTTGTGTTTCTGTTCAGCAGAGTGTGGGTTCGAGTCCCGGTCGTGACACTTGTGTCCCTGAGCAAGACACTTAACTATAATTGCTTCTCTCCACCCAGGGGTAAAATGGGTACCTGTGAGGGCAGAGATGGTTCTTGTGATTGATTTAGCTTAGTAGCGCATATATTGCAGCACAGGCTGTATACTCCCCAGGGAGCTGAGATGGTTTAAGGAATGAAATAAATGGCCCAGTGACCAGGGGTAATAATGTTAAGAAGCGCTTTGAGACGCCCTTGGGTGTGATAAAGCGCGATATAAATCCATATTATTATTATTATTATTATTATTATTACTGAGGACCTTTGTTAAAGGGCCTTAAAGGCAAAGTATACCTTTGGTTTAGGAACCATTTTATTGTTTTAATCAAATATAAATGTAGGTATAAAATAAAACTAATTGGTGAAAATTTCAAAATGTGGTGGCGTTTTTTTAGATATCACTGAAAATCTGAAGCGGTTATGTCCAGGAAGGAAGTATAATCCGTAACTGGAAAAACCAATCTGAGAAATGTTTCATGAAGAAATGATTCTCAGATTGAAATTTGTATGACTCCCTTTCTCTAAAACCACATTCCTTAGAAGGGAATCGTTTCTTAAAATTTTATACATTATCAACACTTGCAGTCCTTCTTGCAAAGTTATGTTTTTATGGTCATTAACTTTTTGAGTAATTACGGCTTGTTATTAACGGCTTGTTATTACCCTTTAAGACAATGTTTGTAATGGAGTTCTTTGGGTATCTTTTTTTGGATCTTCATTTTTCGTTTGTACAACTTTCATGAAGGAGGATACGTGACAAATACGAGGCTGAGCTGAGAGAGATTGAACTCTCGGAGAGAAACACTCAAGATAGATACAATGATATGAAAGCAAGACTCACTGACGTAGAAGGAGAAACTATCAGGCTGAAGGGACTGATGAAACAGAAAGAGCAAGAAGTGGAAGATGTGAAGAAGGTTAGAGCTACTCAAAGTCTAGGAATAGACCGATCCATTAAGCCCCGCCTCCTTACGAGTTGACCAATCACAGCCGCGAAACCCGATCACCATTAGTGCAAAGATCACCAAACGGCTCAAATGGTGATCAGATTTCGCGGTTGTGATTGGTCAATGAGAAATGGGCGTGGCTTAATGGATCGGTGTATTATGACAGCCGTCCATAAATAACATTTATTGTTGATAATTATAATAATAAATATACAGTTCTTATATAGCGCTTTATCACACCCAAGGGTGTCTCAAAGCGCTCAGTATTTTTGTTTGAAAAATAAGATCCATTTATTTAAATAGCACAATGTGCAGCCAACCACATACCACTGTGGCTCACCCCTTCCCTTAATGATAAGTGCACTTAGTATTTTTACAAGCATTACACAACATGCAGGATCTCTGGCTGTCCGTCTCATCCGAAGGACAAAGGTCAAGTGTTTTGCTCAAGGACACAAGCGTAAAGAGCTGGTCTAAATGGAAAACAAATTACCACCTATGTGGGCTTAACTTCTCATCAATTGTTACCAAATTGAGAAACCCTTTTTAAAAAAAACCTTGTGTAAGCAACAACAAACATGCAAGGCACTGGTTTCCAAAGTGGGATTTTGAACCGGGATCGACAGAGATGAACGGCTGGGAAGAAACCACTGAGCCCAACCTGAACGCCCTTATTGACAACTCATCTTACGATGAATCTTGTTACTTTGTGAAAACAAGCTCGGGGTGTTCCACTTGACAAACTCATTGCTCAACCAAAATGGAACAATTTCAACTATATTGTTTGCAGATATGTGACCGGCTGACCAATGAGCGCAACAATGTACAGGATGTGATCAGGCAGGAGTTTGCCGATCGTCTCGTGGCAACTGAGGAAGAAAACAAGAGATTGAAGAACGAGATGTCGGAGATGAGGGCGCGTCATAAGCTGGAGCTGTCTCGTATCAAAGAGAGCAAGGATGAAGAAATGGAAGAAGTGCATAAGAGGTGAGAGTAAAGGGCAGGCGCTGATCCAGGAATTTTACCAAAGACGAGAGAAGGGTGTAAAACAAAAAGAGGAAAAAGTAACCAGAGGGTTGTGATGATTATAACATAATGTAACAACTACAATTTATAAGGCACTGTTTCATCAAGATCATCAGCGCACATAATATAAATAAACATGGATAGAGGTGAGTCTTAAGAGCTTTATGAAATAGAGATAAACTAACAGGAGGAAGATTGTTCCAAATCATTGGTTCAGCTACAATGAATGCTTTTTGACTCGGAACATTCAAGTGAGTGATGTCAAGTGTGGACCGAAGAAAAGGATTTTAGTATGACAGTAAATAGGAACAATATCTAGGAGTAGTTTTGTTCAAGCATTTATGAACAAAAAGAGCAAGTTTAAAATGAATCTGTTCTCTAATCGGTAGCCAATGAAGTTCCCTGATCGACGGGGTAGTATGTTCCCTCAAATGGTCAGCCAATTTGCTGGAAAATGTTACAAAAATGAGGCGGGTTAATGTGATACACATTTATTTATCACAATTCCTTTCTCATATTACTACAAATGAGAGTATAAAGAGGGGCACTAACTTCATGTTTATTATTAGTGCACAGTGAATAAGCCTGACAGTTCCAAGCCATAACATATTTTTTGTTTTCTCAGAGTCAAGCAAGCCATTGTCAAGAAGGAGGAGACAGTGAGCCAGTTGAAGCAGCAACATGCTTCTGCCGTCAAGAGGGCAGATCATCTGGAGTCGTTACTGGAACAGCAACGGAAACAGCTCACCAAGAAATGATAGCAAGGCTCAACACACCAGTCAAGGCATGTCTGACTCAACGAGATTATGATGCTAAACAAACAAAGTTTTTGTGAAACATTCATCTGGTACAAATTGTTCACTACAAAAAGCATTTGAGTCATGCCTGAATAACCTACTACCACATGTTGGATTTGATAATAATGATGTAATGACATCACTATTTTCTGTACGTCTTAAACCGCCATCTGGCCGACCTTGAGATGAAACAAATACAGTCGGGGGACCGACGTGTCAGCCACCGATTGTTTATGACCCGAGTATAACTGTGGTTGTGTTAAGACGATCAGTACCAGTCGCCAACAGAAAGGAAACAAACAGTCGCAAGAGTAAAATAGTTCTTCTGCGACATGTTGCCGACAGGCGGGATTCAGTCGCAGTCGACCTGTGTGTAGTTGCGACCATATAAGTTACCATTAGCCAATCAGAGTGTGGAAAAGTAAGCAACAAAATGAATTGACTAGTAAATTACATTACTAATGACTGTTTAATTTACAATCCTTGAAGAAGAAAAGGATTAGTTAAATACACAATTTATCTTTGCCTTTTCCGTCAAAATGTATGCCGCAATATTGAAAAAGTCATGTGATCGAAATTGTGTCTACGCCATAGAATCGTCGGTGACATGAGCATGGTTTTGTCGGTTGACGCTTATTCGACAACATTAACACAACTTCTCAGTTATAGTGACATGAGTGTTAGTTCTCCTTGGTTCCAACCAGCGCAAGCAAAACGGCTTTAGATTTTTTGAAAGCAGTTTTACTTTTTAGCTGGAAGGGGGGGGGGACACACCAAATCCTCCCAAATGTCTTTCATTTGTCAAGTGCTGTCCACTGCGTTTATAAAAGAACATGATATGCTTTACCACCCCCCAATTCCTCCATCTTGTTTGATATTGCCAAGGGGATTTTGAGGTGGAATACTTAATCAGTCCTCTGGTACTTAATTCTTACTAATAACAAATGCTCAGAGCAGTGCAATTGGTTTTATTAAACCCTAGCTACTTAATTTTATTTACAAGGATCCATCTTTTAACTTTAAAAAACATCATATGATAACGCAGTACCCCGATTTGTTGGACTCTGATTATGGTGGCATCTCGATTTCACAAAGCACTAAGATATCACCATTTAATTTGTTTTGAGACATTACTTCACTTAGCAGAAAAAGACCAGCTTGAATGAAAACTGCAACAAGTGATCTCTGCTGAAATTCATTTAAGATGTGTTCAATTAATAAGGAAATTGAGTTCACTTAAGAGTCAACAGAGTTTAATTGTAAAAAAACAAAAATTTTGAATACCCTTCTGCAGTGCTTTTCACATAGATTTACGAAGAGCGTCATCACTTAAATGTTATGTCATTTTTGGGAGCTCCGCTCTGTGAAGCTGCTTTGTTGTAATAACATAGCAACATTCCACAGATGCTGTCAAGGAATTTTCATTTTGACGCACGCAGCAGAAGTGTATCCAGTGTTTCAAAACCTTCAGGTTGGTTCTAAGTTTTTGATAGATAATTACGAAAATTTACAATTAAATGACAAACAAACACATTTTGCTCAAGTAGCTGTTTAAGGTTTGTGCTCAACGTGAAATGGAGCAGCACAGAATCGAAAATAAATCATTAGATTTAGATTTATTTGGGGTGGTTTTGGTCAGTACATATAGCATACCACATGGTGACAGGGATACCATCGGGGGTGTGATCAATGTAAGAAGAAATAAAATGTGTTTTAAACCTTTTTATCTATCTAATTTATATATTTTTCTTTGTTTTTTAAGCCCTAGTAGTCTACTGGAAACTGTTCCTTCAAATAGTCCACCATGTTAATAACAGTGATGCCCAAGTCAGTTGTAAATATCACACTGTCCTTTATCGAGTGACAAAGTTTATCCGAAGGAAACAGTATTTTAATTTTAACTATTTCACTGTCCAAACTGCTGCTGTTATAATTGAATTTTTTCTTTTTTGATGCAATACTTGAATAATGTTGGTAAGGTGATAGGTTCAATATCGGATTCTGCAAAATCATCGCAAGCTTAAGTGGTCTAAAAGATGAGTGTGGACCTTACGCATTGACACAAGTACCAGTCACAAGTAATTGTACTTTACATGATATCTTGGCTGGTAACCTGCTTTTGCTAAGTAGCCTTGTGCGTAACGGCTTTATGTAAAGTGACATCTGAGTCCATAAATATACAGGGAGGGACTAGTTAGCAAGTTTATTTTTGTGTGTGTAACATTTTACTTCAAAGTACGACACATTTTTATGTGGATACCGGTGTGTGCATAGTGTCTATAATGCTGTGTTTATCCTAATATTTTAAATTCATATGAGCTGATTAAAGTGTGTTGCATTATATATTTGACGTTGTGTTTGTGCGAAAACGCTCTTGATTCTTATAGAATTATGTCTCGCACCAGAGTGTCGTACCTCAACGCCACCGGGTATCTGAGCGCAAAGCTTGCACGAAGCCCACTAATAACATTTATCTTTGGTTTTAAAAGCCCTACTCTGCAATCTGGGGCGTTATATATGGTTTTATCTTAAGTTTTTGGGGGATGCAAAAAAAAACATGGATTTCCGGTTAAAAAATGAGAAATCACATCCCTTTTTAAACATGTCTGTTGTGTATTAGGCTGAGCTGACGATAAACAGTTTTTACCTTGAGGTAAAATTTCAAAAAGTTGATCTTGTATGATTCTGAAATTTGTTGAGAGGTTCCCAGTAATGTTCTCAGTTCTCTTTTGGTAATTTTTTTTTATGTGTGTGAATGAAATTATAATCAGTCAATTTACAATCGAAATAAAGTGCCAATAGACACCTTGCATTGGCCGCCATCGCTGAGGTTAAACAATGGAAATGTGCATGCGAGTACGCATTGCGCACAACTCTCAGCCAATTATAGCTCTTTTTTGAACTCAGTGAGGGTGCTGTTTGGGTCTTCTAACGTTATATGCAAGGGGTTTATAATGTGAATTTAAAGGAAGTGAGCTGTACTACCTTGTCCTTATGCAATGTTAAAGTTTTTGTTGACAAATAATAGAGCGCCAGTATGTTAATCTGGAGGTCGTAGGTTCAAATCCCGCTCTAGTCAATTTTTGAACCCAAAGTTAATTCAAATTTACCCATCAAGTTTATTATTTATCAAATAATAAACCACAAGGGAAACTGACTGGGTAAATTTTTAAATGATTTTGGGTTGAACAAAGAAAAATTGACTAGAGCGGGATTTGAACCGGCGCTCTACCAACTGAGCTATCTAGCCCTATGTTGGTGGTTTCCCTATTTTGTCAATATCTTTGTTCGGGGGGGGGGGGGGGTGCCAGTCAGAAGCCATTCAACCATAAACTGCCGTGTAGCCAAGGATCACACCCAAGTATACGATACAACCTGGGAAGCGGCAGTCACGGGATCACCTTAAGGGGATGTGACTTTTAATATCAGATATCAAATAATAAGTTTATTATTTGACAAAATAATCAATCAGCAGAAAATCAAAATATACATGTTGCAACCCCCTTTTCATATTTTGTCCATTTCATTTTTATTTAAAATAGTGCTCTCTGGGAATGCCCATTAATACAAGCCTGGCTGCTCATGATGTCTTAAATGACCTCACTAGTGGAATGAGAAATGTGAAGAAATGCTTTTGCTACCACAGCAGAATGTGCCCGTCTTGTAGCAAAGAAATGCAAATGTTCTTGTTATGCTTATGTAACAGGGCCAAAAATCAAGTCAGGAAACAGCATTATGATGAAGATGTAATGTTTAATTTCCATTTTTCCAGTGGAAACCGCGCGCAGCCAGCGCTGTACAAACTATATCAGTAAACTTTTGCTCCTTACAGAGTGAAGTCTTGCAACCAACTGAATTAAGAATATGAAAAAGACCCACAGGAATGAAGTACTGCATTCCTGGGCTATGACTAAGCTACTGAATAAACATGAACAACTACAAATACAAAGGAATATGCAAATGAGTCTTGAGTGCTGCTTGTGGTCACTCAAGTTCCAATAAACAATGACATAAGGATAAGGTTAAGATTGAACTTTCCCACAGATCCAATAAACTGCAAATTTGAAGATGTTAGAATGGCATGAATGAAAAAGAAAAGTAAATATATTAGAGTAAATATACCTCTTTGTTAAAAACACAGAGAATTAAACAAACTATGCATAGAAAACAAAACCATTCATTTTCCACATGTCACACTTAAATGTGTCGCCATTGACGTCACATCATGAGCAAGGCCTGTTTTAATGGGCATTCCCAAAGAGAAATATTTAAATGAATTTTTTTTTTTTTTATATATAAAGAGAAAGCAGGGTTTTCCTGTAACTGTTTCGTTGACAGCAAGGACCTGGTAGCTTGTTTTTGGACTTGTCTGCCAGCTTACTCACTTAATTGGCCATATTTCATATTAAATAGGGATGCTTTTCAACACTGACTAGCCAGCCAGACCATTTGGAAAGAATTTTGACTAGACCTCAGGATCAACTAGCATTTAGCGGACCACTGTTAAGGGGATCCAGGGGGGGGGCCAGGGGGCACGTGCCCCCCCCCCCCCCCCCCCCCCCTGGGTAAAATTTTAACTATGCCTGCTTAAAACTTAGCCACAAGTGTGCGACTGTGAGTGGTGTCTTTTCCACCAGCCGCAGGATGGATTTCTTTTTCATCCTATGCCTATCAAATTTGTTTCTTTCTGCCAAAATGAATCTTTCATGATATGTCACTTGTAATTGCTTAGATTTGCACGATAACATAAGCGTTTGAAACCTGACGTGCCAATTTGTCCTGGATAAAAATATATTTCATGTCGTTCTGGCATTCAAGTGTAAAGACTACACTAAGCTTGAACTATATTTTTTGAATGAATATGCATGAAACCAGATATTGCAGCGACCAGATCCAAATGCGAGATTTGTGGAATTAGAATTTTCTTTGAGTAAAATTAGAAGATTGGTATGGATCAGAAGTGCTTAAAAATTTCTCGGTTTCAGGCACACAGAGGCTTGATTTTTCTGCCCTAAAAATGCCAAAAGCTCAGAGCTTCCAGGGGGCTTCGCCCCCTGGACCCCACCATCGATGTTACAAAAAAAATTCCAGTAAACTTAAAAGATTTATATGGATGATAAAATAGAATTTGCTGTTGCAAACTGCTTACCAACCAAAAGGACCTGTGGTATAAATGCAAAAAATAAGTTAGTGGCCTGACATTTCGACCCTAGCAGAGTCTTTCTCAAAGGCTAAATGACAACACAACACACATACAAGCAGACAAGAGTTGCAAGGGTAGTCAAGTGGAAATACATGAATAGAGAGAGTGGAGGGAGAAAAGCAGAAAGCATTCAGAGAAGGCATGGCAGGGGGTAAGCAGGGATTATGTAAGACAAGGGGGGGGGGGGGTTATGAAGGGAAGGGGATAGCTTGACCACAAGAAGTTGGGAACACAAAGGACAAAATGGAAGGTTAGAAGAGAGGTAAATAATTAGTTAATACAATGTAGGGCTGCCCTATATTGTGTTAACTAATTATTCCCTTCATAACCCCCCCCCCCCAGGCCCCTTTGTCTTACATAATCCCTGCTTACCCCTGCCTTCTCTGAATGCTTTCTGCTTTTCTCCCTCCACTCTCTCTATTCATGTATTTCCACTTGACTACTCTTGCAACTCTTGTCTGCTTGTATGTGTGTTGTGTTGTCATTTAGCCTTCGAGAAAGACTCTGCTAGGGTCGAAACGTCAGGCCACTAACTTATTTTTTGCAAGATTTATATGGATCTGATTTCCAATAAGAGTGCGTCTATTTCTCTGTTTTAGGCACATGGAGGCTTGATTTTTCACCCAACAGAATGCCAAAGGCCGGCCCCTGGACCCCAACCATTCTTTTTTACCCTCTAATAGTAATACAAAATCCTATTGTGCCCCCCAGTTTAAAAAATCCTGGAGACCATTCGAAAGTAACAAATATACTGATTCGTTATTTATCACAAACTTTTACATGGTATATTGACTAGGTAGCATAATGCAAAACTCCTACCTATCATCGTCTTAGATTTGCTTGCACAGGACCTGGGCACGCTGTCCTGATGGCAGCTGGCATGAAGATTCTTCGGTTATGCCCTTGGTTTGATGTTCATCTTTCATTGGTGAAGCCAGACTTTTAGTAATACAGCCTCCGGTAGTCTGTCAAATATCTGAGCACCACAGTTCCTGTAGACACCACAGTTTCAGTAGACACCAGTTCCACTAGACAACAAAATTCCACTCAAATAGACAACACAGTTTCACTAGAAACCACAGTTCCGTTAGATAACATGGTTCCACTAGAAGGTTTCCAACAGCAGCATCTGGCAAACAGCACTCCAGCAGAGCCAACCATCCATCAACAACACCAGCACAACTGACACACTCCAGTGAACACCACCACAGAGAGTAGATGCACATCACCGAGCACCAATCACAACATTACCCGCTTACAACAAGGTCCTTCAACTCAAAACATCAAGCCAATCAGGCTCTTCACACTCTTCAACTATACAGCACACCTTACCTAACTACACATAACTACCACAGCTCATTGAGAGATTGATGTACATGGTGTCTCTGCAAACCTCAGTAGATGTTATTCCCACCATGCATGCCATGCAAAGTTTCAAGTCTTACTTTTAGAGCACAGCACACTAGTCGAAACTTCAAGAACAAACCAACCGACTCTCCCATCAGAGCCAACACTTTTTCCTAGAGAAAAAGTAATAAATGGTGTACCTGTCTTCTGCTTATAGAGTCCACTTCACAATCGACTGATTTTTGTTCAGCCAAAGATCAAATTTTTCTGCATCTTCATCTCTATATGTGCCTGTAAGAACTTACTATAATTTCCATCGCCACCAGATTTGTAGCATGTCGTGGCTGAGCAGTCTATAGTGCACTAGACTCAAGCTCTGGTGATCAGCAGTGTGTGGGTTCAAGTCCCGGTCATGACACTAATGTCCTTAAGCAAGACACATAACAATTATTGCTTTGTCCTGTTGTGAACGAAACCAGTGCATTTACCTTTAAGAGAAAGGTCTTGCCTCTGTTTTTTCTGCCATGTTTTTCATTTACCCACATAAAAAGGTGCTATATGGGTCTCATATTTCAAACATCGCTCTTTATAACTGTTGTAAAAATTGGGAGTGCTTTGAATCCTGCCAGGTGTGAAGAAGCACTGCATAAGAACTGCATCTTAATGTTAACTTTATCGCAAATTTTGATGGGTTTAGGTTGACCCAAAGTTGACCCAAAGTCGACCCCAGTAAAAGCCCTTAACAGCTTCAAATTGTATCTACCTGAAAATAGCTGCCATGGCATATGAGTTACACATGTAAGATAATTTCTGCAAACATTTGATTCTAAAAGCTCCATCTTTGCTTGACTAATAATTTCCATTTTTAAAAGAGAAAAGTGTTGACCCTTCTTGAACTGTGTGTGTTCAGATGTAAATATTTAAATTTGTGTGCTTATCATCAGCTGTAAATTTGAAACGGTGTGTTTGTAGAATGGTAGAAGACGAATAACTTATAATTTGTAAATATCAAAGGTTGTGTTTCTGTCTGCAATAAACGTGAAAAGAGAAATGCTGAAGTTGTCTCTTAATATTTACTAAAAATTCTTTATAACAAATATTTGAGGGGGGAGGACTCAGACAAATCTGTTCTGTAAACAAAACAATTTTCAAAACCAACTTTCTCCATTTTTCGATGGAATATGAATGCAAACCACTGCTTTCTTTACTAGTGGTTGTCACATAACAACTACATGTATGTGGTATTGGTACAAAGTGCGAATGCGCTCACTGCCCTCCAAGACGAAAATCCCACATGCACCGCAGGACGAGCTTGAAATTTAGTCTTTCAATTGTTTTTCCCTTTAGGTTCCTTCTATTTTGTTTACATTTTTTGGACAGTTATGAAATTAAGGTCTCAAGACCCTGAGACCTTCTCCAAGACTGAGAACGAGTCTTCAATGAAATTAAGGTCTCAAGACCCTGAGACCTTCTCCAAGACTGAGAACGAGTCTTCAAAATCGAGACATGGACTCAGCTGAGACCTCATCAAATTGGGACCACAGACCTTCAAACCTGAGAGCAATACACTCAATTGCTTCTCTTCACCCAGGAGTAAGTGGGTACCTGTGAGGGCAGAGATGGTTCTTGTGATTGATCTATTATTTGGCAGCACAGGCTGTATACTCGCCAGGGAGCTGAGATGGTTAAGGAATGAAGTGACCTTGGGTAATAATGTTGGAGCTCCATAGCATCAAAATTGGCAGATACTGGAGCTATTAAATGTTTCCATTGTTGTTATTATTATATAATTAAAGTATTTGGACACAAATCTTTAACTTTTATTCTCATGTCCTTTAAAGGCAGGGTATACTTTTGGTAACCACTCAAAATTAATGACCATAAAAACTTACTTGGTGTGAAGCACTGCAGCTGTTGATAATGTGTAACATTTTGAGAAAGAATTTCCTTCAAAGGAATGTGGTTTTAGAGAAAGGGATTCAAAAAAGTGTCAATCTGAGAAACTGTTCATGTCTCAGAATCAGATTGTGTCCTCCAATTACGGATTATTCTTCCTGCATGGACATAACCACTACAGATTTTTGGCGATATCTCAAAAACACTTCCACCTTTTGAAAAGAAATTTTCAGAGGTTAGTTTTATTGTATATCTTCATTTACCGGTATATAGAATTTAAACAATCGAATGGTTACAAAAACCAAATGTATACTTTGCCTTTAAAAGTATTTAGTCCATGCAAAGGTTGAAAACAACTTCACACACAAGACGCCAATCCGTTGCAAGTTAGTATTACCATTTACTGACCAACATATTATATACATATTCCACAAACTGTGCTTTTTTTTTTTTCAATCTCTGATTTAAAATATCTGCAAGCTCGGATGCAATTTTACATTTGTATCCAATAACAGTTTCAGTTACAACCACAACAGAGCTTCCGTCAAACCACAGTCAAATCATTACTGGGCCTAACTTCATAGAGCTGCTTAAGCACAAAAAGTAGCTAAGCACAACAAAATTATGCTTACAAGAATAAGGTTACCAGCCTAACCAGCATGTCGCAATTACACTTTTTGACTGGTATTCCTGCTCATTTCTGCCGAGCCAAAAAATTGTTAAACAATATTTTCTGCTTAAGCAGCTCTAAAAAATTGGGCACTGGTTACAATGTAAAAATGCTCCAAAGTCGAGTATACATAGTGCTTAATTAAAGCTAAAGTTATTTTAACATTTAATTGTATGTAAATATATGCAGCAGGTAAAGCCAAACCTTTGGTTGTTTTACGTATTACTATTATTTTTTTTTTTTTTACAGCTTATTACATAAGGTTTTTGATCAGTAATTTACCTGCATCTTGAAGGGTTGGTACAACATTATATTAATAGTAATTAATAAATCCCAACTAAATTTGTGATTTTTTTTACCCAAGGTGGCAGCAGACAGTACAATGTAGGTCCACCAGTCAATTTGTAGAACCAAACTTTTGACTCAAAACAAATTACGGCCTGTGTTAGTTCACGAAGTAAAAGGAAAACCACATAATTTTGTTGGCTATTAGTGTGAATCATTGTATTCTACTTTTAAAACATCTTTCCAACCATATTTATTTCATAACAAATGCTTGTATAGCCCAAAGGTCCCAAAACGTGTCCCTTTAAAGTAAGTCCATCAGCCTAGGGCCCTTTTCAAAGCCACCGCTTGAGCTTGGGCTCTATCCACCTGGGCTCAACTTCATGGCTCTGGGCAAAGAATCGGCGCTTACGGAAGCAGGGAATTCTGCGCTTACGCCAAGTGTATTTCATGGGTTAGCAGGGAATTTTTGCTTGTGCTCTTGCGTAGTCCACGTTACTAGGCATTCTACGCTTACACAGCTAGCGGAGAAATTCGGCGCTTGCTCGGTAAGCGGAGAATGATGATCGCAAACACAGAATTCGGTGGTAAGCAGAGCCATAAAATGGGGCCCCATTGAAGCCCTGTAAGGAAAACACATGTTTTTCTAAATAACTGACAGAGCGTAAGCCAAAGCCATGTTTTCTAAAAGGGCCTATGTATGCCATAACTATAAGCCTTCTTTAATGGATATGGCTTAGGCTTAGGCTTAGGCTCCATCAGCATTTGTATTGGGAATAATGAGCTTTTGGCATGAAGCTTCAGGAAAAGGTACAATTGTGCCATACACATTCATTCAGAATTGTGTATGGTTGTTCACCGTCCTTTACATAACTACGATATAGTCTGAGGAATTCAAATTTAAGTGGGAACTTGTGACTAAGCAAGTCATTGTACCAGACATTATACAAATCTAACTCTCAAATGGTTTATTGAGGAGAATCAATGATCCTTCATCAATGAATAATTGCAGTTGTTTTGTAGGATATTCCGTCCAGATTGGGCAGACGAACTCTTCCCAACTGAACATTGTACCAGCCCTTTTTAGCACATTTCCGCAATGCTCATTTTAATTTGTGGAACATCACTGAAAATATACAGTACATGTATACTGTTTTTACAACAGGAATGTTTAAAATATAATTTTGTTCTACCAACACTTAACCCTATACTCTATTCCAGACTAACTATTTCTTAAATCCTAACAAATGTATAAATACTTTTTGTTTGCATTAAGTGCAAATGAATATATTCATAAACTATTTAACAAACAATAAGAATTAAAATTAGCTTTAGAAAGAAAAAAAGGAAGAAACCTAAATACACTCTTCTATGCAAACCTAAACCTGTATAGCATACAGAAAACTATATTTAAAAGGAAAGCATAAAGTTAAATTGCCCCAAAATTACCACTATAACTTTAAAATGCACGATACAGCCCCAAAATATCTCTCGAGTTCACTCAATAGCACTCCTCACTAATGCTCAAAACAGAAGCTCACTAACTGACTGTACCCTGATGTGGTGATTGCATGAGTGGTGGAAAGTTGTCTGACAATTTGATTCCAATGCAGTAAGTAATTTTTTTTGCAAGCAGACAGCACACCAGGGTGGCAAACTAAATGTTTTTTACAAAATTAAAGCAAGGGCTTAGAAAGTATTGTTGGACTAACCCCTTAGTGCTAATAATAAGCAGCTTAGGCTTTGTATGCTCCCCAGGGAGTTGAGAAAGTTTGAGGAATAGTCTAAAAATACCTGATGAACAGGGATAATAATGTTGTAAAGCGCAATGCTCTAGTTAAGTGAAGATATTAGTGCTATATAAGAACTGTATTATTACTGCCTTAACCAAGAGATTTTAGTGTAAATTTGTGAAAGCAAAGGGAACATTTATGGTAGATGATGTATTGTTAAGTACCCTGTTTAAAAACAACAAAAGCTGGAAAATAATGATCAATTGAAAAAAATCTATACAAGTCTTGCAGTGTTACAAGCTCTCATTAGCAAGATAAATACATAGCCAGCGCTAACAGTAACATCAGAGTCCAATTTGATAGTTTTACCTTTGAATTCTGTGCTTACAGTGCCCTGTCAGGGTTTGCCCTTAACTTTTTCAGTGACTAGCCAGCAACACCAGTTAGCTCTTCATTTCACTAGGTTCGTCAGCTATTCAGTGCACTTGTCCATAATTCATATTAAATAGAGATGCTTTTCAACACTGAACTATCCAGCCAGACCACTTGGAGGAATTTTGACTGGTCCTCATGTATTTTAACTGGCATTTGGGCAGTGGGCCACTGTTAAGGGAGAACGCTGCATGTATTAAAGGCACTGAACACGTTTTGTAATTGTCAAAGACCAGTATTCTCACTTGGTGTATCCCAACATATGCATAAAATAACAAGCCTGTGAAATTTGGGCTCAATTGGTCATTGAAGTTGCAAGAAAATGATGAAAGAAAAAACACCCTTGTTGTACAAATTAGTGTGCTTTCAGATATGAATAAAAGGCTTCTGGCTAGAAGTCTTATTATTTTAGTGAGAAATTACCTCTTTCTCAAAAACTACGTTACTTCAGAGGGAGTCGTTTCTCACAATGTTTTATACTATCAACAGCTCTCCGTTGCTCGTTACCAAGTAAGTTTTTATGCTAATATATATTTTGAGTAATTACCAAACGTGTACAGTGCCTTTAAAAGCACACAGGCATAAGCACATAATTCCGAAATAAGCAGAGCCATGAAATTGGGCCCTGGACCCAGTAGCTTATCATATGTGAACAATTCACTGCTTACAGTTTTGCAAGAAGCACAGATGAGTTTGCAAGGGAATGGGAGCTGAAAGCCATCTACATTTGCAAATGGCTAGCTTATACAATGTCTTCCTAATTTGCATGACTATCATAAAAACCACAGCTTTGGCTTGGGTTCCAGCTTATGTTCTGTCTGCCTGTTTGAAGCCCAAGCACCCATTTACAAAATATCTGAAAGAACCGAAGCCGGAGGCAAAACCAAAGTTATGGTTTCAAAAGAAGGCCAAAGAATCATGCACTTTACCAATTACTTAGTAATTGCACAAAGGATTGTTTTGTACAAAGCCAACATTCAAGACATTACAGCTTTCTTTGAAGACAAATATGCAAATCTTCAGGCAATTTGTTTACTTTTTTTTTTTTTTTACATTTTAAAATAAGAGAAATTCCTAAAATTGCACCCATATTCTTTTCAGTTTAGACCAAAATTGTACCACGAAACCTTTCTAGTCACCATAAAGAATTTTTCATACTTTCCTGAGGATGCAAAAATCATATTTCACCGTCACAAAAATGGAAAATAGCGCAACCAAAAACATCAGCGTAACACTTTGCATTTACGTTTAAATTCATGTGAGGTACAAACAGCATTTGGAGTCGAACACCGAGGGCGGGGCCATGCATACATAGAGACTACAAAAGAACAAAGCAGTGTTTTAACAATGTACAACCAGGTCCACCACTAAATATACAGGAATGGTTCAGCTACTATCATACCCAAACAAACATCTTTTGGAAAACTTAGTCTAAAAAAAATCATCAAAAAGTATTATTTTGTTGTTTCATAAATTTGCCTTTTTCCTAACTTAAGTTCTTTGGCCTTAATTAGACATGTACCTTATTAGTCTTCCTAATACTGTACTTTTTGGAGAGCAAAATAACTAAACAATTTACAAACAGAAATGCTTCCAGGGTTTTGTTGGCAGAATTCTTTGTTAATAGAACTGTTAATTTCAAAAACTGAAAGTTGCATTCAAAGGTTTAGTCTCATCAGGGACTAGAGGGCATTTTGTTTTTATGGATACCAAGGGAATGACATCCGAGCAAAGGAAACAAACTCCATTTTCTTTCACCCCTTTAAAGTTGTTTTGTATTTATAAACCACTTGCTTTGGACGCTATTGTTTAATGAAACGTGCACGCGTGAAAGGCTATCATTGGTTGAGAGTCGTGCACAGCACGTACACACATGCACTTTCCATTGTTTGTCATCAAAGATGGCGATCAATGACATCATGTGCAATCTATCTATTTAAATTGACAAGTATGTACTGGAAATAATCTGCACTTCAATTTTTCTTGGTGGGTTTTAACAACGAATCATGCTGTTCAAAATGTCACATAAATCTATCCTCAAAATACACAATAACAAAATGTCTGGCACGACACTATGTCATATCTAAACTCTGAGACACTCTTTACGATTGTAATATGCAAATGAGGTTGCGACCTCATTTAGCATTGTTGGTAATACATTAATACCTCAAACATGCTGTGAACTAATGGTAATATCTAATATTTTAATTTATACTTTTTTATGAGGGTATCACCCATCACATGACCATGGGTGGCCCATTCAAGGTGGACATACAAGAAAAAGGGGAGCGGGCACCAGACAACAAATAAATTCAAAATAGTTCCTTCATGACTTCCGGGGAAAAAACAGACACTGGGCCGACAGTTTTGGTAACTTTGAACTTTGACCCCTATCAGGTTGGTACCCCTTCCATTACAAAGGTGTATCTACCCATTGAAACTGAGGACTGTAACAAAAAGAACTAAGTGTTTTGATAGAGCGAGGATGTCCTCACTTTGCTTCGGTGTACAAAACCAATGGGGAAGCCATTAAACAAAAAAGTCTGGAACAATGACAGAACAAAGTAAAGTCTTCAATTTACTGGGACGACAAACAAGTATGCTTGAACTAGCTACCTAGAATAGTGAGACATTGCAGTGTGTTGTTGGGAGGAGGGGGGTTTGACACACTTTTTAAACACAATACACAAAGCTAAACGGTATACATTTAGGGAGGGAAGCGGGCAATACAGAATCCTACATACAAATAAATTAATAACTGAATTACTTAACATGTTCAAACTCGCTGGATCTCAAAGAGATGCACGTCAGTATCATACCAGATCGGTGGGTCCAGATTCCTTTAGAGTTAGCAGCAGCAGGTGTGGTGAGAAGTAATATAGATTTTTTTTAAACAATGAAACGCTTGCTCCTACTAAAGGATAGAAATCACTTCATCCACAAGATTACAATTAATAATAAATACAATGTTAACCGGTAGTGGTAATAGGGCAGACATTTGGCCCAACATACCTGTACAAGTTTCAGGTTGGTATTCTAAACCTGGGACCAATTTCATAGAGTTGCTCAAGCAGCAAACATTGCTTAGAAATTTACTGGTAAGCGAAAAGATGCAGGATACCAGTCATAAATGGTGCGTGTGGAATGCTTTTTTGGCTGGTAACCTTATTATGGTACATGTTGTTGTTGTTTTATGCTTAGCTACTTTGTGTGTGCTTAAGCAGCTCTATGAAATTGAGCCCTAATTATGGATGTGAGAAAACTGCTTATTTGAGAATACACCTTACGCATTGACGGCATCATGGCACCATCTTAAAGGTCAAAGGATGATGAAACTATGTCCCCATGTTTTGGATTTTCAATACAATAAACACAAAAATAAATAAAATAATTCATAAGATATTAATACATTTAAATTGTTTGAAAAATTCATCAAAAATTGAAGAAAATACTACACAAATCTGTTATCAGAAATCGATTTACAACTGTCTATTTATATAGCAAATATATTCCACTGTCCAATTCCACACAATATTATTGAAATATCATTAATTATTCAAACATTTTATATGACAAGCACGCTCAGAAGTGCTCTCTACTATTGACAAAAACATTGTGACAAAATGTTGCTGGTCAAAATAGTAAACAAAACAAAATTTGACATCAAGCAAACTAGTTTTGTTTCTCAAATTGCAGTGTTATAAACCCCAAGTAGCATTTCAAAATGAAGCGGATATGACATAGTAATGATACTCATTTGCACCCACATAGCCATAAACATGTTTTGTTTAATACAAATGAGTGAAGCTTGAATACATTGCACTCGGGTAGAAACTTAAAAACGAAAACAAATGTTGCTTTTTTCTTAAAAAGCAACTTTAGAATTTAAAAAAAGTCACAAAATTTCAAATATAAATTGGAACTTCTCTAATTCACAAAAGTAGAGTGCAACTGATACTATGTGTAATTATGGTCGCAAGTGGAGAAAATAAATAACTCTGTGAGATTTAACATCAGTTCTAGCTGTCCTTTATCCGCTGGACCTCAAACAGCTTGACGCCGGTGTCATACCAAATAGGTGGCTCCACATTCCTAAAGGTTACAATCGGTCAAATAATGAAAAAAGAAAACAAACAAAATGACAAAACATTTTGGTTTGAAAGAAAAAAACAAACACAAAACAAACAAAAACAGGCCTTGAACATCTTCAAGAGGTTTGAATGTTACTCAAGGACAAGAAAAAAAATACAAACATTTTCAATTTTCAGCCACAAGGGCAAAAGGGGGAAAGGCTCGAATTTGGTGGTTGGGGGGGTCCACAAGACAGTGCTTGTAGCTCAACATTTTTACAGCACAATAGACTGTGCAAGTCTCGCGCGCATTCGAACTTCCGGGACCATAGTGGTCCCAACCATATGGAGTTTTACGTGGGCGAGATTTTGTTTCGTCAGTTATTTTAGTTTAACGTAGTTTATGACCTGGAAGATTATACATGTTGTCGGGAATGTACTCTTATTTTCTTTCTAAGCTACGTAATTTGAAATCTTTTTTATTTTTTGTTTTGTTTGGTTTTTATGCACCTCGGAATAAGTTTAGTCTTAGATAGATGGCGCTTTACAAGTTTTAATTATTATTATTATTATTAATGTAACACTAAGTGATAACAAAATATAAAAGTAAAACCAATTCAACAATATAACGACGAAAACCCGATAATTTAACTTGACCTCAGCTTCCGGTTATTGCAAAAAATTAAGAATTTTGTGCTCGCCTCCGATCATAAAACTTATGTAAACGCTTGTTTTGGATGCGCGATTATAATCGCCAGATGCAGTAATTGCTAAAAAAAAACTTTTCATTGCAGTCTATGGTTGTTGAGGCGTCAGCATCTTCTCTAAACTGCGATACAAGTCAAATTTAAACCCGTTTGACCACCACGAATCCGCGTAAGGGGTTTCTAAAAAGTTAACATAAAATAAGCATCCTTGTCCCAGAGTTAAAACATTTTTTCCCAATATTAATCAACACACTATTGTGTAATTTTTTCAAAAGCTAAAACTTTTAATAAAATTGTAATGATTTATTTTTGTTGTTCAGATTTTGTCATGAGAAATAATTTAAAACAAAGATTTGATTTCAGAAATAAAAATGTTCTTCGTTTGACGTGTTTTCTCGTTCGGATAAGTGCGAGACTTGCACAGTCTATACTGGACCAGAACTCTTTTTACGAGACAAGTTTCAAAACAAGAACAAACTGTCAACACAGTTTATCACAAAAACTGTTTTTATTTGAACAAGCACTAATGAGAATTTTGTTTTTTTTATTTGTCTGATTGCAAGATAATTATTAGATTCTCATTCAACATTTTGAAAATAATTTGCTTTTATTCAAAAGAAAAACACAAGCCGCTGGACTTGTCCAGTCATGAGTTTAATGACACGGCGCTAAAAACACTGGCCTCGGGCCTGTGGTCCAGTGTAAATTTTGCGCCCTGAAAGGGGGCATACAGACAACTGCTTATGTTGTGTCTCCAAAGTTTAAGCCTGCCTGGATAAACAAAATTTCATAGGGGAGCACAAAGAAGGGCTTGACGAGATCGGGAGGGTATGTCGAAAGAAAAAGAAGAGAAGAACGCCCTCCTTCCAAAGTGCTGTAAAGAAATTACAAGGTTAACCCTTAAATTTAATAATTTAGAAACCATATTTTTCTGATACTCAAGGCCACGTTGACCCAATTTACCTGACGTCATCGCCTAGGATAAATCTTAGTTGTGACGATTGTGAGTCGGATCGCCAGCGCCAATTTCAGAGCTGCCAACATTTGCATCATGCAATCAAGGAGATTTTGTACAACAATCAGGGAGATATTTAGAACTACATTCAACATAACAGGGAAGAAGTTTCCATAATCAGGGAGATCGTCAAATTTGTTCTTCAGAACATGGAAAGAGATACACAAATGGTGTTAACGCAAACCAAATATACATTGATACCTCACCATGCAATGTCTCAAATCCCACAAACAGGGAAAGATTGGTTAATTTTCGGAGGACTTTCTGCAGAATCAGGGAGAGTTGTCAGCTGACCTTTTAAATGAAGCAACCGCAATTTGAATCCCAACATGGCAGACCAGGGGCATACAGTAGCCGAGTGTGACATCAGAGTAAGGGGTCTCGGTAGTTTTTTCAAAAAATAATCTTTTCAGGGAGTAATGTAGTTCTAAAACGCTCTGCAGGATTTTCACTTAATATTGCTTGTCCATAATCATGTTAAATAGGGATACTTTTCAACACTGAACCAGACAAACTACCGAATGAAGTTTAACTGGTCCTCACATGTTTTAAAACTAGCATTTGGCCAGCAACCACTAAATTCAGAATTCACAAGACCCAGTGAACGATTCCCATTGCATAGCATAACAAAATGCTACACACAAAGTCTCAGTTGCTACTATAAAAAAAATCCTCAATTAGCACTCAGTGTGTACAACACATGTTCAGTCCAAATATTTTGCTACGCAAAAATTACTGGACGAAATCATTCCATGAGACCTTATTGTCTCATTTTGATGAATTCAGCTAAAAAGTAATTAACAGATAAAAAGACAATCCAACTAACATGGGAGAAATGATTGAATAACGTTCATACCTGAGGTAGATGACACCCCACATGTAGGTTCGGAACCATAGAGTGGTACCACTGTTAGCCTGGTACTTTCGGATCAGTATAGGATGTGGAACAGGAAGGAGACCGACTAGGGTACCATGCTGAAGGAACTTTAAGATCTCCGTCTCGTCAGTCAGACCCCTGGAAACATAAACAAAGATTGTACCACTTGGATGATGCGCCTGCTACAAATTGACAAGTTTAGGTTGTACAGTAATTTGTTAATTCAGCGGATTTTTTTTTTAAACTTTTGCACAACTCGTAAGCTTTTATACAGTGCTTGATACACATTAGTGAACAGTAAAAGAAAAATAATATTCTTTAGCCCCAATGCAAATTTAACATCTATTAAACTGCAACGTTACAAAACAAGATACTGAGAAGTGACTTACTTGTCGATGCAGATCTTCTCAACTTGTGGAACCAAGACCTGAAGAAGACGCATGATGGTCTGTAAAGGTAACTTCTGCTTCCAGGACTGCACCTACAAAGCCACAGATAACACTTCCTTGAATTAGTCATAATTTGGGTAAACTTCAACCATTGCAAATCCTCTGTAATCCGTTGCATGGTTCCCCGAGTCAAATCCAAATACTTTGGTGTTGAGTTTATACAGAACTCCATAACACCTTGGAAGTTGAAGAGTGTAAACGGGGACGGTTGTGTTGTTGTGACATGGAATTAGGAACTCTAACCCGTCACATTCATTACTCAAACCATTACATGGCCTTTGTCACTATACAGCGAGCATTTCGGTTTTATTCACCGTGAATTTTCGCCCCATTTTTTACTAGTGCACGCTAGACTGCACCCAGCGCATGCACATGTAGTACAAAATGCCCTCATAGTTAATGCCAGAACACAATCTTGTAAAAAAAATTAACAGTTTTTTTCCTCCAATTGACAAAGATCTACTTGAATGTTAGAAACACAAATAGTAAATCTTTTGTATTCGTGCAAAGGAGAGAATATTTTCATTCCAGGAAAGATGGAATGTTTTATTCAACTCTGCTTCACATCATTGGATGGAGTATTCCATCTTTCAACTTGTGAATATATTGCAAAAATAGAAATGGCTGATGCGAACAGACTACCAACCATGCAAACCAAAACAACCCAAGGTATAAATGCAAAACAAAAGTTAATGGTCTGATGTTTCGACCCTAGCAGAGTCTCTCTCGAAGGCTAAAGGACAACTATACAAGAGTAACAGAAGCAGTCAAGTGGAAAAACATTAATAGAGAGCGAGAGAGAGAGGCAGAAAGCACATAGAAAGGGCAAAGGGTAAACAATGAATAAATGGGGGAGGTTTTGGAGGGTAGGGCTGGTTTGTCATTTAATAGATCCAGTACCCATTCAGAGGAAGGCCTCCAGTCTCCACTAATGCTGCTTGGAGTATTGCTGGACACTGAGGATGTCCTCTGCATTGCAATCATTCTATGTTCAGTGGCTTCAGGTTGGGACCCTAAAGGAATGGCCTGAGAACCAATCAGGCCACTGTCAGCAACTTTCTTATCCTCGGGGACGATGCTCTCAGTGTCGCTCGTCCCTTGGGATGTTGTCTGTGGGAGAAAGAAGATGAAAGTATTCTTATTCCTAGAAGAATGGACCAGTCCTGAAAGATCTACACTGGTTACCCATTAAGGACAGAATCGTCTTCAAGATCCTTGTGTGTGTCTACCGCTCATCAAAAGGCACTTTACCACCACATCTCTCAGAAGGAGTTCAACAATACCATTCCTACTGCGAGTCTATGAGATCGAATAATAACCATCTTTTAAGGAACCCCTGACCAAAACATCATAGGGTGAAAGATCATTTACTTCTGCTGCCCCTTCATTATGGAACGACTTACTGGATCATATCAAACTTTCTCCATTACTGGCTTTCTTCAAAACTTCCTTCAAGACTCGCCTTAAATGAGAACTGCATAAACATTCCCCACTGATGTGTTGCTGCGCCATGAGCATGTTAAGATGGTTATTGCACATCATAAATGCTCATTATTATTATTATTATTATTATTATGAAGCTCCGCTCCTTAATACTTTGACCACACCAACCAACAGCAACACTTTGTGTTTTTAAAAGCAACTTTATACTAGTATCCTAAACTCTCCTATTTTAGTGATTAAAAATTTTGCATAATTAGAGAACAAAAATTGTAGTTAATGGTACAACTAAATTTCTCAAACCATATGCGACCAGCAAAAAACCTAAAGTAGTTATTTTCACTCACTGCAGCGGCTCCAGCGGCGTTTTCTGTTTTATCAGCAGAGTCTCCAGCTGTAGAGCTCCCTGCTTGGTTCAGCACCTCACCAGATGGTGTGACTTTAGATGTCTCTGTCATTGTGCCCAATCCTGTGAACAAAACCACAACCGGTACTATGAGACCTAGAGATCACAGTAAAATGCCATAGAAGAGCATACAACTGCATTCTGTGTTTACATTCACTGTTCTACAGTTACTCTTGCAGGGTTTAGTCAATGAGTCACTCAAACATCTGGCATTTATAGAGCCCCATCCCTCTAGTTACCTATTCCGAGGCACTTAGCGAAGTGAAGAGAAATTAGGAGACAACAAAATTTCATGCAGGAATGGCAAGTGCAATGAAGTAAATGTAAGCAGATTTGAAGAGATGAGTCTTAAGCTGGCTTTTGAAGATCTGTAAGGAGTCAAGTGTATGGAGTTGATAGGGGAGATCATTCCATAGCTTTGATGCACACGAAGCCAAACTTAGATAGCGGTTAGCAGAGCATGAAACTAGACCAAGACAGTGCTTGGAAAAAATGTTATAAATGTAATAACACAATAAATTTTGTTCTGCCATTATCAATTTTACTTCAGTAACAACATATTGTATTTCAGAATGGTATTTAAGTCTGGAGCAGTCTCAATAACTAGACAATCCATCTTGTTGGGGGATATTGTTCAAGCTATACCTTACTGTCCATAAGGGGAACAAATAGAGTAACTGATCCCCTTGAGGTGATCTCTCAACTGCCACTTCCCAGGTTGCTTCGTAAACTTGGATGTGATCCCTGGCTATACGGCAGTTACAGGATGAATGGCTTCTGACTGGCACCCCCAAACAAAGAAATTTACAAATAAGGGAGAACGCCAACATAGGGCTAGTGAGCTTAGTTGGTAGAGCGCTGGCACATTAATTCGAGGGTCGCAGGTTCAATAGTAAATTTGTCTTTGTTCAACCCAAAATGAATAGTTATACAGTAAGGAATGTTGGGTACCTGGTGTAGCAAGAAGCGAGGCTTTGAGAGTCCCTGGTTCTGCATCCACTGGAGGCAGTGCCCCCTCCATGGTGGTGGGCACAGCGTCGTCTGTGGGTGGTGCAGGGGTTGTCTTGCGCCCTCGCTTGGCCAGAGCTTTGGTGATGGAGGCCTGGTCGCAGGGTAAGTTGGCCAACTGATGGAACACATTGCGCTTACGGATGATGGTGTAAACAAGATTGGAGTTGCCTGATAACAAAAGGATGTAATGTTTTCCGTACACATATTAAAGGATAGAAATATCCTCTGCAACTGTTTCACAAAGTCAATGTCAAATTCTTCTGTAATTGTTTCACCTCAAAACCAATGGAAAAATAAGGACGTTTATTTACCGGTAATACCCTTCATCACTGACTTAAGTAAGAGACAAATGTCTTAAAAATTCTCCAGAAAACAAAGTTCTATCTAGTTCATTCAATATGTTTGCAAATCCCAAATGGTTCTTTCTAGTGGTTTTCTTACCATCAAACTGATACTGGATGATGTTGTTAAAGACCTCCAGAAGGAAGAAGACCAGGTGATGATTTGCCGGATTGGAGAAGAGAAACCAAGGCGTTGAGAAGGCTTCCAAAAGATGAAGAAGCTTGTTGGCTGAAACCATCGACAGACTCTTCAGGTAAGGAGAGACTTTGTAGAAAAAAAAGAAACAATGATTTTTTGTTGAAAAACAAAACATTATATATTAACCCTCTTACTCTGGTAACATTGACCGACTATTTGAAATCATTCAACTGCACGGGTTAATAGTAATAATAATGTTTAACCCCAAATCACAACACACAGTAACAAACTTAACAACCAGATTGGCTTACCATTGACAACTATAGTGAGTAGGCAGTCATACAGGGGGGCGAGTCTCTGGTGACCAGAGGTGATGATTTTATGGAATACCTGAAAATTAAAACAAATAATAATCATGAAACATAGGTAGGCTGAGAATGTGAATTAAAATAATCGGAAATCAGATTAAAGTAGGCAGAATACCATGCTTGGTTACAAAACTGGTTCTAATACACAGCAAAATCAACTCTTAAGAGATTTTCACTTTGTTTTTACCCTTACACCGATGAGTGTTAAAGGTATTATACAGGATTGGCAGAGCTGACAAAATAATCACAGACAGTGTTCATGTTTTGTGTAATCAACCACATACATGAAATAACAAACCTGTGAAAGTTTGAGCTCAATTGGTCATCGAGGTCACGAGAAAATAGTGAAAAGAGACCGTATGTGTTTTCTGTTTTTCAAACATCGAGTTTATTATCGCGCGCGATAAAAACTATTGTTTTACTCATTTCTCAGAAACGATAGCATTTTAGGCAGAAATATTTTAAGGAACCCTTTCTACCATTACTTACTTTAAATCATGTAAGTTATGTGTGAATCTGTGAACATTTGTGTTTTTCGATCTTACCAATAGTGTACAGGGCCTTTAAGCACTGTATACTCAGTACTTTCCCGAGTTCTTGAGAGATTCATGTATTTGAATGTAACTACAAACCTCCCCAGATTGTGAATTGTAACACCACAGGCCCTTTCCAAAATCAAAACAATCTCTTGTCTTGACAGTCCACAAATCTGAAGCAAATCCCAGCAAAAATCCCTTTTGCAAAGTTTGGGGGATCAGGTTGGCTCAGTGGCATGTGGCGCTGACTTTCACCTCAGTGGACCTCGGTTCGAATCCTACCTCAGACCAGAGCCTCATGTGGATTGGGTTTTCAGTTCCTAGTTTTCCATATAAATTTAGGGTTTTCCTCTAAAACTTAACAATTTGTTATATTTTATTATTGTTGTATACTTCAGGTAATGAAACCAAGGATGCCTCGTAGGTGAACTTATCAATCACTGTAGCTCACAAGCCTGAGGAAACCTGTAAACAGCGGTGCTTGGTATGTGAACTAGAAACACCGGTGTTGATCCCTACTCTTCCATGATAAGCGTTCAGAGTTCTTTCATGTGCACTACCAATCCTACTACACAGGACCTACAGCTTAAAGTCCCATCCAAAGGACAAAGGAATTACAGTAAAATATCTTGCTCAAGGACACAAGTGAAACGACCGGGACTCGAACCCACACTCTGCTGATCAGAAACACCAGAGCTTGAGCCTGGTGCCCTGAACTACTCAGTCATTACCTTCTCTACATTGGTATCCTCAGGCCTTCAGTTTACACAGGTCTTCAGTCGCTTTTGAGGAGAGCTTAGTTTCATTACCAAAGAGATTTAAACTAAATAAATCAATGAAATAACAGATACTTACTATAATGAGAAAGTCAGCATGGGTACCAGTGAACACAGGGATGTCCATGGGCACTCTTACGCTGTATGGTTTGTTGAGTCGTACACCAAAGTTTCTCTCACCGCTCAGAAGTAGAAGAATAAAGACTCCTATGTGCATTAAACCAACTCGGGCTGAAGAGGCAATGATATCAAGAACAAGTCTACCATGGTTTTTTCCAAAGAAAAGAGCAGTTTGAATGTTAATTTCATCCACTTTTAGCTTACTCACTTTGTATCAACTGTGATCACATGATCACTGTTTCAAAGATACAAGTTTTCCGACAATGCCATAATACGAGCATTGTTGATACAAGCTTATAATGCATTAGTCTCACCTAACTATGTAGCAATAATTTCCGACAATGCCATAACCACAAACATAGTTGGCACATGCTTATCATGCATTCAACTCTACTTACATAGTAGCAGTGTTTCCTGCGCCTTTTAAATTGACAGTTGAATCCTGTTTTGGTGATTGTTCTGTGCCTTATAACACTGAGCGCCCTATACTCGGGGAAATACAGTAATGCACAACGAATACATGGATTTATAGCCTAATCATTAAACATGTCAGAGGAAAACTTACACTGGTCTGCTCTGGCATCATTCAGATGATACAGAATCGGTACCAGAACCTCCAGGACATCACTGCTCTTTAAGACGTAGAAGAGAAACTTCTTGTTGTGGTCGCACATCTTCCAGAAGAGAACAAAGAGCTCCTGGTGGAAGGCTATCTTCTTGGTGGATCCGGGCAGGTAGGTCTATAAATAGAAAGAGACGTTAAAGGAGAATATATGATTTGAATTCATCCTTCGCTTAAATTCCATTTATTTATTTTATGCGATTCAAGGGATTCAAGTGAATGAAGGAATTCATGTCATTCAAGGGATTCCTGTGATTCAAATGATTTGAAAAAGAACGGAAATTACGACGCCATATTCCAAACCAGTGCATAACAAGTGCATGCGATCATTATACAATAGTTTGATGTCTATTGAGCATTGTATGTGATGGTCTTTTCTAAATGGTTTACCTGAATCAGTGGATTGTTGAGTAGCCTCGTCAGTCCCTTCAAAATGAAATGGAAATCTTCTTCTCGATGAACACGAGAAAGATAATTCACAAACAGATTCTCTACAGCTCCTCCCTAGAAATAAAAACAAACAACTCTTGTGTACAAATGTGTTTTGCAAACATTTTTAATTACAAAGATACATATGTAACTAGTTTTGTTTGTGTTGTTATTAGTTTACCAATTGTTCTGAACCGCTGATGACCAAATGTTTTGACTGCTCATGCGTGAAGCACATTTTTCTTACTGGTTTTAGGGAAAAGGATTCTAAGATATTTCAATCTGAGAAACGTTTAATGCATGAAAAGTTTCTCAGATTGTGTATTCCATTTACGGACTATTCTTCCTAGGTGGACATAACCGCTCCAGATTTTCAGCGATACCTCAACAAAATTACCACCTTTTTAATTAAAATTTTCAAAGGTAAGTTTCATTGTATATATAATAATATGGATTTATATCGCGCTTTATCACACCCAAGGGTGTCTCAAAGCGCTTCTTAACATTATTACCCCTGGTCACTGGGCCATTTATTTCATTCCTTAAACCATCTCAGCTCCCTGGGGAGTATACAGCCTGTGCTGCAATATATGCGCTACTAAGCTAATCAATCACAAGAACCATCTCTGCCCTCACAGGTACCCATTTTACCCCTGGGTGGAGAGAAGCAATTATAGTTAAGTGTCTTGCTCAGGGACACAAGTGTCACGACCGGGACTCGAACCCACACTCTGCTGAACAGAAACACCAGAGCTTGAGTTCGGTGCTCTTAACCGCTCGGCCACGACACGCCACATATCTACATTTATATAGGATTAAAACAATGGAACAGATCCAAAAACCAACTGGTATACTTTGCCTTTAAGCCCGGGTGTTACCGAAAGGGTTAACGGACACAAGTGGCTTCATGACATTATGCTTTTGTGATGTGATGGATACTTTCATTCCTCATCTTAATACCATCTAGTTTTTATGTTTTTTTTTAAATTAACATTTATTTCATCGTTGTTTGATTCCTTACCTCATTCCCTTCATCTGCATTATCTATGGTTGGAGGCACCTGACTATGAATTGTATCATGGTCAAGGGTCACAACGAGAATCTGAGAGGCTACCTCAACGACCGGCTCTCGGTGGTCGGCAAACAGGAGGTGATTGTATGGGACACCATAACCCACTGGGTCATAGGCGCACACCACGTTCAGAAGCGAGGTGAAAAGGGGTAAGGCATGCCTGTAGGATAAAGAAGATCGAACATTATCTTGACTGTTGTCTCTCTTTTATTTATTAAAATTCATCACAGAAGTGAACAAGGACAGGCATGTTTGTAAGATGGAAAGTCTGACACCACAATGCATATGGGAGGTCGGGTTAGAGTAGGTGGTAGCTTTCCTTGCCTTCCACCTCCGGGACCCCTCTTCGAATCCCGCTGGGGGCATCATGTGGTTTGGGTTTTCAGTCCCTACCTCATTGCATGTGTTTTCCCTGGAATAATTATTTGGGGTTTTCCTCCCACATCTAAAACTTCCTTCCTTGCCTCAGTGCCTCTTCCAAGTGTTCTAGATTTCCACAGGGCTACCAAGTTCATTTTCTCCCTTAACGTAGCCATGGCTTCAGTGCCTCTGCTTAAATTGTAAAAATATATCATTAAGGTGTACACAAAAATACTTTCTTAATGCAGTTGGCAAAAACTGAAAGGGAAGACGAATGTTACAGCTTACCTGTTTTCGGATGAGCAAAAGTAACTGATCCACTGGTTGGGTTGTGAATGGGCATCACCTGTGAGAAACAAGTTCAAAACAACATTTTGAAATAAAATATAAATCACATTTTATAGAAATCAACCTGCCCTCTTCTCATAGGGCAAGTCAGTTGTGTAAAGAGGTCTGCTCCAGAATAGACCTTACATGTAGACCAGCAGATGACCTTGTTTGATTAGGGCGCCATCAAACAAGGTCAAAAGAAGGTTGCTAATTTGCCTATCCAGTGAGCTGTGCGTGCATAGCTGTGCATTTCCATTTCTTCATTATCGTTTTACCTCTAAGATGACAGTGCTATGGCGTCTGGACATAAGGTCTATGTGGAGGTTTGTGGGCTGAATTTTCTATATCTGTAGAACTCATAAGTGTACTGAGTCTAACTACATTGTGATATTATGATTATGGCATCAGGGATAAAGATTATATTGTACAATGGTTAAATTTAAAAACTTGTTTTGTTTGTTTGTTTGTTGTTTTTTGGCATATCGGCTGTAATTCGCGCTGGGAAGTCGGGTGATCCAGTGGGAGCCAAAACATGGAAAACCAAGCAGAGGGAGGCCAATCAAGAATATGGTGAAGACGATGAAAGGAAATACAGGGTTGGAGACTACGGATGAGCTAGCTGGCTGCATGAGTGATCGTGTGGTGTGTGTATCATCGTGCTCGTCTCAAGTAGTCACTTGGGTCGACGGAGTGAGTGAGTGGGTGACCCAACACGCTAGTTTGTGCATGGGGTTAATTCAGTTTAATGATAGCATTTCAGAGTTGAAAGGTACTTACTGACTGGAGGGAGGTACATAGTCTCTGAGAAGCAGGTCAGCAGTAGTTTGAGTAACTCAGTCCTATTTTGATCTAGGAGGGCCGACTGGGGTGGGGAGTTAGCAAAGCCTACCCCAGCCTCCCAGATGTATTCACAGCTGTCAATGGACTGAGGATCCTCATGGCTTTCCTAAATTAATAGGGGTAGGGGAGAAGATAAACAAAAACAATAATAAATAATATTAATAATAATACTTTACATTTATACCACGATTAATATTACGTTTCTAAGCACTACAGTATTTATCCTGCAAGGTATGCGGAGCTATGTTTTGAAGTATGAGACTTATTCCTTTACATATCACCATGTAATGGTTTACAAGGTGCTGTGGCTCAATGTGCAGCTGATCAAACCAGGAAGTGCACTGGGTTCTTTCATGTACATTACACAACACAGGGTAACCTACGGCTTTACGTGCCATCCGAAGGACGCAGCAATAATGTTTAAGTGTCTTGCTTAAGGACACAAGTGCTAAGACCGGGACTCAAACCCACACTCTGCTGATCAGAAACACCAGAGCTTGACGGAGTCTGGTGTTCTTACCACTCGGCCACGACAAGCCACTATTTCTATGAAAGGCCTTTGTGTTAAACATGATAGTAGGATCTTACTGGGCCTGGTTTCTTGGTGTTTGGAGCCACAGTGAAGTCTGGACAGAATAAGAGATCAGCAACAGCATTAAGAAGTGACTGAGCCAAGGGTAAAGATTCCTCATCACTCTGTAGGAAGATAATCAGAAATAAAGTTATTACAACATGGCTGACAATAACAAAAATACAACTCTTACTTTCATTAGGCCTCACTCACCATGGCCAAATTAATTTATCCTAAGGGATTTCAAGATGTCTCAAGATATAGGGGGCATCAATACTTTTTTATGACCGAAAACCAGTTGGAAAATGCCTGAGTGAAGACAAATGCTATTTTTGATAAGAATATAAACGGAGCTTATATTGGGGCAGAGAATATTTGAAGGAATTATGCCTTTGATGATCTGCATGTGGCGTGTCGTGGCCGAGCGGTCTAGGTGACCGGACCTAAGCTCTGGTGTTTTCAGCAGCAGAGTGTGGGTTCGATACCCGGTCATGACACTTGTGCCCTTGAGCAAGGCACTTAACCATAATTGCTTCGAAAAAGTTGGGAAGGTAGTGCATTCTGCTCTACCAGACAGGCTCCTAGTGGATGATACCCATGCCTACATCCTTAAGGACTGTGAAGGGGGTAATCCTGTTTCAGCCCCAGGAGTAGGAGGCAACGTGCCCCTGGTGTCAATTGATTTGGGTTGATAGCCCAAATCAGTTATGTGTAGCCCTCACCTTGAGTGGCCGTCCGTGGCCTTGTGAGTTAGGCGATATCTCATTTAACAAAATTAAAAATATGGCACACAGTCAGAGAATGTCATGGGAAAGATGTTTGGCTGTTGACCCACTGCACGCCATTTTGGGAGTCAAAATGTACACAAAGGAATTGACTCCCAAAATGGTGGAAATGGTTGATGCGCATTTTGCAGAGGTGAATTACACGTCTGTAAGGGGCTGATACGACCATCGCAGATTTGTCTTTTGAAAATAAGCAATTTTCACAAATTTTAACATGGCTGCCACTACCTGTTTTTCTACCAATTTGTTTTTAACAAATACCTTTCTCATTACATACTCTCGACTGTGTGCCAAATTCCATGCTTTTATCATCAATGGCAAAAATCCCATCGACTACCTGCGATACTAAATAGGTGAATATGCAGACTAAAGAATAGCTTGTAACATTTTTGATTACTTGAAATTGAGTAGTGTTAATAATTTGAGTTGAATCTATGTAAGGATGATGAATTCCTCAAATAAATGGCCAGATTAAAAGTTTTAGTCATGTTAGTTGTGGAGTGTGCATGGGTACTTAACAAAGTTGGAACAACAATGGAATTTCATCTACCACAACACTGTAGTCAATGCACATTTATAAATACCGAGGACAGTTTATCCATTCTGATTGGTCAAGAGTTTATCCATTCTGATTGGTCAAGAGGAGATCATGTTACCATGTTCAAACACGTGATGTAAACACAATGAGAAATGCTAATTTACACATAGTGCAATCAACACATAACGGTACTTAATGTAAAATCTATCAGTATGCGCAAGTACGCACAACCGTTGAGCATCGCCTGCAATTTCATGCTTTACGAAACAGAGCCTGCTGATATGACTGGAATTGCAAATTTAAAGAAAAAGTTTTACCTATTTTCCACCGTTATAAAACTTTTTAACGGAAAGAGCATTTAAGAGAATAAGAGGTCTTAAACAGCCATTTAAAACCAGCAGGGTCTTGGCCAGGCGATTAAGGACCACGCCTTCGGCGCAGTCCTCAATCGTCCGGTCACGACCCTGCTGGTTTTAAATGGCCGTTTAAGACCTCTTTGCCACTCTTGGATACATTTTGCCTGGTGGATACATTTTAAAATTTGAATCATTCGTTTCAGGAACTGCACATTACAGCATTATGGTAAGATTCTGTAGGTTATAAATGACTATATATCTAAAAATGCCCAAAATATATATATATTTGATTCTGATCATTTTCATCTACTTAAAAACACAATTACACTCTGTATTAAAACATGCTATTATGTTAATGTCTTCAAATCTACCTACATGTACATGTACAAATCTATCAATGGGGAGAAAAAAGGTCAAACATGCAGGTAAAACTTACAATGAATAAAAAAGCAACCAATGGTGGATGTCCAAAGTAAATGGTGTTTAGACACACTGGAAATGATTTCAGAAACTGTTTATTTTTACTCAAATCTCTAGGCCTGTAACATTCTAGTATGGTTTGTGGTAACACCATTAAATGAAAATATTTCTTATGGGTTGTGGTGGTCCTGAAAAGAACTGGTTGTGTAACTGCTTAAAGTTTCGACCAGTTTCTTCCCAAGAGTAAAAAAAAAGACAATTTGCTACACCACTTGTTCTTTTCAGAACCACCACAGAGATTTGCATGTACTTGAAGGTACCACAAACCTCACCATGCAAAGTTTCAAATCCCTGCAGTAAACCAATTTTTCAAAAAAGCAGGTTTCTTCAAACACGATTAAAAAAGAAATAAAGTCAATTTAATTGTGGATATATATCTATAAAATCAAATAGCTATCATTATGCAATAAACCACAAAACAAAAACTATTGGAGTTCACTTCAACACACATTCTATATGCTACATCCCTGTGGAGATCTTTTGTTCTTTCTTTTGTCCCTATACTTAAGATTCTCACATAGACTTTGCACATGTTCCTTGTGGGGCATCCCAGTCTTTAGAATTCCCATATGGACACCTTTTGTTTTCCTTTTTTGATTTGTCCTCAGTCTCCATAAGGTAGCGAATATTAAAACAGGCATTGGTTAGAATAAATCACACACACAAAAATGGCAGTCAACAAAATCAAGCATGCAACCTGGTAACCATGAAGACAGGGTAGCTCCTCGGGACGCTTGTTAAAATAAAAGAAACAAAATGAATGAAAAGCTGGGTATTTCATGCAGATGTAGGATCCATTGAATGATAAAGCTGTAATTGGTATGAGTGTTTAGATGTTAGTGAAAGGTATGATACACATATGTACATGGTTTGGTAGACTTGATTCATATGTTCTAGTTTTCAAAAAACTATTCTTCTTCTTCTTACTACTATATATTTCTGGTAATGAAAGCAAGGATGCCTCATAAGTAAACTTAATCACTGTAGCTTGCAAGCCCGAGGAAACCTGTAAACAAGGATGCTTGCTATCTGAACCAGAAACACCGGGCTTGACCTGTGTTCTTGGTTCTTTTACCTGCACATATCAATCCTTATAAAAAAGAAGCAATCATATTAAAAATGATCAATCATTTTGTTTTATCGTTACCAAACAGACATAAATGTATCATACCTTTATTCAAACTAGTGATCAGTGACACGCATGGATGTACAAGTACACCTTCAAGTACACTTTCATTGTGCGAATTGCTCTTACATTATTAACTTTGAAAGATTATTTGCACTAAATCTAAAGCCCCTTTTTACACTAGGCAAATTTCTCAGAAAATTCCTGGGAAATCTTGGCTGACCTTTTCACACTTGAATTACTAACCCTGCCAAACTCCTGAGAATTTTTCATTTTCAATATCATTTTCTTAAATATAGCTAACCCTGTTAGGGAGTAGGGTTAAGCGAGTTAACCCACAGTTAGCGTATTGAGTGCTAATTTTTTTCAAGGAAAATTGCAGCAAGTGTGAAACAAACATAGGGTTGAGGTGGGGTTAAAATTCCTGATGAATATCTTGGGGTTTTCTTCTTGGGATTTAGCTTGGTAGTGTGAAAAGAGCCTAAGTGGCCTCCCTGAAGCACATGGATATAGTTTGCACTGTACAATGTTAGTACAGTGATTTTCTTAATGTTACGAAGATCAGTTGCATAACTATTAGTTTGTTATTTTGTTTGTTCGGGTTTTTAAAGGTATTATACAGGATTGGCAGAGCTGACAAAATAATCACAGACAGTGTTCATGTTTTGTGTAATCAACCACATACATGAAATAACAAACCTGTGAAAATTTGAGCTCAATTGGTCATCGAGGTCACGAGAAAATAGTGAAAAGAGACCTTATGTGTTTTCTGTTTTTCAAACATCGAGTATATTATCGCGCGCGATAAAAACTATTGTTTTACTCATTTCTCAGAAACGATAGCATTTTAGGCAGAAATATTTTAAGGAACCCTTTCTACCATTACTTACTTTAAATCATGTAAATTATGGGTGAATCTGCGAACATTTGTGTTTTTCGATCTTACCAATAGTGTACAGGGCCTTTAATTTACTTTTTTATTCATTGAGATGATTTTTTTTTTTAAGGTGAGTTTTTTTAATTGAGTTTGAGTTTTATTATTTATTAAGTTTTTTCAAGATAAAACTATTAACTCATGAAAATATTAATTAAAGAGCTGACCTTACAATTACATGTCTCTGAGACCATTTTGACAAATTTAGTTCATGTGTACCTTACATGAGATGCTAAGTGAGTCTGGTGAATACAAGTCAGTCGGCAACAGCCAAATTTTCTAACTCGCCAACATTGAGTGTTCCTTTTCGTGTAAACTGAGGGCAAGGATTGTTACCTAACCAAATTTTCAGACACACCCTGAGTAAATCTGCATTCCTAAATCCACAAGCCAGGAGGATTTCCTTCTTATGCAATCAAGAAGGGTCCACAATTTTCTATGGCTAACATATACAGGATTGATAGAGCAGACAAAATAGTCGCAAACAGTGTTTGTCTTGTGTAATCAAACATATAACTTAACAAACCAGTGAAAATTTGGGCTTAATCCGTTTTGTGAGTCAGGCGTAAAAAGTGAAAAACCATGCACAATTTTCATCATGTAACACTGTTTCAAGACATTGAAATCAGCTCCTGCGGCTTATTTAGGCTTTCAGATGCAGTTTTCTTGAATATGACTTCATTTCAGAGGGAAATATTTCACAGAAAAAAATGGTTCTAGTATGAACTTCATAATCAGTAAGCTTTCAGACTAAAATGCTGGGTTTCCTGAAGAGCCCCAAGCGCATAGGAATCAAAACAGCACTGTGACGTCACAGGGACATCAAGGACTTGATCCAAACAAGAAAATGGAAAATGTGTAGCAACAAAGATATAAACAAACTCTATCCAGTCCGTGTTGTAACGTATTTTACGTCACAATACAAACTGGTTTTACGCTGGTTTTCTGTTGCACTCATACTTCAGTGTTGATTTCACGTTTCATTTTTACGGGTCTTTGCATGGAAGCATGCGGGGTACCGCCAACCGTAAACGACAGGAAAAACACTAGTGGAGGGGGGGGGGGGGGACTAGTTTTTCCAAGTTTCAATAAATTTACAGTGAGGAAAACTTCACACTTAAGACCAAATAACAGCTAAGCATAAAATAAACAAGGATAAGTAGTCAAATTAGTTTGAGTGATTTTGTTCAAGTTGATCTTTAAAGATGTGTTAAGGTCTCTCCAGCACTTGGAAGTCATTGTCCCTGTGTAATACCGTACTATAACTGCAATGTGTGGAGCTGTTTACTGCCAAATAATTGAATAAAAGTGAATGCCCCTCAGATATGGACTGTAGATGAACTGATGTCTACATGTACATAGCCTACATATGTACTGATAATGTGAATGTGTTAACATATGGAACTAGTTAACCGTGAGTAAATTGTATTTCTATGTGTGTGATAATATTGCACTCAGTAAACAAATCAAGTGAGCTACTGTGTGGGTAGGAAATATTTATGACAATAAACACAATTATTAAAGACAGGGTACTTTTGGTAATTACTCCATAAAAACTTACTTGGTAAAGACCACTAGAGAGCTGTTTGAGATTACAAAACATTGTTAGAAACGACCCCCTTTGAAGTAATGTAATTTTAGAGAAAGAAATAATTTTTCACCCCAAAATTTGAGTCTGAGAAAAGCTTCAGGCATGAAGCCTTTCTCAGGAATCTGAAAGCACACAAACATTTTCTGTGCATGGATGTTTTTTCAACATTATTTTTCTTGCAATTTTGATGACAAATTGAGCCAAATTTTCACAGGTTTGTAATTTTATGCATATGTTGTGTTACACTTAGTGAGGATACTGGCCTTTGACAATTACCGAAAGTATACCCTGTTTTAACAAAGCAAATTTAGTTATATCAGACATGATGTGTACAAATTATTTATAAACAACCTCAGGGATTTGGAGGTTAACACTTCAGAGTGAGTTTAGACTAGAGTGGCTGAGCCATGTAGATTATGCACCAATATTTAAATGAGTATTCAAACACAAAATGAGAATAATACAAATGCACAGCGCATGCACTGAAGATTTCACAAACAGAACAGGATTCTAATTCGTTTGATTCAAATTGAAATTATAACATTTGGATCTCATTGTCACACCCTTGTGAAACCACGAGTGTTGAAGATGATTTACTGTAATGTCAGTACTTTCAGTCAGACAGGGGAATTATTATCAATTTTAGGCTGTGTCCGAATCGGCGGCTACGGCTTGATTTTCACATCATCATGCGTTGAAGTATAGGATATCCTTAGCAACACCCTTAGCAACAGCTGTAGCCGCCAATTCGGATACAGCCACAAACTTGTTTACAATAGACCTTCATCATTGCTGCCACTATTATCTAGTCTTGCTCCCTGTGAGAATTAGCAGTATACTGAATACTGATTCTTATTCGACTGGAAAGATGGCAGACTATTTTGCCTTTCCAGCTTCGGTTTTATTTACATTGGTTTGAGCGGTAGGCAAAACAAAATGGTGGCACCAATCCTGTCTGTATGAAACTTGACATCTTAACCAAATGTGAATGATACACTTGGTTATGGTTAAACTGACGTGGTTATGGTTAAAATGTACGTTAAGTTCAGCATTTGACAAAATACAAGTTAACTGCAAAGATGCAATTTGACGCATTGTATGGTGGAGTATCAACTGGATTTACACAACATGAAAATGGCTTTGCCCTCTCAAAGATGAAATTCCAGGCGTGAATGTTTTACCTAGCAACCAGTATTACATGTAACTGATTGTACATGTAATCCCAAACTTATCATGCGACAGACTTTCTGATCGATATTTTTTTTTCAAAGTGGAATTGAACAAGAGATACAATGCAGTACAAAATCAGTTCTGAAAGCTGTGTGCATTGCGTATGGTATTGAAACACCAATGCTAAAACCTTGAGGTTTTAAAGGGAAGGTAACAATTGGTAGCGCCGGTTGAAAGAACAAAAACTTAAATAAGTGTGAGAATAAGAGATTTTGCTCCGATAGTGATTTGTCTTTCTTTATTTGTAGTTTTCTAGTAACTTTTATATTTAAACATCAGACTTAAACCATTGAATCAGACTTTTGGCTTCTTGTAGCTTTTTGGTCAGTCAGTGTTAAGATTCGTTTTGAAAAATAAGAGAAATGCAATTGACGTGTACCAATAATTCATCTTCCTTTTAAATCCTCAAACAAAATAAAATCAAATATAGATTGGAAAACTCACAATGTCATCCATTCCCTCGATACCATACTGCAGTGATGAAAGAAATACAGGAAAGAATCGGGAAAAAAGAGGAAAAGATAGCACCTGAAAACCTGGAAAGATCAAAGCATGCATCGGAAAATGCAAAATTACGGAGCCCAATTTCATGGCTCTGCTAACCGTAAGCAAAGAATCAGCGCTTACAGAAGCAGAGAATTCTGCCAAATATAGAGCGTATTTCAAAGGTTAGCAGGGAATTTTTGCTTGTGCACGTGCGTACTCCAAGTTAAGTGCGGTTCATACTTCTTGTGAATGCGAAGCAAATTTGACGTCACAACTCTGTTTTCACTACAAATGTTTTGCAAGAGTTGACTTTAGAATTATTCATTGCGATTTGTGATGTCAAATTCACATCGCATTTGCAGCAAGTTTGAACCGGGCTTAACTAGGAATTCTTCGCTTACACAGCTAACGCAGAAATTTTGCACTTAATCTGTTAAGCAAAAAATGGTGATTGTAAGCGCAGAATTCGGCAGTAAAGCCGAGCTATGAAATTGGGTTTAGACGAAATGTTGGAAACCAAATTTACATGAAACCATGCAAAGTGCTACTTCAACCCTCCACCGCAGAAAAGCATGACACCAAGAGATTAATTACTTGTGCAAATTATGCAAGAAACTTAAAGCAAACTACAATTTGAAGAATTAAGATCTCTCGTAGAATTTCATGCTTTGAGTTGACCAATATACCTTGGCATTGCTAATCAGTAAACACACCTTTATTTTTATTTTTAAATTGTAAGTTCCCAACAAATGTAATCTGTATGTATATCAGAACATAATAGACCGATCCATTAAGCCGAATCCACCACTTATGGGTAGTAGGTATGATGTCTATTTAGCAGGGTAAATGCCCAGTGCCAAGGCTGGCGTAAACCGGTTCACTTCACAATGCAATAGAATCCTGTGATTGCATTTTGATGCATTTAGGAGGATTTTAATTTCAACAGTGTTGCATTTTGATGAATTTAGTAGGGTATTTGGAAAACATGGTTCTGGGTTAAGAATAATTATAGACTGCGCAAGTCTCACGCCTATTCAAACATTGGGACCCTGTAAAGTGCGCGAGTTTCCATCACGCGTTAAAACAACGTGCGTGGGACAAAAGTGGTCCCCCCAAAAAAGTTTGAATATATATGCACAAGACTTGCACGGTCTATTTTCATTGCTATTTGCACATTCCTCCAATGAAAAGGCCTTTGAGCTCTTTTGAAAATAATGCTTGCAAAAAAACAAAGGGAAACCTAATCTGTAAAAGGGTCGTCCATAGAGTAGAGACTGAACACTACTAAGAGCGGAACTTACAGACTGTCCTGGCAGCGTGGACCAAAAGAACCCACGCCAATCTGGATCCTCAAAGATGTATGGCAGAATGCGTGTGAGGAGACGCACTGAGTTCAGGACCATCTGTTGATCTTTGGCAGCAGAGCATCCACTCTCTGACGCAGACACAAGTTTTTCCACTGCCTGCAAAAACACAATTCACCAGGACATTTATTCAATGGGAATTTAGTCATCAGGGTGTGGGTTCGAATCCCGGTCATGACACTCGGGTCCTTGAGCAAGACACTTAACCATAATTGCTTCTCTTCATCCAGGGGAAAATAGGTACCTGTGAGGGCATAGTTTTTTCAAAGAGGGTGGTTTAAGGAATGAAACAAATGGGCTAATGACCAGGGGTGATAACGTTGGAGTACCATGAGCGTCACTGAGTGACGGGTTGAGCGCTAATTTATTTGTTTATTTATTTAATTAAATCATTTCAAAAATGAAGAGCTCTTTGAATGATATCGAAAGTAATAAGAAGACCTCATGTTTATTAGTATAAAATCTAAGCATGTGAATCTTTTTTGGAAGGAGTGTTGGCTCTGAGAAGAACAGTCGGTTTGGCCTTGACGTTTCGACTAATGGCTCACTACCGAATTTGTACACCACTACAGCATGAAAGTCATGAGTTTTACATTAAATTGATTTTATATTGAAGGATGTCAAGATTTTAAGCGAAAAATTTACATCAATAGAATACAAATTGAAAAATGGTGCAGTTTAAAAACAAAAACAAAACAGGATGCAGGCCAGACGATCAAATGGTTCTTTTATTTACTTATGGCATATTCTTGGAAATATGGACCATTTTACAACCTCAAATGTCGTTTTTCAAAAAAATCTTTTTGACCTTGTAAGATATTTAAGGATAGTTCAGTTAGTTTTCATCTTGCAGTGGTCATTTAAAAAAGTAGAGTCTCCAGCAGTGAAACCTGTGGTTATTTATATTTAATTCAAAGATAGCACAAGTAATAATAATAATAATAATAATGGAAATTTATAATGCGCCGGTATCCATCAAAAAGATGCTCATGGCGCAGCGAGACACATTAAAAATCTAATATCACAATCATGGAGTTTTAGTCAGTTAATGAGATTTCATCAAATGTGTTTTAAGTGATGTTTTAAAAGTTGCAAGTGATGGCGATAGCTTGATGTGTTCCGGTAACTTGTTCCACAAGGTTGAAGCTGCTGAGGCAAAGGACCTTTCACCCCACGATCTCTTGAAATGAACTTTCGCTAGAAGGAGTTTGTTGTTGGATCTCATGAATTCACGATTTGAATGATGCCGTTGGACTAGGTCGGAAAGATATGATGGTAGCCTGCCTGTAGTGGAGCGGTAAACATACATTAAAATTTTGAAGCATATCCTGTCCTTGATAGGTAGCCAATGCAGTTTCCTTAAGACTGGAGTGATGTGTTGACTTCTTTTAGTCTTAGTGACAATCCTAGCAGCTATGTTCTGAAGACGAGACAGACGATTCAACTGATTTTCCGGTAGTGAGTAAAGTAGTGAGTTTCCCATATCAAGGCGGCTGGTGACGTAGGCGTGGATGAGCTTTTCTGTTGCGTCCTGGGTGAGGTATTTCCTGATGAGCCCGATGTTGCGTAAATGCATTGACGAAATCCTACACATTGAAGATATGTGTGCTTTGTGTGACATCGTGGAGTCAAAAATGGCTCCCAGATTCCGTACTTCAGATGATGCGGGGACATGAGAAACTCCTATACGGATATGTCCAATGTTAATTTTGCTGCGATGTTGTTTTGAGCCAAATATGATAAATTCAGATTTATCATCATTCAGCTTCAAAAAGTTAGCTGACATCCAGTCGCGGATTTCATCAATGCACTGCTCCACTTGATGAATGGCCAGTTCCGCTTTCTTTTGGTCGGGATCAAAGGAAACGTAGATTTGCGTGTCATCAGCGTAAAAGTGGTAAGCACAAGGAACATTCATTCTTTTCTATGGTGAGGCCCAACTGATGTACTTTCAAATAAAAATTTTAAAAACTCAACAAAACACCACACACAGAAAATATAAGCCTGACAGAAGAGAGCATTACGGAAAAACAAAGCAAATATTGTCTGTCATTAATTTATTTCTGGCACAACACTACTGTAATTCCTCTGATATATTTGCAGCCTCTCATACCTAAACTCTATCAACAACAAAAACTTTGTCAAGCTTTCATAATTTTTTTAAAGGTTATCAACACGCAGTTTTGAACGTTTTTTAGTGACGTTCGAGAAAAAATGACGGAATTTGCATGACGTTCGAGAAAATTGACGGAGTTTATTGCAAATGACGTTCGGTACTTGATTACCTTCGCGCAATCCACATCAAGCGTACTTAAACATAAGTTGATTTAGTTTCCAAAAACTAGTGTTCGGAAGGAAGTATTTCCGTTGTTAATCATCTCAGATACGTTTTGGTTTTTCATCTGGAGCTGTCCGATGGACTCTCGAACGTCAGAAAATGGCGAACGTCATTTACTTGACGGATTTATTTTGCGCAAGTATTAACATCGCGCAGAAAACATGTGCGAATCGAGCATTCCGCGAAAACATCGAGGAGGCCTAACTGCAAGAGGATGACAGAGGGGGTAAGTCTCAAGTCAAAGGTCAACTTACAGGCCGATCGATAAATTCTCGGACGACACACAAAAACATTGACGGACAATGAAAAAAAGTCGTCGCTGGAAATTTGAAAAAGGCTTTACTCTTATTGTTGACCAGGTATCGCAGTAGTCATTGTTTCAAAATAATTATTATTTAAACGTGTTCTCATCATATTTGTTTCGAATTTATTGAATGTTTAAAAATTTGGTTAATTGACATGTTTCTCATTGTTGAAATTTTTGACAGACAAAAATGACGTTCGGAAATAAAAATTTCTTTTCAATCAATTGTCGGATTTTTATTTTCTCTTGCTGTTAAAGTATTTGGCATCAGCCCCCACAACCTGAGCATGCAAAAGAAAACATGTACCTCAGCAAATATGAAAATTTCAGGCCTGGAATTACAAATTTTTTAGGCCAAGGCCACTTTGGCCTTGGAGCAGGCCAAATTTTGAAGGGCACCAAGGCCAGTAGGTAGGGCACCAAGGCCAAAAATGTAAAAATAGAAAAGGCACGAGGCCCTTTTGTGACCCAAAGTAAAACCATAGTGCATGCCTTTTCTTATTATTGATTAAAACTATACTATCTTTATTGAAAAAGTTAGGATACCCTTAACAAAAAAATTAAAAAATTGTAACAATTTGAAAATTGGCCAGAGGTTCCCCTAAGGGTGGTAAACCCAATGAAACAGTTTGCATGAATAAGATATTGATAAATCATATCTTATTCATAAACAAACTGTAAAAGTATAATTCTACCTCCATGCTACAGCCAGCACATGTCAACGCACTTTCTAGGTTTAATAGAACCATGATAATAGAACAAAATACCCACTCCTAAAAGTAAAAAACCAGGCCATAAAACCACAAAGACACTGCACATGGCTTGTCTTTTGAGTGAAGCAAGAGTATTACAAACTAAAACAATGTATAACAATCTGCAGAGGATTAAGATAAGACGTAATTGGATCACAATAGGAGTGTCAATCATTCTCCCAGGAGTGTCTGGAGAGTGTCCAAGGTAAAGAAAAGGACCAACAGTTTTGTTTTTTTCCCTGTCAGCTTCGTTTGGGTAGAAAAGTTTTTTTTTTTTTAAATCATTGTCAACTGGGTAAAACAAGTTTTTAGTGAAATTGCCGGCAGCCTGCGCTTCTGGACAACACTGAAAACAGTTGATTTTTTATTAAATAGGGCACGACAGCCAACGGGGAAGAAGTGCCGGCAATTATGGCCGTGAAAAGGGTAATTTTATGAAGGGCACCACAGCCAGTTCCAAGGGCATCGACGGCACTGGCCGTCGTGGCCGCCGTGTAATTCGAGGCCTGAAATTTGATTATTTAAATACCTCTACATCTATAGTGGTAGTGGAAGTCCGTCAAAAATGCTGACGTTCGAGACTCCAAACCTTTTACCTTGATTTAGTTGAAAGGCATCGGTTGTCAATATTGTGTATGATAACATGTCAGGTACCTCGTAGTTAATTACACTATATAAAAATAAAAATTAGCTTTCACTTATGAAAATATCAGGGTCCGATTTTCAGGCTTGCAAATGGTGCATATTTTGAATAATATGCCTTATAGATGAAGTCTTAAAAATAGATGAACTCCGAGAGATATTATAACTGACTCTGGATTGTTACCTTGTAACATAAAGTAGCTAAGTTTGAGGGCGACTCTTCCCTCAGTGCTCTAATTTCAGCTGCAGGTATCAGAGCAAACACATCGCTAACGCTGGTCACCGTGTCTGCCCAAAATTGGTCCCAGAATGCATCATCACCTGCCTCCACCGGCTACAAGACAAAAAGGGACAATTTCATAAATTAATATTAAGCAAAGGGGGCAAAAAACAACAAAACAGGTTGCCAATGGAAATGCAGTGTGGTTGTGAAAAGTTGGTATTTTTCTCCAGGAAATACATGTATATTTATTTTAAAAGTTGAGTTTTCTACCTAGTTCCTTTATGACTTTGAACCCCAATTACTGACTGCCCTAGCCCCACTTGTGTGGCCAAGCTTACCATTTTTTAATGGCGGCGGCAGCCATATTTGTCAACATAAGGCAACGATTCTGAAAAACGGTGAGAATTTATCGTTTTTTGCACACACAAAATTGCAGAGTGGATTTTCTGGACCCGCGCAACGCTTAATGAGACTCTCATTAAGCGTTGCGCGGGTCCAGAAAATACAAAGAACATATAGAGCCTAATTTGGTAAGATCTGATTTCAAAATAGAACTGTAGGCAAAAACTTTCGAATAGGATTTTGTACATGTCACTCTATCGTGGAGACATTAGCGGAACGAACCTCGTAGTTTCTAAGAGTACATAATTATTTCCTTCCCCAAAAAGCCAATTTAAAAAGGAAAGTTACATTTCGATACAGTAACTTGGGCGCTGTACTCAGTTTTTTTGTGTGTGTTTTTTTTTTACATCTGCAGTCATACCAGTACAAGCACGACCACAGAAAAAATTTCGAAAAAACACAGACTACAGCGCCCCAGGGTACTACTACTACACTAGGATTAGGAATACTGGGAAAGAGACCTGTCCATTCAATAAAGTAAATAAAAGACATAAAAGAAAGTGCTCATCGAAAAAAGAAGTCTGTCAACTGGGAGGCAAAATCTTTGAAAAAGAATGAAAAGATTCTCATAAAATTACCCCCCTCCCACCGCCACCACTAACCCCGCCCCCCATCCCATCCAAATTTGCCACGAATTTGAAGCCGTCCCACCGTAAATTGTCTTTCCACTCTTTGACTATACAAATGCAAGCCATTGCATTGGTAGCACAGCACTTCAATAATTACTGGGAGAAGTGCAGGACTAAACCTGCCGTCATGAATTGGTAGTCACTGCACGAAAAGTCAAAATGTTGCAAGTTGCCTACCATTTTTGTTTACATCCATGAAATGAATTCATAGTTGATCATGATCATACGCTCACTTCGAAATTTGAGCTCGACACATTTCGCACACTTACCTGTGTTTTTGTGGTCAGCTGCACGACTGCCTTCCGGAAATTAAGCTTCGAATCTGTTCCTCCCATTCTCTGGTATCTTTCAGTATTACGGCATCAAATTTTCCGCAACCTACAGAGCAAAATTGTTTTATTTTTTACACGTATCCCGTGTGTGGTGTATCACCAATAAAAAATATATGTCAACATATCGTTCACATATCCCACAATGCTTCAAAATACAATTTGACGTCATATCATCGTGTCTGTCTGGTGATTGTCCATTAAATACACGCTATTCAGTGAGCCGTGTCTCAGACTACTACTTTGTACATAATGCACGTATGTCCCATGGGAATTCGTCGTGCGGCATCCGGTCTGACCTTGCGCGTTAGCTCCTTTGTGTAAACAACGCGCGATTTATGTCAACATCGCGAGATAACAGGGCGCCCGCGCGCGGTCAAGTCGTGTTCGCGGGCTCCGAATTTGAAAAACTTTTCAAACGGACTAATCAACGAAAGGGATGTTAAAACCGGCGGGAAAAAATAGACTCATGAATATTTAACACCCAAACTGATTCCCCATTAGCCAATCATCATTCTAGGCTAAGCGTCACCGTCTATTTATATTTAGGTCTGTCGCTGCCGATTGATGTTCGAGACGCACTTCACGGTAAATAAACCAAATTTTTGTTTACTTTATCCTAAAAGCCCCCCCCCAAATATCTTTGAAAAATCAACAAAAATAAAACATACGTTGTTTAATTCTGCGCAAATCTACGAAAATCCCATTAATTTAACTTTAGTTTTCAGATTATTTCACAAATGACGTTGGTTTTCACTTCAGAGCTAAACTTTTTTTAACGGTACAGTGTGTAATTCTCGTCAAGGTCAATGGGGCAATTTGTAATTTGACACCCGTAACATTTCACGAGAAACGCGCTCACACGGACAAAGCCACAACGGAGTACCGTGAAAACGAGGAGTTTGTCGGGCGTTTTGGGTGCGTGTTGATTGGGTCGCTAAATCTTCACTCGTAGCGTTCTGCCAAAAAAAACAAATGATAGGCTCAATTTAAAAGGGGTCTGTAGCTGCTTAATGCTTAACCATTTGCCATATAATTTTTCCTGGCAAATCTTATGAAAGTACTTATGCCATAAATCAGGCCTATTTTTATAAATTTAAAGGCAATCCTATAACAAATTTATGATAATCGTGTTAATATTATTGATGATTAAAAAATAATAAATAAACAAATAAAAATATTCAAACTGCTTTTAACAACCCCATATATAAACACTCCAGACTTACTCAAATCAATCAGGCTAGGCCTACCTTTTTTATTAAAAAAATGTATATATATTTATAGTTAAAAGTCTATTTATCATCAGACTAGTTTACAGTGTCATTTAAATTACAAGCAAGGTCACTACAAAATCAAAGAGAAACTTTAATTGTCCATTTTTGTAATAGAACACCTTTTAAAAATGGAAACCTTATTTAACATTTGATCACAATAAAAGTAAACAGAAAGAAGATGCAAGAGGTATTTTCAAAGTTTTGATTTTATATTATTTAAACTATTAAATCATAAAAGAATTTATTTACATTTATTTTTCAAATACAGATTCAACATGGATGTTCACAAGAAAACTCTGAAAAGGTTATGTAGACTGTGTGGGGGGCGTTGCTTGTCATCATCTGAGACGAAGGCTGGGAAATGTGCTAAGAGTTGTGCCAAATACATAGACAAAATTGTTAGCACATTTCAGGTTGACGTCTCCCATGATGACGAAAGCACTCACCCCCCATACATGTGTCACTCTTGTTATACTTGTCTTTTTCTTTCATCCAGGAAAGCTGCCCCCGCCTGGCCACCCCACCCAAGAACAGGTGTCTGCACTGTGTGTACAAATTCTGTCCAACAGCTAAAAGCTGGTCGAAAAAAGAAGCAGAAACACCCAGGGAGTGGCAGGCCTAGGATTACCCCAGCATGTGTAGAGCACTTCAGTAGTCTCCCCCCCTCACCCACAGTCTCCAGGGATAAGATTCCCAATTTTGAGCCATTGTCAAGTACAGCCTCCATAGAATGTAAACTTTGCACCCGTTTACTTGACAATGCCCTGGAGACACCTTGCATGCATTTATTTTGTTCCGAGTGCTTGGCAGCCCACTATGAATCTTTCAGAGAACCTAGCGCCCCCTGTCCAGTCTGTCAAGTACAAGTGCACTTCAAGAGCATCACTGCCCCCCGAGGATATTTTGCTGGTTTATTTTTGAGTACAGCTATGAAGTGCACAGCATGCAAGGTCCACGTAACTGTGGGTGATATTTCATCCCATGTTTGTTCCTTCACTAACCCACCAACAGTTTCATTTGCAGATAAAATTATTCCATCAAGTCAAACTCCAAGTGAGGTCACCCAGATGTTGCTGCGTCCCCTGACTGCGCCGTTAACCCCCCAGATGGAGGCTCTCGGAGCTCACATCCTGAAGTCGAAGCTCGCCCAATCTGCAGACGGGTTAACAACAAAGTACAGCACCGGTGGTCTGGTGAGTTAAATTGTTCAAAATTTTAATGCTTAATCTGTGAATTTAATTTATTTACAAATTTGCTTTCTTCATTTTTCCTCATTTTCCTTCCTCGCAAAGAATTTCACATAAAAATCTTTAATTTTTTTCCTCATAACTAGCCTCTGACGACACTTTGTGTCCCCACTCCTCGGAAAAGCAGTGAGGTTGCCTCCTCCTACACCATTCGACGGCGCTCAGAGATTTTAGACAAGACCCGTAACCTTCTCAGCAAGGGTGCTAAACAGGAGCAGCATAAAGACGAGATGAAGTTATGCCACCTGCGAAAAGATCTGCAGGGCATGTTGCGGGAGTTAAAACTGAACACCATCAAGATCCCCAACATGCAGCTCCTTGCTGCGAAGGCTCACCTGGGAGTCTCTTGGAAGCGCACCAGGGAACTGAAAAGATGGTTGAGGGAGTATAACATCCTAACTGAAGGCGAAAACGCCATGCGTCAACAACAACAAGACGTCGTGGCGGATAACATCATTGCCGAGAACCTCCCCTTTTCATTCCCTGACGACGTCAATGGAGGAGTTACCATCAAGCCAGCCCCCTGCGTAGCTGTGAAGTCCCTTGTCGCCAAAGTTAGACAGCAACTAGATGCCTACGAGAAGTAAGAACATTTGGAATGTTTAATTATTTCATTATTTTCTTTTTAAGAACACAACTGAATAAAATGCTTAAAATTATGATTTGCTCTTATTCTCTTCAATAGGACCGACGAGCTAACTTGGCACGAGGGCAACATCCCACAGAACGAGGTTTGGGTCAAGATCGGAGGCGACAAGGGTGGCGGGACGTTCAAACAGATGTTTCAGATCGCCAACGTTGGACGTCCCAATGCCCTTCGTCACACCGTAGTTGCTTGTGCTTTCGCAGCAGGTGATACCAGCAACAATTTGAAAACTGGTCTCCTGCGCTTCCGCCAACAAGTTGCTGAGCTGCAGTCCTGCACTTGGAAGAGTCATAACATCAGACTCTTCATGTTCGGGGACTATGAGTATCTCTGCCGAGTGTATGGAATAACCGGGGCTTCAGGTAAATTTGAGTTGGGTTTTTTTACGTGCAAAAAAGGCAAACTATAGACATGTGTTGCAACTGTTATTTTTTTATATTGAACAGGAAGACACTGTTGTCTTTATTGCAACATTACGAAAGATGACATGCGGAAGCCCCGGGAGGAAAGGTCACCATGGAGGCAGAGGACTCTACAGACCCTGGACGATGACCTCCGCAGATTCACCGATGATGGCAGTAAACTCTCCAAGGCTAAACTCTTCAACAACGTGATCAGCGAGCCAATGTTTAGGATTCCGCTGACACAGGTAAATATTTTGCCAATTATATTTAAATTTAGTGATAATAAAAAACAAAGCAAAATAGTGAGTAAATAAATGCAAAAGAAGGTGAAAATGAGATAATATTGCATTTACCTTATTTATGACAGGTTTGCCCACCCGGACTTCACATCAGTCTCGGGTTATACCTCAAGCATTTCAACAGCTTTGAAGGTGCATGTCATGACCTTGACATGCAAGTGGCGGCTGTGTTGGCCTTACAAGATGAACATCCAACCGAAGAAAATCCAGTACTTGGCTCCTGCTTCAAGAGTGTCGTCTCCGTGTTGAAGAGGGCCCGGCAATTAGATCTGCAGGCCGAGGCCTTGGATGAGGAATTCCGTCACAAAGAAGAAGAACTTGCGGACACCATCATGTCATCTGTGGAGGGAAGTGCAGATATTCAATCTTACATCGATGAAACGACTGCACTGCAGAAGCAACAAGAACATCTGGTAAGCTTGAAAAACAAAAAATGTAAATCTGTCAAACCTTTATTATTTTGAGCACAAGCTATTCTATTAACTAATTTGACCATGTTATGTATTTTTTAGTTGGCGGAAGCAAAGGCCCTTCGTGAAAAGGCAGCACTTAAGCCAGGCCAAGGTCCTCTAGCTGGGCAACTAGACATCATTCTCCAGGATTTCCGGGTGCAGCGACAGGCCTACCATGGGAAGAGTTTTGTTGGCAATCATGTCCACAAATGCTGCAAGGTATGAAACAGTCATCTTTCTAAGTTGTTACTTATCCAACTCAAAAAATATGAATACAAGGGAATTTTTAGTTTATTTTGATCTACCATTAAATGTAAAATCAACTAACTATTTTTATTTCTTAAATACTTTTTTGGGCAATTGTGTTCCACTTACAAAATAATTTTTAAAGAAATTGTCGCTGCGACTTAAAACAAGTAAAACATATCAAGTATTTTAGATTAAAAATATTTAACCTATTTTTCTATGCAGGAAGAAAACATCAAGCTCCTCACCGATGCAGTAGTCAACAAAACCCGAGATCTTTGTCCTTCCCTGGTGGGTGAAGCAAGAACAGTCGCTGCAAAGTATGCCAAACTATTCCATCTGTTTGGCACTTGTCACCGGACGTACAACACCTCATCGATCCTGGATGGCCCAGCTGTAGATGCATTAAGCCAGGATATCAACAACTACCTGGCTTATTTCCGCGCCACTTTTCCATCTGAGAGTGTGCCGCCGAAGATGCATCTACTAGAAGACCATGTCATCTCCTGGCTGCGGCAGTGGCACTTTGGTCTAGGATTCCACGGCGAACAAGGAGGGGAGTCTGTCCATGCCCATCTCAACACCCTCCGGCGTGATGTCCGAGGACTGCATGAAGAGGTGGATATTCTGCAGTCTGTCATCCGGACTCACTGGGTCATGACCAGCCCTGCCCATGCACCACCTGCTGCCTTTTCAAAATAATTTTATTTTGTTAATTTCCACATAGTTATTACAAGTTTCAATAAATAAAGAACTGGTAGTTTTCTAATGTGTAAATAATAATTTTGTACCTTAATCTTTGGCATATGAGCCGCAAATTTTTTGGGGGTCAAAATCAATGTATTACGGGGCTTATACGACTAAGATTATGGTACAATATGTGTGTAAATAAACATGTGTAAATTTCTACTTTTAATAAAATGTACATAAATAGGAATTGCAGACAAGTATTTAACAGGGCTCTGTCGTCTTGATCACAGCGAGTCTGTGGCCAGGCATTGAATTCTGAACTCTCATCTAACTACTGCACATGCACATGTGATAATGCGGCACCCTTTAAAGCTTTGATTTGTGATGTGGTCTGAAATAACCGAGCGTGATTTCATGCTTCCATGCCTAGCCACAAGCAGACTATGATCAAGACAACACAGCCCTTTAAATTTAGGTTTGAAATTCTGCTTTGATTTTTCACTTATATTTTTCTTTCTCATAGGGGGTGTAATCAACTTAATTTTCATGTTGTGTCACCGTGGTCCAGTGGTTAGATTGCAGGACTTGCAATCACAAGGTTGTGGGTTCAAATACTATCAAACTAACCGCTGATTTCACAACGACTAGAATAAGTATTGTCGAGTTACTGAATCACAGTTTCTTAATTTGTGCAATTCATAATCATAGACAAACATAAATAAATGAATCAGTAATTTTAAAATGCTTCTGCAAACTCAGCAAAGCCCGGTTCATACATCACAAAAATTGCAAAAGGGAAGCGGAGTTCCTTGCGTCACAATAAATATACAGCGCGTGCCCGATTGTTTGCTTTTGCGTCATAGTTCGCTTCACAATTGCCTTCGTGTGAAGTATTAACCAGGCTTATTTTCTAGTTATTTAGATCAATGTACTGATGACATTATGGTTTGCATGCAGATTCCATTGCAGTAATCAAAACATGAAGCCATCAGCACATTGGTTTATTTTGACCATGAATTGTTTTAAACATACATAGGGCCTACTTTCATTTAATACTGCCGAGTCCTCCTAGTAATTAATTAAGTCAAAAAAAAAATTTGTTTGAAGAAGTGCAATTTACATTATTATTTGAGCTTTATATTAAATATAATGTCAGGCGTAAGTATTTAGATAAAGTTGCTTAAATGTTAAAATTTAAAACCAGAATGTAACTAGGCCATATGCACGTAGATTGTCAATTAATTTCAAATTTAAGTTGCTGGGTTTTCCAGGTATTTTTTTTTCTCTACTTGAGTTTTCACCTGGTTTTTCACCCCGCAACGGTGCAATCAGATGATGAAAATGGAAAGAAATATAAGTATGATGGGGTATTTTCTTTCCTTCATTCACTAAAAACAAAAACTGGATTTAAAAAGTCAACATCAGGTCCGGTTTGTTTTCATTTGAAAGACATGTTGTTCTTCCTCCATGTTCCTTCACACACAAATGGTGGTTCATTTTTTACTAAGTTAAACATGGAGAAATAAGAAAACAAATTTCTCCATGGTTTTATATTAATCATGAACTGAATGATAATTGGTGAATTGTAATTTATTATTGAATGTAATGTCAGTTTACATGAAAGAATAATCCGTCAAAATCATATACGGTTTGTTCAATAAATAACTGACAATGAATTAATAATAATACCTGAAAGAATTGATTGAGTCTCTAGCTCTTCACCTGTTTTCTTCACAAAGCCTTCCCCAGTCTTCGCACCATAGCGTTCCCTTCATTTCCACTGCACACACAGCGTGCGTTCAGCATGCAAGATGGTGACTTCTTATCTTGAAGACGCGGTGTCAGATTACAATACACAAGGCTGCATGGGGTCTAGTGACCATGTTGCATGCAGTCTGGTTGCATGTAGTACTCATACGTAGCTAGGCCAACGGAATCTTGATCAAATGTGCCAGTTTTTAGTTGAAAATTTGACAATTAGGAAATCTTAACGATCCTATTTACGTACAAAGTGACTATTTGAGTAAAGAAAGATGCAAGAAAATGCCATATTCATGAACAAATTTACGACTGAAAAAAAAAGTTTAGCTCTGTTCTAGGACATACAGGTTCGTTGTAAACATCCTCGTTCATGATATTTTAGATTCCATATCCCCCTCAAATTGCGCTTTTTAAAAAAAACGACAAATGCTCAAAATATTCCCATAAAACGTACTTTTATGACAAAAATATACCCATTTTAGGAACGACGGTAACATCGTTCAAAAACCATATGTAAAAAAAATTAAAAGACGAACGTAAACATTGAACAAGCCCTGGCTAATGCATATTCATTAAAATAGCTAAGGCTCCTCCTTCGTCCCATTTAAACCGCCTCCTTATCGATGAGTCATCGCTATGTTTTCTAAGAACTAAAAATACATATGCATGAGCAGATAATTAGCGCGTCATATGACGTTTTTTTCGCGCGTGCGCGCATATAATTTCAACACGGGTGGATACGTGAATGAGAGCATAGAATTATAGAAAGGGATGAGAGTATGCCATAACTAAGGCATAAGTTAGTTTGTGGTGCACATTTTGCGTGTTAATTTATTGGCAAGTTTACCTTTTTTCATGACTTAATTAATTTATTTATTCTATTTTTTTTGCTGCAATAGACTTTTATCATTGTGCAGCCATCTTCAACAATTGCCGTTCAAACAAATGTAACCAAACTGAGGTTAAAACAATTGCTGCTCGATATGGGGCAGAGGGAGGCCCCCCCTCTATTGTGTCTTCATTGTGTTCTGGGAATCTCAGGAATTCTTTTGAGAATTTTAGGGGGGGTGCTTCTGTATACAAGAGGGAAGAGTGTGTTAGGGTTAGGGTTAGTTTGGGGGGGCCTCCCTCTGCCCCATATCGGGCATGGTATAGGTTAAAAGGGAAAATAGTATGACCCCCTTTTATGTTCAAACTATAGAGCAAGGACCAACTATCAGTCACTGTCATTGTGTAGACAGGGAATCTGACCAAGATGGCTGCAGTGTGATTCATGTCTATGCTGTGGTGGTTCTAGGGCTATTTACCAACCTCGGCTTAAGCTTTGTCTTCGGCCCCAGGCTTCAATTGATATTAGAAACATCGTATACAAAATGTACACTGCTTCATACTTTGAGATTTGGGAACTGAAATGCCCCAATAATAACCGCTTTGTCAAATCAGAGGACTACCTTTACTACCAATTTGAAAAGTTCTTTACGATTTTAATTTTGTGGAAAGGATACGGAAACAAGGTCATTAAACTTGAGCCAAGCGCAGGGTCGAGTCGACTTCTGGCGTGTCCAACTTTCAGTAAAAAAACTATAGGGCACGAGCCAACCTATTGATGTCCGTGCCCCCACCCCGTCTTAAAATATGGACTTTTTAGATTATAATTCACTGGAGTAAAATGTTTTACATGTATAAGCTTTAACTTTAAAATAATTTTTCCATTAACATGCTTTAAAATCACGTCAGATTATCTAAATGAAAACAAAAAGTAAACGGCATTTGCTGAAATGGGACTTGTTCAAGACAAATTGCACAGAAACAAATTTTGATTGGCTAGAAGTTTACCCCCAAAGAAAAAATGATGCGCCACCTTATGCCCCTTACATTTTACCCTAATTTTGGTACTGCCTGCTTTCCTTTCCTCAGTTTAAGACATAACTAAACCGGGGGAGGGGGTTCCCATATCGAACCATTCATTGTCACATCATTGAGGAGGATCAAGAGGGAGGGGGAGACTCTTGACGACACTCCCGACCTTCGGCTTACGCCACTGGTTAAGAGACGAGGAAGAGACGAGTTAGAGAATATTGTCTTTTAAAGAGGATTGTGGAAAGGCCAAAAAGGAGGAAAACATTTTAGACAAAAAAGAAAAGACAAACAGACAAGATATTGGATTTTCTTTTTATTGACTTTTTCAGTTGCACGCCTGCTTTGAGGCAACCACTATCTAATTGAAAGCAATTCAGTAAAGGGCTTGTAAGCTGGTTGGATTTTACATTAATAACTTGCTTTAAAACACCCAACTGTTATTAAAGGAATTGTGTTTCTTTATGGAACTAAAACAAGTGTATAATTAATCATAGCTATAATTTCATCTTCAGGTTTAATGTTTTCTTCACCGTTACGCATTTTGTAAGCTTGTAAAAATAGGATGTATTTGTTTGTTGCAAATTTAGTTAAATTTGTACTGCTTGGTAAAAGGAGCCAACTGCAGAATCCTCAATACGACTTGTTGCTTTAGCTGCTCATGCCACTGCCTCAGCCGTCTCGTGCAGCTGATCCCGCTTGCCTTGTGCAGCTGATCCCGCTTGCCTTGTGCAGCTGATCCCGCTTGCCTTGTGCAGCTGATCCCGCTTGCCTTGTGCAGCTGATCCCGCTTGCCTCTTGCAGCTGACCACGCTTGCCTCTTGCAGCTGACCACGCTTGCCTCTTACAGCTTACTTGACAGTGCATAGCACCCAAAACAAACAAGCCTGAACATCAGAAATTTTAGTTGTATCCTTAAGTAAGTAGCACATTTTTATCAGTTTTTAAGCATCGATGAAATAGGTAATTTCTCAAACAAATGCAGCCAATGGGCCAACTTTCATTAAAAAGTGTATGAGAACAGCCTAGGTTTGTAAGAAATTAATGAATTTTAGATATAATTATGATATAAAATGAAAACAGCATGCAGGCTTCCTCAACTAAACTGCAGTCATAGTGGCCTGGGACGTCTTGTCCCGAAAAACTAGGCCGAAGCGCTAGACCAGGGAACACTGTCGCCTGGGTTTAGAATGCTTGCTGTGGAGCCGCTGCTGGCTGCACAGGCTTGTAGGTCTTGGACAAGTGATCTGTGAACTCCTGGAATGGTGACTTGACGAAGACTGTCTCCTTCCACATGTCTGGTGTCAGGTAGCTGTAAGTCTTCGCTACCGCTTGGAATGTTGCCTTTGCTGCATTGGAAAGACATGACATACAAAATATTTGATAAGAAAATTCAAAATATATAAACAAACAAAAAATTGAGAATTTTTTTTAATTTTTGTTTATTTAAAATAAGGTTTCCTCCTGCATATAAACAAAATTTGTAATAAGTTTTGGGTAATCAGTGATGAACCTTAAGTAGCATTACTACCGTTTTTCCTCTTACCGAAGTTTCCAAGGGTTGACGTCGAGCCGCAGGCACTGGTATAACAGTCCTCTATACCAGCCATATGCAGCAGTTTCTTGGGCACCGGTGCACTGACAATGCCGGTCCCACGTGGAGCAGGGATCAACCGCACCAGGACACTCCCACACTTTCCTGTCACCTGATTGGGTCAAATCAAATACAAATAAAACATTACATGGGTTGTGGAAATGTTTGTCAGTACATATTGATAAAGGCACCGTGGTTGTTATATTACAGTTTACACTAATTAAAATTACCAGCACTGAGGCTTATTACAGGTGAAAAGGCTAGCTTTTCACACTTTTTTGAAACTTCTACGGAAAAAACACACTGATAAACGTGAAACGTTCCTTTAATACTATGCATTGGTAAGGGATACAAACCAACAACAAACCTTCAACTGTCATCTGTGTCAGGTACCTTGTATACAACACTGACAGTGTCGGTTCTAATTTTCATATCATAAAAGAAACAAGACTTTTTCTTCCAGCCTTACTTTGGTTACATTGGGTTAGCTAAAAGAAAAGCAGATCTAATGGCTATAGTACACTTGATTAGTTCACCTTCTAGCCAGTGTATCTAAAAGATCAAAATGGTTGGACCTTTGTCTATACTGTAATTAAAAGAACATAATTTAGACATGACAAAGACCTAGTGAGCTGGGCTATGTAGGAATCGCTAACCTTGCAGGGCACGGTGTGGGGCTTGCTGATCTTGTTTCCCCAGTAGCCTCTTCGTACTGGGATGACCGACAACTTGGCCAAGATAATGGCCCCTCGGATGGCTGTAGCCACCTCTTTAGAGCACTTCACACCAAGACCTATATGTCCGTTGTGATCTCCAATCGCAACGAATGCCTGTTAAAAGAAACAATAACTTTTAAAAATATGCTAATCACACATTTATTTAACCACTGAAGGAGAAAAAAAATTTTAACTTACGACTACTACCCCAAAAAATGCTTGCGTATTAAAATATCTGTAGCCAAAAGGTAAGCTGTGTATTGACCCCAGTTTCTTTGCATCATCCAAACCTCGCTTAGCCAGTGCAGCATTTTAAGTGCACAATACACACAACAGGTAGCATATAACATACAGACGAATGTGTATACAGAGTAGTTTGCTGCCTTTTACGTTTGCATACTCATTATATATACAAATATTGATTGAATTAACTTTGTATAAAAAACAGTTGATAAACCTTTTTATTTCACAATGAAAGTTGACTAAACATAGATAAATTGTATGAAAAACAGCTTTTACCAGGTAAACTACAGCACAATATAAGCACCAAGAAAATTTGGATTTGATGAAGAAAATAATAACCTTGAATCGGGTTCGCTGTCCAGCTCGGGTTTGTTTCTGTACGGGCATAATCTTGAGTACCTCATCCTTTAAGGCAGTTCCAAGGAAGAAATCAATGATTTCAGCTTCCTGTATTAGGTGCAGAAAGAAACATGTAGAGAATAAGAACCTGTCACTCCCAATTTGTTTTAATAAATTCTATAATATCTTGTAATGTGATAGAATCAAAGGGTTCTATATCAGTGAAGGATTTCTCTAGTATGAGACAGCAAAATGCTATACAAAATGTACCAATTGCTACTCAAAAATCATTAGCATTCAAAGTGCACTAAAGAAGTTCAGTCTAAATTTGTTGCTATGCAAAATTGCTGGATGAAATCATTCCCTGTATATCATTTACTAGTTCTTCAAATACACAGAAACAGTTTACCTATCACTACTATCACTACCTAGCTAAAGCAATTGAATCACTTGATTTGAATTCTTAAAATTGAAAATCTCTATCGTCTAATAACTTTACCTTAATTGGCAGGGAGAACAAGTAGATTTCCTCAAGAGACTTTATCTTGAGATCCTTGACAAGTCGGCCCAGTTTCGTTACTGGAACCCACTCCTTGTCATCGGGCTTTCCACGGCCCCTACCACGCCCACGGCCGCGTCCACGACCGCGGCCCCTGCCACGCCCTCCTGACCCGAAGCCACCGCGAAAACCGCCACGATCACCGGCTGGTGCTTGGTCCGCCATTGCTGCAAATGAAAAAAATTTAAAGTTGTTTAAATTATATTTAGCTGGATTTACAATCACTCAGCGAGTAAAGGATCATTGGTTGTTTCAAACTACTGTGAACAAAGTCCAGGAAACATGAAGTTTTTGGATTTTTCCCTCCATAAAAGTTAAATCTCTCTTTACACTCGCAATGTTTGCTTACTGAATTTCATGCATTTCTGCTGAAGAAAAAACACAATCAAGCAAACAAAATGAAACGATGTCGATCGTCATTAACGCAAATCAAATGGGTAGGTCATGTGACCACACGACCTACCAGTACCCGCTTGATCTGCATTTAGTGACTATTAAGTTCTTCATTTTGTTATAATAGCTTGTTTATGGACCACAAAAATCAATTTGGAGCACAAAAATGATAGCGAGTAAAATTAAATGTCTAATGTTTCGTCTTTGATTTAGAGAAGCGGCCGAGGGAAGCAGTCAGGTGATTTTCAAGCTTTATTGTTGCCTCTTTTTAACCACTTTGGTGCATTTTTTTTAAGCGAACGAATGCGTGTAAAATCATGTGTGTAAAATCATAGCAAATTGCTGAATAGCGTCAAAAACACTTTACAACTGCAGATGTCAACATTTCAAAATAGAACGTACAGCACTCCAGTTTGGGTCTACGTAGCAACCAGTTTGTATTGTAGTTTGACGATCACTATCCACTATATGGATAGACTGGCGCTTTACAGTTACAAAATTACTGAGCGACCTTTTTCCTTTTTTAAATTCATTTAGGCCTAAAGCCAAACAAAAGCATTTAATTTAAGACAATCTATAAAACATTCTTAGTCGTCTCTGAAAGGGGAAACAAATCTCTTTATTTTGTTCACCATTCCTGGACCTGGCTGGACTACTCCGTCAGTCCATACAAATATACAATACAAATACAATAGTACATGATACCAGAGTCATCACGCAAAACCAATGTGAAGTGAATTAGGTGAAGAAAACAACAATACAACACTGTTTTCCAAGGGAAATTTACTTCACTTTTTTCAGCTTCACAATTTATATGAAATAAATTATTGAGCTAGCTAGGATGGCTTCCCCCCCGCCCAACCAGACACAAAAGTAGGCAGAAAAATATCCTTCGGCTTATACCGACCTGCCACTTTTTCACTGTCAAGTCAATAAAGCAGTATCTCATTTGAGTAAAATACTATTTTATTTCATTTCATGAGTGAAAAAGTGGCAGTCGGCTACGGACATTTTTCCAATCACATTATGAATACGCTGGTCCCGCAGTGCACATTATTTGATGAAAAGCGGTGCACCAGTGATACAGCCGCTCCCTTTTTACATTAACAAATTTACAACTTACGGTCATATTAACCAACAAAAATTACCCAAAATATCAAATCAATCCGTACTAAAATTAGCACGAAATAAAGCACAACTTAAAAGTGGACGAGAATATGTAAAAAGTGCAATTGAACATGAACGGATTGCACAGATATTTAGATGATTTTCGAGAACAATTGTAAAACACAATTTTCACTTACGTGATGTTGATAAAGAAGGACTTCTGGGTAAAAAAATACGTCACATTTGGACTAGCGCCACCTCGTGGTCACAAAATGTCCCAGTAAATAAGTGTCGTCTGCTATTTCAATTCAATAGACATTTATTTCACATTGACATATTCAATGACAGTAAATACAGTTTGTTTAAGGAAAAAATTTAAGCAGTAGTTTGCAGCATAAATCAATATTACATGTTTACAGTAAGTAGGCATAATATAATTAATTTTACGTGAAGAGCACACTTGACTGTAAACAAAAAACATTTTTATAATGATGTCAACAGTACAGGAAACGAGGTGAAGCATGGCTTTTGTACCTTTCCCTAAAAAACAGGACAACACTACAAAAACAACAACAGACGGACTAGGACAGGACAACACTAACAAAGAGTGAGACTAGGCACAATGTATTGCTTCACTTAAATAAATTATAAAATAAGATACAAGGTGAATTCTTACACGTAACTGTTGATAATGGATTTTTTCAGATTTCTAGCAAATAAAAACAGACTAGTACTGTCTTTTAACCCAATGTCCAGTTCATTCCAGTAAATGACACCATGTTGAAACGGGCTGTTTCTAAGATGGGATGTTCTATTATGTCTCACAAATAAATTACCTTTACACGAACTACGTGTTCTGTGGGAATGAATAGAAGAATTTAATAAGAAGTAGTTATTGAACTTAGGTGGGAGTATGTCGTGAGTATACTTGTACATAAGTACGCCCAGTCTGTGGTGGTAGAGATCATTCAGTTTTAAAATATTTAAACTTGCAAATAAGGGAGTAGTATGGTCACGATAACCTGCATTATTTAAAGTACGAACAGCTTTCTTCTGTAACATAAACAGTTTGTTAATAGCATGAGAAGTTGATGATCCCCCAAAGGCAAGTAAACCATAGTTCAAGTATGGGAGAATAAGTGAATTATACAGAGTTAACATTATGTTTCTTGGAACAAAGTTTTTCAGACCAGTTTTTCCACCAAACGTTCACTTAAAAAAAAAAATTACATTACATTAACTTTGTTTTGTGAAGAAACAATTTCCAAAAGCTGCTAAAATGCAATGTTGTAGATTTTATGTGTGCAAAAAAATACAATAAAAATGTAATGGCCTCTTATTTCGACCCTAGCAGTAGTAGCAGAGTCTTTCACAAAGGCAAAAAGGCTGAAAACAGACTTTTAAAATGTTGCTTATGAGCAGAAACAATTATCAGCCAAACTATTAACATGCCTGATACATTGACATCATTATTGTAAGGGTAAGCCATGTTTTTTTCTTAGTAAAGGCAGCGACAGAACAAGGGTACAATTTTAGGGGGGGGGGGGCATTATGGCATGCAGTGCACATTTTCTTGTTAACAGTAAAAACATATAAGAATTTTCCCCCCCACTATTTTCTGGTAACTCTTTAGGACCATTATGCTTAAACTTTCACAGGTTTAATGGATATGCTGGGTTATTTAAAGTCCCTGTACACTATTGGTAAGATCTAAAAACACAATTAATGTTCACAGATTTACACATAACTTACATGATTTAATGGTAGAAAGGGTTCCTAAAATATTTCTGCCTAAAATGCTATCGTTTCTGAGAAATGAGTAAAACAATAGTTTTTATCACGCGTGATAATAAACTTGATGTTTGAAAAACAGAAAACACATAAGGTCTCTTTTCACTATTTTCTCGTGACCTCGATGACCAATTGAGCTCAAACTTTCACAGTTTTTTTTGTTCATGCATATGTTGAATCACACAAATGTTGAATCACACAAAATGTGGACACTGATTTTGAGCTGTTACCAAAAGTATACAATACCTTAAAGTGCAACCACTGATCTTTGACAATTACCAATGTTGGCGGTATGCTATTTAAAGGCAAGGTATACGTTTGGAAATCACTCTTAAAATTAATGGCAATAACAACTTATTAGTTAGAAGCCTACAGCAGCTTTTGATAGTATAAAGCATTTTGAGAAACATTTCACTTTGAAGTAATGTGGTTATGGAAAAAGATAGCAGGTTTAATGCCCCAAAATTTAAATCTGAGAAGTGTTACTGTCGTTAGAAGACTTCTCAGATTGTGTTTTCCTACAGAAGAAAATGTTACTTCAAAAGGTGGTCGCCCAAAAAACTTCTTAAACATTCTTTAAAAAAATATTTAAAAAATCGCCGGTTAGTTTTAATGTATTTATTTAAATGGAATTAAAACAATTGAATTGTTCCAAAAACCAAAGGTATACTTTGCCTCCAAAGAGGTTTCATTCTAAGAGCTTTACAGAAATTTCGAATCTTAAAAATAAATCAATCATTAACTTTTCCTTCCACAAATACAGTTCTTTTCATGATTTTTGTAAGCGAAAAAAATTATGCAAATAGATATCTACCAACCACAGGCCCACCGTCTTTTAAATTCACTCATTTCATACTTTCATCTCATAGTTTCATACTAACAAATAACCAAACAAAGGAACACAAAGAAAGTCTAAAATGTTGGATAATTTATTACCAAAATAGCCGACTAATTACCATCAATTTAATTCATTACATAATATCATTAACTGTTAAAATACTTTTCATAATCTGTGCACAGAAAAGATCATGATTAAAATTGAATGAAAAAACACAGCATTAATGTACAAAGTAAATTCTATTGTTACTTACTTTACATTAACCACAGCAGGCATGATATTTGACGTTATTCATTACCTTTCTTGTATATAAAGTGTGCTTAAAAATCTTTAAATCTAACTAAGATAAGTGAAGGAGAGGTTCAAGGCTTGTGAACATTTCCAAATGGAGCTGAACTGTGATTGATCATTGCAAGGGAAATTCTTCAATTCGAGAACCATTTTGTTTGAAATTTGTAATATAAAGCTTTCACACAGATTTAAATTAAAGGGGGACTGTCGTCATGATCACAGCAGGCCTGTGGCGTAAATTGAATTGTGAACTCTAACCCAGTTACTGCACAAGTGCGCGCGCTGGCTATCACATCACAAAGGGTGCTCTCATTATTCCATAATAAGGTGACGGCAAGCTGGCGCACGCGTGCAGTAACTGGGTTAGAGTTTGTAATTCCATGTACATGCTGTTATAATGACGACAGTTCCCCTTTAATAGTACAAAAACAGGAAAAAAAATTAAAAATTTGCTTTAAGAAGATGTGGGTAAACATTGAGCAGCTGCATAGTTTGAGGCCTTGAAAAAACACTTACAAGGGAACATTTAAAGGGAGAACGCTGACAAACAAAGATTAACCGTACACTCAGTGGAAAGAATGACTGAGAAACATGGCAGTCAAGGCTAACTGTAGGTGGGAAACAATGACTGGAAAAAGACAGACAGGGAAAACACTGAATTAAAAAGCACAGACTAGGCAAACAGTTAAGTGCACGCCTGATGCTTCACAGATGCAGCTGAGGCAATTGCCTCCATGTCCCTGGTTATTGCCTTGGTGCCCCTTAAAACGTTCTAATAGAAATTGACAACTTCCTCATGGAGATGCCCTTTACAAAGGGGAAAAAGGATCGGTGCCCGGGCCTTGCCAGGCCTGTAAGTGGGACAGGGAAACAACGACTGGAAACACTCTGACAGGGAAAAAAGAGATTAGGCACACACACTGGGAAATAATTACTGGGAAAACATGGACAGGGAAAACAAGAGTGAAAAACACAGACAAGGCAAACAGTAAGTGGGAAACAATGAATGGGAAAACACAGCTGTCAACGCAAACACTAAGGGGGAAACAACGAATGGGAAAACACAGCTGCCATGGAAAACACTAAGGGGGATACAACGAATGGGAAAACACAGCTGTCAACGCAAACACTAAAGGGGAAACAATGAATGGAAAACACGGACAGGGAAAACAAAGAGTGGAAAACACAGACAAGGCAAACAGTAAGTGGGAAACAATGATTGGGAAAACACTGACTGGAAAACACTAACTTAAAAAACATTGGCAGGAAACTCTGACTGAAAATTTAACACTGACTGGAAAAGCACTGGGAATGAAAATAATGACAATAGGGAATGTAGAAGAGGTTTTCCTTTTCTATTATCCATTATGTTTTATAACATAGAATAAGCAAAATACAGTAAATCTTTCCCCAGTAATCCCGAATAAGTTATTGCGTAAATTTCTGGAAAATTACTTAATTCTCCACTGAGCAACTCCAATGCTTGCTTAAAATTACAGAAATTCTGTTGAACCACTCTACAAGCTCACTAAGAGACCTCATCCCCATAATCCTTGTTGTCATATTCTAGTACCGCATATTATATCGCCAAAGAAAACTGATTGAGTAGGAATAAACTTAACTAAACTGAATCAAATTAACAACATGCAAATAATATAACTTTAAAGGTCAAATTCAGTTTTGTGATACACTCATCTTTCAATAAATGGAGTCCTTAAGGGGGGGAGCAAGTTGTTGAAATAGTGTAAAATGTCATGTTATTTGATACACTTTCAGAGCAAATTTTGAAACATGGCATCAATAGATATCAACCATGAATGGGTCTAGACATTTAAAACAGGAATTTCTGCATCAGTCAAACGATCAAATTCAATGCCATTTTGGAATAAATATCATCGAAAATCAGGAATGAAATAAACCCTGTATTTCCTATACCCGTGAAATGTGAAGTCATTTGACGTTTTTGGATTTTGACAGAATTCGCACTGCAGTGATACCCTTCTAATGCATCAAACACAATGGCATTTTACAACTGTTCTAATGATCGAGGTTAGAGACTTGTTCTTTCATTCTTTACATGGATCCGCTCCTCAGTATAATTGTCAATTAATCACCCGTTACAATCCTTCAAGATGTCTTAGATCATCAACTTCTTCGTTACTGGTTGTTCCTAAAACTCACAACTCTTGGGGGGATAGGTCGTTTTCTCATGCTGGTCCGCTACTTTGGAACAATCTGCCTCTTAATATCCGTAACATGTCATCTATTCACAAGTTCAAAGAGGCTCTCAAAACCCATGAGCATCACTTGTGATGGATACCGGCGCATTATAAGTGCTCTTATTATTATTATTATTACTTGTAATTTTTCCCATTTTCATAAGGACAGTATCAATTGAAAAACGAGTGCATCATAAAATTAAATTTGACCTTTAGAATCCCTCTTTAATGTGATGACAGGCGCAGTAGCTTTTATATTCAGCCTTGATTATACTACATGTAGTCAATAACCTATTCATGCTATAATGTCAATCGATCGACAAAACTCTCTATTTTGTCTTTCTCCATCAGGCCGATAAACTCACCAGCGACCTTGCCATCTTTAAACATAATGACCTTAGGGATTGAGCTAACATCATACTCCATGGCTAGATCTGTGTGCTCATCAACGTCTATTTTAGCCAACTGAACCTGTCCTGGTCTCTCTGCTATAACTTCTTGAAGTCGGGGCGCAAGTGCATGGCATGGTTTGCACCAACTGGAAAGACAGTGGTAGCAGGAAAAAAAAGAGATGTACAAGTTTAGTTTTCTTCTGGATCATGAAGAATGAGCTTCAAGAACACCTTGATGGTACACACACCAGGGCCTAATTTCATAGAGCTGCTTAAGCACAAAAAGTAGCTAAGTACAAGAAAATTATGCTTACCAGAATAAGATTACCTACCAAAATACTAAGCCACATGTACAATCTGTGACTGGTATCCTGCATAGTTTTGCTAAGCAGGAAATGTTTAAGCAATATTTTCTACTTAAGCAGCTCTATGAAATTGGTCCCATACAGGCTTGTTATGAGGGTGCGAACATCGTATGGCATATCATAAGCCCAAAGAGCAAATAGTTAACAAAGACATTCCACCCATCTCTGCTATCGTTACTCAACACAGAGTATGCTTTGCCGGCCACTGCTAATGTGCTGAAGACTAGGGCCCAATTTCATAAAGCTGTTTAGCAGAAAATACTGCTTGACAAATTTCTATGCTAAGCAAAAATTGGGTGGGGCACCAGTCACAACAATGCAAACTGTATGTAATTTTGGCTGGTAACCTGTTTCTGCTAAGCAATACTTTTTTGTGCTGAGTAAGTTTTTGTGCTTACAGGCTTTATGATATTGGCCCTAGGTCATACCTCATGTATTATATTGGAGACTTCCGTGCCCTAATAGAGGACATACACCTTTCAATTACATTGACGGGATTGGCAGAGAGACAGAATTTGAAATTAAGAATCTTTAAAAAAAGGTGAGGGATAAAGACTAAGTACTGGTGTGATGATGTGAACGGGATCTCGGTTGCGACCACTAAATGAATGAAATTGAATGAGTTTTCTCCAAAGATTTTACTACCAAAGATTTTTTGTTTTCTATAAGAGCAAGCGCCAAGGCGCCATGAGCACTTTTGTGGATATCGGCGCTATGGAAGACGTCATTATCACAAAGACGGAAAACACCATTAGGGGTCTATTTCAAAAGACTAAGGAATTGGAACAAATACTAATTATTGATCTATACAAAGGTAAAACTTTCTCATTCCCATTCTCATTGTGTCAGTTTTCCCCTTACCTTGCATGGAAGTCCACAATGATTGGAACTGGGCTTTTCAAAACCCTCTCGTTGAAGTCTTCTTTATCCTGGACATTAAACTCTTCATAAGAGGGCGGTTCTGTTGTCGATAATTTTCTAAACAGAAAATACAACATTTAAATGATGCACGGAGTTGAGTAAAAATGAAAATCCAAATTAATGAACTTTGTTTTAAAGAAATTGGAGTATATTTTGAAGTTGGTAGCACTTAGCAGCTTTAAAATTTAAAAGAACTGGGGTTTTACAATGTTTGAAAAACTGATCGATTGTATTTCTTCACAACCTCAATAAAAGCAGTAGTCAATTAAATGTATACAAAAGCCGAGAATTCCAATTATCACAGGCCTTTATTATTTATGTTAATCTAGTTGGGATGGTCTCTGAAAACTGAGATTCACTATTTAATGAGTATCACCACAAGTTACTTTTGAAAATCAGATCCTCTCACTTGAAGCTCTCAACTCAATCCCTTAATTTAAGAGCATAATTCCATGGGTCTCTTTTTATTTGATTATTATTCTGTCTCCGTCATCTTTGATAATAAAATTGGGTTGGTTGAAATCTGCAAACTGTTGTGGTCATTGCTGCATGTTCTCTCTATAAGGAGACATTATACATTTATGGTTGTATACTTTTTTTTTTTTTTTTTTTTTGAGGGGTGGGTGAGTGCTAGGCTACTTTGTCTCCCTTCCCATTGCAATATATTTTTTCTTTATGTTTATGCATATTTCTAAATGCTGTTATTGTACCGTCTTTGTTTAAGGGGCACAGTTGTCGTGTTCATTCTAGGCCTGTGGCTGTACATGGAACTATTGAACTCTAACCCGGTTACTGCTTACAAGTGTGCATGCACTGGAATGATCACATCTTAAATGGCGCCGTCATTATTCTGTTGTTGTGTGACGGCAACTGCGCGTGTGCAGTAACTTGGTTTGAGTTCCTAATTCCATGTACAGGAATGATTATGACAACAGTGACCCTTTAAATTTGTATGCCTTGATGTAATTCTGTCTGGAGGCTGGAGCACCCTACAGTGATCAAGTCGAGTTTACTTTTGGAGGAACGTCATTCTTGTTTTGAATTAGATGTTTTTGTAACTGCCCAAAAAATAGACAACTAAATTGTTGGTTTTATTACCTGTTTTGTTCTAAAACAGCACTATTCAAGATCCGAGCAGCAGCGGGTGTACCTCTAGTCTGCCTTAATGATGACAGAGAAGTCATAAGTACTTTCAAACGAAGAGCCATTGTAGCAGTTGCTCTTAATGCTTAAAGATGAGAAAATACAATAAATTAGTTAACACACACATATGTATTGATTACATGTTTCAGTATTTCCCAAGCCCATTTGACTACGAGGCAGCCCACCTCATAGACCAACCAGTAACTGGGGCGCTGTACTCGTTTTTTGTACAGCGCCCCAGTTACTGTCTACCCACCTTACTACTTTCAATGCCCAACGCTATCATTCAACGCCCATTGCTACCGTACCAATATCAACGCTATGATGAGAATAGCCCCATTTATAGTGCCAATACTCTGGACTTCCTCCGATCCTTGGCCCTATGCCCATGTACCTCCAGGAGGTGGGATAATTTTTCTAATATAAACTCACGTTTTTATGCCGAGATTTTTTCCCCAGTTGTCACTCATTGTATCCGATTTGTGAAAAGCACATTAAAACGCCATTGTGCAACCTCGTTTTGGTGTCATTTTGAAGAAATTCTGAGGCGTTTACTGCCACCGATTTGACTGCCCGGCATCCATTTTGTTGATCGGTTGATTTCAACAAGTGGCGCCCTTCGCTAGTGCATTATGGGATAGGCAAGGGACCCTTTCGCGCGCTAGGGCATGGGAGATGTTCCCCTGCCTATCCCAGCATGCCCTAGCACAGGGCGCCCCCTGTTGAAATCAACCAATCAACAAAATGGATGCCGGGCAGTCAAATCGGTGGCAGTAACGCCTCAGAATTTCTTCAAAATTACACCAAAGCGAGGTTGCACAATGGCGTTTTAATGTGCTTTTCACAAATCGGATACAATGAGTGACGACTGGGGAAAAAATCTCGGCATAAAAACGTAAGTTTATATTCGAAAAATTATCCCACCTTCTGGAGACACATGTACATGGGCGTAGGGCCAAGGATCGGTGGAAGTCCAGAGTATTGGCACTATAAATGGGGCTATGATGAGAAGATTTGCCCCAAAAGAGGAAATAAAGCCGTAGTTAGAATAAAGGTCAATATTATTAATTATTTAATTTATTATTTGTTAACAACTTAAAATACATACATGTAGTTACTTTTTTTATTTGACTTTTTAAAGGTACCAATTCCTCAAGAGGAATATTTGAAAAAAGGGAGGCAAGGTCCATAACAAATCCCTCCTAAAAAGTGTTAGATGCAGCATTTCTTCCCGTGTGTTTTTTTAGCAGGGGAAACAAAATATGTTTTTTTCCACCTGTCAAAGAAGTGCAGTGTCACTGAGTTTATTAACATTTCAACAGAGGGCGCTATGTAATCAGGGTGGTAGTGAATTCATGTCACGCGAGTGAGCAAGTTCCTTGCTCCTTGCTCTATGACTAGGTCTAGGGTATTCCTTCCTCCATGATCCCAATCCATTCCTTCTTCATATGCGACAAAAATTGTTGACATTTTAAAAAAAAGTTTCACTTACCCTATCTGTTGAAGAAACCTACACACTACAGCCAGCAGTTGGCATCTATCTGTGGATTCTCCGTGTGTGCGGATATTTGCCGTGTGTGTGCAATCAGTAAAGTGGTTGGCCGATACCTGCACTCCATGATCCCGGCCCAATACAAATACATACGATAAGAATCACAGCTAAACAGAACCATACTTTATAGTTTATTTTTCTTCGATGCATTTTATGATACAAACAAAATACGGTGTTCAAAAATACAGCTCCTCTAAATTCACTTTAAAATCTATATTAGATACTCTTTTTTGATATTCATGTTAGTTATTGTTCCTTTTAAATATATTTTTAGAGTTTCTAATAAAAAAATATTTTCACAACTAACTGAAAGAGGATGGGAATTCCCCTAGCAACACCTTAGCAACAGGCGCACAGCACAAAAGGAAATCCCCGTTGGTCGAGAAAACACACACGAACCCGGTGACATGTCACGAACTAAGTTTCGAACTTCAGTACGGAATTCGGTCTGTGTATTATCAATTTAAAAAAAAAGGTGGTACAGTGACAGTGTTATGGCAATGTCCAAAATGTAACTGGAAATAATTCAGGAAGAAAGGTAAGAAATTAATCAAGCATGTCACAGCATCAGAAACTTTAGGAAGTAAATAAACTAAAGTAAATAATATTTTTACTTTAATTTAATTATTATAATAGTAATAAAGAAAACCAAGTCTAACGTATTGAATGAAGGTACTCTATTCTGAAGTAGAGTAAACTTAACACTGATTGACATGATCATGATGATGATGATCTGAACTGAGACTTCTTTGTTCAATCTTTTCTTCAGTTCAATATACAACAAATACTATAGTCAATACAAGAATAGTGAAGGTATTAATGTGGCAATGCTTAAATATTATTATATTAATAATTGGTCTTGACTCTTGTATTCATGTGATGTTGAAAAGTTGAACACTTTTTCCACTTGCGTTGTTTTTGTTTCAGGCATTATTTATAATGACAAATGCACATTTCTATGAGTAAGATTTGAAACTTTGCATGGTGCGGTGACACCGTATTAGTAGTTCTCTTATCCCATGGTGCCTTTTTAATCAGTAGCTTTTTAACCAGTAGATTTGTCGAATGAAATTTTAAGGATAATTGCAGTTATTGTATCCAATTGTATCCGTTAATTTTTGTGTGTGTATTTTAAGCTGTTATAATTATAACTATATGTAACATATGTGTATACGTAATCAGAACCCGCACAGATAGGTCTGAAAATTCTAATATCTTATTGTTCATTTTTAATCAGTAGCTTTTTATCAGCAGCTTCGTTAAATTAGTTTCTAAGATAATTGTACTTAATTTTAAATTGAATTTTTATATCCTGAAAATAACTGGTAGTTTCTTAACGTAATCTTCTTTCTTTTGATCTGCTTGTTTTCTTATGTTTTAGCTTGGATTATTGTTCGTGGTATTTTGCTTTTGTTTATCTCTTTATGTGTATTTTATGCTGTTATAATTTTATGTAAAATTTGTGTATTATGAATCCAACCTAATGGTTGCCAATAAATATATTATCCTAACAAATCCTAACTCGAGTGGTTCTGATTAAACTGAGAAGAACCGGTGGTCTGAGTTAACATGACTCGACGTTACGATCAGTATGCACCGCTCTGATCATCTCGCCAGCATTCTCCTGAAGATGATCAGAGCACACTGATCAAAACATCAAGTTGTTAAACTTAAATCACGGGTTCTTCTCAGAACCACCACTACTCAAAAGAGATTTAGGCACAAGTGACAAGGTGTCACCGCAAACCTCACTTGATCACATCTCCATGACTTAGTGTAGTTTAGACTATTTTGTTGATTTTGGAACACAGAAAAAAACAAAAACTTGGCACTTCTAACTAGTAATGGATGTAATGGAGGAGTTACTGGTTATAGTGCCACACAAACATATTATATTAGAGAATTTGTAATTGCATCTTGTTGTAATGTAAATAAATAATGCATGTGTGCATACTATTTACATTCAAACTCGGACAACTGACGCACTGTCACTGATCCTTGCTAGGGAACTCATTGCTTTGTGCTGCTCTTATTTTAAAAAGGTCATTTATACAATGTTCTTATCCTGTTAACAAATCAATATTCTGTTATTTTAGACAGGAGCAACTTGATCAAAGAAAATGGCAGCGTCAGTGATGGATCTGAAAGCTAAGCGTACCAAAGCAGTTGCTCCTCGCAGCCTCTTTGGAACAGTTGTCGAGATCAAAGATGAACAGGCCCTTGCTGAAGCCGAGCAGGCCGAAGCCTTGCCAACTCCAGCAAAACCAGACAAATTGGCTTCTTACAGGGATCCTAAAGCGGACACAATTATCAAAGCCAGCGAAGCAGAACTACGAAAACAGGCTCACAAAGTCAAACATGCTAGTGGGAATCTGGAGGAGATGCAGCACTATGCCATCCACTTCAATCCAGATCCAGACACAATCAAATCCCAAATACCTGATGGAGCTCTCACATTCAGTCCAAAGAGGAACTACAGCCCCTACCAAAATGACGTAAAACACAACCCACGTGATATTGCGCTTGGGGAGCAGTTCAACAGGCTTGGATTAGATCAAAGACTGGACTACAATTACGAGAGATTTCGCCCGGCCGCAAAGAACTCAAAATTCCAGCATGCTGGAAATGCTCTTGGTAAGGGAGGCTTGTTTTCCTACAAAGGAAAAAGCTATGCAACTGTGCATGGTAGGGGTTCAAAATCAAGATCTGGAACTGGCCTCGCCCCAATTGAGTTCCCAAGCGAAGTGAAATCCGATGACATTTTCTACATCCCCCCAAACATAAGACACACCCACGGTCAAGATTTGTGTAACAAGATACTAAAAAATCCAGAAGAGTTCCGCCAATCCATGGAAATGAAAGAGCAGGTCAGACGCAGAATGGTTGTGAAGTCATCACCATCTGCCCATATTGAATTGACCACAGAGCCTCTGTACGATGCACTCGGCAATGCTCTCAGGCAAGATATCTTCAATGGTGTTGCCCATAGTCATATCAAAAGCTTAAATACAAGCTCCTACACTGATGAAGTTCCGTCCAAGTCAACTGAAAGTTACCCTCCAAAGTTTGGAGTGCAAAGAAATGCAGATAGTAAGTATTGTATTTAAGCGGGATAAGATTGGATGAATATAAACATTCTTGAAAAATAGCAAGCTGGCCTGCGTTCCTCCTTATTTTACACCTGGAACCTCTCAGGTGTTACAATTAAGGAGGTTTACAGACTGTGTATCATCAGAAATACAAAACAACATGTTAGGACACAATGTGGACTATTTCCTTGTCCCTGTCTTCCTTTGGGGATTGCTTTACTAATCTCAAGAAAAATTGAAGGCTCAGAGAGGTTTTGAGAAAATCCTGAAATTGGGAAACTTCCTGAGAAATCCAGGCATGAAGTATAAATAAAATGCAAAACTCATCTCGCTAAAGTTTTAGGCCGAGGTGGGTGACAGGGAGTCTTTTAATCATTCTAATTTATCTGTCATTTGTATTGTTGTAAGTGAGCATTTTTGACAACTTCCGAGACCTCTGCTGAGACCTTGCCTCCCACTTCTTTCCTTCAAACCAGAATACCAGGTCACTGGATTCTTATGGTGATAAGATTTAAATAGTGTATTTTCAGTCATACAGCCAAAGTTGTTTAATATGTATTTTATTATGAACCTTTTAAATTTGTTTTTCCAACCAGGTAAATGGAATGAGGACAATGTTCTGAGACAGCGCATGAAAAAACAGTGGGATAACATGCTGCAAGGTGGCAAGAAGGAGTAGAGATTGTTTGTGAAGAAAACCATGTTATGTATAGCAACATAACGGGCCTGGAATTTCATCTTTGAGAGGGCAAGGCCATTTTCATTTTGAAACAGGCACTTCCATTGGAAAATCTTCAAGTCTATGGGAAACTTTTGAAGGGGCACCACCAATGGCCCAGAATAAGGCAACAGAGCCCTCCGTGTAATTCCAGGCCTGTCTTATTAAAGTAGCAAGTACATGTAACAGGGCTTATAAACCGTTATCAATGGTAGAGTAGCCAACTCTCCCTGATTCTGCTGAAAGTTCCCTGCAATTATCAAATCTTTCAATGAACAAATTTGAAAATCTTCCTGATATTGGAGACTTATTCCCCATTATGTTGAATGTAATTCTAAGTATTTCCCTGATTGTTCGACAAAATCTCTTTGATTGCAATCTGCAAATGTTGGCAGCTCTGTCAACACGATTGCTAGACCTGGGTCTCCATTAAAAATCACTCTATGACATTTACGTGTTAGGCAGAGGTTTTGACCCTCTAGCAGTTGTGTGTTGCCCATAATGAGATAAGTTTCACACTGTTAAAAGGAATAGATGAATACAGAAATGGTATTAAAGGCAGGGCAAATACTTCACAAGTTGACCATAAAAACTTACTTCGTAAAGAGCACTGGATAGCTGCTGATACTATAGGCCCTAAAAAATTGTTAGAAATGCTCCCCTCGAAGTAATGTAGTTTTAGAGAAACAGGTCATTTTTCACCCAGAAATTTGAATCTGAGCAGGCATCTGAGCAGGCACTCAATTCTATGCAACAAGGTTGTGTTTTCTTTCATTATTTTCTTGCAACTTCGATGACCAATTGAGCTTAAGTTTTCACTGTGCTTGTTATTTTATTCATATGTTGGGATACTTCAAGTGAGGATGCTGGTCTTTGACAATTAACAAACGTATCCTGCCTTTAACTTTGGTTCGCAAGTTCGCAAGTAAGAGCACATTTCAAATCCATCACAACAATAAATAATTATGGAATATTGTAAAAATAGTGTTTTTTTAATTCAAAGCAATTTTATAATTATAGCTCATCATTTTATAGAAAATATTTTGAAGAGTGATCATTACCTAAAATATATGTAAATAGGTTACTATTTTATATTGAAATCAATATCAACAACTTATAATCTCTCCTACTATAAAAAACCATTATAAAAGGTTACTAAATAAACTGGATTTATACAAAATATACGTTGTCTACATTTAAGATATTGAACCTTAATCCAGGCTTGCAACTCCAGCTTGTCATTATCAGAAAGTGCCAGGTGTAACCTGGAAAAATGGATCACTAGAATAAAACTAAAATAAAACTGAACACTGGGGAAACTCACTTCAGAAAAACTCAATTAATCTAAGGATCGAATTACATCAATAAACCAAGTAAACTCTGAACCAAGACCATTAACACTATTGAACTAAACCCCGAGCAATGAAAAGAATTTATAGAAACCACTAAAAACAACAAAACAAAACACAGTGCCAAAGAAGGTTACAAAATTAAAATCAAAATGGCTTTAAAACCGAGTCCATAGCAGTATTGACTTGACGCAGGCAAAACTTAAAACATGAAGTTGTAGGGTTTACATAAAATCAATCGTGATGGTGGAAGAACACATAAACGTGAAGTGTTCTCCTTGCACTGCCAGGCTGCTATATGAAGTAAACTTTCAAACATTACACTATACAGGGTGACTTACCACTACATGTACAAGGATTAAGGATTAAGCAAGAGGGTTGTTTATTACAGACATTCCTAGAAATTAACTTGTACAGGGTGCTAGAAGATATTTAATTGGAAATATAAACAGTGGAAGGGTAATAAAACTCTAACATAGATACTTGGTCTCCTACTGAAGCAAAGGCTTTTCTACACCTATTACACAGGCACAACAAGACTTTGTTCTAAGGTGTTTTTCAACTTTCTAATTGCACAGCTGAACAAACAAAAGCATGGAAATCAACAGACAAAGTGAAAAATTGCGTATCTTTCTGACATGATTCGATATATATTTTAATATCGACACGATTTTATTTAAAATTTCTGCACAAGCTATCTTACACTTAATACTTAACATGCATAGTTGTCAGCGTTGAAAAATTCAGAGAGTCCTACATGGATGCACCACACTAAATAGGCCAAAATTCATGCACCAAGTTGATTATCATAATTTGTAACCCTACAGAATCTTTTGAATTATAACGGTTTGGGGGTCATGCAATTAATAGATTGTGTTATTATAAGAATCTTTCACAACCTGGGGGTTCTGTGCATCAACTTTTGAGGAGACTTGATCAATTTGGGCGTTAAAGTTGGCCTTATTTGACTTGGGAACTGTTCAAAAAAGCTGGCAGTAAGTCTATTTGGGAAAAATTAGTTTGCAAAAATTCCAAATGGCTGACCTGCCAAAAAGTGGAAAGAATTCTGAAGTTTATTTGTCTGAAAATATGTTTGATTTATTTTCAAGAGGCTGAGAAACGAATTTTTGAGTATTTTTGAATATTTAGCATTTAGCATTGGTTCCTATGGGAGTTTATTTAGTGTGGTGCACCCACATGTGCTTGGAAAGACCCAATCTGAATTGGATTCAGCCAAATAAATGGTAAGCATAAATGTGTTGTGCTTCATTTTGTGCTTAAGCAGCTCTATGAGATTGGGCCCTGACAGCTTCCTGCATGATGCACCTTTGACCTTGCATGCTCACATCTCACTTGGTGCGTTACATTGTTGTCAGTCTGGTAGTCATGCGTCATTATTTGCATGTATTATGTTGACCCAATGAAACCACTGGGTTTGTTAGACCAATGCCTGTCTTTATCCTTGCAGATAAACAAGGGGACCAGTCTACAGTCCATACTGCTACTCAGGGTGGCTGAGCTGGTACAGTTTCTGCCCCACTGTCTCCATTCTGGCTTTATACTCCAATTTCTAAAGATACAGAAAGGGAACAAAATTGTTAGTGGCCAGACGTTTTGACCCTAGCAGAGTTTTTCTTTAAGGCTAAATAACACACATATAAACAGGTACAGCATACTGGTTTGACAGAAGCAGTTAAGTGGCAAGGGATGGAGAGAGAGAGAGGCAGAAAGCACACAGAAAAAAGCAAAGGATGAACAATTAAGAGGGTGACAAAGGGAATAGATGGAAGGGGCAGGTTTGACCATAAGAAGTTCCTGTGAGTGGTGGATAAAATCAGTAAAGGGACAAAATCCATTCACAATACATTATTAAAAATATATATTATAGATTTAAATACATGTAGGTCATGATGGGACACATTTTTTGTTAGACACAAATCACGTGACACAGCATCTGAAAATAGAGCTAGTACTGGTACAATGATTTTACCTACGCCCCATTTTCTGCTAAGCAAAAATAAGCAGGATACCAGCCACAGTTGCTACATTTGACCTGTTACTTTAGCTGGTAACCTTATTTTGGTAAGCATAGTTTTGTTGTGTATAGCAACTTTTTCTGGGCCCAGAACTTGGGTCCGGGAAACCAGACCGCTCGGCCACAACACTCAGTCATGCCATAGCATGGACCCACCTCGTAATGTTTAACGGGTACTCCCTCCATCCCATACAGAGCTCCCCACCAACATGCCCCTATGGCACCAGTAGAGTCATTATCCCCACCATGTAGAATGCCACGTAGGCAGAACTCTGTCCAAGAGTCACCAGCTCCCAGCAGTGCATCATAGCTGTGTAACAATCAAAGGTTCAATTGACTTGGTGGTTTCAACAACAACATTTATGGTTAAGTGCCTTGCTCAAGGGCACAAGTGTCACGTCCGGGATTCAAACCCACACTTTGCTGCCGACAACACCAGAGCGCTCGGCCACGACACGCCCCTATGAATGATCGCAAACTGTAATTGACTCATGGCAAAGATTAATCAGAATTCATTAGATAAAGCTTTCACACTAACGCGATCATCGGAGCATCATGGCCACTTGCACCACCCCAGCCAGCGAAGCTGACCGACTTGTAAAATTCGTCTCTTTCCTTGATGCCGTATTCTTGTGGGAACTTGGGGTCGCTTGTTCCATCAGAGATGCCACGTAAATCCAAGTAACTTTTCCATTGTTCTTCAAAGTAGTTCCTAGATAGAAATTAAAACTATTTTTAAACACATTATGAAACAACTTTACCTGACTGACCTTCAAAACAATCATCTACAGACACTGAAAATAACAAGGAAACTAATCTGTGAAATCTAAAAGTCAACAATGATCTTTTAAAAAAGGGATTATTACTATTGGTAATGAACCCAAGGATGCCTCATAAGTGAACTTTGAAACCACTGTAGATCGCAAGTCTGAGAAAACCTGTAAACAAGGGTGCTTGTTATGTGAACCAGAAACACCGGGGTTAACCCCTACTCTTCCACAATAAGTGTTCTGGGTTCTAAAATGTGCACTACCAGTCCTAGTACACTGGACCTACGGCTTAATGTCCCATCCGAAGGACAAAGCAATAATGGTAAAGTATCTTTCTCAGTGTGAAGACCAGGACTTGAACCCACACTCTGCTAGTCAGAAACACCAGAGCTAGATGGTGTTTGAAGCTTTGCATGGTGTGGAGGTTAGAGGTCGGTAACTATAAATAAATAAATAGTAAACTTGTGGGTACAACCATGTAATAAAACTCTTTTGTGGGAGTGTTGGCTCTGAAAAGAGCCGGTTTGGTCTCGAGTTTGGTTTCGAGCAGTATACTCTGCTCTTCTTCAGGAGAATGCTCGAGTCCGATGCTCTTATCCACTTTGCCATGACACGCCACCATTATCTCACTACAGAAGAAATCAAAAGGAAATTCCAGCAATAACTCACCACTTGGACTCATTTTGTGCCACGTCTCTACCAACAGTTTTGATGTAGTCCATGACTTTGGGCAGCGTACTCATCAGTGCTGCTCCCCACTGATGGACTGTAGCAACAACAGACAAGAGATTGATGTAGACAGAAACAGTCATTAACATCCTACACAGACCAAACAATGCATTGCTGACACTAAAGATATTTAAGGGACACTTCCAGGATTTGCACTTAATTTGTTTAGAGACTGGCCAGCGGGCCAAGTTAGCTTGTCATTTCACTAGTCTGTCAGCTTTTTCACTAGTTAAATTTTTTAATAATTGATTTTTAAATGAGAGATTACCAAACATCACAAGGCCGGACAACCCAAACCAACTGTCACCAGGGGAACGTTGTCACCTACTCCTTGGGCTGTAACAGGGTTACCCCATTCACAGTCCGTAAGGATGTAGGCATGGGTATCATCCACTAGGAGCCTGGCTGGTAGAGTAGAATGCACTACCTTCCCAACTTTTTACGAAGCAATTATGTTTAAGTGCCTTGCTCAAGGGCACAAGTGTCATGACTTGGATTTGAACCCACTGCTCATTACAACACAAGAGCTTGGGTCCTGTGAACTAGACCGCTCGGCCACGACACGCCATAATATTTCAAATCATATAGGGATGCCCTTTACTGAGGGAAAACTGCATTGCCCTTGAAATGAAATGAAATAATAGGCCCGAGGGAGGCATAATAACTTCTTTGCTCACATGCATGATTTGTTTCGTTTTTTAAACTTCCAATTATAACTTAAATACAGGGCTTACTTTTGGTAATTGTCAAAGACAAGTATCCTCACGTGTACCAAAACATATGCAAACAACAACAAACCTAGCTGTGAAAACCTTGGGTACAACTGTTCATCAAAGTTGCAAGAAAATAATGAAAGAAAAAAATACCTTTAGAACATAGAACTCTGTGCTTTCAGATACCCGAGAAAGGCTTCATGCCTGAAACCATTCAAAACTTGGGGTGAAAAATTACCGCTTTCTCAAAAACTACACTGTACTTCAAAGGGAGTCGTTTTAAAAGTTTTATAATATCAACAGCTCTCAAGTGCTCTTCACCAAAAAGGTTTTTCTGGTCATTAACTTGTGGAGTAATTACCAAAAGTACACCCTGCCTTTTTATTGTTTTATTGCTCCAATAACACAAACATGGTTTGAGCTACAACTTGACATACCTGGTTTGCCTTGCACAGCATAAGAAGTGAACAGGGCACCAGTTAAGCTACCAAGGAATCCAGTTGGATGGTTATGTGTCATCCGCCCACTTTCCACACCCACAGCCACAAGGTCGTCTAATTGCTCTGGTGTGTTATATCTCAGACCAATACACATAGATCGCATTGCAGCCCCACACCCACCTCCTCTGCATCAGATATAAGAAAAATAATTTAGAAAAGAAAAGCTCATTTAAAACAACATGGTTCTAATGCAACCTAGTAGTGACACAAAAGCCTCCCACTTGCAAGGACTTCTAACGACTTATGTGCGGGCTACTTTGTTGCAACTATATGTAGCCCTTATACCTATGGGGATCTATAGAGGGTTCAGGACATCACCACCAATGACTTGAAGCTTGCATCCCATAAAAGAAGCCAACAAGTTCTGGCTGTCTGCCTTCTACATCAACTATTTTTAAAAGCTCTGGATACTATAAGCCTCTCTTGCTTGTATTTCAACCGTGCAAAGTTTCAAATTGCAAAGCTTTAAAACCCATAGGGGCCTACCTGTTGTTAAATGGAATCACGTATCCCTTCGGAGATGTTGGTTTTAATTGAAAGACTGCACCTGATGTTGTTGCACCTAAAATAATGACGTGATGACAAAAAAACAGGACATGGGCATTTGTAAAAAATATGTGTATTTTGCAAAGTTCAGTTTACCATTGTCTTAAGTGTACTTTGGTTTTTGGAACCAGTCGATTGATTTAATCCCTTATAAATGTGGATATGTACAACAAAACTAACATGTGAAAATTTCATTTCGAAAGGTATTTGAAACATTTTTGAAATACCAGCAAAAATCTAGTTGTCATCATTGTTATTCTTTTCCTGTCTGACAACTTTTTTCAGCACCTAAAACAACTGTTAACCAACTAATAAAATTGGGACTGGTGCTCGTGTGAAAGGAACTTTTGTTGAAAATAAGCAAAAAGTTGAAGATAGGCATACAGTACCTGGGGCCCTTCCTTTCATGTCCTTGCTGAAATCCTTTTTGTAATGAAAAGCAATCTCTGCAAATAGGTCATCACCAACTGGTTTATTGGTTGCTAGAGCTATGGGAGACAAGATAGATCAGATTAATTGCAATGATTACAGCGACTGCTTATTACATTATTCAAACTGGCCTCTTGTCAAAAGGTCACACTCTACAGTCTAGCCGTTAGGAATAGAAAGTTCTCAATGGACGCTATATTTACAGGCACAATACAATTTGGCTTGCAGACAACGTGGCTGCGTTAATAATTTGAGCGTTTGATGTGCCTAGGTAAAACAAGTTCCTTAAACTATTAACGCAGCCAAGTTATTCACTAACCAATCAGGAAGTGAGTTTCTGGAAATAATATGCTCGTGCTGACAGCCATTCTTACACGAAATGCATGACTGTGTGTTCCAGATTGCCTTTAAAAGCACTGGACACTATTGGTAATTACTCAAAATAATTGTTAGCATAAAAAATTACTTGGTAACGAGCAATGGAGAGCTGTTGATAGTATAAAACATTGTGAGAAACGGCTCCCTCTGAAGTAACAGAGTTTTTGAGAAAGAGGTAATTTCTCGCTCAAATAATAAAAGACTTCAGCTGAAGCCTTTAATTATGCATCTGAAAGCACACAAAGTAATGCAACAAGGGTGCTTTTTCTTTCATTATTCTCTTGCAAATTCGATGACCAATTGAGCCCAAATTTTCACAGGTTCGTTATTTTATGCATATGTTGGGATACACCAAGTAAGAATACTGGTCTTTGACAATTACCGAACGTGTCCAGTGCCTTTAAAGAACGGCCGATTTACGTCATACTGCAACCTATCTAATACTCTTAGCATTGAAACCAGGCAGTCATATCTTATTAGAGTTTAGACATTTGGTGTTAAGTTGTTAACCAACCAGAGACTCAATAAAGTGAGGTTTGCTAATATGGCACCATGTAATAAATCTCTTATGAGCTGTAGTGGTTCTGAGAAGAACCAGGCCGTCGATTTCACCAAACTCTTCCTAACTTAGGACTAGTCCTAGGCAATGCTAAGAGATAGGACTAGTCTTAAGTTACTCGTCCTAAAGTATGCTCTGATCATCTTCAGGAGACGATCAGAATATGATTAGAGCATACTGATCAAAACGTTGAGTTGCTAAACTACTGGGCTTCTCAGAACCACCACAGCTCACTCATAGAAGATTTATTACATGGCATCTCCACAAACCTAACTTGATTTTATCTTCACCATGCAAAGTTTCAAGTCCTACATACAAACCACAGACAGGGAGATGACTTGAGGCATTTTTTTTTACCGAACACCTCAGGTTTCTCTCATTATACACTATCTAAATATACCATAATGTTTTACTCATGGGGCCCATTTCCAAACTGGTATTCAGGATATTTAAATGTATGCCATTCTCTACCCCCAAAAAACAAAACAAAACGGTTTAGAAGCTTGGTAAAATAATTATGCATTGCTGATGCGCATTTCTTGAAGTGATTTTGTGACATCCGACTATTTGGCACATTTACTGGTATTGTAACAAAGTTTTACCAAAGTGTTTACACAATACATGTATTAACCCACATGACTGGATGATTCAGATTACTCCAGACAAGAATACAAAATAGAAAATGACAACAATTTGTTTATGTAAACATCAAAACGAAATACCTTCTGCTGTGGCTAGATGTAAAACTGTATCATCACTGACCTTCCAGTCAGGCACTAAAACAAAAGAGAAGAATGAAATCAAGTTTTTCATAGAATCACTGGAGGAAGGTCTTCCTCCATGCTCCAACAAGATGCTAAAGTGAGATGAATTTCATGGAGGCCAGTAAAGGCCGTGTCAAGTTGCTTATAATCAAGTTGTCTGTTTTTATGTCCCACAACACGCTCCCAAACACAAACATTGTTGTGTCCTGGCAAAGTGGTTAAGAGCAACGGACTCAAGCTCTGGTGTTTCTGATCAGCAGAGTGTGGGTTTGAGTCCCGGAAGGGGCACTTGTGTCCTTGAGCAAGACACTTTACCATAATTGATTTTTCCTTCGGATGGAACAATAGTCCCATTAGCCCACCTTGTTGGGCTGTAATGGCTCTCTTTTAACATCGGTCTCATAACACTCCTGTTAAAAAAGAGAGCCTTTACAGCCCAACAAGGTGGACTATTATCTATAGTCCCATATACTCTAGGATCAGTAGTGCATGTAAAAGAACCTCAGAACACTTATTGTGGAAGAGTGTTTTTTTTTCTTTTTCTGGTTCATGTAGCAAGCACCCATGTTATTAACAGGTTTCCTCATCTCATTCTCAGGCTTGCGAGTTACAATGATTAAGCCCACTATGACTGTGGTCATCACTACACAAACTTATTAATTTTTTTTATTAGAGATCTGAGAATTTGTTTATGATGATCATCAAAACTTAACTTACACTTTATTTTCAGAGCTGAGAGCCCACCAAGTGTCTGTAACTCTCGGTGGATGTCTTGGCCGACAAAGTTGAATTCCCACTCGCCATTCTTGTATCCCATGGCATCCCCTACCCCGCTAAGAACCATTGCTGCTTGGTAGCGAGAAAGCATCGTGCTGGTTAGCAGTTTAGGGAGGAGAGACGGGAGGAGAGACAGGACGTAGGACTAGGACCTCATCAGTCTAGTCATTGTGATTGTCCATGTATGTTGTCAGGGATCCATTGAGTTGACAATGAAAGGGAAAGGCGTTAACAAAGTCAGCATCTCATCTTAAGACGGAGCTAAGAAAACTGTTACTGAAATTTCATACCTTTTTGCTATTTTGATAGTTGATACTTTTACTTACCTTTCGATGTCTAAGAAATCAAATAAATTATGTTCAATCCTCATCCAGGAACTCCCCGACAGCCGACACCCGATTTTTTGTTTACTGTCAATTGAGGGCGCTGTAACCTTTGACCGATTGCAAATATGAAAAGAAAGTCGTCTGCTCATCATAATACTAGTAACCCGTGTCATTCTACCTGAAGTCGAAGCGAAGCAAATTAAGCAACAATCCAGTTTTTTAGGCATCCGTTGCGCTCTCCTTTTGAGGTGAATTTCCCCTTTCTCCATTTGTTTTACTTTAAATAATATTGTAAATGTTGGATAGATAATGGAAACATTTCCGTATCCTGCCACCACTTTTTCACAAATCTTTACACAATGAAAGGAATATCTTATTTGAGTAAATTAGATACTGTTTTATTTCATAACGAATGAAAAAGTGGTGGCAGGATTTTCCCTAGACCCAGAAACTGCGGCGCTGTACTCCTTTTTTCGAAATGTTGACATCATCGGTCGTATCTAGCTAGATACGACCGATGATGTCAACATTTGTACTCCTTTTTTTTTTTACAGCGCCCCAGTTACTGGGTCTAGATTTCCCCCATATTTTTAGTGTGGGGATGTGGGTGGTCGGGTTGGCTTAATGTGGGATCATTCCTTGCCTTCCACACTCCCATGACATGACTCCAGTCTGCCAGTGACCGGTGACCCCCCTCTACGTACCTAGGACCCCAGTTAGTGAAATCACGATTGGGGCATGCACTGTATGTTTGTCGGAACATGTTGATTGGGTTTTCAGTCCCTAGCGTGGGTTTTTCCTGGAATAATTCTCTAGGGTTTCCTCCCACAACTAAAAATGAAACTTCCTTCCTTGTCTTCTCTCCATGACTATGAGGTTCTGGATACAGTGATTAAGTTAACTTTTCTGAGAATCCTTGGATTTACAACCAGAATAAATGAAATGAAATGAAATGACATGAAATGAAAAAAAAAAAAAAATGTTTGTTTTTATGAATTATGAAACGACATGTCATATTGGCTTCATTGTTGGGGGAAACATTCAAATTTACTTATTTTCTGATGATTTCTTTTCAGGGCTGACTAATAACAATGGCAGACTTTTTGACGTTGGTCATTTCGTACATGGTTTTCTTCATGTTGGTAAGCTATGTCATACTATTAGGAGACAGTGAATATCATCGCCATGGAATTGTTGGAAATATTCGCCAAATAACAGTACAGGTTTGTTTTTAGAAATTTCAGAGTGTTGGGTGGATGAGTTTCCCTGTGTATTTTGTGAGCAAACAGAGACAGGTTTGAAAGGGAATCTGCTGAACAAAAGATCATCAAGAGCCAAAACTATATCAATTAAGGACTTAATATAGGGATCGCAGTTTCCTGTCCAACTACCAGGAATAGATGCTCTATATCACCTACTCCAACCATTCTTATTGACATTCTTATTGAATTCATTAACCCGTAACTTTCTTGTGTATACCACATGTACTTGGGTTGTCTGATGAAGTACATGTAGTTGTTGCTATGAAAGCTCATACAGTTTTGTATGTAATTAGTTTTCATTAACTGAAAAGGATCTATGTGGGAGTTATATAAAAGAAATATTTAATGCATTTTTCAGCCAAATATAATCACTGTGTCGTCATGATCAAAACAGGCCTGTGGCTGTACATAAGTTGAATTATGAACTCTCACCTAGATACTGCAGGCACATGCTCTACAGCTCCCCCCATGAGCTCTCCCCTATGAGCTTCCCTCCATGCCATATCAATGGAGAGCGCGTGCGCTCGTGCTGTAACTGGATGAGAGTTCATAAATCCATGTACAGCCACAGGCCTGCTTTGATCATGACGACAGCCCCTTTAATCTTACCAATGCTGTATACACAACCTCATGAACAGACAGATGTCTTTGCTTCTTAATTTTGTGGCTTTATTGGTATGCTTTTGAAAAACTTACAAAACCTTTTTCGCTAGATTTTTGTAAACATGAGTGATTTCAAAAATGTCATTACTTTTGACAAGTAGGGCCTAGTACTCCAGTAAAGTTGGGACAGTGTGCGTCAGAGCTACAGTCTTAGCAACATTAAAAATGTCACAACTTATCTCGATTTGTAGAGAACAAGAACCCATTTCAGAGGCAGTCTTATTGACAGCAACACCAAAGTTGTACCTTAACTTGATCCATAGAGAGTACCAAGGTCGCTGAAGATTTGACATCACACTTTGCTTCAGAGCACATGGCACCCAGTTGCCACAATTGGATGACTTGCTCAATGGAAACTCATTTTGCTGTACACAACAACTTCATGGTTATTCTGTATTATTTTACACTTTATTCTCCAGACTGCAGTGGTCATACTTCGTTTCTGTCTGCCACAACAAGTGCAGCTGCAGCTAAGCAACCTCATCACACACGTGTTTTTTAAAAGGTAAATCTAAGTTCCATTTTGCACTGGGCAGAAGAGCATATTAAAAGATAGTATTTATTTTTAGTTTTACAAATCTGCAGAAATATCATGTAAGAATGCAACAGCTTTGGTATAGACCTTATGCATTGACGTCACCAAGCCGCCATCTTAGAGGTAAACTGATGATGAAACAATGGAAACGCGCTGATTTGTACGCGCGGCGCACAGGACTGACCAATGAACATCTTCCTTTTGACCTCTAGGTGAGGGCGCCCTACACAAATGATGTCATATGCATAAGGTCTATTGTTTTCAGATGAGGATTTTATTTCTTTTCCTTTTGAAGGAGGATTTTATTTCTTTTCCTTTTGAAGACTAGAATGCAGATTAATCAGGTTGTTGTAGGCCAAGCGATTTAGTGCATCGGACTCAAGTTCTGGTGGCTTAGTCATAAGGGTGTAGGTTCGAATCCCCGGTCATGAAACTTGTGTCCTGAGCAAGACACTTAACCTTAATTGCTTCTCTTCACCCAGGGGTACATAAATGGGAATCTGTGAGGGCAGAAATGGTTCTTGTGATTGAATTAGCTTGGTGCACTACATATTTGGCAGCATAGGTTCCCCACAGAGCTGAGATGGTTCAAGGAATTAACTAATAACTTTTTAATAAAACAAGTTCAGCAACCTATGGAAAGTGTCCTGCTATTATTATTTGCGCGTTTGTTTGTATTCTTCTCTCCAGTCGGTTTTACATTTTGTTTGCCTGTCTGAAACCGAAATAAATTTGGCTCGACCTAGAGTTGCTCCTAATCTATTTGGTTCGGCACAACTCCGGAGTGCCTGTCTGAAACTAGTGTAAGGATGATCAATTATCAAGTATCAAATATCAAGTATAAAGTTTCTGGAATCAAATCAAGTAGGGGAAGTCCGCATACTGCTTCAGATGTGGTTCTATCAAGGATGTATTGTCCTTACATGGTTTAATTGTTTTTACTTTTCAAATCTTTGTTAGTAATTACATCCAACTAATCATATTCAGTTTCAGTATGGGGTTTCATTGACTGTGAAACCAAGTATTCAATATTCCAATATTTCCCTTTTTTGGAGGTCATCCAAATCATTTTTTCTTATCTTTCCAATAGGAACCACTACATACAAGCTGTGTATGTCATCATATTGTCTGGAGTATTTGTAGTATTTTCAAGAGAAATCTGCCCCAGGGCTAAGGAATATAATATACCTGTGATCCACATTATTTCTCCTTTCATTGGCATGGCGATGAACGGCCTGATTTTTGCAACCTGCTGCTGGAGTGACCCAGGGGTTATCAGCAGGAAGAACTATGAGAAGTGTTGCAACGTGTTTCTGTTTGATGGTGTGTTGTATCAAGAAGGAGTTCGTTGCGGAACCTGTGAGTTTGTCAAACCTGCACGTTCAAAGCATTGTGGTGAGCAACTTAGTTCTAAGCATTTTATGCTGACGTCTTAAGACAATACATTAACTTTAGTTAGTTCCAGTGGTCTAAACAGTTTAACGATTTTAGAAGATTTATTTAGAAAAATGTCCTTTTACCAGTGAGATAGAGGGAGTCCCCCACTCAGAACCCTCCCACCCTTGCTCAACCCCCAACCCCCACCCCAAAAATCAAACTGTACAAAAAAATAAAATTAGGTTTTTGCAATTAAAACATTGTTGGTGCATAACCTGTAAAGTAATTAAGACTGTATGGAATATGCATCAATGTATGTTTCAGTACATTAACTTACATATTTATATCTTGCACTTCTTGCAATTAGTTTTTGACATCTTGGTGTAAGTATACAGCCAAATAATCCCCTCAACCCCAAATGGAAATGTATGCTTACACCACTGCCTTTTACACCTCTTGTTGATTCATCTGCAATTTCATTAAAGGCAAAGTATACCTTTGGTTTTTGGAACCATTCGATTGTTTTACTCCTATATAAATGTATACACAATAAAACTCACCCGTGAAAACTTCATTTTAAAGTTTGATTTTTGAGATAGCGCCAAAAATCTGGAGCGGGTAGGGCCTTTACCCACAGAGGAAGAATAATCCGTAATTGGAATACATAATCTGAGAAACGCTTCATGCAGAAACCTCTCTCAGATTGAAATGTTTTTGAATCCCTTTCTCTTATAGGAAATCATTTCTCAAAATGTTATACAGTGCTTTTTAACAAATTTGTTTTATGGTCATTAACTTTTGGAGTAATTGTCAAAGGTATGACCTCCCTTTAAGGACATAAATTCATGTGCTGTGTCACAAATTATGAGCAACACAGAAGAGTAGACTGGTTCTCTGTCTTTATCAGAGGTTTAAATCCTGCCAGAGTGGCTGTGGATTAGTTCCATGGGATATGGAAAGCAGTCTGGAATCCAAGTCCTCAATCCTTGAGTCCGAGTCCAAGTCCTGTGTTACTTGGGTTGAGTCCAAGTCTAAGTTGGGTGAAATGAGTGACTGGAGCGTAAAGCACTCGCCTCTCACCACTGTGGCACTGGTTCTCAATGTTTAAACAACAATTAGTGAAGACTAAAACTGTAGGAAGCTGATTGAAAGGTTAATGAAACCCTGAAGCTCATAACTTGATCTTTGAACAGTAGTAGCCATCCACAAGGGAGATTTCACTATTAACTATTTTCACTGTTTCGCAAGAAACAATATTTTGCTGTCTCGTCCTGTCGTGGCCGAGCGGTTAAGAGCACTGTACTCAAGCTCTGGTGTTTCTGTTCAGCAGAGTGTGAGTTCGAGTCCTGGTTGTGACACTTGTGTCCCTGAGCAAGACACTTAACTATAATTGCTTCTCTCCACCCAGGGGAAAAATGGGTACCTGTGAGGGCAGAGATGGTTCTTGTGATTGATTTAGCTTAGTAGCGCATATTTGTTGCACAGGCTGTATACTCCCCAGGGAGCTGAGATGGTTTAAGGAATGAAATAAATGGCCCAGTGACCATGGGTAATAATGTTGGAAGCGTTTTGAGACGCCCTTGGGTGTGATAAAGCGCGATATAAATCCATATTATTATTATTATTACAAACATCAAGTCCAAATCCCAAATGGTTGAGACCTAGTCTGAATCCAAATCATTGACTGTTGAGAATGGAGTCAGAGTCATCACAAATGTGACTCAAGTTGGACTTGAGTCTTAGTCATGCAGTGAGTCAGACAACACTGATGAAAAGTACCAAGAAGAGATACAGAGCTTTATCGTACATGGGTGTAGGAAATAATTTAAAATCATAACAAATACTAGTCTTGATTGGCCGCTTTTGTTTGGTTAATTTAGTCACAGATATCACAACACAAATTACTTGAGAAGAGATATCTGTATAAAACCAATATTTGGATCAAAAAGAGCCAGATTTGTGAACTTGCCTAGTCCCTCCTAGCCGGTCGATGTTTCACCTACAATTAAGACTAAATAAATACAGGCTTTCGTCTTTACAAATCAGTGATTTTTGGGGGCGATTTAACATTGCATGCACACATTTTCTTGACCTTTGGTAAGTCAATGTATATTTCTCCCTTCTCCCTGATCCAGCATATTGTAACCAATGTGTCTACCGCTTTGATCACCATTGCTCATGGATTAACAACTGCATTGGAGGCAGAAATGTCCGCTTCTTCCTCCTTCTTCTAATGAGTGTAGCAACTTTAAGTTCCTACATGTCCTACATCTCGGGTTGTGTCTTACGAGAAGTTGCAAGAGAATCTGGAATTTGGAAAGCTGGTTACTACGGGACAGACGGTCAGTTCCACCAGGTCACCTCTCTGATTGTTTTCCAGGTGAGTTAAGAATAACAAATCAAGTAATAAACCACAAGGAAAACTAACTGGGTAGATTTAAAAATAATGTTGGGTTGGAAAAAAGAATTGACTAGAGCAGGTCTTCAACCTGCGACCACCGGATTAAGATGCCAGCGTTCTACCAACTGAGCTATCTAGCCCTATCTTGGCGGTCTTCCTATTGTGTAAATATCTTTTTTGGGTGCCAGCCTGATGCCATTCAACCAGGGATCACACCAAATTACCCAAGTAGAGCGCCCACACTTTAATCGGGAGGTCGCAGGTTCACATTCTGCATAAGTCAATTTTCTTTGTTCATCCTAAAGTTATTTTCTTTTTAAATCACTCAAAACTGTGATGGGCAGAATTATTTGGAATAATGATAACAATCACTTAGTCAACATGCAGAAATAACACTTTAAATTCTGAGTGTTTCATGGCTAGTAGATTAATCTACCAAAACCTTTTTATTGAATATTTATAAGCTCAGCATGTTTCCTTTAATGGCAGGGTATACTTTTGGTAATTGTCAAAGGCCAGTATCCTCACTTGGTGTATCCCAACATAAGCATAGAATAACAAACCTGTGAAAATTTTGGTTCAATTGGTCATCAAAGTTGCAAGAAAATAAACAAAGAAAGAAAACACCCCTTGTTGCATAGAATTGTGTGTTTTCAGATGCCTCAGAAACTGAAGCCTTTCGCAGATTGAAATTCTTTTGGTGAAAAATTACTTCTTTCTCTAAAACTAATTACTTCAAAGGGGGTTGTGTTTAACAATGTTTTATAATATCAATAGCTCTCCAGTGCTCTTTAGTCTTTAGGTCATTAACTTGTGGAGTAATTACCAAAAGTACACTCTGCCTTTAATGTGTCCTGTATATATGTATCATCTGATTATATGTGAAAACGATTTCACCAACCGTTAAATTAATTCTCTTAGTAGATAATAATGAGTATACAGTGCAAGGTAAAAACCAAATTATAATTCTTTTAAGTTACTAGAAAATTATTCCAATGACGATAATGATTATTTAATTACATCCTGGTCTAGTAGATCTTAAATAAAATTTTGCATATGAAAACAAATCTTATGGGCTCTACATTATGAACTTAGAAACTAACTGCAGCCAAAGATAAGAGTTAAGTCCAATGTTTTTTTTTTTGGAATGTTAAGACGAAAGTATTCAGATTCAGCAGTAACACTACATACACATTACTTCTACATGACTTTCCTTCTCTTTCCTGTACAAAGATCAACATGTATTGTAAACTAAGGGAAAGTTTTAAAACTTTCTTGAAGAAAAATAACTTTCTGTTTCAAACTAAGGTAACAACCAATCAATCCCATAAATCCTCATGCAAAAACAGTTCAGAAGTATTAAGTATACAAAATGAAGGTAAACTATGTTTACACAGCTTTGCTTGTTTATTATTTCTGGTTATATATGAAAGCTACACATTGGCCATGTTGGCTATTGTTACAATTAAAACTTGCATTTCACTTGTGCAAGGTTGGGTGCATACTTTTTGTTCACTCATACAGTAAAGCAATGTAAATTGAACCAAACATTTGAATATGCGTAAGACTTGCAAGCTCAGTTTTGAGCAGTTCTGTTTGAAATAATAATTTTACTTCTGCTCTTTCTTATAAGTTGCAACTCTACTGTACAAATTAGTAACAAAAGATAGTAGTTCCCCAAAACACATTTTATTTTACCAATTGGAGCCATAAAGTAAGGGTATCTCTAATCATTACACCGATGTAGCTTGTCGTGACCGAGCAGTTAAGAGCACTGGACTCAAGTTCTGGTGTTTCTGATCAGTATTATTATTATTATTACCAAGTATTATTTATACAGGGTAGCCCCATCAGTGTCAAAGCACTGTTCTCCCTGGGGGCCCTGTAGAAAAAGCAATACACAGAACAATGGGAAAAAAACATGAAAGAACAAACCCCATATAAAGCAACAACAGCAATCTAAACCACCAGGAACAAAAGCAGAGAAATCAATGACTCCGTAAACGCCAGTACATAGAAGTGAAAGAAGTCAAGGTGGGCTCATTACGCAATCGCTCAGGTAAACAGTTCCACAAAAAGAAACCTTCGTAAGAAATGCTTCTTTTGCCTTTCTCATTCCTAACTTTAGGCACACACAACCCATTTCTCTGCGTTTCTGGTGGAATAATTATGCCTTGTAGCCAGAGGGGAAAATAAGTCTCACTGATAGTTGGGGAGGGGGGGGGGGGGGGCGGTTACCATTGATGGCATTGTGAACTAATATGATTTTTTCAGTGTTCCAACGGTAATCCCATATACCAAAAACCAGGTTAAAGTGTGGGTTCTATGACCTGGCAAGGCACTTGTGTTCTCAAGCAAAATACTTTACCATAATTGCTTTGTCCTTCAGATGGGACATTAAGCCATAGGTCCTGTGTACAGGGTTGGTAGTACACATTAAAGAACCCAGAACACTCATCGTGGAAGAGTAGGGGTTAACCCAGTAATTCTGGTTCACATAGCAAGCACCTTATTAACAGGTTTTCTCAGGCTTGTGAGCTACAGTGATTATAAGTTCACTAATGAGGCATCCTTGGTTTCATTACCAGAAATATATAATAATAATAATGATAGGCACTGTATACTCGGTGATTCCTAAGTCCTGCCGGAAAAAATCCACAAGTTACTTGGGTGGGATTCAAACCTAGGGGGGAGTTAATCGCTGGCCAATGACTGAACAGTAATTGGTTATGGCAGCCAAAACGCACCCCTGCTGAGTATACAGTGCTTATCATATACATCAGTGTAAATTAAGGGTAAAACCAAAATAGTTATAGGCCTAATCTATATTCCGATGCATTTATTATATCTCTGATTACTTGACCACATGGCACCAGGAAAGGGGGGGACAGGTAAAATTCCTGAAGAAGTACACATAGAACATAGAACCACGGTTCTTCATCTGGTAGAGTGTATTCTGCCAGGTTCACATTGGTTCAGGAACCAAGGTACTAATAGAGTTGTCAACATTACTTGAACCCCAATACTCAATATTCTGGTCTGCAAATTTTAAACCAAGTATGAGTCCTAAAGCAGAGAACATCAAAGTTGGCACCTTCACTTTACGCATCGGTGACTGCTCCTTACAGAAAACCATGATTCTATCCCAGAAGTCTTCATTTGGCACATTCCTCATCTGACTAATGCCTCGCTTCAACTGCAGCCACAACCCGTTCAAATTGATTCCACCGATTGACACAAGAGGAAGAGCAAGAAACATAAAAACCTCTGACCAGATCAAGAAATCAAGATGGTTCTGAATCCTAATATTCCGAGGTGTGTTGGACACAGTAGTATTGCTCATCTTTAAGTAGTTCCAACTTATTTGCGTTGTGAAGCCCCAAGTAGACACTGTAACAATGACTATGATCCAGATGTACACCAGCATGGACATGCTGCCGAGTTCACCTGCATACAAGGTAAGGCGACGTCTACATACATCAAGTGATCCCTCATGCCGCCGGAGGAAAGCCAACTCGAGATGGAGCTGCTTCTGAAAAGAGATCCTCAGGAGTAGCATCAGATAACAGAAGGCACCAAACACCAACATACACACCAAGCCGACATCAAGAGAGATCTGTGTATGAACCCCGTCTTGTGTGGATTTCACGATGACATAGAAAATTACCATTCGATACACTCCATTCAAACAAGGCCACATCAAACACACAGCAATGAAGAGCTTGTGTGGTAAGCCATGCTCAACCAATTCCAAGTACTGTAGACGTTTGACTATGTATCTTATATTGAGAACACTATACCAACAGAAACTTCTCTGTCTACCTCGCATCATATTGTGAATATAAGTCACAACACTCAAGAGTGGAGTAGACAGGTTGAAGAGTAAGAATGTGGAGTAGCTGATGAGGCGAATTATCTGCTCTCGTTTTCCCCAGTAGTTTTTCAGGTAGAAAACAAAGTCATAAATGACAAGAGCAATCAGGGTCAAAGGCCAGATGATTGAGAGTATGGTGCTTCCACGATGGTTCCAATTACAAACACCTACAAAGAGGGGACACCAATTATCAATTTGTGACTTCATGGTTTGTCTACCAGGCCTACATTTAAAAGCAAACCAAAGAATGTAATCATCGATGTCGATGAGAATCAGCAATTTGAGTTGATTCTCTCACAATTTGTGAGTGATAGTTACATTGGACAGATTTCCATTAATGACTTATAATGCATCATATAGTATACCCTACTCTCCCTAATTCTGCAGAAATTTCCTTGAAAATAAATCTGTCAATGCATCATATAGTATACCCTACTCTCCCTAATTCTGCAGAAATTTCCTTGAAAATAAATCTGTCAATGTTCTGATGATCAAATTTGAAAATCTGCTTGATTATGGAAACGTTTCCCCTGTAATGTTGAATGTAATTTTTTGTATAGATATCTCCCTGATTGTTGTACAAAATCTCCCTGATTGCAAGATGCAAATGTTGGCAGTGTAAACCTGTGGCAGACTTGAGGTTGGACCTGCTGGTGGAATGGCGTTTCATTCATACCATATATGGTTGTGTTCAATAAATTGGTTTTGATTTTCTGATGGGCAAATAGTTACATTATCACTGTATGAACCACACTGTCCTCGCATGTTCGAGGACTGATATCGGGTTTGTTTGTGTGTGTGTGTGTATACACCACAGGGATACTCTCAATTCTTAGTGGGTGTGGTTTGGTTTTTTGTGTGTGATTCTTTGACGTTTTGATTGCAAGCTGTGCTCGTCCTCACGAGGAGACTGCCTTTATTTGGCTGTGATTGTGATGTACTTTTGATACTGTGGAGTTGGTACCGGAATTCTTGTGACAGTTTTGAGAAACCAAGGAAAACGCATTTATCAATATTTAGCCCTCCCACATTATTTGTTTTGTTTCTGCCGAGTTAGCAGGCAATGATTAGTGCTGTTTGAAAACAAAATACAGATGGAAATGAGACGGATGTCATACATCATCAATGAATTGTCTGAAGTGGAGTTTAAAAACTAAAACGGAAACGGAGGTGCTGGAACTGGTAAAAACATTCTGTTCATTGTTGGCTGTCATTCTATCATTCATATTTAGGCTGTACATTACCCCTATGTTGGAATCCGCTCTCCTCCAAGTTACTACAAAATGGATGACATAGAGCAAGGTCCTTGCTCTATGCATAGAGCGCACCTTGAGTCAAACTTACCGATATCAGTCTCCGTGTAAGGTCGGAACCTTCCCTGGGCGTCGAACCATTCACCCCGACACACCACACAGGCGTCACTACGCGTCAGGGTGGCCAAGTCCATTGGTTCCTCTTCATCACTCTCCAGCTCTCTCGGGTACAGGAGCCCGTCAATATCCAGTTCCTTCTGTTTGAGAGCTGACAGGTGGCAGGCAGGACACTTACTCCTCTTCACAATTCCTTGGCTGGTGTTGAAAAGCCCAAGGAACTTCAGCAAGAACCAGACGAACCACGGCCAACGTTTAACTCTGTAATTGTCTCCAGCAACAACGGAGTGGTAGTTTTGCAAAGAGGCCGGGATCATGTAGACGGGTTGATCGCCTTGTGGGCCAGAGCCCCTTGCGAGCAAAGGAATGTACTCACTTGTAGGTCTGCCTTCCTCCATCTTGATTGAAATTATAAAATAAGGAACTTGCACTCGGATTTGTTGTCTATTCGAGTCACCTATAGGAGTCACGGATCCGAAACGTATGTGAGCGAATCTTAGCCAATCATAACACGAGCGGAAATGTTTAAGCTGGTCACTGATAATAAGAGAGTTTGTGTTGTGCTGGTTCTGTACCAACTCGGTTATTTCATGTTCAGAGGTTGGTTTCCTGTGTATATGTACTTTAAACCATGCGGCCTTAACGTCCAAGATCTTTAAAGGCCCTGTACACTATTGGTAAGATCGAAAAACACAAATGTTCACAGATTCACACATAACTTACATGATTTAAAGTAAGTAATGGTAGAAAGGGTTCCTTAAAAAATTTCTGCCTAAAATGCTATCGTTTCTGAGAAATGAGTAAAACAATAGTTTTTATCGCGCGCGATAATAAACTCGATGTTTGAAAAACAGAAAACACATAAGGTCTCTTTTCACTATTTTCTCGTGACCTCGATGACCAATTGAGCTCAAATTTTCACAGGTTTGTTATTTCATGTATGTGGTTGATTACACAAAACATGAACACTGTCTGTGATTATTTTGTCAGCTCTGCCAATCCTGTATAATACCTTTAAACTATCTTGTGATCTTATAATATACACATACAATATCTGAATATTTCCTGTTCCATGCTAAAAAAACGAGCAAGGTTACCTTGGAACTATGCCAGATTAACATGTATAAAATGATTTTCAGACGCATAGTGACCGAAAAATACTTAACAATGGTTTTATTTATTAATGATGATTTACTTTACATGCAACCACGAGTGGCTTGCAGAATAGTATTGGATTTTTTCGTGTTTGCGTAATGTATGCATATACGCACGCTATGTGCACGCAACAATAAACAAACAAGACAAAACAGTGCCATGAACTTGAGAACAAGATACTGTTAATAATGAGTTATTGTAATGTTATTAATATTTAATCATTTTAACTCTTGTCATTTACATATGGGAAATGACCAACGAGGTTAAATGACCCCCTTACCATCCAATCGCCAGCATTCCAAACTAAAAACATGCCGATAATGTTATATTTTGTTTAATTTTTAATTTGCTGCTTTGAGAATTAAACGAGTGTAGGCTCCATCCTTTTATTTAGTTTGCGCTACACTTGATTTTAGATTATAGAAATAATAACAATGTATAAAATGCATTCACTTCTATAGACGCTTACTAAGGGAACACACATCACAAAACTGCAATCACTCTAAAAGCTTGGCAATCACTCTAAAACACAATCAAAAAACAAAGAACGCCCACGGGTAATTGATATATTTCAGCACACTTTTGTTGTGATAACCAACAAAAAGCATAGCCTCAGTAACTCGAGGCTTTCACTACTCAAAAACAAATAATATTTCACTTTCCATAATAAATCGTGCTGTAGTGATGGAACCCTGGTGCCGAAATACGAAACTGACACAAAAGTGATGTTGCCTTGGTATGTATACACTCTAAGAACTAATAGACCTTATGCATATGACGTCATTTGAGTAGGGCGCCCTCACCTAGAGGTCAAAAGGAAGATGCTCATTGGCCAGTCTTGTGCGCCGCGCGTACAAATCAGCGCGTTTCCATTGTTTCATCATCAGTTTACCTCTAAGATGGCGGCTTGGTGACGTCAATGCATAAGGTCTATTGTTAAAGAGTGTCGTGGGTGGCAACTCTAGTGTAAAGTTAAATTACAACATCAGTACACTAGATGTAATCTTGACAATGTTAATTTAATTTGTTCATATTGTTAAATCTAACTTTGATAGAGTTGTCAATGACTGCACTTAAAGTGTGAAACACTATAGATTTAAGAGTAAATCAGTTGGGGGGGGGGGGGGGGGTCCCTGTTTTAGTCCTGATGGGTTACGGTCGCATTATTTTTCTAACACCCGTCAAGGCGTGATAGGTACACAATTTTTGTATTATTTAGGACATATTTTTTAAGGCAAAGTATACCTTTGATTTTGGAAACCGTTCGATTGTTTAATCCTATATGAATGTCGATATAAACAATAAAACTAACCTGTGAAAATTTCATTTCAAAAGGTGGTTGCGTTTTTGAGATATTGCCGAAAATCTGGAGCGAATAATATGTCCACGCAGGAAGAATAATCCGTAATTGGAATATACACAATCTGAGAAACGTTTCTGCATGAAACGTTTCGTAGATGGAACATGTTTTTTAATCCTTTTTCTAAAACCACATTCCTTATAAGGGAATCATTTCTCAAAATGTTATACATTATCAACAACTGCAGTAAAATGTTATGATCATGAATTTTTTTGAGTAATTACCAAAGGTGTATCCTCCCTTTAACCGGCGAAGAGCCAGGTGATACTCTCCCAATGCAACATCTAAAACATCAGATGGCATACTCTGAGAAAAATGGATATGTAAATTTTTTACGGGGATGTTTTGGGTAATTTCTGACTTTTTCAGAGCGAAATTTGAAAAAATACGTCATTCGATTTCAACATCTAATTGGTCTTTACATTCCAAGGAGGAATATATTTTCGTCAGTCAAGTTCAATGAGGTCAGCGGATGTTTTGGATGTTGACAAATTTTGCCCCAGAGGGTTATTGAATACAATGGTAATTTACACCATTTTAACGTAAGGTTAGAGACTTGTAATTTGTTTCCCCACTCGTATGAGGACTTTATCTATTGAAAAAACGAAATTGAAATTGACATTTCCCTTGCCCTTCAACTTATGACCCATATATTTGGTGACCTATACATTTTATAATTCTTTAATTAATCATTTTAACTTAAACTCATTAACTCAATACAAACAAGAGGCAGTACACGTATCATAGTTTTTATGGACCAGAGTCTCTGTTTTATTTCGCAAACTACTTTTCAAAGTAGGACCCTATGTTTACTTACATGCATTTATTTTGTTACACAGTTCTACAAATTCGACACAACCAAATAGTATGCCTGTGTACTTTTTCCAGGCCCATGGGACTCGCGAAGTTTTCAGTATTATACAGTACATATGCGAAGGGTAAAACCCCAAATTATTATTATTCTGATTATTCTTTGTTCCCGATGCAATTTATTACATCCATACTGCTATACTTTTAAAGAGGGTCTCCTGTTTTAATATTCCCTCATTTTCCAATAGAGTCGAAAATGCGAGGGAAACAAATGGTTTAGCATGTGACTGTGTTTGATACTCTTTCAGTGCAAATTTTTTTCAAAATCCAAAATGTTTGATGACGTCAAATTTCAAATATGCTCTGTACAGTAGTTCATTCCTGAATGTTGATGATGTTCAACCAAACGGCATTGAATTTGACCTTTTGACTGGTGCACAAATTCCTCTTTGGAATCAAGTACAGACCCATTTGTTTTTGATGTCCGATGATGTCATGCTCCAAATTTCGCTCTGAAAGAGTGTAAAATAAAATGACATTTTACAGCATTTCAACGTGAGGTAAGAGACTAACCCACTTTCATTTAGGACCCTATAGTCAGTGCATCACAAAACTGAAAATGAAGCCCCTTTTAAAACCATCTTCAGTCTTCACTCCATTCACTCCATAAATATATTTAGATTTGCACAATACACCTTTAATATTTCCCATAATGCAGATTACGATACTCATTGCTAGTTGGAAAAAAGAAGGAAATCAAATCATGATGGTTATTTACAAATAAAACCGAAAACGGAAGTTCTTTTGAAAATAAACATGAATGCATGCACAATAAATATGCAATCATTTCAAAACCGTCTTGTGTATAAAGAAAACTTATTTTTAAAAACCATCTGCATCCATGAAAATGTGCCCACTTTTGAAAAACATCGATAGGCCTATAACAGCTTCTTGTTTTTGGTATGTTTTGCGTAAACAATCCTTATTCAAAATGACTGGTCATGAAATCGACTAGTGAGAACTAGATTTTTACCTCATTATGACGATGTCAACACCAGTTGCTACGTGCCAGTATAGATATCAGTTATAAAATACATTTTCCATATGATATAGGCTTTGATCTATGTCTATACAGTTCGTGTGATTATCAGTTAAAACTAACACTACACTATGCTAATATGCCCTCAAAATAAATACTTGAATCCCATTCGAAAATCAGCATTATACGTATAACTTTTCATCACTTAATAAAAATTGACTCATAATATTGTCAAAGCGTGACTCCGGAAATGTACAACTCGTGCAGGAAATGATTTCTCAGGGAAGACTTCCCTTTATTTTGTTTTGAAGAAGTTCCACAGTTTTTGACAAGCTTGAAATGTTTACATATATGCCTAAGTCCTTAATAAATCATATTGCTTCGTGTGGACTTTTAAAATACAAGAGAAGCACAAACATGTTTAACAGCATAATGCGTTTTCCATTGCTTTTTTGACGATATTATCACAGAAGTCACAAAGATTAATTGCGGATACCGTCCTCATTGAATAGTTACTCTTTTACGTTTTATTGTAAGCTTTATATTTTATATCAAAAACCACAAGGGTTTATATTTTATGAAACCATTGGGATACTTTGGAACGCTAGGTGGCAGCAAACTTACCAGGTAATTTTTCATTGTTTACGTAGGTCTGAGCATGCGCACATTACCGAGAACAATGCATTTACCTTATAAGTCTTCCGCCACCTATAGCGCGTCCCAAAAGTCCCCCATTATTTTGGGGTAATTCTAGCAACCAATTTGTATCAGTAATGCCACAGATTATATATGTGTTGGTTTTTGTTGTTTTTGTTTGTTTGTTGGTCAGGGACCATTGTATTGCTTATGGCCTTTTGGTCCTGGAAAGTGTACATTGTGTGCCTGGAATAAGGATCAAAGAAATTACGGATCACAGAAATTACAAAAATCAATGCGGATGTCGTCCTCACTTATAGTATACCAAACGTCTGCTGAAGGTTATGCAAGTAGTGTCATTAAAATTGCAGATTACTCTACATTTTACAGATTACTCTAAATTTTACAATATATATTTTTTATATTTCCTTGAGAGTATCTCAACAAATGTTGACAATGGGTCAACAGAACAATAATGAAATTATCAATAATCCCGTCATTTAATAATTGTTATGACAGTAACTCCTTTAAGTTTTGTTTGCAAACTTCAGATTTTAAGAAACCAATACCTTAAAACTTCAAGCAGAAGCAATTAACTTTAAGATGTTTGGAAACTAGGTACTAACCATCCTTTGTCCAAAAAATACATGGGCAAATCTTGGAGCAATATTTCAACCAACCGAGCTAGTTGTATTGTAGGGCATACTCATAAAGATTTATTGTGGTTGGGTGTTATTGAGGTGCTTGTCTTTGGACCAGAACGCAATATTTTGATCGGTGAGTTTCAACCCAAGGAAGAGCCCCAGAGCAGAGAACATCAGCGTAAGTGCCTTGACTTGGGTCACAGGAGACTGTTCTTCACAGAACTCAATCATCTTATCCCAAAAGTGACCGTACTCCTCGCTTCTCAATTTACTGATGCTGCGTGTGTACTGCACCCATAAACGGTTTAGATCGATCCCGCCTACCGCCACGAAAGGGAGTAGTATAAACATGGTATGCTCTGACCATATCAGTGCTTTGAGAATGTACATTATGGTGACGTCTCTTTGAGAGGGAGTCTCGGCTTTTTTCATGGCGTAGTCCCAGCATACTTGGGTTGTAAGTGCCCATGTGGAGACAGCAAGCACGAATAGGATCCACACGGAGACGAGCCTGAATATGCTACCGAGCTCCGTTGCGTAGGACGCCACACTCCGCCTGCATACATCGACAGCCCCAACATGCCTCCGGAGGAAAGCTAATTTGAATCGAATCTGCTTCTGGAAAGAGAGCCTCAGGAGGAGCATGATATAACAAAAAGCACCAAACACCATCATCCCAACCATACAAACATGCAGACTAATGAGAACGTGAACCTCATCCACAAACTTCCGTTTGACTATTGCGAAGTACATGACAAATCGAAATGTCCCGTTTACACATGGCCAAACTAAACACAGCCCGAGGAATGCTTTGTATGGAAGGCCGCTCTCACCCAATTGCAAGTGCTGAAGGCGTCTGACAATGTACCGTATACTTAGGGCGTGGTACCATGTGAAACCAAGATCCTGGCTCAGCCTTGGATTCATATAATCCATCACGATGTTAAAGACATTTGCTGCGAGACTCAAAACTGGTGTGAATATGATCGAGAATAAAAAGACAGAATAGCTGATGACGCGAATAATTTGTTCCTCTTGTCCCCAGTAGTGTTTCATGTACCAAAGAAAGTCGTACGTAATGAGGATGATCAGTATGAAGTGCCAGACTACAGAGAGTATGGTGCTCCCACAGTGGTTCCACCTAGCGACACCTGTATTAGTAAGAAATGCGTAGTTCTTCAGACAAAAATGTAATGCTTTAACTGAAAAAACATTGGGAAGTTAATTATGTGATGCCATGATGGTCGTCTTCAAAAATTACACCACCGATTCGTCACGAGCGGTCTTTATGCTGGCCTAAAATTACACGGAGGCCACGGAAGCCATCCTCCGTTGCCCCTTGGCCTTCGAGCCTCTTCAAAAGTTTCCCATAGACTTTAAGATTTTTATTGGAGGTGCCCTTTGCAAAATGAAAATGACCTTGCCCTTTCAAAGATGAAATTCCAGGTAGGCTCAAGACCCTCAAAATGATGCATCTTTTTATAACTCAGCCGATTACAAAGAACTTAAAAACATGGGAAAGTTTTTTTCTCAAATCATGGGTAAGAATTTCTCTTGTTTCTGGTACCTAAGTCTTTTACTGTATTACTGTATTATTGTTGTCCTGTCCTTGTGTATTTTTCCTAGTTTATTTCAAATTTATTCATTTATTGTTTCTGTAACTTTCTTATATTATTTTTTTTTAAAGTTTTCTTTTGCCTCAGAGGAGGCCGTATACGTTAACAAAATTCATTGTCTTTTTCAGGTCTGCTTAGGGATTTGTTCTTTTATACCGATTATATAATTTTGAAAATGTTTCCCTTTTTTAGGGGTGGGGGTTTGAGTGGGTGATTGCCACCTCGTGAGTGCGGTGCTTTTTAGGACGCTTAAGACAAGTTGGATTTTGACAAACGACTTACCAATATCAGTCTCTGAGTAAGACCGGTACCCTTCGCTGCCGTTGTCCCACTCACTTCGGCAAACTACACATTCATTTTGCGAATCTGGATCGCCATTAAGTTCTCTGGCCAGGTTTTGACATTCGTCGCTCTCCAAACTTCCTTCTTCCAAATCTGCGGTCAAACGACAGATGTGACACCGTCTTGGCGTCACAATACGACGGCTGTTAAAGAGCCCGATGAACCTCAACAGAAACCAGACGAACCAAGGCCAAGGTTTGTACGCACGCGGTTCTCTGAAAGTCATATAGGTTGGGTTGCTACCAGACCTGTTCCCGGTGTCTTGATTCAGCAAAGGTCGATACTCGCTAGTTTCAGGTTCAGCCATTTTAGAATTCTTTGGGAAAGGTTGGCGGTAAGAACTGAACTAAGGGATTTCTGTGCCGGACTTTCGTGTTAAAGCAATATTCTTAGTCAAGTGATTCGTGATCAGTGGAATATTTGTTTTCTCATCGTGCAGAAACAAAATTACACATTCAGTTTCGATCTAGGCGAAAGCCATCCTCCAAAAGTTTCTTCTGTGTTTTTTTCTCATTTTGAAAGCAGAATTATTTGTCTTTCATTTGATCCAAGTGTTTTACAATCGATGTTGTTTTTGCCGTCATTACTTTGCATTTTCATATCAAAAAAGTTTAACTGGAATGATGACGCCCACGAGGAAGTTGAGAAGTTTCACAAGCGTACGGATACCGATGACACAAAGATACGACGGTATCACTATCAGTTTACGTTGTTTCTCGATCATAGAGATTGTTTCAGGCCTTAGTCAAAGACACACGTTGGCATAGTTTTGCGAGCAAAACAAAATCCGAACACATTTAGTCTACGTTTTTGTTACATTTGACAATTTGATTAAATAATATTATTGATTAACTGTTCGTTTTCGGACCCACTCGACGCTCAAAGAAAGTTTAAAGGAAGCCTGGCAAAATAAATACACTGTTTTGTTTTTTGGGGGTTTTTTTTGCTTACAAATACAATTTTTTTATCTATATCATGAGTGACACCATTTAAAAGCAATACAGTGGAAGGTGTTTTAATAATAATAATAATAATATAGAACATTTATAACGCGCACAAATCCGCAAAAAACGCTCATGGCGCAAACAGAGCAACATGGACATAAAAACAAAAGCAACGTACACAAGTACATAATAGTAAACAGGATGCAATCATGATTTACAAATAGAAAAACTGAAATAAGCATTTACACATGATCCCGACCATAAGTGCTTTGCATGAGATGTGTTTTTAACCTGTTTTTGAATGTCTCAAGTGATGGAGAAGTACGAATATTGTAGGGAATTGCGTTCCATAACCGGGGAGCTGCGACAGAGAAAGCTCTGTCGCCCCAGGACCTAGATGATTTAGGCACAACCAAGAGTAATTTAGCAGCTGATCGCAAACCAGACCGGGGTGGATTATATAATTCAAGTAGATCAGAGATGTATGGTGGTGCTTGATCATTGACAGCACGGTAAGTGAGAAGCAACAGCTTAAACTGGATCCTAAGATGAACGGGTAGCCAGTGTAACTCACAAAGGACAGGAGTTATGTGCATGGACAGCTTGGTGCATGTGACAAGACGAGCAGCCATGTTTTGTCTCAACTGAAGACGATGAACCTGTGATTTTGAAAGTCCGAAAAGAAGGGAATTTCCTATGTCTAGACGAGAAGTGACATAGGCGTGTACTAATTGTTCAGCAGATTGTGGAGTGAGATATTTACGAATTCTACCCAAGTTTCTGATCTGGTAAGAAGATGATTTTACAATTGAAGAGATATGTGAGTCCAGAGTCATGGTGTTATCCATGACGACACCAAGATTGCGCACAGATTGAACAGAAGCAATGGTTGAGTTCCCAATTGTAATATGTGAGGTAGTGATCTTATTGAGTTTCTGTTTAGAGCCAATGAGGATGAACTCAGTCTTGTTATCATTAAGTTTGAGGTAATTATTTTTCATCCACTGACGGATTTCTTCAACACATGCTTCAATACGTTTAATACAATAATTGGCGTCTTGTTGTGTTGCATCAAATGACAAATAGATCTGTGTGTCATCTGCGTAAAGGTGGTATTGAAGTTTATGTTTCTGAATGATGAAACGAACTGGTGATGTGTAAATGACAAACCATTGCGGTCCTAGCACTGACCCTTGAGGTACAGAGTAGTCAAGTGCAACAGCCTCTGAAGAAGATTGACCAACACGCACACATTGTGGTCGATTTTGTAAGTAGGATTTACACCATCTCAGGGCCGCACCTATAATACCGATGTTATTCTCAAGCCTATAACAAGATGTTATGGTCCACAGTATCAAATGCAGCACTGAGATCGAGTAAAATTAGCGCAGTTATTTTGCCACTATCCATTGCACGTAATATGTCATTGTGAACACGCAACAGGGCTGTCTCACAGCTGATTGAAAATGATCTTGCAAATCATATTTGGTGATGACAGACCACAACCGAGGTGAAACAATGCGCTCGATCATCTTCCCAAGAAACTTCAAGTTTGCGACTGGTCTAAAGTTCTTAAGATCCTCTTTGTCAAGACTAGGCTTTTTTAAGAGGGGCCTAATGTACGCCAGCTTAAGATCACTTGGAAAGATACCTGAAACAAGAGACTTATTAATGATACTTGTTATGAATGGAACGATATCATGAGCACATTCTTTTATCAACCATGTCGGCAAGGGATCTAATTCACACGACTTAGTTGGTGCATTCATAAGGATTTTCATAACTTCTTCATTTGTGGTTGGCTCAAAATCAGATATATAAGCAACACAAGTATTTTGGTTGTCGCACTTCTGTAACTCATAATGATCATCAAATTCACTACGTATTTTACAAATTTTACCAACAAAGTAATCAGAAAATCTGTCAGCAAGGTCTTGGTCAGAAGTACAGTTTGGGAGAACTGGCTCTTTTCTTTTATGCATTAGACAACACGAAAAAGGCTCTTTTGATCGCGAGCACATTCTGCAATTGACGCAGAATAATAGCTAGTTTTGGCCTCCTCCATCATACTTTTGACCAATTGCCGCTGTTTACAATATTGTTGACGGTCAACTTCAAGTTTTGACCTACGCCACATATGTTCAAGTGCCCTTCTTTGACATTTAGCCGCTCGAATTTTGTCATTAAACCATGGTGTATTTGGTCTAATGATAACACGACGTGTTTTGGCAGGGGCGTGTTTGTCAAGAAGGTCACTTAAAAGAAGTTCATACAATTTTACACATTGTGTCCACATTTTCATGTGTGAAGTCAATCAATGAAAGAGACTGAATGATATCTTGACCAAAAATACTAAAGTCAATAGCTTTGAAATGACGTGTTGTGAGAGTCTTCCATTCTAGGGGTGGCTTTTGTAGCTCAAGATTACAGGAACAGCAGAATGGTCGGATATACCAGGGCAAAAATAGGGCAAAAATACAGCTAAAATCAGCAAGACGGTCTGTTTTTAACCTACGTGTGTATGAGCTCCCGCATCCGTTGTCAACGTGCATGCAAAACACAGAAGCCGCATAGACCCTATGCAATGACGTAATCACACTGCCATCTTAGAAGTAAAATAATGGAAAACGCACAGCAAAAGGCGCACAGAATGGGCCAATAAGCCATTTGCGAGTTAAATTTGAATAATGTCTGGTACAATGACTTGTTTAGTCACAAGTTAACGCTTAAATTTGAATTCCTCAGACTATCGAGACAGTTGCTATGTCACATGGTTCGGGGCAAGCTTTTGTATAGCAACCTCCAGATGAGCAAACCCTGGTACCATTGTGCCATACACATCCATTCAGAATTGTGTATGGGTGTTCACCGTCTCTTACGTAACTAAGCAAAAGCTTGCCCCTAATCATGTGACATAGCAACTGTCTCGATAGTCTGAGGAATTCAAATTTAAGCGGTCTCTTGTGACTAAACAAGTCATTGTACCAGACATTATTCAAATGTAACTCGCAAATGGCTTATTGGGTAACCTTCTTGTGACCTCTAGCCGAGGGCGTCCAACTCAAATGACGTCATGTGCGTAAGGTCTGATATGGGGAAATTCGATAAGAAAGTAAGAATTCCCGTCTCTCGCTAAGCGACAGTAAACCTACCGTCACTAATTATATGAATGAGTTATTTGGTGGAGTTGTGTATAATGTTTTCATTGGACCAGTCTATATAATGTTCCTGGAATTCAAAACCAAAGAAGAGCCCCAAAGCAGAGAACATCAACGTGAGTGCCTTGACTTGCGTCACAGGAGACTGCTCCTCGTTGAAGGACATAATTCTATCCCAAAAGGCTTGGTGCTCCACACTAATCAGCTGCCTGATGCTACGCTTGTACTTCAGCCATAGAGGTTTCAGATCTATCCCACGTATGGCAATGACAGGTAACAGTACAAACATGCTGTTTGCAGACCAAAATAGTGCGCTGATACTGTACACGATAAGTTTTTGGTGAGTAGAAGTCTCAGGGGTGGTAGTCAGGACGAAGTAGTCTTGGTATACCTGAGCAGTGAACGCCCACGTGGAAACGGCTATGATGACATTGAACCACAGGGATACAAGCCTGCAGATGCTGGCAAACACCTCTGCGAATAATGCCAGACGCCGTCTGCATAGATCAACATCTCCCACGTGCTTTCGGAGGAAATCTATCTCCAGGAGAAACTGCTTCTGCAGAGAGAGCCTCAGGAGCAACATCAGGTAACAGAAAGCGCCAAACACCAGCATTCCAACCATACCAACATTGAGAGTGATCTGAGCATGAACTTCACTCACGTCTTCAATACCAAGTAAGCTATAAATAATGACAAAACGGTAGGCGCCGTTTAGACATGGCCAGACCAAACACAGCCCCAGAAATGCTTTATGCGGAAGGCCTCGCTCACCCAAGTCCAAGTGCTGAATGCTTTTAACGATATACCGTACACTGAGTGCACGGTACCAGCTGAAGCCAGAATCAAGGATCAGTTTTGGATGTTTTTGATTCACCATGACATTAATGACATTTGCCGTGAGAATTAAAACTGGTGTCAACAAAATAAAGGTCAAGAAGACGGCTTTACTGATGATTGGAATAGTATCTCCATCGTCACTGTCAACTATGATGATGATGTACCCATACACGTCGATCATGACAAAAACTATAATGGTGAGAGGCCAAATGAAGGAGATTATAGGGCTCCCACAGTGGTTCCACTTACTGACACCTGTAATATGAAAACAAACATAAAAACTCATTAAAGAGGAAGGGAAATGTCAAATTAAATGTTATGATGTACTCATTTTCCAAAAAGATATATATCCATATGAATGGGGGAATATCACAAGTCCCCTACCTCAAATTAAAATGGTATAAATTGCCAGTTTATTCGATAACCATGGGGCAAAACTTGTCAACATCCAAAACATCCGATGGCATCATTCTGAGAAAATAGGTCTTTGTACATTTCTGTACGGGAATTTTTTGGTTTATACCTCTTTAAATACTTTTTTGTCTAAAAACTTTGGAACACGTTTATCCCACAGTATAAAAAGGTGTCAGGCTGGGTTTGATCGCGTTCCAGCCTTGATTGATTGCACTGGTTTTAAATGGCGAAATTTTGTGAGTCAGTCAGTCGGTATGAGAACTGATGCATGTTCAGTTAGAACTAAACATTTTTAGAAAATGAAGCCAAATCTGCTTGCGAGGATAAGGTCCAAAGTGTAATTACATCCAACTGTATGGTTTTCTACTATTCTTATTATTCTCCCGTAAAATAATCACATCGACACCGGTTAAGAAACTCGATCAGTAGGCCTACCCGTTTGGTATCATGAAAAGCAGATTTTAAGGTTACAGTGTTTCTTGGTTGATAGCCACTTAGGGCATCTAATTCAATCTGATTCAAAACAGCTGGCAAAGAATTTTTTTACTTACCGATATCGTTCTCCGTGTATTGCCGGGTTTCCCCCTCACCGTCAAACCACTCGGTTTGACAAACTGCACATTCAGCTTCAACCATAAGGGGTCCATGGTCTTCCGGGTCTTCGTGTGAATGGTGACTCCAGTAGCTACTCACGTTTTCACCCTCGCTGTATGGCCGTCTAAAAGCTGCAGCCAAACGGCACTTGTGACACCGTCTGACCGTCACAATATAGCGGCTGTTATAGAGCCCGATCAACTTCAGTAGGAACCAGACGAACCACGGCCAGCGTTTATACTCACGCGGTACCCTTGAAGTATGGATGGCTCGCTTGGAACCACACCTGCAACGGGTATCCCGGTTTAGCAACGCGGTACACTCGCATGAAGTGCTCGCCTTGTTCTCGGCCATTTTGATTTGGACCGTACGTTTTTTAAGAATAACAATTGATAGAAAGAAATCCTAACCAACTATCCACATTAATCGTGTTTTTTTTTATGCAATCACGAAAATTTGGTTCATCTAATCAAAACGTGTGGGACAACTCCGCACTTTTACCACTATCAACAACTAGACCTAGTGGCGTTCAACCTTCGGAATGTAAAATTCTCTATTAAAAATGCACCTAGTTTTTATTTCAACATGTGTTTAATTAAGAAAGGTCAAATCTACTTTTGTTCGTGGTCTGAGTTACTTGTATTTTTACACTTTGTGTTTCGATGTTGATGTATGCCTATATCTCATGCTTCTTGGCAAGTTTTAGGTACACAAGAGTGAATGTTTTGAATGCTCATTTTCGTTTTCGGGGTAAGGAAAAACAATTTAATGACAACGGTCTGATCTACCTAATTATAGGAATGATTGACATATCAAAATAAGAAACTATCGGCCTTACTCCCGAGATTTCCTTATTGGGTGTTATTCTATGAAGGTTTTATACACGCAATCCTGTTGGGTGCAATTCCAAATATTGAAGAGTCTGCGCATGCAACCAATACGCAAACGCGTATGGTGCAATGATTTGTCAAGCTTACTCATTGAGGGAACCATGCTAACTTTGTCTGCTTACAGGGCAGAAGCAAGTTTACTTTTAAATTATAGTCTATTTTGATGAACAAACTGAAAAAGTTGCATCTAGTTCGTAATAATTTCGTGATGGAATGATAAGGTGCTTTAACAGCATCAGCCTTTGTTCTGACATTGACAATGACATTGTTGTCCTTGTTTTACTAAAAGAAAAAAAGGTCTACATACGTTTTAAAAGGGATGTTCAACTCGGAGTTTTGATTAAGAATAAAATCATTGAGATTGACCTTGATATTTATAGATCAACAATTCTGAGCAAGACATAACAATGGTCTGTTACCAGAAAGTAGTTTCATCCTCGCCTAGGCCACCCTGAGTGATAAGACAAGAGCCCGATTGAATCACCCAGAAAAGAGCTCATAATATATCCATGCGCTTGTCAATAACTACAAAGTAATATTATAAATCAACTTTAGATTATTGTTGTACTTGTAGTATAAATTATTTGCATACACTTAAAAATTTCCCTTTCTACATGGGGGTAGTCACCCTATCAAATAAATGCCAAGTTATATATAACTCTCTGAATGATTACGTCATCAGTCCTATATTTTAATGGTGTACGTATACTATGCATGCTACGTTATAAGGTTCTGCCTTACGATTATAGGACCATTTAAAAGAAACTAGAAGATAGTGTATCCAGAATGTACTGTAAAACAACCACATCGTCATACCAATGAAAGTTAAAGATTCTCTCCAAACATGTCTAGTGGAAAAACTGTAAATACAAGATCATTGAAATAAATTGATCAGGTGGACCATTGAAAATGGACCATTGAAAAAGTTAAATGTAGCCTTTCCCGCTGGCTAGCAAAAGTGTAACTAAAGGATAATTCTCTGTCAGTACACACTGTATTATCTGTTCTGATTTTCTGTTTCAACCCCATCATTGTTTACAGCATCTGTTTATGCAGCTACCGACGGTAGTCTTCCTGATGACGTCACTGAGTCTTCTCAGCATCTTGGTCACCATCTTTCTTTTCTATCATCTCCACCTCCTCCTCACAAACCAAACGACCAATGAGAGATACAAGAGTTCAAGGGTTATTGATGACGTCAAAAAGTCAAGTTCTCAACGGTCGGCTAAGGGGAAGAATCGCCACGGAGGAGGCAAGGCTTCGTGTCATTCTGTTAAGTTTAGTTATAACAGAGGAGTAGTGCGGAATATTTGGGAGGTTTTATGTCCTCCAATATGAAGCCAAATGTATAAAGATACGGTGCAACTACTGGTACCCGGTAATGCATGCAACGTGACTGTTGTGTGTTACTCCCTCGTTGAGTTCTATACACACAAACACAAACTACAAGGACCTAAACAGCTATACCTTGTACTACGCACATCTGTATATTAAGTTCGATCACAAATACATTTAGATTGACAGGATTGTGTCTTATTATTTCTTACGGGGGACTTTCTTTAAAAAGCAACCTTCTTGAACAAGAGACACCAAGAGTTTTGCTAAAATTTAAAGAATAATGAGTTATACATTATAGGCAAACGATAAAAAGTGTTGATAATTAATGAAGCGTTAAAAAGTATGCGTTGGGTTTATTTATGTTCTTTAAATTTTCTGTTAAAACTAATTCCGTTGTTCATCAAATATCATTTAAACTTTCTTCTGAAGACGATCAGAGCATACTGGTTGAAACGTCGTCAAGTTGTTACCCCACTGGTTATTTTCAGAACCACTGCAGCTAATAGAGAGATATTTCATGTGTGTACTTCTTGGTATTACCGTAAACCTTACTAGATTGTATCTCCATTCCATGCAACGTTTCAAATCCTAAAAATAAACTTGACACTACTTCTAAATGTTGTGTTTTCTTTTGATTTCTTGGTTTACACTTATAGTTCTCATGGCTTTTCCATGCAAGTGGAAATTGCATAGTTTGTCATCATACGAAAATCAAAAGCACTACAATAAATAGAGAAGTACCGCCATTTTGTTTCATCGGGATTTTACTTAAATACTACCTATTTTGACTCTCCACCCCAAAACAAAATTATAACTGTACATAACATTTATGTAGTTTATGATGAATTACTGATTCGCTGTCATACATTTCAACATTTTAATCATGGTACATTTCAGTTAGCAATTCCAACTAAATAGTCCTGCTGGTGAGTTGCTCTGTATCAAATTCAGTGTTTTCAAAAGATCAACATGAAGTCATGGGTCGTTGTCTTTTTTACTTTTTATGTGAATAACTTATCTTCACAATTTTCCTGACGGGACAGCATGAAATAACTACGGAGCTCTGGAAGTTCCATCCAACTTGTTGAGATTCTGGATTATTAACTGCAGGAAGATGACACCATAAACGCAAAATGACTAAATCCCAATACAGTTTATCTCAGAATGACGACGTCCTGAAAGTAGGATTTTGTCTTCCCAAGATAACTTTATCTTGAGTTCACGACACTTTTCAGGATGTTATCATCCCGAGATAACTTATATCTTGAAGTCGACATCTTACTTTCATGAATTCAAAATCATACGATAACATTTATTGGGAAGATGGCATCATCCTGCGTGTGATAATTATTATCTCAACATGTCAGATGGCACTTCCAGAGCTCCGTACATAAAACATTTTAAGATAAACTTGCCTTAGAACAGATGGACATGCTGAGTTGTTAGTTCTATAGCAATCTGCTTACTGCATTGGATGATATCTTGGGAAATGCCAACACAATTAAGCCTGAATGGAATAAAGTGATAGAATTTAGTACATGTTTGATACAACTGATTGTGTTAAGTTTGGACGAAGATCATCTAATTTAGAATTTGATTTATTGCCAAAGACAATCGACAAGAACAATAATAATTTGTCACTTTTTACATGGACAAAGTCAAACTCCAAATAGGTCAAGTAGATATCATGCTCAATCACTGGCCTAAAAATTTATTTTTTGTTAAATTTATATGCTTCTTATTTTTTTGGGGGGTGGGGGGTGGTGGGGTTGTAATTGCTTTGTTTGGGGGTACTGATTGTTCTCGCCTTTATTTAACACAGTGTACTTTTTTATTGTAAGCAATTACCAAAATATTCCACCCCGCCCTTTTTCTATCCGAGTTCCAGACTTAAATCGTCCAGATCAACCATACCAAAAATGTATGCCAGCCAGTATCTCGCACCCAAGCAAAGTTGTTCAGATGAGATACACTGTTTGTGGACTAAAAGCTGAACTTTAATGGCTTTTGTATTTCTATAAAAAACATAGGCCTATTCAATAATTTTCATGTCTGTGGGAACCTTAGAATAAAGCTAGGTTGGTTTAGTCTCCCTGTTCTTTCATTATTGTATAGGTAACATGTATACTAATGGTTAATGATATCATCATTGTCAGCACCCCCCCCCCCCCCCCCCCCCCACAAATCAAATGTATTAAGTTCAGTTCAGATTTTCACTGCTGGTACTTCACCTTGTCCCCATTTAAACATGTATTTTAAATCCCATTCAAAGATTTGCTGAATTCTGCACCAAGTACAGTCGTTTGACCAGTTCTGGATCACTTTTTGAATTCACATTGGTTTTTATTGCAATCTCTCCGACATCTTGAACAAAAAAGTTTATCAGTTTACTTAAACATGTAATACATCTCACCAAGTATCCACTGACAAAAAAAGATTAGTACTTTTGAAGATGCTTTGAAAAAAGTATCGTCACCTGTTTGACCAGTTCAGGATCAGTTGATTCTATTCTGGATCAGTAGCGTCCCTTTATTGCAAACCCATACTCCCATTCATAAAACTGTCTCTCAAGGACACAAAACTTCAGAAGTGTGTTCGCATGAACTTGGACTTCCTTTCTTTAGTGAATGTCATGCGAGTGTCTTCAACAGCAGCGCAAAAACTCAGCCCAAAACAGAAAACAACAGCAAAGGCGAATGAAAAAGTGAAGCGCACCTAAAGCAACATTGACCCCTCCAAGTTTCATTTTCTCACAAACAAACAAAACAATCTACAAGAATTTGTTGAAGTAATGTTTCTAAAAAGCAATAAATAAACTTTCTACTGCAGCAGTATGATTTTACCTCACTTAGTAAGTTAGTGCGGCACCATTTGACGCAATGAGATGTTGAGTGATCCTGAACTGGTCAAGGGTACAATGCCCCCCCAAAGATGATTTTGGTAATTTCGTCTCCTCAAAAAAACAAGTTGACTGCTCAGTATTTACGTGAAGTATATTTTACACATTCTTAGCATTTTACATAAATGTTTTTCGCCCTGGCGTTCAAATTCTAACGGTGAGAAGTTTTAACAGCGTTTTTCAACCAACATTTTAAAACAAAATAATGATCAATATCGCAGACAAACTTCAGGAAAATTGCCGTAATTTATTTGCCGATGATGTTTGGCACCTTATTTTGGGTTTGTTGGTTTAATGGGTGTTTCTGCACAAGTATCAACAGAAATTGGTAATGTGAGAAGTAATATAATTATTTGGTTATTGCAAAGTTGAAGTGATCCCGAACTGGTCAATGATCCCGAACTGGTCAAATGACTGTAAACTAAAGGAATTCGCTCCATGCAATAAAAAAGTCTCCTTCTCGGCCCCACCCACTGCTCCCCCGACCCCAAACATCCCGCTGTAGGTAGATGTTAAATACCATCTCAAAATTATAAAGGCAGATATTGAGATAACATTATTTCAGTCTTACGACATTACCATCTTTGGAAAGGGTTTTTTGAATGCACGAACTGGGCCCAATTTTACAACACGTGGTTTTTAAATTTGCCGCCACACAACGGCCGGTGATCAAGCCCTAGGTTTACTTAATTTTGACCGCTTATTAAATCTCAAATTCACCATGGGAAATATTCTAAGGGTGCTATAAGTAAAATTCAACTCACCTTTATCACTTTTCAGCGGTTTCATTTGACTGGAATTGGCTATACAATTTCGTATAACTGGAGCTAAATTGTGGAGACTTTCGACGTCAGCCATTTTGTTCGTCTGATCTGATTTGCCATTCTCTAATAAATCCCATTAACGCATGGGCCACGCGACTCTTCCCAATCAACTATGTCCATTGCATGCTCGAGTCTCAAGGGATGAGACTACTTATTTTAAATGGGGGTGAGCTACTAAATAATGGACGAGGCCATTGTTTAATTATTCAATCAGTGTTTATTTGAGGTGGGATTCTGATAGCAGAGATCATTATCCCTTGAAGAAAATGAAAGAAACTAGAGAATTAATTAGAGACTGTATAAAAAGGGTGTTTGAGAAATTATTCAATAGGCATACCTCCCATCCGATAATAAATAAATCTTACAAGAGATACTGCTTATAAACTCTTGAGGGCGGTATTACAATACGAGCGTGAGCGTGAACGCGAACGCATGTGCTGCATGTAAATGTCAACAAACAACTAGGTTAGGTAAGAACTAAACAATGATCACGTAGACTTTTGATCAAGAATTAATGATTTGCTCAGATCATGGATGACCCTTAAATATTGCTTGTGAACTCGTGTTCATCAGTGGTAGTGGTACTACTTGTACTTGTTTGTTTGAATGAAGGTTTTTAGTACGTACAAATTAACAAAATGTTTACTCTGTGAAGTGTGATTATTGACATTTCATTGTTAACTTAATGTGGTGATCATTAACAATGTGGACTTGAATGGAAACCCCCATGAATGATGATCAGATATGGTATGTTATGGGTGGTTCATGACCCAAAGCCCATCAATCATGGAGGAAGGAATTAGTGAGTCCTAACTTATTGAATACATTGGTTTTTGGGAAAAATAAAAAATGGTTTTAAAATGCTCACTTCTTCTGCTAATTTTGTAACCCTCCTTACAATCAATGGTCCCCAACCGGAGGATTTTAACAGCAGCTGTTAAGTCAATGCTATTGTTTATGTAATAAAATATGTGGCATGTCGTGGCAGAGTGGTCAAATGCACTGGACTCAAGCTCTGGTGTTTCTGTTCAGCAGAGTATGGGTTCGAGTCCTGGTCTTGACACTTGTGCACAGATGGGTGGAAAAGCCATTGGTCCGTCCCGTGTGTTGTGACATCCATGTAAAAGAACCCAGTACACTATCGTTGAGAGAAGGGGTTTGCCCTGGTGCTTTTTGGGTGTGGTTGGCTGCAGATAGCATTTTAACAATGGGGCATGATTACTTTTTAAATCAAGAATCTGTTTCTATTTTCTCAAAGAAATGTCACTCAAAGGAAACTCAAGCATAGCATCAACAACTCAGCAGTTAGCCACTGTGGACACAAACTACAGTGCTGACTCAGTTGAGTTCTGTCCTATTGCTGGATTTGAGAATCTACTGGCTAGCGGTACATACCAGCTGGTAAAGCCAAGTGAGTCTTCACTTAGTCATGATGCAGAGAAGGGCCAAGATGGAGATAGTGAGGTACTTACATTTATGAAAGCTTGCAGTAAACATGTTTATATGGTCGAAATTGCCTGCAAGATTGCCTGCAAGCTTACCAATAAGCTTACCAACTTGTCTGTTAGCTTACAGGGAGGTGGTAAGGAAATAGCTTTCTGGTAAGCGTGCATTAAGGTGGTACACATCAAACATATCAAGATTGCTTGCTATTAAAGCTTGCAAGCTTGACTGTAATATTGAAGCGTGGTGGTCAGGTCATAAATGTTAAGATTGTTGGCGAGCTTGCAGGTTTACAACGATGTACAAGAAATTATTGAGAAAAATTATTATTCAATCCAACATTCACTGATCATAAAGTCCAAGTACCAATCTGTAAGAAAAAGAGGACCACAAATTCACGTTTTTTATTTTGATTGCCACTAATATGAAAGTGCACAAAATCCCTAGCAAAGCATGAACAGTTCGTAATTGTTTAACCTAAATGTGACAACCTCATGTATATGTATGGAATTTTGGGTGCAAACATGAAGTCTTTGTCTAGCAGTTCAGCAAAGATGGTCTGAAAATTGACTGGTAATCATTTCTGTTGTGTGGACAACTTTGGGACACATAAAACTTAAAACATGATTAAAGCATTTGATTTTAATATTTTTCCTCACTATGTTTCCCTTCAGGGTGACAAGCCTCACTGTCGAGTTGGTCAGCTACGACTTTACCATGCAGACAGCAAGAAAGACAAAACTGATTTGGTGGAATTGCAAAGGATTGAAATGGCAGCCATATTGGATATGAAATGGTAAGAAAAGGAAAACCCCTTTCAAAAGGGCTTCAGCTTGGGCTGCGGCTTAGGTTCTGACTGCCTGTTTGAAAGTGTATGTTTCAAAATAAGTGACGGAGACCAAGCCGTGGTTTCTATTCTATAGGGCATTTGTTAAAGAACAATATATTATAAATCATTATGTGGCATGTCGCGGCCGAGCAGTTAAGAGCCAAGGATTCAAGCTCTGGTGTTTCTGATCAGCAGAGTGTGGGTTCGAGTCCTGGTTGTGGCACTTGTGTTCTTGAGCAAGATACTTTCCCATAATTGCCTTGTTCTTCAGATGGGACATTAAGCCGTAGGTCCCGTGTACCAGGATTAGTAGTGCACATAAAAGAACCCAGAACACTTATCTCGGGAGAGTAGGGATTAACCCCGGTGTTTCTGGTTCACATAGCAAGCACCGTTGTTTACAGGTTTTCTCAGGCTTGTGAGCTACAGTGATTAAGTTCACTTATGAGGCGTCCTTGGTTTCATTACCAGAAATATATAATGATGGTAATAATAATGTCATTGGACATGTTATGATTTCATTTGCAGGTGTCATTATCCTATTGCTAAGAAACCATATCTAGGCATAGTGAATGCTAGTGGAGAGCTCCAATTACTGGCTAACAGCTCATCAAAGGTGACTAATCTAATTGTATTTATCTCCTAGCCCTAAACCCTATCCCTAACTATATGTACATGAACATTTCCCACCCTAACTCCATTTCTCTATTTCTGATTTCTCTTGAGGAATCATTCAAACCATGGACCCAAATTTCTCTATTTTCTCTTTACTTTATGTCATCATCTCTAACTTGTCTCATCTGTTACTTGTGAAATGGGTCAATTTGAAATATTGTGTTTCAAATAAAGTTAAATGTTAAATTTGAGCTACCTGCTTTCAAGTTTCCTCTTGTCTTTTCCAAGATGTGCCAGTCCACATTACAGGCAGTGGCCTCTCATAAGATCTGTGAAGAAGAGGATTGTCTGGCATTATCATTGGATTGGAATACAGGAAAATATCAGTGGTAAGTATGGAAGCCTTCCAAGATAAAGGTAGGGTCATAGGTCGGTAAATACTCCAAAAATTAATGACCATAAAAACCTACTTGGTAGGAATCACTGCAGCTGTTGATAGTATAAACTATTTTCAGAAAGGATTCCCTTCAATGGTTTGGTAAATTTTTCAATCAAAATCTTTTGAATCTAAGAAATATTCATGCGTCAATCGTTTCTCAGATTTGTGAGGGTTGGTGCTTCTGTTCGCATATGCTGCGGCCAGAGATGTGAAAGGTACCCGCTTTCACCTCGCTAAACGTGAATGATGTGAGCTTTAAATTCTAGGGATAAAGGAACCCTGTTTCTGTCCTAGGTGGCCAGGGTCTTCCCATTGTTTTCATAACTTGTTGTTTTGTCGTTTTGTTTACATACAGTCAGTATCCATCAATCATCATCAGTGATTCTAAGGGAAGCTTGACTCTCTGTCAGCTTCATGAAGGACCAGACAGTGTCAAGTCTCTCCTCAGATGGCCAGCTCATGGCTTTGAGGCTTGGATTACGGCATTTGATTATTGGCAACCCAATGTGGTATACTCTGGTTAGTATACTTCTACTCTTTAATGCACAGGTGTGCTTTGTCTAAGAATAGACCCCTTGCATATGACGTCACATCCCCAAACAGCGCCCTCACTGAGGTCAAAGGAAGACTTATCATTGGCTGAGTGTTGTGCGCAGTGCATACACGCATGCGTGTATGCGCTGGGGATGCTTTGCTAGGGATTTTGTGCACTTTCATATTAGTGGCAATCAAAATAAAAAAACGTGATTTTGTGGTCCTATTTTCTTCAGTTGTATGGAAATATTTATCTTACAGATTAGTACTAGTTTGGCCTCAGCGATGGCGGCCAATGTAAGGCCTCTATAAGGTACTATTATGACCCCTGTTTATCTGACCAAAGTTATTTTTATAACCACCGCCCTGTAAGGAAGAACCCAGAACCAGCAAGCATTTGGAAAACAAACACATAAACTTTATTCATTAAGAACAATCATTACCCTCTCAGGTACCCATTTACTCTTGGGTGATGAGAAACGATTATAGTCAAGTGTCTTGCTTTACTGAAGGGAACGCAGGATGATTCCGTCCATGTTAAATGTTTGTGGGTAGAAAGTGTCACAGTTAAGTATAATAGAAGCATTAGAAATGACTTGGCCTGACCCTGCTATATACTGGTACCACAGACTGTATGCCACAAAGTACCATACCTTCCAGGCTAGTATTGGATGCATGGGTTTCTTCTGGTTGTACAGCTGGCACTGGTACCACAACCTGTATGCCACAAAGTACCATGCCACAAAGTACCATACCTTCCAGGCTAGAATTGGGTGTGTGGGTTTCTTCTGTTTGTACAGCTAGTATTGTGTGGAAACCCAATGACTTGTGTACTGTGGGCTTAGTCTTTACAGTCTCCTGTAGAATTTTGTGGCAAGAGTCAGTTGGGCAGGAGAGTGCAACGATAGTAATAGAAATTGGTTACTATCACATGCGGATCAGGTTGGCTCAGTGGTTTCTTTCCTTGCGTTTCACCTCTGTGGACGCAGGTTCGAATCCCCCATCAGACCGTAGCCTTGCATGTGGATTGGGTTTTTAGTCCCTACCTGATTGCGTGGGTTTTCCCCGTTTGGGGTTTTCCTCCCAAATCTAAAACTGAACATTTCTTCTCGTTTTTATTCATCCTGAGTGTTATGGCTCATTGTGCTGTTGGATGTGTAATACAATAAATTCAAAAATAAACATCTACTATATACATCATAAAACATATTTTGCTCACATGAACTTACTCTCATAAAAGTTTTCTTCGTTTTTTATTTATGGCAACTCAGGGGGTGATGACTGTAGATTCAAGGGATGGGACACCAGGACGTCTTGCTCAAAACCTCTCTTCATTAGTAAAAGGTGAGTCAAAAGATGAGCAAAGTTTACAAACACATATGTGAACTTTACCGTATAAAGACAAGTTCAGGATTTGTAATTTTAGAAATATTTGTTAGCTTCAATCTAAACTCACTGATTGTAAATTGTTTGCTAGTACGGAGCATAGGGCGTGTAGATTTGTCTTGTGGGTAAGCATGCACACAGCTGTGGGGGCTTTTACACAATGGAATAAATTTCCCCACAACGTTTCTCTTTGTTCAACTATAGGTCTCAGAAAAGGAACAAGTTCATGTCCCCACACGCGTGTGTAAATACCGGCAATCGTGGACCCTCCTTTGTTCAACTCTTTGTGATAGCAACCGTGGACCACAATGCTTTCCTTTGTGATAGCAACCGTGGACCTATTGTCCCTTTTGTTCCTTTTGTTATAGGTCCACGGTTTGAATGTGGATACCTACCCACAAATGTTTGTCCATGCAAAAGACTGTGTATTCCATTGGCATTTTCAAACTTGAAATACTGTTTATTTTGTGCTTTGTTAGTCACAGCATGGGTGTATGCAGTCTACACAGTAATTCACACAAGGAGCATATCTTGGCTTCAGGAAGGTAAGACAATTAATGAAACAAATCTCATTGTCCATTTTATTCATTCACTTCTTATACCTATTACGCTTACTTTATGTGAGGAGTTGTACCACCATACACAACTCATGAAGTTGAATGGTTTCCAATGGTAGGTCAACTTGCTGGAGAATGGTTCCAAAAGTGGGAGGGTTAATCTACAGATACTCGAGAGGAGGAAATTGACCAATATTAATTTTTACCCATACACAGATGTGTGTAACGCACTGTATACTCTGTTGTTTCCCCCGAGTCCTGTAAAAACAGTCCACAGGCATACTACTCTGGTGGGATTCGAACCCACAACTTTTTTTGACAGTACTTGAGAAAATACCGAGTGCTTTACACATAAAACCAAATAATATCCTTGATCCCTGATGTATCAATTAAAAAGAAGATGGCTGTTAAATAGTTTATTGAATATTCATTGTAGTTTGTACGGTTTATACTTATCCCTTGTAGTTATGATGAGACAGTGTTGCTATGGGATACCAGACATATGAGACAACCTATGACAGAGACTGCAGTAGGAGGAGGGGTGTGGCGTCTCAGGTGGCACCCTCACCATGGCAACAAACTCCTAGCTGCCTGTATGCATAATGGATTCCATATACTGGACTGTCAAGTCCTTACTGGTATGTGCATGAAATGTGTCATGTCATGGCTGAGTGGTTTAAGAGCACCGGACTCAAGCTCTGGTGTTTCTTATCAGCAGAGTGTGGGTTCAAGTCCTTGAGTAAGATACTTTACCATAATTGCTTTGTCCTTCAGATAAAACATTAAGCCGCAGGTCCTGTGTACTACTACTAGGATTGGTAGTGCACATAAAAGAACCCAGAACAATATATCGTGGAAGAGTAGGGGTTAACCCCGGTATTTTTGGTTTATGTAGCAAGCACCCTCATTTACAGGTTTCCTTAGGCTTGCGAGCTGCAATGATTAAATTCATTAAAGTCTGGTTCATACTTCCTGCGAATGCGAATCGAATTTGATGTCACAACTCTGTTCTCGCTGTGAATGCTTCGCAAGAGTTGAGCACAGCTCCTCTCTTGCGAATTGTTCGTTGCAAATCTGTGACATTAAATTTGCTTCGCATTTGCCTTGCAGGTTGTATGAACCGGGCTTTATGAGGCATCCTTGGTTCCATTATCAGAAACACCTGTATGCCTTCATAAACTTCTCTTGTTTTCTTAAACCACAGATGGAACTTCTCAACCTATTGTGGCATCATACATGAAACATGAATCATTAGCATATGGAGTGGATTGGTGTAGACAATCTCAGGAGTCGCCCCTCACAGATACAATGGATTCTTCCCCCGAGCATTCTGAACCAACAGTGGATTCACAGTCCAGTCAGAACAGGGCTGTATCATCAACTTTGGATAGGGGTGTCAGTAGTAATACTCAGGAGCAAGGTTCAGAAGAAACTTACCATTCTGTCTCATCTCTAACTACTTGTTTTCAAGAGGTAAATCTTGTTCATGAAGGCAATGAAGATTCACAGAGTTCCAAGGCACAGGTTGTTTCACCAAGCCCCCCTCACAGCAGCTATGTCCCTGCCGTGACAACAGGTAGTGAAGATTGCAGTTCAACCAACCAACTCAAGTCTAAATCGGACACCATTGCGTCATGTTCATTCTATGACCATATGCTGCATATATGGAATGTTGATTGGAGTACATGTACGTGATGGGAATTTTCTAATTATAGTAAAAATAATAAAAATGAATCATTCTCAAATAGCGCATTCCGTCCATGGTAAGACCCCAATGCGCTGTATTGGCATGAAACTTACCTAATGATCATGAACAATTCTTTAAGACAACTACATATTATTTATGACAACATTTCACAAGATGATGTGGAAAACCTGGCAAGAGAAATGTTTGAAAGTCACATGTTAAGTAGATGGGTTAAAAGTGAACTCTTGAACCGATCAAGTGAGATCGCATTCATTCCGGTAAAATAGGTTATCCCGTACTTTAAAAAAATAAAAATAAAAAGTAAATTACGAGATATCGCCAAACATCACAAGGACTGACGGCCACTTCAAATTGAGGGCTACACTTAACTAATTTGGGCTGTCGACTCAAATAGACTGTCACCAAGGGCATGTTACCACCTACTCCTGGGCTGAAACAGGGTTACCCCCTTCACAGTCCGTAAGGATATAGGCATGGGTATCATCCACTAGGAGCCTGGCTAGTAGAGCAGAATGCACTACCTTCACAACTTTTTACGAAGGGCACAAGTGTCATGACCGGGATTCAAACCCACACTCTGCTTTGTCATCTTCGATAATGATATGCATACATGTAAAAATTGAAAATAAAATCAAAGTTCCTGTTTTAGATTCCATATAATAAATACTTTTTATTATTTACTTGCTACAAAAACTGGTTATAAACTGCACAAACTCCACTTACAAGAACTACAATGGTTAGTTTGTAAGCCTTTTATACACTTATTAATTTTTTTAATTTTTTTTAAATATCCTTATGAGGAAACAATAATGATGTTAATAATTTTGATTGAAAAACATGTATTTATTATTCACAGGAGTATTAAATGCTTGATGGTGATTTATTTAATGGAAGATAAAACATTACTTATTTCAAATCTGTCATTTTCTGACAGTGAAAGTACCTTAGGCCATTATTGTATCATAATTTCCACATAAATTGACAATGGCCATTTAAGGTCTGACGTTTTGACCAAGAAAAAGGCAGAAAGCACGTGGACTGTGTGCTTTCTGCCTCTCTCTCTCTCTCTCTCTCTCTCTCTCTCTCTATTCATGTATTTCCACTTGACTGTTCCAGTTTTACCAGTATACCTGTTTATATGTATTGTGTTGTCATTTAGCCTTGGAGAAAGACTCTGCTAGGGCCGAAACGTCAGGCCATTTTTTTAGTTATGTGCCCCCTTTCTTCATATCAGGCAGTGCAATCTCCATAAAATTGTACCTGCAGAAAGTCCAGGCTCTGTGGCTCTTTTGTAAACAATGTCACAGGTTACATGGTCTGTAGACTGTGCAAGTCTTGTACATGGAACATCACGAACGTGCGCGGCGTTCAAAGCCTCTTGGTATTGCCTTTTCCAATATCAGGGGCTTTCGTTCCAACTTCACTTCCGTTCAGTCTTTTGTTCTCAACAACTCTCCTGATTTTCTAGCTCTATCTGAGAGCAGACTGAATTGTGACATTTCTTCAGACTCTTTCAAGTTACCAGGATATATCTTTCATCGCCTTGACCACCCTCCATCACATGGTTTGGGTGTCTATGTCAAAGAAACTCTCCCTTTAGCCCGTGAAAGCAATTTGGAATGTAACAACCATGAATACATGTGCTTTCGTCTTTCACTTCTCCATTCAACAACCTACCTGTTTTTCCTGTATCGTTCACCTTCATCATCATCCTGCGCTGTGCTTGATGCTATCTCTGATAGCATTGACTCTGCTATTTCTCAGCACCCTTCTGCTCAAGTCATGGTATTTGGTGACTTTAATGTCCATCACAAGGAGTGGCTGACCCATTCTCGTAATATTGACATTCCTGGTATAGCAACACATAATTTTTCAATCTCCCAAAATCTTACTCAGATCGTTTCATCACCTACTCACATTCCGGATCGTGCTTCCGATGGAAGGTACTTGCTTGACCTCTTCTTGTGTTCTAACCCAGATGACTGTGTTGCCAAAGTCTTGCCTCCAATTGGTAACTCGGATCACTCGATTGTCTCTGTTTCCGTCTCATATTCTTCTCCAACAACTACATTTCAGCCTTTTCATCGTACTGTTTTTCAGTTTGGAAAGGCTGACTGGGATGGTTTTCGATGTTTTCTCGCAGATGTGCCGTGGTCGTGGATTCTAAGTCTTGGTCCTGATTTGGCGGCAGATGAGTTATCCCAATGGATTAACCTTGGTATGGAGATTTACATCCCCTCGCGTACCTACCAGATCAAGGCCCATTCTCAACCTTGGTACACTCCGGCCTGTGCTGCAGCAATTGCCCATCGTAACCATTTTTTTAAGAAGTATCATCTTTTAGGAACTTTGGACAGTAAGCGTCTTTTCCATGAAGCTCGAAATCGATGTAAGAGAGTTTTAGAGGATGCTAAGAAGCAATATGCCAACTCTGTTGCTAGTTCTATTTCATCACAGCGGCTTGGTTCAAGGGACTTTTGGCGAATTGCCAATAGTGTACTGAACCGCAACAAGTCCTCCATTCCTCCTCTTTTTCATGGACCCGAAGTTCTTACTTCTCCTCAAGATAAGGCAAACCTTTTTGCTGACAACTTTGCATCTAACTCCACACTCAATGATGAGGGGCATCCACTTTCTGCCTTTCCATCTCGTACAGCCACTGTTGTATCTGAACCTCTTATCACTCCAAAGAAGATTGCCCGGATTATTAATTCCTTGGATGCCTCCAAGGCTACTGGCCCTGATGGAATCCCTGTAATTGTTTTGAAAATGTGTTCCCCTGAACTTTCATCCATTCTTGCCAAGCTGTTCAATATGTGCTTGGCAGTCTCTGTGTTTCCTTCATCCTGGAAAGTGGCATCCGTTGTCCCTGTCTTTAAGGGTGCTGGTGAGCGTTCTGAAGCTACTAATTATCGTCCTATTAGTCTGCTTCCCATAATAAGTAAGATCTTTGAATGCTTCGTCAATCAACAGCTCCTTGGATACCTGGAGGACAATGACCTTCTAACTGACTGCCAGTTTGGGTTTCGCCATTCCCGCTCAACTGGTGACCTGCTTTCCCTAATTACCGATCATTTTAGTAGGGCTTTAGATCGCAGGGGTGAGGCTCGTGTTGTAGCATTGGACATCTCCAAGGCCTTCGACAAAGTATGGCATACTGGCCTGCTCCACAAGCTTCAGTCATATGGTGTGTCAGGAAGAATGCTATCTATAATCTCTGCTTTCCTTTCCAATCGCAAGTTGAAGGTTGCCCTTGAGGGTCAATCTTCTCCTACCTGTTCTATCAATTCCGGTGTTCCGCAAGGCTCAGTACTTGGTCCCACTCTCTTTCTTGTTTACATTAATGATCTGCCCGATGAAGTTTTGTCTCAGCTCGCCATGTATGCTGATGATTCAACTCTCTTCTGTGTTTCCCCTAACTCTTCCAACACTTCTCGCTGTGAGGTTGGTGTCTCACTAAACACTGACTTAGAGAATGTGCTAAAGTGGGGGAATGATTGGCTAGTAACCTTCAATGCAAAGAAAACTAAACTTCTTTCTCTGTCTCGCTCAAGAGATGTTACATTTCCATCTATTCATATGGGTCCATTGACTTTGCCTGAGGTAGCAGATTTTCGCCTTCTTGGAATTGACATCTCCACCAACGCCAGTTGGGAAAGGTATATCTCAGGCATTGCAAAGAGTGCTTCCATGCGAGTTGGCTGTCTTTACCGAGCTCGGAAGTTCTTACCTCCTGATGCTATTCTCTACCTGTATAAGACAACTATACGTCCCCTATTGGAGTACTGTTGTCACATCTGGGCCGGAGCTTCTGCCTGTTATTTATCTTTACTAGATAGGGTGCAGAAGCGTATTGTTAATCTTGTTGGTGAAGTGTTGGGATCAACGTTACAACCTCTTTCCCACCGTAGGTCTGTAGCCAGCCTGTGTCTTTTCTACAGATATTTTCATGGTAAATGTGCCACCAGTGTGTCCGACCTAGTTCCTCCTGTCAGAGTGTTTGAGCGTGAAACCAGACTTTCTGCTTCTTCTCACCCATACACTCTTAATTTGCTGAGATGTAGAACAAAGAGCCATTCCAACAGCTTTATTCCACGTACTGCATCTCTTTGGAACTCCTTGCCTGGTGCATGTTTCCCTTCATCCTACAATCTAGACTGTTTCAAGAGGAATATCAATTCCTACCTCCAGCTCTCCTGAGTTCTTTTCATGTTTTATAATTTTCCTCTTATAGCCCCTTACCAAGAGTGGCTTTTAGCCTTGTTTGGGGCGAACTTGCATAAAAAAAAAAAAAAAAAAAAAAAAAAACGTGTTCCGTTCACAAGCAATCTGTACCAGCTACCAAACAGTCTGAATATGGAAGAGAATCACAGTCTATTGGTAAATCATGCATAAATACTCCATCAAGATAAAACTAGATATATGTAAAAACAAACCTCTAACAGTTTAAGATAACCTTGAATGTTCAATTGAATTATGAATGATGATGCGGTACTCGCTGCTAAAATATAGGATTTGAACTGCCACCAGCTACCGGGCAATCTCGGTGGTCTAGTGGTAAGACATCTTTTCTAGAACGGCAAGAGTCCTGGGTACTAATCCCAGCCGAGTAACATGTCTGTGGTTGATTAACTGGAATCAAGAAAGTACTGAGTATACAGTGCTTAACACACATTGGTGTATGGGTAAAAAACAAATAATATAACAAGCACCTATTCTTTGCTGCTGGTTAGCAGTGTGATAAACTAAGAATCCTTAGCTATGCAAAGTACATTCACTCTTAAAATAACTTTGCTAACCCCTGAAATATGCTTAGCGTAAATGCGGAAATCTCTGCTTCCATAAGCGCCTATTCTTTGCTTCTGGTTAGCAGATAATATTAAGCCCATTGCATACACTGTACCTCTGGATGTCGTTAATTTGTTGTTAAATTGGTTGGATTGGTACCAACAGTGTATTCAACTCTTTGGGGTTGGTTTTCTGAACTGAAGATCTACTAGACACGGCAACCCTGTTATTATTTTCCTACAACAAAATATTTCGAATTCTACACCCATGTGAACTAGCCTCTGTGAATGTACATAAATAATGCATTACTGTAAGAGACCAAGTTATTTCACTTCACGCTATACTAGGGTGACACTTTATAGTTACTTTCTCTGTATTCCGGAGACGCACCACATTAGGGCGAAAATGTTGTGTTTTTTCTACCACTTTAAGACCAAAATTTAGTTTCACAAACAGCCTAAATCTCTTTCTTGGGCAGAAACAAGCTATTTGGGAAGAGTGGAGTATTTAGAGATTGACAGAGAAAAAGTAATTATCATGATTTACTGTTATGTGTTGAAATAATTTGTAAAATGTAATAATTTTTTGAACTATTCATTACTGGTATATCATTTGTAAACAAATTATAATAAAGTGGAAATAAACCTATCAGATAGGGACTGAAAATCCAATTCACATAGTGCCCCCAGCAGGATTCGAACCGGGGTCCTAGAGGTCAAGGAGAGATACCTCTACGCCAACCCAACCCAACCCAACCCAACCCAACCCAACCCAACCCAACCCAACCAATGAAAACAGTGGCCAATGTAGCCAAGTAAACAGCATCTACTTTTAGACAGCTGAAAATGAGCAAGACTGCATCTACATTTTGTCTTCAATAACAATCCAAGCTAATACAAACTCAAAAGATTGTTGCTAAATGCTTACTTTCTGGTTAGTTGTTAGCATAATTTCAGTCTCCAATTTCGCTGCAAAGCATGAGCAAAAAGAGCATTATTGAAATTGAATTGTATATGAAACAAACCTCTGAATTAATTTACATTATTGCTTTTAAAGTTACATTATAGACGCCTTTCAAAAGTTGTCACTACCCCTTGGGGTGCCAGTTTGTGGTAAACAAATTGGTACTTTATAGCAATTTGTCAGTTCACACTTCCAAAAAGCGCACACACACACGGTTGATGTGATTATGGTCTGACCATTCACAACCATCCAATATAATGGGTTTTGAATGATAGATAAACTATGCAGGCTGCAATGATTATGGGTAACAGAGTACATGGCCTCTGTGGCCTCCATGTAGTTCCAGGCCTGATGGGAAGGCTAGGTTTTGTGTGACTTTAGAACCATTTTACTTCGGATTGGTCTTGTATGCTCCCCAGCCATGGAAGCACCGTAGGAATTTCCAGGGCTCTCTGCCTTTGCGGATGGTTGCTAGCTTTCTGTTGGGTTCATCTTCCTTGTTGCGCATGTGTTGGACGTACACCTAGACAAGCAAACAGAGAGAATGTATACAGTGGATAGGTTAAATGCATGGATGAAACAAGGATAGAACGACTGTAGGATTAAACCATGCAGGCTGATGGTTCTTGTGATTGATCTAGCTTTGTGTGCTACATATTTGGCAGCACAGGCTGTATACTCCCAAGGGAGCCGAGATGGTCAAGGAATGAAATAAATGGCCCAGTGACCAGGGGTAATAATGTTGGAACGCCATGAATGTCACTTAGTGATGGATTTGAGCACTGTTTAAAAAAGCCACTATTATTATTATTAGGGCTAGGGGCTAGATAGCTCCATTGGTAGAGCGCCGGCACGTCAATCCGGAGGTCGTTGGTTCAAATCCCGCTCTAGTCAATTTTTCCTTGTTCAACCCAAAATCATTATTATTATTAACACATAAAGGACTGGAGAAGCTTACAGTCTATTCTAACCATAAAATGGATTCTCACCTGAGCACTCTTGAATGATAGTTTCCTCTCTACTTCACTGCTAGAAGGCCCACACCATAAATATACCTCATTCCCAGTGTCTAATATCATCACATCATCATCGGCAAGATCATCCTACAAATCAAATATAAATCAAGATGAGACATTGACACTCGGTGTGCAAAATTTCGCTGCTTCAGAGTGTGTCACATGATACAATCGCACCCCTACCACTACGTTTATCGTTAAAAACAAGGGGCTTGTCCAGGTGTTTCTGGCATGGTGGGCAGATTGCGCCACATCACCTTATACTTTGCTTTATAAATGGGTTTCAAAGACAGTTCAAAATGCCTGTCATAAAATAACAAACACTTAGAGATGCCAGGTGTAGATAAAGAACAATTTCTGGCCTGGAATTTCATCTTTGAGAGGGCAAGGCCATTTTCATTTTGCAAAGGGCACTTCCATTTGTAAATCTTAAAGTTTATGGGAAACTTTTGATTGGCCACCAAGGCCAAGACCAGGGGCAACAAAGGCTATGGCTTCTGTAGGGTGTCATGGCCGAGTGGTTAAGAGCATCGGATTCAAGTTCTGGTGGTTTAGTCATCGGGGTGTGGGTTCGAGTCCCGGTCATGACGCTTGTGTCCTTGAGCAAGACACTTTGCTATAATTGCTTCTCTTCACCCAGGGGTATAAATGGGTACCTGCAAGGGTAGAGGTTGATATTGTGTTTGAAAAAGCCTTCGGAGCGCCATCACGGCAGCCCGGGCTGTATACTCCCCAGGGAGCTGAGAAAGATTAAAGGAATGTTATTGGCCCAATGACCAGGGCACTAATGTAAAGCGCATTGATACCGTTATTGTGAAATGCGCTATATAAGAACTAGTTATTATTATTATTATTGTGTAGTTCCAGGCCTGCCATTTAAGAACTGCTTAAAATCATTGTTAGAATTTACCTGGCAGAAGTCCGAGCATTTTTCAGACACAGTGAAAAAACCCTTCTCATTGGAGCAGCGGAACAGTCTAGAGTGATGCATATAGTAGGCTGTCTCATCGTATTTACGCTGACCACCGAGAGCCACCCACCAGAAGTTCTCTGGCTCCTCCCCTTCACTAAGAAGCTGGAAACTGTGGGTGTCCTGTGATGTAGAATTAACCAATTATGAATCACGAGTGTTGGTAAAGTTCATAAAGTGGTCATGCCTGTTTATAAGGTGGTCTAACAACTGAGTTGCACTTTCATTATGGAATGACTTACCAGTTCATATTTGCCAAGCTGACTCTCTTCTGATTTTCAATGGATTTTTAAAGACTCTAAATTTGTTTGAATCTACACTTTTGTAATAAATTGCTTCATATATTTCTTTTCATTGTTTTGTGTGTATTGTAAACAAGCATTCACCACATGATATCAAATTGCAGGCTAATCCAATGGAAACAACTCAACCAAGAATTTCAAATATTTACACTCAACGAGAAAACTTCCACCCAGAATCTTTGCCATCTACCTTTTTGTTACAATGTGACTTGACCATCAAGCATGAAAACCCTTGATTGTCGTACATCATCACAGAGTGTTTTCTGTCTGCAGGAAAGGGAAGCCAGAGCAGATACAGTGGAGAGTTCTGCGCTGGGGCATGCCTGCAACTGTGCACAGAACTAACTGTGTATATATGTGTACTGTGTGGATATCATATTGCATAGTTTGCCTATCATTAAAAACCACAGCGGATGGTATTAAATGGTCAGACAGTAGGAGGGTTAACTATTTACAATGCCTCATAAAAACTACTCACATCAAACATGTCGTATGCTAACTCCTCACTGACATGGGCCATATCGGGATCTGCTTTACTACCGATCCATGTATACACAATACCCTTACTATCCTGGTTCTTGAATGGAACCTTCAGAATGTAGCTGTAAATAATCAAACATGAAATAGTTGTTGATTACTGACCAGGGCCCAATTTCATAGAAAGTTGCTAAGCATAAACAAATGTTGGTTACCAGCAATAGGTTACCAGCCAAAATACCTTTTCACAGAGAACAAATTTTGTTGACTGGTTTCCTGCTTAAATGTGCTTAGCAGAAATGTGTTAAGCAACGTTTTCTGCTTAAGCAGCTCTATGAAATTTACCTCAGGAAATGTCACTTTGGTTGGTGGTACATGCAGTAGATTCCCCATTGGTTAAATTTATGAAATAACATTTACATAAATCAATTACAAATAAATGTCTACTCTCTGCTACATGCAACTTTGTTGTTGCCAAAAACACAAGGAAACTGCTGAGCACACAAAACTTTGCATAGTGTATTTTTAGTTTTTGAAAGAGATGAAATCAGGTGATCACCTGAAAAGTTGCAAGCTTGGAAACCCAATCAACATGCAAGGCTCTGGTCTCAGAATATAGGTCCACAGAAGTGAAAGTCAGGAAAAGAAACCACAACACCAACAACAAATTGTAACAAGAAAATGTGTGAAGTATAGGACGCTCTTAACAATGCCATTAGAAACAGTTGTAGCTGAAGCTGTAGTCGCCAATTTGGATGGGGCCTTAGAAACAGTTGTAGCTGAAGCTGTAGTCGCCAATTTGGATGGGGCCTTAGAAACAGTTGTAGCTGAAGCTGTAGTCGCCAATTTGGATGGGGCCTTAGAAACAGTTGTAGCTGAAGCTGTAGTCGCCAATTTGGATGGGGCCTTAGAAACAGTTGTAGCTGAAGCTGTAGTCGCCAATTTGGATGGGGCCTTAGAAACTGGGGTTCACAGAGGTGAAAGGCAGGGAAAGAAACCACAAAACCATCAAAACATAGTAACAAGAATATGTATTGATTGGAGCATTACCAGAACTCTGAGTTGAGCCACTGCACCGTTGGGTGAACCTGTACAGAGCGGATACACAGTGGGTTGCCATTAGCTCTGATATGATAGAAGGATGGATTCAAGCTGTCCTCGGCTGACTTAGCTGCTGATGGCAGTCTGCGACGGCCTCGGTTGATCACAAACCTCTTCTTGAAGTGGGAGAGAAATTTCAGGTTCTCTTGTTGCTAAAATAGGAAGAGGTTTATATCAATAAAATATCAAAATATCAATAAAATATCAAAATAGCAATTAAAATTAAGCCATTTTCTATCAGTGTGTTTTCATAAACTGCTAGCTCAGTCTGATACTGATGTGTGGGTATGTATGTTGGAGCATGCAGGGGACTGATGCTCTTGAGGCTGAAGGGTTTCTACCCACCTTCTTCATGGGGCTTAGTGGATCTGTTTGTACGCTGTGCTGGTTGAGCTTGAGAACACACATGAATTTAGTAACAAAAAACGGCAAGGCGAGAACTCAAACCAGAACTTATTATCCCAGCACTAGATTGTGGCGTGTGTGCTGGTGTTTCTAATCAGCCGAGTGTGGGTTCGCACCTCGGTCAAGACACCTGTGCCCTTAAGCAAGACTCTTAACCATTATTGCTGCGTCCTCCGAAATGAAAGGACATAGGTCCTGTGTGTGTTGTTTAATGCTCAAAACAAACCCAGTTACAGTTATTACAAAGAGAAGGGGTTTGCCCCAGTGTTTCTGGCAGTGGCTGCCGAGTGCACCGCAGCACCTTGTAAACCCCGGTTTGGTCTGACAAATCATAGAAACTTCAAAACCTGTCTTAAAAAGTGTTTCTCTGTGTTCAAGTGCATTAGCGAATACGTGCGCAATATAAGACTCCAATATTACCATTCAAGTTGGCTGAAGTGGTTTCTTCCCACCTTTTACAGACCCCAGTTCAAACCCCAGCCTTGTATCTGGTTTTGATTTTCAGTCCCTACCTGATTGCATGGGTTTTCCCCATAGTGGATTTTCCTCCTACATCTGAAGCTGACAATTCTTCATCATCTCCTCTTCATAGTCAGAGCTACCGGTCACAAAACTAGTTGCTTTTGAGGGTCCCTTGATTATATTACCAGAAAGATGTCATCCTAAATACCTACCTGATATAAGCGCACAACTTCCAGCTTGTCTCCAAACAATGACTCAAACTTCTTCTGTAGACTGAAGGTGAACGTCAGCCATCCCATATTGCTGGCATCTCTTCCCTGCCAGAAGTAGACGGTGCACTGGAAGTCCTCCTCAGGCTCCTCCTCGTCTTCCTCATCATCTTCACCTTTCTCAGAGACTTCTGCCTTCTTCTCATCATCCTCTGGGATGTCTTTTGGGACCCAGTAGCGACAGAGGAAGACGTAACAATCACCGCTATAGAAATGGCCTTTGAATAACAATAACGATTCTTTTTAAAACTTTCATACTTTAATTCAATTGGGTGAGTATTGACTAGGTCAATTTTAAATAGTTTGGGGTTGAACAAAGAAAAATTCACTAAAACGGGATTTGAACCAACGACCTCCGAATTTGTTTTTCTTGTGTTACATCTTTTGAAAAGTCTATCATGAAAGAACATCACTTTCTCAAATTATGACTGAACCTTTTTCATGAAGAAGTGAAAACAACCACAGCTGCAAAACTCATCACTGCTACAAAACAATTTTTTTGCATCCACAGCATTCACTAACTACTATACCTATTTCTTTGTCTGGCAGTCGAACAAACTTCTTGCCCTCCAAGACAAATGACTCCATTCCATCCAGATCTTCATTCCAATCATCCATCAATTGATCCTGTTAAAAAGAAAAGAAACAAGAATGAATCACATCAGGTTGAACAAACTTTTACTCAATCCAGAAATTAAGAAGAGAAAAGACCTGCAGGGGTTCTCCTAATTTGTAGACTCTGTTAATTATTAATCTTAGATCCATGAATATTCATCAGGGTCTCACTACTATTGCTGTTGGACTTGCATATAGGTCTTCATGTTTTTGACTGGTAGGTCTTCATGTTTTTGACTGGTAGGATTTGGAGTTTTTGGACCTGTATGTCTTTACGCTTTGTTGGATCTGTACGTCTTTACGCTTTGTTGGATCTGTAAGTCTTTTTCTTGTTGGAGCTGTAGGTATTTGCTTTATTGTTGGACTTGTGTAGGTCTTCATGTTGTTGGACATTTCGGTCTATGTGTTGTTGGAGCTGTAGGTCTTTGCATTGTTGTTGGACCTGTAGGTCTCTGTGTTGTTGTTGGACCTGTAGGTCTCTGTGTTGTTGTTGGATCTGTAGGTCTCTGTGTTGTTGTTGGACCTGTCGGTCTATTTGTTGTTGCAACTGTAGGTCTTTGCATTGTTGTTAGACCTGTAGGGCTTCATGTCGTTGGACCCGTCAGTCTATGTGTTGTTTGACCTGTAGGTCTGTGTGTTGTTGTTGGACATGTTGGTCTATGTGTTGTTGGAGCTGTAGGTCTTTGCATTGTTGTTGGACCTGTAACCCTTTGTGATGTTGTTGGACCTACAGGTCTTTTTGTTGTTGGACCTGTAAGTCTTTATGTTCTTTTGGTCTCGTATGTGACCTACAACAGACCCGGAGGCTTTGGTTCCTGCACCTGACCCGAGGGCCTTAGTTTTAATGCTTGACATGAAGGTCTATACAAGTTTTTGTATAAATTTTTATATAAAGGTCTAAAGGGCCCGATTTCAAATTGAGACTTACAACTTCTGAGCTTGCCATTGGGGGCTGTCTGGGCATAAACAAGGCCGACAGATCCGTCTTCATTTCATTCCGGTCTTCTGCATCCTATCAATCAAACAAAAATATAATCTTAACGTAAATATAAAACTGCAATAATGTCAGGAGTTGTTATTAGTAGAAATGACTAAGCTCAATTAGTCGATGGCCAGAGCTGTAATCGAGTCACTAAGGTCAAGTCTAAGTAGAGTCTTGAGTCACTTGGTGTGAGTTTCAGTACAAGTCAAGTGTTACTAGGTTTGAGTAGGAGTCTGAGTCACAAGTCATGAATCATCATCAACCCAGGAACAGGAACCAATCACCCAGGAAAAGGAATCACCATTAACCCAGGAACAGGAACTATTCACCCAGATACAAGAATCATCATTAACCCAGGAACAGGATCTATTCACCCAGGAACAGGAATCATCATTGACCTAGGAACAGGAATCATCACCTAGGAACAGGAATCATCATTAACCTAGGAACAGGAACTATTCACCCAGGAACAGGAACCATCATTCACTCAGGAACATTTCATTAAATTACATTTCATTTCATTTATTCTGGTTGTGAAGCCAAGGACTCTCAGAAAAGTGAACTTAATCACTGTATCCAGAACCTCATGGCGAGAAGACAAGGAAGGAAGTTTCAGTTTCAGATGAGGGAGGAAACCCCCAAAGAATTATTCCAGAGCAAACCGACGCAGTCAGGTAGGGACTGAAAACCCAATCCATGTAGTGCCCTCGGCATGATTCAAACCAGGGTCCTAGAGGTGGAAGGCGAGGAAAGATACCACTATGCAAACCCAACCACACAACCCAACAAACAAAAATCATTACCCAGGAGCGTCAATCTTTTTTTAGTACCAGGTACTAAATAATTGTGTTTCTCCCCGACCCTAGAGCTACCAACGCAAACAATGGCCCTTCAAAGGACCATGTTTACCCAATAACAAGGTTTGCCACCTTGGGCTTCAAGAACTAATGGAAGACAACATCTTAACACTTAGGAGTAAGAAGATAGTACTGCATACCTTTTGTATGGTTGGTTTCTTAAGGAACGCCTCTGCACGACGAGTGTAGTCCACCGCCAAGACATCATCCCATCCTGGAAACTTAGACTTGAACACTTGGCTCTCAGTTCTGTTGAATAAACATGGGTACACATACAACTAATAAGAAAAATTAATACAATTTTAGACTTATATAGCCTACGTATCCACCAATAAGTTGGTGAATGCGCTTGAACAAAAAGAAACACTTTTTTATGACAGGCTTTGAAGTTTATGAATTTATGAGACCAACTTATGCAGCACCTTATAAGGCTTTACAAGGTGCTTTGGTGCATTCATCAGCCACTGCTCTTGGCAATAAGAGAAACTGGGTTCTTTTAGATGCACCTTAAGGGGATACAACTTTTTCTGATACAGTCACTGTGACTGGAACTTCCCCAAACAATACACCGCACTGGTTTAGTATAAACAATCTGACTCATTCACTTTTTAAAATTGTTAGTAATACACAAATGTTCAAACCAATATCAATATTAATATGATAATAAAATTAGTTGGCACTGTAAGGAAGGATACTGATGATATGAAATATGATTCCAACCAATCAACCAAATTAATGCACCCTAAATAAATCGATTAATCAATCAATCAATCAATCAATGGATCGATTGATTAATGATCGACGTTAGTTTTGTGAACGAGCGATCAATCAAAAATCAATCAATAAACCAATTAGTCAATCAACCAATCAATTGACCAATTAATAAATCAACCAATCAATCAATTAATCAATACATAAATCAATCAATCAATTAATTGATCAACAAGCCAATCAATCAATCCATTAAACAATCACTCAATCAATTAATCAGACTTCTAATAAATCTATCAATGGACAAATTGTTTTTAAATTAAGAAACAATCCAAATCTGCATAAAGAATGTTAGTTTTGCATGCAATGGAAAGAACTCTCTTCAACTGCCATGGTCACAATCTGCATAAAGACACATACAAACATTAACAGTTAATTATGCATGCATCAGGAGAACTCCTCCCAGTTTTACAACCCAAATCTGCATAAAAACATAGAATGTTAAACATTAATTATGCATGCACAAGAGAGTCGCCTCCCCCTTTGTCAGTCTCCAGCCAATCAGGCACACGTTGTCAGTGGTTGGAGCCATCACTCATGGTGGGGAGGGGAGGGGGGGTGCTTCCAAGGGGGACAGGGCTTACCGCATTCTTTCAATCATAGATTTGAGCACCATCTCTGCAGTGCGTGTGTAGTCAACGGCTAAGATCTCATCCCAGGTAGAGAAATGTTGCTTGAATAAATAGGGTTCGTACCTAAAGGGGGAGGGTTAGAAAGTTTACAGCCCACCGGATTGCATGACACAAAACAATGCTGTAAGAACAAACCTAGTGTTCATAAATGGGTAGACGGGAAAACTTCAAACTGGAAAGGAATATTTCATAGCACAGCTAACCAGTTAGCTATAAAGGATGCATACACCTAGTGATTATGAGAAGTTATTGACTGTGAATTAAGACAATCTTAAAATAATACTTGAACGGTGTACAGTACAGGAATGATCTTCGACCCTTGAAACAATTACACAATTTATTGAGTACAACGGCTGAACCACATATCGCTGTATCAGTGCAAAAATGTTGTATCTCCTGAAATAGCACTTATGTTACAAGCAGGTTTGCAATTGTCAAAACTCCCCCTGGAAAGGCTTATGATATAGTTCAGATCATAAAAACAAAATCCTGAAAGCTTTAAGGCCTTGTCTCACAGGGCAATCAGTACGGAGGCAACAAATTGCACTGCATGCAAAACAAGCTATTCAGTAGTACAACAGAAATTTTTCTAACACTATCTTTAATACTATCCCCAGGAAAATTATGTGGGAATTAACAAGTGGAAGTTTTTGTTTCTTAGAGATTGCCTGGAACTGGTTGCCTCCATGAGACATGACCCTTTCAGATCAAGAATACTCCATACATCCATCACAAGGCATATACTTCCTGTTAGCAGAAACAAGGCCAGAAGTTAAGCACATAACTAACCATGTTAGCTGAGATGCTAAGCAGGGCAGGGGCACGTTTAACTTTTGTTGTTGTTGCATCAGTTATTTGCAAGAAGAAACAAATTCTGGTGAAACATTAGCATGCTTTATAACTTGTTAAACTCAAGTTAGCTGTGCCATGAAATAAGAAATAGGAAATAATAAATGCAATAGACCCCTTGCATAACGCGGAACGCTAAATGGACCCTGAGGTCACGCACACTATTTTACGCGCAAAGAACACCTATCGTCCAATCATCTGCCTCCTTTGACCTCAGTGAGGGCGCTTTTTGGCCTCAGTGAGGGCGCTTTTTGGCCTCAGTGAGGGCGCTTTTTTAGCGTGTGATGTCATATGCAAGGGGTCTATTCAAATAAGAAATGCAAACAATCAGCTGCAGCTATCATAGATACGCAGTAACACCATGGATTGATTTTATACTTTATGTTGGCTCAAAATGTTCTGAATAATTTAACAATGAGCTTTAGTGATGATGTTTAAATTGGTGCAATTTTGAAAGCACCTGCTTTCTGAGCAAAGACACTTTGATGAGAAAAACCTCTATTGCTCTCACAGGTTACAGCACCTAAACCAGACATAATATTTTACCCATGAAACAAAAAAGGACACTTGTTATATGATTTTATATACCTTTCCAGACTAGTTATTAACAATCTTAACCTTTCCAGACTAGTTATTAACAATCTTAACCTTTCCAGACTAGTTATTAACAATCTTAACCTTTCCAGACTAGTTATTAACAATCTTAACCTTTCCAGACTAGTTATTAACAATCTTAACTTGAAAATATAACTCCACAGATTACCAGATGCAGTCAAGAGACCCTACGCTGTGCCTGAACTAGTTTAATTATATTGAATTCAGTCAATTTAGCTTGAAATCTGACTTCTACGAGTTTGAAAGCAGACGAAGATTAGACGCCACATTTGCTTACCAGTGCAGGCAGACTTTTGCAACATGATCAATATGCAAATAAAGTCTCTGATCTTTACCGAGTGCTGTGTTTAATGGATTAATGCCAATGTAGCTATTCTTTTATTTGTTTGCTGTCCTGTTACCCCACTCCTCCATCAACTCCACCGGCTCCCAGTCCATTTGCCAATTGTTTTCAAGATCCTCACCATTGTCTAAAATGTCTCCACAATACCGCTCCTTCATATCTCACCAGTCTCGTCAAGGTATACCATCCCGCACCTTCGCTCCGGATCAGACAGTACACTCCTGGCAGTTCCAAAGGTGCATACTGCTGCTGGCGACGGTGTGTTTTACGCGCCTTTGGAACTGTCTCCCTCATCAAACCCTTCCGCAAAATCTCTACACATTTTCAAGAAACATCTAAAATTTTCTTTTCAATTGTTGATTGCTCAGGACCAACCGCCTTGTCCCAATATTATAATGCTTTTATCTATCTGCTTCGCTTAATGTAGTTTCTTGTAAAGTGCTGTGGTACCCAGTGTGAGAGGGCTCTATACATGCCAGTTATTACTATCATTACTCACCCTTCTAAGACCCTGATGACACTTGCACAGCTGGGACGATGAATAATGCTACACAGTTCTTGGGATAATTTCAACGCTGCTGCTCGGACCAGACGTGTTGACTTACGACCAATCCTATAAATGAATGAACATAATGTCTTTACATGTGAAATAGTTACAAACATGAGGTACCAATAGGCACATGAGAAGCATGGCAGTGATATATTATGCTATCATATGCAGGGATGTGATAGGCTGTTGAAAAAAAAACCCTGAAATCTGAGCGCAAAGCGCGAAAGCTTGTGAGCTCAAAAACAGTAGTCAACCAATGGTCGACCAGCCATGGGTTAGAGTCAAAATAGTCGACCTTTTGTTAACCATGGTGCGCACGCAAACTTGCTCAGTGTTGAAGAATAGGCCTTCTCAGCAATTTGACCATAGCCACTGCTTAAGCCATCAATTTGGACATGGTTTAAGAGTGATGATCATTGGTTGATCATTTGTAGCTGGTGGTGTTTCTGGTTCACATAGCGAGCACCCTTATTTACAAGTTTTCTCAGGATTGCGAATTGCAGTGATTAATTTCACTAATGAGGCATCCTTGATTTCATTACCAGAAATATATAATAATATAATAATGCCTAGTTGAATTATAAAGTGTTAACTTACCACACAAAGACATCAGCAGTACAGTCTAAGATGTAGACATTCTTGGTATCTAGCAGAGATTGATGGAGCTTTCCCTTTGGTAGCTCAACTGTAAACACACAATGATGACAATACATATTGTATAATTTTGATAAATACTATTACATCACCAAACAGGAACGAGCAGTCACTAAGCTCGGTATTTGATTAGTTACCAAGGTCTACTAAAGTATTCAGCAATATGACTCAACACGCTTGATCAAATAGAAACATTTATAGACAGGTTTTTGAACTGTTTGAATTACACGTATGAGACCAATTTATGAAGCACCTAATAAGTGTTTACAAGGTGCTGCGGCGCATTCAGCAGCCACTGCCAGAAACACCCAGGCAAACCCCTTCTCCTAGCGATGAGTGTATCTGTTATGGGTTCTTTTATGTCCATTATACAACACACAGGACCAACAGCTTTACATTCCATCCAAAGGATGAAGCAACAATGGTTAATTGTCTTGCTTGAGGACACAAGTGTCACGACCGAGACTCGAACCCACACTCTGCTGAGCAGAAACACCAGAGCTTGAGTAAAGTGGGCTTGACTGCAAGGCAAAGACACGCCACAATATGCCATTTCTCTATTTTCAAGAAGCGCCTGTTTTGGCGCAGTGGTGTCGATCATTGTTACATTTACTACACAATCAACTGCAAATAGTCTACTACATATACAGCAAACAGCTAATAAGTCATGACAAAGAAAGCAGAAACTTCATAAACACTGACCTTGAGGAAGCTCCAGGTAGCCCATTCCAAGACCAACTTTGTATAATTTAGGCTTCTCTGGAACAAAATCGCCCACCCAAGGCTGCAACAAGAAATCAATCAATCATCACAAAATGCTGCTTTAAAAAAAAAGAAGAGATATCGCCTAACTCACAAGGCCACGGACAGCCACTCAAGGTGAGGGCTACACATAACTGATTTGGGCTATCGACCCAAAGCAATTGACACCAGGGGCACGTTGCCTCCTACTCCTGGGGCTGAAACAGGGTTACCCCCTTCACAGTCCTTAAGGATGTAGGCATGGGTATCATCCACTAGGAGCCTGTCTGGTAGAGCAGAATGCACTACCTTCCCAACATTTTCGAAGCAATTATGGTTAAGTGCCTTGCTCAGGGGCACAAGTGTCATGACCGGGTATCGAACCCACACTCTGCTGCTGAAAACACCAGAGCTTAGGTCCGGTGACCTAGACTGCTCGGCCACGACACGCCACGCAATTCATGAACAAGGTGTTGACAAACCTGTTAGTGTTAGGGCAACTAAAGTGACAATACAATGGGAGACCTTTGGGGAAACGGGGTGGCAGTAGACTTGCCAGGTAAATCCACTGCTCTTAGAAATATATGCTTGCTCAGAACGGTAAAAATTTACCTAATGTGTTCTGAAAGTCAGACGACCAGGAATGAGACCGATCAGGGCTCAATTTCATGGCTCTGCTTACCGCCGAATTCTGCGCTTGCAATCACCATTCTCCGCTTACCGAGCAAGCGCCGAATTTCTGCGCTAGCTGTGTAAGCGTAGAATGCCTAGTAACGTGTACTACGCAAGCGCACAAGCAAAAATTCCCTGCTAACTTGTGAAATACGCTTGACGTAAGCGCGGAACTCCCTGCTTCCGTAAGCGCCGATTCTTTTCTTACGGTAAGCAGAGCCATGAAATTGGGCCCAGGTATTTAGCCTTACCCTGATGACAAAGTCATCCTGCACTCCGTCTAGATCTTCCCAGAATTCTTCTGTCTCTTCCCCTTGGACCATCATGGTGATGGTAGCGTTGTTCTTCCGTTCCATCTTATTGATCTTCTCTGCTAGAAGTCTAGTATTGAAATACACAGGGGAAAAAAGAACATAAAAGAATTTGATTTCCGCACAAAATATATCTTGAAGTATAAAAGTATGAATACAATTTATCAATCAATCCATCATCAGGCATTTGTAGAGCGCCATTATTCTACTAACCTATTCCGAGGCGCTTAGCAAAGTGAAGGAAAATTTAAAAATAAAGAGTTTACAGAATTTTATGTGAAGATGACAGGTGCAATGGACTAAATGTAAGCAGATTTGAAGAGATGAGTCTTAACCCTTTATAGAGACCATCTATTTCTGTATAATCATCACACCCAGGCATGAATAACACAATTGACTTTTTGAAGTGTCTGAAAAAATAGTAGGGAAAAAAATAAAAAAATACATCTTTTAAAAACATAGACACTATGTTAACTTGAAAAACATTGGAAAATGTCAGTTCAGGGCATGACTTTTACTTTGACCTTTTTGTTTGAGTGGAAGTAGGTCAGATCTTGCAGCCGTTTGCGGCCGCTATGGGAATTTGGGCACAAGCCATTTCCGGCCACTATGGTCTCTAAAGGGTTAAGCTGGCTTTTGAAGATCTGTAATGACACAAGTGTACGAAGTTGATAGTAAAAATAATTCCATAGCTTTGGTGCACATGAAGCGAAGCTTCTATCACCTGATGAAGATTTGAGTTGAATAGGGTACCCACCACCCTACGTCAATATGTTGGTTGGTGTCCCACGCAGTCATGCATGGACTCATCTCATGAAAAATAAATAGTCTGAGCCCTAATTTATACTGACCTTGCTTTGGATCTGGTGATTGATTTACAGCGTTCTCCATACCAGATGAGGATCCTGGGTCCCAGATCCAGAATGAAGACATAGAATGGATCCAGCTGTTCAGGTTCCATGGTAACCTAAACATAGAGATAAAGATACACTCAGTCAACTCATTTCTAAACTAACCTCTGTCTGCCACAAATATTGCTTGTAAATTTTCAGCTAAGCAAAAATAAGCAGGATACCAGTCACAGATTGTACATGTGACACAGTATTTTGGCTGGTAACCTTATTCTGGTAAGCATAATTTTCTTGTGCTTAGCTACTTTTTGGGCTTAAGCAGCTCTATGAAATTTGGCTAAGGCAGCAAAATGCGCTAGCTCACCTTGCATCCCTCTCAAGGTTTTACATATGGGTTGTTGAGTTTCATGAAATTACACCAGATTTTACAATTCAGTCGGGCCCCAAAAGCTTTGAAACTAACTTACCGCTTCCAGGTGCAGACTCTGGGTCCCAGACACCCTGTACATGCGCACGACGTGATCGCTATCCTCAACGCTGTAGAACCCACTGGCTGTACCGCCCTCTATGTATGAGATGTTGTTGTCAAAGAGAACTAGAAACTCCGGGCTCTCGTCTTCCATTTCTTCGCGGATTGTTCGCGTCTTGGCGCAGAGAAGGTTGCGGAGGTTCACAGCGTGGATAGCTGAGCACGCCTTCTTGTCAAGCTGCATTAATAAATAAATGTTGAGAAAAACATCAAAACTTCCATTAACCAAAAATTACGTTTTCGAAGCGCCAGTTCCATACTGACTCTTATTAACTGTTATTAGTAAAGTAATTGTGGCGTGTCGTGGCCGAGCGGATAAGAGCACCGAACTCAAGCTCTGGTGTTTCTGTTCGGCAGAGGGTGGGTTCGATTCCCGGTTGTGACACTTGTGTCCTTAAGCAAGACACATTATTGCTGCGTCCTTCAGATTGGACGTAAAGCCATTGGTCCTGTGTGTTGTGTAATGCTCGTAAAAGAACCCAGTGCACTTATCGAAAAGAGAAGGGGTTCGCCCCGGGCGTTCCTGGTTAGATTGGTTGCGTATTGCACCACAGCACCTTGTTAACCATTAACTCATACTTCAAAATGTAGCTCCACAAGGTATTGCAGGAAAATACTGACTGTTGAAGAGTCATGAGCTTCACTGAGTGACGGATATGAGCGCTATATAAGAAGCCACTATTATTATTATTATAAGACAAAGACTGCACACTTGGCACCTTCACTTCCCAGTGATCATGAGCTTGGTTAATGCACTATCAATTACACTGGTAATCCGTAAAGAGATCATTAGTGGCTGGAACCGCTTGGGACCATTCTCTGCACAAAAACGTACAGACCATAACCATTTAAAATGTGACGTCATTGAATTTTTTTTTGATTTTGACAACAATTACACTTGAAGGGTATCAAAAACAGTGGCATTTTATCAAATTTTAACGTGAGGTTAGAGACTTATTATTTTCCCCCCAATACGGACTCTATCTATTGGAAAATGAGTGCATCACAAAACTGAATTTGATGTTGGAGTCCCTCGTTATGGTTTATCACAGCGAGTGGATCTGAGTTCTTACCGTTGCTGCGTTACCAATCCAGTAAAAGATCTGCCATTGTAAAATGTCATTGTTATCAAGGTATGTCTGCAAAAAGAGAAAAGTTGAGCATGGTATTAGTTATCTCACGAGTGCAAACGGAATACTCAAAAATGTATGTCACGCAACATTCTTACTACTAGACATGCAAAAGATTTTCAGAAACCTCTTGAATTGTTTTTAAACTCAAGGTCCAAAGTACTGGAACTCCCTCAGCAATGATCTTAAATAATGTAAGAGTCTTCAGTGGCTCAAGACAAAACTTTAAAATGAACTTATTGGTAAATACCGAGTCTTCAAATCCTCAGTTTCCCTAGTTTTGTCAGACCCAATTTGTTATGATAGTTATTATTAGTGTCTCTTACTTAATTATTTATTTGAAAGCCACCGTGTGGTGACCCTCACCAGCTATTTGATGTCATGTTAGTGTTTGTCCTGTGCCCCCCTTGTGTGTTTATGTAATCATTTGACGTCAAATGATCATTAAGTATTTCTTTTATTCCTTTTCATAAATATCGAGGGTCTCCACCCTACAAGCTTGCTTATAGGAGACTCCCATCACTTAATCATTGCATTGTATCTAAACAGTTCTAGCTCTAACAGTTAGCTCTAACTGTTTGAAACTTGCTGTTGACATGGATTTTCTTTGTTGTTTGTGTAAAGGGCCAATTATTCTCAACACTGCACTCATAAACATTCATTATTTGTATACTATATCAACGACATGATTTGGTTTTACCAATACACCGATTTCCCCCCCCCCCACCCCCCCCGCACCTGTGAAATCATTTTACTTGGGTAGGATAAGAACCATGACCTTTGCTATTCTAAGAGCAATTGTCTTACCACTAGACCACTGAGAATGCTAGAGGCAGTTCGAAATCTATATTTTAGCAGCGGGTATCGCAACACGATTCTTTATCCCAGATGCAAATTCAACACCTATTAAATGAATCGAATATGTTTAGAAGTCGGCCAGGTTTGTCACTTACATGAAGGATGATGTAGCAATCTGCTTCATAGAACTTGCCATGCATTGCTGCCAGAGAAAAAAATCACATACAAATATACGATCAGTGTGTTTAATTAAGTTAAAATGACGAACCAACAAGTATATCCAAGTTCTAAAACAAATACAAACAAGTGAATTAAGTACTTATGAGCATTAGTGACAAGGGCTAAGGAATTGTGTAATACTCAAAACGTAGCTCCATATACCTTTCAGGAAAATACTGACTGTTGGAAGTGCCTTGAGTGTCACCGAGTGACAGATATGTACGCTATATAAGAAGCCGTTATTATTATTACTCAATTGCAGAAACCGGAAAACCAGTTTTATCCCAACCCATTCAACATGAGGAGGTCTAGAAATGTGTTTGAAATGTTCAGACCGTACCAACTGCTCTCTGCAGAGCCAACACTCCTCCCAAAACAGATATTGTTGTACCTGCAAGTTTACTATTTATAGTTACTTCCTAATATCCACACCATGACGAGCTTCAAATTACAATAACACTGTTTATAACCATGAGTATTGTTATATAGTCACAGTTGGTACATTTAAACTTATAGCCAGTGTGTGTGTTTGCTGAGCCGTATCTTCCTTTCTTTACTGTGCTTTAATAACGGCGCACTTATTTCCTTTCAAGACGTGGTCATGCTTGAGAAATTATGCGGTATAAAAGGTAACGCATGCCATAGCCGCAGCCTCTTTCGATTCTGGGAAGCTCGGGACGGGATGCTGACCTGTACAAACCCCGGGGATGTGATGTTCACTACTTCTACCGTGGGGTCTTACGGAGCTACTGCCTGGACGAGAATTCTTTGGGCGTGGTACTGAGGGTCTTGGACTACCTTAACTGTGACCATTCTACCGTACTACCGAAGGCTACCTACCGGTGGTGAGCGCCGGACTCCCCGTTCCCGAGCACTCCTGGGTCGATTGAGCACTAAAATTGGTATTCCTTTAAATATTCTAATTTAATTAATAGTCGGCCAAATTCTTACTTGGTTATACTGATTCAGTTCCGTTACGAATTATGCCTTGAATTTTGATCACCCTTTGTAAGCTTTGATTTTGTAAAAAAATTACTTAATTTATTGTTACAATACACAGAATGTTTCAACCTTTGCCTTTGTCAGTTGCTGGTTTTCCCTTTCTTTAATCATTGTGGTAATTCCATTGTTGTATTAGTCTGCCGTGCGTACCGACTTATGGGGTTTAACCTTGTGAATTGGTCGTACGTAACAGAATTGGGGGCTTGTCCGAAGGCCAACTAAGTCTTTCGGCAACCTTCTCGAAATGTGAGAAGTACTTGTCTACTTCCTTGTCTTGAAACCGAGGTACCAATCTAATATGCTTACTTGGGTCAAATTGTTTGCTTTGGGACAAAGTCCCCAATTCTGTTACGTACGACCAATTCACAAGGTTAAACCTTTAGACTGAAGAACTCACAAATTCTTGCTGATTTAGATGGAAAGTTGAATCATTTAAACCCACAACAGCAAAATGACATGCGTTCTGTGATAAATGAGTACAAACATTTGTTTCCTGATGTTCCTGGTAGAACTGATGTAATGTTTCATAGCGTAGATGTAGGGTCCACACTACCTATTAAACAGCATCCTTACAGGTGTGGCCCAGTGAAACAGTCTCATTTTAACGAGGAAATTAAGTACATGCTAGAAAATGATATAATTGAAAAAAGTTCAAGTTCATGGAGTTCACCGTGTATTATAGTGCCTAAACCAGATGGAACATTCCGTTTTTGTACAGACTTTAGAAAAGTCAACTCTGTAACTAAGTCTGATACTTACCCACTTCCTAGAATAGAAGACTGTATCGATAGGCTCGGAAAAGCTAAGTTTGTTAGTACATACGACCTATTGAAAGGTTACTGGCAAGTTCCACTTACTCCACAGTCTAGAGAAATATCAGCCTTTGTTACTCCACAAGGATTGTATCAGTATAAAGTACTTCCATTTGGCATGAAAAATGCCCCAGCAACATTCCAACGTATGATGAACCATTTAATATCAGATCTAGGTAATACAGATGTGTACATAGATGATATTATTGTATACAGTGAATCTTGGCAAGAACACTTGGACAGTACCTATGCGTTGTACAATAGACTCACTGAGGCTAAACTTACTGTTAATCTGTCAAAGAGTCAAATTGGCAAGGCCAAAGTTAAATTTCTTGGTCATGTAATTGGTCAGGGAGAAGTTTCACCAGTGAGTGCGAAAATCGATTCGATAACAAATTTCCCTCAGCCAAAAACCAAAAAAGAACTGATGCGATTTTTGGGCATGGCGGGTTACTACCGCAAGTTTTGTCGAAATTTTTCCGATGTGGTTGCCCCGCTCACCAATCTGCTTAAAAAAAAGCGCTAAATTCACTTGGACTGAGGAATGTACTCAGTGTTTTGAGAGGGTAAAAGCCATGCTTACAAGCGCACCAGTTCTTGCTGCTCCTGACTTCGCTAGACCGTTTAAACTTGCGACTGATGCTAGTGATGTAGGAGTGGGATCAGTGTTGTTACAAGAAGATGACCAGAATGTGGATCACCCTGTTTGTTACTTTTCCAAGAAACTTAACCGTCACCAACAGAATTATTCCACAGTCGAAAAAGAGGCATTGGCTCTACTTCTTGCATTACAACACTTTGAGGTTTATCTTGAAGCAGCAGCACGACCTATTGTAGTGTACACAGATCATAACCCACTTGTGTTTGTTCAAAAAATGAAAAACACAAATCAGAGGTTGTTAAGATGGAGTCTTGCGCTCCAAGAATTTGATGTTGACATTCGCCATATCAAGGGCAAAGACAACTTAATTGCCGATGCGTTGTCAAGGTGTGTTTAAATCAATGTGTGCTTCTCAATAGGACTCAAGTTTGATTTAATCAAATAGTTGTTGTAATTTTACTGTTTGAATATTTTAAGAACAATATTACAGCAGAACATATTTTGATTGTGTAGCATGATGATTTATTCAATTTTGCTAAGGATTAAGTCAGGTATGGTGACTTAACTTATATTTATATTATTGTGTGAGATTTAATTTAGTAATGTTCACATTATGATAATTGAGAATTATTTCAAGCGCCACGTCTTGTTATAAAAAATTAAAGTTTTGTGCAAGTTTTCCCCTTGATCAAACCTTTTAAGGGGGGAAGTGTTATATAGTCACAGTTGGTACATTTAAACTTATAGCCAGTGTGTGTGTTTGCTGAACCGTATCTTCCTTTCTTTACTGTGCTTTAATAACGGCGCACTTATTTCCTTTCAAGACGTGGTCATGCTTGAGAAATTATGCGGTATAAAAGGTAACGCATGCCATAGCCGCAGCCTCTTTCGATTCTGGGAAGCTCGGGACGGGATGCTGACCTGTACAAACCCCGGGGATGTGATGTTCACTACTTCTACCGTGGGGTCTTACGGAGCTACTGCCTGGACGAGAATTCTTTGGGCGTGGTACTGAGGGTCTTGGACTACCTTAACTGTGACCATTCTACCGTACTACCGAAGGCTACCTACCGGTGGTGAGCGCCGGACTCCCCGTTCCCGAGCACTCCTGGGTCGATTGAGCACTAAAATTGGTATTCCTTTAAATATTCTAATTTAATTAATAGTCGGCCAAATTCTTACTTGGTTATACTGATTCAGTTCCGTTACGAATTATGCCTTGAATTTTGATCACCCTTTGTAAGCTTTGATTTTGTAAATAAATTACTTAATTTATTGTTACAATACACAGAATGTTTCAACCTTTGCCTTTGTCAGTTGCTGGTTTTCCCTTTCTTTAATCATTGTGGTAATTCCATTGTTGTATTAGTCTGCCGTGCGTACCGACTTATGGGGTTTAACCTTGTGAATTGGTCGTACGTAACAGTATGTAACGTACCTTCATCAATTATTAGAGGAACAAAGTTCTCAATCTGCCAGATACTGAGCCCTTCATCACTGCCGATGTCTTCATGGAAGAAATCACTGTAGTCTAGCTGAGGTTTCTCCAATGCATCTAGCCAACTCTTAGGCCTAGTGTAAAGGACCAATTAGAAGTGTCAATTTCTACTTCGGGTTTCTTTCCCTGCCTTGCACCTTGGTTCGAATCCCACCACGGACCAGAGCCTTGCATGTGGATTGGGTTTTCAGTCCCTACCTGATTGCGTTGGTTTTCCCCCATTGGGGGTTTTCCGGCCACTTTAACAAAAAAATTATAATAAATTCTGTATCCTTTTTTATCCTGTTATTAGCGCTAATTGCGCTGTTAGATGTTCATAAAATAGTATCAGTAAATAACAGACACTCTGTACACAAATAATCATCTTCAAGAAGTAATAACTGTAATAATAACTGTAATCTAATCGCTGATTATTTATAAAACTTTTAAAAACTAGAAACTGTTATTTTGTACCTTTGTTTGCTAGCTCGAACAGTTTGTTGTCATGGATTTCCTTTGTTGTTTGTGTCAAGTCTCAATTTTAAATTCATTCAAAAAAGTCTCATCTTCAATAAGTTGATTATAAAACTAATAACTGTAATCCAACAACTGGTTCTTTTACAACAACTTCTAAAAACTACAAACTTTAATTGTGTATCTTTGTTGTTTGCAACCGTTTGTTGCCCTGGATTTTCTTTGTTGTTTTTTCAACACTTAATCAATTTTCACTGTGGGAGGCATGCGTTTGTGTCAGGAGCCTTTCCTTGAGGAGCTTCGGACAATGAGTCTGACTTGGGCAATGCCAAAATCCAAACTCAATGTATAATAAAAATGTTATATTTTTATTTTATTTTATTTTATTTCATACAACATCCAACAGAGCAAGCGCCAATTAAAAGGACGGACAAAAGATTTAATAAAATTAATATTCTTGATTGATAATGCACACAGGGGCCAATTTCATAGAGATAAACAATTATGCTGAGCAATTTTTTCTGTTAAGCAGAAATTAGCAGGGAACCAGTCGCAACTAATACACATTACATAGAGTTTCGGCTGGTACCCTGTTCTGCTAAGCAATTTATTTCAATGCTAAGCACATTTTTAAGAAAGATGGATGATAAATGTGAATACTTACTTGACTTCTTCTTGTTCATCTGTTCCTGCGGTCTTCCCTTCATTCTTATCTTTGGCTAAATCACTCATGCCCTGAATAAACAATAAACAAAAGGAATACCAGTGATGTTTGAAGCTCTGCATGGTGTGGGTAATAGGAAGTAACTATTAGAGTAAACTTGTGTTGGCTCTGAAAAGAGCTGCTGGTCGCAACGTTTCAAAGCGTATACTCTGATTGTCTCCATTCTGCTTTCCCAGAAACCTTGGCGTAATCCCTGGCTATACGGTAGTTACAGGTTGAATGGCTTCTGACTGGCACCCCGAACAAAGATACATGTATTGACAAAAAAGGGAGACCACCAACATTAGGGCTAGATAGCTTAGTTGGTCGAGCGCCAGCCCGTTAAACTGGAGGTCGTTGGTTCAAATCTCGCTTTTGTAAATTTTTCTTTGTTCAACCCAAAATTTAACGAAAAAACAAATACATTTGGTGAGGGCCTCACACTCTAATCTTCCGAGTCCACAGGTTTGAATGTTGATTCTTTTCATACTGTTGAAAGATTCTTTGGCCACAGAAGAATTTGTATCAACAATAGAGTCACTGTGGATTGTTAACCCTTAGCGCCCACAAGCGGCTTGTACCATAATGCCCATAGCGGCCGCAAACGGCCGCAAAGTTAAAGAGGTCATAGTAAAGGTCATGGCCACATATGAAATTTTCCGATGTAGTATGTTGACATAGTACCCCAATTTTTAAACATGAAACTAACTTTTCTCTTTCAATTTATTTTTGTTGACATTTTTACTGGCAAAATGTCAGTAAAGAAACTAAAAATATTAGCAATGTCTGGGAGTTTTGTGATGACTATGCGGAAATGACTGGTCTCTAAATGGTTCAACAAGTTACCTTTAGGACTTTGGCTTGTCCCTCTTGGTCTTTGGATTGTGTTAAGCTCTCCTGTCTGCGACGTCTAAGCCTGAGCTTACGAGCTAATGGATCCTTAGAAGCTGGTAACAACAACAACAAACGGATTATGTTTAATCTGGGTTTTTAAAGGGTCTGTATACGTTTGGCAATCACTCTTAAAATTAATGGCAATAAAAACTTACTTGGTTATAAGTACAGCAGCTTTTGATGGTATAAAGCATTTTGAGAATCATTTCACTTCGAAGTAATGTGGTTATGGAAAAAGATATCAGGCTTTATGCCCCAAAATTTGAATCTGAGAAGCGTTTCTGTCAGAAACGTTTCTCAGATTGTGTATTCCTATAGAGATTATTCTTCCTGTGTGGACATATATTCGCTCCGGTTTTTCGGCAATATCTCAAAAACGTGACCACCTTTTGAAATGAAATTTTCACAAGTTAGTTTTATTGTATATATCTACATTTATATAGGATTAAAACAGTTGAACGCTTCCAAACACCAAAGGTTTACTTTGCCTTTAAGCACATTGAGGCTTATTTTGACACTATTATAATCAAAATGCTTTACACACATCGATGTAACGGTAAAAACTTAATAACATTTCAAGGCTTTACTTTGTGTAAAATGGAAGGAAAACAAACACAGCAAGAGGAGAGAGGCAGATGGACCTACATGGTGAGCCACCCCCCGGGGTTGGAGGTAAAGCTCCGACGAGTCTCAGCTGATGACTCAATGAGAAGTCAATATTGTAGAACTCAGCTCCACTACCCTTCTGCATAGCGCGTGGTTTGGGTGGCATCACCAGGTTAGGGTTATCTCTCACGTCCAGGACCTACAACAAATAATAATTATAGTTGAGTACATTATTAATGAGCCATGCCTGTCATAAATGACACAATTGGTGTTGGTTAATTGGGCAAAAGTTGTTCAGAATAGAATTGTAAGAAACCACAAGGGAAACTGTACCAACTGAGCTATCTAGCCCTAATCTTGACGATCTCCCTATTTTGTCGCTATCTTTACGGGGTGCCAGTCTGAAGCCATATAACATGTAACTGCTTTATAGCCAGGAATCACACCCAAGTTTATGATACAACCTGGGAACGACTTTTTGTTTCAAATATCAAGTGATAAACCACAAGGGAAACTGACTGGGTAATTCTTAAAACAATTTTGGGTTGAATATACTTTTCAACGTGAACCTTGAATATTGCTTCAGGTGGAAAATCGTATTCAGAGACACCAGGGCAAAATTTCATAATGCTGCTTACTTGCAAAATATTGCTGAACGATTTTCTGCTACACAAAAATAAGCAGGAAACCAGTCACAAATGGTACATAAAGACATACAATTTTGGCTGGTAACCTTTCTCTGGTTAGCACAATTGTTTTATGATTTGCTCATTTTCTGGTGCTTTTTTAAAGCAGCTATATGGAATTGAGTCCAGGAAGAATCCATTGGTGGTATTACTTACCTCAAGATCTGTGATCAGATGGATGGCTTCTGGGAGGGTCAGGAGTCTATTCTTGGTCAGAATTAACTTCTTGATCTTAGGACATCTGAAAGAAGCAACAATCAATATCATTAAATATTGGAAGGTGGATCCATAAACTTACACAGTACATACATATTTACAGATTACTTCTGTGCGTGCGAATTGTGTGCTGACACATGGATTGCGGCCGACGCACATAAGGGAGGATAACCAGAGTGACTAACCTACACAACCCTTCAGGGATAGACTCCAGATTGTTATTTGCAGCAACAAACTGTTCCAGACTAATCATCTTGCCAATGCCGATCGGTATTCCATCAAAGTCAATCTGGTTGCTGCTGATGTACAACCGCTTCAGGCTGATCAACTTGCAAAGAGCGGCTGGTAAAGAGGTTAGCTTGTTACGGCCCAAGTTCAATGTCTGAAGATTCACCCATGTGTCTGTGAACAGGAAATAGAAAGTCATATCAAAATGGTTTGACTATTAACCACTTAACAAAAAATTGTCTCTGAGCAGTATTATATTTCAGAACTTTTCGGAGCTTCTGGAGTAATCATTTTCCTATGAGAATATCACTGTCATAATGAAACCCTGACATAACAAAGGAAAGATAAAGACTCTCACATTCATAATAAGCACCGAGGTTTGTTGTTCTCTTTTGAGAAAATATGAGTATGCGGTCACCGTCAATAGTAAAACCTCGGCCGTAAGCCACAGCAGATAGTCTGCCATGGTTTACTGGTAGACTTTACCTCCCATTACAATGATAAACAATGGTGGCAGATCGCTGTGAGCCTTTCAGCGAGTACAAACATGTCTATTATAGAGATACTGTCCGATGGAAATCCCCTCAAAAAATTGACATCAAAATCTGTTATCCCACTACCTGTCCTGGATCAATTTAGACAAGACTCTTATTCAATTGAAAAACCCCTAAACTTGTCTGGTCATGACCTTACTGGCCCGATGCTAAAATCACTGGCCAGCAGTCCAGTGTTAATTACAAGCCCTTTGATAAAACAACCACAGCATCTTGAGGCACTCACCCATAGTCACATCCATCTCAGTGATGCAGTTACTACTCAGGTTCAACCTTTTGAGTGAGCTGAGTTTGTACAGGCCCTCTGGAACTTTACTAATTTCATTGTAAGATAAGTCTACATCGCTGAGGTTGGTCAGCATGTCAAGCTGGGGCGGGATGTTGTTCAGATTGCGCTGGGTGTTGCGTAGGTGAAGCATCTGGAGTTGTGTCAACGAAGTGAGTTGCCTGAGGAATAGAACAATAAGTGAGTCAATAAAAACAAAGCACAACTGCAAGGAGACAATGAGATTTTGAAAATGTTCAATTTCAAATTTCTTTCAAACCTGCAATTTTGAAAGTAGGGTCATAGGTCATAGATTGGTAAATACTCCAAAATTTAATGACCATAAAACTGATTGAGAAGCACTGTGGCTGTTCATAAAGCTATTTTGAGAAAGAATTCTCTTTGTAGTAATTTGGTTTGAATATTTTTCAACCCCAAAAACATTTGAATCTGAGAAATGATTTATGTACGAAAGGTTTCACAGATTTCTGAGAGTTGGTGTCCGTTCGCGAATGCTGCAGCCAGAGATGCGGTTGGTACCCGCTGTCGCCTTGCTTAACGCAGATGGATTTGAAGTTCTTGTGAAAATACTGTGACAGTTTTTTGCCATTTTGTCAGCAAGTAGACACTGTATTCCGCTGAAACTTTCATGAGTGACTTTCATTGTATATTTCTTACGTTGACAAAAACTAATCTATGACCTTACTTATAAAACGACAGTCAAAATTTGCTCAAGACACCACCCCCCCCGTCCTGTTAATTATTTCGCCACATAAACCCCAACTTCCTAAGTAATTTACAAGGATCTTTCCTCATTTTTACTAAATCCAACACAATATGGTACCTCAACATCAAAACGTCTGGACTCTGATTTATGGTGGTATGCCTGATCCCATGTAAAGCAGAATCAGTTTACTAATGCAGTCCTCAGTGCAACAGAATCAAACAAAATTGAAGTTGGATTTTGATGGGTTGGGTTAAGAAATGCTTGTGACAGCCCAAGAGTCCCCAAATCAGGCAATGGGTTATGGTTTGATTAATCCAATACTGTACATTCTAGCTGGATGCCACATGGAACCATGAGAAAGATTAACAAATCATGAATATTCATGGTTTATCCACATAGAAATGCCCTTAAGGGTTAAAGGGCAGAGCAGAGTTATTGAATAATTCATGAACAAACTCACCTGAGCTGGGCATGAAGGAGTGGGTTGTTATTCAAAATCAATGTCTGCAGGTTACCAAGTCGTCTCATTTGTGGTGGTAATGAATCTACGGGAAACAAAATAATATTACATTTCACCAAAATATGATATTTTGAAAGTAAAAAATAGTTAATGGCCTGATGTTTCGATTCTAGCAAAGTCTTTCTCAAAGGCTAAAATTTAGCCTCATTTGGCCTTCGAGAAAGACTCTGCTAGGGTCGAAACGTCAGGCCATTAACTATTTTTGCATTTTTACCATAGGTCCTATTTTCTCATATTTAGAAAGGGGTAAAAATTTGGCAAATCTGGTCACTCGTCTTACAAAAATGATCGAAATAGGATATGTGCTGAATTCTTATGAAACTTGCTTCATAAACCCTCCGGTCTGTGACCGTCGGGAGGATGGAGGGTTATGGGTATCGTAACTACAATGGACAGATGAAAATAACTAACAAGGTTCTACTTAATTGGATTCCATTCCGATTGCAAAACTTCAGACATGTTTGGGAGAGCTTTGGTGTTTACTCACCAAGTTTATTGTCACTTATGTTCAAGTAGATGAGATCAGTCAGATTGATGAACAGTTGATGGGGAATGCTGGTGATGCTGTTAAAAAAGTAACAAAGCAATTTAAATAATTACATTTATGCATCTTCTTTCTTTTTATCCTTTAACTTGTTAAGGGCTAGATAGCTTAGTTGGTGGAGTGTTGGCACGTAAATTTTAAGGTCACAGGTTCAAGTCCCACACAAAGAAAAATTCACTAGAGCGGGATGTGAACCTGCGACCTCCGGATTAACGTGCAGGCGCTCTACCAACTGAGATATCTAGCCCTATTTGGCAGTCTCCCTATTTTGTCAATATCTTTGTTCGGGGTGCCAGTCAGAAGCCATTTAACCTGTTTATTACTTGCGGACAATTTTTGTCAATTTATATTTCAAATCTTTTCTGTTAAAAGCTGTGGATTTCAACTTCTGAACATTCCATGGATGGATGCAGTTTGGGGCACTTTGTTGTTTTTTTAACCAAAATGAACCTCAAAGTTGTTTTCATCTCTTCAGCTCTTGAGCATTATGCTCGCTGACTGGCAAATCACGGTGTCCAACAATAGATAGGTTGCAATATGACGTAAATCGGCCATCTTTACGGGCAATTTGGAACACACAGTCTTGCGTTACGCGTGAGAACGGCGTGCAGCACGCGCACATTTCACAAAACTCATTGCGTGATTGGTTAGCAAACGACGCGGCTGCGTTAATAATTTGAGCGCTTGACGCGCCTGCAAGCCAAAATGCGATTTGCCCGTAAAGATGGCGTCTACTGGGAACTATCTATAGTGCATTAATTATCAACGTCTATGCAAACACACACATAAAAGTCTTAAGAGAAAGCAGCGCTTACAATTTGCTGAGTTTTTAAAACAATAAAAGCTGGATTATTTCAGGAAAATGACAGAATTGGAGAAGTATATTTTGTGTTCCAACCCAGGCGCCATAAAATGTATTTGGCGATGGAATGTTTATTAAGTGAAATTTGTTTCTTTACTGATAAGATTAAAACTACAGCAAGCTGAAAATTGTCTGATCTATGCCAGCCAGACCCTTCCCAACTACGACTCTGTAGCTTTGTACACAGAGGAAGATGGCTAAGCAAGGATCTAATTACTGTATAAATACATCCCATCTATGATAAATTGAAAACAGGTTTTGGTTCCTGTTTTAGTTTGACATTCTGAACACAGATTGACTTACTTATTGTGGTTAAGGTTCAACACAAGTAAAGATTTAGCTCTCTCCAACTCCTCCGGCGTTGCCGACAATTGATTGTAACTGAAGTCCTAGTTGACATGTCAAGAAATAAATCACAGTCAAATATATTATCTACATGTAAATGCCCATGTGTACATTATAACTTTGACCATAATGCTTCCAAATTTAAGCCCTTTGTGGGGCAAGTAAATGTAGTTTGCCCCTTGAAATGTTATGTTCTCAAAGAAATTTTGACATTCAAGAATCCAAGTATCTTTTTCTCATGGAACATAAGCCTGAACATCTGACGTCACACTTCGAGGCTTGTGAATAACGCCAGATACCAGCCTTGAGCGGCTGGCGGGATCCCTTGCATTAATTTCATACGGAGATTCGTAGTCAATTCACACGTACACGTACATACATACATCCAACAACACTAAATGATGTAAACTTTATGCACACGCTGCATGCAGACGACCAATCACCTCAGACCAATCATAACCCAGATATGGAAAGCTTACGTCACAGCACGTTTATCCAATGAAATCATTGTATCCAATAAAGTCATTGGGCCTGTAAAACCAGTGCCTGTCTTTATCCCTGCGGATAAAGACAGGGGACCAGTCTAATGGAATATAGCCTTGCCCTTACAAACATGAGCAGGCACTAGGTTGCAGCAGACAAACAAGCTACTCAATTTTTTCTGAATACCAGCATGAAGTGGTTAAGTCTGTTGACACCTTGCATGCCAGTGTGTTTTAAATTCAGTGTTCTCCCTTAACAGTGGTCCGCTGGCCAAATACTAGTTAAAACACCTCAGGACCAGTCGGAATTCTCTCCAACTGGTCCTGCTGGCTAGTTCAGTGTTAAAAACATCTCTTATTCATTTGAAAGATCTAGTGAAAAAGCCGACGGACTATTAAAATGACCAGCTAACTGGTCCTGTTGGCCACTCAGTAAAATAAGTTAAGGGCTAACCCTGTATTTGCTAAGAGAGTCTGGCAACTGTAACTTGTAAATGGGTTTTAAGGCATTGCATGGTGAGGTATAAATGTATGTTCAGTTTGAGGTAACACCATATGTATATCTACTTTGCTGTGTAGATTTGTAAATCGTAAAAGCCTACAAACTATGGTCCTCAGGACAGACTCACCACGACTGTGATGTCATCCAAACCAAAGATGTCATTAGGTATCCCCGAGTTGCGTATCTTGTTGTGTCTGACGTTGATGGTGCGTAAACATTGCAGGGTTGGAAGGTCACCGTGAATCTGGATCAACTTATTTCGTGCCATGTGAAGATGTTCCTAACATATCATGAGAAAAATATATATTATAACAGGAATATGCTTTTAAAGGGAAGGTAGTCACTCTTAAAATTAATGGCAATAAAAACTTAAGAAGTTAGAAGTACAGCAGCATTCAATAGTATAAAAAGCATGTTGAGAATCATTTTACTTTAAAGTAATGTGGTTATGGAAAAAGATATCAGTTTTCATTGTGTATTCCAACTTTCGTTTATTCTTCCTGCGTGGACATAGTTCGCTCTGGACTTTCGGCGACATCTCAAAAACGCAACCACCTTTTGAAATGAAATTTTCACAGGTTAGTTTTATAGTATACATCTAAATTTATATAGGATTAAAACAATCGAACGGTTCCAAAAACCAAAGGTATACTTTGCCTTTAAATATAGGCATTTATTAGACATTTTTAAACATCAAAGTGCCTTACACTGTTACTAACCCTGTTAGCTGGGCCTGAAGCATTCCTGAAACAACCTAAACTCCTTTGGAGTATGCAGCACCATCGGCCAAATAGGCAAACAGGTTGCTAAACATTCAAATCAACAAGCTCTACCCTCCCATTTACTACTGGGTATTGAGAACCAATTATAATGATGTGTCATGCTCAAGGACACAAGTGTCACCAGCAGGATTCGAACCCACAATCCTATCAACTCAGCCATTAGAATTTAAGTCTGATTATAAAAGGTGTAATTAATTTCGGGTTGAACAAAGACAAATTTACTGGAGCAGGACTTGAACCAGCAACCTCCAATTTAATGTGCTGCACCCACTAACTGAGCTATCTAGCCCTACTGTTGGCAGTCTCCCTATTTTGTAAGTATCTTTGTTCCGGGTACCAGTCAGGAGCCATTCAACCTGTAACTGCCGTATAGCCAGGGATCACACCCAAGTATACGATACAACCTGGGAAGTGGCAGCAGAGGGATCACTTTATAGGGGATGTGACTTTATATTTCAAATATCAACTTACAAACCACAAGGGATACTAATTTTTAAATTAATTTTTGTGTTAGACAAAGAAAAGTTTACTAGAGCGGGAATTGAACCTGCAACCTCAATGTATTTAGCTCAATGGGAGGTAAGTCCAAGTGATCCGAGATACCGAACACACCATGGCAAATGGTATAATGTGTGAAAACAACAAAATAGCAGTTTATATTTTGTAACACATTTTATACATACCAGTTTGGACAGCTGAGAAAGCTCATCCGGAAGCATCTCCAATTTAGTCTTATTGAGACGCAACCAGCGTAGACTGGACATGTCTCCCACATCTTCAGGAAAGAGATCTGCCTGTGAAGTGAAAACAAAAGTAACAAATCTTTAAATGTTGAAAACTCTTCAAAGAGATTATACCACCACAAAATATAAAACTTTATAACAAATGTCGTTAAAAACAAAATGTAACATCGAATCTTGTGATGAAAACATGTCAAAAACAGCCAAATTCAATTTTTGAGATAATTTTTAATTCTCATGTTTTTATTATAAACGGTTCTTTAACCAACGTGCAAAATGAGAAAGAGAGAGGTGGGTAAAACCCTAACTAAGTCAAGTGTCTTTATTTATTCAACATTAAGTCAACAATAACTGGTTAACAGGCTGGTTGCATTGATTGTAAGTAGCCCTGCTGGACGATATCGTAAATTTTGACTGGCGATATATCGTAGAGTAAATATCGCCGATATGTCGATATATCGTGAACAATTTTCGAACGTGGAAAAACGGTTTTACCGCAGGGAGGACATGAGCAATAAAATATGGATAAACCACTGGATAAAGTCACTTAATTAATATCCATATTCCATGAAAACAGAACGTCTTACATTTTTGTGTGCTTTTTATCTCTGGTTCCGACACAATTAATTCATGGTTTCTACCTCCACGATTGAACAAAGCGATCTCTAAAAATTTGTGAATGTATATTAGTATTTAATATAAAAATAATAAGTGTGTTGGGAAAGTTTTAGTTTAATAGTTGTGCAGTCTGGCAGTACAAAGGAAACTGAAGTTATTGCTGGCTGAAGACCAGAAATTTTTTATCTATCAATGACCATTTTGAAAAATCATACAGCGTTACGGAGGCCCAAAATGTTAGACCCCCTTTAATATATCCTCCCCTGTCCGGTTTTCGATGTAGTATGCCTTTTTCTTTGAATTGAAAAAAAATAAAAATATTCCATAATCAACTGATGCCTTAATTACCTTCCTTTGTTTATAAGAAATATGCAAACATATATTAAAACGTGATGGACATTGAAACTTTCACACCACGCACCGATCTTCGATGACTTCAATAGCGTCCCATTTGTTTTGAGTTTGACCTGTTTTCGATGCAAACAAGAAAGTATGGTGTCCGGGTGAAGCCATACGTGGAAGAAACATCTGCAGTGACTACAAGTGTTCTGTGAGACTTAGTGTATGACTCTATAGCCAGCAGTTTTCTTCATTTTATTCAACATATTTTTTATTTAGTTTTAAAAATAACCATGGTATTTTTCAAAAAAAAATAAATAAAAAAATGTAAATAATTCTTGGCTTTGAAATCTTATTTTTATTTAGTTTTGTGTCTTTTTATGTTTCTTAACATTTATAATAAAGCATATAAATAAACAGTGATAATCGAATCACAAAGCTGATGTTTAAATTTTAATATTAATAAAAAAAATTATAGAGTGTTACAAAAAAAAATTATCCAGACTATTAGAAAATGATATAAGGCACGTGGTTTCTTTAAGCCTCTGTATTTTTTTCCCCAGAATGCTCAGCAGAATGTTCAGTCACATGATTTGATCATCGTGAATTGTGAATTGAAAAAGTGTTTGATGAAACTTTTTCGGTGGGAATTTTTTTTGTTATGGCCCCGACAGTATGACATATTTTTGTACCTTGCAGAAATGCCTAAAATACCACAACTTTTTGCATTTACAAGTGCAACTAACCAGCGGAGCCTTACATGTTTCTAAGTTTTGGTCAAATGAGAGGAGACTCTTTGCTTGGCAAGTCAAACCACAAAAATTGTATCTAGGGACTGTTTACATCGCGTGCAGAGAGGTAAAAGATTTGCCTCGATTTCAGGGACGCCCTGAATATAGGGCGTCCTACGATATAGTACTAAAGGCTCACGGGACGGGGGAGCCTTAGTTTCTAGAACTAGAAGTAAAAACCGCCAACCCATTCATCGTGGTCGTAGACGTAGGGGATACGATCGAATGATCATATCAATTATACGACCACGATGAATGGGTTGGCGGTTTTTACTTTGGAACCAGGTTTTCTGAATGGTTAATTCCACACACACACAAAATAAAGAAGGGTAACTAAAAATACAATAAAAATAGTAACTCAAAATCTCTCTCTCCTCATTAAATCCTCGTTATTTAGGTAACTTTTAATCTCCTTATATTGTGTAAATAATATAATAACGAACTATTATTAATTAAATCACTTTCAGATAGTAGAATAAACTTACTGTAAAGTTATTACGACTCAAATCAACTCCCCGAACGAACGGCAACACTCCAGTGGCCGCCATGTTGTAAATATATTGCTCTGAGGGGCGGGGGCGGGGCTTTTTGGGATGATGCTGTAGATGAAATTACCCATTAATTGTTCAAGAAATGGTACAAATCAAAATAAGCTTACACTGTCAAAGAATGTAATGTAATATTTTTATCAATCTTTAAATATGAGATTGATATTTAATACAATTACAATACAAGGAGGAAGGAACAGAACTGTGCCCCCCCCTTTCGAAATTAACATTTCGCAAGAGGGCGTGAAGTTATTTTTAGACATCGCGATACTCACCGGGAATTCCCGATGATCGCGTGACTCAGTTAATAGTACAGAGGTGTATTGACACGTCTGCCTTTAAATTCATGTTCTGTTTAGCAGTTTTTGTCAAGGAGTACAATTTGTGATACTCACACAAACATTCTACAATATCGGACGTGCGTGAACAATTGGGTAAGTAATGCAGTCAACTATTTTGTATAAAGATAATCTAGCCTCATGCCAGTGCCAACCCACTTCGTACACTTGTGCACGATCGGGGGAAGGTGGGGGGGGGGGGGGGGGGGGGGGGGTTGGATAGGGGAAGAATTATATCAACTTTAGCCGCATAAATAAATGCCACTCAAGTTTGAGGAGTCCAGTTGGTGCCATTATTATAGGGGTTAACCAACTATCTGTAATTTTATTATCTACTTTGTTTCACATGGCAGTCAGTGGCAATAATATGTATTATTTTACTGAAATACAAATACTAAATAGCCATGTTTTTTGTTTATAAATGCTGTTGTCAGTACACTTGACTTACTGCACTTGACACTTGAGTAACAGTACACTTCAGTGACATTTGCTAACTTAAAATTAATCTGAGTGCTATGAAGTGATGTTCATAATCATACCTCAATGATGGATCACAATAATTAAGTTTTAAATGGTATGGGATTGGGAGTTGACTGCTATTCTTCCATGATGGCATGTAAATATTCATTTTGGAGATGATATATATTAATTGCTGTACTTTGGTTTTAAATACAGGAAGTGACTGAGTAACAATGGCATCAGGAGGCAAAAGGCAGGGTGACAAAGGATCAGGCTCATGGCTTTTGACAGGCTTGAGTATTGGTGTTGGTGCAGCTGCAGCTGCCCTTGCCACCTATGCTGCTGTCAAGGTAGCACAACAGGAAGAAAAAGCGAAAGAAACTCCAATGAGAAGGAGATGTAGTGGTGACTCGTTTGAAGATGAAGGAGGAAGACAAGAATACCCATCTTCATCCTCAACTGCGCAGTTCCCAAGAGAAGAATCAAATCCTACTCCTAGAGGATCATCAAAACCAAAGAAGAAGCCATCTGGATCCTTGACAGATGAGCTGCAGGAATACTTCAACACAAACATCGACGTTCCTTCAGACAAGAGCACAAGAAGGGTCATCCAAAACCTTGTTGAGGACACAAGGCATCGTCTGAGTAAACATCTAGTCAAGAATCAGCGAAGACTTGTTAAAGGTGACCTTAAACCAGCAGCCTTTGACAAGATGGTCCTGAAGCAAGGGGAAGAGTTCGGGATGATGCTTCCAATAGCCTTTGATCCCAAGATGTGGGAGTTTATTGATGCTTCTGATACAGTCCTGGATATGCCAGGCTACTTTTGCGTGAGGCGCAACAACATTGATTTCTTCAGCATCGGGACGAGTCCGTGGGATCGCTTCCTTATTGGCAGCTACCTATGCCCAGAGCTTCTGCAGGATTTCCTGAGGAAAATCATTGATCAGATAATCCAAGAAGGAAAAGTGTTTGACTTTTATTGTAATGTCAAACGAAATGCAGGAGGAGTTGAATTGAGCGTTGAGAATCCTGTTAGAGGCTTTGGGAATACAGGTATGCTCCGCATCAAGATTATCCCTTACATGAGCATGACAAAAAACAACAAGATAATCACGCTCATCGCCCAGTCTGTCATCCCTTCTCATAAGTCGGCGGCAGTGTCCACAGAGAGCACCAACCCCAATGAAAACCTCTGGCTGCAGTCCTTTGAAGTGAAGGCCGTGTGTGAAATGGAAAGCTTGGATTTAGATGGAGGCTGCCGCTGGAAGTGTCTGGCAATTCTAGATGCTCTTGGATCTACTCATCAACCACTGAGAATGTTATCCCGCTACCAAATGATCACAATCCTCCTGAAGACGTGTCAAGAAGAAACCGAGTGGGCTGAAGAGATGCTCGCAGAGAGGGTCTTGGATCTTTTGAAGGCTGTTGAGGAACATTTTTCCGCTGGAGTACTGATGGACTATTTCAATAACAAGCTAGACTTGTTCACTCACATCTCACCAGTGAAGATATCTGAGTCCCAGAAGTGGTTGGCTTATGTCTTGGAGTCTAAAGATAGAATCTCAGACTTGCTGTATTAAAAGACAACAGACATTTTTGAGGTTTTTGTGTATAATTCAGTGTTCTCCAACTTTGAAAGGGGGGGGGGGGGGCTCGGCGAATGCAAAGCCTTTATGGGGCCTGCCTAAGGGCCCGGAAAATCGTTGATTGTACATGCTCTGTGGTCATGGTGATGCACTCTGATGGCCACTTCCTCCTAACTTTCTTGATCAAAGGTTTTAAAGATTGCATTTGAACTCTGAAATGTATGGACTTGAAAAACAGTGAGGGAAAATATGTCAGACAGATTTTAATCCTTGGCGGCAACTTCTTAAGTGTGGAGGTATGCCAAGTTTTGTTCACATGTTGGAGAACTCTGTGTAATGTGCCCCAGCAAAACATCTGAAGGCCATCTTCTATCTTTTGCGATATAAAAATAAACATGCAGTAAAATCTGTCATACGTAATTATTTTTAAATAGTTTAATAAAAACTACATAACACGCATATTGCAAAAAAGCTTATTTACATAAAGTATGCTATAGAATTTATTTTAAAGTTATTTCAAATAAAACAAAAAATAGAAAAAACAAAAATGTTTGATTGTTTAAAGTATCAGCCCCCGATTTAGGAAAATTTGCCCAAATTCCTTGACAAAGCATGTAAATTAGCTGGTCTTTTTGTTTGATAAATGTGACCGTCTGATTTGATTTTAAAGATTCACATATTGGGTGTATGGTGTGTTTATTGAAGAACAAAACATGGTGTTCTCTTTTGAAAGCCAAGATGTAATCATACTTGAAACATCAATCTTATGATTCTGGGCAATTGAGCAGAATTTTCCTACACTGCAAAAACTTGGGTGTAAAAATTGACACCACTGGTGTTGAAACATATAGATACCCAATAGATAATCAAAATGAACATGGGTGTTAAAATAACACAAATTTAATTGTTTTGGCATAAATTAGTGTTATGTTTACACCCTGTGGTGTAATTTTGATTCTTTTTTGGGTATTTACATGTGTCAATACCCATGGTGTCAATTTTAGCACCACGTTTTTTGCATGCTTACTCACTCTAGTTATTTTTATTTACAAACAATTTAATTGGAAAAGGTAGTGTACAGAATGCAATATAATTATTAGGCCTATTCATTTTGCTGTTGTTTGTGACTCATTTAAAAATTGAAATAAAAAAATTGTAAATAATCTTCCAAAGGCTATTTAAGATTCAGGTATAAAATCCTGCTATTAATGTTGTATTCACTCTGTTTCACATTTCACTTAACAGTTTCAAAGAAAATTTAAATATTGATAATGCTTATGAGATAGCTTGGCTTACTAACAAACCGAAGATGATAGTTTGTTGATTTATCTTGAAATCCCCCATTTATCTTTTCTTTGTTTTTTGTTGATGTTGATAAATTCTAAGTGCTATTGTGGCATTATCCATAGAGTTTTCCATTTTCCGGAGGCGATAATTTATTTGTTTGATGTGCAATTATAATCCCGTTTACAAAATAATTGTAAAAATACAAACATAGAAACATACAAATATGCATTTTGGTGCACTATTTCGATTTAGTCACCACTAACAGTCACCATTAGGTATCTATGAATTTTGTCACAAAGTCCGATTTCGCAAAGACTTGAGACTGATCTGAACTGTGTATCAATCTTAACTGCTGAGCAAAGTGTGATGTCACAATACAAATCACTGACGGTGATATCGACAACTCATCTTAAGATGGGTCTTATTGTGCTTTGTGAAGTCGACCCCAGTGCAGTGATGTTTAAACGGTTTTCAAATCTTTCATTCAGTTAATGAATAAAACTTCTCAAAATCATTTCTTCTGTGAATTAGAATGTTTGTTATTTGGCTAACTAAAATGTTCATTTGAAATAATTGAAGGATGTTTCGTTTGATATTTTGTTTTACCGTAATTCATTCCAAATGACTTTTCTTCCACTCTCTCAAAGAGATAGCACATAATCCCTCCCCCCTCCACCACCCCCCTCCACCACCCCCCTCCACCACCCCCCTCCACCACCCCCCTCCACCACCCCCTCCCCCTCCACCACCCCCTCCCCCAACGCACCCCCTCCCCCCACACCAGTCTGAGTGCACACAGTGGGGGCGGTGGAGTCTGGTCTAAACAGCAGGGAATTCACGTAGCAACTTCTTCGTTAATATAGCCCAAAGTGTTGATGGTGCTGAGTAACTCCAGAGTCCCTTGGACCAGCCTGATGTCCTCTGGAGAAGCAAATAGATTAAATTCACCAAGCTCCAAATCGCCAACTTCATTCGGGCAGGGTGTTCTACCGTAATAATCAGTGCTGTCAACTTTGTCAGGATTGCTCCAACCATAGTTGTACCCCAAAGACGAGATGTTTCCAACAGCTGTGCTATTTTCTACTCCTGCATCATGTGGAGCATCATGTGGATCACCGTAGTAGCTTTTAGGGGTGGATTGGTAGCAAGACTGAATCCCTTGTGCATTGTCAGTCTTAGTTGATGACTTAGTTGATACGTGTGGATATGATGTGGATGGGGAGCTCCACCGCCATTCCTCTCGACCCACTGGAGGGCGCGAGTAATGATACTTCTTCTTTCCACTTGGTGTCCACTTCGTACTGTAAGAACTATTTCTTAAAGGAGTGGATGTTGCTCCTGGCAATCCATCTTTCAAAATCTTCACAAATCCACAAGTATTTTTCTGGTTGATGCAATTGTGTGGAGGCTCAACATTATGCACTAATTTGGTATCTGAAATTGCCATCTGCTTAACCAGCTTTTCATCCACTGTTACGACGTTTGAAGTAGATTGTGGATTACAGTTGATATTCAACTGTTGATCCACAACAGTCCTTCGGTTAGCTGATGAAGAGTCAGGTGTTGATTGTCTTTCAGAATATCCACTCTTTTGGACGGAAAAAGGAGTTGATTGTGGATTCTGTCGATCATCAGAATCCACCCTCTGTTGAACTACTCTTCGGTCAGATGAAGGAGTGAATTGTTGATGCACTTCTTTTGATGGGACATCCTCCTTCTTTAGATTGTCTTGTTGATGATCAGCGGATCTTGACGGATTAAGGCTAAAAAATGCTGATCCTTCTGATGCGTCCTGTGGAGTGGATGTTTCTTCACTATCCTGAAAATTATGAATAAAGATAGCGGTGTTGAAAAATATATTTTTTATATAGGATAATTAGCCAAACAACAAGTGGTTAGTTTAATTTAAAGATGCATTCAATAGAATTTTTATCATTATTGACGTGCAGGGAAAGTATCTCTGTAAAATAATGTAACTACAAAGATAGTTCGTTTCAACGACGTTTCTACCATTCAAGCAACGCATGGTCCTTTGGAAAAATTCAAAACTCCCGGTGAAGTCCATAATGGGAGAATAGTTGTGCAGCAACGGCTACCGGTATTGCTTATTCCTGTGGCGGATTTTTGGAAGAGCAGAGGAATAACGTACCCAGGGGTAAATTTAAAATAGTTTACAAAAAAGTCATGGTTATTAGGCCTATGATGTAAAATTCATTATGACTGCATACTTCGTGATGAGAAAGAGGTTAAAATTGATTGGTTTTACCAAATGAACCCATGGTGCACTTGGATCTGCCTCCTGGGAACCTGGTTGGTTTACAATCTCCTCCTCTGCGTCCGCTTTAACCCTCTGTACTTCCAACACCCCTCTAAGTGCCTCATTATCCCTCTGGAGATCGAAGATCTTCCACTGCAGCTTCCGTATTGCCTTCATTGTGTCCAACGAGGACATGGTGGAGGGGTTGGAGGTGGGCGACTTCCTACCGTGATGCGAGACGATGGAGTCGAGCTGGGAGGTGACTCGACGGGTGTGTTCCTGAAGATGCTACATGAAACAGTCGTCTTCATTTTAGTTAATCCTAACCTCACATTCGTTAATAGTAATTACCCCTCCCCCACCCACTCCCCACCCACTCCCCACCCACTCCCCACCCACTCCTATTCGTCACAAACATACATTTTGAGGAAATACCATGGGATCACCTAATGACACCTATACTACTTCCCTCAGACCTACCATTGATTATTTCATAGAGCTGAAGTAGCAAACGTTTCATAGAAATGTTCTGCTAAGCAAAAAGAAGCAGGATACATTCAAATGGTACATGTGGAGTGCGTTTTTGGCTGGTAACCTTATTCTGGTAAGCATGTTGTTATTATGCTTAGCTATTTTTAGTGCTGAAGCAGCTATATGAAAATGGGCCGTGAATTTTGAAAGCGTACCGGGTTTCATATGGAAAATAAAGTTGGCCCAGCCAAGCTGTCCTCAGGTTTGTCCTTGGACCATTTCCGAATAGTAGCACGGCTACGGCTACGGCTTGGTCACAACGTCATCATGCTTTGAAGTATAGGCTGCCCTTGGCAACACCCTTAGCAACAACTGCAGCCGTATCCTTAGCCACCTATTTGTACACGGCCTTAAACTCAAAAGTATCAATTCAGTGTTGGTTCATGAACTTTGATTCCAAATTATCGTGACCCTAAAGGGATCACAGGTGCTTCAGTTAATTTTGAATTTTTAACGGTAGGCCAATATATATGACCCTATGTTAGACAATAGTTGTTGCTCATTTTTTACCAAGAGTTGTTCTTCCAGCTTGCAGCACCTTGTATTCACTTCAGTCAACATGTTGATGAAAGTGGTCACACTGGAGGAGTCCAAATCCCGACTGGCAGACTTATAACTCGTCTAAAAATGAAAAAATATTTGCACAATCCCAAAACGTTATTGACCAGCAAGCATTATTTACTTCCGAGAAGGTTTTTTGGAGGCAACATATAATTCAATTCAATTCAATTCAAGTTATAAAGAAGGTCTAATGAACAAAGATGTATGAATAACTTCTAGAATAATAGTTATTTGAGAAACAATGAATGAGAGGCAAATATGGAGGCATGTTCAAATAAAACAAAATACTGACTTCTGAACAACAGAAGGTACAGACGAAACAGGACAAAAACAAAGTAAACGCTACCTAACGAGCTAGGACGGAACAAGAAGGTCAATCACAACTAGGAACTCATCTGAGGTGAAGGGTGAACAGAGAAGAAGCTACTCAAGATAATTAGAGACAAGATGTTTTTTGTAAGAGTTCTTAAAACAAGAATGAAATTTAAGAAATAGCATCCCCCAATGTCAGCAATTAATTTGTCAAAGTTAAAGGAGTTCGAAATAGGGTTCCTTTAAAGGTTGTAACTTTTCAAGCACTTCTTAAATACACAAATTAATGCACAATGAGTTTATTTTATTTTACTTACACTTCGTTCATTGTCCTGTTTGCATCGCCAAATAAACGCTTCAATCTCACTGCTCGCCGGACCCGCAAATTCCGGTGAGAAACTTGCCTGATTCACACTACTAAAACGGGCCCCTCTTGATCTCGTAGGAGTCGTGTTGTACATGTATGTTTCCATGATTGTAGGCTAGGTATCGAGGTAGGTGATAATTATTTTATTTGGCGGTCAACATTTTGTTATCCTAAAAATCTGATATCAAAAACAAAACAAAAAGGTAAATTTATTCTTCACGCAGAAACTCGACTGCGCGACGCGCTAACTGAGCAGCATGCAGAACACGGATTTCTCCAAAATGACAGAAAAGTGGGGAGCGCGCGTTTTACAAGTAGAATAATAAACGCTCAGTCAAAACTTCTGGCGGCCCAGTCTTTTGGGAAGTTGATTCACCATGCAGTCGGATTACTTTTATAACAATGATGAAAAAGGAAAATAAAGTAAAGGAATTTAAAGCTAAATGTTAAAAAGGGAGAGACGAGCTGCGGCAAACTAAAAATCAAAACCTTTATGTCAAAAGTTATCTTTCATTACGTGATCATACGAGATCGAGTGTGTAATTAAATGGAAAGACTTGAAAACGCGCGCGTGGTACACTGGATGACGCAGTGTTTGAAACGCACTTGTCGTGCCTCAAAAAGATCACATGCTGAGTTCGTTGTTTGAATGATGTCTCTGTGAGTATTTAATGTGTCTCAGGTGCCATGTTTGAGTCGATGCGTACAGTGTTTGAGAGCGTTGAGAAGACGTGGCATACCCTAGCCTCATATGGAGAGACGGGCGAACAACCATGGGATGAGGAACCAAACTTATACAATAAAGACATCATGATGTGTGCATCACAGCTTCGAGACGGTGTGGATGTAGATGTTAAGATTCAAGCTGTACAGAAAATGGGGCATTTGGCGTATACAGGTGGGTGCTCGTATAGGACTATGTTGAAGACGAGTTAGTGTTCTTGCTAGCCTTGGTAGGACGCAATTGTCACTTCATTGAGACGTTGTTTAACGGCGGAGGAGTCCAACCTGGGCTGGGTTATTTCTTCATTGCATCAACATGACCTGCCTGGCCAACTTTTCTAAGACGGGAATATATAGTTAGGTTACATCATCAAAACTGATAATTTGTTAATTATGGAGCTGGTTGCCTCGTGACATGAGCTTTATACTCACTGAAAGCAAACAAAAACAGTTCGTGTTTAATCAGGTTTTCAATTTTTCCATGGGGCTTATTTTTATTCATTGCGGCAATCAGAATAAGCCTAAGTATACCTAAATTGAGGGATTTCTTGATCTTCAAACTGAAATAAAAATCTGGAAGATTTGTACTGCATTGATTACTTTGTGATCATTCTGAAAACTGCATGTTTCCCTCTTGATAACACTAACAAACCTATCCTTTGTCTTTGAGCATGGTAAAGTTTACCAGCTCAAATTGGCCAAATTGGATCCAGGATGAAGTCACGAACAACGAGGAGATGTGACGAACTTTCGGTTACAATTTGAAGAATCAAGAAAACTTTAAACAGAACTTGGTGAAGGCTGTTTATATATTTACTTTTGTTTATCTTGCAGGTGGTACAAATGTGGCCAAATTTGCCGGCTCCTATCTCAAAACCCTCTCTCTAATACTCAAAGATGACACCAGCCCACCAACTCTCAAAACACAAGTCGTCATATCTCTGAGCGAACTTTGCCGGGCACATCGAGACAACTGCCAGCTTGCCGACAGCTTGGCCCTCATCCAGGACCTTGCGAAGTTCATCCTGACGAAGGACAGCGAGTCGCGCCTGGTGCGCTGGTCCTGCTACACCCTCGTCGTACTCTGCTCGTCTGGAATGAATTATCTCCGTACTCTGATGGAATGGTCGGACATGGATAGCGGCAGTTTCAAGGAGGTTTTAGAAGAGCTTGAGAACGAGTCATGGAAAGGATGGCCGAGGAACTACGCTGCGGTTCTCAGGGACTTTTTAGGTCATGTCACAGTTGACTTGAATGTGAAAAAACAAGCTACATCATCTGGATAGCTGAAGATTGTTACACTCTAAAAACTACAGGGTCAGAATTAACCCGGATTCAGGGTCCCGGGAGGGCTGACACACTTCGGGTCAGGCTGACCCGGAAAGTGGCAAAATATGGTTCTGTGTAAATTTGACCCGTTTGTGAGTCAATTGTGACATAAATTCCGGGTCATATTGACCCAGAAATAGGTCAGGCCCAAGGGTCCTGGATCCCGGTAAAGTTTGACCCGGAAGTATTTAGAGTGTTCTGCCTCATGCCGTTACATGTTATTGTCACTATCGAATGAAAGAAAGCCTGTAATATTTGAAGATTGCGTACCAATATACCTTCAGTGAAAAAGTGAAAATAAATAAAAATATAATGACTATTCAATTAGAGTTTGAGCTTGAAGGCTTGATTGAGACTGACTAGTTTTCGTAGCGGCCTTGGTAATTGGAACAATGTTTGGTATTTTATCTGAACTTTAAATACATTGATGTATGAGATAGTTACTATAAAAGTTTGACTTAAAGTTTGTTCTAACCATCACCGGTGATAAATGCTTTTCGCTTAAAGAGCATATTTAAACAAAGTATCCGGGTTTATTTTTGTTATATTACATTGTGTATTAAAAATGCACGTGCACAAACAAAAACAATTTTGCGACTTTCGCATGAATTATTATGAATGGTTGAAACGTTTAATTATAAAAACCTCAATACACATTGTGGTCGAGTCTTTGATACTACTCGCACGTGGGAATTGACAGCAAGATCCCCTAAAATACAAAAATAATACTCGGACTCTTTTTTTCTACACAACTTGACACTTTACTTTAAACAATAATATTCCTAGTTTACACTTTTACTGAGGGGTGCGTTGTGAAACATGATTTCCAATTTTATTCCAACCCAATTTTCAAGGTATACATATACGTAGCCTTTCGTCAAGGCCTATGTAGCTTTGACAAAGCTTGTATGCGAGAATTAGTGTCGGGAAAAGGGACCAGTGGCCTCTGGTTTCAGTCGCTGTGTGGCTGTACAGCTGTCTAAGCCACGAAGGCCTTGACGAAAGGCAAGGTATACACGGAAACTGGTCCGTAATCTGGTTCTGTAAATATGTTATAAAGGGCATCGTTGAGTATATGGACCCCTGCATAGACACTTATTGGCCGCCATCTTTGGTGACAAAGAAATGGTATGCATATTCGTCAACATTTTCACGAAGAGGCAATTTCTGAAAAAATTATGCATTTTTGGTAAATAAATGTTTTTACACATTTCGAATGTTACTATTGACATCAACATTTTACCCACAAGTTTCACTGCGCTGGCACGACGCTCGGCCAACGATAGCTCTTCACGCGTGCACGTTTCATCAGCGATGGCGGCCAATCCAAGGTGTTCTCTTAGTATTTTTTACACTTTAGAACTAGTGCTCATTATTTAGTATTTTTTCACTGGTTATACACTGTTACGCCTCGGAATTTCGAGGTCCTTGGTTACATCCGTACGGAATGGTCAAACACTGTTGTAGTCGAGTCCTCCTCATCCTCATCTGAGTCCAAATCTGAGTCCTTGGTGTCCGAAGGGGAATCCGGACTCGAGTTCGAGTCCGACTCCCAAGACATACAACACTGGTCAAACATTGTTTCTAGTCGAAAGGTCGCCTAAAAGCATTGTAAACATAGATGAGCTGGAGGGTAACTGGGGGGCGTATCGTGTTGATGTCCTCGTCCCCCCCCCGTCCCAATTTGAAATCGAAATTATTTGGAAAAAAAAAAAATTCAAGAATAAAATGTTACATGTCTTTTTGTGTGTGTAATATTACTCAATGTTACACCATCATAGCATGCATTAGATAATGTATGCAAATTAGTTTTTACTACCACGTAAGAATTACATGTACCGGTACATAAAAAACAGTCAAACAGGATTACAAGAAGGCTGAAACGGGGATACCAAACGCAATCTGCAGTTCTAATTGGACAGAGGTGCCCCCATAATAGAAACAAATGGTGCAACCCCTTAATATTGTGCTATCCGTAAAGTGTTACCATATCTTTGCCGCTGCATTTATTCTTAGTGCTACAGTGCAGGTCAAAATGTTTGGCCGATTTAATTGATCCGAAAATTGTGATTTAAAGGGACTCTTTACAAAGGCACTCTACAAAGCACAAGTAGTAGTACAGTACACTCTTCACAAATATCAAAAACATACCATTTTGTGACAATTAATTTGAAAATTAATTTGATAAATTGAAAAAGAGTAAAATTCACAAGCTACCCATTTACGAATCTGGACATAGGCTTCAAAAAATATTACCACATCAAACTATAGGTCAGAATGAGAGGGGTTCGCGACAAACAGGTCATCACTATAAATTGTTTGAACGAAATAACTAACTGTCACTCGTTGGAACGATTTAGTTTTACAAATGTTATACAATAGGCAGTGCCGAATGGAATCTTAATTTCTGCTATAAACCTTAGTTAATTCAACATGGCTAAGGTTTGTTGTAAAGATTAACGAAACTTCATTAAATCCGGACATGATCAGGTAGGGCCTATACTTCAACATTCCTCCGACATGTTAAATCATGTAATGCAGATTGAGCTCAACCATGGCGGACTTTCCTCTCGAGTCCATGGTTGACCCGTCCTTTTTTCGAACGCATGGTTGAACGCATGGTTGAACGCAATGCTGTCATTACTTTTTATTAGCTAAATCACTCGTGTACGGTGGCCCTGAAGGGACGTTAATGTACGCATAATACGTACGCGATGCTGTTATTTTTTTTCCTCTCAAAATGCTTGCGTACGTGAGTATATTATTTGCAATGTTGTGAATTTTTATTGCATGTTTTGTCGCATACCTCTTGGATGATGTTAGTTGTGGATAATTTGTAGTCAGGCCCCCGTAAAGCATATACGATGTGTACCAAGGAACTTGACACCAAAGCAAAGTCTCGCTATTTCAAAGACTCATTTTCAGTGCTCGATATGACGGGGGGTACCCCCCCCCCCCCACCCCCACTGTATATTCACTGTGTACTTGGAATGCCAGGAATTCTTTATAGGATTTTAATAGGGGGGTATTTCTGTACATTACAAGAGGAGTGTGTTAAGTATGGAACTTCCAAGTACATGCAAGCTATGTCCTTTCAGGGCCACCATACTCATGAGCTAATTCGTTCAAATGAATTTAGATCCAGAAGTTTGGTTTGTTTACCATTGTCTCTTCCCTGGCTTTGTCCGATCCAAATTATTCACAAAATGCATGGAATACCCAGTCTCCCCTCTCCATGTCGCCGTATGTAGCTATACCAACATGTACCTCTTGATCATGCACACCGGCATTCCAAACCATCCAACCCGCATTCACATCTCCCTTACCGACCGTGATGACACCCTCTTCGAGATCGACCCAGAAGGAGCGAAACTCCGCACTGCTTACCAAACCACTCTCTATTATTTCCTCGGGTTTGAGATCTTTATCGCAGTTTGGATCGACTGAATAGCAGGTTCGGATGAATGCCCCTTGGTTATTACCGTACCCAATGCCTATTGTGGTAAAAAATACAGGTGGACAAGCTTTTAAACTATGAAAAGTCAATAAACATTATATGCATTTATGTTATCGTTTACAAAATATTTAAGGGTTAAAAATTAGTGTGGTTGAAATTTCAGCCAATAAAGGCATTTAAGACAGGCAACAAAGCAACTGTTTGTAGAGATTATAGTAACAGTGGTATCGATAAAAAACGATTACGAATTTGTTGTTGCAGTTGAGACCCACCTGTAGTACTGTACGAGACCAAGACCAACTGATTGGGTCTGCCTGAGACCTAACGCTGCTCTGCGGGAATACGCAACTGTTATATTTTTACTCAGATGGCAGGGGTTCCCTGCTATGCCAGCAAAACCTAAAAAGGGGAGGGGGCAACATTATGTTGGACTGATTCATTTCTTCTCCACCCATTGGACTTACCTATCACTGCAAAGACAGATTCACTGGTCCGCTCTCCTGCAAGTAATATCATAGCTTTGCTCGGAGCTTTCACATCGAAGCTCAATTGAAAAGGCGGGACCAAGGGTTTCAGGATGAATGTGAAACCACGGTCGGATTTCGGTGTAGCTTCAGTGACGAAAGAGCAATCTAAACGGAATTATAACAACAAGAAAAACATCATCAGAATGATTTTTTAAAATTACAATTAAAAATGAAGTGCAAAATTATATTTGCGCAAAGGACAATCGTATTTTTGGGTTGAACAAAGAAAACAAGACTAGAACGGGATTTGAACCAACGACCTCCGGATTAACGTGCCGGCGCTCTACCAACTGAGCTATCTAGCCCTATGTTGGCGGTCTCCCTATTTTTTGACAATATCTGTTTTCGGGGAGCCAGTCAGAAGCCAGTCAACCGTTAACTGCCATATAGCCAGGGATCACACCCAAGTATACGATACAACCTGGGAAGCGGCAGCCAGGGGATCACCATAAGGGGATGCGACTTTTTACATCAGATATCAAATATAAACCACAAGGGAAACTGACTGGGTAAATTTTAAATGATTGTTGGGTTGAACAAAGATAAAATGTGACTAGAGCGGGATTTGAACCAACGACCTCCTGATTAACGTGCCGGCGCTTATAAGGTGATCCCCTGATGGCTGCCGCCAGTTATCCCTGGCTACACGGCAGTTAACGGTTGAATGGCTTCTGACTGCTGGCAACCCCGAACAAAGATAGGCCTATTGACAAAATAGGGAGACCGCCAATAAAGGGATATATAGCTCAGTTGGTTGAGCGCCGGCAAGTTAATCCGAAGGTCGTTGGTACAAATTCTGCTCTAGTCAATTTTTCTTTGTTCAACATAAAAATCATTTAAAATTTAGCCAGTCATTTTCCCTTGTGGTTTATTATTTAGTATAGACTTGTCAGTGGCGTAGCAACACACTCTATAAACTTCCGGGTAAGCTGACCTGGAAACTATTTTTTAAGAAGAGATGCGTCACCTTTACCCGTATTCATGTTTAAAAAAAGTAGAATTGAATGATTCACACAATTATACCTCGAAATTGTGTGGTTCCCTTTTACTCCGCGAACTAACACGGTCCGTAATTTTGTCAAAAATTTTTGGTGAATCATTATGTTCTACTTTTAAAACATCTTTCCATTCATATTTATTTCATAACAAACGCTTTTATAGCCCCAAGTGCCCAATCCAAGGGCAACGTGTCCCTTTAAAGTAATTACGGCCCATTATTAAGGGAGCCAGCACCCCGATTGACGCCATCTTAACATATCTAAATGGTTATGGAACTGGTTATGGAAATAAAATTTGCTAAAATAATGTGGAACAACCTCTTTATCACCTTCAAACTTTGAGTAGGTTACAAATCCTTTTGACTCTTATGGCGAATCAACCCCAACAGCAACAATTTCCAAGTTTGGATAAAAAACCAATCACGTTGATCTGATTATGAAAGCATTGTTTTAGAGACTGTTTTTTTTTTAAATCGTTAATTACGACAGACCTACTGGTGCAGGTGCGAATTATTCCAGTCTCATCTTTAATGCAGCCTTGATAAAAGTGGCAACGTGGACACACTCATGTTAACTTTGTTATCGTAATTTTGCTAGGGTGTTCCTGTACTTACCCTTAATAATGGGTAGTTCTCGTTGAATGGTCTCCTTCTTACGACATGCACGTCTGAATGAGGAGAATGCTCTACTCATCAGCTCGTTCAGATTGTCCCTGTCAGTGGCCGTAACCAGTGCCCCACAAGACTCTCCTTTTGTGAGCCCCAAAGAGATAATAGCGAGACAACTGACCGCCAAAACGGGAACACATCCATCAGGGATCCACATTGTTGATGAGTATAGGTTTGAGGCCGGCTTAACAGCTTCTTTCAAATCGTTTCAAGAAACATTTACCAAAAAATGACATTGCTGTATAATAAGTGTTTTTAGATTGACTCATTAATTGGTCGTGTTGCGTATAGTTGGTTAACACTTTGCCACACTCTGTTAACACTCTGCTATACAGACCATGGGTTTGTACGGATCAGAAAGAGGCAGTTGAAAACTTGTACAGTTGTTAAATACAAAAAAACCATCAGCGGTGACACCGAGGAGAATCAGAATGAGAAAGGGTTTGCGCAGCTGAAATATCAGCCAATCAAAGACAACCACAGACACATTACGTCACGCAAGAAACTTTGAACTCTGATTATAACAACGGTTGGTATAGACAGCGATGGCTGTATTGGCTTGCAATACTATTTAGTATTAGGTCAATAATTGATTAATACTATGATCACTTCCATAAAGATCAAGAAATAAAGACTTGCTTATTAATATCTTTCAACCATTGACAAGATAGCTGGCATTTTTGTTTTTGGGGAGTGGCGTAGTTAAAAATAAGAATATTTGGTAGATGGAATGCCTGGTGTAGCGGGGGGGGGGGGGGGGGGGGGGAACTTATTAAAGGTAGGGTCATAGATTTTAAATTTTTTTTCAACGTAATGCTGATTTATTTGCAAAAATATTACGAAAGATAGGCCTACAATAAAAGTCACCCGTGAAAGTACGGTATATTTGCACTGAACGTCGAATCCATTCGGGTACCAACCGCAACTCTGGCCAAAGCATCCGCGAACGGACACCAACCCTCAGAAATCTTGGGGGGAGCGGGAGGGGGGGGGGAACGATTCATGCATGAATCGTTTCTCAGATTAAAATGTTTTTATTGAGTTCTAATCAACAGGGGCATTTCAGACAAAATAATTTTGCAGGATGCTTACTTCCATTACCATCTTTATAGACGATGTGACCTCTGACGTCATTTGAAAATCATAACATGATGCGCGCGCATGTCGCCGGGCAAAACCTTTGTGTACTTGACAGCCAGCTAGAAAGTACACGCAATATTACCATGACTACGCGTCTTTTTGCCCGGCGGAACATGACTTGGACAACAGCCTTGTCAACAGAGGGCGGTTTGAATGTAAACAGAGGTCACATCGTCTATAACAAGTAAGCTTTCGGACACAATATTTTGGGGGCATTGCCAAAGGATGACCCTCCTAGTACTTCCTTTAAAGGTGCTGTATACGTTTGGTAATTGGAGCCTACTGATTGTGTTAATACTATGAAAATGTAGGTATAATACAATAACACTAACCTGTGAAAATTTCACTTCAAAAGGTGGTCGCGTTTTTGGTATATCACCGAAAAACCGGAGCGAATATTTCCACGCAGGAAGAATATTCCCCATAGGAATACACGCTTCTCCGATTCAAATTTTGGGGAATAAAAAGTGATATGTTTTTCCATAACCGTAGTACTTCGAAGTTAAAAATTTCTCATTATCAAACATGTACTGTGCCTTTAAGAGCGTGACCGATATGCGCACACGCTATTGATCCACGGCTATATTTTTTAGTTTTCTATTGACACCTCTCGCGGAAGGGTTATTGTTTAGTTTCCTATTGACACCTCTCGCGGTTGACTTCATTTCCGGTGGTATCTGTAATACAATTATGCCTCAATGTTGTTACCATGGCAAAGTGTTTTTTCAACCTGCCATAAATTTCGTGAATGGTAACTTCGTATTAAAGACGGTATCGGTTTGGCATTTTCCAGGAAAAACATTTTTCACATTCTTCATCTGAAACCAACTTGTTGAGGTTATTAATGATACCAATTTAAAATATAGAGCACCAATAAGGTCCCACTACGGCTGCAGACGAAAGAATGAAGGCCTCTACTCTATGTGTTTTTTCATTATCAGCTCTACGATGTTACTGTTTTAGCACAAACAAAACAAAACAAAACCCGCACTGTACATTAATTTGTCTTTCAACAAATAAATGTAATTTCACCAAATGCCTAAATCATAATTACTAAAATAACACGGAGCTTCAACGGACTTTACTAGAAAAATTATGAATCGCTTTAAGTCCAAAGGACTCGATTCTTGCCTCGTGGCGTGAACCTGTTTTCATCTCCGTTCTTGAGCAAACAATACATGTACATAGGTGGTTAAAGTCAAATCGAAAATACAATTTTAGTTACAACGATTACGAACTCTCTCATTATTTTTTTCAATTACCGTAGATTGTATTGTTAGTTATTCTACATTTGGTAAAAATATATTATAAATGTTAAGATTGTTATCTAAAGATGCTATTTTGTGAGTAGGCCTATACAGTTATGCTTAATGCGAACTGTTGTTTACTTTTCGTTTAAAAATTACAACACGTCTTCAAGATATCCTCATTTACAATAAAATTTTCACATATATTTGACGGTTAAATATTACATTAGCTCTCTTCTAGTCAGTCCAGCTCCTATCATTAGCCATTTACTCAATAGCCCTGCTATAGCTTAGACATAACTCCCTCAAAGCATCCTCAGTGTGTTTTTTGTTTTGTTTTGCGTTACCTGTTTGTATTGTCTCCACGCTAATGTCTTGCCTGTGTTCTACAAGCCTTTGATTATTTTGGTCTACATAGATTAACTCTTTCCCCTCAATTTGCTGTGCTTATTTTAATATTATTTTGCTCATCTATGTAACATTCTTTATATTATTATGTGTTAGTATAGAAGAGTCATATACAATAAATGCTAACTTGAATTGAATTGAATCCGTGCTACTTCTTTAGAGAAACATTCCTGCAAAGGAGTATTGCATTTTATTGACACGTTTGTTATACACTGCTCTTCTGCGACAATTTCTTTACTCGTTGCACCACAGTCGGAATAGGCATGTTGAGTACGCCTCAAAGTCAAGGTAACCCCCATCTACACGTTGCCGACTCATTTGGATGATAACAAAAGGTGGCGTTTTTTTAATGAAAAAGAAGCCACACCGACATGTTGTTTGACTTTGGATCGTATACTTTGTGCTAAAACTCTCAAATAATTTCGTCCAATTACACGAATCCATAGGCACTGAAAATGTCATCCATTTTTCTACATTATTCCAAACATCGGTATTTTTGAATGCAATAAGGCAGCGAAAGATGAATAAACTTTCGCAGTTTAACGTTTGAAAACGGCTGTGACGCGCGCGTAAGTATGACGTACAGGATTGAACAGTCCGACGTCACAATCCCAAACACAGCGTCACATTACGTCACAATGAAGAGGGCGCCAAATTCGACAACCGTTCTGCTTCCACGCGGCGGTAAAGCAACAAACAAGTTTGTCTGAGTTTACTCTTTGATGAGTCAACACAGTCTTTTTGCGTCAGTGCGTTTTTAATGCAAAGTTGCAGAAATTTCTCACAGAGATTTGTCTTTTGAGATACTTTCCGAGTGAATAATCAGTGATCAAGATGTTTAACTTCGCGACAGCAGTTTCTGAGAGAATCAGGTAAAAATATAATTCAAAAATATGTTAAAGATGAATGTTTAATATAAATTAAAAAATTACTGAGACCGGGCGGATGATGCAAAAGGTTAAAATAGAATAATATATTATTTTTATCTTCGCAAAAGTCCTGGTTTAACATATTGTTTCTTGCTCCGTTTGTTTGTTTCCTGTTTTATATGCCATGACCGTTGTTTTCCAACATTTTAAATTGTTTCTCAGTTTCCCTACTGCTCGTCTGTTTCATTGTCTTAAAATTTCACTTTTCAAGGTAATTGTAAACTTGAAATATAAACACAAGTGGTCTTAAAAACATTATAAAAGTGTGAATTTTTTGGAGTAATATAAAAACATGTTGACAGTGCGCGCGTTTAGGTAAAATCCACACTTATATTAAACTGTGTTGTGACTCACTCACTAAGTGATATTAATTTCAGGCCTCAACACTCTCCATTTCTACATTAAAACCAAAATAATGATTTTACTTGGTTTCTGTTTAACATCATGAATAATATCTTAGTAGATGTGTATAATTATTTTTAACTGTATAGGCCCCTTGCATAATTATGACGTCACAAGCTCAAACCGCGCCCCACACTGAGATCAAATGAGGGCCCACCATTGGCTGAGAGTTATGAGTGGCGCGTACATTGTTGGCATTGTTGACGTCTGTGACGGTGTCCCGTATAAGATTCGTAATGGTTACCAGTTCCCAATTTCATAGAGCTGCTTACCAATGCAAAATTATGCTTACCAGTATGAGGTTACCAGCCGAAATACCATGTCACAAATACAATCTGTGACTGGTATCCTGCTTAGCAGAAAAAGTTTAAGCAATGTCCACACCGAACACTGACCCTGGAATTCTCTGTTTATCTCCAGAAATTTTAAAAGTAGGAAAGTGGAAACTTTCGTGCCGGATGTCGATGATGAGTTCTCGGCTAAAGGAGGCGGGGATAAGACCCCATGGTACCAAGCTACCAATCAGCCATCGACCTCCGAGAAAGGATGTATCAGCGTGGATTTACCGTATGGAGGTGTCCAGTTGATGAGAGGTGATACCGGGCAAGGTGAACAAGTCACCGTACAGGCAACTCGCGCCGACTCGGTATCACGGGACGAGGTCCACCGAGGTGAGAGATGCTCCCCAGTGGGACATGGACGCAATGTCAAACCACCGCTCGTCGGAGGACCGCATTCGAGGTAGGACTTTGAATATAAACTATTTCGGGGGGGGGGGGGTGTTTTTATGAGTCCCTCTTTTTGTATATTATATCTTTGCAAACCTTAGAACAAGAAGAGATTTATAATTAGCCTGTATAATGATGTGTGTACACGGGCTTGCTCCATGTGGACTTTGTAATACATAGAAATGCACTTTGATATAGGCATGGTAAACTATAAATGCAGACTCTCTTAATTCTGTTGTTGTTTCTAACCCATCATTGAGTGTTTTAAACAATCTTGTTAAGTTTGCCGGTGCTACAGTTTTGAATAATATTACATTTACTATTCAAAATTCCTCCCCCTTGACAATTCTAAATGTTTATATAAAAAACTGTACTTTGTAGTTTCTTTTATCGTGATGTCATTTTCATTTCTTTAGTTTGTTGTTACACTTGGCTTACAGGACATTGGTTTAAAAGAGCTTCTGCTAATCTTTTTATTTTTTATAAAGATGTAATCAATAAAATACATAGTTTACTGGTTGCATAGTTCTGTTCTTTTACTTTAGAGCTCAGTTGTTTTAATAGATGTAAAATATGTCATCATGGATTTGAACTTTGATATTAAAAAGGAGCTGTGGAACAATTTTATAACAGATTAGAGAATTTCATTCGTGAGGTGCTTTCAAAATAAGTGCAATATTGCCCTCACACCTGTCGTTCATGATTGTGTTGACTCTTTGATTCGAATGGGCTCTATATTATTTTAAGTTCTGTACGATTTGCTTAATAGTTTGTTAAAACAATTATAATACATTTTCAATTAACATCATTCAATTTTTGTATTTAAACAATGATTCTGATGAAGTTGTTAAATTGGCCAGTTGAAAAAGAAGGAATGTAAGCCTATGGTTTTGATTTAAATTTCAAATCTGCAAGGCGCCAGTGGAGCATGTTTGGCGGACTGAGGCGCCAGTTACATTTTAGTTGATATAACTATAGGGGACTATATTTATTATTAACTCGAATGTGGTTGCAACCGATAAGATTCTGAATAATTATTTGAAATAATCGTTAAAGTTACATGTGTGTATTATATGGATTTTGAGGCTTTGATGTATTCAGTTTGCGGTAACATCATGTGCAGAAATCTACTTTTTGTGAAGATTTGTTCTTAAGACTTTTCTTGCTATTATTCTACTGCCGCGGAGTAGATGTCGGAATTTAGGAGACTACTTAGTTCTGAAAAGAACTGTCCCTCCACTAACTACTACCTGAGCGGAATGTAGGAAATCAGTCGGGACTATACTTTCGCTTATTGGATCGAGGGGACTTCTCGTTATTAACTTCACTGCCGTGGAGTGAGCTCTTAATTGTTCTCATCGTTTCAACTAGCCTGCTCATATCAAGTCATCGTCATTAACCACACTTAAACGTGCTATATTCACCACAGGCGTCTTCTGCCCCTACGAACCAAGTTATTTCCACGTCGTATCGGCAAGGTCCACCCTCTGGACGAGTCGCTGTTGACACAGCAGTTCTCCAACAATGCCAAAGATTCGACTGACGACACGCGGTTCCCTGCGTTGTCAACACCAGTATCGATCGTCTCGAATGGAGGCCAGCATGCAGTAGACAAGTCTCGTCATCAAACATCAGCCAACAATGAACGTGTTGGTTCGGTTTCTACGGCTTGTGTAGAGACTAATTTACCATCAATTGATCAAGGACAGACAGCTCTTATATGCAATGGCAGGTTAATACAGGAACTTAAATACTTCTTTAAAATTAAACCCATTTGAAAAATATTTTTCACTACAGCTTCCATTTCTACCAAATATTCCTTTGACAATTTAACAAAAGCATCGTTATCATCAAAGCATGCATTACATTTCTATTTCTACGAAATTTTCTATAATTTTGAAGTATGTTTTGGAGACAGTGGTCACCATTCAAAGTTCTTCATTTTGATTTTTCAAATAAAAAAATTCCCGTAAATATTCCCAGCTCCAGACTCATCTAAACCAATCTGAGACTTCTGAAAGCTGTAAAATAATTATTGAACTCAAACTGATGCCACAGTTCCCCATCAAGTAACCTTTATTCCATCATCCCCTGTATAATTTGTCTTGTTCTAAGTTCCCGTAAGCCATGGACACAGCGGCTTCGAACCTTCCTCCTGCCCCGGCGTCAACAGAAGACAACTTCTGTCTTGTCATCCAGCGATACACCACAAGAGTCAATGGATACACCATCCAAGTCATTGGATAACCAGAACGAAAGTGGAACCAGGAACCATGGCATTTTGGTTCCGAAGCAAATTCGTTGCAGAGATGTGGATTATAAGGGTCAGTTATCATAAAAAGAGTAACAATCAATCCGATATCTTTTGACCATAAAGGTTTTGGCAAAATAAACTGTTCATTAAATTTTCAAGAACTATGTCACTGACAATATTATATTATTATTTCCTTATGACAAGTATTCAGACCACGTTTATCTTGTTTAAAAATTGGCTTACGCATTTTTGGTTTACAGAGTTCCGGCCGGCACCACCGAAAGCACCCAACCATCGAAAAGGACAGGCGACCCGCAAACCAGTGCGATGCATTGGTGTTGTAAGTGGTTATGACCCTACTGTAGCAACTCCTAGAGTAGCATCTTCAGCACGTGGTGTCACTTCCCCTACTGTTGACACCCCCTCCAAGAAGCCTAAAGGATTAGCAGAGCATGATGATGAGATTCATACAGTAGAATCTTCACTTCATGATATCCTTTCCCCATCGTTCACTGCTGTGTCAAAACAGCTGCCATCGGTAAGGGGCATCGCCAATGAGCGTCTGCCGGCAATCTCTCTTAAAAGTGATGTCTTCCTACAACCTATCGCGTCCTCGTCATCAAAGAAGAATGACAAAAAGTGTCAGCAGCACATTTCTGCAAGTTCGTCTGGTTTCAACAATGAACCCCCGGCCTCTCTCTTGCCACCCATCAACATCCCTAATCACAACTCGTCCTCTATTAAGTCAAAGAAACTGAAGAACAAAAGAGGCCGCAAAGAAAGAGGCCGCAAAGAAAGAGTGCACACCGATGAGAAAAACAAATATGCAGTTGCCATGGTAACTCAGAGCAGTGTGCCTTCATCATCATTGAAGATCAAATCGTCAGATGATGACACCAACGAACAAAAAGAGTGTCTGCCGGCAATATGTCGTAAGAGTTATGCCTTTCCCGAATCAGTCACCTCCTCGTCATCGAAGAAGATCGATAGAACATGTCAAGATAACACCAAGGAACAAGAAATCACACAAGATTGTCTACCGGCAATCTGTATTAAAAGTGATGCCTTTTCCCAAACGGTCGCCTCCTCACCACCGAAGATGAACGAAAGAACATGTCAAGATTTTGGGAAACTGTCTTTAACAACTTACACCAAGGAGCAAGAAGACTCGCAAAATTGTCTTCCGGAAATCTGTCTCAGAAGTGATGCATTTTCCCAATCTGTCATCTCGTCGTCATCGAAGTGTCAAGATAAATGTTCATCTGCTTTGAACAATGGCCCAGTAACTTCCATCTTGCCATTAATTGCCTTCCCTGAAGACAACTCATCCTCTAAGTTTAAAGAACAGACGACAGCGAGAGTTCGTATTGACAGATTAAAAACTGATGGGAAAAACAAAGACACAGTAAAACAAAGCTGTGGCCCTTCGTCATCAATGAAAACCACTTCATCAGATGATGACATCAAGGAGCAAGAAACCTCGAAAGATCCCGTGAAGGAGGAGAAATTTAATTTCTCTTTACGAGAACAGAAAATTGCTGTAAGTTGATTTTGACAGCTTCATTTTTGTGTAGATCACTGTTTACAGGTTTCAAAAGTTCATATAATAGCCCTTTATAGCCATATTTTGTAAGTTGACACAAGTTTTTTCTTCAAGAAAACCCCGTTAAATTTTGCCAAAACCTTCTTAAAACTGAAATACCTACTATATATTTTTACAGCTGGAACTGGACGTAAAGTATGTTCATGAAAATGATTACGTGCAATGGGAGTGGTTGAATGTGCTTGAAAGTTGTGTGGAACGTGCTGAAGAGCTTCACAACGGGGGAGCTAATGGCGCGAAAAACGCTCCGATGATCCCCGTAGAAATAGCTGAGGTATGACTTATTTTAAACATCGGGGGGAAAACCCAACCAAACTCAATAAATATTACTTGAAAATAACAAACAATCATCATAATAGTTTATCTGTAAGACTTTAAAAGCACGAAATATTCCGTGTTGTATTTGATAATTTTCCCAAATAAAGAATTACATTATATTTTGGTCTACAAATTGCTCTAAAATATACCTTTGGTGGAAGGACATAGTTGTATTTGTTTTCAAACCTCGTCGTCAAAGTTAAACCTCTTCACTAAACTAAGCTTTTTTTTTCTTTCTTTCGTTGTTGGTGTTGGGATAACTAGGAAATCTGTAAGAATGCCGATATTGCAAGCGAAAAGCTGGGTCAGCTTTTTGAACTGAAGGAAGCAGACCCAGAGTCAGACAGTGAAATGTAAGAGTGAACTTTTGTTTCCGATCGAATTTCTGAAATTATTGAATTCCTCATCAAACTATAGTTTATCAACGAAATGTATAATACGGTTTTCTCGTCAATTTTTGAAGGTCACCAACTCTGGTCAAGAAATCGACTGCAAAATCGAGCAGATCAAAGGTAAAGAAGTGTCGCAACAAACGTCACTCAACCAAGAAACAACGACCTGCAGCTGAGGAGAGCACAGGGCGATCATCACGGCCAAGTGATCATAACAAACACTCCGTGGATGAAACCGCTGGGAAATGCAATCAGGAAGACGCAGGGACAACATTAGGACCGCAGTGTGGACTTTCTGTCCACCAGCAAGTGCTACCACAAATAGTCCCCAGTGAGTTCCAACGACCATCAAACGGTCTATCAGCCGGTGGTGCTGAAACTTACACCAAATGTGCCAAGTTATCACATCGTCCCAAGAAAGGATTGCCCGATATGTCTTCTTATCCTTTCATCGAGGCTGCTGACTTGGAACACGTCATGTCCTGGAATGGATCCAAGGTGATCCTAGGCGAGGGTAGCACGGCCAATGTACTCCTGATGCGCCGTCGTAGCGACTGCACCCTACTGGCCGTCAAGAAGATGACGAGTGATTGCGTCAGGGTGACGTATGACGAGGCCATGCTCGCCGAAGTAACTGCACTGAGAGATGTTGGCCACTCTCGCTTCCTCCCAAAGCTCTTAGGACTCATCGACTACAGATCCTTTGCTCTTGAGCTTCTTGGCAATGGAAGTGCAAACTCAGTTCAAGACTTTGGAAGAGCAAGGGTTAGTAGCAAGAACCCGCTGAGCTGTCTGGAATGGATCCACGTATGCCGTGATGTGACAGCTGGGTTGATGTCACTACACAATGCTGGCTGGTTACATAATGACTTACATGCTGGTAATGTTGTAGTGTGTAGGGCTCCACCTGGATCTAAAGTGGCATGGACAGGGAAGGTTATTGATCTGGGATGTGCTCAACGGATTGACCACCCACTTCTTCCATGTGCGCTGACCCAGGAGGAAAAACTAGAGGTTTACCAGAATGCAACACAGGTAATTACTTATTGTGTCCAAAAGATAATCACATTTGAGTAGAATCCAAACTGGTTTGTAATGACAATGACAGTCTTTTTACCATCATTTTTCTTTTTATTCTACAAATTAAGGTTCCAACCCGCTTGTAAGACTTGTCCTCGGTGGGCGTGCACATCCTTTTACAAAATTCCTTTCAATTTTACCAATAGAACATGGGGTCATTTGAACTTCTTGTGCCCCTTCTCCCCATAGGCCCACAAAAACAAAACAAAAACATTTCATGTGGATGAGCACCATTCTCTTTTGTGACTTGCAAAATAAACAGTTTAACCCTTTATCTTTTAACCACCACGGAGTTCTGGAAGTGCTATGAGATCCTGAGATAATAATTACTGCATGATGTTGACATCATAAACGTAAATGGTTAGTTTATAAATCTGTTCGGTGGAGGATGTATCCGATGGAATTTGGGATACCGCTCTCACCGTTGTCAAGCATTTTTGGCAGCATAACCTAGTGCGGCCATCTTGAGTCTGTCCAATTCAAATCAATACAACAGACCGAGGCTAGAAGGGCAATTTGTCTGGTTCCTTTATGTACAAAGACTATTAGCATCCATTACTGCTGTTAAATACAGGGAACATGACCAACATGGTTGCAGAATGGTAAAGGTTCATTACCGGTACTACTCCTTGCATTTCTATCCAGGTTGCACCTGAGGTCATCGAAGGTTTAACTGGCTTCACCATCGCGTCTGATACATATAGTCTCGGCAAGGTGTTTGAATCGACCGTAGCCTGTGAGAGCGGTTCACTGTCTTCTGTCCGTAGGATTGGCTTATCATGCGCGTCAAGGGACCCGGCGAAAAGACCCAAGCTGAAATACGTGTACAAGAAGCTTAAAGCTTTGTGCCGCAAGAAGATGGCTGAGGAGAAACGGTCTCCTTCACCGTAGTTCAATAAGTCAGAAAGAAATAAACTTCTATCAGTGTGAACCCCACTCAATATCAAAAATACACATCCCCTTTACTTTGAATAAAACTTAAAGAGGGGCTCCAAAGTCAAGTTAATATTTGTGATCCTCCCATTTTCCTCATATTAAAATGCTCAAGTAGGCCTATACACAAGAACTACTTTTGAACTGCTTGAAAACTAAGTTTTAAAGTGGGGCTCCAAGGTATAATTCAGTTCAGTTTTGTGATGCACTCATTTGCCAATAGATAGAGTCCTCATGTGAGTGGAGAAAAAATTACAAATCTCTAACCTCAAATTAATGGTGTGAATTGCCATTGCATTCGATACCCTTCCAGTGCAAATTCTGTCAACATCCAAAACATCAAAATGACATCATTCTGAGAAAATATTATCTGTACATTTTTGTACGGAGATGTTTTGGTTCATTCCTGAATTTTTCAGCGCGAAATTTCAAACATAAAACGTCATTGGATTTCAACATAGGTCTTCACATTCCACAAAGAGAAATATTTTGTTAAACAAAAATGTCAAATTTAAGGCCATTTTTGATTGAAGTTAATTGAAAGTCAGGAATGAACCAAAACGTTCACGTACAAAAATGTACAGATCAATTTTTCTCAGAAAGATGTCATCGGATGTTTTGGATGTTGACATTTTACCCCGGAAGAATCGTATGCAATGGTAATTTACACCATTTTAACGTCAGGTTAGAGACTTGTAATTTTCCCCCCACTCACATGAGGACTCATTGGCAAATGAGTGCATCACAAAACTGAACTATAAAATCGACCTTGGGGCCCCTCTTTAGTATTCGAGCAGTTCAAAAGTAGTTCTTGTGTAGGCCTAGCCTACTTGAGCATTATACTTTTGGTTGTATTTAGTGAGATGCCCCACTCAACAAACGACAGATATATATTTAATCAAATCATTTGCAAGAATATTCAATACTGAAGGACCGCGGTGTCATGGCAAATATCATCAATAGGCCCTACTCATTGAATAAAAAGATTACTGAGTTTGAGAAAGTCGTACAAGAATGTGATCAGTCTATGTCTTGTTGGAGCAAAGTGTAATTGTTAAAACTCCGGTTCCAAACACCAGCGGTTCACTAAAGTATACATTGCGGCACATAGAGTTTGCAACGGAGAAGCCATTATTTTTTTTTTCAAAGAAGGGGAAACAACATTTTAAACAAATTAGCCTTAATTTTTAAAGATGAACTCGATCGAAGTTGCAAATTTCAAACAGGTGTATTATACAGTTCCCGTGTAATGATGCATTCGTGAAGTAAAGCCTCGGGTAGGGCAACGCTAAAAGAAGCTACAAGTATGGTTTAGAATTGCCTGTTCAGTTCAGAAGAGTCCCAAGCAAAATGACTAAGAGTGACGACCACCATCATCATGCCTGTCAGGTGAGGGCAATGTCCATCACGAGCCCAATTATGCGATTCGAAGTCAGTCTTACTCAAATCAAACTGACTCCCGTGGACGTGGGTGCATGATCCCTCTGACCGGTGAACCAAGTTTAACACTGTCCCCATGAATAATATTGAAGGGAGCAAGCAGAAAACACTTTCTTGTATAATAGGTAATTGCTGTCACCTTTCCACCACCAGCACGCTACATTGCAAAGCAAAGTTTAGCATCAAAAGTCCGGAGGTTTCGGCAGTTTGGTCTAAATGAAAATGAAAAAAACTGATGCTATAGCTCATCAACCCCCCCCCCCCCCCACCCCCACCCTAAGTCGCTTGATTTACACATAATAATCAGACAATTGATAATGATTTATTTATAAGCGTCGCAAATGTAGCATTATCTCCTTTTTCTTGGTCAACTGGAACGCCGCCCTCACTTTTCATCGAAGATTTACACTAGCTTTGGTTTGGGATGGGTAGGCCCACATTCCTGTAGGTAAGTGTGAACATAAAAACCCATTGAAATTGCATCAGTCTTTGTTCATGTTTTTGAGAAAGCACCGCATATAAAAGTGTATATCTTTTGTTATGTTTTGCGCGTTCACATGATGCTTATACTGTCAAATCAAACTAAAAGAGTTCGTGAGACAGCAAGTGGTAGTGTTTCAGAAAAGGACACAAGATTAATTCAAAGTTATCTGTAATACGATTACGTTGATTCAAAAACAAGAAAAAATACAACACAGTGTCTACCACATGATACAAAGTATGTTTATACAGAACTCAATAGTGCTGCCATATTTATTTTTTGTATAAAAATAGATGATCAGAAAGTTTTTGGGGAAAAGTCATTAGGACTGCAAGCAGAGGGCGCTATTCAAAATACAAGCATGCCACGCGTTCAGCTGTCTGGTCTGGTTCATCGGCTCGGAAAGAGTCATCAGCATAAGAAATGAACTCGACCAGCGATGAATCATCAGATGAACCAGGTCGTAGTATCAATGTACACCACCACCCTATGAGCGGACAGGCCAAATGTAAACAACTACAGTATTCCACCTTTTGTTCGAGTTTTATCGGGTTCTTGAACAGGAGCAAGCCCGATGTGGTCTCGTCTGATGTCAAACAGGATGCCTAGAGGAGACTGCGATATGGCAGATTCGGGCTCTTTTGACGATGAGGAATTTGGTAACGAAAACGACTTGACAGATGGGTGGTATGATAACGGTATGTACACAGTCTGCTTCCTTCCTCCATGGTCTGTGTATGCAATTACTTATTCACCATGTCCATTGATACGTAACATGTGTACTGTTACAAATAGAAATACAATGGTTAATCCGGCTGCCTATTTCGGTTTTTTAAGCTACTGTCGGCTCCTGCGAGCCATGGAGGGGTTATATCCGACCAAGTCACCATGGAAGTAGAAACTCGACCACACTTTTTTAAATTAAGAACTTCCATTTAAATTTGTTTAGTATAATTATTTTATTAATTAGGCCACGAGAATGAAAATTATAGATTTGCGTCCACCGCCCGCATGCCTGAAAAGCTACTGCACAAACATTTTCATTATTGCCGCCGCTGCTTGTACAATGTATGATGTTGTAAGTTCATTTGTATTGAATTTTTAAATAAAACACGACCGTCATTAAAAAATAATGAATAATGAATAATGAAAAAAAGCCTCATCTGTTTTCATAAAAGTCCGGACACAAATCTATAACTTTCATTCTCTTGGCCTTATTAAATACACAAAAAAGACACAGCCCTTTAAAAATAATTAAGTTACATTTACATTCACAAATTTCGATATGTTGATTTATTGTTATAATTATTTAACAAGTTTCTGTTTTTGGTCACATGTGTATTATTAGTATATGTGCAGAATGTGGTTTATGGCAAATGGGTTGTTTGACATTTAGTTTTTCTGCTACACATGTATGATTGATGTAGTCAAGTTTTATTAATTCAATTTTTTGTGGGAGGGTGGGGGGGTAAAGATAAAATTATTTTGAATGCCCCAGATTGCACAGTGGGGCTTTTAAAACCAAAGATAAACACCAAGTTCCTAGAAGTAGAACTTGTAGAACCTTTATTTTGCATATTTCCGCCAAACTTCAAAAATGTGGGTCCAGCATTGCCCCCAGTCTTGAAAAATCCTGAGGAGAACCAACCCTATTATGTATTTTTGGCATGTTCCCAGCCATCTTGGAAGGATGATCCTACTAGTACTAGTACTAGTACTGGCAGGGCACCCGTCGACCATGCTGAGAGTTTGGTCACATACAACAATAACCTGGGGCGCTAGATACCACCGATAATGTCAAAATTTCGAAAAAAGGAGTACAGTGGCCCAGTTACTGGGTCTATACATGTACAATGTTTGTAGTTGAACCTGTTTGATGAAGGTCTGCAGCACTTTACCATGTTTACCGACCAAAAATTTCAATGCAGCTACCGGTACATGAACAGTGTACACAACAATATAGTTCATGTAACCCCAACACTGGCAACACTAACAGTAAGCTTTGTAATAAAGTTGTACACCATTAGGCGTGTTTGATCATAAATGGTAATCAATGTATCCCATTGAATGTAAACTAAATAATTGTCTGCTTTCTACCCAATAGATCTGCACTTAGCTGCTGAGCTTGGGAAGACATTACTGGAGAGGAATAAAGAATTGGATGATAACCTACAAGCAGCTCAGCAGGAGAAAGAAGAACAAACAATGCAGATTGTGGTAAGTTTCAAACGGTGAATCAAACGAAAAGGAACTATATTAATTATTCCTGATGCTGATTCCTGATGCTAATATAACGAGCTTTTTGTAACCACGGCCCAATACAGGGCAATTCATAACACAGCAGCCTCTTAAGTTTATTTTACATTGTTGATAATTTTTGTCAACAACATATTTTCCTCTCAATCAATCTATCATCAAAAACATGATAGGGCTATTTTTCCTTAACTTTTTTATATCAGTTCAGTGTAGTTACCAGGGCTCGAATTTTACACTGGACCACAGGCCCGAGGCCAGTAATTTTAGTGTTGGGCCAGTAAACTTATGACCTAACAAGTCCGATGGTCTTGTGTTTTTCAATTGAATAACAGAAACACAATATGTTCAAGTGTTGACTTTGGGTCTAATAAATTATCTTTCAATTCTATGAGTAATCATGGAGGAAGAAACACATGTATTTCTTCCTCCATGGAGTAATCAAGTATACTCTTCCCTTACTTGTCTCAGTTCGGGTTCATATAAAAGCAGTCAAATGCATGTTAAACTGTGGCAGCAAGTTTGGGTTTTTTTCACATTTTGAATCTGGTCTTGTAAAAAAATGTCTGGTCCAGTAAAGATTTTGAGCTACAAGCCCTGTAGTCTTGTGGATTTTCTCCCCAAATTCGAGCCCTGGTAAGTTACTCATATTGTCTTGCTATTTATTCTACTGCCGGTCAGGTTGGTGTAGTGGTATCTTGCCTCGCCTTCCACCTATGGGACCCCGGTTCGAATCCCACCTGGGGCACTATGTGGATTGGGTTTTCAGTCCCTGCCTGATCGCGTGGGTTTTCCCTGGAATAATTCTCTGGGGTTTTCCTCCCACATCTAAAACTGAAACTTCCTTCATTGTCTTCTCTTCACTCTATACCATCCTGTTATTGGCGACTTGATCGCTGTTGGATTTGGTTAATAAATAAATAAATAAATAAATAAAAATAATATAGGCCTAACATGCCTAATAAATAAAAAACTGCTTCAAATCAATACTATACATTGTACTATATAAACTCTAGGAGTAGCCTGTTTTTACAACATTACTTCTGCAGCAGGGGGTTCAATTGGCCGAAGATTTGCAGTATGGGTTACTATCAAAGCTAACGGACTAGTGAAATGACAAGCTAACTGTCCTGCTGGCCTGTCACTAACAAAGTTGTGGGAAATGTTCACAAAAACTTTATGGAGAGGGCTCAAAATACTCACTGGATCCCTGGCCTGCCCAAGTCCAGTGATTAATGAATTGGTTCATACCAAGCCAGTAACCTCAAACTGTCCAGTGGTTTTTGAATAATTTATTTATTTATTCTTTAACTTTTCAAAATACAAACTTCATCCTAAACAAGAAACAAAAATAAGTACAAGTAGTTTTTGTTTGCAATTTAACCCTCCTACTGTTCGCAACATTTTCAAGTGAGTTGACCAACCATTTGAAACAATTCAACTGCCAAAGTTGTGTATGGTGGCACAACTGTGCACAGAACTAACTGTGTACTGTGTACATGCATTCCCTCATGGTATCATATTGCAAGGCTGGCATAGCTTATCTATCATTCAAAACCACAGTGAATGGTATTGAATGGTCAGACAGCAAGAGGGTTAATATAGGGTCTTCAAAAAAATCAACCTCTTGGCTCCGTGAATTTTCTGAGCTATGTCCTGGACCAATTTTTATGGCTCTGCTTGACATGCTTACTGCAGAATTCTGCGCTTGGAGCCCATAAAATCATGTGTTTTAGAGAGTCGTAAGTGCGGGATACTGTGGTAAGCAGGAGCCATGAAAGTGGGTTTGTTGCCTTCATGTAGTGGATAATTTCTTGCAGTTTTAATCCTGATGTTCAGAGGTATATTTTTTTATCTCAGAGCCAATTTACATATATAAGTTTGATGGTTTAATATACTATGTTTTTATGTAAAGCTGTTAAACCAGGAAATAGTATCATTTAAAGTCTTGGTTAGCACTTTCTTGTACTTGTAAATCTAGGTAATATTTGATTTCACTTCTGTTTAGGAAATGACAAATAAAGCAGAGGATGTGTTACGGTGTACTTAGGAAATATGGTCAATTTATCTTGCAGTGCAGCGATAACAGTTTTGTTTGTTTTAAACTGAACCATGATCATAGAATGTGTGCTGTATAAACTGTGTGCATACAAGTCAAATTACAAAGTTTAAAATGTACCACTGTCATGTGTTTATGTTTGAATTAATGTCATAGTAAGCCATGTTCACTTCACAGAATACGTTTGTATTATGCTGCTGCTGTTTCATGACCCTAACCTTCACAACAGTAAACAGTCACACATAAATTACACACCAATCAATTCATACACAGGTGTTTGGCAAAATCTGTGTATTTTATTGTAATCTATTTTCTAACCCCAATGCAAGGTTTGTACATAATTTTCATCCTTGTTATGCATTGATTACTCTACTACAAAATTGTCCATTAAGCCTTGCACTTATTTAGCTTTTTGTAAAGTAGCCCACCAAGCTACATGTAGTAATGGCCCCCAAGGAAGTTTTAGTTGCCCAGTTTTTAATATGTTTTGTCATAAATGTATCTTTAAGGCCCTAATGGTAGCAATAACAACAAGTTTAATGGTCACATGAAGCCACATAGGGCAAGTTGAAAAGTGGTGCTTAATAACCCATAGCAGTTTTTAATAGACATTGTACGCCGGGCTAGTGTTAAGGGTGAATAAATGATTGCTTTTGTCATAAATGTATCTTTAAGGCCCTAATGGTAGCGATAACAACAAGTTTAATGGTCACATGAAGCCACATAGGGCAAGTTGAAAAGTGGTGCTTAATAACCCATAGCAGTTTTTAATAGACATTGTACGCCGGGCTAGTGTTAAGGGTGAATAAACGATTGCTTTACTTTGCAAGCTGGGCAGAAGACCATAGAAGCTTTAAAGATCTTCTGACAGGCACCCTTCAAGCTTACTGTACAGGTAGGCCCTACTGTGTAAATAGCTGAAATGATGCAATCTTTCCTACTATAAACCAGTAACAAAATTAATTTAAAAAGTGATCTTAAAGGGAGGGTGTACCTTTTGTAAATTTACTCCAAAATTCAACGGCCATAAAAACTTACTTGGTGTGAAGCACTGCAGCTGTTGGTAATGTGTAACTTACTTGGTGTGAAGCACTGCAGCTGTTGGTGTGAAGCACTGCAGCTGTTGGTGTGAAGCACTGCAGCTGTTGGTGTGAAGCACTGCAGCTGTTGGTGTGAAGCACTGCAGCTGTTGGTGTGAAGCACTGCAGCTGTTGGTGTGAAGCACTGCAGCTGTTGGTGTGAAGCACTGCAGCTGTTGGTGTGAAGCACTGCAGCTGTTGGTGTGAAGCACTGCAGCTGTTGGTGTGAAGCACTGCAGCTGTTGGTGTGAAGCACTGCAGCTGTTGGTAATGTGTAACTTACTTGGTGTGAAGCACTGCAGCTGTTGGTGTGAAGCACTGCAGCTGTTGGTGTGAAGCACTGCAGCTGTTGGTAATGTGTAACTTACTTGGTGTGAAGCACTGCAGCTGTTGGTAATGTGTAACATTTTTAGAAACAAGTCCCATCAAAGGAATGTAGTTTTTAGGAGGGGAATTCAGAAACATTTCAATATAAGAAATGTTTGACTGCATGAAACGTTAGGGATTGTTCTTCCTTCGTGGACATAAACGCTCCAGATTTTTGGCAACATCTCGAAAATAAGACCACATTTGGAAATTAAATTTTCACGGGTCAGTTTTATTGTAGAGGCCTATATACATTTATATCTACAGGATTAAAACAATTGAATGGTTTTACAAACCAAATGTATACTTCACCTTTAATCTTCCCTACTGACCAGTAATTCTATAATGCGATCTTTAGTCTGGTATTCATTACACTTTCCTCACTTCCCAATTAAGAACACTTCATCATCAACAAAGTCATTTTCAAACAATGCCGCCTGTAGATCATTCACATGCAACGAAAACACTTGCACGCATCACCACTTTTTCAACAACTGTTATCCATTATCTTCAAAACAGCTGTGAATATGTACGAAGAACTTTCGAACACACACCCAAAATAACTTCACAGCCTCGCTTGATCTCAGCACTCCCTTGATCTCAGCACTCCCAACTGAAATGGCCTCTGCTCAGAGCGTTACTTAAAAGTACATCTCACATTCAAACATGCATGTGACAAGGCCTTCTCAGTAGCTGGACCCAAATGCTGGAACTTGCTACCTCACAACACTCGTAGCAACTCCGTTCATCCATTAAAATCATAAACTCAAGTCATTTTCATCTCAATCCTGTTCAATACAATGTTCCCGAGAATTACTGCCCTCAGCGCATTGCAACCAATGGAAAAAATGCGTTTATAAATGCTTGTGTTATTATCATTAAAATGATTATTATTTTAGCGTATCGGCATTGTACATACATGCCATACCTTATCTTGACTCAAAGAGAGTAAGTTCATCATGGGCAAGTTGTGGCAGCATACCTTTGGCTAAAGAAGATCTAAAAATGAATTCTGTTTTTTGGGTTTCTTTTTTCCAGTATCTTGAGAAGCAACTTCAGATTTTACGAGACGTTACAGAATCCAAGGCCAATATCTATGAGCAGCTGGACCTCAATGCTCAGGAAACAGAGAAGGTCAATCAGAGGTTACAACATGATCTGAGAACCGCACAACAAAAAATTATCAGGTACTCCAACATTTGCTTGTAACTGGTTGATGATTGTTCTGACAAAATTATAGAATGAGAAAGTTTAATCAGCTGTTGCGAACTGCATACCAACCAAAACGATGCATCGTATGCAAACAATTGGGTAATGGCCACACTTTTCAACCCTGTACAGGGTCTTCCTTGCACTTGTAGGGTAAAAAAAAAAAAAAAGCCTTTGAGATTGAGAAAGATTCTAATATGTTCAATGTCAAAAGAACATTAGTCTCAGTGTTAGTGATTTTCATCAAACCCTTTTCACACTACTAAGCTATTTCCCAGGTAATAAAACCCCAGGAAAGTACTGGGGATCTTGAACCCCACCACCACACCATGTACGTATCTCACTTGCTGCAATTTTCCTGGAAAAAGTAAAGCCTGGAGTGATATTACTTAACCCTTCTCCAAAGCAGGGATAGCTGCTTCCCTGGGCTGTTTCTCAGGAGCTTGGGATGGTTAGGCCAAGTAAAAAAAACAACAGTTGATCGTCCCCACCCGCATCCTTTTTGGGGGCCACATCCTTTTTTTTTTTTATTTGTTTTATTTTCAATTTTTCCTAAAAAAAATAAAAAATAAAAATAAAAAAATTGTTTGTATTTTTAATCCACCCATATTTATTTTAATTTTTGATGTAAACTTACCTCATGCAACAAATAGATATAAAGAAAGTTAGCGGTGATTTCAAACTGAAGAATTGGTGGCCTGTTTGAATTGAAATACTTGGCGGCCATCTTGGAAAAAAAATAAAAAATAAAAAATAAAAAGGCCCTCATCCTCCTCTTTTTGGAAAAATCAGGACGATCAACTGGTATTTTTTTATATTTGGCCTTAGTACATCAAGTGTGAAAGGTCAACCGTATTATTGGCTAATTAGTTTATCAAAATAGTATATTAGCTTCATTCCTTTAAGATGAGATTTGAAGGTGACATCAAAACTAGGACATTCCTCAATTAGCTTGTCAAGGCTCTCTTGGTGATGAGCAAAGGGAGAGGATGATCCTAGTGATTAATGCCGAGTTGAATTCCAGGTTGTTTTGGCTGAGGTCCACAGTGTGCACAGGTTTGCACAAGGTTACTCAACACTTCCTTGTTTGCTTTTCCAGGATTGCCAGTTCTACATTTTCAAACTTGCTAAATCTGAAGTTTAGTGTCAATGAACTACAAATGGGACTCCAACTGTGATTATTAACATGATTAAGGGCCCATATTTGTAACTGATGTTTGAATTTTCATAAGAAGCTTAAAAATCTATCAATCACCAAAACATTCTTACACTCGGTTACAAAATGTAATTTCAAATTTTAAAACAACTTTTGTATAGTATGCATTAGAAACACATCAATGAACACATTGTGGTTATAAAAATAGCCCATGTTCTGTGTACACTATTTGTGCACTCTGTCGGTTGATTTGACCATCATAGGGTTAACTCAATCAATCAAAACAATTTTTGGATGATTTGAAATCCTTTTGGCAACCCACTGACTGCAATGAATAGATTGACGTGTTTGTCCAGGGCTGATGTGTATAAACCTACACTTGAAGGACGCAAAGCTTGAGTGGATTTGAAAAACAACAATTAGTGTTTACACATAAGGGACTGTTGGTGATGCTAATCAGATGTGTCAGTGGACTATAGAGTGACCTTTTAGTACAGTGTATCATACCTACAGTATGTATGATGTATTTGTGTATTCCGGCTGCAAAGGGAACTCATTTCAGTACACTAGCTTTGAGCAGGGTTTGTCCTTAACTAGTGACATGCCAGATGGACCAGTTAGCTTGTCATTTAACTGGTCCAACAGCTTTTTCACTGGTCCCCATTTCATATTGAATAGGGATGCTTTTGTAATCACTGAACTAGCCAGCCGGACTACCTGGGCTCGATTTCACAAAGAGTTAAGATTGATCGTAACTGCAAATCCATCGCAGTTGCTTAGCAAAGAGTGATGTCACAATACAAATCACTATGGTAATACTGATAACTCATCATAAGATGAATCTTAGTGCTTTGTGAAATCGACCCCTGGAGAAGTTTGTGACTGGTCCTTGGTTATTTAAGTAGAATTTGGCTAAAATATTTGGCAAACACTGCTTTAAGGCAAATTTCACTTCTCGAATGTTGAGTTTTTAACAAATTGAAGTAAATTGCACTTTTGGTAAAATAGTTTAAAATGCAACTGTACATACAATGATATAGTTTTAATGCAAATTAAACATAATTTAGTAAGTGAAAGTCAAACATTGAGTCATTGCACCACTTTTACATACAAATCAAAATAACATTGTTTCCCTGATTGATTGATTGATTGATTGATTGAATTTATTTGGATAAAAAATACAGCAAGAACATACCCAAAAAACATACATGTACATAACAACAGGAGAAAAGACAATGAAACAAGATAGAAATACTGCATAAAATTATCCAAGGATAGCCCAAAAAAGCCAATAACTTAGACTTATTTCCATTGGGGTCCTTACAAAAAACAGACGAACCTAGTCAAGAGCAAAAAGATGATTCAAGGAAAAACAAAGCAAGAGAACACATGAAAAATAAATAGAAAAATAGGAAAAACAAATATTTTAAATTAAAAATTAAATTAAATTAAATAAAATTAAATCAATAAATAATATAAAAAATTTAAACCAAAAAGGAACCCAAGCTATGCTTCCTTAGAGGTGGCTTTTGTGGCAAGGTGGCATTTGACTAGTTTTTTAAATTGTTGCAGGCTAGTAGAAATTTTAATATTAGCAGGTAAATTGTTCCATTCTCTTATGGCGGTAGCAAAAAAAGTATTATTAATTGAGCTGGATGAGATTGGGACTATAAAATTCAGATCACTGGTCCTAGTGTTGTGCTGGTGAAAATCAGAAACCTTAATAAAGTTGTCACGAAGATAATCAGGAGTGGCATTACAAGTTATTCTATACACATGATTTAATTTTAGTTGAGAGACTCTGTCTTTAACGTTTAGGAAGCCCGCTATGTCAAGTTCTTTTTGACCTATGTGGGCCCTGGAGTCTTTGGCTAGAATAAATCTAACCATTTTATTTTGCATAATTTGAAGTTTGTTTTTGAGATGGACTGAGAGTGCAGAAAACCAAGAAGAGCATGAGTAGTCAATGCAATTGTTGAATCAATTAAAATATTAACATGCTATCAGAGGTTTATTGAAGCTTTTGTGCTAAGATTCCAGTCTTGGCGGCATTGAAGTCAATTCATGGGTCAAGACTTACATCAAGTATCAAGTTCCCAAAGGAAGTTTCAAGTCAGTTTCAGCATAGACCAAGGGTTTCAGGGTTTCAGTGTTTCAGTTACATTTATGTAGGTACATTGAGTAAGTTTAAAGGTTGATATTTTTGTTGGGTCTGCAGTACCATGTCATAGAAAGTCAGTAGACTTCTTTAATATGACTGCTGATCATTGGGGCTTTAAGATTCATTCAGATACATCCATCAAAATAAATTCATTTTGAGGTTAAACAAAAAAGTTTGACTAGAGCAGAGTTTGAACCAGCGACCTCCAGCACTGTACCAACTGAGCTATCTAGCCCTAATGTTGGCAGTCTCCCTATTTTGTCAATATCTTTGTTTGGGGTATAAAGTTTCCATGCTTAACCTGTATTTTTAGTAAAAAATGTTGTGTTTTTGTTGTTATTGTAGACTGAATGAAACCAATGAGCTCCTTGAAGCCAAGACACAGGAGCAGCAAACTCAGATCCAGCAGCTCAAGACAGTGGAGCGAGAGAGACTCCGGGAGGGACGGAGACAAAAGAAGATCTTAGAAGCCCTGGGTGCCAACACAGGATTAGCGCATCCTCTACGGCGTGCCCGCAGTCATGATTTCGGTGTGGCAAACTCGGACATGCTCCTCGATGAACAACTCGTCAATATGCACAAGACAAATAAGAACCTTCAGGAAAAGTTGTCAGTTAAAGATCAACGGATTCATGACATGGAGGCAGAGCTCTCGGTTCTCTTGAAGGAGAGCAAGTTGTTGGAGGAGAGGCTGAAGGAAGCGGAGATTAAGAATCGGATGGAAGACATCAAGAAGGATTACAAGTCCCTAAGCAGCTGGAATGAGGCAGTGTGCAAGTACTGCGACAGCCTTATAAATGCAGACTTTGAGGCAATAGCCAGCGAGGGCAGCAGGACCAAGGGGGCAGGGGGGTCTCGTGGTAGCCAAGAGCTGGCAGTCATCTCAGAGCAGGAGGGTTTACTGAGTCCGGAAGGAATTAACCAACTCATGGGACACCCGAAAGCGGAAGGCTTATCTCTTTTAGGTGAGATTGATGCTCAGTATAACTCTCTAATGGACAGGTATAACTCATTGCTCGCAAGAAGTCGATGTAGCTCATTCCGGGATGAGAATGTCCGTCCACGTGCTCTCAGTATTCGTAAGAGAAACGAGGCCAGTGTGCAGACACACCAGGGGACACCGCCCCAGCCAAGCCCAGTCGATTCCATGTTTGAGCATGGACCACCTGAATACAAAAAACTCTTTGGGGAAATCTTTGACATTTTGCATCGGCCACAGTTTCTACAGCAGGAGTCTGCAGGAGCAACTGGCCAAAGCTAAAGATTACAATATCTCTTTTTCAGTCCAGCTGTCTTGCACATCAATCCATGTGAATCAAAGGAGGTGGGATTAACACAGTGTGCCCCCCCCCCCCTTTGCCATTTGTACTTAATTTTTAATGTTTGAAATGTTTTACAAATGGTTTTATCACAGGAGGGCGACGCACAGGTGTATGCTATCGGGACTCGTCAGTCAAAGTTCTCATGAGTTGGAATAAAAATTGTTGGTAACGTTTGCCAAATTGCACTCTGTTAATGGCTCGTTGAAAGAAGCATTTTTTACTGTATGCCAAAGAAATTTATGCAACACAGTAGCAAATACAAAAATTCTGTGCTTACTGCGCAGAATTGCAAGGATAGTATTTGTGTATGCTTGTGGGTGCTTCATGTTGCTAAGCATCCTTCACAAATTACACACCTAAGTATTGCTGAGAGATTCGGCGCTTACCCTGTAAGTGTAAGATGTAATATACATGTAAGCAGGGCCATAAATTGGGCCAAGTGATTATCACCTAAAAACCGCTCAAAGTTTTGTTCCTTAATTGTGCTTTTTGTACATTGTCAGTAAAATCAGATCTGATTATTGATGACAGTAAGGTTAGATTGTTATTGGATATTGGACATTCACATAGGTTTGTACAGAGAATGTCCAATGTCCGATATCGAAATAGAAAGTAGACATTCACTGTATGAACCTATGTGAATGTCCAATGTCCGATATCAAACTAACTTTACTGTCATATTATTGTTGTGTAAAAATATATAACTTGTACCACGTTTTTAAATGCATGGCAAAACAGGGTTTTGCAAAATCAATTAATTATCTGCAAATTTCTAAATGTCATTCTTTCTATTGTGCCGTTAATGTTTTTTGTTTATTATTTAAGAAATGTAAATGCTTTTATTGTGCAAATGTACTTGCTCGTGTCTGTACAAGGTAATTTAAAATCAAACAAATCCTGTACATGCTTCTTTATCCAGCCAAAGAAACAAAAATCTTCTGGATATATGTTGTAAGTGACTGTAATTTTAAAACTAATGTAAACAAAAATATTGGGAATGTAAATACTTGTAAATCTACAAATTATTTCTATTCCGCTCTGAAATTAAATTTGCCAGCTTTGTCAAATGTGGAGTTTCATTCAGCACGGGGCATGGTAAGTTCTCTCAGGTTAAGCTTATTTGTAAATCTAGCGTCTGAAAAGAAAATGACTGTAGACCTACTTCCAAATTCTATGTGTACCTTCATGTATTGTTGTGACACTTTTTGGGGTGGAAAATCATTGCGTGTTTATCGATTGTTTGCGTGTATTGTGTACTTAAGATGTAACCACAGATATGAGCTGTATTTTAGGTACAAGTTAATCCCTTGCACTAATGCAAAAAACAGCTTCTGTCAGGTGGCTGTCTGCCCATGGTGTGGTATTTTGAGAGTCACGTAGTGTGTTTCTAACAAGGTATGCATTGCCTGAAAAGGGAACAGAATATATTTAGACTTTCCAAAGAACTTTCTCTATGGTTCAACCAAGATATATCGTGGGTCAATGAGGCAAATCTGGAAAGTGTGAGAAGGCGCTTAAGAGTAAAACAATCACAACTGTCTTTTTTGAAGACTTAGGGTTCTATTGTGATAACAATACACTTAGAATAGTAAGATATCACAAACCGAAACCCATGATGAATTGATCCACCACTATGCATACATGTAGCTTCAAATAATTCTTTGATTGGTCGTCATATGTACAGATCTGCTGTACAGGAGAGCTTCAAGACAATCAAGGTTATGACCTCTGTACATTCCAGACCTACCTCAGGCATGGAACTTCATCCTTGAGAGGGCAAGGCCATTTTCATTTTACAAAGGGCACTTCCATTGGAAGATCTTAAAGTCTATGGGAAACTTTTGATGGGGCACCAAGGCCAAGACCAGGGGCAACAAAGGCCATGGCTTCTGTTTGCTCTGTGTAATTCCAGGCCTGCTACCTCTTGTGAATTCATGCATATATTAGATAGATTTCTTCTAAAAGACAGGAAGAATGCCATACCTGTATGTATATATAAACTCATTACACCTCATCTGCAAATTGTTGTCTACAGTATTATTCCATTACTCCAATGATTCTGTATTGGCTCCATATCTTGTATTATTTTGTGTTTTCATTTTTTTTAATTAGCTACCAATGGCTTGGGTAAGATTCGTAAAATAAACTTCCTAAAAGTGGTGCGCATTTCTTGACAATCATATTCAAATAGTAATCATTCTTACTCTTTCAATGTGGTTCCTGTATTTTTGAAACACAAACACTGTCCGCAGTATTGTGGTAGTGAACAGATCCTATTAAATGGGTCACAATTTGTTTTCCCCATGAGATTGTTTCACAGTATTACTTGGAAATTATGAATTACAAATGGCAGAGACTCAGATAAGTAGGTTTTAGGGATCAAAACAGTCATCAGCTTACAGAATTGAAAAAAAATTCAAATAGGGATATTTGCAATCCACTAAGAACACTAGGTATACCCCAGGGGATAATACCAAGATTTCAGTGTCACAATACAAATAGTTTTCTGCCTGATACAAATAGTTTTTTCTTTGAAACTCAAGTAAGGTGATTATAGGGAACATTTGCTTTATAGCAAAAACTAGTCACCCTTCAAAACATCCTGTAATGTGTACTGGCCCTGCATCTCTACCATGTTTTGGTGAGCAAGATAGGCCAATGTTTTCATTCGACATCTACTAGCATAGTGAGATTGGACTCTGGTCTCAGCAAATTTATTGTGATTTTCAATATAAGGGACACCTATACAAGTTTAGATGGCAACAGTGTCTGATAGGTTCTGCAAATATTTACTGTTACATGTGATAATGATAACATGTTCAAAAGAATTAGCCATTGGAAACTGCTTACCAACAAAAATAACATTTGGTCTAATTGTTAAAATTGTGAATGGCCTGATGACAGAGTATTTCTCAGAGGCTAAGAAAAATAGAAAAAGTGGAATTTTTTTTACAGTGACCTCAATAATGAAAATCTACCGGGAAACTTAAAAAATTGTGCTGCTTCCAATTTCATAGACACATTTTCTGCTCACAGAGGAATGAGTTGCCAACTAGAAGCCGGTGTTTGTTACTGATAAAGAGCAAGACTACATTGTAGAACAATGAGATTTGAACAAAATGTAACTTGATTGCACTGGTTGCTAGGTATAAATTGTCTGGAAAAATAATGTGAAATATAAACTTAGTTTCATTTTAAAAACGTATGTCAACATGGGAAACATTGGAAAACGTCAATTTAGGATATGACAATTACTTTGTCCTTTTTTGGTTGAGTCGAAGTGGTTTAATCTTGCTGTCATTTGTGGTTGCAAGTAGGCATTTTTGTACAGGCCATTTACAGCCACTGTAGACTGTATGGATCATTGGACCTTACTGTCTGCTGACAAAGGTTTTTAGGGTTGTAGCTAAACAACCAAGCAGCTCAATATGCTAAGTATGCATTAACAGCCAATTAGTGTATAGAGCAAGGTCATTTCTTCCCCATCATTGGGCTGTCGCATACTGAAACTTATTCCACTCTCACACATATTAATGTAGCCTACCATTCATTTATTGTCTCCATTAAAATTAACACACAAATTAAAAATTTATAAATATGCTGGTACTGGTAGTATAAAAGTAATAACAAATTGTGGGCACTAGTATGGTGGAATACTGGAGGCTGCTTAGTTTTTGCTTTCTTCCTCGTTTTGTGTCAAGGGAATGTTGGAAATATCTTCCATTTTAAATTGAATTATAGGGATGTTCACACTGGAGTGTCTCAAGTCTAGGTTCAAGAAGTAGATTTTTCAGCCTAACTCCTAGACATTTATAGGGAGCCTTCATCATTCTTACAGAATCATACACCTTATGGTAACTCAACAACCAAACTGTAAGACCCAGCAGTTTAACAGAGCATCATTCTTACAGAATCATACACCTTATGGTAACTCAACAACCAAACTGTAAGACCCAGCAGTTTAACAGAGCATCATTCTTACAGAATCATACACCTTATGGTAACTCAACAACCAAACTGTAAGACCCAGCAGTTTAACAGAGCATCATTCTTACAGAATCATACACCTTATGGTAACTCAACAACCAAACTGTAAGACCCAGCAGTTTAACAGAGCATCATTCTTACAGAATCATACACCTTATGGTAACTCAACAACCAAACTGTAAGACCCAGCAGTTTAACAGAGCATCATTCTTACAGAATCATACACCTTATGGTAACTCAACAACCAAACTGTAAGACCCAGCAGTTTAACAGCAGCTTTCAGTCCAACAAAATCAAACCAAATTTATGCAGTTGGGTTTTTAAGGATTTGGACAGTAAGGCAGGAAATTGAAATTTGAGAGGCAACTCCTAGGCCTAACACATGGTTGTATTTCAGACAAATTGATACTTTGAGAAGTTTATAGAAAAGAATTATTGAGGTTGAAAAGTGTGTTTGCAATCATTACCAACTATGTATCACAAAAAAGACTTAAATTATTAATATGCAAACTCAACTGCAAGACAGAGGGTTGCTATAGTTTAAATACATATGGTTGTTCGTTTTGCATTTGAATTGCAAGTTAAAGAGAGGACTCATCTTGTTAGATTACTATTTACTGGTATTTAAACTTTTAGAGACATGGCTACTTTTGTTGTTGTTTTTTTTTGCAAAATTGTTCAGTTAAAATGTCTGAAAAAATAATATGAAACAGAAAAGTGGTTTTGTTTTAGAAATGTAGATACTATGTTAAAACATTGGAAACACTGGAAATAGTCAGTTTGGGATATGACCTTTACTTTGACCTTTTTGGTTGAGTGGAAGGTCATGAAGGTCGAAAGCCATTTTGGTAGAAGCCACTTGTGGCCGCTATGCTTTCTAAATGGTTACATTTGTTACGACTTGGATATAGTGGTATGGGTTCTCGCTGTGGCCAACTGACTTACTGCAAGAGAAACAGGTAGTGTTTGAGTGAGAACCATTTATAATTAATATATATTTGTACTGTGAGGGGATCGCTGGTTCTAAATAGAACCACAGACATGAAGGCTTGTTATTCCAAACAGTATTCTTAGCTCATTTCCAGAAGTTGTTTTTATAATGTACTACATCATGCAGAGCTCTGAATCCTACTTGTAACTGATCAGATTTGGTTCATATAACAATTATATTAATTTTGGGTTGAACACAGAAAAATTGAGTAGAGCGGGATTTGAACCAACGTCCTCCGGATTAACGTGCCGTCTCGCTATACCAACTGAGCTATCTAGCGCTATGTTGGTGGTCTCCCTATTTTGTCAGTATCTTTATTCGAGCTTCGCCAGTCAGAAGCCATACAGCCTGTAACTGTTGTATAGCTAGGGATCATACCCAACATGCCAAAGTTTGGGACACAACCTGGCTATGGCAGTTACAGTTTGGCTGGATTCTGACTGGCACCACCGAACAAAGATATTGACAAAGAGGGGGACAACCAACTAGATAGCTCAATTGGTAGAGCACCAGCATGTTAATCTGGAGGTCGCAGGTTGAAGACCGGCTCTACTAAATTTGTCTTTGTTCAACCCAATATTACTTTAAAATGAGTCAGTTTCCCTTGTGGTTTAGTAAGGCCATGTTTGAACGAGTGTTCTGTGGCTGTGGCTTAAATCATAAGAGGCTCAAAGCAACATCCTTAGCAACAGGGCCCAATTTCATAGAGCTGCTTTAGGCACAAAAAGTGGCTAAGCAAAACTAAAGTATGCTTACTAGAATAAGGCCATCAACCAAAATACCATTTCACGTGTTCAATTTGTGACTGGTATCCTTCTCATTTCGGTTTTAAAGAAGATTGTTAAGCAATATTTGCTGCTTAAGCGGCTCTATGAGATCGGGCCCCGGTGTAGCTGCAGCCGCCAATTGATTCGGACATGGCCTAAGCCTGCACCAGTCTTTGTTATTGCATTTGTAAACATTTGCAAAATTGAAGCCAACTGTATGTCTTATAAGTTGACTTGCTTGATGCCATACTTTGAGGTGCCTTATTAATCCTAGTGCTTCTAGCTCGTTACCCACAAACAAGCATATACAATGTACCACCTCTTTGCTTCAGTCCAGCCAGTTCGGCAGGTGCTGTTGATTCTTATACAATGGAGATTTTTTATAATTAGGAGCTCAGTCAATTGTCTTTGAAACTACAGCTTTGGTTTAAGCTCTGTCCATACATTCCCCCAAGCTCTGTGGTCACTGCTTTTAAGTCGTAGTTGGAATATTAAGTTAGGGGCAAACTTTCTTGAAAGGTCTTTTCCAGATGGTGGGATCAGAGCAAACACCAACATTTCAATGTACTTGTTTTGTTTGGGGAAAAAAAACACTTATTATGGAGTTTACAGCAAATTTTTATAGATTTTACAGTAAGTTTTGGGCAGCTTTAATTGTTGGATGTCTTCATGTTGTACATTTGTATGGGAATAGTACAGTTTGTGGGTTGAAATATACAAACACCAATACTTTTATGATTAAACAAATTTGTGATTTAAACTTTCTTAAATTTCAGTAGTATTTGTGACTTAAACTGGTGCTCTATAGATGTTTACGTGATATTTCGTGGACTTTCAATTTTAGATATATGTATATCAACTGCATATTGTAATTACATTTTAAAATATAATTAATTTTATAGATTGCTAGTTAGGGACTGTAGTGTCTTACTTTGTCAGACAGTTGTTTCAGGAATAATGATAAGCTTTGGAGTGTCTTTACTTGTTTTCCTTTGTATGCAAGATGTTTTTTTCACACAAACTTGTGTGCACATTATGTGCCAGACTTCCACATGTAGAGTTTTCTATGAACATGGTGTCAGAAGTATTAACAATATCTTCACATTATTTGAGTCATTTTCAAGACAAAAATTAATTAGTTTCAATCATAAAGCTCACTGATTGTAAAATAAATACAAGTACTGATACTCCAGATAAATATTTCCAACTGAAACACTGTTATAAAACATTTGTAGTACCCCCAAATAACCAATATTATTTTAATTGCAACAGTCGAAATAAGCCAAAATATGAATGTGCACACAGAATCCCTGAATAAGCATAAATTAATTTTGTTTTATTCATTAAAACATGACTACAGAAGTTGATAAAGTTTTCACTTAAAAAATAGCTGTTTGTGTAGAATGCTTATTGAAAACCTATTGGATGTGCATTACTAGTAACTCTTCCAAAAACTAATGATGAAATAAACCTTTAATTTACAACTTGTTTGTACCAAACGTGTGCGACAGTTTCTTTGAAATGACACTCAAAATACATTACAGTAATTATATCTCAATAACTCCTTTTAATTTTTAGATGTGCAACAGACAAGATGTATTTGTATTTAATCTATTAAGAGTCAAAAGATATAGTATTGTTAGTTATCACACTAGCTTGAATGGAATATAGAAACAGATAGCACTTCTGCAGATGCGCTATATTTTTCCAAATTCCACGAGTGCATGTGTGGTAACACATTTATCTTCTAGCAAACTTGACATGTAGCTTATACCGCAATACAAGAAGTTATGAATTTTTATTATGCAGGGTGTGATATGAACCGTGCAATAGGGTATAATATCACACTGTTGTTGCCATGGATTGACCAATCAGAATTGAGGATTCAAGTTTGCTTGAAGATAATATATTTACATTGTATTGATAGCAAAGTTGTATTACGTTGTATTGATAGCAACAATTTTGTTTAATCTAGAGCTACATTTCAAATTGTATGTGCATGTAGTTTATGAGATGTCTGTAAAAACTTGTTTAGTTTTAACTTCAGATTTTGAGGAAATTAAACCGTTATAAGTGTTCTGTTAAAGTATAATGTTGACAGTTTATTGTGACAAAGATTATATGATAATATATGCATGAAATACTTTATTCTTCTAAGTGCATGTTTTTACGAATGCATGGCAGTAAACTTGAATAAAACTTGATTTTAAATAACATTATTTCAGTGTTTATTTCTCTTGATTATACAAAAAATGTGTAGCATATGATGATGAACCTGCTGTACTGTACTTGCTTAAGTTCACTGGGTGATTCTACAGTGAAATGTGTTGAGGGACTTGGGGGGGGGGGTTAGGTTTTGACGATCACCTCTAGGGCAAATTGAAAGTGAAATTTACCTCAATGTAACTTGGGGGGGGGGAGGAAAGTTGGTGGGGGGGATGATCTTCTATAGAGCAAATTGAGAGCGATATTTGCTGAGGGTATTTGGGTGGGGTTGGGGAGGTTTATGATCACCTCTGGGGGAAAATTGGGAGTGAAATTAGTTGAGGGACTTGTTGGGAAGGGGAGGGGGAGGTGGTAATCACCATGGAGACGGTAATCACCATGGAGACGGTAATCACCATGGAGACGGTAATCACCATGGAGACTGGAATTTACTGAGGGACTGTAAGTGTAAGATTTAGTCGTCAAAATGATGAACACATCTGATGATACATCTTCAAGGGATCATAACGATTTCTTGTCAGTGTTCAGCTGTGAGCTGTATTACAACAGAGCTTATACAAAGCTTTCACACACTATTTCAGTTTCAAAACTGAGCGATGAAATATCCATACAACAAATAATTCTATGAATTGAAGCTATTGAGATAATTTATGTCATTCTCAGAAAGAAAAACCACAGAGCATAAATCATGCCCATGGATAGTTTATTCACCACTGTTTCCTCATCTGTCATGTTTCTGTTTGTCAAACAGTGGGAGATGTTAAACCCCCTATCAGCGTTTTTAATACAAATGTTCTATTCCATTCAGACTAAGCAGACAATATGGCGCCTGAGGATGCTGAACCAGCCTTGAATAACATTTGGCAATTGAACAGATGCAAGAAAGACAGATTAATTTACTGCAAATTGTTTTTATGTTTACAGCAATGTCTATCAGATAGGCTTCATCATTTATTCCCCTCTGAATTTGTAAGCCTTCGAGAAAGACTCTGCTAGTTTCAAAATGTCAGGCCATTAACTATTTTTTGCATTGATACCATTTGGTACTTTTGGTTGGTAGGCAGTTTGCAACAGCTAATTCTATTTTCTAAACTAATACTAAATTTGTCTAAATTGATCAACCTTATCCTGTTCGTAATTAGTGTGACGTAGTTCCACTGTAAGCCACGCCCACTTAACACAAACTGCAATCAATAAGCATTTTCACCTGCCCCCTCTTTGGTAAAAAGTCTTTTGACAATTTAATTCCCTATAAGTATATATTGGTGTTTAACTTGCCTGATGATCAGAGAAAACTGTCTCAGGTAATGAAACTTTTGGTCATGCTGAGCTGTTATAAATTAGCTTGTGATGATAAAACCCCAACAATTTAATTTACATCACTTTTCTATTTTATTAGAAAAATGTGCGTGGGTGTTGAGTGGAGCAATATGATACAATCAATCAAGTAGAGTGGGCAATTCGTTGGCATGATAAACTTACTGTACCCTGTCCATATTTTTCATTAAAACAGAGCTTGCAAATGTTACTACAAATAAAATGTAACCCCAAAACCAGAACTAATTATTTCATGAAAGCTGATTGACTAAATTCCAATGATGTCATGAACCAAGATAAATCTTTGTTACCCCATTTTGAGAGTAGGGTTCCCTGTGTGTTACTGTAGAGTGTGCTGTTGGTGAACCAAATTTTTTACTCCGCAAAATGGCCGACCGTGTTAGTTCACAAAGTAAAAGGAAAACCACACAATTTCTTGAGATATTTGTGTGAATCATTACATTCTACATTTAAAAGATCTTTCCCACCATATGAATTTCATAACAAATGCTTTTATAGCCCAAAGTGCTGAAGGCAAAGTTTCCCTTTAAACTAGGATGTGCCCCCTTTAAACACAACCAAGAAACAGCCACTTGCAGCGGCGCGGACTAGATTTCTGATACAACAATGAACAAAAGTGAAACCGAGAGGTCACATGAGATGTGTCACTCTGCTTAGACAATTCAACTAATCCAATTCCCTTCCTCTATGAATTTTTCCTCAAACCTAATAATTCCTCCTTCCCTGATCACATTATGGTGATTTCCCTTCTACCATGTCTACCTTCATGGGTGAGCTATGTGTCATATTTGCCTAGTACGCCGACTTCATGAGGACTAAAGGGCTTATGTCGAATCCAAATGATTTCTTTTCAAATGAGTCGGATTTCTCCAAGCTCTACAAAGCAGTATTTTGAAATGCTTTCTTGACCACCACATATTTCATCTTTCTTGCCAAAGCACTTTGAGACGCCCTCAGGTGTTATAAGCACTATATAAGAACTGTTTATTATTATTATTATTATTATTCCAACCAGGCAATTCCTGCCAAAACCTAAAACTGGGTTTCTTTGCTCATCAAATAGATAAGGAAAAGAGCTTTTCAATGGCATCCCATGAAGGCATATAATGCAGGCATGATATTTGGTGCTTGGAAAAAAGTAGGAAAATTATTGTTAAGCACAAGGGCTGACCTACATGTACTAGTTCATATGGTGTATGGTTTAATATATTTTTCAGGCTATTTAATCACAATTTTTCAGAATTTTCCAAGGGTTAAAAAATCGGAAATCAGACTAAAGTAGGAAGAATATCAAACCAGATAATGTTAGTATTTCTCCGAGTCAACATATACACATAATGTTTCACAAGTTGCGTGTAATTTTAAAACTAAATACTCAATTTCTGTATTTGTTAACGTTTTCTTGTTGTAAATTGTTGCAATTCAGCATGTGGCTGCTTATGACAAGTTTGCAAACAAACCATTATATATAAATCACATAACAAGGCAAAATCTTCAAAACAGAATTTAGGTAAATGGAGACTGTAACCTGTGACATCACGTGTTAAAAAAAAAGCCACAGAGCCTGGACTTCCCTGCACGCTTTGATCACAGCTCAAGGGAAGAATTAATCATCAAATGTTATATTTTATGGGGATTGCACCGTCTGATTTGAGAAAACAAACCCTTGCAAGTTGCTACACCATCGAGATGGTTGAACATGAACTATATGAAATAAACACCTCCTTAACAACAGACTGTTAGTCTGCAGCTGTTGGTCTAAATTGGATTCTGTTAGCCAAGTGTCATGTAATGACCTGTCATACACGTCAATTTCAAGTCTCATGGTAAATATAAAGGGTTAGTATGTTGGTTTTCATTGGTATTCATTCTGATCTGCTAGTGTTTACAACTGATGGTAATTTTGTCTTTTTCGAACAAATACCATCTTTACTTTGACACCAAAGTTTCAAAAGTTTGCTTTTATTTTAGAAGCTTGTGGTTAACTGTAACACCATGATGTAGATAATCTCCCTTATGACTTGTGATGGTTCTGAAGAACTGAGCCCATTAGGAGCTAAACAAAATAAGGTTACCAGCCAAAATACCATGTCACAAGAACCATCTGTCAGTGGTTTCCTGCTGTTTTTTGCTTAGCAAAAATTGTCAAGCAATATTAAGCAGCTCTATGAAATTGGGCCCTGGCTGGGTACCTACTTGAAGTTTCAATCAGCATGCTGTGATTTTCTTCAGGGACTATCTCCACTCAGATGCTGCATGCTGCAAAATGACTGGGTGGGAGCATCCACTCAATGAAGTGTGACACATTGCTACTCGGTGCAAAGGCAGGGGTCGATTTCACAAAACACTAAGACTTGCCTTGCCCCCTGCCCCTCTGGAACTCTCTGCCTAATTATCTTAGAGACACACAAGACATTTCCAACAATCTCTTAAAACACATCTTTTCAGATGGCCTATGAACACATCTGAGAATTATTTGAATGACCTTTGACCGGTGCCTTAAAACGCTTAACAGATAAAGTGCACCCTACAAATACTTTGTTATTATTACTATTATCAGTGTTTCCATAGTGATTTGTATTGTGACATCACAATTTGCTTAGACTGACTCGCACTTCAGATCAACCTTAACTCTTTGTGACATTGACAATAGGAAACTGGAACACGTTCCATCTCCGTATGTGTGCTCACTCAACTGTGTCAGAGTGGAAGGGGGGAGGAGGGGGAGGAGGGGGGAGGAGGGGGGAGGAGGGGGGAGGAGGGGGGAGGAGGGGGGAGGAGGGGGGAGGAGGGGGGAGGAGGGGGGAGGAGGGGGGAGGAGGGGGGGAGGAGGGGGGGGAGGGGGGGGAGGGGGGAGGGGGGGAGGAGGGGGAGGAGGGGGAGGAGGGGGAGGAGGGGGGAGGAGGGGGAGGAGGGGGGAGGAGGGGGGAGGAGGGGGGAGGAGGGGGGGGAGGGGGAGGAGGGGGGAGGAGGGGGAGGAGGGGGAGGAGGGGGGCGGAGGGGGGCGGAGGGGGGAGGAGGGGGGAGGAGGGGGAGGGGGGAGGAGGGGGAGGAGGGGGGAGGAGGGGGGAGGAGGGGGGAGGAGGGGGAGGGGGGAGGAGGGGGGAGGAGGGGGGAGGAGGGGGGAGGAGGGGGGAGGAGGGGGGAGGAGGGGGGAGGAGGGGGGAGGAGGGGGAGGAGGGGGGAGGAGGGGGAGGAGGGGGAGGAGGGGGAGGAGGGGGGAGGGTATCTTGAGGAGGTTATGACCGATAATCTATGAGCAAACACATAATACACAAGTTAAAATTACTTTCTTTAATTGCAAAATATATTAATTACAATCATACAAATTAAAATGGAGCAGTTTGATAATTTACACCATTTTATAGATTAATCTTAATAGTACTTCTTAAAATACTTAATTGCTGGGATAGACTGTGCAAGTCTCACACGTATTAACCGTTTCAGGACCATTTTGGTCCCAAATACATTTCTTGAAAGCATGAAGAAAACAAACATAATGCACTTTAACAGGTCCTAATGTTCGAATACACGCAAGACTTGCACAGTCTATACTAACATAGCTAGGATTTTCCTGAAGAGGGATGCTCAAAAAACCTCAACGATGGATTTATGGACGATTGCTTGAGTCTATTGACTATAGATCTACAAGATGACATACAGGGTGATACAGGAGGATGTCAAATGGTGCATTCACAACCTCCTGTATTAAAGGCAAAGTATTGGAGCCATTCAATTGTTTTAATCCGATATAAATGTAGATATATACAATAAGACTAACCTGTGCAAATTTCATTTATAAAGGTGGTAGCTTTTTTGAGATATCGCCCCAAATCCCGAGTGGTAGTGTAAGTACAGGAAGAATCATCCATATATGGAATAGACAATTTGAGTAACTGTTCATGCATGACACGTTTCTCAGATTGAACATTTTTTTAATCCCTTTTTCCAAACTACATTCCTTAGAAGCAAACCATTTCTCAAAATGTTTCAAATTATTAACAGCTGCAGAGCTTCTTAACAAGTAAGTTTTTATGGTAATACATTTTTGAAGCAATTACCAAAGGTATAAACTCCCTTTAAAAGCATAGTTTATATTAAAACAATATATGCACTAAAAACAGTAAAATCAAATCTAGAATTGCAGAATTTGGGAAAGGGTTAAAGTCATCCAATCCCTTGAATATAACTGAATTGTTATGAGCAGTTTAAAGAACCAAGAGTCAACTTCTGTAATCCTCGAAACATAATAAAATGACAAAAAAAATTGCAGACAATTTATTTGAGATCTCTGGTATAAAAATTATCTATGTTAAAATAACAAATGATTATTATTATTACAACAACATTTATTTCCATTTCACATAATATGTGTGCAAGTAACATACAAAATGATGATTTACATTAAAACAGAATACACTAATGATACTATATAATAGTAGGAAAAGGGCAGAGTGATTTGGGCTGAACCAAAGAAAAATAGGGAGACCACCAACATAGGGCTAGATAGCTCAGTTGGTAGAGTGCCGGCACGTTAATCCGGAGGTCGTTGGTTCAAATCCCGCTCTAGTCAATTTGACTTTGTTCAACCCAAAATCATTAAATATTTACCCAGTCAGTTTCTCTTGTGGTTTATTGTTTGATATTTTAAAACAACAAAGCAACATGTCAACATTAAGATTTAATACGGCTTGTTTCAGTCATTTAAAGTAAGCCATTTGAGACCAAGTTGTATGAATTTGGACCTCAGGGTATCTACCAGTTGGATCTTCTGGGGTCTATAAACTGCTTTCCTTGCACACGTTTTGATATTGAAGTTCTTTACAGCACAATAAGTAATGATTGACAAAACTTGATTGTTAATGTAGTCTTTGAGTACTAATTATTAATTTAAAAAAATTTTATTCAATAAAAAATGTGTGACCTCAATTGCCTCTTTCTTAAAGAATAGAATTAAACAAAGAAAATATTCTATTAACATACACACCAACTAACAAACAAATACAAACACCCGTAACACACACCCGTTTGTGAATCCCGCTAATCGAGGACTTCTCTTTGTTCTCCCATTGTTTGGACATAGTTTTTTTTTTGCGACGTCCCCATTGGTTTTGTACACGAAAGCGAAGCAAGGATGCCTTGCTCTGTCAAACACCTGAATCCCTTTTGTTAAAGTCCTCGGTTTCAATAGGGGCCTCCTATTGTCCCTCTTTTGTTTGTACTTTAAACTTTTTGGCAACAGCTCTCCTTGTTTTGTACAAACATTCCAACTTGGGACCTTTACCCAACCGGGGACCCTATTGTCCTTATTTGTTATAGGTCCCCGATTTGAATGTGTATACCTACACACACAAACACCCATAACAAACAAACAAACAAACAAACACCCAAACAACCCAGCAAAACTAAAATGAGGTATACTTTTTAATCTTTGGATTTGAGCCAGACTGTACAACTTTGGCAAAACCTGACAGCATTAAACTTTCAGGAAAAAGACAGAGAATGGGCTACTCTGGGATGCTAGGAGCAGTAATAATGGGTGTCTGCTGACGTCTAACGAACCAGAAAGTGTCAAAATACAAAGACTCTCAACTCTCAATGCAGGGAGACTACTGTCATTTTGCTAAATGGATTTATAATGCCAGAAATAGACACCCAATTTGTTCTTATAATTCTTCTGGTGCCACAGCTGTCACATAAAACAAAATTCAAGATGGCGACGGTGGCCATCTTGGATTAAGAGGTCAGGATCTTCACCAAACTCTACAATTTACCATTCCAGTGGATTTGTAATGCCATAAATAGTGAAAAGTGACCTCTTTTTTGTTCGTCTTGGTCATCTTGGGCCAGAGCTATTACATGTTATGCTTATCAAGATGGCATCGGCGGCCATTATGAATATTGCGCTATAAAATAGGTTGCTGTCACATTCTTGAGAAACATGGGAGCTAATTTTCTTTTGAAATGGTTCCTGAAGTTGAATCCATCAAGAAAAAGATATAACCCTACTAAAATGTTTGCAGAGACACGAAGCCAAAATATCAAGATAAAATATTAAATATTCCTGAAATCTGTTCCAAATAACTCAAGTATTTAAAACCTTGTATAACTCAAGTATGTAAAATCATTCACAACTATACATGAATAAATATATATCTACACTAAATATTGCAAATTTAGTAGTAATTTATTGTAGCAAGCAGTGACAGATGCTGAATTTGTGGCCAGTTTAGCAGGAGTGCACCAATAGTGATAGGGTTGAGAGATGTACTTGAAAACCCAAGGTCCCCAAAAAATGATTGAATATGTACGAGATTTGCAAGTAAGGTCTTTTATGCTGGTATGGAACTTTTCAGAGGGTCAGCCAATTTCATCTTTTGCTCTTGAGTTTTTGTGCCATTGAAAAACACTGTACACATATTAGTATCCGGGGCAGTTTCTGCATTTTGGGGTGATTACAAATTGCATGTCTGATTAGCAGAATTAAAATATAGAAAATGTACAGTAAAACAGAAGTATAGCATTTCTATATGTATAGTTCATCCTTAATAAATATATATTTATGATTTATGGCCAGTATATGCTGTTTTAGAAGTAACCTACCAGTTATACAAGAAGAGCTAGCAGTAAATAAGCTTCATGTTAAAGTAGAGAAACACATTTGGATAGAAAAAATTTACACAAGCAGCATTAAAAGGCAGATCATAAAAACAAATAGATAATATACTGCATAAAAATAGAGAAAAAGCTGTTTTACACACCGGCACACACAAGGAGAGGCTGTGACCAGATGGGCGTACAATATATCTTATGCATATAATATTACCAGACTAGGGGCCCTCTCCATGGAGGTTCAAAGAAGGTTGCTCATTGGCCCATCTTGTGCACTGCGCATATATACATTATATGCATTTCCATTGTTTTAAAGCATATGTACAACATTGGTAATTGTCAACGACCAGTATCCACACTTGATGTGACCCAACGTATACGTGAAATAACAAACCTTTGAAAGTTTAAGTTAAATCGGTCAAAGGAGTCATGAGAAAACAGTGAAAAACCCCATTATATATTCTCACTGTTTTCAAACATCAGCTTTTATCACGCATGATAAAGACTAATTGTTTTACTCATTTCCTAAAAATTATAGAATTTCAAGCAAAACTATTTCAAGGGAAGATTTCCATCATGACCATCTTTTTACCAATGTTGTACATATTCTTTAATCAGCGATTTTTTGTCTGAGACGACACAGTCGGATTATGTCAATGCATCAAGACCAAAGGTACTTCCTATGTCAGAAATATTGGAATGTATCCAACATAGGAAATGGGAAGACACATTTTGCAAGTCTCCGTTTTCTTCACACCGTGCATTTCTTCCTGCACTTCCGAATCTTAACTTGACTTTAGGATATTCAGTAAGTACCAGCACCCTTTACTGACTACTCACCTACTTAACATCCCAACAAACTTGACTTTTAAAAACATTTAAAACAACCATTGGATAAAATAGTATTATACTTGATAAAAACTTTAAAAATAATTTTTGGTTTTCAAATTATTTTTGTGTAAGTATCGATGTAAAGCTTTGGTAGCATATGGAATTATTTACAATCTAGATTTATGATTGATCACATTTGTGGTGGAGTTTGAACTGATGTACATTGTTGACTAAGCAGCCAATGTTTCTACTTGTGTACACACTGAGCAGTGATTCAAGTCTAATTGTACACTTGAACTTCTCCGCAAGAATACAACATACTCAAGGTGTGTATACATTCAAGCTCTTAGATGATGAATTTAAAAATAGATTTTCAGCAGTTCATTTTAGTTTTACACAAAGACATTTCCATTGTCAAATGCCAGGCTACCTTTCCAAAGGCTCAATGCCAGGCTACCTTTTGCAATGGGCTCAATGCCAGGCTAACTTTTTCAAGGGCTCAATGCCAGGCTACCTTTTGCAAGGGCTCAATGCCAGGCTACCTTTTTCAAGAGCCCAATGTTAGGCTACTTTTTGCATGGGCCAATTTCTCCAAATACAACAAATAATAGGTGTCCTTAAGCATGTAAAGCCAAGTATAGTGTAATACATGTTTTAAAAAACCGCACAGTTGATGTTAAGAGATGGGGTTTGCCTAAGTGTTTCTAGCAGTAGCACCTTGTAAACCCTTACAAGGTGCTGTGTAAAAAGGTATCGTAAGTCAAATAAATAGCCACACACCAGGCTTTGATATGCCCACTCAGTTACGATAAAGAGTTAAACAACGGAGTATTATTAAATAAGACTGATGTAGATGTAAGACCTTGGTGATTTTGAACCCTTATGCCAGATTAATTGTACGAGATGTTTAGCTCTTCAATTCCGATTTTACCTCTCTTTGACCAGAATCTGTATCTTGCAAGATCTTTACGCGTCACAATGCCGATCACCTGTGAAGGAAAAACAAGAAGTTGCGCAGATGAGATGCAGATTTCAACTGACACCGTGTGCTGATTTCATTGAGCTGCTTAAGCAGAAAACATTGCTTAACAAATTTCTGCTTAGCGCAATTTAGCAGGAAACCATTCACCATTTTAAACATGTAAACAAAATTATTTAGTAACAATTGGTGAGAGTGAAGCCTATATTACTTTCTCCATACAGGTTTGGGTTATTTTTTGTCAGGATCGTTTAAAACCTAAGTGACTTATGACTCCAACTCAGAAACAAACACTTGTGATTCATGAATTGGACTTAACACATGAGTACTTGGACTAGGACTCAAGGATTGATGACAAAGACTGATTACCACTTCGTAAATGTGCTCCATTCTTCAAAACCAAACTGGAAAGGTGTAATGGGATTTGAGGCATTGCATGGTGAGGTATCAATGTATATTTGGTTTGCGGTAAAACCATGTGTATATCTACTTGCTAGGATCACTAGAGCAAGCAAGTCGAAACGTTGAGACCAATTTAAGAACTCACTCTGCGGCAGTGAAGTTAATAACAAGAAGTCACCTCGACCCACTAAACGAAAGCAGTAGTCCGGGACGATTTCCTACCTCCCGCCCAGGTAGTAGTTAATAAGCAGGACAGTTCTTTTCAGAACTGAGAAGTCTCCCGAATTCCGAATAATCTACTCCGCGGCAGTAGAATAAATAGCAAGACAAGTTCTCAAAGAACAACTACCAAGCAAGTAGATATACACATGGTGTTACCGCAAACCAAATATACATGGAAAGGTGCACTTACCCGATTAGCGTCATCAATAACAACTAAATGACGGAGACCTAATGCTCTAAAGAGACGGAATATCCTGGGAAGGGAAGCTTCCTAGAAACAAAAAGAGAAACATTGCCAGATGTCAAAACAAATATAGATACTGAAAATGCATGACAGAGAGGTTGTGGGTTCAAATCCCACCCCAATGGATTTGTTTGCAGGACTCGGGAAAGCACTGAGTATACAGTTCTTAGTACTTATTAGTGAAAGGTAAAAAAACAAAAATAATTTGTAATATTGCCAATGCAACTATTACATATACTAAGTATCTATTATCAATGCTTAACTATTTAACTATACTATACAGAATATCTTTCATTTCATTATTGCCAAGATCTGGGAACCAACAAGTCTTTATTATCACATTCATGCTATTTTAAAGTAAATTCCGTTGACCTCCAGATTTGAGAACATGTGGCAATTTCAAAAAAGATTATAATAATTTAAGATAATTTAAGACTTGAATTGCGCCCCATACATACAAGTGATCAAAAGCACATAAAACATTTTAAAATGCACAGGATGGAAGAAAAGATAAAGAAACAAGACTGGTCACAAGGCCTGTGCCCAAATTATAGTATGGGGATACGTCCGAGTGTCCAGCCAACAGAGAACTAATACCGTAGTTACTTATTACATAAGCCTAACCCTACTGATTCAGTAATGTTTGAAACTTTTCAGGAGACAGACACTTCTAACCCTACCTTTGTTAAAGTCTAAATCTAAATGGCAAAGAACCATAAAGTAAAAAAAAACACCCCAAAATAGACACAAAGAACAATCCCAGATTCCCACCCAGTGGTCTACCTCCAAATGGAATTTGATTGTGTTGTCTCTGGGTTCTTTCACATGCACTAAACAATGCACAGAACCTACCGCTTTACATCCCATCGGAAGGACAAAGCAGTGATGGTTAAGTGTCACAAGACCGGGACTCAAAACCCCCACACTCTGCTGATCAGAAACACCAGAGCTCAAGTCCGGTGATATTCACCACTCGGCCTTGTACAGTTACGGCCAATGCCAATAAAAGCCCAGTTCAGATCAAGTTTATACCTTTGATACGGTGTAAGGTGAGGGATTCATGAACTGCCTCAGATCAATCATACAGTCTTTCTCCAACTCCGTTATATCCACTTGACTGATGTCAGGGTACCGGGGATAATCATCTCGAAACTCCTCAATGTCGAGACTTACTCTAGGATCATACAGGTTTGGCCAGACACTGAAAGCCTGGAAACAGAATAAACAGTGCAATGTGGTTACAGAATAATGTAACTTTAAGACCATACAGGTTTGGCCAGACACTGAAAGCCTTGAAACAGAACAAACAGGGCAATGTGGTTACAGAATAATGTAACACTATTGATCATACAGGTTTGGCCAGACACTGAAAGCCTGGAAACAGAATATACAGAGCAATAATTATGGTTACAGAATAATGTGACTTTAGGACCATACAAGTTTGGCCAGACACTGAAAGCCTGGAAACAGAATATACAGAGCAATAATTATGGTTACAGAATAATGTGACTTTAGGACCATACAAGTTTGGCCAGACACTGAAAGCCTGGAAACAGAATATACAGAGCAATAATTATGGTTACAGAATAATGTGACTTTAGGACCATACAAGTTTGGCCAGACACTGAAAGCCTGGAAACAGATTAAACAGGGCAATGTGGTTACAGAATAATGTAACACTATGATCATACAGGTTTGGCCAGAGACTGAATGCCTGGCAACAGAATAAAAAGAGCAATGAGGTTACAGAATACATTGTTTTGGGGATCTTCCAGGTTGTCTAGTCTAGAATCATAGAAATGGCCGAATACTGAATGATTGGATCAACAGAATAACATGACTACAGAATAGCATGACTACAGAATAGCATGAATCTAGGACTTACAAAGATAAGGAAAACAAAGAACACTTACTTTATTTTTAAGAAGGACAATAAGTTGTGACCTCAGGATTGTACCTCTGAACACACCGAATGTCATGCTATCCTGAAAAACAAAAATGGCATTTATATAACACATTATAAAGCAGATTCCTCAATGTGATTTACAATTTCAAACTACCAAATACCTTACTGAATTATACATTCAAAATACAAAAATATTTAGTTCAAAAGTATTAAAGTTCAAACTATTAATTACAAAATACTGACCAGCTGCTTTACATCGCAGTGATGAAATACATATTGCATCTACTTAATACATGCATGATAATTGGTAATTGGAAAAAAAGTAGGAACGTTTGATTGATTATGAGGGCTGACCTACATCTTATGTGGTACTACTTTAATAGAATTTTCAGGCTATGGAAATCAAAGTTTTTCTGATTTTTCCCGAGGGCAAAACAACAAAATCGGAAATCAGACTTAAGGAAGAATATGATTAATAAACAAAAATTAAATTGAAAAGCAATATACAAAAACAACAAAAGCCCCAGGAAGATGAACGCTTAGCCATTTGCATCAAGGGATGGCAATCCCTGCATATCACCTACATGTAGAGAGACAAACAGGTTAGGCATGAGTGCAAACCTGTGGGCCTCGTGCTTACACAGCGATAAATCAAAACATTCATATATTTCTATTTATTTCATTTTTTTGGCAAATACAGTACAAAAATGCACATTGGTAAAAACATTGAAAGATACAACAAGAGCAATTAAAATACAGAGTAAGGAAAGAGAATCAGCTGGAGCCTGAAAGAAACAAAGAGGCTTCTTCTCCAGCTGGTCTTAAAAAAGAACAAACATTTATAAAAACAAATATCTACCAAAAGTTCACAAATATGCATATGTACACACACAAGATCATTCATAAAATTGATAAAACACCACTGATAACAACCTTTAGAAACGGGATGAATAGGAAGTACATTGAACAAAACATAGAAAACAAGTGAGTTACAAATAAAACTAAGATAAGAAAATATATTAATATTGAGATTGATTATGTACAAATGGCTAAACAGTTTGTAATGGGTGGTTTGAAGTAAACAATATCACAAATCAAATATTACAACACAATAACTCAATGCAGCAGAAATATTAAAGTAATGACTTCAAGATTGGAAAAAACAATCCTGTACAAATCAAATATAGTACAAATTTGGTTGAACTCTCCACCAAATATAGGTTACTTATAGAGATATGTCTTCAGGTGTCACTTATACTCTGTAATGAACAAACCGAATGATGGAAAGTTTGTTTGAAGATTTGTTATCACATGCGCTTTCAGGGAATACAGAAAAATAAAGCATGTTTGCGTCCCATAACCAACACTGTGATGCAGAAGCAATATTTTTTTCCCGCATTCCACCCACACTTGTGTGACAACTAATTAGAGCAAGAAAAATTAACTTACTGGAACATAAGGGTCAACTACTGGAAAGCCATTGTGGTTTGATCTGGTGTCTCTTAAAACTTCCAGGATTCGACCGACACGTTCTATTACATTCAATGTAGTGACTGGATGCGCCATGACTTCCCTGTGAGTAAAACACATAAGTACAACAAAATGTCATTTTTGGTAGCTCGGTGACTGTAACAATGACTGTGTTTGTTTTCAAGACAATACATTGAGTAAACACTCCACATCCATATCAGTGTTGTGTCCTAGCACCAGGCTCCATAGGGTGCCAGGTGGCAGCAGACTTACCAGGTAAATCCATTGTTCTCTGTAATGTGCGCATGCTCAGAACTACGTACACAATGGAGATTTACCTGGTAAGTTTGCTGCCACCTAGCATTCCAAAGTCTCCCATTGCATGGTTTGTTTACCGTAAGCAAAAAATAGGTGGTTACAAAAGCAGGGAATTCCACGCTTCGTCAAACCTATTTGACCGGTTAGCAGGGAATTTTTGCTTACTCAACCTTACTAGGCATTCTTCACTTACACAGCAAGTGCAGAAATTTGGCGCTTGCCCTGTAAGCGAAGAATGGTAATTGCAAGCGCCGAATTTGCCAGTAAGCAGAGCCATGAAAAGAACCTTAATTGCTTGGACCTGCTTCTGATACCACATAAAGCGCAGGCCCTGTGAGTTATTTTCAAACAAGCCTATTGTGAAAAGACTGTATTTCATGATACAAAATTTTGCACAATCATAAAGATTATACACAATTTACATTTTTATATTCAATAGAAATAGAACTTAGAGAATGCTGTGCGTATAGCTATCAGTGTACATCTACTGTGAGGCAATTTGTGGGGGCAGCCATTTTAGCTGTATGGCAAATTTCAGCTTTCCCATTGGTTGATATGGATAATTTTCCCAGTTCAGGCATGTCATATGGTACTGATACTATGTCCAAAAGTGGCATAGAGGGCGTCCACAGCAGATCAGACACATAACAATTTCAACTCTTCATGTCCATTATTTTTCTATGATATATTCCTACTCACATTGCTCGGATGGTCGTTGATAATGGAGGGGGATCCCAGTTCAATAATGGGACACTTTGCAGCTCAATGTGGATGTCATACAGACCATGATTAAAGATATCACCAACCCACTTAGCTAACACCATGATGAGCATCAAGGGTAAGCCTAGGTTGATGTTACCTGTGGCTTCCATTAGGATAACAGTCAAACTGATGGTCATACGTACTATGCCACCTGAAATGGAGAACAAATCATATATTAGGGGGGAGTTTTGGCGACACTCTAAAGAGACATGTTTGAGCTTCAGTCATTGGTTCAGAGTTTTCACGAGTTTAGTTCTGCCGCAGTGATGTAGCTGTTCCAAACAAACCATAACTAAGTTGTTGGCTCTGTAATTCAAGTTCTGTAATTCACAGAGTGTGTGGAGTGTCGTGGCCGAGTGGTTAAGAGCACCGAACTCAAGCTCTTGTGTTTCTGTTCAGCAGAGTGTGGGTTCGAGTCCCGGTCGTGACACTTGTGTCCCTGAGCAAGACACTTAACTATAATTGCTTCTCTCCACCCAGGGGTAAAATGGGTACCTGTGAGGGCAGAGATGGTTCTTGTGATTGATTTAGCTTAGTAGCGCATATATTGCAGCACAGGCTGTATACTCCCCAGGGAGCTGAGATGGTTCAAGGAATGAAATAAATGGCCCAGTGACCAGGGGTAATAATGTTAAGAAGCGCTTTGAGACGCCCTTGGGTGTGATAAAGCGCGATATAAATCCATATTATTATATTATTATTTAAAGCCCAGCCCTACTGGTAATGATGCTTGTATCCTTTAGTAAGCTACTTTACCATAATGGAACATATAGCCATAGGTCTTATGTACTAGGATAGATAGTGAATGCAAAAGAACCCAGAACACTGTCTTGAAAGAGTAGAGGTTTACCTCAGTGTTTATGGTTATTGTCAACAGGCTTCCTCAGGCATACGAATTACAGTGATTAAGTTCACTTCAGAGGCTTCCTTGGTTTCATTACCAGAAATCAATACCAGTAACAAAGATATTTAAAAATAAGCCTTACCAAGTTGAGCTGCTGCTCCAAAAAATGCGTAAATGCCAGGAGTAGATAATGTCTACAAAAAGAAAACAAATCAATTAAGATTAAATTGGGTTTTAAGAAAATATATTTTAAAAAAAACCAACCACTGTTTTAAAACAGTAGTACCTGAGCTATCCTGCCCAACAAATATGTAATTGCCAATAATATTTTATGGACAATTTGTTTCTTGTAATTGCTTTTTCTATAACTTTCTTTTTATAATTTTACATCCTTAACATACATCAAGTTTTTTATTTTAAAGGAAAAAGATTTAGGTATGTATTCCTTCTGTGGAATAAAACAAGAAATCAATTCAATAAATTAATATTGTTTTCAACCAAAACAATATAGACACACAAACAATAGTGTAAAACAACCATAAAAAAGGCAGGATAAAAAGCAATAAAAAAACCCGCATATTAATAAAAGGTTCAGACAGTGTAAATGAAAAAGATCAAACATTAAAAATGTGTGCATGAAAACATGCTAAGAAAATATAAAAATTTAATATTGTTGTGTCAATCCAACAAGGTTGTATCTGGCACAATGCACAAATGGATTAACAGTTTGTACAGTGTAAATGGAAAAGAGAACACAAAGATCATACATAAAAAATGTGTGAGTATAAACATGCTAATACAATACAAAAGTAAAATATCATGTTGTCAGTGTAACAATGTCATATCTGGCACAAAACCATTTTATTTGTATAAAACAATAGTGTAAAACAACAATCAAAAGGGAAGGATAAAAATCAATGAAAAATACACAAATGGACAAACAGTTGAGATAGTGTAAATGCAAAAAAAGGGCCAGAAAGATCAGACACAAAAAGGTGTGCATGATAAGACAATATGTGACCCGCTCTGCGAAAAAGGCCCTTAAGTCGCGCTATCTCTTAAGCACGCAAAGGGCTCGTCAATGTTGAAAAGGTGAAAATTTCTTACTCGATGTGATTTTTTTTAAATCCAATTTTTGACATCGTTGATGTCCACTCTTTCATAATTTGTAAGATTGAATGTTCATTTTGATCAATAAAGTTGGAAAAAACCCGTGTTTTGTGTACAATTTGTTCGTGGTTTGTACGATCGGTGTCTGTGGAGTCAGTGGAAAATTGCGTCTTTTACACCTCTGACACGACATTATTTGGAACCCCCCTATTATAAATTTGGTATCATCTGAAAGCGGAGGACGTCGTCTTTCTAAATTTAGATATAGAAAAGGTTAGAGGTCAAAAGTAAAAGCAGGGTCGGTAATTTAATGACACGTAGACATAGAGCGCTTGTTACTAGGGGCGTGGATCTTTTCTATCACGTGCACACAGTGTAGTGCACCGATTGGTCAATGTGCGCAAGGATCCAGTGCGCGCATGCGCTGTGAATGATATCGGCTGTTTATTCTCTGTCAGGTGACGGTCATGTGACTGTTTATGATGTGCGTGCCATGCAAAAATAAAGCGCATTACAACTGACTTGTACTGCTCTGAGCGAAAAGATTTTGAGAATTATTTACCACTTTAGCCAAATAATTTTACTTAACCTTAGCCAACTGCTATTATATATTTTTCGTTTATTTTGTGCTTAATATGGGTTCAAAGGATCAGTGTCTGGCTGAGGCTTTGAATGATCTCCGTGATGCCAATCTTGCCAGGGAGGAGAGAGACATGGTTGGCTTCGTGGAAGATTACTTCGTTAACTTCCGATGTGAAGATGACGATGTGGAATCAGAAACCGATTCGGAATCTGATTCCATACCGCCATTTTTAGCGGAAGATAACCAAGAGATTGACCCTGACAGCAATGATGAAGAGGATGGCCCCTTGGTTGTTGTAGGTATCCCAGCAGGAGATGACATCGATGCCAACGGAACTCTCTGTGTTTATTTGTTTGTTCTATTTATTTGTGTGTGTTTTTTAAAACTAAAAAGCAAGTTTTTAGCCCAAAGATTATTTCAAAGTAGATTAATCAACTTCAGATTTCAATAAGAAGGCAAACTACCTTGACTGTTATATTTTAGAGGAAATATTCCGGTTTTAAACTAAAGTATTTTTTTCCCCCAAAATGTTACATTTTTACCCCAAAAATACTTTTAATCATGAAAATACAAGCTAGCTGAAGGGTTAAATGAATCAGCCCAAGCTGTTGCTTTAAAAATACGAAAAAGTGGGATTTATTGTTTTTTTTCCAAAAAGCTCTTGTTTTCACCCAAAAATATTCTATTTAAAATCATATGGTTTTCTAAAAAGTCCAGTTGGTATAAGGATTACTTCCAAAAGTAGTAAAACTAACCAAACTAGTATAAAAACATAGTAATAATGACTAAGTGTGTGTTTGCAATTTTAAAGATAAGAAAAAGGTTACGAAAAAGCACAATATGCAAATTAGTTCAAAAAAGTGCGAAATAGACCATTAAATAAAAAGAACAAATATTTTGAACTTAATAAGTCATATTCAACAATTGGTGAAAATTTCAGACGAATAGTGTATTGGGAATGTGCTCGTTGTTAGGGTCTATCATAAGAACTTTGTACTTAAATAAATTAAAATACAGTGTAAAGTTTACAAGGCTGTTTCTCCTCAACCTATTTTGACCAAAATGGCAAGAATTTGTATGCAAATTATGGTATAACTCTGGATTGCAAAATGCTACAGACTTCTAACATACACCAAATTAAAGCTGAGAAAAGGCCCTTTCCAACCATGTATCTAACTCAAAAATTATTTTTTGCATAATAAGGGCCTTTTTCGCAGAGCGGGTCACATATAACAATGATAGCGTGGTGTGAGTGCAAGAGTAACTCTGTCTGTCTATGCAGAAACGTTGTATCTTGGCCTGTATTGGTTTTGTGTGTCCATCTGGGTAATTTTCAGCGACCTTTTGACCCTTTCAATTACAACATCTTTTGCACTGACACGACAATATACGGGTCAGGGATCACAAAGTGGATTTTTTTATCCATTCTTCTCATCGAGGACACCAAACAAATGGGAATCCATTTAAAATGTGTGCCATACAATTCAATCCATGTTTAAAATCTTGATTTCTGACAGAAATGAAGTTAAATCGCACTTCAGTATTAAGGCAGGTTTCAAAGGTAACTTACAGCTTGAGGGAAAGCGAAGTGCATTCCCGTTCCGATGAGTCGTCCCCAAGCTGCCCCAGCAAGCAATGATGGAAGAAATAGTCCACTGGGTACGCTAAGACCGTATGTCCAACACGCTAACAGGAAATAGCACAGGCAGAATATACCCAGAGTATCTATACCGTAGGTACCTATAAAGAACAAGTGTCATACATTCTGTTAAACCTTGCAAAAAATGATGATAACAAATTAATTCTGCCATCAAATCAACTGGACTTACTATTTAATTGTGACAACAGTTTCACATCCTATCCTGGACGCATCAACAAGCTGACTGATCTTGTGGCAGCCATAGGTTGATAAACTGTTCCGGGGTCAATGAACCATGAAGAACTGTCAAGGGATCTTCCTGATAGCTAAACTGTGGGGCCACTACAAAGTGGTGGCACAGAGCCCCACCTCTTTGGAGGATTCACCAACCTTTTGCCGCCACAAGATCAGTTGGCCTGATGATGCGTCCGGGATAAGACTTAAAACCATTGTCACACCTAAATAGTAAGTCCAGTTGACTTGATTACAGATTGATATAGTTATTCTAATACCTGAATAATAGAGAACATTCATATTGGTGTGTATATTGAGCAAGTTTCACAATTTGTATGGTTTCTGTTGGTTTTAAACAAGACATGTCTCACACTAATACAGCCATTAATTGATTTGGCACATACACTAGAAAATAAACGCTGTGTTAAAAGTTTGCAATTTTTGGCCCATGAGTTGATTTTTGATAATAAAAAAAAGATTATAAAAAGAGCAAACACTTATCAAATTTATGTAATGAAGAGAATGAATGACAAACATAGATTTTGGCATAGAATCTAAGAGCAAGGGCAAGAACATTCAAGGAAACCAAAACAAATTTAAACAAAAAGATCCAAATTTGTAAACATTGAGCTAAGCCCCTTAGCTGGAGCCTGAGCCATTGTTTCAAACAGGACCTATGATAAATGTGTATGAATACTTTACCTGGAGCACTATGAAATAAACTCTTGACTGACTCCTCTGGTGTGTTGAAGAATAATGACGCTGAAGCACTGTACTCACCGTCATTGCAAAACATCTGAAACACCACCAAAAAAGCAATACTTCATGAAAATGTGCAACGTGTGTAAATGTCATGTATTTTAGCATGAAACATACTTCATGCACACAACTATTCAGGTCTTACTTCAAAAATGGCATTACACATTTACAAAACTGTTTGTATATATTGCTAGAATCGGTAATTATCAGCAACAAAAATTTGCTGCTTCAGCAGAAAATATTCCCCACCAAGTATCCACTTAGGAAAATTAAGTAGGGAATCAACCATAAACAATAACACATGAAACAGCAGTTTAGCTAGTATCTCCAGCGGGTAATAAATATAATTTGGTCGTGGGTTCAAATCCCATCCGAGTGATTTGCCTGTGGATTTCTTTTGTAAAGAACTCAGGAAAGTACTGAGTATACAGTGCTTAATACACGTTGGATTAAATGTAAAACAAAGTCGCAATTCATTATTCATTGTGAGAATTTCAAATACAGCAAAGGAATGGAAAAGCATAACTTTGGAGTAATTCTAAGAATACTTGTATTTAATTTACTCATTTTTAATAAAAAAGTAGAAAATGTTAATGGTTAAAACTTTCTTCAGTGAAAAATCGTGATAAGAAAAAGAGTTAGCAGAAGACGGAAAGCAAAGACTCACTTCCTTGTGCCGAGCAACCGATTAAACAAACACACACACGTGTTTGTGTTGAATTTGAACTCGATCACAGGACAAACCCACACTTATTCGACAGACACTTTCAGAGCGACTTTACCTGTAAGGCATTCTTCATGTTGCTGACAATGGGCTTGCAGTCATCGCTTAAGTAAATACACAGAAAGGATATCGTGGCGGTTACCGAGGCAACCATCATGGCTTCCATCACACAAACACCTCTGGAGTAAACATATCTATTTGAGAGGAAGCAAGTGAGATCAGCGAATCAGCTAAGAGTAATCCGACACTGCGCAAACACTTATCAACCAGTTGTTAAGTTATCTGTCTAAATAATGTCATCAGACCACAAGGTATTCTACAGGATTGGTAAGGATACAAAAAAATCATTGCTTAGTTTTAGCCTAAAATCTTACTGATTATGAAGTTCATACTAGAACCATTTTTTTCTGTGAAATATTTCCCGCTGAAATGAAGTCAAATTTGAGAAAACTGTATCTGAAAACCTAACAAACACAACAGCTAATTTGAGTTTTTACAACCAAATTAAGTACAATGAGTTTGCAAGTAAAACTGTGCATAGTTTTTCAGTATTTTCTCCTAACTCACACAACAGATTAAGCCAAAATTGTCAAAGGTTTGTTATTTCATGTCTATGGTTGATCAAAAACAAATATGAACACTGTCTGCAACTATTTTGTCAGCTCTATCAATCCAATATAACACATTTAGGTCCAATTAAAAATACTTTAACAGTTACAGGTCACAGACATTACCACAGGCTAAAAAGTGTCTACGTTTAAAAACAAGCAGTAACATTCTTAAATGAATGCCAAACTTAATTGGCAACCAATGCAGTTCCTTCAGGATGGGAGTAATATCATAAAATCTGTTTGTATCTACAACTAGCCTAGCAACTAAGATCAAGATTCTGATGGAACTTTAGAATCGTATTTACAATAACGATTCGAACTGCCTCTAGCCATCGGGCTAGCTCGGTGGTCTAGTGGCAAGACATCTGCTTTAGCAATGCTAAGGTTGTGGGTTCGAATCCCAACCGAGTGATTTGCCTGTGGATTTTTTTCACAGAATTCGGGAAAGTACTGAGTATACAGTGCTTAACTTACATTGGTGCAAGGAAAAAAAAAAAAAACATCTATACATTAGGATACTTACTTTAGTCTGAAGATGGACAATCTGAAGTTGACCGCGTTGAACAAGGCACCAGTCAATCCACCAAATACTCCCATTAATAAGAACACTGGGATTTCATAGCTAAGGTACACCACACCCTGGAATAATAATAATAATAATATGGATTTATATCGCGCTTTATCACACCCAAGGGCGTCTCAAAGCGCTTCGAACATTATTACCCCTGGTCACTGGGCCATTTATTTATTTCCTTAAACCATCTCAGCTCCCTGGGGAGTATACAGCCTGTGCTGCAATATATGCGCTACTAGGCTAAATCAATCACAAGAACCATCTCTGCCCTCACAGGTACCCATTTTACCCCTGGGTGGAGAGAAGCAATTATAGTTAAGTGTCTTGCTCAGGGACACAAGTGTCACGACCGGGACTCGAACCCACACTCTGCTGAACAGAAACACCAGAGCTTGAGTTCGGTGCTCTTAACCGCTCGGCCACGACACGCTAGGAAGGGTCACGCTAGGAAGGGTCACAAAATATGGGATATCAATCTATTTCTCACTTTGTCATCTCTACATTTTCAAAACAATTGTTTTTTGTGCCAGTGCAAAACAAAATGCCTTTAAAAGACATGTTGTTATTCTCATTTAAAGGTAGGGTCCTCGTTTGTATTTTGTCAATGTTATGCTGATTTATTTGCACAATTGTCAAGAAAGAAACAACACAAGTTACCTGTGAAAGTTTCAGCTGAATACTTGTTGAGAAAACAGCAAAACAACTGTCAAGGTATTTTCACTCGAACGTCATATCCAACGTTTAGCAAGGTGACAGCGGGTACCAACTGCATCTCTGGCCACAGCATTTGTGAACGTACACCAACCCTCAAAAATCTGAGAAACGATTCAAGCATGAATCATTTATCAGATTGTTAATGTTTTTACTGTTTTTCTAATCAACAGGGGCATTTCAGATGAAGTAATTTCGCAGGATGCTTACTTCCATTACCATCTTTATAAGAAGTAAGCTTTTGAATAAAATTACTTCTTCTTTTTTCCGGGTCATTACCAAAGTATGACCCTACTCTTAAACTATCCCAGAGGCACACACAAATCAAAAGATGCTGAGATTGTTGGTGCACAGAGCGGCTCTTGTTCAGGATAACAAACTTTCAAATGAAGACAATCAGAGCACACCGATTGAAATGTCAAGTTGCTACACCAGCAGTTCTTTTTTAGAACTGCCACAACTTGTAAAGAGATTATTTTCATGTTCATGGTGTTACCGCAAACCTTACCAGATTGTATCTCCATCATGCAAAGTTTCAAACTTTACAAAAGCAAGATACTTTTTTTGCACTGATCCAGTAAACTTGTGAGAAAAAAATGAACGAAATATTTCTTAAAAAAATACCCACATAAATGACAGGCCTTGATAAAACGACTCTGAAATAAATACCTCAAATTGGCCAAAGTTGATAAGGCCGGGATTGGATAGGTTCCATGGTTCCTGCTGCCAGAAACTGAGTAGAACATTCAAGGTGAACGTAGAGATCATCGACGCAAAGAACTGAAATATTAACATGTAGGATAAAGAGGCTATAACCTTGGTTTGGTTGCGGCTGTGGCTAGACCACAACCTGCATACGATTCAATGTAGCTAATAGAGCCATAGCCACAAGCCTAGCCAAAGCAGCTCAATTCAATCACAGACTCTTCTATTAGACCAATAGGTGTGTTCGGATAATATTCCAACAGCGAGTGCCAACTCATATTTTCTCACAAGACAGCAGTAAACCCCAGTGCTTTTGATGTCTTTCCTTTGTCAAGTCAGACTTTCATTGTGGCAATGGTATTTTCAAAGGAAAATGATTACTCAAAAGTTGCCAGCCTTTTTATTGGTCCACATCTTTTATGGATTATTTTCAACACTGTTATTTTGTATGGTACCTTAGTCTGAAACCACATGAACAATCAGTGCAGTCAGTGGTTTATATGTAGCTTTTAGAAGCAGTCCGACCACTATTTTGACTGGTCCTCAGAAGTTACAACTGGCATTTGGCCAGCAGACTACTGTTAAGGGAAAACCCTTGGTACATGTTTTTCTATTTATTTATTTATTTATTTATTTATTTATTTATTTATGAACTTATTTACTTTTGCGAGTGAGGGTTTTAATATGGCTGAAGTACATGTAGTAATAAGCCTGGTTTTAGCTCTTCAACGCTACACAACACTTGGAATACAATTTTTAAGCAGAATATTGTGAGTGTTAATGCGTTAAACTAAGGTCATATCTGCTGATGACATTTACAACTTAACCCTTATTGTAGTGGTAGCAGGCCATATTAGGGTGGTAAGAGGTGATAAAACTTCTTACATCCCCTAACAGTACATCTGAAATATTCCTCGTCTACCTTTCTACCTCTGCCTCAATTTCAAAGAAACATTCTAAGAAGCCTTACTATTCTCCAAGTCAGAGACTGATTCCAGAAACTAGCACCCTCCTCTAAGGCAAACAGGACCCCGCCCACGGGTGCACCAAAGGCAGAGGCCACACCTGCTGCAGCTCCACCGGAGACAAAATCTCGTTTCTCATGATCTGATCGAAAGTATTTAAATAACTGTTGAGGAGAAAAAGAGATAGGATAATCAGCACTTGACTTCAAGCTTTAAGTATACTTCTCGCCCTTAAAAATATCAGGCAACTTCTGTGAATTGTTGGACATGTACATTTGACCTTTTTAATTTTTATTCTTTACGTTTAATATTATGGCTTGACTTCAATAGACTTTTGTTAGTTTTCCTCAATTCCAATCAATGTAACCAAACTGAGGCTGGAAGGAAAAACAGTCTGGTGTCTTTTTACAATTAAAACCATCAGTGTCATTGTGTATACAGGGACTCTGACCAAGATGGCTACAGTGTGATAAAGGTCTAATTGTCCCAACAAAATGTATAAATTTTGTGACATTTTGGGAAATAAAACAATGTGGTAGCACTTAATGACTAACTAATTACATTAAAAAACTGTGAAAATAGAATTAGCTGTTGCAAACTGCTTACCAACCAAAAGGACCTGTGGTATAAATGCAAAAAATAAGTTAGTGGCCTGACGTTTCGACCCTAGCAGAGTCTTTCTCGAAGGCTAAATGACAACACACAACACACATACAAGCAGACAAGAGTTGCAATTAAGAGTAGTCAAGTGGAAATACATGAATAGAGAGAGTGGAGGGAGAAAAGCAGAAAGCATTCAGAGAAGGCAGGGGGTAAGCAGGGATTATGAAGACAAGGGGGGGGGGGGGGTTATGAAGGGAAGGGGATAGCTTGACCACAAGAAGTTGGGAACACAAAGGACAAAATGGAAGGTTAGAAGAGAGGTAAATAATTAGTTAATACAATGAAGGGCGGACTAATAAAGTGGATAACTGTGTGGGAAAAGGAGAAGGCAAAAACAAAAGGTTATTAGTCATTTCCTTCTTGGATATTAAAAAACTGTGTGAGCTTTCGTAGCAACAACTACTTCATCAGATGCAATGAAGGGGACAAGCCAAGTACATGTGCTATTTTATTATACAAGAAAGTTACAGATGAATAAAATCCTTTTCCCACAGTTATCCACTTTATTAGGTCTGCCCTTCATTGTATTAACTAATTATTTACCTCTCTTCTAACCTTCCATTTTGTCCTTTAACAATGGTTGGAGTAGGTGATCGCCTAATCCTACCATTGTTATTGAATTCATTCACCTGTATGAAAGCTCATGCAGTTTTTTTAAATGTAATTAGTTAGTCATTAAGTGCTACCTATCTTCATTATTTTATCTCCACCAGACTAACACGGCAAGTTTATTATCATCTTGGCAAATGAAATTATTGAAGCTTGATTGGGAGGATACATACTTTACAATCCTGTCTGAATGTAGTGGATCTTCCTTGGGATACGCCAGCTGCTATGACTGACCCTGAGTGAATCATTGGACCTTCCTGTGGTAGCAGAAATGAAAAGAGAACAAACGTTCTTTATCCCTGTTGCAGTTATCTCTTGCATTCTATAAAATCTGTTGCATCCCCTTAAGGTGATCCCTCTCGTGCAGCTTCCCAGGTTGTATCGTAAACTTGAGTGTGATCCCTAGCTACACAACAGTTACAGGTTGAATGGCTTCTGACTGGCACCCCTCAAACAAAGATATTGACAAAATAGGGAGATTGCCAACATAGGGCTAGAAAGCTCAGTTGGTGGAGCCCAGACACATTAATCTGGAGGTCACAGGTTCAAATTCCGCTCATGCAATTTTTTCTATGTTCAACCTAAAATTTTCACAAATTTATCCAGTCAGTTTCCCTTGAGGTTTGTTACTTGATACTTTTAATCTCACTTAAAAACAGTACACATAAACTGTACACAACTGCATGTTTTGTTTGATTGTGTTGGACTGAGGACTGCACTAGTAAACTGGTTATGATTTACATGGGATCAGGCATACCGTCACAATCCAACAGTTTGGGCTAAGTTAGCGCAAGAACTATCATTGACCAAAGTTCAACTAAGTTAGCCTGAACTCTGTCTGGTCGATGATGGTTAGATTACGCTAGTCGACTGTTTGAAATCAGCCCAACAGGCATGGTTGCAGCACAGGTTATCAATAGCAGTTTTCATAGCTCAGTGCAGAGAGGACCAGTTATCAGCAAAATGATAACACGTTGATCTGGCATTATGGTCGCGTTGACAAGAAATGACTAGAGTTGTTCACACTTCAACTTCAGTGCGCCTGTTCAGTTAAACATTGGTCCTTGTGCGAACTTGCTCTTGGGTCTTGAGTTATCATATGGTGATGGATTTTGTTAGAGTGAGGAGGGATTCTGGTAACTAACTCTAACCTCACCTTTCCAACTGAGAGACCTCCAGACACAGCAAATATGACCCCAAACACTTTACACAGCAGTGTTTTAAAGCGGACCACGTGTGGTACCTTCACACCATTCAGATAGCATTTAATCTGTGGTATGCCACTACCTGCTGCTACTGGCTGTAGTCAAAAACAAGAAACATTTCTGTTAATGGTACAACACTAGCAATTATTATTATTATTATTATTATTATTATTTATTCGACCAAAACAAACAACAAACCAAAGTTACAATAGCACAAGAAAGAACATAAACGGAAAAACAGTTATAAAAAAAGCAAGTAATAAGGAATTCTAATTCACTTTTGAACAAAATGGAAACAATAAGTTGCTTTCATGCCCAAATAATGACACCAACAAATTATATTAAAAAGAAAAAGAAAGAAAAAAAAAAACAGGGGAAAAGGCACGAACTGAAACAGTTACAGGTACAGTATGTCTTGGGAATGCATTTGTACGTTTTGCATTTAAACTATGTGAACATAGGCCAAATCAACTGTATATATATGTACAAAAGAAATTACAATTATTGAAAAATTACTTTTCAGGTGTACATCCCTTCTCACTGTTTTCAATGATAGATTGAGAAATTTCGATAGGTCCTTCGTTTTTGGGGCAGTTCTATACTATCTTCTCTGGCACAAATTTATAGGTATTATCTAGTGCTTTCGTTTCAGTGGTAAGGGCTGTTTATCTCAATTAATGCTTAAAATTAAGGTCACTGTTTGAGAAAAAAAGTGTACTACATGTAAGACCTTATCTAATGCCATTTGTTTGATTATGTAAATTATACTTTCGACAATGAGATCTTGATGAATGTGGAAATTTTTTTATGAGTGCAATGTCTTATCTTGTTTACACAGCAATGAGTACCAATGCATGTTTATGTAACGAGACCTGAGAAAATATCTATGCACAATAAAATGAAATGCAGCGTTGCAGTGTTACTGTATTGTACATGTGCATAAAACCTGCTGGTAATTGTAATGTTAAAGATTTAGGCCTACACAGCACAGGTATCTGCCGTGTTTGATGCTCATTAACTATAAACATCATTACCCAACTGAAGTGCTACATTTTTTATTTCCTTAAACCCATGAATGATATTTGGTCCTTGAAAAAGTAGACATAAGGGCTACACATGATATAGGGCTCTTAATAATCTTAATAATAAAAATAATAGTGGCTTCTTATATAGCGCTCATATCCGTCACTCAGTGACGCTCAAGGCGCTTCAACAGTCAGTATTTTCCTGCAAGGTATATATGTGGAGCTACTTTTTTGAAGTTTGAGACCTATTCCTTTACATAGCACCATGTAATGGTTTACAAGGTGCTGTGGCGCAATATGCTGCCAATCAAACCAGGAACACCGGGGCGAACCCCTTCTCTTTACGATAAGTGTACTGGGTTCTTTTACGTGCATTCACAACACACGGGACCAACGGCTTTACGTCCCATCCGAAGGACGAAGCAATAATGGTTAAGTGTCTTGCTTAAGGACATAAGTGTCACGACCGGGACTCGAACCCACACTCTGCTGAGCAGAAACACCAGAGCTTGAGTCCGGTGCTCTAATCCGCTCAGCCACAACACCTCACATTGGAAACATATTATGCCTGTAAACAATCTCTGCCCCCTAGGGAATATGCAGCCTGTGGTGCCAAATACATGCATCATGCTAAATGAATAACATACACCATCTCTGCCATCACACATACCCATTGACTCCTAAGTGAAGAGAAGCAATTATGGTTACGTGTCATGCTCAAGGACACAAGTGTCATGAACAAGATTCGAACCTGTACACTACTGACTTTGAGATGGGTGTACTAGATAGGCCGCTCGACCACAACATCCTATGATGACTTTTGTTTTGTTTTGTTTGCTTGGGTAAATGTTCATAGAAAAAAGTCTGCAATTACTAAAACCACTTACCTCTCCAAAGACCACAAGGACAGCAGCGATGAGGACAAAGAAGTTATCGATGGCAAGCCAGACAAGGAACGGTATAATTGCATCAGCACCATTAATATTCTTTGCTATATCTGTGAAAATTTGTCTGCGAGTTAAGGAAAGAATCTTCCAACAAAACTTTAAAGTAGAGCTCTGCAAGAAATCATAAGGGTTTAAAACAAAGCTGTACGATTAAAACTGATGGTACAACACTTGCAAAAAACTTATTTAAAGATTGAGCAGTTCACTTCAGGCTGGCCCTCTATTTCAGACCAAAATTATTCAACAAAGTTTTTTATCATTACCAATCCTGTATAATACCTTTAAGAAAACAAGTTTGAAAGTTTGATCGATTTCTGCGATTGATAGGTCAATTCCACATGGGAATAAGGGAAGTGTCTTTGGAGTGATTCTAGCAACAAACAAATAACAGTTATGTTGTAGTTTTTCAAAGACTCAATTTTATTGTTGCGACCTTCAGCGGGGATAAAATGTTGTACTTTACATGCTGCAGGTCATGGAGACCTATGCCCTGCTGCTGGGCAACCAATGATCTATGCACGCAGCATTCTCAATCCATGCAGTTAAATCAAACTGATCTATGAAATCTAAAACAAACATGCACAACGTTTATGAGGAAACAAATTGCAGCTTTTCATGCACGATCTTTCCTCATTTTATTCCCATCAATCAAATCAAGTTGTAGTCATGATGAAGTCAACGATGACTGATATTCAAAGCGCTTTTGATATTTCATCACTCAAAACTAAAAATTATCTGTTGTGAAGCCTTCATGAAACTGTCAGGCTAAGTATGTTCACATGAAAAAAATTGATCTTTGTTACTTGAAATTTTCCCAACTCGAGATATGAACAAATCTGATTGAAACAAGATGTCAACAAAAATATACAGTAAATTTCTGGCACGACTTTGAAAAAATAAACCTGGGCCAACTCCCAAACCTCAGCCTGGGCTCTGACTCTGGCTTTGTTATCAATTTCGAAGCGGTGTACATTTTGTACGGTGTTTACAACTTCAAAGGGAGCCCGGAGTCGGAGACGGAATCTTTGCCATGGCTTGAAAAAAGCCCCTGGTACAAACCCCTGTGTACATGTACATGTAGAAGAAACAAACAATAGAATATTTCACCTGGAAGTGAACCCTTGAAGTTGTTCAGTGAATTCCCAGAGTGAATTTTTTTGTCAGCTTCCGCGCAAATAGTACTAACATGTCATGTGAAATTTACCACAGTTACACGACTGATCTCTTCTCCTAAACCAGTTTTTTACATTTAACTTCCTCTTTATGTTACATTATACTTGAACTTTGATTCCTGACAGCCTAAGTCGAAGTTGACTGTACACAAAAATTAGTTTTGTTATGTCCAAACATTTGTATTTAAAGGGTGTAAGTTTTATTGTAATTTTATTTGCAATTCGACTGATGCCGCGATTTGTAAATTTGTTTTTAATAAACCATTGATGAATGAATGAATGAATGCATGTGTGTTGTTTAGATGATCTTCCCAACATGGGAACTCGGCAAACCTCCCACAAGGGGATATAAACCTCCCACAAGGGGATATAAACCTCCCACAAGGGGATATAAACCTCCCACAAGGGGATATAAACCTCCCACAAGGGGATATAAACCTCCCACAAGGGGATATAAACGCTGAGCTGGCCACAGCCAATCTACATGTATGTCATGCAAACATTAGTTTAACGTCTATGATTATGAATTGCACAAATCAAGAACTTGTGATTCCGTAACTACATGACAATACTTAATATTCTAGTCATTGTGAAATCAGCGGTTAGCTCATCCGGATTGGAGCCCACAACCATGTGATTGCAAGTCCTGCAGTCTAACCACTGAACCACAGTGGAAAGTGCATAACATTAGTAAGACTGAAAACAGAACTATTCTTGTGATGGTTCCTGTGATTGATTTAGCTTGGTGCGCTACATATTTGGCAGCACAGGCTGTATACTCCCAAGGGAGCTGAGATGGTTTAAGGAATGAAATAAATGGTCCAGTGACCAGGGGGTGATAATGTTGGAGCGCCATGAGCGTCACTGAGTGGAGGATTTGAGCGCTATATAGGAAACCATTTTTATTAGTGATAATGAGAAAAGGATACAAGTAGATACAACTTTGTACTTCCATCCTGCCAGCAGAGTGATCAGAATATCAATGACTGCTGCTACCATGGCCGTTAAGATCCCAATTAAGAACATCACAAACCAACGAGCAAGATGAATCCGCATTATCTTCTTCACCTGTCGAGGAACAAAATCACAATATTATCTTGAAATATAAGAAGAGAGAAAGTAATAAATGATAACTTCTTACAACTGTTACGTCTTGGATGTCAAAATCAGGCCGGGCACTTCTCAGAAAAAGTTAAATGGCATTTAAATTGAAGAAAACCGAATCGTCAGCCATTATATCAATGTGATGTGATGTCTTAAATAATCTATGTGTGGACAAAATACTTACAAACACTCTACTGTAACAGTGAGTTAAAACAATCAAGGGACCAGTCTCCCCAGGTGGTCCCGCTGGCTAGCTCAGTGTTAAAAAGCATCCCTATTTACTATGAAATACATGAAATATGGAAAAGTGAAATGACAAGCTATTTGGTTCCTCTAGATTGTCACTGAAAAAGTTAAGGGCAAACACTGATTCATACCCTATAAGCCTTTATTAGGTGTTACTTGGAATCTCTACTTCTCATCTATGGGTGCGTTCGATTAGCTTTACACGTGTAACTAAAACTTACACGAGAGCGTTCGATTAGCCCTCACGTGATACTCGTGTCTGCCCCGGGTGTAAGCCACCAAAACCCCAGCTCTCGAGGGGGTCTCTGGTGGATGCCCAGGTGTAATGACGTATCATACCAAAATGGCGGGGACAAGTTGAATTTGACGTGAGTACAAAAGTAAACAAAGACACAGATTTATCGTCATGAAACAAATTATGGGAAATGGAAAGAAAACGTACTTCCAGAAAAACAAACAGATGGTGACTGTGTGCAAGTTATTTTATATTTTATAATTAAATTGTGTCGTTACGGACATCGACATTTTCCAAGTGAGCAGACGACGGAGCTTACAATTTTCCCAGAGTGCCAGGCGAAAACACCACAGCGTTCGATTAGCCTCATTGCGTGGGTAACACGAGTGTAAATCCCTGGTACACACGGGGAAGCTAATTGAACGCACCCTATTTGATGAAGAAATACACTCAGTTTTGAGTTTTGTCAGTAAGTGCCCGATTTTGGCAAGGAACATCACATATGTCTGTGTTTGCCAACATGACCTACCTCTAATGACCTCTAATGACCTACCTCTAATGACTTCATGACCTACCTCTGACCTCACGAGTCACAACCTACCCCTATAATGACCTCATGACCAACCTCTAATGACCTCATGACCTACCTCTAACCCCACACGTCTCTCTTCTTTCAGGTACAGCCAGTTCTCAGCATCATCATAATCAAGGCTCTGTAAAGATAAGAAGTTTTCTTTCAATTCTTTAATATATTTTTTAAAGTTGCTGCCGCTTACCAGGTTGTATTGTAAACTTGGGTGTCAGGATCCCTACACAGCAGTTACAGGTTGAATGGCTTTGGACCGGCACCCTGAACAAAGACATAGGTCGGATGGTAGAGGGCAGGCACATTAATCTGGAGGTTTGCACCGGAAATCAGCTGATCAGCCAAAAAGCTGAATGCCTGTAGGTGTCATACACTCATTGACATCAACTGTCTGTTACATATTACTTCATAATTTGGGAAACTTTGGCAGCCAGTCATGATCACTCTGTCCCAGTCGATGATGTAATTACAGGCCTGGAATTCCATCTATGAGAGGGCAAGGCCATTTTAATTTTACGAGGGGCACTTCCACTGGAAAAACTTCAAGTCTATTGGAATCTTTTGAAGGGGCACCAAGGCCAGAACCAGTGGCAACACAGGCCATGTAATTGTGTATCAACACATATTTCTTTGTCTCATACTAGAACTACCGTAATTTCCGGAATATAAACCGCGGTTTATACGTTGATTTTGACTTTTTTTTGACTCCTGCGGTTTATTCTCCGGGCGGCTTATACGCCGACGTATAAATATGGAAGAGAAAAAAAAAAACATTTTTATAAAGAAAGATCGTTTGTAAAATGTTCTAAATAAAAACAATGTTCTTAAACGATAAAAAATCCTGCAAAACATGCCTGTGTGGTGACAAAATCCTGTTGAAAATGCCTGTTGAAAATCCCGCCTCATTTGTATTCCGTGTTGCCTTTATAAAACGTTTATCAACCGCCCTATTGTTAGAGTTCAGTCACCCCTCAGAGATGAACAATCAGCGAAACTCGAGTTAGACTAGACTGGTCCCCTGTCTATTTATCCCAGCGATCTCCATATGCTGATATATCTCCGAACAGACGGTCTCATACAGACCAACATCAAACAAACGAAAACTGTGCGGTATTACTCACGCACGTACATGTATAAAAACGTTCCTCCGACCACGAGGTGCATGATTTCTCACAAAGGGAATTTCCCTTGCCTTTTCGTTCCCACAGCTACACGCCGCCATTCCTTCACCCCCTAACTATAAAGTTTACCACGTTAGGAGCATGCAAGCACATCTGCGGGATCGAGGTGATGAATACTATGGCAGTGCTGCGAGAAGCACTACGTCATAATTATTCACGCGATCTGCCAATCGGAAAGCTGTGAGAAGCACTACGTCATAATTATTCACGCGATCGGCCAATCCGAAAGCTGTGAGAAGCAATACGTCATAATTATTCGCGCGATCGGCCAATCGGAAAGCGGCCGGTCAGGAATCAGCCAATCAGCCTGTGCCAATTGCGCTCGTGGTGCTTCGGGTAACATGAAGAATAAAACCATGGCTAGAATGGAGAGCCTTACAGCCTTTATCAAATTTCCTTACATCAATAACCAATTCGCGGCACTTCAGTTTTAACACTATTTTTAAATCTGAAGTGGGTTCCCTCATCAACTCACGTCACAAATTAACCGCGATATCATCGAATATCGCAATATATTTTTGACGATGTATCGTGAATGAAAAAAAGCAATATCGCCAAAGCTTACCATACGCAGTTTTGCGAACTTCACTTCCGTGTTTTGAGGTTAGTTTTTTAAAACATTTTGGCCGCGGTTTATACGCCCGCGCGGTTTATACGCTGACACCTAAATATTTTTTCCATATTTTGGAGCATTGCGGTTTATACGCCGGGCGGTTTATATTCCGGAAATTACGGTACCCTTCTGCAAAAGAAATTGTTTTAATACTGACTTGTCAAGTCGTGACTGCTTTTCATTCAAGGTTATTTTCCAATCATTTGTCCCGCCTGTGGGCGACACAATAATAATTGATTCAGTGAATTCTATTCCCCTTAGTATTGGAAAAAAGTATGAATCAGGGTTATCAATTGAAGACCTGTTGTTGCAATTGATTACTGTAATAACTTCATATTATGACAATTCTACACCCAAACCCTTCAATTAGATGACAAATAAAAAAAGTCAGCACCATAAATTGATTGAATTTCACAAACACGCAGAGCAGCATAAAATGTATAGAGGACAATATGCTGATTCTTGAATAAATGTGTCCAAATGCCAAATGATTAAATTAGCAGTAATTCATTCGTGGGCACACACTTCAAAATATACTTTAAAAGTAATTCTTCACAATAGAACAAAATATTCCCATTTGCAATCTGTCAGAAAAATACTCTTTGTGAATCAAACAAATACATGCACAAAAAGAGAAAATATCACAGAACGCTGCAGTGAAATTAAAGTTTGGTAGACCTGACAAAATAGCTGCAGACAGTGTTTATGTTTTGTGCGATCAACCATATACATGAAATTACAACCCTGGGCTTAATTTGGGCTTAATCTATTGTGTAAAATAGCTTTAAAACATGCACCAATGACAACAGACCTGTGGAAGCAGTCATTATTGTGTCTCACAGCTGAGATTGGAAACTCAGGCTCGGTAATTTAATGTTTTGGCTCAAAAGAGTAAATAAAAGGGTAATTTCATGCTCCTTAGCTAATTGCTCATACGCATGAAAATTAGTTTAATTGCCTATGGATGACAAGAAACAAACAACACATTTCATAATACAAGGTTTTTATTTTGTTTCAGATAATCTATTATAGCATGGGAATAGGCCAGAGTGCACCCTAACACCAATATAACACTTAACACCCTAACACCAATAACACTTAACACCCTAACACCAAGATAACACTTAACACCCCAACACTAAGATAACACTTAACACCCTAACACCAAGATAACACTTAATGTGTGCAGTGTTTCCACTTGAACTGACTGACCGAACCTGTTGTCCACTTTTATACGCATACGCTTCATTGATTTCAACTTTCTCTCATGCAAAACCATGTGACCCCGACGATTGAATTAGACATGCTTTTAAGACGTCCCATCCAAACAAAACTATTTATTCAAGACCTACATGCAGAACTTATATATTGTACATAAAAGTATGAATACATACCTCATATTTGGCTGACAAAAAGTTGGTTGTACCTATTTCTTCTGGAGCATTCGTCTGTTTAAAAAAAGAGAAAGATTTTCAGAGTCATTTTTTTAAATGAGTGTAAACAATCCAATTGTATCAAAGGACCCCAATGAAAATAAGTCTTAAGTTAGTGGCTTTGTGGGGCTATCCTTGGATAATTTTGTGCAGTTTTTCTTTCTTGTGTTCTATTTTGGTTTTTGTATTTCATTGTTTTACCTCCTGATGTAAATGTTACCTGAAGTACCCAGCAAACAATACCCACAATTCAAAGCACAGCGCACCCGTGTGTACACGACAGGGCGCAATCTGAAGATTACGCAAACTTTTGCTGGATAGGCAAATGGAGCTGCCGATTCTGCATAGCGCAAACTGCAGATTGCGCAAGAGTTTGTCCAATTCGTTGTGCAAATCTGTTGATTGCGCTCCACAGATGAACAAGAGTGGACTCAACATAAGTGGCAACCTTTTAGCCTTTTTAAAAATCTTTTTTGAAAAATATCTGACACAATCATACCTCCATATTAACCAAAAACATCTCCTGCGTACCTCATGTGAGTTTAAAGTATACTGAAGAGGTCTTTGATGGATTTAGGAGCAGTTTTTTTTCACTCGCTGTTAGTTTTGAATCGAGCAAGTAGGGTATTTTTACACACTCGCCAAACGTATCAGAATTTTTCAAAAAGGCAAAAAAAAAAAAACCTTTCCGACCTACCGAACCTATTTTTAAATGGCATGTAATCGGAAACAGAACACTTTTTTTGTTTGGCCTAATGAAAAACAAGCAAAAGTAACGAAAATACAAATCCAGAAGGTGAAGGGAGCCAATGGAGAGATTGTACATGTAGTACTGGTGTGATATGACTTCTATAATTAGACAATGTAACAATCCAGGCAGCTGTGCACATCTCAATGCACACAACTTTAATGAACATGATATATCATGTTTGTATAATAGCTACAATAGCCATACTAACTACATTATATCAAATGGTGTGCTGTAACCCCATTAACTTGAAACATTTTAATCAGCCACTGATATTGATAGCAATTAGCAGGGCTTGAATTTACACTGGACCGCAGGCCCAAGGCAAGTGATTTTAGCATAGGGCCAGCAAACTCATGACTTGACAAGCCCAGCAGTCTTGTATTTTTACAATTGAATAATATTACCTCACTGTGTAATATCTATATATTTCGGAGAAAAAAAATATGTTCAAATGTTGACCGAGTCTAATTAATATTTTTCAATTCTTTTGAGTATTGAAATATTACATGTACATTGTACCCGTAAACAAATGAGATTAATTTTCTCTTAGAGCTTGTTCATACAAATATTTAACATGTTAAACATTGTAGCAAGTTCTTTCTCATTTAGTTTCTGGTCTTTTAAAAATCAATTCCAGTCCGGTAAACATTTTGAGCTGCAAGCCATGTGGTCTTGTGGAATTTTACCCCAAATTCAAGCCCTGAAGTGTGCAAACAGCTGACAAACACGCATAAATTGTACACTAAAGCTGTAACATTCAGTGTATTGAACATCCCTCTAAATTAGGTGCACACAATCAAGATCAAATACGTTATCTTCCATCTTCTAAGTAAATAAGCCTAACGCCATATCATGCAGGAGTGTCCGTGCATACAGACACAGAAATTACTGGGTCACTTCTTTTATGGAAATTGTTGAATGCAACTGAAAACAACTAGGGGCACAATTTTATGGAAAGTAAAAATGTTGGCATAGAGAAGGCTGAGCAATCAAACAATGATACCATGGTAACATACAAAAACACGTCTGGTTAAATACAGGGCACAAACGTGTGTGCGCATAAAATAATTAAGGCTTAATAAACACATGAGGTTTTTTGCAAAACATAGAGTGTCATGACTTGATGCCGTAAAGCTTGTAAACTTTGAAATAAAAATACTTCAAAACACTTGCACAAATTGTCACTTCAAGGGCCCTCTAGTAATGTTTGCAACCAATTTTAATAAAAGTTTTAAAAAGAGAAAAATACAGGACATGTTAATAATGCATGTGAAGGGAAAGATTTCATCCAGCAGTTTTGCAAAGCAAAATATTTGGACTGAACTTGTTCTGTGCACGCTGAATGATAATATGAATGTAAAGAGTGAAATTGTTTGTTAATTTCAGCGCCTTTTATCCCGGACTGTCCTTTGAGCTCCTTCTCTACTCAGAATCTTCCAAGCGAATCAACACATCACACGTGATTTGACCTTACCACTCGTGATGTCTTGCTCTACCCAGCCACCCACACACACAGACTGCCTGAAAGCGTGTAATTTTGACCTTCATTTGGCCGTTCAGAAAATCTGTGCATTATGACCTACGGGAAGCAACTCCAACTCGTTCATTGAGATCAACAACTTTGTACAAGTAAAGGAAATGCTTATGTAACATCAGGTGAAACACTATTTTGATTTAATTGCTTTTAACTTTTCCATATGATGTAAATTGCATAATACTGTGAATTTATGTTAATAAACAACTCGGAGAGTTAATGCACTCGGATTGGTTAAAAACTGGTCACATGGGGGTGTGTTAACACATGTTATAAAGATCGGCTCTGTGAACTAACTAATGAAAGGCCCCTAAACAAACATACTGTTGTGTACAAGTTCTGTATGGACTAAGCTTGTTGTGCGGGGAACTATCAAATGTACTGTTTTCTTTGTGCGTTGTTTTTGTGTTTTTTGGCAAGGAGAGATTGCACCGCATGAACACGCATACCATGCGTACACAAGGTAGCTGATATGTAAACAAAACCAACATAATGCAAAGTATAAAGCCGAACACCAACCAAAGTAATATTTCTATTTATGGGGCTGTTACTTTCCAAAGCTCATAGTCTGGTTCTAGAAAATATGTGTACGAGCTTAGGTCCCATGCAAAAATTGAACAGCCAAAAGAATGGTCCTTGAACATTCCTTGAACATGATGAACATGAACAAAACTATTGGTGATTGAAAATTTCAAAAATTCTTAAGATTTTTACCTGGTTGGTGTCTGGCCGCTGTTAATGGACCTTGCCTTCGGCTTAGTCTCACATTGAGCGCTACACAAAATGTAACCCCTCTGATCTCACTCCAAGATTTGTTTAGTGTTTCAGTTTTTGGTTTCTGGTCGATTTCAATCTTGAATTTCAAGAGCCCAGAATTGGACTTCACTATCTCAAACAAAACACTGTTTTAAACAGGTTAATTAACAAGGAAATTAAAACCATTCCTTATGAATAAACGGAAACACAATAAAAATACAGTGTCTTATGATGGCACACGTATCTACCAGTAAGGTACTCAAGGCGCTTGGACGAACAGAAACATTTTAAGACAGGTTTATGAACTTTTTGAACTATGCGACCAACTTCATATAAGGATTACAAGGTGCAGCTACTATCAGAAACAGTGGGTTCTTTTACGTGCATTACTCACCACACAGGACCTATAGCTTTACGCCTAATAAAGGAGGAAGCTGTAATGATTACATGTTTTGTTTTACTTTTAGGACACAAGTGTCAAGACCAGGACTCGAAACCCACACTCTGTTGATCAAATACACCAGAGATAGAGTCCAGTTCTCTTAACCGCTCGGCCATAAATTGTACACTAAAGCTGTAACATTCAGTGTATTGAACATTCCTCTAAATTAGGTGCACACAATCAAGATCAAATACGTTATCTTCCATCTTCTAAGTAAATAAGCCTAACGCCATATCATGCAGGAGTGTCCGTGCATACAGACACAGAAATTACTGGGTCACTTCTTTTATGGAAATTGTTGAATGCAACTGAAAACTAGGGGCACAATTTTATGGAAAGTAAAAATGTTGGCATAGAGAAGGCTGAGCAATCAAACAATGATTACATGTTTTGTTTTACTTTTAGGACACAAGTGTCAAGACCAGGACTCGAAACCCACACTCTGTTGATCAAATACACCAGAGATAGAGTCCAGTGCTCTTAACCGCTCGGCCATGACGCAAGGCTAATTAAGGTTCTTAACCATGATCACTGTTTGTGAATAATATAAGCACAACAAATCTAAATAAAACTTACTGTTGAATCATTCCAAGACATGGTTTTCCGATATCGAAGTCCAGGACTGGATTTGTCTGGGTCCATTTCCTCCCCGCTTGAAGAATATTGTAATTGTAGAGAATGTGAAGTCTGTTTTTAAAAGGAATGAAAATAAGAAACGGTTGATATTTTTTAGTGTTTTTTTTAGTAGTGGGTAATGAATATCAATTATTCTCACATTCCTCCCATTCAGAATCTGCATTGTAGTACAACATCTACATGTAGGTCTTTACTTTACCTAGTGATATTCAGCTTTTCAATGAAGGGCTTGAATGCCCCAGGTATTAGGAAATTCACTATTTCAAAATACATTCTTATGCATGGGACATGTCCCATTTTGGCTTCTGTACTTAAATATTCTATCTACATGAGTTGACAACCTCTGTTTTTTTAAACATTAATGGTGTGCAACGGCATTTTATCACTCGTTACCCTCACCCACCGGGACCCCAATTCATACTTCTGCTTACTGCTAAAGCAAAGCATCAACATTTTGTGCTTACGTCAGAAGTTACTTTGCTCATATTAATGATGTGCACACTCGCTGCAGCACCTGTAAACAGTCATGGGTTTAAATCCACCACTGAAATACAAACCGACTGCGATGGCAGGGCACCAGTGATAGCCCATATGAGAAGGCCAGACTTTATATAGCTTTCTCTAATCTAGGACTTAAAAATCATCGATTTGGAGTACAACAAATGATCGCGAGTACAATTAAATGCCTGATGTTGCATCTTTGACATATTGTCTATTTGAGAATCCAATTAGGCAATTTTCGAGCAATTTTTTTTGTAAATATTTGTCAATTTCTGGGGCGTTTTTTTTTTGGGGGGGGCTGGATGTTTGGAAAATCATAGCAAATTGACATTTGTGTTGTTGGAAGGTGAGTACTTTCCTGGGGCGCTAGTAGTGTACGTTCAAAAATGTCAACAATTATTTTAAAAAGGAGTAGGCCTTAAAAAGGGACCGAAATCTGCAACTGCGCATCTCCTTTGCGCATGTCACGAAACACTGCACACAATTTTATTCACCTGAACCCCTTTCCGCGCTAGCGAAAAAAGCCTTGTATTGCAAAGGATTGTGGGTAAATGTGCGTGCCCAAGCGTCCTAGGTAAAGAAGTAAAGCCAAGCTACCATCGACGAAAGTTCCGATCAAAATCGTCAATTTTTTCTGTGTTTCCATAGAATCTTCAAGTCGGTGAGTATTTGTTTCTTGAAATTAACATATTTATAGTTGGCCTACGTAAAAATAACTGTTAAATTTGATAATTTTAAGGTTTAAACTGTCCATAAAACATTTTCTTTTGAATGTGCACGCGTTCACATTTGATCTCAAGCGGTCCGAACGTAGCGAAGCGGTCCGCGTAACTCACTGCCGTTGAAGTTGCGTTATGCCCGGTAGGCTTTCCGCTCACGCACGGTGTGTGTGCAGCATTTTCAGCGGACATTACGATGGGCTTTAAAACGTTTCTAATTGAAAGAGAAGGGGATTATTTGGTCTTTTATTTATTATCTATCATTTTCAAGGTATAATTTGGAGGGGATGACCAATATTGACTAGTAATTTTTATTTTATTATGTTTATATTATAATTATTATGGTTTTGGGGGGGGGGGGGTTTTCAGGCTTTTTCTCTCGAGTCTCTGAGAGTTTAACTCATTGTATGTTCACATTCTAACATATTTTTTTTCAAAAGTTGGACTTGATTTAAAAGCTTACATGTACCGAAATTAAGACAGCGCGGCGTGCGCGGAGCCTTTTGCCTAGCTTCCAGCGCACACTGCTCTGTCTTTAGGCTACGCGCACACCGCGCTGTCTTAATTTTTGCGCAATGCGTGACGCCGCCTGCAAGGCATTGCGCAAAAATTAAGACAGCGCGGTGTGCGCGGAGCCTTCCGCCTAGCTTCCAGCGCACACTGCGCTATCTTAAATTTTGCGCAATGCTTGAACGCCGCCTGCATGCGCATTAGCAAACAACATGGATGCCGGGCAGTCAAATCGGTGGCAGTAACGCCTCAGAAGTTCTTCAAAATTACACCAAAACGAGCGCGCACAATGGCCTTTTAATGTGCTGTCCACAAATCGGATACAATGAGTGACAACTGGGGAAAAAATCTCGGCATAAAAACGTGAGTTGATATTCGAAAAATGATCCCACCTCCTGGAGGTGGTACATCATCTACATGGATGGGCGTAGGGCCAAGGATCGGAGGAAGTCCAGAGTATTGGCACTATAATGGGGCTATGACGTATGTCCCTGCGTGCCCCATCCCATTTAAATTTTAAGCTACTCATGAACTGGGTCTACTACGCAAAGCCAAACATTTCTTGTCGTGACACGTTATGAACTTGAAGTTGAAGTAGTAAAAGTCATATTTATGGATGGATGGAACTAGCTAAATAAAATCATACTGCAATAATCCTACCCCCCCCCCCCCCCCCAAGCCAAGGGAAAATGCCGGGTTACTACGCCACAATTCTACCTCCATGCACCGCCTAGCACTGCATGCTGCGCTGGTTCAATAAGAAACCCAACGGTAACGTTACCCCCAATTGACGGAGCCTTCGCTGGTTGTCACCACTCAGTAGCGGAGTCCTCTCTCCTGTTCTAGCCGAACTAGATGATCTCCCTTCAGATGATGACATCTTGATTTCTATAAAGCTACGGTGGTTAAACCATAACTAGCATCACATTTTTGTTGACAACCCCATTTCAAGAAACTACCTACCATTGGCATTGTTATCACGAGACAGCTGGAATTTTTAATTTAAGCTAAGAGCTGCACAATAGGGGGCGCCCTTGATCGTTTTCTTATTTATAAGATATCAAATAATAAACCACAAGGGAACTGACTGGGTAAATGTTTAAATGATTTTGGGTTGAACAAAGAAAAATTGACTAGAGCGGGATTTGAACCAACGACCTCCGATTTAACGTACCGGCGCCGGCTGCCGCTTCCCAGGTTGTATCGTATACTTTTTAAATTATATGAAAGAATGAAATATAATTGGAATTCTATGAATAATAATGAAGTACAAGTCTTCAGAGAGATTGCATTCCTTCCTATGTGATGGCATGCGGATCACACAATACATTTAAAGGTTGTATTGTTATTCAAATAAGTCCAAAGGGAGATGCCCGTATATAAGCCCCGGACATAAGTCATGAGGCATCTTTTCTGAGGTCATGGAGTTTTTTGACCAAACAGTATTGGGAGGGTTCAAAAAATACCAGCAGCGGGCGGGACCCTCTTCGACTTGTACTTCATTATTATTCATAGAATTCCAATTATATTTCATTCTTTCATATAATTTAAAAATTCTATTTCATAACATTCGTACAAGTCTTCAGAGGGATTGCATGTTCAAAGTATTTATAAACATTCTGTGATGGTCAAAAAATGAAACCAGGTATAAATCGTTTGAGGAACACTCTTTTATAATTATAAATTATAACATAAATTTACATACTAGAACTAAGCACTACTTTACCGAAGGAAACTTCCTCGGTTGGCTTATTATAAAACTTCGCAAAAGTATTTGCATTAGACCAGTCGGCTGTTTTTTAAATTTCTTGGAGTTTTACACCATGCGCAAAAGCCGCCGATGTAGAAGCACTGCGAAAACTATGAGCAGTGTAAACAGAGGGATCTATCCCAGCTGCACATAAAACGGCTTTCATCCACCGAGCCAATGTTCCAGTGGTTACTTTTTTATGTGGCTTTTTGGTTGATATAAACAATTTTGTTTCTTTACTCACTGTTCTAAGAAACTCAGTACGATTTAAGTAATCTTTCAATGTGCGAAGAACACATAACTTTGGGTTCTCGTCAAATTTTGGTATAACTATTTTGTTATGTCCCAAACCTCTTTTTGGACAGTTTGTTTTCAATATATCAAAAACTGAAATAACACAGGAATTATCCGAAAAATTCAAGTGACTAGTATCTATACAGGCCAACGTTTGTGTTCTTTGAGCTGATACAAGAGCCGTTAGAGTTAAAAGTTTCTGGCTTAAAACTAATAACGAAAGTTAATTGTTAATTGGCAATGATTTTAAATAATTTAAAACAATTGAAACTTCCCACGTTTTTGAATATCTTGGTTTCGGGGGTGTTGTATTAAATACTCCCCTCATTAAGCGTACTATTGAAGGGTGTTGTCCAGCTGCGTGTCCCTCAATACTAGGAAGGGCTGAGGACAGAGCTGATCTGTATGTGTTTAAAGTGGAATATAATTTTCCGTTTGAATGACCATAGGCTAAAAAAATGACCAAGTCAGCTACAGTGGGAGATAGTGGATTAACTTGTTGTCCAGTACACCAACTAGTCCAGCATTTCCAAGCTGATTCATATTGCAGCTTTGTACGAGACCGCCATGAGTTTTCGATGAGGTTGGAAGCTTCTGCCGAAAGGCCTTTTGTTTTCCAACATTCCCTGAGATGACCCAAGCGACCAGGTGCAGGTTTGGAACCGGCAGTTGTGGTTGATGTATTAGGCAACACTCTGGTAGTTTGATTGGGTTGGAAATCACCATCTGTAGTAACTGTGGAAACCACGGTTGGGCTTTCCATAGAGGGGCGATGAGAAGGCAAAGAGGAGTTTGATCTCGTGAAATTTTGTCCAAAATTCTACAGAGTAGACAGAAAGGTGGAAAAATGTAAGGCGTTATACCATACCACTGCATTGAGAAAGCGTCAATGGCCCATGCATTAGAGTCTGATTTCCATGACACATAGCAATCTATTTTATTATTATTATAGGATGCAAACAGATCAACATCTGGATATACATGTGTTTTGTTGACAACATGCCAGAATATGTTAGAGTTGAGACTCAATTCTTTATTCAATTTCTTACGAGAAAGGTAATCCGCAATGGTATTATCTACTCCAGCGACATGGGTTGCAGATAGAGTAATATTTCTCCCGATACACCAAAGGAAGATTTTTGATGTGAGGTCATTTAAGGGACCGACAGTTCCTCCCATTTTCGAAATATAAGAAACGGTTGTGCTGTTGTCTGATTTGATCAGAACATGAAAATCATTTAGAGTTTCACAGAGAGTTAGCAATGCATTTTTTGCTGCCATTAACTCTAACATATTTATATGCAATTGTTGTTGGGTTTTGGACCACTTACCCTGTGAGTACGAATTGTCCGTTTCGGACACTGCACCCCAGCCTGTATTACTGGCATCTGTAGAGATAACAATATCAATAGGTGGCTTTTTAATGGACGATTTTACATCATCGCATGGAATATCCAACCACCATGTTATCTCTTCTGTTATTGCCTGGTTTACTGCAATATTTGCATCATAGTTGCCGTATTCTTTTTTGAGGGTATTCGATTTGACATTTTCGAGTTTCCGAAAATGTAATTTTCCTCTCGGAAAAGCATCAAAGGTGGCAATAATCATGCCTATAAGTTTTGCAAGAATTCGTAAAGTCAAGACTTTCTTTTCCAAAATGTTTGCTCCTTCCAATTTTATTTTGCATATTTTTGATTTCGGAACATTGATTGTCATTGTTTTGGAGTCAACTTCAACGCCCAGGTACGTTGAATGGGTCTGCGGTTTCAAGCAGGATTTTTCCTTGTTTATCTGAATCCCAAAAATTCAAGCAAATGTACCACAAAAGCTGTTTGTTCAATACTTTCATTCTCTGATGAAGCCATGATCAGAATATCGTCAATAAAGATTACCAAACGAATTCCTTTACTTCTTGCTGCTGCAATTACTGGTTTCATCACCTTTGTGAAGATTCGAGGGGCTGAGCTCAGCCCGAATGGTAAACAGGTGAATCTGTAGAACTGATTCGCCCATGAAAAACACAGATATGTTTGATCAATCTCACCCATGGGGATTGAGAAATATGCATCTTTCAGGTCAATGGAAGTAAGGAAGTCATTGGGTTGAATAATCTCCTTAACCAGTTTTATATTTTCCATTTTAAAATGTTCATATCTGACAAAGGTATTCAAATCTTTCAGATTTATAACCGGTCTCAGACCACCAGATTTTTTGGGTATGAGGAAAATGTTCGATACAAATCGACAGTTAGACTTTTGTGTGGGCTGAATTGCACCCTTTTCCACGAGTTCTTTTATCTCCTGGTTTACAGTCTGAATTTCAACATCAGAAAACCTTATTCTTTTTGGTTTGACTGATTGTACAGGGCGTGCCATGAAATCAATTTTGCAGCCTGAAATGGTGTTTAGTATCCATCTGTCGGAGGTGATCTAAGACCAATTATAACGGTGAAACTTTAACTGCCCGGCACATGCCGAAATTGCAGCAGAATCTTGTTTTACATACCAGTTTTTTGTGTCAGAAGAATATAGTTTTGTTTGGTTGACTGGCGGGGATTTGTTGTTCGTGCATTCCATCCACATTCCAATCGCTTTTCAATCTTGCGTTAATATCTTACATAATAGAGTTCATTACGTTTCCCGCCTCTCCATGTCACATGACATTTTCGGGCCTTTTTGTTTTCTTAGCTAGTATTTAAGGGTACACCCACTGAAGCATGTCACTTCAGGTTTCGGCACACGCTAAGTTAACCCTTTTCGTAACTGTTAGCTATTATCCAAATTTTTGCTATGTCGCAACAAGAAGGACACAGTCTTGATCCTGCGGACATTTTCAATAAATTTAAGGACTATTTCGACGAAAAATTCAATTCATTTCCAAAGTCCAAAGAAGATTCTTCTTTGAAAGAGCTCAAAAAAAACAAAAAACAAAACTAGAGGCGAAGGAGCTCAACAAACCAGGAAACGTCGCTCAGTTCGAATTTTGCGGACATCTAGAAATTATCTTGGATAAGATCAAGGTCGCATTATTACAAAAGAACGACACTGAGTCTGCAATAGAAGGGATCCAAGAAGCAGAGGATCTCATCGCGGAGAGAAAGAAGAAAATACGCATTGCAGACAACAGTAAGGCTGGATGGGTCACCGTCTCTCACCTAGAGAAGAGTTCTTCTGAGCATTTGTCCTCCGAGCAGCAGAAAAGGGTCAAAACTGCGGAAGAAGACGCTCTCAAAGACATAGAAAACCGAAAACGTAGAAGACGTCTTTCTTCACAAGATGGCATATTCAAATCGCCGGCTAATCCTGCTGATCGTTTGCTTTTTCGAGGTATTATTTTATATAAGTTAGTTAGTAAACTGTTATCCAATTACTTCTGATTCCCTCATCACAATTATACTTTGTCTTAATTCAATCAGCGTTTACGTGCTGAACCAAATCCCAAGCTGTAAATTAAATTATTATTTATTCATGAACATAAAACTTGTCTCTGTTTGCCTCTTTCTTTCCCCGGTCAGTATATAAAGTAAAACTGTTTTTCATGCGTATGAGCGAAGCGAAGGAGCATGAAAATATAGTTTTGTTTGGTTGACTGGCGGGGATTTGTTGTTCGTGCATTCCATCCACATTCCAATCGCTTTTCAATCTTGCGTTAATATCTTACATAATAGAGTTCATTACGTTTCCCGCCTCTCCATGTCACATGACATTTTCGGGCCTTTTTGTTTTCTTAGCTAGTATTTAAGGGTACACCCACTGAAGCATGTCACTTCAGGTTTCGGCACACGCTAAGTTAACCCTTTTCGTAACTGTTAGCTATTCCCACCCGCCCACCCAGCATTATTGCTTATGAGAACACCAGACACAAATATCGTCTCGAAGATCTAAATTAATATCACGAAAGTATATTGCCATTATAAAATATAAGACATTTGGTACTTGCGGATATTTTCCTTTTTATTTTTGCCATTTCTTAGGCTTGCCAAATGCTGGTTCCAACAGTTTCTCTTGCGGAATGCAAGGCCACTGGTCACGAAGCTGCCCATTCAGTTATGGCCCCAACCATCCGTCTCGTATCAGACAGAGAGCTAGAGCCAGTCCAGCCATCGGTTATTTCAACGACAGATGGCAGGTTCCCGTCTCACAACGACCTCTACCATCTCCCATCGCCAACTTTAGTACAAACGCCTACAGAGACGCGACAGTCCTCCCATCAGATGGGCCAGCAGCTATTGGACATCCCCAAGCATCCAACTCAGCTTAGCACTATCAAATCATTAGAAACCAAGTTCAGTGATGTTTTGCAGGTACATTGTTCCTATCAGTCTTTCCAGACAATCATTCCAGAGTCGGATAATTTTCTGGTTAAAGGGAGGTTAAAGAAAAACCTACAATTTTGGAGATGTATTGGAACTCCAGATATGATATTATCAGTTATTTCCCACGGATATCGAATTCCTTTCATAGCACACCCGCCTCCAATGTTTTTTCATAATAACCATTCAGCCTTACGAGAAACTTCATCTGTTACAGAATCCATCATGGAATTACTTGCTTCTGGTAGAATATCAGAAAAACTTCAATGTTCCTATGTATGTAGTCCTTTGTCTGTAGCATGCCAGGCATCATCAAAGAAAAGATTGATTCTTGATCTGAGTCAACTTAAATAATAGATATGTTCAGAAGTCAAAATTTAAGTTAGATGATTGGAAAATTGGCTTACAGTATTTGTCACAAAAGACCTTTTTGTTATCTTTCGACCTTAAATCGGGTTATCACCATATTGACATTGCACCTGAATTTAAACAATTCTTAGGCTTTTCATGGTGTGTCAATGGGTCTCAAAGATTTTTTGAATTTAATGTGCTGACTTTCGGTCTTACATCTGCTCATTACATTTTTACCAAAACGCTAAAACCTCTTGTTAAACATTGGTGTTCTTGTGGTATCTTAGTTGCATTGTATTTGGATGATGGTATGATTGTTATTCCAAGTTCCCCACAATCTCACCAGCATCATCTCAACTTAGCCAAAGACATTTCTCTTCACATCAGGACCGATCTGTTTAGAGCTGTTTTGGTTGCTAATTCGACAAAAAGCATCTGGACTCCTACCACTTACATTGAATGGCTTGGAATGAAATGGGATACCAATAAAGGCACTCTCCAAGTCCTGGATAGAAGAATAGATACATTAAAGGGAATTATCAGACTTCTGCAACAATCTCCCATAGTTATCGTAAGAGAATTACATTCATTTGTGGGTCAAATCATTTCACTCTCGCCTGTAATCGGGAGCATCTCTAGGTTGATGACAAGAAATTGCCAAATGATGATTGCTACGGCTAATGACGAAAACAAAATCATTAAGCTCAGTGAAAGTTGTAATGTAGAGATACAGTTTTGGGACAATAATGTCTCTCATTTGAATGTGCGTCATATTTTTGAATTTCATAAGACAAATAAGATAATTTGTTGCGACGCCAGTTCAACTGGCTCTGGAGCAGTCATGTGCAATGATACTCATACAGCCCATAAACTCTGGACACAACAAGAAAGTGCTCAAAGTTCTACTTGGCGAGAGCTAGACACCATTGCCTTCGCTTTGAAATCCTTTCTCCCTATAATTTCAGGTTCTCAAGTTAAAGTATTCACAGACAGTCAGAGTGCTGCAAGAATTATCGAAGCTGGTAGCATGACACAAAATTTGCAAAATGTAGCTTTTGAAATATTCAGCACTTGTCTACAAAACACAATCAGGTTAGAAGTAGACTGGATTCCTAGAAGCCTCAACGAACAAGCTGATTATGTTAGTAGGATTATTGACACTGATGATTGGTGTTTAACTGATGAATTTTTTCTCTCCATCAGTCGGCTTTGGGGCCCCTTTTCAGTTGATTGTTTTGCTAGTTTTCACAATGCCAGAGTACAAAAGTTTTTCTCAAGATTTTGGAATCCAGGTACTGCAGGTGTTGACGCCTTCGCACAGAACTGGTCCGGAGAAAACGCCTTACTAGTTCCCCCAGTAGTCCTAATTCCGAGTGTATTAAGTCACATCTCCATGTGCAAAGGGAAGGGGACTCTCGTTTTCCCGTGGTGGCCTTCCAACGCCTTCTGGCCACTTTTATGGTCCTGCTACAAGCCTTGGGTTAAAGATCTTACCACTACAGTTGGTCACTCTAAATCAACATTCTTTACTTGGGTCTCAAAAACTCAATGGGCTCATTGGTGCAGTTAAGTTAGATTTTTCTATTAATTAATTTTTTCATAAAATAATTTCAAATCTTGTCTTTCTGTACAGATTATACGTGCCCAACCCTATTGGCTTAACTTCCCGCAAACATTTGATGATATCAAGAATCGGATTCTGCATGAAGCAATTGCTGCAAAATCGGAGGGTACAATCAATGCGTACTTATACAAATGTAGAGAATTCTTTACGTGGCTGAGAAGTTTACAATTTCCTATTTCCCTCCCAGTAAGTGATGAAATTGTTGCCGTTTTTCTAGTTCACATTAAGTCTAAATGCAATTCAGATAGTGTAATAATCACGACCGCGGCCTCAATAAAGTGGTTACATGCTATTATTAATAGCAAATACAATCCCGTTGACTCTCCAATAGTACAACAAATAGTGACGAGCGCAAGAAAAGCTCTGCATAAACCTCCTTCACACAAGCAACCTTTGACATTGGTACAAATCAAGGCCATTGTCGATCAATTCGCTCACCCTGGTTGTACTCTTCTAGAGTTAAGGACAGCTTCCTATTTGTCCTTGAAATTTGCCTTATTGTTTAGACACGATGAAATTTCTGGAATGAAAGCATCCCACATATCATTGCTAAGGGATAATAAAGGTCTTTCCATCTTCATTCCGAAATCCAAAACTGATATTTTCAGGGATGGTAACACTGCCTTTCTTGCGGACACCCCAGACCGTTACTCACCCGTAAAAATTTTGCTCCGATTTATGACGGCGTGCGACATTGAAATTGGTCAAGAAAAATTCATTTTTACACCCCTTTCTTTTCACTCAAGTTAACAGTCACATAAGCGTGTACACAACCGGCCTTTAAGCTACACTAGATGTAGAGAGCTTTTAACTGATGCCCTTAATCGCATAGGCGTTACTAATCCCAAAGCCTACGGATTGCACAGTTTAAGATCAGGAGGGGCCACTCATCTTGCATCCAAACATGTGCCTGAAGAACTGATAATGCAACACGGGAGGTGGAAAACCTCCATAGCTAAGAACAGATATATCCAGAGGGACGTTGAAGAGCGTTTGTTGGTTTCCAAATCAGTTCTATCATAAAACAGAAAATAATATGTTGAGCACGAATTAAACCCAATAGTGTAATGGATATTAAGAGCTTTAACTATTGTATTATGTTGTTGTTTATTCGGGCCGAGTGCCCAAGTGCCGTGAGGGCAAGTGGAAGTTTTTTCCCCGACCGAGTTCGGAAGGGCCTAAGGTGCCATTTGTATATTGAACTTGGAATATAATTTTCTGTTTTCAAGTATTAATAAAATGGAAATCTTCCTTATTTCGATAACGTGTTACCTGAATTACCGAAGCCCAGATCTTTGCTTCAATGAAAAGTAAGGGCGTAGAGAGCCTAATGTTAAAATAAAGAATATTTAATTTATTTTTTCAATTTAATTTTCTATTTATCAATTAAAGGAATTGTTAATGCGATAGTTTTTTCATCAAATTACCTATGTTTTTGTGGTTTGTTTTACACTTAGCGTTTACGTGCTGAACCAAATCCCAAGCTGTAAATTAAATTATTATTTATTCATGAACATAAAACTTGTCTCTGTTTGCCTCTTTCTTTCCCCGGTCAGTATATAAAGTAAAACTGTTTTTCATGCGTATGAGCGAAGCGAAGGAGCATGAAATTGCCCACTTGTAGCTGTTGCTGTAGGTTTATGGTGGGAAAACTTCCCACTATCATTTCTCCCGCCTCGGCGGTTACCACTTGGGTAGTATGATTGCGTATACCGCGGGTGAGTTCTATTTCCCGAGGGACGCCCTGCCGTGAAACCGTGGTGAAACCCACGGGACCTTTGGGGGTAAGGCTCAAACCGACGGTTTTGAGTACTTCTGTGGTTATCTGAATAAGTCGGCTTTCTACCGGCTTTAAATGCCTCAGCAACCTGTTTCATGGATGAATTTAGATCTTGCCCAAATAGCTTATCAGACACAGGTGTGCTCCTGGAGCACAATCCCTTATACATAGGGTTAAGGCAGGGTTTCAAGTCGTCCCTTCTTTTCATACTCGACTCATATGATGCATTTCCTGAAAGTGTAATGCCATCAAGGGCATACTGTTTGATTTTGTCAGTGTCTGCTACGGTACCCGCCTTGGCGGTCTCCCGTAGTTCATTTAGAATATGGAAGTATGGAATCATACCTTTGACCACATGTTTCTGAGTCTACTTCACTCTACTTACCTGTAGAGCGAATACTACAATTGCATTGTTCCCTATGCCGGCAGGCAAAAGGCTAAGAGTTTTACACACAATAGCGCCCTCTGGTGTCCGACCCCGACGCCCTGCGACATGCGCACTACGTCAGCTTCCTCTTTTTCTCTTAGCGCAGGCACAGGTTACATGTGAGTTTAAGCCACGTAAAGAAATTTCATTAAATTTCATTAAATTTACGTGCTTACTGCTTCGAGAAAGCTTGTTTCAAATAAAATATAGTTAAACTACAGTTTGTAGAGTTGTGTGTAGTTGTGTAGTGAGTGTAGAATGAGTAATTCTAAGAAGTTGGGGAGGACAGGGCGTGTCAGAACCGGAGGGACTTGCGTTCCACCGGGACAGCCCGAGCCCTCGGGGATTTGCACCGGCGACACGTCGTCACCGCGGCTGCAATCCCCCGATCAGCTCCCCCAGCCACTACCGGCTGGCGGAGCTGAGGGACCCATTGGCCGAGCGAGGGACCTTGCGGCCCCATCGTCTCCGACCAGCGTGAATGGGTCCACCCAACCGAAGGGGAAACGCCCCGGTATTAAGACAAAGAAGTTGTCGGATACCGCGGCTGTACCCAAAAGAGGGCGGTCAGTCAAGCGTGACTCGGTTGCAGAGCCCACCATGACTGACCACGGAGCTATAAAAGCCCCCTCTTTGGAGCATTTACAGCCAGAGGGAATAATACCCCTCCACGGCTCAATGCGCCCAGACCCTCCCGATGCCATCGTGAACTCCGCGGTGCCTAGGGACGGGCTCTTGTACGGCCGCCTCGACCGCACAGCGCCTGCCTACGCCATCGGGCTTGGGGCACTGTCGGCCGCCCAGGCCATTGGGCACGGGGAACAGGTCCCATGGGGCCCCCTTGGGGCGATACTCCCCGGGAGCCAGCCCTCCACAGCGGGTTTTTCCCGCTGCTCGGGCATCCCCGTGACCCAGGTGACCTCTGAGGCTTCCTCGGAGTCCACCCGATGCTCTTCCAAGAAAAAGAAGAGCAAAAAGGCCCGCCGTTCTCGTCGTTCATCTTCGAGCTCGAGCGGGTCCCCGGGACGGTCCCACCGTGCTAAACGCAACAGGGGTGGGGACCCGATCTCCCGTGATGATTTTCTGGAGGCCTTTCACACTCTGGCCGCCTCAATTTCGGGCCGGGGACAAGGCCCCCCTGACTCGGTCACCTCACAGGTGCCCCTTAGTCACTATGGCCACGGCTGGATGACGCCGGGCCAACGGAGCCTACCACACACGGCTAGCCGTGCTCCGGAGTCCCCCCCAGGCCGGCAGCCCCCGCCCGCCGGTCACCACGGCCAGGGGCGCGTGACTGCAGACCAGCGGGTAGTGCCACGCACGGCCCCCCGCATGATAGCATCCCCGCCAGGCATCAGCCTGCACCCGTCGGCGTCCTTTGAGTCGGATCACGGCTCATCGGAACACCGTGACGGTGCCATCTCACCAGCGGTGTATGGTTCGGAGGCATCTCGGCCCCCTGACTCGGCCAACTCGGCCGAGGAAGACGCCGAGTTAGTCCACTCTGTCCAGCGCCTTTCGATCTCCGAGACCGAACTGCGTCTAGTCCAGAGGGACATGATAAGAGTCCTCGAACTCCCCGCTGACCCCGAACCCCCTCCTCCGGAACATCAATCGTTCATTAGGAGATCGGGTCCGGCTGAAGCGCCCAAGGCCTTCCCTGTGATGCCCTTGGATCGCGTGTGTGTTGACCGAATGGACGGGGTGATGGGTGCGAAAACATGGGCCCCATTCTCCAAACGTATGGAGCCGTACTACCGTTTCCCCGATCGGGATTACAAAAAGTACTTTGCCACCCCCGCCCTGCCGGACTCGGCCACCGACAAATTAGCCGCCGACAGAGGATCGGCGTCCTCCAAACTCCCGTTTGCGGACAAGACCCGCGGGAAGTTGGAAGACGTCGCCCGGAAGATGGACCGTTCGGCACGCATGGGCATGCGTGCTACCTCCTTCCTCCTGCTACTCTCCGAGTATCTGGCACTGGGATGTGAGGAAGATTCAGTGGTGCCAGCCGATATGATGGTGGCTGCCCTCCACTGTCTGGACAATGGTCTACGGTCCGTCTTGGACCAGTTCACCAGAGTGTCGACCCTGGCGACTACAACGCGCCGAGCCAACGTGCTCGATGCGCTGTTTCTCCCATCACCGGGGGCGCGTAAGCGCCTCGATGATCTCCCACTCTCAGGGCCGGATTTGTTTGCGGGACAGTTCCAGGAATCCATGGAGGCCGAGGCTAAACGCCTCAAGGCCACGGATAAAATCAACCTCAAGAAGCCTCAACCCCCGGCCCCCAAAGCCGCGGGTAGGGCGAGGAAGCAGACGGCCTTTACCATCCCACGATGCCGCCCGCAAAAGGCGACCCGGGGCAGCTTTCGTGGCCGTACCGATAACACCGCCGGCCCACACTTCACGCAGCCCCAACCCGGACAACAACGTGCCCAGTCGGGCCGCGGTTTCCGTGCGCCCACCCCCCGATATACGGGGGCGTGGCGCAAGTGATGGGCTGGCCTCCTGGCGACCTCCCGCCGACGGACCCGTGGGAGGCCGCATTCAGGAGTTTATGGGGTCCTGGGGCCAGGTTACCTCCGACGGGTGGGTTCTCGAAACGATCAGCCGCGGTTACGCGCTCGAGTTTACGAGAACCCCCCCGTCGGACATGCTCAATCGGCCGACACCTGTCCCGTCCGACATGTCAAAGCGCCGCGCTCTCGAGGCGGAGATCAACACTCTCCTCCAGAAGCGGGCGGTGCGGATCGTCCCCCGATCGGGGGCTCGGACGGGCTTCATGTCAGTTTTCTTCTTGACACCCAAGAAGGAGGCTGGCGTTTGGCGCCCGATTTTGAATCTAAAGCCCCTCAACAAATTCATACGTCCGAAGCGTTTCCGTATGGAGACGCTGAGGACCATACTAGGGTCAATAATTACACCCGCGTGGGCGGCAAGTCTGGACCTGAAGGACGCTTATCTTCACGTACCGATCAGGCCGGAGCACCGCAAATTCTTACGTTTCCAGTACAACGATACCCTGTACGAATTTGTGGTGCTCCCGTTCGGACTTTCTACCGCACCGCGGGTTTTCACCCGGATCGCAAAGTCGATCGGGGCGGCTCTGCGGAGGCGAGGCATCATGCTATTCATGTACCTCGACGATTGGCTGGTCGTGGGCCGTTCTCGGGAGGAAACGGAAGCGGCGCTCCAGCTAACCTGGCGTCTAGCTTCCGACCTCGGATTCATCATCAACGCCGAGAAATCGCACCCCACCCCCTCGCAGGTCCCCACCTTTTTGGGTGCGTGTCTCGACCTTCGCAGGGGGCTGGCCCGCCCTTCGGAAGACCGTCTGTCGAACCTTCGACAGTGCGTCTCCCTCTTCCTCCCAGCGGTGGTGGCTCCGGCTCTGGCCTGGCTCAGGCTGCGGTCGGGCCGGCTGTGTGCACTGACGTGGGTCCTCGTCCTTTGGTGCATACGCCACGAGATAGCACTGTCGGCAGTCCACATCGCGGGCATAGAGAACGTCACAGCCGACGCTCTCTCCAGGGGCTGGATCGCCCCGACGGAGTGGTCTCTGCTCCCGCAAGTGGCCCGGTCGCTCTTCCAACTGATCGACCGGCCCCACGTGGACTTGTTCGCCTCCCATGCGAACAACCAGCTGCCGGTTTACTGCGCAAGGGGTCCAGACCCCAACGCGTGGCAGATCGACGCACTGGCAGTGCAGTGGGACGGCCTATTGGCCTATGCGTTCCCGCCCATCTCCCTCATTTCTCGGGTGCTGACCAAGATCGAGCAGGAGGACTGCCGAGTCCTCCTCATAGCCCCGTTCTGGCCCCGCCAGCCGTGGTTTCCCCGGATCATCAGGCTCCTGGTTCACCGCCCGGTGATCCTACCGAGGCGAGCGGATATCCTATATCAGCCCAGCTCGGGGAGGATTCACTCGGCTCCGGGGGATCTTCACCTGACCTGTTGGGTACTATCACGAGATCCCTCCGCTCAGCAGGCTTTTCGCGACGGGCTGCGACTGTCGCAGCTCACTCGCGCCGAGCCTCCACCAGAAAGGTATATGAGAGCCGACTACGCCATTTCCTTAAATGGTGTAGACGGAAATCCCTCCGTCCCCCCAATACTTCTGTAGGGGAGGTTGGGGATTTCCTCTTATACCTTTTTGACAGCGGCCTCTCGACGGGCACGGTAAAAAATTACCGGTCGGCCGTCGCCGCAATACATATGGGCTTCCCAGACGGTTCTTCCGTCTCGGATAACCGGGCGATCAGCCAACTGATCAAGGGGATGTTCGTCACTCGTCCCCCGGTACGCAAACTAGTTCCGTCCTGGGACCTCTTTAGCGTTCTATCGACTTTGGCAAAACACCCCTTCGAACCAATGGACTGTTCCACGCTATTGCAACTCTCCATTAAGGTTTCATTCCTGTTGGCGGTTGCTACATCCCGGCGGCGCAGTGAACTGCACGCTCTGTCAGTAGAAGCGGGCCACATCCGTTGGGAGCCAGGCGGTGTCCGCCTAATTCCTTCGGCCGGCTTCCTTACAAAGAATCAGTCGGCGTCTTTTACGCCTCCGGACATTTTTGTCCCGGACATCAAGTCCTTTTCGTCCGAGTCAGACGACAAATTTTGGTGCCCAGTCCGGGCACTGAAGTGGTATGTACACCGTACGAGATCACTCCGTACGGACCACCAATTATTTATTACGACAACCCCGCCCTTTCGGCCGGCGTCGCGCGATACCATCGCCCGCTGGATCGTTACAGCTATCCGCTCCGTGCCGGGCGGCTGGCCAGCAGCCGAGGGTCCCATTCGGGCGCATGAGGTCAGGGGGGTATCCGCCTCTTGGGCCTTTTTTAAGGGTGTGCCTATAGCAGACATCACCAAAGCTGCGTGCTGGAAGAGCCCCAACACTTTTTCAGAGCACTACCTGAAGGATGTCCTTCAAGTAGATGGCAGGGCTGGAAGGGAAGTGCTGAAGGAGGCCAGCCGAGCCTCCCAGAAACACTAACCGGTGAGTTCACTTCTCATACACATTTTTATGTGCATTTAAAATCTAATGAGGTGTACCCATTATGTTTTTACTCCCATAACGGTGATACCCTCCTGACTTTGCGCATGAGCTACGGTGCGCTTACGGGGTCTTTTTAGGCACGCCCTGTGTCCTACGCCCCTGTATAGACATACGATAGTTCGCGTATACCCACCGCCTATTCGGTGCGAGTCTATGCAATTGTAGTATTCGCTCTACAGGTAAGTAGAGTGAAGTAGACTCCCACCCCACAGTAGTGTGGGCTGGGTCTACGAACGAATACTTACCTGTAGAGCACCCTCCCTCCTTCCCCACTATACTCGATTCTTTGGGTGCTTACGCGTCAAGTAGCGCTCGAGAAAAGAGGAAGCTGACGTAGTGCGCATGTCACAGGGCGTCGGGGTCGGACACCAGAGGGCGCTATTGTGTGTAAAACTCTTAGCCTTTTGCCTGCCGGCATAGGGAACAATGCAATTGTAGTATTCGCTCTACAGGTAAGTATTCGTTCGTAGACCCAGCCCACACTACTGTGGGGTGGGAATTTGCCGAGTGCTCACGTCTTTGGAGCGGGCCGACGCAGGTATAGTGCCCCACAAATCTGCGTCCACTCTGGGGGCAGATACAGCCGGCGCATTGGCCGGTGTCGCATATTTTTCTGCGATCTTTGTATAAATCTCTTTTTTTATCGGTAGTGTCACCGCTTTGGTTCCTCTATCGGTCAACCTTGAGAAAATTTCTGCGCCTATGGCTTCAGAAGTCTCATAAATGTCTTCGCAAGACAAATTATCAAAATCTTCCTGTTTGGAAGGAGAGCTGGCTGCCACGATATTGGTCAGCTCGAAACTTTGAGTTGGGTCATAGCAGCTACCATGTTGCCCAACGAAATCATCAACAAACGTGTTGTCGACTGGAATTGCAGCCGACTGTTGGTTTTTTACCATGTTCGTCAGCATGTTTTGCATACTGGCGATAGAGAGGGAAAGTTTATGAATCCCTGCTGAATTTGCCTGAAGCTTCGCTTCTAAGCTTGGCGTGTCTTCTGACTGTTCACCAGCGGCCTGGCCGCATTGAAACCCAGACTCAATGTCTGACGGGAGCTCTAAATCAATCGAGTCCATCGTTATCCGCAATGCTGTGCACACGAAGAAAAGATGCCTCATGACTTATGTCCGGGGCTTATATACGGGCATCTCCCTTTGGACTTATTTGAATAACAATACAACCTTTAAATGTATTGTGTGATCCGCATGCCATCACGTAGGAAGGAATGCAATCCCTCTGAAGACTTGTACGAATGTTATGAAATAGAATTGGGTGTGGTCCCTGGCTACACGGCAGTTTGCGGTTGAATGGCTTCTGACTGGCACCCCCCGAACAAAGATATTGACAAAATAGGGAGACCACCAACATAGGGCTAGATAGCTCAGTTGGTAGAGCGCCGGCATGTTAAACCGGAGGTCGTTGGTTCAAATCCCGCTCTAGTCAATTTTTCTTTGTTCAACCCAAAATCACTTATTTATAAGAGGGGGGGAAAAAGCGCACTCTTTGAAAACTCTGGTGGCCTGCTGAACATGTCAAAGGCATTTTTGCATCTAGGTTGCTTTGTTTATATAAACCATTTGCGAATGTCTAAAGATCTCAATCATTAATGATATTAATGAAAATCAATGTGAATTTTCAATGTGAATTTCATGTATCACCAGTATTTTCCGCCATTATTTCTGAGACGATAGCCGCAAGCGTTAATTTTGCATCTCCGAGCATGACAGTCGTTGACTATTCATTGGTGGTGAGCATTGGATTACAGAATAAGCGCGCGCACTCGAATTAACTGTGAAGAATTATTGGTTTAAAAAGGAATTGTGCAGTCTGGAGTTGTGATAGGCTGAACCAACTATATTCAGATTCGGGCTCAGACTTTGTTTAGAAGGCTTTTTATTTGATATTCCATGATTATCAACCAATTGGCTGATTTATCAAGACTTAGTTCTTCTACCTCTAATGAAATTATGATCTCCACAAAGGCCCGCACAGGTGTCAAGTCAAGTGGTGGCGGGCTGCCCCAGACATGCCAGAGTAAAATGGACAAAATAAGTAAGGTCATGAACTTGTTATTTTCTTGAACCAGCAGACCCTTGTATAGGCCTACTAATCCAAAAGTTGTTTTGTAAATTTACTTTGTTATGATTGTTTGTTTACTTTTTAATTATTAGTATTTTATGTGTTCACCTTATTACAGACATATTAATATTCCTTGACCTTAGTCTGGTTTCCGATTTGGAAAAAATTAAAAATTTGTGACTAATATTATTAATAATAAGAACTAATAGCCAGAAAAGTATTTTAAGCCTAAACCATATGCAAGTCGGCCCTTTGTACTTGATAAAATGTTCCTAATTTTTCTAAGGAACAATTATCATATGCCTGTATACTGAACAATTTATTGTGTGCTTTCTTGATAACGATCGAATAAAGAAGAATATGTCCATTTACTGAGGAGATGAAAAACGTGTTAACTTTGAGGCTATAGCTTTGTGTATTCGGAAGGATGGTGTGATTGGACAGTTTATGTGAACGCTTTATCGGAATTCCCTATACCCAACTCAAGGCTTGTTCAGGTTACCGTGTTAGTTGCTTCTGGGTATTCCTAGATTTCGCTAAATAAAGATTTAAATTACCTCAGAATATTGCACTTCGGGGCTCCATGCCTCTGCTTACCACAGAATTATGTTATTCTGCACTTACGGTCACCATTTTCTACTTAAAATATTTTATGCTAAATGTTGCTATCTGAAGTGTAAGCTAGAAATGCTTGTGGGTAAGCACAAATTAATTCCTTATTTCTAACCTTTGCCAGAAAAAATTTCGTTCATCTGCAGACCTCACATCTTTCCGCAATGACGCCAGATTGACTATATCGAGTAATACTTGCGTATATATATTCATTTTACACAAATTCGTTGCTGTTTACAGTATAATTCTCTTCAAGGCTAGACCCTTGAGATGCATTTCAGAGACCTCTCGTACTTTCAGAGATTATAGATCACGGTAGCAGTGGGATTAGGCCTATAGTTTTCCAACCTTATTTTTTCTGTCCATGTACTCTTGCTTTGAAGACTGTACAACATTGGTCAATGGTACTTATCAGGGGGAAGTTTATTGCATTTCAACATGAAAAGTCACTTGTTAATAAAGCCCATACTAAGTACCAAATCTCAAGAGAAATATTGACATCTGAAATGCTGACAAAAGCCAAGACAGTTGAAAACCCCTTGGCCTATCATGATCACTGTTGCCCCTAATGATTTCCGCAGTATAGGAATTTGCACAAAACCATTGAAAAAACAGTCTGTTTGCACTCACGTAGCTACAAAATTTGATTAATAATTTCAACAGGCTTGTTTTATTGGGTACGAGACATTATGAAAGCTAAAAGAAAGGCATAATTAGGACTTCTCATAAATATGACTTACCGGTAGTACAGCTCATAATTATGACTTATATCTCATATTTATGAGTTAACCCAAGTCATCTAGCTGATAATTATGAGCTAGCATAAGTCATAATTATGACTTATATCTCATAATTATGATTCGGCATATTAAGTTATAATTCGTCGGCTCATTGCTGTCAGGTCATTAATTGCAATTTCATATTCGTAGTCAAAAGGGTGTTAAATAAAAAAAAATTTACAAATTTGGAAGGAAAAAATCTAAATCCAGTAACGAATATTTTTCTTGAAAAAATAGTAAGTATTTCTTTTTACAACAAAATTACTTTGAAGACCACTTTTGATCAATAAAGTCCATCTAGCATAGAGCAAATTTGCAAAGAAATCAATGATGAAAAAAAAAATGCACTAACGACCTTCTATTCCTGATAACTGACGAATTGTGAGAGAAGTCATAATGATGACTTGTACCAAGTCATAGTTACGGGATGTAATTTCGACTTCATATATTTTTTCCTTGATGTCCCCACAATGCCTCCACAATGCCTCCGTAGTAGCGTGTATGTTTAAAATAAACACGATATTCTACATACTCTAAATCTGTTTTCCATTATTGTTACGCCCTCACAAAAATAGACAGCAAGCTAGTTATATTAGGGGTTAGGGTTTAAAGCCTATAGAAAATTAAACCTCTGAATAGAAGGTCAGCCATGTTTTCAATTGTTTACTTCCCCCCCAGGGCCAAATATCACGCCTGTAAAAACTAGAGGTCAATTTATTTGTTTTACCCCATAATGCACGAAGCAGTACCCAAGACACGTACTGAGATAGTGAACTCATTCTTGTTTTGATTTAGATAACAATACCGAGGAACATTCACTTTCGACACCAATTTCTGATCAAGTCACATCAGGCATTTGAGCAGTTCTTGAATTGTGTAGCATTGCAAATTAGCAGAAAACGTCACCCACAACCATTGATTTCTTTTAGTTAAATGCTGGAAGATAAGGCTCAATTTGGGGCTTCCTTCAATTAAACCACTCAATGTACACGTTACAACCGGGCTTTCGGAGGCATTTATTGTCAGTTAATTGACTGCGCTGAATTAAGTTATTCAGGTAAATTGTGAAATAGGTCATTGTTGTCAATGATGGCCACAAGGCATCCGGTAATGAAATTGCATCATGCAGGCTTTATGTATAGCGAAATAATTACTGTCCGTTCAGATCGGATACGACATTTATACATGTAGTGGCTGGACGGCTATTAACTATTTGATCGCAAGTAAACACAGTTTGTTTAAAAACATAAAGTAGTATACAATTTTGAGTTTTAAACAATGGTGATTTTTTTTTAAAGGCCCTGTACACTATTGGTAAGATCGAAAAACACAAATGTTCACAGATTCACACATAACTTACATGATTTAAAGTAAGTAATGGTAGAAAGGGTTCCTTAAAATATTTCTGCCTAAAATGCTATCGTTTCTGAGAAATGAGTAAAACAATAGTTTTTATCACGCGCGATAATAAACTCGATGTTTGAAAAACAGAAAACACATAAGGTCTCTTTTCACTATTTTCTCGTGACCTCGATGACCAATTGAGCTCAAATTGTCACAGGTTTGTTATTTCATGTATGTGGTTGATTACACAAAACATGAACACTGTCTGTGATTATTTTGTCAGCTCTACCAATCCTGTATAATACCTTTAAAGGCCAAAACCATAACTCTGTGCCGTATTCTAGATGAGTCGTTTATAGTGCTAATTTGACTGACTGTGGTTTTAAAGGTAAACTAAGAAAAAACTAGACATTTAGTTTTTGTGATATCACAAAAACTAGGTGTTCGGGTTTTGTGAGAAGGAGGTAAGTAAGATCAAATAAAATATTTAAGTATGAACATATAAAGTATTAAATAGAACTTTACATGATAGGCCTATTCTATGTGAACTTCCGGTTTGGACAGGACGCAAGGTCAACTCGGGTCACTGAAAATATAGAGAACTTTCATATCTTAAAGGCCTGTACACTATTGGTAAGATCGAAAAACACAAATGTTCACAGATTCACACATAACTTACATGATTTAAAGTAAGTAATGGTAGAAAGGGTTCCTTAAAATATTTCTGCCTAAAATGCTATCGTTTGTGAGAAATGAGTAAAACAATAGTTTTTATCGCGCGTGATAATAAACTCGATGTTTGAAAAACAGAAAACACATAAGGTCTCTTTTCACTATTTTCTCGTGACCTCGATGACCAATTGAGCTCAAATTTTCACAGGTTTGTTATTTCATGTATGTGGTTGATTACACAAAACATGAACACTGTCTGTGATTATTTTGTCAGCTCTGCCAATCCTGTATAATACCTTTAAGGTTTCACAGACAATGCAAAGATTCAAATCATTCAAAACAGCTGTGGTTCTCAAGATATTATAATTTTTGAAATAGTAAACTTCAATTCAGCGTAATTTGAAACCAATTGTGTCATCATGACGTATGTTCTAATGTCTTCCCCTGCCCTGACATCTAATGAAGGGCCAAAGGGTGTCAGCATTATTTCATACACAAAAACCATGTCCAAATTTCAGCTCATTTCTGTAGACCTCAAAACAAGGCCCGAGAATGTGTCTTTATCTTTACTTCCGGTTTGGACTGGAAGACAATGTCAAATTTGTATCATTTTACAGCAAAATTTAAAAAGTATAGTGTGAGTAGTGCTAATTGAACTAATTGAACTTCGGCTCTAAATGTGAAATAAGAAAACAATATTTGGAGTGCCAATCCCCTTCGCTATGGTTTCGCTTTGGCTTTGCTTTGTGCAGTTAAATCCAACCCGTCATTTGATTCTTGAACAGTGCGAATCTTTCACTTAATTTCGTTATTTTGAAATCTTTGATTGTTTAATATTGTGAGTGAGGCTTCTCCTCTTTGTTGTTCTTCGGATTTAAAAAGAAGCACAACTTCTCTTTCAGAGGGGAGAATATTCAGACTTACAAGTTGTTTTCTGTCATGTTTGCATACTCGTAAAAGCCAAATATCTTATTAAAATTTATGAATTTTGAATTTTTTGACGACTTTCAATGCTTTGTAAACACACTACAGTTTCAATTTTGATTTTTTGTTACGTTAGATGAAATCCTCAGGCCTATAGGTCTCCGGTTTTTCTTTTTTCTCTGAGCATCAAGGATTTCATTTACGTAATCAGTAATCGGTAACCTTCTTATCCTCTCAAATTCCATGGAACGTTTTTTAAAAGCAGGTCAGAGGGCCAAGGCATCGGCACTTATTGAATTATTTTCCTGCCGATCATAAAAGGATGCCTGTGACCTGGGCAGTCTTATTTATACGGCCAAATGACATGTAAACAATTACAAACCTGCCACAATGACACATTGTATAAATCTATGTCAAGAATAATTAAAGCAAGTGCGGGTTTGACATTGGAGTTTGAAAAGGGTCAATATTTGTTATTGGAGATTTAAAAAAGAAACAGTAAAAGTATAAGTGAATCAATAAATCAATCAACATTTAATTCTATACATAAGTTAAAATAAACAGCTTGATTGGTTAACAGAGACTGAAACTGCATGGAGGTATGACCCCAAAAAGCAAAATCTTGTAGGCTGGGATGACTTGTACAAAAAAACAACAAAGATTGAATAATAAAACAATTCACGTTAACAACAGATCATACAAAGATCAAAATGAAATGGGTTTTCAAGCGCAGAAAACAAACAAACAGAAACAAAAACCACAAGATGGACCACGACGAAGGAGCTAAACCGCAACGATGAAAGAAAAAGAACTATGTTATACAATGGGAGACAAGGTGCTTTTTGAAGGAGGCCTGCATAACTGATAACAAAAAATTACAAAACCAAAACACAGAAGTAATTTACTGTTCTAAATCATCATGGTGTGTCAATTGAGGCCTTGAATAAAAGGGGTCCGAGTGGTTTGATAGATTGAGGACGCACTCACTTTGCTTTCGTGTAGAAAATTAAATAAGCCATTTTGGTGGACACAATACTTTGACAATATTAAAGGTATAGGGTAAGTCTTTCTGTGTCCCACCCAAACCAACCAGTGCACTCTTATAAGTTATAGTGTCCACCATGTCATCGATTTACTGGATCGAAAAACGTGCGTGAGAGTTGGCCAGAGACTGCAACCGGGGACCGGATGTGAGTGTTTGCAACGGGGGCAGGTTCTGCCTCTGAACCCCCCCTCCCCTCCCCCCCCCCCCCCCCGCCCTTGTGGTTCAGAATAAACACCCACACCCCATCCCATCCCACCACACTTTAATTTCTGCGTAAAATACTCCCTTCGGGTCTTACTTTTCTTTACCCATTTTCGTTCGTTGTTACACATTTTTGTTATCGCTTGCCATTACTGAATACTGGGAAGAGGGGAGCTTTACTATACACAAAACTGTTGACAAAAGTCGTCCGAATTCAGCATATTACTCGGTGTTTTGCAAAACAGATCGAGTGAACCTTTGTTCAACTGTGTACTGTTCTTTCAAATTGAATTTGTGAAGTCTGCAAACTGCGGGATTTGATCACAGACTTACTGGCCGTTCATGCAGGTCGTAATTCGATTCCGTTGTCCCAACCAATTGTTTGTCCTATTACCGTGAAGAGAGAATTGCTTCTGAATTAATTGAAGTTCTTCATCACACAGCCGCTTACTTTCCGAGAAAGTGGCGACAAAACATGTAGATTATTTTACGAATTACAATCAGAATTGAGGGCTAACAGAAGAATATAGTGTCAAGTGACAAGGAATGGCGAAGGGTAAATGGTGTAACCAATAATGAACGTAATATCATTATTTAGAGGAAAAACAAAGTAAATTGCAAATTCTTACGGGCTAATCTAAAAAGCATTTTGCCTTCCCTTGTATGTAAAGCAAACATTGTGAGGTTCAAGGCACAATCGATAATCATCAAATGGCAAATTATAGCTGACAACTTATCTGCTCTATTTCTCCATAGATAGACTTTCTTGTATATCAACATAGCCGAACACTGTGTAGAAAAATACCTCATCGACAAACTCCGTCGTGTTTTTTACACACTTTTTTTCTGAGTTGATCAGCTGACTTCAGTGCTCCTACATTCGGCTCAGAACTTCTAGCCATTGTGTGTCGTAACATATTTCGTAACAAATTTCGAAACAAATTTTGTAACAAATTCCGTAACAAATTTTGCAACAAATTTCGTAACGGGGTGAATTAACGTAACCGGTCTTCATGCAGTTGTGTATACTTATTGTGTTATACCCTGCTACTGTGAGCAATCACTTAACCTTTTACCTCTATTGTTTTATGGTAATTTCTTTATAATTGCAAAACAGTGCCCTCGGTTTATCAAACAGAAGAGAAAGGTTTTTGAAAAATGCACCTTTTCGCTGCAAAGTGTATCAACAATGAAACTTGAGAAAGTCAGATTTTAAATTCCATGACAAGCTTTGTGAAATGTCTCTGACTTTATACTTTTGAAGCAGACTGTTGTTGTTCAATCGCACGGTGTATCGTGTAGACTAACGGCAATGACAAATTATTCATAACTTCCGCAAGAAAGTTATTTTTTAAAACATGATGTTTCGTGTTCAATTCCCCCCCCCCCCCCCCAAATTAGTTAATGATTCTTTAATCCATTACTTCAACTTGTATGAATTACTCTATGTGCTTTGCAGAGCTTCTTCTAGCTTGGGTCTGCGTGACATTCCTGCAATTTTTCACTCAAAGAACATGCAACTTATTTTTAAGCAACGCGAAATTTCCTAGGGTTAGGCTATAAGCTTTTAAAAACGTTTAACCTTGGGGAGAAAGTGCAGTGCTGATAAAAGATTTGTGGCCAAGAAATGTTTGGGTTAATACAAGAAAATCCTGTAAAAAGTCATCTTGAAGCCAAGGCTTATTGTGAGATGCCCTGTGGGAGTTTTTTCCGAGTTCCCTTGTTGGGAAGATCATCTAAACAAACAAACAACCCAACACCCCAACAAACAAACGAACAAACAAACTCCCAAAAACCCCAACAGACAAACAAACAACAATGCAAACAAACAAACAGACAGCCCCCCCATATAAAAAAAAAATAACACACAAACAAAAAAACAACCCAACAAACAAACAAGCAATCAAGCAAGCAAGCAAACAAACAAACAAACACCCCGACAACCCAACAAACAAACAAACAAACAACCCAAGAACAAACAAACAGAACAGGAATACACGGAGAAACAGGTAATTGGTTTAAGACAAAAAACATGAAAACATGAAAACATGAAAACATGAAGTAGAACGGAGGGGCAGTTTGATAGAACTGCTCAAGTACAACAGTGAGATAAGCACAAACATACTTTCTAAGTGGGAAAATGTTACCAGCCAAAATATCGTCTCGTGTGTTCTGGTTGTGACTGGTTCCCTCCATGAGAAGCTGTATAATTATATAGGGCATTGTTGGGACTTCTAGTGGAAGCTTACTGAGAACCAGTGCAATTATACATGCATGATTCCGCAACATGATTAACAGATGAGGCTTTGCGCATCCATAAAATAATTATTATGATCTCCCCAGATTAAATTAAAGGATTATGGTTTAAGTTGTTTAAGTCAGACGTTTCCATTCCTCTTTTCTGATGAAGGCATAGTGGTTGGATTATAATTTGCTGAAAGTTCGTGCTTCAGTGAACATCCACAAATCCACCTCACGACTGGAAAAGGTCACCGTCTGACCTGAATCTAGGTCCCTTTCATGGTGTAATATCGTATTTTTCCAAATGTTTCTGTTATATTTTGTTTTGAAGGATACTCGCAAAAAAAACCTCACATTCACATCAAATTGCAAAAAGAGTCCCATTTTATACGAATGATTTTTGGAGGAAAAGGCACACAACTTAATAATACGAGAATTGTGCCATAATATCGTGTCAAAAATAACCCAGATGGTTAAAAAATAGCCATTGATTTGATTCTACATTTTGACATTTTGGATCGCTGGGATTGAATGGTTATGACGATGGTGATCATGTTTTATTTTTGGAGGTGGGTGGTAGTTCTACATTGTACAGGGCTGCATGCCATTTGAAATAACAAAAAACACTGTTTTCAAACTGTACAAAACTGTGTGGTTTTTTTCATGTATTTTTATTGGAAATTATAAAAATCAGGGCCCAATTTCATAGAGCCGCTAAGCAGAAAAGAGTGCTTAAAGATTTTCTGCTAAGCAAAATAAATCAGGATACCAGTCACAGATTGTACATGTAACATGCTATTTTGGCTGGTAATCTTATTCCGGAAAGCATAGTTTTGTGCTTAGGCAGCTCTATGAAATTGGGCCAAGGCCTGATACTTCATAAAGCCATTGGGGCAATTGCATCCATGCCCCTGATCATTGCCTTGGTGCTTCATGAAATGTTCTACAAATTCAAATTTTCCCTCTTGGATCTGGCCTGTAAAACACATTAAATGTAGGCCGTATTCACAAATGCTCAACATGTGAGGACTTAAACGAATTTCCTCGGACTAAATTGACTGTTAACTATAGGTCCTTCACGAGGAGTCAAAGGTAAGGCTGAGGGCAGGATACATCAGGCGGGTAAAGAATGTTTGAAGTCTAAACTAAACGGGGGGAACATGATTAAGGCGATTAACACCTGGGCCGTGTCTTTGATGGGGAACAGTGCGGGTATTGTCGAGTGGACTAAACAAGATCTTGGGGTCACTTACAGGAGGCAAGAAAAATAAGGAGCATGCATGGCATGCTTCATCCCCGGTCAAATGTTAGTGATAGTAGACTCTATCTTTCGAGGTCAGAGTGCGGAAGAGGATTTGCTGGACAGTGCAGCATCGAGCGCAGGAGCTTGCATTGTCATGTCAGGAGGACCGAGGACATCTTGCTGAAAGCTGCACAAAAGTACGGGGAAGACGACGTTGGGCCGAGGGAGTACAAGAGGAAGGACGTCAAGAATGGAGGAACAAAGTAACCGCTTCATGGCCGGTTTTTAAGATGTACTGAAGAAGTGGTGAGCGGCAAGTCCTGGAATTGGTTAAGGAGCGGAGAGCTATAAAGAAGGAAACTGGGGGCTTGATTACTGCGGCGCGCAAGACCTCTATAGAACGAAAGTTATGAAGGCAAGGATAGAGAAAGCAAATGTCTCTCCTATGTGTAGAATGTGTATAGAGGCAGAGGATCGAGACTATATTTCATTATGTCAGCGAGTGACGAAAGTGGTGGACGGAGTACTTGGCACCATTCCCAAAGCACTGGGAAAACATCTAGATGAAATAGGGACAAATGTGAGGATAGATCTGTGTTACAGAAGGCGGTACGGGAGCTGCAAGGATCCCGAGATAGAACCTTCACATATAACGCTACGGGACGTAGCCCGACTCGAGGAGTTACCGGCACAAAGGAAAATGTGATCTTTCTTTTGCATGCTGTGATAAAATGAAATAATAATACAATTATCACTTAAAACAAATCGCCATGAAAGTAACCTTGACATTTACGTTTACAAAACGAGTGACTGGTCATAACTGTGAGAAGTTTTGCATTTTAGGCCTATATCATAATTGCCTTAAAATTTAAAATTGTGAATATCTTGAGTCGAGTAACTTTTTGAATGTGCCCCTTTCTTTATATCAAAATAATCATAATGTTGAAATTTCTTAAAGTTTATGATTGTATGCTTGTCTTCACTGAGATATGTTCGAATAGTGTCTGCAGGAAGTCGAGGCTCTGGCTCTTTGATAAGAACATGAAGGGGGCTATAAGGGCGACTGGGGTGTAAGTTTAACCTAGATATTTTGTTTGTTTTTACCATAATACTCTAAAATTCACAAGTTACAAAAGACTTTGTTTAGTTTGTTGTTATTAGATCTAAACAGTTTTAGCAGCAGAATAATTATACATTTTAAACAGTCCCAATATTTATCCACTCAAAGTTCATTTTAGAAAGTTGCACATTATTAAAATACACTGCCACTGTGTAGCCCAATTCAACTTACCATTCTTTTTAACCTTTTTGCTACCAGACCGGTAGGAGGAAAAATCCAACAGCTTTTGTTTGTATAGAAGAAAAGTAACATTAAAATAAACCTATATAGATAGTCATTGGTACGCGTTGGTCACAATAATCATAGGCCTAGATCATTTTCGATATTTTCCTTGTAAAAGTTTCAACGCTAATGATGATGAAATAATTTGTAGCTCAATATCAACTTCACGCTCAGTTGGAACCAAATTAATATAATTGTTTTTTCCCATCGTGATGATACTGTCAAAAACTACCTTCGTAACAATTAATCAGCATGAGCAGTGCGTCTGGTGAAAGCCTTCCGAAACTATTGCGTCCATGTTAACCTTTAAAAAAACCGATCACCATAAACATTAGAGGGACTTATTGTTCTCTAGTGACATATCACTTTTGAAATTCGGCAGGCCTGATACTTTACAAAGCCATTGGGGACAATTGCATCCATGCCCCCTGATCATTGCCTTGGTGCTTCATGAAATGTTCTACAAATTCAAATTTTCCCTCTTGGATCTGGCCTGTAAAACACATTAAATGTAGGCCAGATTTACAATTAATGCTTAACATGTAAGGACTTAGCTCTCGGTCTAAATTGACTGTTGATTATTAAGTAACTGTTTCATTAAAACAGTATAAGTCATGATGGTTTTCATCCCCGTAATTAATGTTGAATGAGAGCGAAATGTGTGACTACGTTCACACACTCAAACACCGCAAGTGCTTGGGGTTAAATAGGCCTACATTCCTGTCCGTGGTAATACGCCACGACCAATATGAATTATTCATGATTTGGAACTTTTCTGGGCCATGGAACGTTTACACACTCAAACACCGCAAGTGCTTGGGGTTAAATAGGCCTACATTCCTGTCCGTGGTAATACGCCACGACCAATATGAATTATTCATGATTTGGAACTTTTCTGGGCCATGGAACGTTTACACACTCAAACACCGCAAGTGCTTGGGGTTAAATAGGCCTACATTCCTGTCCGTGGTAATACGTCACGACCAATATGAATTATTCATGATTTGGAACTTTTCTGGGCCATGGAACGTTTACACACTCAAACACCGCAAGTGCTTGGGGTTAAATAGGCCTACATTCCTGTCCGTGGTAATACGTCACGACCAATATGAATTATTCATGATTTGGAACTTTTCTGGGCCATGGAACGTTTACACACTCAAACACCGCAAGTGCTTGGGGTTAAATAGGCCTACATTCCTGTCCGTGGTAATACGTCACGACCAATATGAATTATTCATGATTTTGAACTTTTCTGGGCCATGGAACGTTTACACACTCAAACACCGCAAGTGCTTGGGGTTAAATAGGCCTACATTCCTGTCCGTGGTAATACGTCACGACCAATATGAATTATTCATGATTTGGAACTTTTCTGGGCCATGGAACGTTTACACACTCAAACACCGCAAGTGCTTGGGGTTAAATAGGCCTACATTCCTGTCCGTGGTAATACGTCACGACCAATATGAATTATTCATGATTTGGAACTTTTCTGGGCCATGGAACGTTTACACACTCAAACACCGCAAGTGCTTGGGGTTAAATAGGCCTACATTCCTGTCCGTGGTAATACGTCACGACCAATATGAATTATTCATGATTTGGAACTTTTCTGGGCCATGGAACGTTTACACACTCAAACACCGCAAGTGCTTGGGGTTAAATAGGCCTACATTCCTGTCCGTGGTAATACGTCACGACCAATATGAATTATTCATGATTTGGAACTTTTCTGGGCCATGGAACGTTTACACACTCAAACACCGCAAGTGCTTGGGGTTAAATAGGCCTACATTCCTGTCCGTGGTAATACGTCACGACCAATATGAATTATTCATGATTTGGAACTTTTCTGGGCCATGGAACGTTTACACACTCAAACACCGCAAGTGCTTGGGGTTAAATAGGCCTACATTCCTGTCCGTGGTAATACGTCACGACCAATATGAATTATTCATGATTTGGAACTTTTCTGGGCCATGGAACGTTTACACACTCAAACACCGCAAGTGCTTGGGGTTAAATAGGCCTACATTCCTGTCCGTGGTAATACGCCAAGACCAATATGAATTATTCATGATTTGGAACTTTTCTGGGCCATGGAACGTTTACACACTCAAACACCGCAAGTGCTTGGGGTTAAATAGGCCTACATTCCTGTCCGTGGTAATACGTCACGACCAATATGAATTATTCATGATTTGGAACTTTTCTGGGCCATGGAACGCTCATCATAACATTTTAATTTTGTTAACATTTTATAAATGACTTAAGACGATTCTTAATCATAGAGGAAATCATTACGCACACCTTGAGAGCAAATAACATCACAACACTTATTTCCACCGTTAGCAGACTTTCGAGTCACAGTGTTTGAGTACACTTTTGTTAATCCTGGCCAACTTGATATGGGCAAACTTGTTTATTGTATGATTGTTTTTTGAGAAATGGCCGAATAAATAATAATAAATAATAATAAAGTCATATACTTTTAGCAAAAAGGGGGATAACCATTTGAAAGCAATAGAAATACTTCCATACAATAGACGATGTGACCTGTGACGTCACATGTTTACAAAAGAGCCACAGAGCCTGGACTTCCTGCAGGCACATTTTGTACACAGATCAATGGAAGAAAACAACAAATCTTATGTTTTATGGAGATTGCATTGTCTGATTTTTCTCAACTTTTGATTTGAAGAAAGGGGGGACATTTCAAAAGCTGTACAGCTGTTGCTTTTGTAAGTTTTGAATTTATGTGAAAATTATGACACAAAATGTAAATTTTCCCATATAGCCTGTGTAGTATCTTGCCCAGCAGGAAACGCTTTAGAATGTACAAGGTCACCACTCTGTAAACAAATGTAACATGGTCTATAGACCTATAAATTATCTCACTGGATGCTGGAGCCCTATTAGATTTCTTTCCACCTCCTTGTAGATGCAGCTAATCAGACTTCAAGCCCTCTTTTCGTCAAAAGTAAGATAGTATGTGCTGAGTGTCACATCACGCTGCGCCAGCTCCAACCAAAATCCCCCAGCTTACACTCTTTTCCGAAGATCTCACTTCCCTTATCTTAACAAGTTATTAAATAAAGCTTGGTGAATCTTCTGGACCTCATACAATGAATACTCAGCGCAAAGGCAAGAGAGGAGGAGTGAAAACAAGATCTAAATCCTCACCCCAGGCTTCACCTCCAACGGCGGCCATGATGTCTTCACTGGTACCCGAACATGGTGATGATGACAGTGAATCTGGACCCTGTCTGGCAGCTGACTCGCCGGGGAGCTCCACCCCACCGTACTCCTCATCTTCACCCGGTGCCAAAACTCCCAAAGAGTTGAAAAGCCACATCCAAACCTCAATCTCCGAGTTTCAAACACAGGTGAAGCGCACCCTGGATGGTCTCTTCAGTGATATGAAAAAACTTGAATCTGACCTAAACCAATCTATCGAGTTTCAAAGCTCCCGAATCGATGACATCCAAGCCCAAGTTGATCCTCTTGTGAAAGAAAATGCAGAACTTAAACATGAAATTATTCAGCTCCGGGATCAGACAGAGCTGATCAGCAGCCTCATCAATCGTCATGAGAGATTCTCCCGGAGAAATAACTTCAGGATCGCCGGTATTCCTCTTACAGCTGGGGCTGGGGAAAACTGTGTCCGTATCGTCGAAGAAGACGTCCTTTCCCGACACTTCGATATGCACAATGTTGCGGTTGAACGTGCCCACCGGGACGGACGCGCCCCTCATGGGAGATCACCACACATCCTGGTAAAATTGTTATCATATCGTGACAAAATCGAGATAATGAAACAAGCTAAATCTTCCCTAAAGGATACTGGCTACTTTATCCTTGACGACCTAACCAAAGCTGACCTGACCGAAAAAAAGAAGTGGTCCAAACAAGTCAAGGAACTGTACGATCAAGGGAAAAAACTCAAATTCTCTGCTGGGAAATGGCGTAGGAACGGCCAGCCTTTCACATTCCGTGAAGCTGAATAGAGAGATCTCTTCGGTAAATACCTCCAGGATTATTACATCATGAACATTATATAAATACAATTCTCATTCTGAAATTGTGATACTCCTGTACATGCACATATATTTGTTACAGCTGGAGGATCTGGTTGGATCTGGTGTAAGCTCATACATGTGCTTACTGGTGTTTTCTTGTTTTGTCCTCTGCTGTCTGTTCTCTACTCAATTTTCCTTTTAACTGTTAGGCTTCCTCGTGTTATTGATCACCTTAACATGAGTACCGTAATTTGCCTAATTGTTAACCCATTTATAATTATGTCATTGTTCTGTGTTATTTTGTGTTTGGTTATTTGTGTAGGTGTAAGACAAGTTATCAGCCCATACTTGACTTATCGAATGTGTTTGATATTAACTCGCCTGTAATGATTAAATCACTATCTTGAATAATGACAAATAATGTAACACATAATGACGTTAATTCTAGTATAGATCCAGATTTAAACTTTGAGGCACCTGATGTAAGTTGTGACTACTATGATCAAACTGAATTCATGAATTACTTTAATAAAAACACTAATGTTAAACTACTACATATAAATGCACGTAGCTTATATAAGAATGTGTCACATATTATCAACTATGTCAACCTTCTAAATAATTGTTTTTCTGTCATTGGTGTATCTGAATCATGGTTAAAGGAAATTCAGGATCCACTCATTCAAATTCCAAATTATTCTATTGAAGGTTTTTGTAGACAAAATAAGAAAGGAGGCGGAGTTGCACTTTACATTAAAAATGATGTTGTGTATAAAATTCGTAAAGATCTGTGTATAAATAACTCTGAAATAGAATCTTGCATTATTGAGATAATCAACTCCTCTCAAAGTAATATACTAACTGGAGTTGTATACAAACCACCTAGTGCTTCATGTAATAACTTCACAGACCATATAAATGAATTATTAGGGAAAATTAGTAATGAAAATAAAAAATGCTACATTATGGGTGATTTCAATATTAATTTATTAAATTATGATGTGGATGTTGCAGTACAAAACTTCATAGATACTTTGTCTTCTCAGTCCTTTTATCCAACCATAAAATCTAAGCCTACAAGAATAGCTGCAGGTAGTTCAACTCTGATTGACAATATTTTAACAAATGACTTGCTGAATCATATTGCTGGTGTTTTGCTAACTGACATAAGTGATCATTTACCTGTGTTTCTGATTATTGATGCTTTAAAAGATAGAGTGCAAAATAAGAAAAACTATAATAAACGTTATTTTACTGATAATAATATCCAATGTTTTATTAATGATTTAAATGCAACTGACTGGGATGTAATAACATTGCAAGATACCATGCATGACATGTATACTACCTTTTTAGATCATGTCCTTAAACTTTATGATAAACACTTTCCTTTACAAGAGGTTAAATGTAGATACGATAAATGTAAGTCACCATGGTTATCTGATGGTGTTTACAACTCAATGCGGAGAAAAAACTATCTGTATAAAAAAGTTCTTAATAATCCAACTCTGCAAAATAAATCTAATTATACTACGTATAAAAATAAGCTAAATTATTTAATAAAGGCTTCAAAGAAACAGTATTTTTGTTCGAAATTTGAAAAAAATAAGGGCAATATTAAAGGTACTTGGAAAGTGATCAATTCTGTGTTGAACAAGGGCAACCACAAGCCCAATCCCTCTTATTTTGTCAAAGATGGTGCGTCAATCGAAGGAAACAAAGAAATTAGTGAGGCATTTAATGAGTACTTTGTTAACATTGGCGCTTCACTTGCTAGTAAGCTTCCCTTATGTAACACTACTTTTCAATCCTTTCTTGACGATAAATGTTCCCATTCTCTGTTCCTTAGTCCTATTTTACAAGAAGAAATTGCAGATGTTTTGAATAATCTCCCTTCTGGCAAATCGCCAGGTTGTGATTCTTTAAATTTTTTTGTTATCAAGAAAGCCAGGTACTCCTTAGCAAAACCACTAGCCAAGATTTTCAATAGGTCTATAAGTTCTGGGGTTTTTCCAGACGGTCTTAAAATAGCTAAAGTCATTCCGGTTCACAAAGGAGGGGATAAACATGTCATTGGTAATTTCAGACCTATCTCTGTTTTATCTACTTTTTCCAAGGTATTTGAAAAGTTGATATATAGTCGCCTCATTGCATTCATAAATAAACATAACATTCTTTCTGATTCACAGTTTGGTTTCAGGGCAAATCGCTCTACTGAGCTAGGCAACGTCTTATGTAATGAATAATTTGCTAAATGCCGTTGAAGAAAACAACATTTCTATTGGTGTATTTTTAGACCTATCTAAAGCTTTTGACACGATTAACCATGATATTTTGATATGTAAACTAGAGCATTATGGAATCCGTGGAGTAACCTTGGAGTGGTTCAAAAGCTATTTATCTAATAGAAAACAGTTTGTTTCATATAATTCTGTCCATTCATCTGAAAAACATATTTCTTGTGGAGTACCTCAGGGTTCTGTTTTGGGTCCTCTTCTTTTTATTATTTATATTAATGATATCTGTAACACATCCGAAATTATATCATTTTGTCTTTTTGCCGATGATACAAGTTTAGTGTACAGCCACAGAAATGTAGATACAGCTATTCTTAACCTTAACGTTGAAATGGTAAAAATAAGTACGTGGCTTGTTGCTAATAAACTGTGTATTAATCTACTCAAAACAAATTATATGATATTTTGTCCAAGACAACGTAAATATATCCAATCTGTGCCTTTAATCTTAAATGGAACTGACCTACAAAGAGTAACAAGTACTAAATTCCTTGGTATAAGAATTGATGAAAAATTGTCTTGGAAAAGTCATATTAATGATGTTGCGAGTAAAATATCAAAGAATATTGGTATAATTAATCGTCTAAAGAAATTTTTACCAAGCCATGTCTTATTAACTCTATATAATTGTTTTGTTCTTCCCTATTTAAGTTACTCAGTTCTTACTTGGGGTGGTTTACCTACACAATGTAATAGGCTTCTTACTTTACAAAAGCGAGCTGTTAGGATCATTTCTAACGCTGGTTTTCTTGATCATACTGCTGCATTATTTTGTAATCTTAAATTGTTAAAATTTAATGATCTTTATCATTTGAAATTAGGTAAATTTATGTACAAGTACATGAGTAATGCATTACCACCTTGTTTTAGCTCATTTTTTACTCTAACTACTGGCATTCATTCATACAAAACTCGAAGCACTTCAAAGAAAAATCTTTTTGTTTCTCGCAACCGAACCTCAATGTATAAAAACAGCCTTGTTCAACGCGGTGTTACATACTGGAATAATTTGGATGGTTCTGTTAAATTTGCAATCACTCTACCTATATTCTCAAAAAAATTAAAACAATTACTACTCAATGCATATTCATTATAATTATTTCATGGCTTACTTTTGGTATATTGTTGATACACCTACATTTGTTCGTCTGTCCTTGTAGTCCCTTGTCTTTGTGAGTCTTATTGTTTTGTTAGTCTGTCAATAGGTTAGGGTACAAAAGCCAAGGCTTCACCCAATCCTAAGTTTTGCCCTTCTGACTTGTTAATAATTTTGGCTACTGTTTATAACTGCCACTGTTAATATTTATGATAAACCAATGATGTATTATATCATGTGAGGGCAATACCGAAATAAATGTTTATTGAATTGAATTGAAAAAAAAAGGACAAGAGCGTTTTCATATCCGGCCGAGGGCTTACATTTAATTGAATGAAAAAAGAGGAAGATGGTTTCGTCATGCGTTTATGAAGGCAGTATATTTACTTGTGCTACTACATGATGGCGTTAACATTAAAAGACGAGATAAAGCGCATCCACACACAAAGAAATGCACTAGCAGCCAGTATGTACAGCCCATTAAATTAAAAAAAAATGTGAACAACCGACAGACACGTTTCCTGTGTCGTCCTGAGTAAACAATTCTGTTTAATCACGGACGCCCTTGCTCTGCAAAATTCAAAGAAAATTAGGACCTTATTTCAGTCGGTGAAAGTTTACGTTATTGTCAAATATTTAAAGGTATTATAATAATAATAATATAATAATAGCGGGATTTTATATAGCGCCATTCCATCTAGATCATGGCGCTAGCAGTATTTTTCCTACAAGGTATGTGGGGTTACGTGTTGAAGTATGAGACCTATTCCTTTGCATATCACCATGTAATGGTTTACAAGGTGCTGTGGCGCAATATGCAGCCAATCAAACCAGGAACACCTGGGCGAACCCCTTCTCTTTACGATAAGTGCACTGGGTTCTTTTACGTGCATTACACAACACACGGGACCTACGGCTTTACGTCCCATCCGAAGGACGAAGCATGTGGTTAAGTGTCTTGCTTAAGGACACACGTGTCACGACTGGGATTCGAACCCACACTCTCCTGATCAGAAACACCAAAGCTTGAGTTCGGTGCTCTTATCCACTCGGCCACGACACGCCACGACACATATACATGATTAGGAACAAACATTGTTGTTTAATTTTAGTCTGAATGCTTACTGATTATGAACTTCATAATACAACCATTCTGTCCTTTTCTGTGAAATGATTTCCTCTGAAATAAATTAATATTCAAGAAAAGTGTATTTGAAAACCTAAAAGAACGCATCAGCTGATGCCGGTTGTTTATAATATAACCAAAATCAAGAACAATGTGTTTACATGCTGAAAATTGTGCATGGTTTTCACTATTTTCCCCTGACTCACAAAATGGATTAAACCCAAATTTTCACAGGTTTTTTATTACATGTATATATAAATGGTTGATCACACAAAACATGAACACTGTCTTTGACTATTCGGTTAGCTCTACCAATCCTGTATTATATACACATTTATGTTTCGAACCGCTTAAATGGCACCCTTCAAAGAAATATCTCCTGATTCGATGATTTTGAAAAGTGTACACGTGCGTTTTGAAATTACAGTCTTTGCAATAGATTGAAACATTCAAAGTTGTTTTCATTTTTTTAAAGTGTAAAATTAAGCTGAAATAATTGTAAATTGTGTATTCACGTGCAATCTCAATTTTAATATATAATTATATTTTTTATCGTAGGCAGGAGTCTGGTTGTACACATCTTTCGGTGACAGTTTTATACTATTTTATACCCATGACAGCTCCTGTTCAACTTGTATTCGTTGAGTAGAATATCTGATTAAAACAAAATATATGACATTGAAGTCGAAGATTAGCATTTATTGGGAAGAAAATGTGAAACTTATGTAAAATAAATGTAAAGGATCCAAAAGTTGTTTGGAAGATGTATTTCAGCCCTCAAACGAGGCGGCACCTGTTTGGCGTAACGAAAACGCGGCACCTTGTCGAACATGTTTGCCACGTGTAATTAAGCAGTTAAGAGGGCTTGCGAGGGCTTATCTCCCATTTTCTAACCGCAGAAACTGTCGGCAAGACATCAAAAGACTCCCAGCCAGTTGGTGAACAGATGTTTTCAATCATCTCTCTGGGTCCTCAGACTTATGGCGACTTAGCGCCCGACTTGCAGTGTCATTGACATTAACCAGTCGCCATTGCCCTTGTGCACAAACCAATGGAAAAATTTGTGTACATGTGCAATGAAGGATTTTTTTCTTCTCTCCACCCACTCTGACCAAGTCACTGACCCCTGTTGATTGACACCCCTTTCAGACTGTGTGTAATGGTACTGGTGAGGATATCATGTAGTATGGCATGGCTAGTATCACGTGCTTACGGTAATGTTATTCTTGATGTAGGTAAGACATATTTGCCAACGTCACTCTCTTGAGGGTTACCTCCCCGCATAGCTTGAATTTACAACATGAATAATTTACAAGAATAATACCAAAGTGGGCATCATATTTTATTCGTTGTGGGTAAAGTAGTCGCCCTAACATATTTAGACTTGAAGGGATAAGAAAATCAACCACCACATCTCATAAAGTATTTATTTATTTTAATTGTTTTAAATCTTCGGACACTAAAAACATTTTGACCAGGAAGTACAACAGTTTCAAAACTGTCATCAAAAAGATGTGCCTTCCACATAATATATTAAGAAACAAACATTTAAAGTCAAAGAACAGGACTGGAAACATGATTTGTTGTTATATCTGAAAGCAAAGAGTTCAACCAGTACCGCTACCCATGGAGAAATATTTCCATCTCGAAGTCTACGAATTGAAGTAAGTACATTGCTTATTTCGATTGCCGTGAACACGTACAGCTTGCGTGTGTGTGCAGATCTTTGCCAATCATTACCCAAAGTGAATTCTGCTGGTATTTAATTACAGTGTAGTGACACCCGAGAGGATAGTCGTGGCCGTCACAGAAATAACTTAAGCCTTTGATACTCTACGGGAAGATTTGAATGCTAGGCAGTTGTCCTTGAAAACCCGCATTGATACTCTACTTCCTCGTGACGTAGCTGGGGATCGATTACCCTGGAAACACAGTATGTAGAATAGAGCCTGATTGGATATTTATTCAGCGTTCACTCGCTGACGTAGTGTCTCATAAGCTTTCCCCTTTTAATTTTTGAGAGCTTTCCGTAGCAGTTTTTTAAATTAACGTTGCCGGAATAAAGGGGCAGCACATCTTACATCAATCCCCAATAACAAATATTAATAATTGTCAGTATCAGCTGTTGCCATGTCTCCTCTTGTTATTGAGACGAGTTTTTCTATCCAATTGAATGGAATTAGATTGAACGTTCTTGCAAAATGGCATGATTTTTCTATGGAACGTTGATCGTAGAAGGACAATGCCTACCTAACTTGTTTGAAAAAAATTGTGTCGCTTTGAATAGGACGGGATCATGTGATAATAATGGAACACAATACACGGCTTTTCTCAGTTGTCTTCCCGTCGAATTGTTTATGACAACAATTTAGAGTCAAATGATTGACGTCTTTGAATCATAAGTTACTAACTAATGGCAAACGTCATTCTACGTTGATTCAATTTTTCTTTCTTGAAGTATTATGAAATGCAAATAATGATGGGAATCCAAGGAATCAAGAAAAGAGGCGTAATGGTTGGTAGTTTAAATCTCCTCAACCTACCGTAGACCGGTGATCCTCGTTGAACCTACGACAGGCCTTTATTAAAAACACTTGTACTGACGTCACATTATGGCTGCTGTAAAGATATGAAGATATGTGCAAATCTGACCACACTACTGGGCAGTGGATCGAGCAAGGCATTCTGGGGAAAATGGCGCGGCAAGATCGCACACCACTGGGAACGAGGTTGGACCGCATGCGCTTCGCTTAAATTGCACACTGTACAGTAATAACGCCGAGTCCGAATTGATGGCTTCGGCATCAGTGGCTATGGTCGGATCTGTGAAAATACCTCTTTTTTACAACAGTTTTGGATGCAGCCAACGGTCGTAGCCGTAGCTGAAGTCGCTTGACTTGGACACGACAAAACACCCTGGGAATGAATGGCGTATAACCAAATTGTGTAGTGGTTAGTGACGTAACGTCAGGTGAATTAAGTCAACCAATCGGTGATGGTGCTCATCTCAATGGTGCAATGTTCCCTGATTCGTATTGCTATTACTGTCCAACAGAGTTGACTGTCCAAAACGTTGAGTCCAGCGGTTCCATCAGAACCACATGCACATACTAAACAGAGAGATACCACTAGGTGATACCGTAAAGATTCTTACTTACTGATGTGTATTCTTTGATGTTTGGGTATTACGGATAATTTGAATTTGATTGGGTGGCTTTATAGCGGCTTAGCTGCAATTAGGGAAGTTGGCTGGGAACCAAAGTTAGCCTAATTACATCATAATTACAATCATGGTAAACAGGATCTAAGAAGTGGAACCTTTTATTAGAATAAATGGCTTCGGATTTGGGAAATCTCCAGATTTTGGAAATCTCCAGATAGATCAAAGTACATGCTTGAATGCATTCAGTCAAGTTCGAAAACGTCAACGGATTGGTCATGTACCAATCACTACAACCTTTTAAAAATGTCATTAAATTACAATGTACATCGCAAATAAAGCTTGGATGGACCGTGTATTTTATTTTACACACTGTATTGACGTAATTCAGCAATCACAGGAGTCCATGGCAGATCTTTGAGGAAATAAAAATGCTGGGATTATTATCTAAACCACAAATACACAAAATTACAGAAATTAAAATACACAAACAAGGTGGAACAAGAGCAAAAACTCAAAAAGTTAACTTAAAGTTAAAATAATTATTTGAGCCTCTTTGCTCAATGTTTAAAGTAAACAACTCACATTCTGTGCGGTATTATTGAAGTTAGATCCCAACAGATCTGAGTATTGACACAAACTCAACTTGGCATTGGACAAATAACAAAACCACTTATCCGACAATTTACAGAGTACAGAAACAGCTAACACAATAGACCTGTCACTTATATATGGCAATGTAAAACATGTAAATGCTGAATTATTGATCATTTTACCCGCATAACAAATTTCTAACAGTCGAGGTTCTTGGAATTTAAGTATTTTGTCACTTTTCTTATTCAATTACAACATTTTCTGAGGCCAGATATTGTTCTCCGCATCTTCCTCTTCGTTTTCATCTTCTTCCCTTTCTTAGGGGTCATTTCTTTAATATTGCCAAATAGCTTTATGGCCATCCCCCACGGGGAAGCTAAAAGCCATTTTAGTTTAAACCTTGAGAGGTTGTATGCAATTTTGCACTGAGTGGTTACAAACTCACGCGTGGTCATCGCGTGACTTTATAGTGATAGCTTACACGTCTCTCTCGTTGGTGATCCTTCGATCCACCATCATCAGCTCCTGAATAAAATAATTGCTAATTGATTTACTCATACAGAAAGTACATGATATAGGCGTTACACAGTAGATGTTTAAAGCATTTTGAAGCACTAGGGCTTTACCGTAGCCGTTTAAAGCATGTGGGCGTTACCCAGTAGACGTTTGGAGAATTTGAGCGTTATCATGTAGACTTTTGAAGCATTTGGGCATTACCGTAGAGTTTGAAGTACTTGGGCGTTACCCAGTGGACGTTTGAAGCATTATAGGCGTTACCCAGTGGACGTTTGAAGCATTTTGGCGTTACCCAGTGGAGGTTTGAAACATTTGTGCGTTACCCAGTGGATGTTTGAAGCATTATAGGCGTTACCCAGTGGAGGTTTCAAACATTTGTGCGTTACCCAGTGGACGTTTGAAGCATTTAGACTGTTCAAGCATTTGGGCGTTGTGTAGTTGTGTTGGCAGAAACTACAGTGTTATTTTAACCCCCTATGATGTATAAATTTTGATTCTCTATTCGGTGTTGAGAACACCCATCATGGTGTCAATTTTAACACTCCAGTTTTTGCACTGTATAGTTTGCAATAACCTAACTTGCAATAAAAGTTATCAGAATCGTAGATCAAAAGATACATTAACTTGTTGTTTTTTTTTTTCCTTTTAGTTAATATCATCGAATAGACGCTTCAGATACTTCATGACTTGTTTTCAGAACTCTGCAAAACTTCGGATGTGTTAATGGGTTGATTATTCTCCAAGCGAGTTACCGCCATTGTGCGTAAGAAAACCCCTGAGAGGGCTCCAATGTCAATTTCACTTTTGTGATGCGCTCATTTACCAATTGGCAGAGTCCTTGTTGTGGGGAAAAAGTACAAGTCTCTGATGCCACGTTAAAATGACGTAAATTTTCATTTTATTCGACACACTTTTATAGCCAAAATTGAAACATGACGTCTTTGAAAATCACCAACAAATAAGTCTGTATACATCCTATAAAGAGTAATTTTCGCCTCGTCAAAAAGTCTAATTTAATGCTGTTTTGATTGAATACCGTCGAAATCCAGGTTTGAACGAAATCATTTTTCTTTCAAACATGTAAAGATTCATGTATTTGAAAGGTGACCTCATTGGATGTTGACCAACATCGCATTGGAGGGGTTAGCAAAATAATTACAATAGATTTACACCGCTTACGTGAGGTAGGCCTAGAGACTTGCGATTTTGCCATTTTCATAAGGACTCCATCTAGAGATGGATTGCAATAGACGTCATTGGCCGCCACCTTTGATGAATTGTGCACGCATGAAGAGCTATCATTGGCTGAGAGTCGTGCGTAGCGCGTACACGCGTGCACTTTTCCATTGTTTTACACCAAAGATGGCGGTCACAATGACGCGTATTGCAATCCATCTATTGGAAGATGAGCGCAACACAAAACTGAATTTGGTCTTGGAGACCCTCTTTAAAAGTGAATGAACACGTACTTCGATGGGATGCTATCTGAGTTTAATTTGTTTAAATATTTTTTAACTCTCAGCAACAACCGCTAGTTCGAACACCTCAATGAAGCCATTAATAGCGGCAGTCAGCGGTATAAAAGCAAGAACAGTCGGGTCCCGTTTTATGAATTATGAGTTAAGATTATGGACAGCTGGACAGTGTGATCAAAGAGAGATCAATTGGCAGAGCGAGTATTAGCCTATAATCAAACCCAACCCAGATATCACCACCCAGTGGGGGTTAAGTGACGATCTGTTCAATCAGGTAGGACCAGGCCGGTGTACCGCAACCCTCTGTCGTCTATACCTGCCGCGGCATGCCGTCTCTGAATACACACAGAAAAGCAAATTGAAATTGGATTGTCGGTTCTCTTTATTGCGTGCTTCTCCCTATTCTCATAACACTGTTTAAATAAAGCGTGTCCTCGGTACCAATGTAGATCGTCAATACCAGTGTAGATCCTGATCGTAGAATTACAAGTTAGTAGAACGCTGCAGCAAATGTAGAGGTCCCTTTCTTCTTAAAGGGCGTACCAACATTCATTCAATGTGTTTTTTCCAGTCTTGACGGAGTGGTTACTGGTTAAAATGTGCGTCACCAGCACCATCCTCATCTGAACTTCATATCTGGGCCCAATTTCATACAGCTGTTTAGGCAGAACATATTGCTTAAACACATTCTGCTAAGCGTAAACATGCAGGGTACCAGTCACATATTGGTACATGTTGCATGGTATTTCGGCTGGTAACCTTATTCTGGTAAGCTAAAAATGTTGTTGTGCTTAGCTAATTGTTGAAGCAGCTCTATGAAATTGGGACCTGGTCATGAAAAGTCAACATTAATGGGCCATTTTGTGGTCGTCATATAGACCTTATGCATTGACGTCACCAAGCCGCCATCTTAGAGGTAAACTGATGATGAAACAATGGAAACGCGCTGATTTGTACGCGCGGCGCACAGGACTGGCCAATGAACATCTTCCTTTTGACCTCTAGGCGAGGGCGCCCTACTCAAATGACGTCATATGCATAAGGTCTATACAAAGCCATAGGGTTCCTGAGAATTTCTTGTCGTCTGACATGGCTTTTGAACTTTTAAAAATAGTTCTGAATAACCTTCTTAAAATAAAAATTTTCAAATTGTTAAAAACGATTTCAGTTGAGTTCTTATATTTAAAGATTTTATTTAATTGAGGGATTCGAGGACGTAGACATTGGCGTGGAAGCGGGGTGGAATGAGTAAAATGGAGAAACTGATTTTTTGTCTTGCTACAGATCTACATACTTTTATACAAAGAAACCAATATGAGACATCTGTGTTTTGTGCATTAAAGAAGTTTATTATCCCTTTACATGAAGTTGGTAAAATACAATTTCCTTTATAGAGGTGCCTTTAAAACTAGGTTTAAAAGTGGCTTGCCCTTTCACGCGCAAAGGGTTAGGCATGTATAGTGCATAAGTATAGGTCATTTATACACATTTTTGGGGGTCATGTTACATAATACTTTGATATAGCAAAATCCATACATAAGTCTGTCATTACTTTGCACTTTTGGTGTCTAATCTTATAAATTTACTTTGAGACTTATTTCCTGTATGAATCAACAATTGTGTAAGAACACAGTAATTTTAGGCTTTGCTTCAAAAATCTAATTTGATTATTTCCGTTCCTTTCGAAGTAATCGAATTATTAAGACTTCGTCCACAATGCTCAGTAAAGGCTTACTCAATTTATATTTTTACTTATCCCTTTGAGTATCAAATTTCACTCCCTACAGGGGTCCTGTAGCAAGGAAGATGCGTTGTTTGCTAATGTCAAAAACATGTTTTTCCATCTTCTTGAAGTTAATTCCTCATCTGAGGGTCTGTAGATATCAATAATCACAAAATTAAAACAAACTAGATTTGTTTTATACAAATTTTTACATCTTCGCATCTTATTGAAGTAATTTTCTCTTCTGAGGGTATGCATATCAACCATGACATATGGAAACAAATTAGATTTCCATTTTCATTTCATCTAGGGAGGCTAGCTGTTTTGTTTTGTTTTTTTCTTTTTCGGGTGGGGGGGGGGGGGGGTGGGCGTTGCAGTAATGCCCCGGGGTTTGTAATGCCCCGGGGTTTGTGAGCGAAGCATTCAAACAGCTGAACAGGCTGAACGAAGTTTCTTACTTTTCTTGTTTGTGACAAAATACTTGTCTTGTTTGCGTTGATATGAGGATAGACTATACAAAGATTAAAATATTTGATTATAAAGTTAGTTATAATAGTTACGAACGAAGTAGTGATTGTTTGCTGTCAGCTACAGCAGATGTGTCATTGTGCACGGAAAGTGTGGTCCGAATTGGCTAGTTCCGGCTGCGGCTCAGTGCGTCTGATGCTATAATAATAAGGGTGTTGCTGAGAGGGCAGCCCGTGCATGTTTCAAATAATAATACGAGATATTTATATAGCGCATAATGCAGAAGCCTCTATGCGCAACACAAAACATAAAACAACGAAATCCAGCTGTAGCATTCGGAAACGGTCTAACTATACTAGTACTACTGCAAAAACTGGGTGTAAAATTGACACCCATTTGTGTTGTAACATATAGTTACCCAAGAGAGAATCAAATTTACCATCGTAGGGTGTTAAAATAACACCAAAGTAATTGTGTTGCAGAAACACCTTTCGGTGTAAATTTCTATTCCTTTTTGGTAGTTATGTGACAACACTCATGGTGTCAATTTTAACACCCCAGTTTTTGCAGTGTAACTCCGGTGACAAGAATGGCATTGTTTTAATGACTCGTTTTAAATTGAGCATTGGCTTTCTCATTGTTTTATCTTGTCGGTTGTTGACAAGTGATGTGTGTGGTTCTTGGCTTAAGCGTTACATACAAAGTGTGGACCTGGGAACAAAATTTCACATAATGTAGGGACTTGAAACACTATGTGGACTTACACACGTCCACACAGTGTTTTTACATAGTTGAAGAATATGAGTTTTCACAACAAAGGAATGTCCACAGAGTGCATGCAACACAGAGCTGTACTCTCACTTTCGGTACCTTATGGAAATCATGGACAAAACAAAAAAGGGAAAACAAAAGGTCTCCACATGGACTTTCTAAAGACCGGGGTGCTCCACAAGGATATTTGTGTACAAAGTCTAAATTAAGTGCAGGGACAAAGGAAAGAACAAAAGAGAGCTCCACATGGATGCATCTGAGGCTGTAGAAGTTGCCAGATATTACTTTTGGTTCTTGCATTGTAAGGTGTTTTATAAAAAACAGTTTTCTCTGGGACTTTTCAGCAATTATTTTAACTTTGGTTTTAGGCATTTTTGAACTTTCAATTTGTATTATATTTATTTTAAAGAGTACAGACGTGCAACCGTGCAGGCGAAATCTTGCGAATTCGTATAGGCCTACGTGCCTATCGACGGTAGCGTCTCGGTGCACCGGCCGTGTTTTGGCTTAAAAGATGAAATCAATAATTTTCCGAATGGCCAAATTTCGGAGGCCTTGCACCATGAACAAATCTTAATTTAATTTTAACACGCTCACCATCGGAGTTTTGTTGACCAAAAAGAGTTCGTAAGCAGCCGTCCGCGTGACATGGCTCACCAGGAGGAAGTCAAATGTTCTAGGGCTAAATTTCATAGTTGCTTAAGCAACAAATATTGCTTTACGATTTTCTTCGAAGCAAAAATATGCAGGATACCAGGCACAATTTGTAAATTTTGAATAATATTTTCGCTGGCAACCTTATTGTGATAAGCAAGAATTGTTTTGTGCTGAGTTACTTTTTGTGCTTGGGCAGATTTATGAATTTGTGCCCTGGACTAATAAGTGAGTGGGTCACAAAGTGTGTATATAGCTGCGTGTGCACGTGAATCTAGTAATGCATAACTTACCAATAAACCGTCACTAATAAAAGATTGAATAAAATTGATGTAGAAGACTGTGTGACAGTATACTGGGTACTTTGATTTGCTGACGTAATTTTGAGCATGTCCTTTGATAGGGGGCAACCCAAGTGTTCGGAACAAACATAATACTGCTGATGATCTTTCTATGAAAAATGTTTAAATACAAAACGGATTTGGATCTCATCTTTTTATTTATTTATTGAAATTTGTGCTAATTTGGGGCCAATTTTATAGAGCTGCTTAAGCATAAAAGGTGGCTAAGCACAACAAATTTATACCTACCATGGTTACCAGCCAAAACACCATTTCATGTGTATCATCTGTGACTGGTATCCTGTTTATGTTTGCTTAGCAGGAAGTTGTTAAGCACCATTTGCTGCCTAAGCATCTCTATGAAATTTGGCCCTGGTTCAGGATATCTGGCAAAATTAACACTTTAATCCTTAATTTACTGCAACCGAGCGCGACCAAAGTAGTTATTGCCATTGCCTAGTGCGATAAAATGTAGTTTTTATTAAAAATATGAAATTCTGTCTACCTGCCATAAATCACTGACCCCCTTTTCGTGCTACGTCTCTCAATCGAACCCAAGAACGGAGTGTTACATAGTTTTGTTGAAGAACCAAAGGCGATAATTTCAGGCTGCCTTTTTGTACACATGTCACCGAATATATACTTCACAATTGGAACAGTTTACTAGCTTTGCAAAATTTGTCTCAAAGGTGGAAAATAGTACTTTATATTCTAATCTTGAATGGTATAAGTTTTCAATTTTGTAATAACGAAAGTTTACCTTAGAATTACTTAAAGTGAGTCAATCAACAATCATCTTTTGCCATTCCTTCATCGGCACTATCCCTTTTCGTCACTTATAGACCTTTCCATTGTTGATAAACAAGTGCGCCGGTTGGCATGGACGGCCGAATGTTAACAAAACATTCAATCGTGTTAAAAAATGTTGTGACCAAATTCAACATTTTTCTGTAAAGATTCATGAACTGAAATACCTTCCATGATTGGTTGATTTGTTTCCAACAAATTCAACATTATTTTTGAATATTTTTGAAACATTGCTACAAACTATACTATCTGTTTTGGATTTGCAGTTATGGCTTTCCATAGTTTTCCAACCTCGGTTGGCAAAAACTTGGGCTGTGACGTTGCAATAGAAAGGTCTATAGGCTAACAACTTTAAAAACTTCCGGGTCAGAATCAATCCGGTGCGGGTTCTGGGGACCTGACCCGTTTTTGACTCCGGAATCAGTGTCGAAACGACTCAGTAAAGATTCAAAGTGCGCAGAATCCGAGCTTACTTCCAAGTGGGTAGCCAGTTTCCGGGTCAGCCAGACCCAGAATTAGCTCAGACCCCCTGGAGATTCGGGTCAAATCCGACCCAAGAGTTCTTTATGTAAATAAGGAAATAAATTAACTATTTCACACATCACCTTTTTCTTAAATTTGTAATTGGGTTGCGCGTTGGATAAATATCAATACAGTTATAGCGGTATATAGACCTTTATCACTCTGCCGCAATCTTTTGTCAGGTTCCTGAGTACCAAACAGCAAATATAGTTCTAATTATCATTCCACAAAAAGATTGCCAGACTATTTTTCCTTCCAGCATTTGGTTTGAATGAAAGAGAAACAAGTTGGCGGCACCGTGATAAAGGAATATTGGTCAAGCCTTGCGCGGTATTAAGTGAATCGTGATATCATTTCTTACTTTCTATTTTGTGACGCTTGACTGTTTCGTTGTCGCGATCTTTCAACAGAACTATTGGATCTTCGGTCGGGTTTACGGCAGCGAAGAATTCGTAGGAAAGCCTCCTTGAATAACGGGTTGCAGATGGCGTAGCAGAATGGATTGAAGAGGCTACTCAGGTGAGACATCCACTCCATAAACTACAAAATAAAAAGGAAACAGGGAAAGAAAGAGACACAAATTAAGAAAGGGTTATACAGGACCCCATTCTTTCATGTTTCCCCGTGTAAAGTGGTCAGTGCCTAGTTTTATTATTTTTTATTAAACTGTGTTTGAATGAAGTTTTCCTTTAAAAAAACACCTTGAAAATCATGTTTTGTTTGTTTGTTGGGGTGTTGGGCTGTTTGTTTGTTTGTTGGGTTGTTTGTTTGTTTGTTGGGTGGGTTGTTTGTTTGTTTGTTATTTTTTGCGTATTTGTCTTGTCTTACTGCCTAAATAAGTGAAGTCTAACGAAAAGGGCACTGTGATCCACAAGATTGGTATTTCAAACAGTGGATACGGAATGTGTGACTTTACATATCAGGCAGCAGTCCCCTCGAAAAACATAAATAACTAATTAAAGAAAAATTAATCAACTCGTAATTTAAAACTGTTATGTACCAGCGATTTGTCCGGTTAAAATATTTTATACTAGAACAGCAAAATTGGGAAAATACACTTTATTATAGACTGACCTACAAGTACGTCATTTTATCCAGAATTTGTTTTCTTTTCGAAATTGTTATTACCAAGTAATACCATCAACTTATAGCACCTTGCAAACATAATAAGTAACACTTACCCTTGATGAGTGTATAGAAACGCGAAGGTCTGGTAGTGTGTACATTACCAACGGAGTTACAGACCAGGGCAGTCCAGATACAAGCATCGTGATAAGAATCCAAGTCAATGTGCGGGTAGCTCGAATACTGGCCAGGCGGCTTTCTAGTTTCGATCTCTTCCTAGAATGCTTGCTAACAGGCTGTTTGCTTTGCCGGCAAACTGCCTGGGTAACCTTGAGGGAATGTGCGCTATGATTGTTGATTTCCTCCGTGTCTTCGTAGGCTTGATTTGTGAGACCCAGCTCTCCAGACACGCTAAAAACTCCATTGGCGGGCAAAGATTCTGGACCGTCCGTTGCCAGGGCGTCTTCGCTATTAAGTGTGTCATGGGTTGTTCTGTAGTCGTGTCTGGCAGATGGGTCACAGTTTGTGTCGCTATAGGTCTCTTCGGGTGTCTCGGTATGCTCATTATTTAGTGCTTGAATGCTGTCTTGGATATTCATGATAGGTTGATCACTGCTGTGGTCGAGGGTCTTGGCTTGGATGTCTGTGGTTTGTGGTTTTTGACTTGGTTTGTGCGTCGTCGCGTGGATGTCCTTGATAGGTGGTTCACAACTTCGGCTGTTAGCCTGGCTTCCATAAGAAGGTGCACTACTCGGGCTGTATCTCTTTGCGTGCTTATCTTTGGCAGATTTTTTGGACTGTACCTTTTTTGAAGGTTGTTTGTCCGAGAAGTCGGAACTGATACGTTCTCCAGTGCTTCGTTTTCTGCCATGGCCTTTCCGAATGACAGCACTGTAGACGAACACATAGAGAATTACTGTAACAATCAATGGTATCCAAGACATTGCCAGAACTGCAAACAGAAGTAGATATGGATGGAGACCGTATGATGGATGGCATGATGGAGGTCGTATCCTAGTTGTCACCCCAGTGTATGGAAAGATTACAACTAAGGGAGTCCATATCAAGATCGGTACGATGTATGCGACGGCTATCATGGAGTAAGCGCGCCGAGTTGACTTTCCTTTTAAATGATGCAGCGGCATGTTCAGTGCCCAGAATCTGTCGAAGCAGATGATCATCGTCATCAGAAATGTGGCATGAAAGAAAACATGGTTGGTGTAAATGACGACGAGGCAGAAGTATTCACCGTAAGGCCAGTAGCCTATGAACCATTTTATACTGAGTGCGCCTGGTGTCACCCCACCACTGACGAGATCTGCCACCGCTAACCCAATGATAAGGTGATTGGAGTACGTGCGGAGTTTTTTGGTCGTGGCGTACGCCCAAATGACCAGGGCGTTCCCAAAGAGAGTTATGGCAAGCACCGTTGTGCACATGATGATTTTCAGAATCGTGGGGAGCGAGAACCCTGGAACGTTCGCAGGTTCTTCAGACGAAGACATGTTGGCCCAATCGCTGGAATTTAGCTGCTCTAACTCATCTTCATACACAGAGTACGTGTCATTGAAACTAGTCGGTAACCAAGTACTTTTAATGGACCACATTGGTGTGGATTGTTGCAAGGTAGTGTTGAGTTCCATTGATGTTGTGGACACTTCCATGCCTGAACCTTTTCAGAAAGTTTCTTTCACAGAAATGTTTTTCAGGGGGGAAAATAAGCTACAGAGAGTCAATGTGTTGTAGTGGTATGTTAACTATAAATCACCGTTCTAAAATGTTTCGGTATCGCACTGGCTGTGAAAGGCAGTAGCGCACAGTTTTATTACCACAGATGCGAGAAGGGAAGTGTTGAAATATCGTGAGTCCGTGTGGCTTTATTTGATACCATGGCGACAACCAATGCAAAACACGCGAGTCGTCGATTTCTAAAACGGGTGAAATCATAATGAATGTTCTGGATGTATATACAGCAACTAGTGCATGTTATCAATAGGAAAAGTAAGCATTACGCTTTTAGTTTTACATATGCGTTCCCCTCACTGAATAATGGACGAATCTGTGACAATCGATAGAGTGGAGTGAAATATTATATCTGGTCATAATTTATTTGTATTATTCATGCGCTGCAAGCTGTGGTGAAGAATTATAAACTATAAATACTTTGATTTTAGCAATTTGACTCATTTTACTCTATGTATAACTATAACTTCTAATGAAAGAACAAATTGACATTTCTACCTGGAGAAACTGTATAAAAATAAAATCGAAGGATCAACAAAGATACGGCGTTTCATGTCCAACAATGGGTCTATAGACTGTGCAAGTCTCGCGCGCATTCGAACTTCCGGGACCATAGTGGTCCCAACCATATGGAGTTTTACGTGGGCGAGATTTTGTTTCGTCAATTATTTTAGTTTAATGTAGTTTATGACCTAGAAAATTACATATGTTGTTGGGAATGTAATACTAAGTGATAACAAGGTATAAAAGTAAAACCAATCCAACAATATAACGACGAAAACCCGATAATTTAACTTGACCTCAGCTTCCGGTTATTGCAAAAAATTAAGAATTTTGTTCTCGCCTCCGATCATAAAACTTATGTAAACGCTTGTTTTGGATGCGCGATTATAATCGCCAGATGCAGTAATTGCAAAACAAACCCTTTTCATTGCAGTCTATGGTTGTTGAGGCGTCAGCATCTTCTCTAAACTGCGATACGAGTCAAATTTAAACCTGTTTGACCACCACGAATCCGCGTAAGGGGTTTCTAAAAAGTTAACATCAAATAAGCATCCTTGTCACAGAGTTTTTTTTTTTTCCCAATATTTAATCAACACAAAGTGTGTAATTTTTTCAAAAGCTAAAACTTTTCATAAAATTGTAATGATTTATTTTTGTTGTTCAGATTTTGTCATAAGAAATAATTTAAAACAAAGATTTGATTTCAGAAATAAAAATGTTCTTCGTTTGACGTGTTTTCTCGTTCGGATACGCGCGAGACTTGCACAGTCTATTTGGGTGTGTTTTTTTTATTAGAAAAGCATCTGCGTCAGAACAATTATTGGTATTTCATAAGTGATGAAGACATTTGACCGAGAGTGTGAGCGTTCACAATGGATTTGCACCACGTTAAGTATTTCACCGTGACTCTTCTTACCACGGAATTCTTTGCTTATGGCCCGCAGAATCATTTGCTTTAACAGGACGCCATAAGTGCAGAATTCGGTGCCAAGTAGTGCCATGATATTTTGCAAGCTGCCGCTTGCAAGGTATAAACGTTGCTTGTTGTAGAAACTGTGCAAAGGTTTGCGAACACGTCTGCTTGCAGGATTTAGCGTGTCCTCTGCACTCTAAAAACTTCCGGGTCAGAATTGACTCGGATCCGGGTCACGTGGGGCCTGACGTCATTTCTGGGTCAGTCATGACCCACAATCTGTATCAAAACGACCCAGAATGGGTTAAAGTGACGCAGAATTCGAGTTAAAATCCAATTTTTAAAACCATTTTCTGGGTCAGCGTGGCCTGCAGGGCCCAATTTCATAGAGCGGCTTAAGCAGAAAATATTGCTTATAACAATTGTCTGCTAAGCAGAAATGAGCAGGATGCCAGTCAACAATTGTACATGTGACATGGTAGTTTGGCTGGTTACCTTATTCTGGTAAGCGAAATGTTGCTGTGCTTAGCTACTTTGTGTGCTTAAGCAGCTCTGTGAAATTGGGCCTAGCTGGAAATAAGTCAGGTCCCCTGGAACCCGGAATACGGGTTATACCCTGACCCAGGAATTGTTTAGAGATTGTGTGTGTAACTGTGTATAAAACCATTGATATTTGAATCATAATTCAACCTTCCAAACAATCATTTTGTGCATTGATGTAAAAGCTGGACTGACGAGGGACAACTTAATGCAATAAGCAACTGTGCAAATACAGTTATTGCAATGTGAGGTACCATTATGTGAACATTCCTTCATTTTTAGCTACAGCGAATTCCGTGGCGCATAAGCACTATAGCTTCTTAGCTGCAATCACGTGCGTGCCTTTACACAATAATATCAAATTACTCTTTATACTTTCCCATCGGTATTAGTATCACTATGCTTGAGTACCAGTTAAAAAAGACACCGATAAAAGGTGTCAGCCCATCAATGGTTTCTCGGGAGCTCCATACTAAAAAAAATTCCTGGTCGTGTGTAACTTGTTTACCTCCATTAGCTGGGTCGATTCATCACATAGCATTGTTGGCAGTATGGCGTGGATTTGTTTATTTGATTCACTTTTTCATTGGTCATGATTTATGCGAATCTGTTTTAAGTATTTGAAAAGGAAATGTGGATCGTCAAATGTAACATTCCCAATATTTAGTATAAACAAAATACGAGTAGTTTAAAGAAGAGCTCCAAGATCAAATTCAGTTTTGTGATGCACTCATTTTCCAATAGATAAGATCCCTCATGAAAGTGGTGAAAAGGTTTCAAGTCTCTTATCTCATAAAATGCCATTTTATTTGATACTCTTTTATGGCGAAATTTGAAACGTCACGTCGTTGAACATTAAAAAATGGGTATGTATAGGCCTACATTCCAAAGAGGAATTTGTTTTTGCACCATTCAAAATGTCAAAATCAGAAATTATCTTTATTAATTTACAAAAACGTAGACCGTAATGTACTTGAAATGTGACGCCACCGAACGTTTTGGGATTTTGCTTCAAATTACACTTGAAGGGTATATCAAACACAGTGGAATTTTACAATGCATGTTTTCACGTAAGGATGGAGATCTAGACTTGTAATTTGGTTTCCATTATCATAAGGACCTTTTCTATTGAAAAATGAGTGGATCACCAAATCCGTATTCGACCTCGGAGCCCCACATTAAGCTTCGGGGAACGGTGCGAACGATAGGCATTGTTGAGCATGGAGATTTATTTTTGTGAGTTTTTTTTGTGGGTGGTGATTTTTTACCATGATTGATCTCCTTTTTGAACCATGGCAATTCTAAAGACACGATTTCTTTAACTGCATACCCTTGGCATACATATTATTTTTTCAAAGGGACAAGTTCTGTATATGTCTAGTTGGCACAATTTCGGTTTACCCTTAGCCTTGATCAAGGCGTTGGAGTTTTGTTTTCATTTATTAATAATTTTCTTTGAGCGGCGCTAATACCCACTGTTTTAAATATAATACTTTTCTTTGCGCGGTGCTAACCTGTGTGTGTGTGCATGATAATGCTGTGTGCATGCAAGGGTGTGTGTACATGTCTGTGCAGTTTGGATGCGTGTGCTCTGTTGTATGTGTACGTGTACTATCTAACTGAATCAACGCCTTGACGGTTCTGTGTTGAAGCCATGAGGTCATTACTGTAATGCGAGCGGAAGACAAGATCCCATTGGTCAGTAGACTTGATTCAAGTCCCTTTCTCGTGCGAGGTTCCTAACTTAACGCGCCAGCATGCAGCCACAGAATACCAGTGCGCCCTCACCGACAAAATGTAGTTATTTATGCGGTGGCGATCAAGGGACTTGACGGGGTCGTTTCCTACTCCACGCATTTGAATAGAAAAATCTCCCCAAATGGGGAGATGTACAAATCCAATGGGAGCGTGGAAGTGCCGCCCCTTTCATTTAGTATTCATCTTGCTCTGTGACGTTTGTATCATGTATCTATGGACGTAAGCATCTCCAGAATGGCTACCGGGCGGAAGAGGGGGGTGGGTGTTTTAAGTCGCTGAATTGCATTTGTCAACAATTCAAAGTATGCATTTGCAAACAATACCAATCCCAATGTATACGTAATATTAACTTGAATTCAAATAAATTTGTAGTTTTTATATATATTCATGCATTTCGATCCTCGACAAAGTACTTTACCACCCCCGCAAATAAAAAAATCAACGAGTCTTCTTTTTGAACGCGTTTGATTGGACAACAAGTAATGCGCCATAACTTTGCATATTCGTAAGTGAATAAATTTACATATCAGGCAACTGCGGGTTCGTCAAGTCCCTGTCCCGCGCGCGGAACAGGTTGGGGAATGCAGAGCGCAAAATAATAGTTTTCTGACGATGAGGCAAGGAAGGGCCTTGCACGGGATTAACAGGTTGGGGAATGCAGAGCGCAAAATAATAGTTTTCTGACGATGAGGCAAGGAAGGGCCTTGCACGGGATTAACAGGTTGGGGAATGCAGAGCGCAAAATAATAGTTTTCTGACGATGAGGCAAGGAAGGGCCTTGCACGGGATTGGGACTTGAGTCAAGTCTAATTGGTCAGTGGAAGTCATGTTTACTAAATAGATATTATGCATATTCATGTATTATCCAGCTGCTGCATGTGTGTACTTTTCACTTGGGGGCGCGCGCGCGCTGTGGGTTTTTAGCTGTTGATTATAAAACGGTGTCCTATTTTTAAAAGCATCCTGGCTTAAAGTTTATGTTATTATAGAGTTTTAGCTTGTAACCTAATTCTAGCATCTAGTAAGCATATTTTTGTTAGTTTACTTAGCTACCTTTGGTGCTTAAAGCAGCTCTATTAAATCATGGAGGTTTCTACATCCATGATTAAATTGGGCAAAAAGGGAGTTTTTGTGCCGCCCGCAAGATAAAACACATGGAGTAAGTGCAATAAACAATCAAAATCGATAGTTTATTGAGGTCTTTGTTTTGTGTATAAAGCCCCCACCATTGATTAAATCACTGTTACAATGTTGCAAAATGGAGGCGGGAGATGGCCAATCGTGTACGCCATTAAAAGAAATAGCCTCAGAAAAGCGTCTTCCTGATGGAAAATGGTGTGTGATTTGCAACAAATCGCCCCACTCAACCTCATTTATGTCATTCCTGCCCGCGTTGTCTCACTCAGCTGAAATTTTGAGGAGAATCCACAACGTTTTAGATTTAGACATTTCCAAAGTCTTCCCAAATTCACACAAAATATGCCGACCCTGCCTGAGAGCAACACAAAAGTATGAAGACGGTGTGGCAGAGTGACGAAAACATCACGTCTGTGAAGAAATGCTTCAATAGCTGACCGCTGCTGAGGACGAAAATCGTCCAGACCCAATTTGTCGGCCGCAGTATTTAAGGCTGCAGGAATATGTTCATGCGAGGCCATATCAATGATGATACTTGTCATTTACAATGCTATATCACGATAAAATTATTAACAATCAGATGATAACCAAGACAAGCATTCTGGGCCAAGAGTTGATGCTATTATAATGGCAAAAAACACTAAACTGGTTCAATTCAATGGCGCATACCTTGCTGCCATGCCGCTGTTTTGTTTGTGTACACTCTCAGAGTCATACAACATCGCGTCACACACACGCACAGCAAGCATGACACAGTACAAAGGTCATAATGAGGGAAGCTCTTGATTGGACGTCGAAAATGAATCATGCATTTATTTTCATCCTGCGTTGTCAGCAATAGGTCTGATGAAATGTTTCAATATTCATGATCTGCATACCAGCATATCTGCTAGCCCCCCCATTTTCGTCCAATAGTGGACGAAAATGGGGGGGCTAGCGGAAATAAAAACAGGAAACACATTAAACCCGGAAGATACAGACGCGACAAGGCTGTCGGCCTGACGGCCTCCGCATGCGGATAGTAATACGAGTGCGGTCTACCTGCGCACAGTAGTAATACGGGCAGTGATGTGATACTCGCATTACGCACAGTGCTAGTGTCTTTTTGGAGTGAAAACTGCGACAGCCTTGAGCAAGGCTAGTTTACCCTTGGCATACATATTTTTTTTCCAAAGGGACAAGTTCTGTATATGTCTAGTTGGCACAATTTCGGTTTACATGCGAGGTCATATTTGCTGGCTCAAAATCGATTTTCAGCTTCGAAAAATATTGATTGCAATTTCAATCTATTTTAAGAGAAAAATCAAAGCTGATAGCTTATATATGTGCGAATACTATGACATGAAAAACCCTGTCCATTGACATTTAAAAAGAAATAAAAGATACAACACAGCCCTGTACCAAAACTGCATTTTGTCTTCGTCATGAAAATAAACACACTTAACTGTTTTGTGCAAATATTAGCATTTTTATGGTTTAATTCAGTGTGTCGTCGAAAACAGCAAATGTCTCTACTTTTCATTTGGACATTGGACATTGCTGTACAAACCTATATGAATGTCCAATGTCCAATTAAAGAAATAGAAAAGGAGACTTTCGCAATACAAACATGTGTGTGACTAATATCAAATATCAAACTAACTTTTACTGTCATTAAATAAAGATGATTAGATCTCATCTTCACTTCAATATATAAAACTGTTTCGGTACTCCAGCTCCAGCCTATCCTAAGCATCTGGTGAATATAAAATTACATAATTTGTTTTATTTTTTTATTTTTTACCGTCGCAGTAAGTGTTCATTGTCACTATAGTGTTTATTCTATGATTACATTTTTATTATGGTACAGGTAATCAAGAAATCATTCAAAGTTGGCAGAAATGTCACCATGTGGACCACGAGGTCAAAATGGTTCCCAAAATGGTGAGTCCGTTCAGTTCGACCCGTTGTATCCGTCAAACTATTACGGCTAACCCGTTGTATCCGACAATTTATGTCCGACCCGTTGTGTCCGACAACGTCCGACCCGTTGTATCCGACAATCCCTTAGTGACCTGTTGTATCCGACAAACATTTTGTCTGACCTGTTGTATCTGACAACCTTTATGTGTGACCAGGGGTGGATTTCACAAAGAGTTAGGACTGGTCTTATCTCAAGTTAGGAGGAGTTTTGTGAAATCGATCTTAGGATCGATCTTAGCTAGGATTGATCCTATGTCTAGGACTAATCCAACTCCCAGGGCTAGTCCTAATTGTTACTATCTTATGTGCAGGTCCGTAACCAGGAATTATTTGGGGGAGGGGGGCGAATAAAGTTACGATGCGGACTTTTTTCCTTTTTTTTGGGGGGGGGGGACGTTTTGGGGGTGGGGACTTTTTGGGGGTGGGGCGGATTTTTGTTTTGAGGGGGGGCCGGACTTTGTGATTTTGTGTTTTTTTTGTGGGGTTTCTTTTGGGGGGGCGGATTTTTTTTTGGTTTTTTGTTAAGACGTTTTTGTTGTTTTTTTGGGGGGGGAGGACTTTTTTTAATTTTTTTGGGGGCGCGTCCCTGGTTACGGGCCTGCCTATGTGAAATCCACTCCCGGAACAGTGTCCGACAAACCATGAAGTCTGACCCGCTGTGTCCGTGTTACAAGCCACTTGATGGACGTAATCATCTCCGGGCTTGCAATTACTGCTCTTTCGCAAATGTTATCACTACTGCCTGCGCATGTTAAAAATAGAAGACGAAATGAGAAAACACAACCATGGCAAATAGCACTAGCGTTCTGTCCCAACAAAGTATTGAAGCGCTCCACTCTCATGATAAACTCTTTAAATAGGCTTTAAATTCCCGTATAGAAACTTGACTAAGCGTAGCTCATCTTTCAAAATCAACAATCAACGTAAAAACATATATTATTGACTTCCGATTCGAGACGTCTGAGTATGGCTCATAAAGTAGGACTTGAAGGTCTGACTTGAAGCGTAATGTTCCGGAACGCAGTGTGGACATGATTTTCCCCGAGTTGTCTTTTTTCCCACGCAATTATCTTATTATTGAGATGAATTTCAGATTCATGCATTAAAGGGTGTGTACAACATTGGTAAGTTTGAAATTAAAATGTTCACAGATTTGTACATCACTTACGTGGTATAAAGATGGTCATGGTGGAAAACATCCCTTGAAATGGTTTTGCTTGAAATGCTATAGTTTTTAGGAAATGGGTAAAACAATTAAATTAGTCTTTATCACTGGTGATAAAATCCGATGTATGGAAACAGTGAGAATATATAATGGGGTTTTCACTGTTTTCTCATGACTCCGAAGACTAATTTAGCTGGATCTTTCACAGGTTTGTTATTTCATGTGTATGTTGGGTCACATCAAGTTTGGATACAGGTCTTTGGCAATTACCAATGTTGTACACACCCTTTAAAGAGAACGTATACGTTTAGGGATTATTCTTCCTGTGTGGACATAATTATTCGCTCCGGATTTTCGGCGATATCTCAAAAACGCGACCACCTTTTGAAATGAAATTTTTACAGGTTAGTTTTATTGTATATAATCATCTACATTTATATGGGATAAACAAACGAACGGTACCAAAAACCAAAGGTAGACTTTGCCTTTAACTGGATGAGGGCTTTATTATGGGTGAGTTTTGCGATGCAGGTACTTGGAAAATGCTGAATGGCTTTTGCCGCAATTAAGATGATGTTAATCGGTGTAAAAGTCTGCCACGATTATTTGCTGCTCATTGTGGATAATGGGGCTGGATGACGTGACTTTGGCTTTATGAACCTCATTAAATGTGTCACGATAAAACCCTGTCTGATGAATTTTCATTTGTCAGGTTTCCAGTATGACGAGAGCGTCGTGTCTTTTTGGTGCTGCACAGATTGGTTCTGACATGGTCAGGCCGTGCTAAGAGTGCGTTTTGGCTGCCGTAACCAATCACTGGCCAATGACCAAAACAGTTATTGGTTACAGTCGCGTATAAACGTACCCCTACTAAAGCAATGCAGGAGTTTGTAACTGATTCTGGTTTTGAAAGACTTTCGGGCCAGATTTAAGACAGTGGACCTATTAAGTATCACCACAGTTTGAAAATGACTTGTGCATTCTTGTCACGATGTTATTATTTTTCTGATAACGGGTGTATTGAATTTGATGACTATAGCAATGATAAGATTATACGTGTACATCCATAGGAAGTTACAGCAAACCGTTATTATCCCATTTACACAGAGAGGTCACATACACAATCACCGGCCGAAGTCAGTTAAATCACTCCATGCACGGCTATAATATATGAACAAATTAACAGAGCCGCCACGTTGCGACGATTGTTTTTTTGAATTCGAATGCTTATAATATGTTGTTGTTGGCATCTGTCAGTCTTGGCAGACTATGATGAAGCGCCTGTAGAGGATAATGTACACCGTCTTGTGTGGCTGTACAGACCAATTTTGGATTTACAAAATCGGTTGCAGCCCTGACATTGGAAGACTGGTGGAACTGTGGGTGGTTGAGTGTTTGTTGTTCGCAGCTGACTCTGACTGGACTTCCTCTTCTTCCTCCTTTCATCAGATGCTGTTTGGAGTGAGCTTTCGCCTTTAAGCAGATATTTGGACAGTTCCCGTTTCCAAACTGCTCTATTGGTGGCAAGGGCCTCCCAGCTGTCGGCGTCCATGCCGAGAGCTTTCATGTCTCGCTTGCAGACATCCTTGAAACGCAGCTGTGGACGACCTCTACTTCGTTTTCCCTTGGCAATTTCCCCGTACAGTAGGTGTTTTGGTATTCGACCATCCTCCATCCTGCTGACATGTCCTAGCCAGCGAAGACGTCGCTGACGTAGCAGAGTGTACATTGATGGGATACCTGCTGTGGAGAGGACCTCGTTGTTGGTAATCTTGTCTTGCCAGGTGATTCCAAGGATGCGACGCAAACATCTCATGTGGAATACTTGAAGCTGCCTTTCCTGTGAGGAGTAGGTTGTCCAAGACTCGCTGCCGTACAGTAGAGTGCTGATGACACAGGCCTTGTATACGTCTATCTTGGTGGTTGTAGTTAGATGCCTGTTATCCCACACTCTCTTGGTCAATCTGGAGAGGGTTGTGGAAGCCTTACCTATCCGTTTGCACAGTTCTACATTAAGTGAAAGGTTGTCAGTGGCTGTAGAGCCAAGGTAAGTAAATTGATGGACAACTTCTAGTGGATAGTCCTTGATTGTAATTGCTGGAGGATAAGGGGTGCCCTGTCCCATCACTTGTGTCTTTTTCAAGCTGATTGTTAGATTAAATTGTTCACATGCCGATGAAAAACGGTCCAACAGAGACTGTAATTCTGGTTCTGAGTGAGCTGAAATGGCTGCATCGTCTGCGAAGAGCATATCCCTGATAAGTACTTCCTTTGTCTTGGTCTTGGCCTTCAGTCGAGCAATGTTAAACAGCTTGCCATCAGATCTGGTATGGAGGTAGATTCCTTCAGTTGCTGAAGTGAAGGCGTGTTTGAGCAGCAGAGCAAAGAAGATACTGAATAATGTAGGAGCAAGAACACAGCCCTGTTTAACTCCACTCTTTACCCCAAATTTCTTGGACATTGAACCGTCAAACTGTACAGTACTCATCATGCCATCATGGAAGGACCTGACGATACTTAGGAGCTTTGGTGGACAGCCAATAAGAGGCAGCATCTTGAATAGTCCGTCTCTGCTCACAAGGTCGAAGGCTTTGGTGAGGTCGATAAAGACGATGTACAGTGGTTGCTGTTGCTCCCGACATTTCTCTTGAAGTTGTCTCAAAGAGAATATCATATCTATTGTAGACCTTTTGGCGCGAAACCCACATTGCGACTCAGGATATACCCTGCTTGCAAGTTCTTGTAGTCGGTGAAGCACTATTCGGGCAAATAACTTCCCAACTATGCTAAGCAGTGAGATTCCACGATAGTTATTACAGTCACTACGCTCTCCCTTGTTTTTGTAGAGTGTTATGATGTTGGCATCCTTCAGGTCTTGTGGTACGGCACCTACTTCCCAGCATTGACACAACAGCTTGTAAAGTGGAATTAGCAGGGTGGGCTTCCCGCATTTAATGACTTCGGCTGGTATGCAGTCTTTCCCCGGGGCTTTACCGGAAGGTAGTCTATCAATTGCCTTGCTCAATTCTTCCAGAGTGGGTATGTTGTCCAGTTCAGCCATCTGTGGTAGGCGTTCGATGGCATCCAGAGCAGCCTGATCGACTTTGTTTTCACGCGAGTAGAGATCACCGTAATGTTCGACCCATCTTTCCAGCTGCTGCGACTTATCTGTTATGACCGCACCTGAAGTAGACTTTAGCGGAACTGTCTTACACTGGGTTGGACCAATGGCCCTCTTTATTCCCTCGTACATACCCCCGATGTTGCCCATGTCTGACGCTTGCTGTATCTTGGCACTGAGATCTGCCCAGTACTGGTTCACGCAGGTTCTGACCATCTTCTGTACATGGCTTCTAGCGGTCTGCAGAGTCTGAAGAGAATATACTGACGGTGAGTCCTTATAAACTTGCAGAGCAGAGCGTTTGGCCTCGATGAGTGGACTGAGTACTTCAGCATGTTCAGCATACCAGTCGTTACTTTTAGATCCAGCTTTCTTTCCAAAGACTGATAGTGCACTAGAATATGTAGCAGTCTTCAGGTGTTGCCATTGTTGTTCTAAGTGAGAACAATGATTATGTTGAGTTAATGCAGATGCAAGTGCTGTGTTGAATTCTTCTACTTTGTCTGCGAAGACAGTGTTTGTTACATTGATACGTGATTTTGCTGTTTGTTTCGAGCGGTGGATTCTCTTTGGCTGCAATCTGATCTTGGAACAGATAAGTGAGTGGTCTGTGTCACAATCTGCACTATGGTATGTTCTGGTAAGAAGAACACCCTTGATGTGTGACCGCCTTGAAATTATGAGGTCCAGTTGATGCCAGTGCTTAGACCTTGGATGCCTCCAAGATACTCTGTGGTGTGGTTTAGTACTGAAGAAGGTGTTGGTGATACAAAGCCCGTGATATGAGCACAATTCCAGTAAACGCTGACCGTTGTCATTTGTTTTCCCCACTCCAAAATGGCCTAGACATGTTGGCCATGCATCTTGATCAGAGCCTACCCTGGCATTGAAGTCGCCGAGGATGAAAAGGGCTTCTTGTTTAGGGTGTTGACCAATGATGCTGTCGAGTTGGCTGTAGAAAGAGTCTTTTATGTCCCTGTCTGCCATGAGGGTTGGGGCATATACACTTAGGAGATGCACTGGACCATCCGTAGTGTTCAAGCGCATGGAAAGGAGGCGCTCAGAGCCATTTTCGCAAAGTTCTGTGGAGTTGAGAAGTGAGTTCCTTATAGCAAAGCCAACTCCATACTCCCTCTTGTCTTTTTTTTTTTTACCGTGCCAAAAAAAGGTGTAATCTTTCTCCTTGAGACATCCAGAGTCTGCCAGGCGCGTCTCCTGTAGGGCTACAATGTCAATTTGCAGGCGAAGGAGCTCATTATTGATGATGGCAGTTTTCCGAATATCGCTGATGGATTCGAGGTCATTTGAGATTCCGGTCGTCATTGTACGAACATTCCAGGACCCAAACTTGAGTACTGGTTTATTTTTATTTGCTTTGTTGGTTGGTGCAGTTGTTACTGTCCACTTGTCGGGTGTTACCCTAAGTCCCACGCACCCAGTGGAACAGGTGGCCAGTGGCGGGACAGCACCTAATTGGCTGAGGGCTGCTCAGCTTAAGGCGGGCGGTAGCTGTCCAGTGAAGTTAAATAACCTCTCCCACCGTCGAGAACGACCCCTGGCGCCTAGCTTTACGCCAAATCAGCTCAGGCTTATAACCGGTAACTGAAGTTCTCCGTGTTGGTTTCTACGCAGAGCGTAGCTGAAGTGTCCTCTCCAGGGCGCTAGCCTGGGCGTGTATAAGGAGAAACTGGGTTGCCCAATCATCAGAATCCCCCTCTCGGTCTTGCTGGTGCGATCCGAAGGAAAGGTAGGACCAATACATTCGGTGCCAGGTTGACTGCAGGAGTTGCCGGAGAAGTGTTCGATGAAGCACTCAACCACCTGTGGGGCTCCACTCCAGATTTTCTTTCAGGGTTTACTCCCTTAGCCTTTACTCTAACACAAGTAAGCCACAAGGCAGTGGTGCTACGTACCAATAGCTGGGGTTTGGACTCAGAGTTTCCTTCTCCTAGGCGGGCTGCCTCCCATGGCTGACGAGCCCCACCTGCCCGGTTTAAAGGAAATAGCCAAGAGTGGCCAAGTAAGAGGGGGTAATATAATATAATATAATATAATATAATATAATATAATGCTTATATTATAGGTGTGTTGAACACATGACATCTCAAGACTGTTATACTTTCTACCTGAAGAGTTTTTAAAGAAAGCACATTGTGTGAGATTTTAAGTAGCACAGTATTTAATACATCAAAGTCCTAGGTTGCATGTCACATACACAATACAAATTATATCCAACAAGTTAATACTTTAACAGTGAGTCCAGAAATAACTCAAGGGCTTAGATTGAGTTTTACTTCACCAACATTATTCAACACTTTGTAATTGAGTTTTACTTCATCAACATTATTCAACACTTTGTGATTGACATATTTTTTTAATAAAGCAATTTTCTTTGTGATTGGTTAGCTTTCAAATGGGCTCTTCTAAGTGAGTCAGTGACAGGCATTGGTACAACACTGAGCAAGTTCGGTGGGTGACTAAAGTCGAGTAGACTTAGCCATGGGCATTCTATCCTATGTGTATTGTTATAAGTTGCATCCCTCGGAATTCACCTTAGTTTACATAGAGTCTATTCAGTCTTAGAAGTTAAATATCGTACCTACCCACACTGTACTTGTTAGTCTATTTATGTGTTTGTTTGTCTGGGCAAACCAACCACAAGCTTTGGCTTTTCTGGCTATGCCCCCATTTCCAATTATTCTCTTACTGTTCTTTGATATTGTTATGATGATTCTTTGTTGGAATGGAAATAAATGTCTTGAAATAAATAAATAGATGAAAGTACATTGACTGCAACTTTTTTGACCAGTCGATCGACTAGACGCGTTCGCGTGAAAAACATACCACGCATGCGTGATTTAAACCGCAATATGACGAAAGGTCTCCACCCGAACTTACTCATTGATGTGACGTCAAACAGTCAAATACTTTTTTGATAAAAAACACATTCTTGTATATTTTAACATTGTGAAAAAAACAAAACTGTGTGCTTACTTGTATTTATATGATCATTTTTTAAACAGATTAACATTGTCACAAACGTTAAATTAAATTGGTTATTTGTTGTAAAATATAATTATTTATAAGGTTCTTATGATGGTATTTGTTTGTAAACAAATTATGACCGTTCTGGGGATCCTTACTTTTTACAATGAGGCACACTTCATACCCAGTTTCGGATATTTAACATTCCAGGGTGAATTTCCTTATTTGGTCAAATTATTCAAAGTTCATGCCCGCATGACTAAACAGCACATTATAGATTGGAATCGATTGTGATCAAATGAGATTTATTCATGGGTTATCGATAAATGAATATTCAGTATCTGGGATAGTATAAAATGTAGTGTAATGAGTTATGTGGTACTTAGTAGCGTGTCCGCCGGCTCGAAGACGTTGGGTATTGAGGCCCTGCCGAGACCCCACCCTTGGGGTATCGATGATAACCACGGATCTGAGCTCCGCTGTTGATGCCGGCCTGATCAGCCGTATATGGGTAAACCGATTCTAGTTGAATCGATGTTGGAGGACATCCGTCAATTGTGTGTTTGCCGAGACCGGGGACAGAGCTGCTAAGTCACATATTTAAAGCCAGACTTTTTTCTGTAAGTTGAAATAGTTTTTGCATATTATATTTTTTGTACCGAGCATGTTTGCTAACTTAAAGTCACCAAATGACATGATTGTGTTAGACTTAGTATGGAAGAGTAATTGATTGTATAGCTGTGCATTTATAAAACTGCAGAGAATTTGGGACGATATTTGAACAGTAAATTAAAGATGGGTCGTTGTAAAGCAAAAGTGGAAATAGTAAATTGCCAAGTTTACATTGCGAGAGTTTGTGATAACATGGTAAGACAGGATTATAAAATTGTAATTTAATTTTCAGGGCTTTTTGGGTTTTCGGGCTTGAGAGTTGGGACGACTCGACGCTGAGAGGTCAGGAGGCAGACGGCTGAGGACCCGACGTCATCAGCCGTTGGCTACATTGCCGCTACCGTGGTACCTAGCGCGTGGAGCAATCCCTAAAGCCGCCTACAACCGGGTTCAAGAGGTTCAGTTATGATGAAACTTTCATTGTATTAAAATTACTTTATGTTATGTTTATTATGATCAATCGTGTTAGTTGTAATTAAATACTTTTGTATAGTTTTGTAAATTATCTCATTGCGTCCCTGTTTCTTTTGTAGTTGCATTCATTCACCTAGGTCTGCCTAATAACTGTATCGGACTCACATGGTTCCAATCGTGGTGGACCTTGTGACAAACATCATGTTAAGAAGTGCAGCAAGACATTGTTCAAAGTCTGTGATCGTGTTTTTTTAGTGTAGCTGGTAGCCTGAAATAGCGACCTCTTGTGGATTAACCTCTTACATAAACCTGCGATCACGAGTTAGGGCGTGTGCGGTGATAGCCAATCAGCAATGGGTGTTTTGCGTGATGGCTGACGCAGAGAACTATCCGCGATCTCAGACTTGAAAATCAAATGGTGCAGCAATCTCTAAATCTCATTTTTCCACTTTTAAAACTGTTAGCACTGACTATAATGTCCACATGTGCCCTGTCCGTAATTCCATGGTAACCCTCCAGACTTTTGTCCACAGGATGGCAGCTATATACATCGGCTAAGTGTACGGCCTTATCAAATTGGCAGCTATTATTATACAGCTAGGGTTCTCGACGCGGCGATCCATGCCGTAGCCGTAAATGTAGCTGCCAGTTCGGACACGGCCTTTAAAGCCAACGTAAATTGGGACATGCACAATTAGTTTTCGAGAACATGTTACCCAGTAGGACCTCTGCCACATAGCGTTCTAAAAGTCTCACATTGCACACGATGTTATCATTGTTGCATAGTGTAGGTCGTTCTCCTGTCTGTCACTCATCCCGAACCCTCTAATTGGAGACTTTGGAACGCTAGGTGGCAGCAGACTTACCAGGTATATTTCCATTGGGGTGCACCACACTAAATAAGCCCGAATTAATGCGCCAAGCTACTTATCATAATTTGTAAACCCACAACTTATTTTTAATTATAACGTTTTGGGGGTCATGCAATTAATAGATTGTGTAAATATAAAAATCTATCACAACCTGGGGGTTCTGTGCTTCAACTTTTGAGGAGACTTGATAAATTTAGGCGTTAAAGTTGGCCCTATTTGACCGGGGAAGTGGAGAAGTGCTTCACGAAAACTGGCAGCAAGTTGGTTTTGGAAAAGAAAAAAAAATCGTGTTTTTTTCTTCTGGGGTAGTTAGCAAAAATTCCAAACGGCTGACCTGCCAAAAATTGAAAAGAATTCTGAAGTTTAGTTGTCCGGAAATATGTCTGATTGGTTTTCAAGAGGCTGAGAGACTTACACGATTTTTTGAGTATTTTTGAATAATTATCATTTAGCATTGGTTCCTATGGGAGATTATTTAGAGGGGTGCGCCCATTGTTTACGTAGTTCTGAGCATGCATGCTCACAATTCCCTAGAACAATGGATTTACCTGGTAAGTCTACTGCCACCTAGCGTCCCAAAAAGTATCCTATTGTTTCACTCTGTGTAAAACAGTGCAAATTTTATTATAAAACAGTAATTCATAATTTGGTCACACAATAAACTGTGCATGTTGCGTGAGCCCCCCCCCCCCCCCCCCCCACAACGCACGACCACTCCAAACACCCACCTCCATATATACTTGGGGAATAACTTATAATGTGAAGTGACTGATAGCCACATACAAAAGTAGAACACAAACATGACTTTGTTAAACTTGTGAATTGTGTCACCCTTTACATCAATGACTGTGTGCAATGTGTGCTATAATAACGTATTAAAACGCGATTATGATGTTGTCCCACTCCCAGTTGGAGTCCTACCTGACGAGGGACATGGGACTGTTTGAAACGTTGAGTAAACCACCGGTTCTTCTCAGAACCACACACTAACCTATAAGATTCAATCCAATTGTGGTATGGCAAATTTGTACATTCTTGCAAACCTTCAAAATATTCCATAAAATGATCTTAATTATTTTTGTATAAATAATCAAAAGTGAGTTCAAAATATTGGCACATGCAGAATACCCTCGATGTGATAAAACCGTATTAACTCAACACGTTTAAAAAGGAAGGGAAATGACCAATTATTTGTGATGTACTCATTTTCTCGTAGATAGAGCCCTCATGTGAGTGGGGAACAAATTACAAGTCTCTAACCTCACATTAAAATGGTGTAAATTGCCATTTTTAATACCCTTCCGGTGCAAAAATTTGTCAACATCCAATATCTGATGACATCATTCTGAGAAAAATGGACCTCAACATTTTTGTACGTGGATGTTTTGGTTCAGTCCAAGACTTTCAATAAAATTAATCAAAAAGCCTTGAATGTGACATTTTGACTGTCAAAAAATTCCTCCTTGGAATGTAAAGATCCGTTAGTTGAATGACGTCATGTGTCAAATTTCGCTCACAAAAAGTCAGTTATAAAGCAAAACATCCCTGTACAAAAATGTAGTGACCCATTTTTCTCAGAATGATGTCATCAGATGTTTTGGATGTTGCACTGGGCGGGTTTCGAGTGTGTGGTTAGAAACTTGTAATTTTGTCCCAGCTCACATGAGGACTCTATCTATTGGAAAATTAGTACATCATTGGTCACTTCCCTCCTTCTTTAAGATGTGTAAGTCTGCTCTCTGTAAACTTCCGTGTCTGTTGACCCGGATCCAGTTCCCGTAGGGCCTGGCCCAGTTCCGGGTCAGTATGACCCGAATGCTGTGTTAAACATGACATAGAAATTGGTCAAAAATAACGCAGAATCCGAGTTGAAATCCAATTTGTAAACAACTTTCAGTGACCCGGAAAGGTGTCAGGCCCTCTGGGATCCGGAATTCGGATCATTTTGTTTTACCCTGAGGCTTTAAGACCTCATCCCCTGAATATTAGTATAGACCTGATGAAAAAACTTCGTTTTTCTGTTTTTTTCTCCAACGTAGACCGCAGCAGAGTAAACGAATAAAGGCCTGCTTGAATAGTGGATTACAGCTGGCATAGCATAACGGATTGGTGGCGCTACTCAGGTGGACGATGTAGCCTACCAACTGAAACAGGAGCATTAAAAAAAAAGGTATGTGAATGAAAAGGTTTAAGGCACCCTTTGTATACAATTATTGTCATTATTTAAGTCAGTATGCAGACAACATTGATAATTGTAAAAAAAACAGAATCCGCTCTAAAGCGACTCATTATGAAATACCTAATCTAATACAATTTTGTGTTCCCCCCAAACACGGAATTTTGGCTGGGGTGTTTTACTGAAGATTCGTCACAAACGGTAACGTTTTGGGGGGTTTTCTTGATGATCTTATTATAGCAATATTGACAAAGATGTTCCATTGTTACAACTAATACAAATTATTGGAAACTTTATGTTAATTTCCCTATGCTGTGTTATTTTTATTTTTTTTATATTGTTATTCATCAAATTACTTTTGTCATAGCGTCTGGAATGTATCGACAATGAACCGAAAGAGAACCACAAGAAGCGTCTATATTAACATGTATTAACATCAATTTAATAAAATACCCGGATCAGAAGTGACCCGGATTGCAGGTATCGGCAGGGGGTCAACTGGTTGAAGATGGGATTTTGACCTGGATTATGCATGAATTTGATCGTTTTAACACGATTCTGAGTGGACTGACCCCAAAATAGGTCATCAGACCCCACGGAGCGCGGATCCGGGTCAGTTCTGACCTGGGACCTTTTTACTGGTGTAAACAATTTTACAGAACGAAAACAGAACACACACAAAACGCATTTTAAAGGCACTGAACACGTTTGGTAATTGTCAAAGACCAGTATTCTCACTTGGTGTATCCCAACATATGCATAAAATAACAAGCCTGTGAAAATTTGGACTCAATTATTGGTCATTGAAGTTGCAAGAAAATGATGAAAGAAAAAACACCCTTGTTGTACAGATTAGTGTGCTTTCAGATAGTAATAAATAAAAGGCTTCTGGCCAGAAGTCTTTTATTATTTTAGTGAGAAATTACCTCTTTCTCAAAAACTACGTTACTTCAGAGGGAGTCGTTTCTCACAATGTTTTATACTATCAACAGCTCTCCGTTGCTCATTACCAAGTAAGTGTTTATGCTAATATATATTTTGAGTAATTACCAAACGTGTACAGTGCCTTTAAATTATTTGTTTGTTTTAGCACATACGGCCTATTAATTTTATAATCCTAGGGACACTTTTACGCTACTGAAGATAGTCAATGATAAACCATTGAAGATTGTCAATGATAAGCACTGACTTAATTATAAGTTCTTGCCGGTGTCATAGTGAATGTTGTCCCCTGATGTGTGTGCTCTCACTTTCGGTACCTTCTGGAGACCAACAAGGACAAAACAAAAAAGGGAAAACAAAAGGACTCCACATGGAATTTCTAAAGACCGGGGTGCTCCACAAGGAAATTTGTGTACAAAGTCTATGGGAAACTGTTAAGTGCAGGGACAAAGGAAAGAACAAAAGAGTGCTCCACAAGGATGCATTTTTCTGTCTGGGTGTGTGAGTAGGTAACCACATTCAAACCGGGGACCTATAACAAAAGAGGACAATAGGTCCACGGTTGCTATCACAAAGGAAAGCATTGAGGTCCACGGTTGCTATCACAAAGAGTTGAACAAAGGAGGGTCCACGATTGCAGGCTGTTACACACTTGTGTGTGTGTGTGTGTGTGAGGACCCCCCCCCCCCCCCCCCCCCCCCCCCCCGCTTGCCACACCGGGTCGACTCGCACGGGCGGTCGACAATGTATAAACTTCAATCATGCAATATCAATGTTCAGTACGAAAATACCAGATCGTTATATCAGCCAATCCATGTATATGTTGTTTGTCCAAACTCAGTGATTCTGAAATTTTCCGAGCCAGAATAGATCAGAATTTTGGGACAAAAAAAGTTTGTTCAACTAGGCCTACTAGTTCTTGATTCGTTTACAAGTGGTAGACAAAACAAGTACGTGCACAACGACAATTCTTACCCAACTTATTGTGTGAATGTAGGGTAGATCAGGCCAGATGGTAATAAGAAGCGAGTAAATTGAGTACGGAGTCCCCGAAATGACCATCACCACGATGATGTACGCTAGAGTGCGAGTTGCTCGTCTGCTGCTGTTGAGACTTCTAAGGTGGTGGGTGCTTCGTAGAAGCCCTTGCTTCTTCTGAGACGCACCAATGGATCTTATCACAATTTCGATGTTGTTGGGGTGTTCGTGGTTTTCTTTGCCCGTTGCTACCGATGGTTCATCAGTGTGGTGAGCGCCCTCTTTGCAGCTCTTGTTCAGGTTGAAATGTGACGAGCAGTGGTTGAGTTGTGGAGCGGAGCCGCTGTTGAGTTGCTGATCGGGGCTGTTGAGTTGTTGATCGGAGCTGTTGGGTTGCTGATCGGGGCTGTTGGGTTGCTGAGCGGGACCGTTGGGTTGCTGATCGGAGCCGTTGGGTTGTTGGGTGGAGCTGTTGGGTTGTTGAGCAGGGCCGTTGTTTGGTTGTTGAGTGGAGCTATTTTTGAGTTGTTGATGAGCGGAGTCGTTGTTGAGTTGTTGAGCGGAGTCGTTGTTGAGTTGTTGAGCGGAGCCGCTGTTGAGTTGTTGAGCGGGGCCGTTGGGTTGCTGATCGGGGCCGTTGGGTTGTTGAGCTGAGCTGTTGGGTTGTTGAGCGGGGACAATGTTTGGTTGTTGATCGGGGACGTTGTTTGGTTGTTGAGCGAAGTCGTTGTTGTGTTGTTGAGCGGAGCTGTTGGGTTGTTGAGCAGGGACGTTGTTTGGTTGTTGAGCGGAGTCGTTGTTTGGTTGTTGAGCGGAGTCGTTGTTGAGTTGTTGAGCGGAGTCGTTGGGTTGTTGGGCGGAGCTGTTGGGTTGTTGAGCAGGGACGTTGTTTGGTTGTTGAGCGGAGTCGTTGTTGAGTTGTTGAGTGGACGATTTTTCAAGAACCTCTGTTTCGGTGCCGCATTTGGCCGGATTCTCTGTTTTTGCTGTAGGTGTAAACTTATTGTCCAGTCGTTTACGGATAACTCTGAAGTAAATAAAGGAATAAAGACAAGATGTGCCTACGATCGGAATCCAGGATATTACGATGGATGAGCCCAACAGTACCGCTTTGCTACTTGCGTATGGTATGTAGCACCGAAAGGGAGGGATTGGTCGGAAAACGCCCATCGGAGGCAGGATCAGTATGACGACGGACCACAAGAGGAATGGGATAAGGATACCTGGGAGGAGCATCTTGGCAGCGTGTCTTCGATTTTTCTCCCGGAGATGTTTAAGGGGCATACACAATGCTCGGTACCGATCCACACAGATGATGAAGGTCAACAGAAGCGTCATGTGTACAAAAACCGTGTTCAAGTAGACAGACACCATGCATACTGTGTTGCCGAATGGCCAGTAACCAATTAGCCATGTTACATTTAAAACAATCGGTGTGATGCCACTGGCAAGATCAGCAACTGCTAAAGTTACAATATAATAGTTAGTGTATGTCTGCAGTTTTTTGAACTTAATGAACGAGAGCACTACCAGCGAGTTACCAATGATTGTAACTAACAGCACAACCAGGCAGATTGTGGTTTTCAGCGCGAAAAACCAAACCGGGGATGGGGGAAACTCGGGAATCCCAGGATAAACCACTTCGGAATTTTCGAGCTGCTTTGAAAACGTCTGGACAGGTAAAGTAGAAGTAGTCTCGTTTGACAATTCGTATGAATCGAAAGAAGCAATACTTATATTTTCAGTTAGCTCATTCTGCTGTAAACTCATTCTGGCCGTGTTATTACAACTTTGATTCCAATACTGCCGTTTCAATGGTGAACGACTAAACAGGAAACCGAAGCACCAAATTCGCCTGTAACTAAATAACTTGAACCGTTCGTTTCAACTCTTTGTGAGAAAACTGCGATAGTCGGCAATGTTTTCATGAGTGAAGTTTCTTGCAATGAGAATCATCACCCGAACGTTGGAATCTCATAACACAACAGGCGACGATCATTTTTATACCTCAATCCTCACTGAAAGACGAAATGATTGGTTCAAGCTAGCTCGGTGACGGCGGACTTTGAAACAGTCAAACTGAGCATGTCTGAGCAGCTGTTAGGGACAGCCCGTCGATGTTCAGAAAAAGCCCTTAAGACATTACGTTGGTGAGTCTTGACGTCACACTCACATGCATCCGTTGCGCTCCGGCTCACGTTAGTGTGCATTGTTTCACCCACTATAACCCCTTTTGTAATTTTAAATGCGGTTCTTATGACAGGAGCTTTTAAATCAGACAAGGCCCGAGTCCCTGCAAAACATACGCAAAAGGCAGGTCCAATTATAACTTTTTCTGACGCAACTTCCTTAAAACATAGCGCACTGCATTTTCTATGTCTTATATCGCTGGAGCCAATCAGCGTGAAGTAGGCGTGGCTTAAAATTGCGTCACACTATACGTCCTGTGCAGTAATTGGTCTAAAACGAAATCAAATGAACTACAATGGGCATACACAGAAGAGGCATATAGGGTAAAATCTGAATTATTATTATAGTTACTTGTGCTGAAGTTATATCGAACAAAATAGTATATAGTTTTAGCACAAATTACGTCATATCAATGTAGAGACAAGGGAAGGAGACCGGCCCTTAAAAAGGACGAGGATTCAACAATATATAATAAAAGTAACACATTCTATAGATGACGTGTAAAATATAAACTAATCTCCTGTACTGATTTAATACTTCAATTCAACAGTACATTGACTACAGCATACATTACAAAATAGCACATCACTTATGTAAAGACTAAACTTAAAGGTCAAAAGGTCAGCACAACACGAGGTTGTCTACACACACACACACGCACACACAATTCACACATACCGATTGAAATAGCCTTAAAAAAGACAATATTTCTCTAATCAAAATATAATTTAAGATAAAAGTGATACTCACAGGGAGTTCTAGGACATTATCCCTCCCCAATGTATTATTTGGAGCATGGCCAGAGCCATGCTCCCCACAAAATGGAGAGAAATACAGACCAAATATATATGTGCTCTCTCTTGCTAACAAGCTAAATTGGAAAAGAGAATGAGTCTACAGGTCGCGACCCCAAAGTACAGTAAATATGTAAATCACAAAAGTTGGAGTACTGATGTGAACACTGAGGGCGCACTTGGGTTCCCTACATCAATATCAAAGGTGAGATGTTGTGGCTGTAATATGACATTATTCCAAACAAAAGTTATTTTGAATTCATGCGTATCCATTTAGTTGGTAGGGCCTACCCCCAGTCTAAAAACAAAACAAAAAACATTAGCGTTGGTCACTATGACAAACATTATTGTTTAAATGCACTAATTGTTGCTTCACCAGTTATGTGAAGGTGAAAAGAGTTACAGACACACCATTATATTTAATTGTCATATTATGACATTTAAACCACATGCTTTATCGCCCACACAGCTTAATGTCAATCAGACTATCCGAGTCATACACTATGTCCAGGATCATGGGGCCACGAGCATTGTTTTTTGTCATAAAGAGTCGTGAATGTGTTGTAACTCTCTCGAATTTTATTTTATAAACAACAACCTTTCTTCAATTTGAAGGCTATATTATACGGAAGCCGGATAGCGCCAGGCCGGGGATAAGACCAAGAGGACTAATATTTTTTTAAAGCGTGTGAATATTTTTTACCCTTTATGTGGCGGCCGTCACATGTTATCTGGCCACCACATAGTTATCTAGCTGACGTCACACAATTATATGGCCGCCACATAATTATCTGGCCACCAATAGTTATCTAGCTGACGTCACACGATTATCTGGCCGCGCCACATAGCTATTTGGTCGCCACATCATTATCTTGCCATCGCTTAATCCAGTCGCCGCCAAAAAGGGTCTCCGTCATCTACTTGTCAACAAAATAATTCACCTCTTTGGGCCTTGGTATTTATTGGTTACCTGCGAAAAAGCACCCCAACGCGATTAAATTTCGAGGTTTAGTGACGTTTATATCACATGGTTGAAAAAATGGTTTGCGTCACTTGTGCGCATGTCTTTTTTCTTGTTAACTTTTTGGATTGGGGGGTCACCACTCCGGACCCCGTCTGCGCATGTCTTTACCCTTGTGAACTTTTTTGACGGACGATCGATCGCGTGATGATCGATCATATCCTCGATCCTGTTGATGACTGTGGTCCGGTCGCAGTTTAAATTTGTTTGATGTCATCAGATGATAAAAAGATATTGTCTTCCGGTGTTCGTCTTAATGAAAGTCACACACTAATCAAGAGATAGAACGTGTCCATTTCAAAGTGAAGTTAACGGTAAGTGCTGAAATCTACGTAGTTGCGATACTCGTAACCCGTCCATCCTCCCCCGACGGTCGGGAGGATGGAGGATACGAATAAACGATTATCGCAACTACCCCGTACGTAGTACAAGTATCGTAGGACGCCCTGTATTCAGGGGGTCCCTGAAATCGAGGCAAACCTTTGACCTCTCTGCGCGCGATGTAAACAGTCCCTAGATACAATTTTTGTGGTTTGACTTGCCAAGCAAAGAGTCTCCTCTCATTTGACCAAAACTTAGAAACATGTAAGGCTCCACTGGTTAGTTGCACTTGTAAATGCAAAAAGTTGTGGTATTTTAGGCATTTCTGCAAGGTACAAAAATATGTCATACTGTCGGGGGCCATAACAAAAAAAATTCCCACCGAAAAAGTTTCATCAAACACTATTTCAATTCACAATTCACGATGATCAAATCATGTGACTGAACATTCTGCTGAGCATTCTGGGGAAAAAAATACAGAGGCTTAAAGAAGCCATGTGCCTTATATCATTTTCTAATAGTCTGGATAATTTTTTTTTGTAACACTCTATCATTTTTGTTATTAATATTAAAATTTAAACATCAGCTTTGTGATTCGATTATCACTGTTTATTTATATGCTTTATTATAAATGTTAAGAAACATAAAAAGACACAAAACTAAATAAAAATAAGATTTCAAAGCCAAGAATTATTTACATTTTTTTATTTTTTTTTTATTTTTTTAGTTTTAAAAAAATACCATGGTTATTTTTTAAACTAAATAAAAAATATGTTGAATAAAATGAAGAAAACTGCTGGCTATAGAGTCATACACTAAGTCTCACAGAACACTAATAGTCACTGCAGATGTTTCTTCCACGTATGGCTTCACCCGGACACCATACTTTCTTGTTTGCATCGAAAACAGGTCAAACTCAAAACAAATGGGACGCTATTGAAGTCATCGAAGATCGGTGCGTGGTGTGAAAGTTTCAATGTCCATCACGTTTTAATATATGTTTGCATATTTCTTATAAACAAAGGAAGGTAATTAGGGCATCAGTTGATTATGGAATATTTTTATTTGTTTTCAATTCAAAGAAAAAGGCATACTACATCGAAAACCGGACAGGGGAGGATATAGTCTCGTCTGGAGAAAATTTGTGTAACCCTCATTATCATTATTATTGTTTTAAAATTTAAACATCGGCTTGGTGATTCAATTATCACTGTTTATTTATGTGCTTTATTATATATGTTAAGAAACATAAAAAGACACAAAACTAAAAAAATATCAGATTTGAAAGCCAAGAATTATTTACATTTTTTTTAAGTTTTTGCAAATTACCATCATAATTTTTTTAATTAAATAAAAAATATTTTGAATAAAATGAAGACAACTGCTGGCTATAGAGTCATACACAAAGTCTCACAGAACACTTGAAGTCACTGCAGATGTTTCTTCTGCGTATGGCTTCACCGGGACACCATACTTTCTTGTTTGCCTCGAAAACAGGTAAAACTCAAAACAAATGGGACGCTATTGAAGTCATCGAAGATCGGTGCGTGGTGTGAAAGTTTCAATGTCTATCAAGTTTTAATATATTTTTTACATACTTCTTATAAACAAAGGAAGGTAATTAGGGCATCAGTTGATATATGGCATAATTATTTTTTTTTCAATTCAAAGAAAAAGGCATATAGGCCTAGTACATCGAAAACCGGACAGGGGAGGATACAAAGTACAATCCACCATGGCTGTTACGTCAGTGTCACTCAGCAATCCGTAACTGTATGAATAATGCTGAGTGAGTCCTTCGCAACAACAAAACTTCGTAATGTGTAAATAAATTCTGCAGTGTTTTGATGCTTTCTGTCATAATTATGCTTCGCTCCTGGAAGTGGAAGGGCAAGGAAAGGGCTGGCTGTTTCTCACAACAAAGTACACTCCAATGTGCAATGAGGGGTAACTTGCACGACCGTACCTAACCTACGCTACACTCTACTCTACTCTTAGTCTTTGTCTAATTCTAAGCACTGGAAAAATTAAAAAGGCCATCACCTTGATTGAACATACAAGTAAACTAAAGCCAACATTGCAGGGCTGGGGGTAGCCCCATATAGTGCCAATATTCTGGACTCGAGGAAGTCCAGAGTATTGACACTATTTATGGGGCTAGGCTGGGGGGGGGGGGGGGCAAGGGCATTTTGTGTAGACAAAATGTCTCCATGATGGTTAATTGTCACTATAATCATAACCTATTGTTTCAGTGGGCCTTTAAAATACAACGTGTGTAAGAGTAATTAGTGACGGTGTTTACATGGTCAGATGGTAGTATTTACTGTTGATTAATGATAAGTGCAAGTGTGACTATAATTATTAGCATACTACTAATCTAGACTGACTTTCTAGTACAGTAGTACTAGTAGTACTAACACTCCTGTACAAAGCGTAGTATCATCTGGCTTCAATTGACCTCGCAGCAACTTCTACATCAACCCCGAGGGATCAAGAAAAACTAGACAAACTTCTGCAATTTCATTTAGATATCCTCAACCAAACAAGAACTATTAGAAATACTCATTTTTGCCAAGAACAATAGCCCAACAGAATAGCCTGCCATCTGACATCAGGGAGTCACCAACTATAGTCTTAGAAACTTTAAAGACTAGAACCCACAATAGCAATCTTCTTCAAATCACACGGGGGGGGGGGGGGGGGGGGGGGGCTCTTTCAGATTACTAAGCTGCTTTGCACCATTACTGCGCCCTGTGCGAGATATCCAGTCTATTTGAGTTTGCACAGTAGCTAACAAATTATGCAGATGCAGATGCAGATGATGTCATTTTTAGTCACACTGCAGTGTTTTTCATATGTTGTTGGCGACATTAATTTTCGACACAAGACAAAGATTAAATTATTCTGAAAATTGGCCAAGCTTTTGTTTGCATTACTAAAGTTCACCAAAATGATGATATTTTTGTAATTTGTTCATTATCGTTCTGAAACAGCAACAGGTCTTAATAGAAAAAACATTGCATGCATTTTGTAAAACAAATTGAAAAAGTTCTGTGGAAGGCTATTCTGAGCAATAAAAATGACCCGCAAAATATTGTTTTCCTTTGGTGAACAAGCCTGCTTGGGTTTGCTAGGACATAAGTTAACAATCTCAAGTGTTTAACCACAAAAAAATTTCCCCTTTATATTTTTGAAAGAACAACACTGCATAAGTTATTCCATGTGATTTCTATTTACTCAGATTTCAGCTGTATCATGGTGCAACAAAGTAAAGTCACGTCTTTCCTCATTGTCCTTAGCATCCTACACCCTGTATGTAAGTATTACATCTTTGAAGGCAAAGTATACATTTGGTTTATGGAACCATTTGATTGTTTTATGGAAATACATACAATCAATCTAACCTGTGAAAATGTCACTACAAAAGGTGGTCACGTTTTTTGAGAAATTGCTGAAAAACCAGAGTGAATATGTCTACACACACAGGAAGAATATTCCCTATACACATTTCTCAAATTCAAATTTTGGGGCATAAAACCTTATATATTTTTCCATAACGAAATTACTTCAAAGTGAAATGATTCTCAAAATGCTTTACTATCAAAAGCTGCTGTACATAAGTTCTTATTGCCATTAATTTTCAAAGTCATTTCAAAACGTATACAGACCCTTTAACATCCAAGATTCTTTCTTTTACCAGCAAGTTTTGTTACTTTCGATCCTTTTCAGTGTAACATTACCAGGGCTCAAAATTTACATTGGACCATATTCCTCAGGCAAGTGATTGCAGCGGTCCTGTTTCCACCCCCACCTTTCTAGATGGGTAGACCAAATTCATTCCCATTAACAGGTTCTCAACAAACACACCATACAAATGTAACGAAATATTGATTGCGTGCTGCGGAGTTGTGGGGCGCTGTTGCATGGGCACCGTGCACCAGCAGGCGTGGCTGGTACCCTGCGTGGGTATATAAGCGCGTCGCACGTGTGCTGCAGGGTCTCTCCTTCCCGAACTTCTCTCGAGCTGTGCTTGTGCTGGCTGTGTTACGGGCACGTTCCGAGCGTTGGCTGTTGCTGGTTGTGCTTTGGGGAAGCTGCAGGCTGGATGCTGCGAGATAGGTAGCTGCACCTCATGTATAATCAGTTCCGATGTCCATTTGATTAATTACTGGATTAATTCAATGATTCTTGATTGAGATAAATCCCCGCTGATATTAGTTACAATTACAAGCGGATCAACAGATAGCCAATCGACCTGTACAACCACCTAATTAGGAACCTCCAATCAACGCCTATGAACACCTAATAAGGGAACAGTTAATTATATAATAAACCAGTCCAGACAATGTAGATGATCGGTGTAAGGTGCATAATTGCATAATCATTTAAGTGTCAGCCCCTGTATGGTGTGTGGTGTGTGCGTGGTGATCGACTTAGGCGCCTGGAGGTAGACTTCCCCCAAAACGAGTCCGCCCCTCAGGTCTCTGCGGTTACCGCTCGTCGCTGAGGCCGAAGTCCCGTGTTATCCGGTAACCCCGCCGGGAGAATCCGTTAGACAGTGGACAAGTTGAAGTAAAAAACAATTTATTATGTTTTGTCAGGGATTTTTTCCATATGTTTATTGGGTTTTTCTTTTATCGCCGCAATCGAAATAAGCAACAGGGATTTGAAATGCTATTTCCCCAAGTTTGACGGAGGTTTTTTCAGGTGGAGGTATTTCTCTGGAAGATTGATACTGGTGTAAACCTGATCAGAAGAAAGCTTTCAGGTTGTTGTTGATAGTTTCCAATCCTGTACTTTGTCTCTTAGAAACCTTTTTGTTTGTTTTTTTCTTTCTGTATACATGCAGTAATTGATGCACAGGTAGCCCAAGTTGAGCCTAAAAAGGAGGACCATAGGTGGCATGAACAGTTTGATCCCAAAGGTAACAACTGAATTATTTGAATCCAGGATTCAATACAGCTAAGCGTTTCTACATGACAGCTTCGCTCTACAAACACCATGCTCCTTAACATCCCCGTTCTATAACACACTTGGGAAAACCGTTCTTTTTCACATGCTGGACCATCTCTTTGGAATGCTCTTCCACTGAACCTCGGACTAGTAGACACTCTCTCCAGCCTCAAAACTAACTTGAAAACTCACTTGTTCAGTCTTAGCTTTAAGTACCGTCATTAGCAGAGTTCTTTTTCTATGCGCCAGGAGTGTCTTTCTGACAGATATGACGCACAACAAATGTCCATTATTATTATTATTATTATTATTATTAATAATAAGCCATTTGTGTGTTACTTGTGAAGAGTGTCTGCTACAAGGACTTGTTTGATCACAAGTTCCCATTTAAATGTTATTTCCTCAGACTATCGAGACAGTTGCAAACATTGACAAAAGTATGCATTCATGTATAATTTTGTTCACATGTTTTTTTTAAATTACATACAGAGCATAACACTGACGTTCTAGATGACCAAGGGTAAGTTAGAGCTGTTCAAATATTAATAATAATTGTACATTCAATTAATCTAATTCAAAAACTCAGAAACTTAATTGTTATTATAACTAATTTCAATTGAATTCAACAAACCTATAAATGTAACTTAACTATGGAAATTTCAATAATTGCAATTATGTATTGTTTTGGTTTATGGAAGTCCATGAGTTCAGAAGCCGAACACTCTCCACTAATTATAACAATCAGAAATAATACAGTGCCTAAAACAGCAGCTGACGGGCATTATTTGGGGTGGGAATTATGTTGTTATATTTTTTTTCCATAGATGTTTGTCTAGTCGAAGGATGTGAAGATATAAAAAGTCATTTTATGTTTTGTTGAACATGTGTTTATCAATTCAGAAAAATTTTGATCATGACTAAAATATTCAAGTACATGACGGGAGAACAACAGATCTCAAACTGCAATAAGAAAAAAGCTTTCTGTTTGATTCAAACATTTCTATATTGCAAGTACACTTTCATATGATACACTCACTGTCAAAATCAAGATGGGTTTTGATAGAAATCATATCAGCTAAATATAAATGCTCAAAATTTAAGTTTCAAATTGGAACAAAACTAGCCAGCCATTTTCCTCTCTATCTAATCAATTAAATGATAAATTAAATTTTTCTATTGTTGATTACAAAAACTTATCAAAGATGCAATGAATTTTACTCGTTTTTTTATGGAACAGATTTCCTTGGGGATAAAACCTAAAACTTACGGGTGTTTTCCTCTTAGTGCATTGAAACAAATAAATTGTTTTATAGTGAATTTCGAGTTTTAGTTTACCATAAAGCCTTGTGATTGGTCAAGATGTTCCTGGCTTGTCATATGAGGGGGAAGGAAGGAGGAACGGTTGTCTTCTAAAAGGATTAGCATTTACCAATAATACAAAATCAACACGATGATGTCTCAAATACAAAAGATAAATCTCCTGCAACTAATTTATTTATTTTCAAAATAGTGAGTAGGTACAAAGCATTATAAAAGCACAGCACAGTCAAATTCAATAGAATGTCTGGCTACTGTACTATACATACAGAATTACAACAAAACGATTGGTCTATTCCTAGAAAATACCTTATTTCACTGATGGCATAAACTAAATTGATACTCACTGGGGACTAAACAAAAATATCCCTCCACAGTGACTAACATTAGACCCTTCAAATTAAGGAGAAATTATGATTATGAGTCCTTTCTCCCTGCCAAAAGCCAAACAGGAAAGAGAAAGGTCCATAAAGGTCGCAGACTGTAAGAAGCATGAACACTGAGGGCGCACTTGTTATATCCCTGCATTTGATTGATTGGAGCAATTATAAGTTACATCCGTGTGTATAACAGCTTATTAGATTAAAACAATATCTAATTGAAATGGAATCGACCACAGTCTTCATGTTTGTTTGTAAATGACCATTTGCACAGCATGACACGAGCAGAATGAAGCTTCAAGGCCAGCTGAAATCTACTTTCGGCAAATATTGTGCCATTGTGAAAGTCATTGGTTATTGGGGATGAAGTGATTTAAGGTTGCACACACAGGATGTTTTCACTGTGTAATATTTGACAGCAAGGATTGTTTTTTTCTTACCCGTGTGTACAAAATGCATGTTTGCAGTTGTATGATTGTAACCAGTCTGTTATGTCTGTTAAAAAAAATGTAGGCTTAGCTCAGCTTTACAATCTACAACAACATTGCCAACTTGGAGTTGTCATTTAATTAATTAAACTTGTTAAACAGGTTTTTAAGAAATCTGACAGTTTTTAGTTCTTTTATTTGACAATTCAAAGCATGGGGAATCATTTGGCTAGTTTTGTTTTCTCTTTCTACACTCTGTAATTTTTAACTATTTTTGAAGGCTTTATCCTCCTGCGAACTTGAATCAAAGCTGCTGGTTGGTCAATATTAGATAGATTCCATTCAGGCATGCTACTATTGCACCCTGTGTATACATACTTACTTAATGCAACACTGTCGATGTTTATCAGCAATTCAGTTCCAAAGACAAACTTTATTGGTCTAAAACTTATGTTGTTTAAGTTGTTTTATAATGTTGCCATTTGTGCAAACCTTCAGAAACAATCAAAACACCAAATGAGGTTGAAACCATAAATAAGAAAGTTGAAAAAACAAATGCTGTTTTGAGGTTAAAACTTAAACAAATTTATTTAGAACAGTTCCGTTTTCTGTCATTCTTTTCTTTGTCTTCAAGTTTTGTGGAGGATGAATTTGTTATCCCACATACACTTGTAAAAGTAAATAATAGAGCATCTGTGTTCAAAATGGGACAGAAAAACACAATACCTGTATTCCACTCACGCTGGTGGACTAATAATTCTTTTTCAATTATACACATCCAGATTGCACAATGTGGCAGACGACTTTCAGACTATTTTGGATGACGTCTTTGGCGCAGATGAATCCGGGATGCCAGACTTCAACATGTCTGCTGTAATGCTGTCGGCAAAGAGGCAGAAGCATGATATGGAAATGAGAGGTCCATATCCTCAAGCAACTTCCTTCGCAAGAGAACCTCTTATCCCGAATGCAATTCTCAAACGACTCAGCGTAAGTTTAACTCAAACTTATGAAAGTGTTTGTTTTGATTTTCCAATGGAGAAATGATGGTGTTAGAAAAGCCTGCCAAATTTTTTCCAAATGTTGCTTTCAATATAAATTGCATGGTCAAACTTTGGCAAAGAGTTACCATTTTTCAACACTTTGCTTTGATTGGCGGAGAATTAAAAAAAAACTTGTGTAATGTTTAATCTTAAAATGTTTAGATAAATGATCTCATAGCTGTTAACGAATTTCAAAGTTTGAGCATTTCCCCCAAAATATGTACATCTTTTGCATTGGTACATTTTACACATTTCCTAAATGTCGCCCTCTGTTGACTTGAATATTGTACAAACTTTCAGCCAATCAGGAGAGAAAGATTACATAACAAGTTTCCCCTTGATAAAGGTGTGTTATTCTATTGTGAATGAACATTTAAGTTGTGATTTTATTGAAATCAAGTACATTGTGATTTTGATGATTTTGTTTTTTGCCAATCCAACAGCCCAATAAATTCCATTTGGCAATATCAAGTGTGTGTGTGAAGGGCAGCTCCACCAACTCCACAAACTTCATACCAGTAAATTTAAAACCTCCACCCGTCCCCCAAGTAAAATAAAACTTAAATTTAACTTTGGGCCAGAGTTGGCCCGATGCTGACCAATCTTAATACAGAGCAGATAAAGGTTCCATGATTTGTGGAGACTCTACTTGCTTTATATTTCAGTTCATTTCAAATTCTTTTTTCCTTTTTTTTCTCCTTTTTTATTATAAAAACTTCCAGGTGTGCTTTTAGATTAATAACAAATTGATGAAACAACTGTACAGTGCACACTATTGAAAGAAGACAGACAGCCTTAAGGAATTCAAACAGAGCAGACTTAAGGTCTGGGAAAAAGCAAAAAATATCCCTGTTCAGCTTCACAATTTGGTTGAACAAAACCACTTCCATGTAATCTGCAGGTCACTGCACATTTCAATTCAATGCAGTGTATTCAGTTGGTGGAACTGCTCACACAATGAAGCACATTAAATTCTTTTCAAAAGTAACACTGCACTTTTCACATAAGAAGTAATTTGTCCATGATCAAATAACCTCCCGGAGGGAGTGTACTCAGTCATACCCTCTACTAGACTGCTGTGAAATCTTATTGAAGTGAGCAACATTCTAAATGATGGACCTTGGGAATAAGACACATCAGTCTTTCTAAAGTTTGATTGCCATCAATTTTGAAAAAATGTCATGGACCTTTTAGACCTTGTTTATATATAATCCTTATTCCCAGTTGTGTATCACTAATGACAAACAATAGTAATATGATAATGACTTCTACACAGCCAGATATTATTTGGAATATGACTGCAGTTGAAGTATTCCAGCTCCTACAAGTAACTGAAGTCACATATGAGTCTCTGACACACCTACTGAGTAACCTTAGGACTAAGGAGTTTGACTTGGTCTTTGACATCGCAAGAAGTAGTGATGAACAAATGCAGGTTAGCTATTGTGGCATTTTCTGCGACTTAATTGCTTGTTTTTTATGCGCCACCGGTGAAGCCGAAGGGGTATATAGAGTTTTTGCCTTGTTACATTGTGTATAAGTGACAGCAATTGACCCCTTGTGTACCACTCAACGCTTCTGGTATGCTGAGGTCATGCGCATGTTTTAACACACCAAAAACAGCTATCGTCCAATAATCTGCCTCCTAATTTTGCCTCATTGAGGGCGCTGCTTGAGAGTGTGATGTCATACGCAAGGGGTCTATTTAAAAGAAATTCTCTGTTCCTGCCTTGAATAAATGTTGTGGAGGTTTAAGATTTAAGGTTTTTTCCAAATAAAAAAATATAAATCCTTTTAACGAATTATGAGCTTTATTTTTATAAAAAGAAAATAACAAAAAACAACAGCAGGCAAAATGATATTTATGAAGATCAGATGTTTGCCCACAACCGTTTGGTCATAACCTTTCCATGTAAAGATAACACTTTATTGTAGGTAGAGCCCCTAAAGGGACAGGCAAAAAAGCAATAACAGTGGTAAAACAAAAACAGTACACTGCCTCCATACTTGATTACACATAGCATATTTTGTTACCTCAAAACAAATTTTGTTTGCAAGAAATCATTTTGAGGCATGCTAGTATTTGCTGTGTGCAATTTTTTATAATTACATTCCCTAAGGATCCAAACAGGTTAAATGCATAACTAACTACTACACTGTAACACCTAGGGCAGCTTTAGGATGCAGCACCAAAATAAATCACTTGCTAACTCCTTAAGGGCTTATCTTATCTTTACTGATAGCCATGAAGACAAGAGTCAGGCAGACACTTGGCATCTTTCCAGCTAAAACAAGTTCACGGTCTGCTCTATATCCCTGCTAAAACAATATTTTCTAATTCATCTTTAAACAAAGAAATGTCATAAAAGAGGGAGGCTATAGGGCCTTTGGGCCTATCGTTGTGATCAAATTAGGCTTTTGATTGACATCCCGCCTTGAATACATGGAGGGTCATGGACTCTGTTGCCCCTCGTCCTGGTGCCCCATCAAAAGTTTCCCATAGTTTTTAAGATTCTGCAATGAAGTGCCCTTTGTTTATAAACATGCCAGGGTTGCGTGTGTGCAGACATATTGTTTAATTTGATCGATCTAATGTAGTGGAAAAGGGAATCATGCAACCAATGCTTAGTAGATTGCTTCCTTCCTTCAAGGAAAAGCCTTCACATGGTTTCCATTTGTATCTTTAAATAGAGTGCTGAAATAAACCAAGCGCAATTAGTGTCCCTCAAGATCTTACAGATGTTTTATGCACTGCTCACTCAAGCTTTTGTTTCAATTCAAGTGATAAATCTTCTGACAACCAGCTGTTTATCATTCCGAATTTGTTTTAAATCAAAGTCTCATTTTGTATAGAATGAAAAAAGGCAATTTCACTCAATTTAAAAGTGTTTGTTTTCTCAATCTCACACATTGTTAACTCTATACAAGCAGCTGCTCATTCCTTTATAACAAATAAAATGAACTCATGTCTTGTTTTCCAAAAAGAAATGCCTGTCAGTAAATTTAGAGTTTTGGGAAAGCAAAAATATTGAAGCTGTTTAAAAAACAAAATTTAATCACTCAATAAACAACTCTTCAAATCCTATTCACCCTTTACATGGTCAGCCATTTGCATGTAGAGCCTCCAATTGGGGACAGCGGTGAATAGAAGCATATACTGTGTATTGTCATGGTAATGTAATGACTCTTTCTAAGCAGCTCATATATAAATACAATACAAATGAAGCAATAAAGTCCTGGCTCTACAAGCACATGGCGTATCCATGTAGGTAGTGAGTTGAGCTAAATTGTACGCTGTTTTTTAACTTGTTGGGACTGTATGAAAAATACAAACCCACAGTCTAAACTAGGGGATTTTTAACAAGACCAACAGGGAAGTTTTTTCATTGAACTGCAAACCAATGACTAAAACCATCAGTAAAAAATCCCCTAGTTCTACTTGCATTTGGCATTGACCCAATAACAGGGCTCGAAATTTACACAAGACCGCAGGCCTGAGGCTAGTGTTTTTAGCATTGGGCCAATAAACATGGGACCGGCAGTTTGGTGGTCTTGTGTTTTTGAATAATAATGCCCAACTCATCTTTAATAAAAAAATGTTGTTCAAATGTTGACTTTGAGTCTGATAAACATCTTTATATCATGTTGAGTACTACCCATAAGATCAAACTGTCACAAATTATTTAGTTCGGTCAAATTTTGAGCTACAAGCTCTGCGGTCTTGTAGATTTTTTCACCGAATTCGAGCCCTGCAATAAGCTTTAAGGCATTGGTTAACTGTGTGTAGAAACAGCTAATAAGTTTAAATTCACTGCTAAAGGCTAACCCAGTGGCATATATGTATAGGCAGTCAATTTGTAACCAGAACAAAAGTGTCTGTAATCAATGCTACGAAAATAATCTTACTCTAGCTTCACTCTAAACTTGTTTACATAATTTCAAACTTCTATAGGCCTAGAGGCTACATGTATAAGCATCACCTTGCACAATTTGTCTAATCACTGACATATAACACAAGTTATTTTATATTTTTGTGCCATTTTCATTCCAAGATCCATAGGAACTAATGCTTTGTTGTCAATCCACAGGATTCAATCCCGGATCCGTCTATTGGGAAAGCTATTATCGATTCTTGCTCAGTGCAGTGGGGTCCTGTGAGAGATTGGAGCGTATCTCAGATGGTCAGAGTTGGCCCGATGCTGACCAATCTTAATACAGAGCAGATAAAACAACTCAACCAACAAACATTGCCAGTGGTGTGAGTACTCACAGTTAAAATAAAAATTACAAATTGGCCAGTGCCTTTGGAGGAGACTTGTAGACCAAGATCTGCAAAAATTATCTTTAATCAGTTTGCTTTGGCCTTATACCTGTGTGGGTTTTTTGAAAGTCAAAAAGCAACTTTTTCCTCTAGCCATAACAATTGTTTGTTTTGTCAATGAAACTCAGTTAAGACACCCGCATCTTTCCCAAATCAACATTCACACCTGTTTCAGGGCTAGAAATTAACACTGAACTGCAGGCCTGAGAGGCAAGTGATTTTAGCCTTGGGCCAGTAAACTTGTCTGTTCTCAAAAGCTCTTTGGAATCTATAACTACAGGGTTAGCAAAAAGTGGAAATGCCATCATTTTAACCTACCTGTTAAAACTTGGATGCCTTTTGTCAGCAATAACTCCCTGAATGTGAAAGGCTGTTCTTCCTCCCCCCACCCCAAAAGAAAAAAAACTAAAAAAAGGAAAATCACTTACAGTCAAAGAAATACATATTTCCCCCCCCCCAAAAAAAACAAAAACGAGCACCCACCAAAAGTAAACATTAATACTAATAAATGTTTTCAATAGTCGCCCTTCTTGAGTTCCTTAACAAATTGGCAGCAAATTTCTCTTTTGTTGACATGTGTAGCTTGGACACATACGCAAGATTGCATTACTGTGGTGATGTGGCAAACACCCTGGTCCATCATGCCATGAGATTATGGGGACCTGTCAATACATGGAATGAAACTCGTCTTCATTCCCTGGGCCCACTCTGGACATTACTAAGCCCAAGATATCTCAGACAAATCAACACTCACCATGTAAGTAAATTGTGGGTTTAGGGGAGTTAGTGTAGGGGTGGGACTTGGAACATATTTTCCCATTCCTATTTTGTCTCTATGGCTCCAAAATTCATCATGCAAAGAAAGTAAAAAAATAATAATGACAAAATAAGAATTACTCTATTTCTTATTATATTTTTTACATGTAACACATCACAAAACTCCAGTTTGATTTTCAGCATGTTTAAATTTTATTGTTTTAAATTTGCCGTTATGTCATTCAAATCAGTGCTGACTGTTATATTTTTAAGATGTTTATTAGAAAATGTGAACAAATTAGACACTATCCGATGGAGGTACTCCTTCCTCCCACTTTTTGCTGCACTGACCATTTCTTGCATAAATTTTATTAAATGCATGAACCCATTACCTTTGCCATTGTAGAGCAGATGTGTCTACCACTAGACCACCAAGCTTGCGAGGCCAGTTTGAATCCTATATAGTAGCAGCGGGGACTGCAACGATTTAATAGTGATAAAAATTGCATCGGGGATAAATAATACTATATTATGTGTTCTACCCATACACCAATATGTGTTAAGCACTCAGTACTTTCCTGAGTCCTGCAGCGGCAACAAAACACAGTTAGTAAAGAAATTTTCTAACTTAAATCAATCAGGTTACAAGTCTGCTACCTCTTCTTGGTTCATATACATTTAAAAGAGGGCAAGCGAGAGCTATCATTAACATAGCATCTGACCTCCCTGAGTGGAGCTGGACACTGGAACAAGTTGAGAGGTAAGCATGTAGACCCATGCCTTATTTGACACTTGCCAACTTTGAAACATCAAGCCTGAACTTCAAGGGGCTCAACAACTTTCCCCTTGTTAAGGGGCCCTTCTATATAAAGGGTTACATAATGTTGTATTAGAACTTTGCACCCCAATTTCAAATTGCAATTGCAACTATCAACTAAACTCTGCATTTCCATAGTTTACTTGATGATAGGTTAGGTGAATGTTATTACCAATTTGTTTTAAGAAAAAAATGTGGTGCATTGTGGTCAATTTCTGGCGTTTCTGATCAGCAGAGTGAGCATTAGAGTTTCGGTCTTGATGCTTGTGTCCTTGAGCAAGATAGTTGAACATTATTGTTGTGTTGTCTTTTGGATGGGATATAAAATGACAATGGTCCTTTGTGTTGTGTATTGTGAACCCAGACACCCATCATTTAGGGAAGGGGTGTGGCCGTGTTTTTGGCACAGTTGGCTGCAAACACCACAGCACCTTGTAAAACCTCACAAGGTTCTTCATAAATTGCGTCTTGTATAGCTCTGCATACATGTCATAGAAATAAGCGAATATTATCCTGGAACATTGTAATTGCATATAAATTCAAAGATCATAAACCTAATGATGCAAACTGGAACATAGGTTGCTGATCAAACTCTTCAGTTGTCATCTATCACTTTTAAATGTTTATTTAAAAAATGAACTCTTTGCAACTTTTTTGATGAGTGATACAACAAGTTAAAAGTGTGCAACTTTTGATGACAACATTGTTCATTGTCAACAATTGCTGACCTTCTTGATTGTCTCACTGTGATCTTTTCTTCTCAACTTAAAACAGACACTCCTTGGAGGTCTTATGTAAATTTTAATCTCTTGGCCTTTTACATCGGAATTGTTTAAACTTGTCATTAAGGTTAAGGTGTCTATTGGTAACAAGCCACACATCAAGGACTGATTTATTTAAGTCTCTAGATCCAAAGTGAAGGATGACTTGATTAGAACTTAAGAAGAGATTGAAATCACATTATTCATGAGGTAACGCATAGATTCCATGGGCAGACCAGATTTCTTACAACAGACACTTAACTCTTTCAGTGCCCACTTTTTGGGGGGGTTTGAACCTAAAATGCCAAGATTTTTTGAGGTTTTTCGAAATTCTGTATTAAAAAAAAGAAGTCTTTCTCACCAAACAAAATTTCTCTTGCTGATTTGTATTGCCTTATTACGTCCCAAAGTCAATAGTATTTCTTGAGTGATAATGCCCTCTCATGGTAACATGTATGTTATGGGTTGTACATGTACAATTGATGACACTTTTTGAATATATAAAAATAGATCATACATAGTACGACCTTGGCACCCTGAAAGAGTTAAGTTTCAATCAAGTTGGAGCAAAATATTAACATTCAATGGAAAAACTGTCATATTTTTCAGTTAAGTTTACTTTTTTTTTTTTTAAGCAATTAAAATTACCACTGCCCAATCATCAGATGTCAACCCTTTGGTCAAACTTATGGGGCTCCTGCTAAATGATGAATTCTACCAAGTATTAAATTTGCTAAAAGTGTGCAGTTTTCTTTAACAAAGTGTGACATATATTGTGTACATTGAAGTTAGAGGACGTGGGGCCGATTTCACAAAGAGATAAGACTAGTCTTATCTGAAGTGAGGACCAGTAACTGGTCTTAACTTAAGACTAGTCCTATCTCTTAGCATTGCCTAGGACTAGTCCTAAGTTAGGAAGAGTTTTGTGAAATCGACCCCAGATTTCAAACTCATTTTATCTACAGAAGAAACCTAAAATGTTTACTCTCCCTTGAAAGTTTAAAAGCAATCTGGTGCAATGTCAGTTCATTGTCATCAATAGCTGACCATCATGATTGTCTTGATACAATCTTGTAACATACACTATCCCTGAATGTCTTATGCAAAGTTAATCTCTCCGCCTTTTCCATCAGAAATGTAAACAACTCTTAGGATGAAGACCCCCCATGGTCAGATTCAATTGTAACTGTAACTGTATAGTATATGTCTGTCAGTCATTGAAGGGCACCCACATGGGTCTATTTTTGTGTGTTTTATTATGGTAGTTATGGCAAATATATTTGACCTGAATTGAATCGAATTGAAGTACTCGCACTGCGAAGCAACGACCGCAGCACACATTATACTACACAATGCAAATTATCAAAATGTAATATAAAATAGTTCCAATAATGCTTATTCAAAAGTTTCAATAGTTCCAAAGGATGCCCTTGAATGTCGAAAAGGAATTTGGAATGGGGTGGTATTTAAAATATTATAATATTAATGAAGTAGTCTTTTGGGTTAAATATCTTCCTGCAAAATGTTGTGCATACATTCATTCATCATTTATCAAATGGTTTGTAGGGGATTTTTTTGAAAGTATTTTACTATCATGGATGTTATCATGGTATTTAAAGAATTTAAGTTAAATCTCAAACTTTTGAACAATTTAACCAGTTTCATTTTTTGCCCTCATCAGATTCATAAAACGGTTTCTGTTTTATTTGAATTCATCCCATTTCTGCAGAGAGTTATTATCATTTGCTTAGCATTAACACTGAGTTACAAGCAGATTTAAATGAAATCCTTCATTTTTTTGTTCTGCAAATATCTAGCCAACTGTCAAAATCCCCTAAAATTATTCTCATGGATTACTGAACAACAAACTAGTAAAGTCAAGTGCTTTAACTTTAAGAAGCATGATTTTGGGATATCCAAACTTTGATCAACACATTGCAACATTTCCTTATCCAAGCTTCAAGACAGCTTCAAGACAAAGCACACACTTTAGAAACTCCCAGGTCAGAATTGACTTGGACAGGACCTGACTCATTTCTGGGTCAGTATGACCCGGAAATCTGTGTCAAAATACCCCCAAAATGGGTCAAATAGATGCAGAATCCCAGTTAAGATCCCATGTTGAGGGCGCTGCACTGTGGCGACCACCTTGTGTGCTCAGTGTCTTATTAGCTGTTCCGACCTTTCAGTCGGAACAGCTTTTGTTTTCGTCCAGATTTTTATTATTTTTATTATTATTATTATTATTATTATTATTATTATTATTCTTTCTTTCCCTAAAATTGTATTGACTTAACCTGTGTCTCTTTCGAACGCCATATGTCCCTTTTAAAATTATCATAAGTAGACAAATCATATACCATTGTAAAGCTTAGGCCCTGACTTAAATTTTAGATGTAATTAGATTAAAATTCTTAATTAATTATTCACGTGACAGCTGTATGAATATTTAATTAGCCAATCTTGTGCGCACTATATCTCAAGAAGTATACATCCGACCTTCAAACTTTTTTCAGTTATGGACTTGTCTTGTATTGTAGATGTGAAATCTGTTCTAACATTTTTCGTCACCTCATCATGACGTCATTTGTAGGCGTATTTTCTTTTTGTGTACAAAAAAATCGTTTTAAATACGTTTAGGTGGTTCAAACACAAACCGTGGCTACAAAGCTGTGCTTATTGATTAGGTCCAGTCACCTACAATTTACTCAGTTAGTCTGGAAAATGGTTAGGGAACTGGGAAAGTAAATCAAGAATGGGACTTATCTCAGTTCGCCCAGAAGTAATCCTTATATATTATTGACAAACAATCTTAATTAATTATTCACGTGACAGCGGTATGAATATTTAATTAGCCAAACTTGTTTCTGTCATATCTCAAGAAGTAGACTCCTTTGGCATTGGAGATTAGCCTTGGGTAACCGTGACCCCATGTTGACCTGTACTTCTGGGTCAACCGGAAGTGGGACCATTTCTCAAGCACTACACACTCGATTTTCAAACTTTTTTCAGTTATAGACTCCTTGGGCATGGGAGATTAGCCTTGGGTAACCGTGACCCCATGTTGACCTTTAGTTCCGGGTCAACCGGAAGTGACAACATATTTCAAGAACTACACAACCAATTTTCAAACTGTTTTCAGTTATAGACTCCTTGGGCATTGGAGATTAGCCTTGGGTAACCGTGACGCCATGTTGACCTTTACTTCCGGGTCAACCGGAAGTGGGACCATATCTTAAGAACCACATAACCTATTTTCAAACTTTTTTCAGTTATAGACTCCTTGGGCATTGGAGATTAGCCTTGGGTAACTGTGACCTCATGTTGACCTTTACTTCCAGATCAACCGGAAGTGGGACCCTATCTCAAGAACTACACAACCAATTTTTCAAACTGTTTTCAGTTATAGACTCCTTGGACATTGGAGATTAGACTTAGGTTACCGTGACCCCATGTTGACATTTATTTCAGGGTCAACCGGAAGTGGGACCCTATCTCAAGAATTACACTACCGATTTTCCAACTTTTTTCAGTTATAGACTCCTTGTGCATTAAAGATTAGCCTTGGGTAACCGTGACCCCATATTGACCTTTACCTATGGCTCAACCGGAAGTGGGACCATATCTCAAGCACTACACACCTGATTTTCAAACTTTTTTCAGTTATAGACTTCTTGGGCATGGGAGATTAGCCTTGAGTAACCGTGACCCCATGTTGACCTTTACTTCCGGGTCAACCGGAAGTAAGACCATATCTCAAGAACTACACAACCAATTTTCAAACTTTTTTCAGTTCTAGACTCCTAATGGGCATTGGGGATTAGCCTTGGGTAACCGTGACCCCATAGCTCGAAAAACCCGTATCTCCCGAACCACACGTCATAAATTCGTCATGATTTGTAGCTTACTTTGACCTTTACTTTCGGTTTCAAACAAGATCCGATCTTGTTTGATTTGTTTACACTGCGATGAATACGCATGATCACATGCATTCATTTCAAACACGATTACAGGTTATACACAAAGTAATTAGTTCCATTCTCGAGCTACAAATACAACTTTTATGGTCAACAGAACGGAACAGCTCTGTGATTGTTCACAATCACTATCTCTAGTATTTTTCTTGTTTTTGTCGCTTTTTCGTACATAATATGAATGTTTATAATGCACACAGGGAAAACAATTTTTACTTGTAAACTGTGATGATATAAATAAAATTGAATTGAATTGATTTGAATTTTTTTAAAACCAGATTCCAGGTCAACCTGACCCAGAAATGGGTCAGCCGCCCCCCACCTCCCCCCCCCCCCCCCCCCCCCCCCCGGGACCCGGAATTAGGGTCAATTCTGGGAGTTAGATTAGCTCAACCTGGAAGCTCATTTTTAAGTTCAAACCAGTGGGGCCCACAGATCCTCTTGATATATATTTAGAATGTGGGTGTTGTGTGAATCCCAACGGAGTAGCCTTTGATTTGTCTATTTACAGCCTGGGGAAGCTAAGGAAGTTCATTGACCCACGGGAACTGAAGGCTGCACCTTTGTCTGTGTTTGCTTCTCCTGATATGTTGGAACAAATTCTGCCCTCTGGTGGGCGGAAACATCAGCAGGTATCTCGCAAAAATCATCTTGTGTTTCTGTAGCATGAAGAGTTTGAAATTCTCAGTTTTATCAAAATTTACGGCTACGGCTACAGCAATAATTGTAGCTGAGGGTGTTGCTAAAGATGTCCTATACTTCAATGCAGGATGACGCGGCAATGTAGCCATAGCCATATATATGTAGCCGCCAATTTGGACACGGCCTTGGATCATATTAGCCCTCTATCTCTGAAGAAACAAAATTATGTTCTTAAGGCTTCCTTTTTTGTGGTTTTATGAATACACAATCTCCCTCCCACCTCTTTTTCTAATAAACACTTTGGTTCTTTTATCCGTTATTCAGTAGGCCTATGTTTTTATTCCTTCTCAAAAGCCACCCTCCAAAATGGGGTTAAGAACTGTGACTAAAATTTATTATTTCTGAAGTGGATGGATTGTTACCTTCAAAATCTTATGCCAAATAAGTATGGTGCATTAAAAAAAAAACCATCATTGACTTTTGTCTCTTGAAAATTGTCTCAGCAAACAAAGGAGATTGCTAGGCTATTGAAGAGCAGCAAGGATCCCATTGGGACTTGGGATGCAGAAGACTTCAGATCAATGGGGAGAGCTGCCAGTGGACTTGATGTAGATGACTTGGAACAACTAGGTAAATACCAAACACCTTTGAATTCTTTTCAAGATTCGTTTCAAGATTCCTTCCACACAAACTTCACTTGTAAATGAAAACATTTATTGGGCTAGCAATAATTTTACAAGACTTAAAATACTCTCTTTTTATTTATCCTATATATTCATGATTACCAAGTCATGACAACCAGACACCCCAAACCAAGTCCTTCTTAAACTTCAATACTCATTTCCTGAATCCCTTCAATAATTTCGCGCAAACATACTTCATTCACACTCCAACAAACAGGCACTACACATAATATCTGCAGAGCTGCCAACTCTCACTGATTCCTCAGAAAGTGCCATGAAAATAAACTAGTCTTTCCATGTTTTGATGAACAAATTTGAAAATCTCCCTGATTATTGAAATGTTTTCATTATTATGTTAAATTTAATGCAAAATATCTCCCTGATTCTTGTTCAAAATCTCTCGATTGAAAGATGCAACTGTTGGTAGATCTGATAGCTGGGCTGAAAACACCCACTGGACCACAGTACCATTGAGCCTGTAACCCCGCAACTGAACAAGTCCAGCATTGTGCTGTTCTGAACAAATATTTTGAAGATAAGCTAAAGTATACTTAACATCCTCATTTCCAATCCTCCTCCTGATAGTTTAGAAAATATTGAAAACACCAAAATATTTGTTGGTCTTGTAAACATTTTTCTGGTCCAGCAAAAGTACTGATCTTTGAGACTTGTGGTCGATCTATTTGGGATTTTCTTTTAATTTAAGCCCTGTTTATAGTAATTTAACAAAAGGAAATATCTATTGCTGTTAAAATTTTAAATAATTTCTTTATAAATAATGAAAATTTCAATTTAAATTTGTATCGAGAACAACATTTTCTCTTTGCTACTATTTTAATAGAATCAACATAGCTCATGTACAGCTTCTGTTGAGTTTACTTCACCTAATAAGTAGTTGAGATCAGTATTCTTTCCTTCCTAAAATTTTTTATTTTTATTAAAAACATTTTTTTTTTAAATAAACTCAAAAAATAACAACAAAAAGACAGTTGTTTATTCACAAATTCTCCTTTCCCCCACTTTTTCTCGCAGTACTTTTTGGTTTTTCACTGCTAGCTTTACTTCATTAATATTTTATTCATTGCACCAGTTAAAATTATGGGCCCGTTTTTCAACAAGAGAGAATTAAAAGGAAGAAGAAGTCTTATTCATGGGGCAAGGAACTTGTGTTTTCATGGGGTAAAGAACTTGTGTTTTCATGGGGTAAAGAACTTGTGTTTTCATGGGGTAAAGAACTTGTGTTTTCATGGGGCAAGGAACTTGTGTTTTCATGGGGCAAGGAACTTGTGTTATATAGAGTTTTAAAAATCCATAATGGGAATGATAACCAATTTCCATCATAATGGAGGTTCGGTGGGGGAGGCCAAAAACCTGGTCAGGAGGCGGCTGTTGTAGAATAATTGATCTGGATAAATGCTGAGAGTGAGTGAACAGAATGAAGATGCTAATTAGTTTCTTGATGTTTGACCATGCTGCAAGGAATCTCCAGCTGAGATAATTCATTTTGTAACTGCCAATTTCATACAATTATCTTTGTTGATTGTGTTCGTAGATCCAAGTGTTGTACAAGGAGCAATGGAGGACATAGCTGACGCTGATTATTCCCCTCGTCAACGCCAAGTGCTTGTAAAGAAATACCGCAAAGCAAGAGGCAGTCTGGAAACTGTGAGTCAAACAAATGATGTTCTTCACTTCTAGATTTCACAATTAATAATAGTTTTTATTTAGTTTCATTGTTTATGGCCAATCTCTTTTCAGGGTAGAAACAACTGGTTTTTTCATAATTTAGAAGTTGTCAGCAACAGGGCTGGATTTTGAGCTTTGGGACAGCAAAGCAGTTTTCATTTTGCATTGGAAAATCTGAATGTCTATTCAAAAGGCCAAGACTTGGGGGGCAACAATAGGGACACAATGGCTATCTGTGGCCTTCTTAAAATTCCAGGCCTGCAACAAGATGAAACTTACTAATTGAAAGTCATAAAATATAATCATTCATCAAATAATGTTTTTCAATGAACATTTTTTGTAACATTTTTATCTTTAAAATGTGTTTGTCTCCATTGAGTCTTGCCTGGGTGTTTTTGGTCAAGTCTCAATTCTTTGATTTAAGGGCAAGTCTGAATTCCCTGCAGTATTTACTTGATGTTTTCAAACTAGTATGTTTTATAGTGCAAGCTTGAAGAAAACGAATCAGAGATAACATATTATCACAGAGTAATATTTTCTCAACTTTGAGCGGGGATAGACTGTGATAGTCTTGCACGTATTCTATATTTTTTTGGAAACTTTGGGTTCCCACGTATATTGCTTCAATGTCATGGAAACAAAGGCACTGTTTTGGACGGGGCCTATCTTTCAAATACGCTACAGATTTGTAGAGTCTATTGTCAATGGTACACTAGGGACGTAAACCGTACAAAACTGTGAAATCTGTTTTACAAATTTCCTTAAAATTAAGCCACCCTAACAAATAATTTGACCTTCTTTTTCAGCTTGCCTGTAAAGAATTGTTCCCCTGCTTTGATTTGTAACAAATAGTAAAAATGATACACGTACTTGTGAGCAACCATGGTAACCAAACCAACACAAAAGCGTCATGATACTTTCTATTCTATTTAAAATTTTAGCTCCATACACTATCCAGGGAGAAGGATTGACAGCCCTTTTATTGGTGGGAATGTGTCTTATCTTAATACCCTACAATTTATAATATATTATTTTCAATCCCCTACAATTTGTTACATTTTGCTTTGTGCACCTAAACCATACACAAGCACACAGTGGATGATCTGCCACATTGTAGGTTTGTGACTACTGACTACCAAGACTCTCTGTATAGTGTTCTATTATTAATCCTGGAAAGTGTGTTGTTCATGTTCTGAAGTCGAATTGCCAAACTGCTAAATGTGATCCTATTAAAATCCTGTACTAGTCAATGAGTGCTGATGACGTGAGAGTGATGAAGGGCCTATCTGTGGGTCTAAGTACATCTGATCTGGCACACATGGCTCCGGAAGACATCAGAGAATCTGTTCATATCTTCGCACAAAACTCCAAGAAAATGCGCAGAACGCAAAAGAGGGAAATCATTAAGCAGGTAAATGACTGCTTACTTTGAAAAAAGGTCAAATTATGGATAGCTCTTTAAATTTGTTTTCATTTAATTGTAAATTTTGTAATGATAGACACCATTCCTTAGTTGGATATTAGAATATTGCTATATTGACTTTGGCAATAATTTGAGCTGTAATAACAAAGATTTTGGTTCAAACTATTTGTGTCATATTTGTCTTTGAAAAGTTTGTTTTGTTTTATGGAATTCTAACGAATTTTTGTAGCTCAAAGATGCACCGGGGGGTATAGAGGACGCTATTAGAGACATGGGTGATTTGGTGAAGGAACTATCACTCAAAGATATGGAGTCTTTGTGCACTGCCAACTTCACTACTTCAGCAGATACCAATTCCACTGAGATGGCTGCTGCAGGCAGAATGAACTGGACAGAAGGACAGGTACGTATAGACCATGTGACCTGAAGAGCCACAGAGCCTTGACTTCCTGCAGGCACGATTTGCACTCAGCTCAAGGAAAGAAAACATCAAATCTTCAATTTTATGGAGATTGCACTGTAAAGTCTTTATCAACTTTTGATATGAAGAAAGAGGGTACATCTCAAAACTTGTATAGGCCTAGCTGTTGTTTTTTTAACTCTTGAATTTATGTAGAACTATGATGCAAAAGGTAAAATTTCTCGTATGACGAGTGTAGTATCTTGCCTGCCAGACAGGCCTTGGAATGTACAAGGTCACTCTTTTAGTAAACAAAGTTAACATGATCTAGATATTATTTGAACTTTATTTGATATCTTCTGGCTTTTACACCCAATTTCTCCCATTACAAAAAAAGATGATTACTTTTTGCTTATTTGTAAATGAAGTTGAAGAGTATTTGTTTTAAAGAAAGATGTCAATCATAAAACTACTGACTGTATTTTCTCAGAATCAATTGATAAGAGAATCATTGACAATTGCAAGGAACAATCACAATGAGTATCGATAGTTCATCACTCACATTCATGATGTCAATCATTCATTTAACAAGTTTCCACCTTGTCCGGTCAGAGTATGAAGCTATTCCGATGTTTCAAGAATGAAGTTCTTGGTGGGAACAAGGGAGGGAGTTCCGCTGATCTACCCGCCCCATCTACAATCAGGTAAGCTGGTATCTACATCTACACAGTACTAAAATTTGTTTGTTTGTTTGTTTGGTTTATTTCCATTTGCACAACTTGAAAATACATTAAATAAGAACAGTTATAATAGACCTTATGCATTGACGTCACCAAGCCGCCATCTTAGAGGTAAACTGATGATGAAACAATGGAAACGCGCTGATTTGTACGCGCGGCGCACAAGACTGACCAATGAACATCCTCCTTTTGACCTCTAGGCGAGGGCGCCCTACTCAAATGACGTCATATGCATAAGGTCTATAGAATGAAAAATGTATTAATTAAGGTACAGATGGAGGTAACATCCAGAGGAGGTATAACCCTCCTGTAGTGGAGTACCCAGACTGCTAATGGTTCAAAAATATACTAATTGCATGCGAAAATGCATGATAAAAAAAGATTAAAACTACTGGCCTCTGGCTTGTGGTCCAGTGTAAAATTCAAGCCCTGTTTTGATTTACTGACTCTAGATCCTGTGATGTCTAAAAAGCTGGTATTAAGAAGTTCATTTTCTTTTCAGGTACATGGGTAGTATGGCCAAGGGAATCTCATGTGATGACATCAATGCTTTCTATGACGATGATATTTTACCATTTGTCAGTGCCATGATGGAGCAGGACGGCTGGTCACCAAGACAGGTTCAAATAATTTGTATTACTGTTTTATGAGGGGATTAAGTTGAAATCTTTAGGCTGCAACTTTTCTAGCATGTTTGAAATGATACCATTTTATCAGATGGCTCATTTACAGACGAGTTAAAAAAAATAAAATAAAAATTAGTTTGTCAGGGTGTTATATTGTGTATTGAAAATAAAATGTTCAATAAAATTCTTTTTAAAAACAATGATCGCCACAATTACAGAGGTATAAACAACTTGTTACAATTTGAAAGTCCTATTTGGACAACAATAAAGTTTTCTCTATTCCAAATGTTACTCTCCTTGGTAAGGCTTTTCATTAGAAAATGTGTAAATTTGTCAGAAACACCTATAATAAAATACGAGGCATCAACACAGGTTTAAAGCTGACTTCCCAAACTGTTTGGGGGTAAAACATTACACTTCCACAAAGGTTATTTTAATGCTGTGTTGTATTCATACAGACGCATTATAGATAGTGCCTGCCAAAACTCAGTCCGAAACATTTTAAAATAAACTATTTAAATGGCCCAGGACACTGCTAGGGTTAAAGTAAGAACAAAATATTTTAATCAGTATTATGCCTGGAATTACACAGTGCCCCTTCAAAAGCAATTCTTATAGACTTAAAGATTTTCCAATGGAAATGCCCTTTGCAAAATGAAAATGGCCTTGCCCTCTCAAACTTGAAATTCCTGGCCTGCAGTCAAGTTTGAAAGGTTTTGTCAAAATTCTACTGTACGAATTGTTTGCTTGTACATGTATATTAAACAGCTTGAATGCATTCATAAGAAGATAAAGAGCTCCCTGTCTAAAGTTCATGCTGACTACACAGCAGATTTCAGTGAGAATGAGATCAACACAGTGACTGGGCAGCTTCTGAAGGAATTCAGGTATAGTAATATCAGGAGGTCTGGAATTTCATCTTTGAAGGGGAAGTGCATATTTTTTTTTGCTGCAAAGGGCACTTCTAAAGTGCTGGTAGTCCGTGCAAAAAAGCTGATCATGTGACACCCATCCTGAAGAGCCTGCACTGGCTACTTGTAGAATCACGGATTCAATTTATGATCGTCTTACTTGTGTTTCGTTGCCTTAATTTGCCTCAGCTCCAACAGCTTACAGACATTGTTCGTTAACGGACCTGTCCCAAATCTGGATTTCTGATCACAAACCTCAGTCCTTGGCATTCTTAGAAGCAAACACAGTTGGGGGGGGGGGGGGGGGGATAATGCCATTTCTATTTCTCAGAAAGGCAATCTCCTTCAATAGCCATTTTCAAAACTTTGCTTCAATCCTACTTTTTCAGAACAATGCTGTATGCCACTGTAAGCAATGGCGGTTGGATTGAAACCTTAATTTTTAACGACTAACTGATTAATTGATTCTATCGGACAATGTTATTTTGGAAGAGCATCAAAGCCAATTACCAGGAATGATTTACTATCAATGTTTGACTTGTTTGATTTGGTAGTATGGAGGAACTGGCAGGCATTCCTGAGAGTCATTGTGAGATGGTGTACTATGAGATTGGGAGAGAAGATTTGATGAGTCTGAAGAGGGATAAACGAAGAGCACTGGCATCCAATTCACTGAAGTGTCTGGTAAGATTCATTTTGTCGGCTTAGAACTATAAGGTCATTAACGGTAATTTTGAAATCGTAAGATCAAAAGGTCATTAAATGATAAATGCGTGTAAACAAAATCAACAAATGAATGTTTTTCTTAGCAACTGAATGTTTCTTTTTTCCAAACAAACACTTTGAAGTCCTCTCTTGATCAGTAAACTCCATTTACCATGAGCTCCAAAATATGCAAAAGCAATTTTTATGAAACCCATATGAATAATTGCACTAATGACCTTATAGTTCTAAGCAGACGATTTTGTCTTAATTTGATATCTCTGTACACATCAAAACACTTGTAGGCCCTTTGTCCATAAACCTCACAATGTTTTTGACATTCAGTCAATAACAATACCCGTTTAAGAACATTGTAAATTGAAAAGTCTTTTTTAACTTGATTAAAGGTTGGTGTCTTTGTCAGGCAAACTGAAAACTATGCCTACATTTTATACAGAATTATGAACAACAACTGTAGAATCTATAGGCTAGCAAACACATATTATTTGTTCAAGAAAGATGAATTGCCAGCTCCTTCAGCAATTTTTCATTTACAAGTTTTTTTTTTATGCAAAAAATAGTTAATGGCCTGTAGTTTAGACCCTAGCAGAGTCTGTTTTTTCAAGCTACAAAAACATTAGGAAAGAAAAAATGTTCAGAATCATTTAGTGAGCAAAGCAGGCCTGGAATTACATGGAGGCCATGGCCTCTGTTGCCCTGGTATTTGCCATATTGCCTCTTTGAACCTTTCACAGACTATAAGACTTTCCAATAGAAGTGCAAAATGAAAAAAAGCCTTGAAAAATTGCCCTCTCAAAGATGAAATTCCAAGCCTGTTTTTGAATGAGCAGATAGCATTTGAAACAATTCCAAGGGAAGATTCAGTTGTACGTGAAGCAGTTTTTACGATGAAGTTTGGTGAGAAAAATGATTGGTAACCAAATCTTGTTGAGTTTTTGAGTTTTGTTAGACTTTAAGCTTTTCATTATAAAATATTATGCTGAGTATACTTGCACTTGTTTTAATTGTTAAGGACAAAGAGACAGCCACAATTGAGCAGGACACCATTGATATCATCGGCAATCTAGCCTGTGATCTTGATGAGGATGCGTTAAGGCGTTTGTCGTCGACAGCCTTCACTGATAACCTGTATAAGATCCAGAAATGCTGTCTGGACATCAATCAGTTGGTAGTCATTGGAGAGAAGCTCGTTCAGGACATTGGGTAAATGAGTCATTTCATTCATTTGGTGCTCGATATTTGACATTTTGTACCGCCCCCACCCCCTACTGTATGTCTTCATTGTGTCTCAGGAATTCTTCAGAGGGTTTTAGGGGGTACTTCTGTACAAGAGGAAAAGAGTGTGTTAAAGTTTTTTTTGGGGGGAGGGGGGGGGACCCTCTGCTACATATCAGGCATGGCATAATTTTATATCACCTTGTCATACATTTCAATGTGAACAAACAATCCATGTGCCCCCCCCCCCCCATCTAAAATGTGTTGAACATACCCCTCCCAACCCCCACCCCTTAAAAGCAGCAACAAAAAACCAACAACAGCAACAGCATCAACACAAAATCTTAGCGTTTGACCCCTTGAAGAAAACCCTGTTGCAACATTTCCAATGATCAACCACTTCTATATTTTGATAGTGGCTGTAAGCAACAAGTTTACCTTCACTAAAAGTGTCAAAAGAATTCAACTGAATCTTTGAAATCTTTTATGAGCAGATCCCCTAACCAGTGGACGGCTGATACAATCTCTGACATTGGTCCTCTGCTAGTCTCATTGTCTCGGCTAGAAATACAGAACCTTGATGATGTAAGTTGAAGAAATTTTTTTAATTGTACTACACATTTTCAAGGAAGATATACCATTGTTCAATTATTTTCTGTCATCGTTTTGCTTTACTTTCTTTACTTAGTTATTTACTTTTTGCATTATTTTTAACCCAAAGTTCACCCAACTATTTGTTACTTAATTTTTTATGATAAATACTCATTCACTTCAAACATAACAAAACACTATAAGACGATGGAGAATTTAATAATTATACATCAAATATGAAGTTTTACTCTTTACATCTTTGGTGAAGCAAAAACAAAAATACATAAGTTGATGATACAGAGTTGCTATGGAAGATATTTTCTTGTTGAATTTGCCAAGAAACACAGAAGAATAGCAGTCGAATTTCATCAAACACTGTTTTCTAAGAAACAATGTGCATTTTTGGGACCAGTTATCAAGACTGCGATCTGATTATGCTAATTTATCCAAATACTTTCCATCAAACTTCAGCAATACAAAGGCATCCTTTAGTTATGAACATTAAAACACACCCCCTGGTCTGGGCCATGTTGTAATAAAAGTACACTCTAATCAAGAAAAGGGTCTCTACTTCCTCAGGAGTAAACTTAAAACTAATACTTTACTTGGAAGGCTGGTCATACACGATGGTTAGTGACTCAACTTTTAGTTGGGAGGTAAATAATATAAACACAGGTGTGAAAGAAGTACAGGTACCAGCCATCCTGGAAAATGTTTTCACTTCAAACGTACACGTTCCATAACAAATATTTTCAATCTGTTTTGTTGTTATCCTTGTAAATTGTAATTTTGACCTTCCATGGTTAAGCTAAGGTTACTCACTGTCACAACTTTTTACAAAGTAGTGGATTAGCATCTTTGCAAGTTAGTAATTGGATGATTTAGACATGTAGGGGAGAATAAGACGTGATAACTTCATAACATGTCAAAATAGTGACAGGTTTGACCATGATGTGGATCATCCATAAAATAACTTTGTTCTCCATTTAATCTATTTGTGCTTTGACATGATGTCCGAAGGACATGGCTCGGCAAAAGCAATTATTGTAAATCGTTACGTTCAGTTCAGTCAACTTGTGTTTAATCATGTCAAAGAACAAGAATTTGTCCATCTTGAGCTGTTCTGAGCGTTTTTTTCTCTCACTTTCTTAACCTGTACAGTCTGAGTTCTCCCTTGTAGCAGAAGATGTGATGCTTCGTTTTGCTGAGTATAAAGAAAGATGGCAGCAATATTGTGATGTAGACCTGCGCTCTGAGGACATCAGCAGAAGGGAGGAGGGCTTTGTTGCTGTGGCAACCGAAGCCAAGGATGCATTCCCAGGTAGCAAGCCCATAATTATGGGGCCCATATGGGAAATATCTGGGCCATATGGACCTGGGCCAACCCATATGGTACCCATATGGGGCCCTTATAATGGGTGTGGGTTATGGGGAATATTCCCATATGGGGCCCATATGGGAAAAACATGGGCTAGCCCATATGGGAAAAATATGCAGTGTTCCATATGGGTATCATATGGGGAGAACATGGGCATTCCCATATGGGCAGAATATGCAGTGGCCCATATGGGTATCATATGGGGAGAACATGGGCATTCCCATATGGGCAGAATATGCAGTGGCCCATATGGGTATGGAAAAGATGGGCTAGCTCATATGGGCAAAATATGCAGTGTCCCATATGGGTATTATAAGGGGAGAACATGGGCATTCCCATATGGGCAGAATATGCATTGTCCCATATGGGTATCATATGGGGAGAACATGGGCATTCCCATATGGGCAGAATATGCAGTGGCCCATATGAGTATCATATGGGGAAAACATGGGCTAGCCCATAATATTATGGGCAAAATATGCAGTGTCCCCTATGGGTATCATTAGGGGAAAACAAGGGATTGCGCCATGTGGGCACAAAATGAATTGGCCCATATGGGAAAAATATGCATTGTCCCGTGTGGTTATCATATGGGAAAACATGGGCATTTAATTCCCATATGGGCTGAAGATTCAAAAGACCAAATATGGAAAAATATGGACAATCCCATACGAGCAGGAATTCGGCTCATATGGGTGGTATTAAAAAGACCTGGGCAAAGATATTACAAAGAAAGGCCTCGGCCATTACGAGGTTAATTGTATAGTTTAGAATAGAATAGAGTTTAGCAAGCCCAAGGGTTTATGACCCTTCCAATGGATTTTGTAATTTTCTCCGGACAAACTTGGATGAAACGGCCCACATAAGAATAGGAATTACCTTTAAGCAATCCCTTGTGTGCAGTGATATGAAAAGGTTCATTTGGTTATCTGATAAGCACGACCTAAGCAAACTTTAGGGTTAGAATATACAAAGACCCATATGGGTACGATATGGGTAAGACCTGGGCAAACCCATATTGGCAATATGCAAATTTATGGGACAGGGCATTGAAGTAGTGTGTTTTTGATAATTTTTAAAAACAATTTAGTGAAATTTAGCTCTGTAAAGTGGTTTTTGTAATTTTTTCTAAGATATTCGTTTATAAGAAAAATACATACATAAAGTTTACAATTAGACGCTTTCATTTAAAACAAGCTAATTCAAATAATGACATATTTAATTAAAAAACTGTTAACCATGACTGTAAGTCTTCAGTTTGTGGACTATATATATAATACATGCCAAGTAGGGACAGGTATATACTATACGCCATATTATAAATGAGTAATATAGTTTGTATTTAGTGGTATTGTAGATTAGTATACATGTAATCGTTCATATAATTAGACTTAACATTAAATAATTACTTGAATATATTACTTGAATATATTATAAGGCTATCTGGGCTGGCCCATATGTCCCCACATGGGCCCCATATGTACGCTACCCACATGGGACCCTCATTTTGGCCCAGAATGCCCATACGAATCCCAGGTAATGCCCATATATGGGATAACCCATATGGGATAACCCAGGACCCCAGATGTATCCCAGACGGGTTATCTGGGACAACCCATATGGGTCGCATATGGGCCAGATGTGGATCCTGCACCCGGGATTCATATGGGGCCCATATGGGATGGCCCATAACCCATATGTTGGCCCATGTGGTTATCCCCACATGGGGCCCATATTCTGGCCCATATGGGACCCATATGGGGCCCATATGGGGCCCATATGGGCTTGCTACCTGGGTTTGTTTCTGCTGCTACCGCCAGGAGAAGAAAAAGAAGTGAGAGGAAAATTTGTCTATGAAACAGGTGTTGCTTTTGCTGGGCAGATGTAGCAAGATGCCCCCTCAAAATAAAATAAGAGGACTTTGCATGAATTTGTCACAAAACAAAATCTCGCCTACGTTAAATTCCATATGGTTGGGACTGCTCCCTTGTACTTTTTGGCACTTTTTTTGTGAAAGATTTTTTTCTCTGAACGAGTTTTGACAGATGATGCTGTTGCAAAACAGAAAATACACAAATATCTCAGCATAATAATGCCACGGACAATGCACAAAGTACATGCAACATGCAAATTAGTACATGGCTGATGGAAGTGAGATCATGTCTGGATCCAGACAACTCATTTGTAGTTTTGAATGAACTATTTATTATTGAAGAATTGTTATCATGTAAACCTTAAATGAAAGTATATAACTTTCTCAGATCTATAATAATAGTTATTTAAAATTTAAAACTTAGTTTTCAGGTCAAGTCGGCCAAAAGTCGGACCTAGGAAAATACATTTATGTATAGACTGTGCAAGTCTCGCGCGCATTCGAACTTCCGGGACCATAGTGGTCCCAACCATATGGAATTTAACGTAGGCGAGATTTTGTTTTGTAAATTATTTTAGTTTAACGTAGTTTATGACCTAGAAAATTATACATGTTGTTGGGAATGTAATACTAAGTGATAACAAAATATGAAAGTAAAACCAGTTCAACAATGTAACGAAGAAAACCCGAGAATTAAACTTGACTTTAGCTTCCGGTTATAGCAAAAAATTAAGAATTTTGTGCTCACCTCCGATCATAAAACTTATGTAAAAGCTTGTTTTGGATGCGCCATTATAATCCCCAGATGCTGTAATTGCAAAGCAAACCCTTTTCATTGCAGTCTATGGTGTTGAGGCGTCAGCACCCTCTTTAAACTGCGATACGGGTAAATTTTAAACCCGTTTGACCATCACGAATCCGCGTAAGGGGTTTCTAAAAAGTTAACATCAAAAAAGCATCCTTGTCCCAGAGTTAATTTGTTTTCAATAATAATTAACACACTTTGGCGTATTTTGTTCAAAAGCTATGACCCAGGTAGCAAGCCCATATGGGGCCCATATGGGAAATATCTGGGCCATATGGACCTGGGCCAACCCATATGGTACCCATATGGGGCCCTTATGGGTGTGGGTTATGGGGAATATTCCCATATGGGGCCCATATGGGAAAAACATGGGCTAGCCCATATGGGCAAAATATGCAGTGTCCCATATGGGTATCATATGGGGAGAACATGGGCAATCCCATATGGGCAGAATATGCAGTGGCCCATATGGGTATCATATGGGGAAAACATGGTCTAGCCCATATGGGAAGAATATGCAAGGGCCCATATGGGTATCATATGGGGAAAATGTGGGCAATCCCATATGGGCAGAATATGAAGTGGCCCATATGGGTATCATATGGGGAAGACATGGGCTAGCCCATTTGGGCAGAATATGCAACGGCCCATATGGGTATCATATGGGGAAAATGTGGGCAATCCCATATGGGCAGAATATGAAGTGGCCCATATGGGTATCATATGGGGAAAACAAGGGATTGTCCCATATGGGCACAAAATGAATTGGCCCATATGGGTATCAGATGGGGAAAACATGGACAATCCCATATAGGCAGAATATGAAGGGGCCCATATGGGTTTCGTGATGTGGGGAAAACATGGGCTAGGCCATATGGGCAAAATATGCATTGTCCCGTGTGGTTATCATATGGGAAAACATGGGCATTTAATTCCCATATGGGCTAAGATTCCAAAGACCAAATAGTGGAAAAATATGGACAATCCCATATGGGCAGGAAGGCTCATATGGGTGGTATTAAAAAGACCTGGGCAAAGATAATACAAAGAAAGACCTCGGCCATTACGGGGTTAATATTATAGTTTAGAATATAATTGTCTAGTTTACCAAGGGTTTATGACCCTTCCAATGACCTTTAAGCAATCCCTTGTGAGCAGTGATATGAAAAGGTTCATTTGGTTATCCTATAAGCACGACCTAAGCAAACTTTGGGGTTAGAATATGCAAAGACCCATATGGGTACGATATGGGTAAGACCTGGGCAAACCCATATTGGCAATATGCAAATTTATGGGACAGGGCATTGAAGTAGTGTGTTTTTAATAATTTTTAAAAACAATTTAGTGAAATTTAGCTCTGTAAAGTTGTTTTTGTACTTTTTTGTAAGATATTCGTCTATAAGAAAAATACATACATAAAATTTACAATTAGACGCTTTCATTTAAAACAAGCTAATTCAAATAATGACATTTTTAATTAAAAAACTGTTAACCATGACTGTAGGTCTTCAGTTTGTGGACTATATATATAATACATGCCCAGTAGGTAAAGGTATATACTTTTATACACCATATTATAAATGAGTAATATAGTTTGTATTTAGTGGTATTGTAGATGTAGATTAGTATACATGTAATCGTTCATATAATTAGACTTATCATTAACATTAAATAATTACTTGAATATATTATAAGGCTATCTGGGCTGGCCCATATGGGCCCCACATGGGCCCCATATGTACGCTACCCACATGGGACCCTCATTTTGGCCCAGAATGCCCATACGAATCCCAGGTAATGCCCATATGGGATAACCCAGATGGGCCCCAGATGTATCCCAGACGGGTTATCTGGGCCAACCCATATGGGACCCATATGGGCCCCATATGTTGGCCCATGTTGGCCCATGTGGGCCCCATATGGGACCCATATGGGTTATGGGCCATCCCATATGGGCCCCATATGAATCCCGGGTGCAGGATCCACAGGGCCCCATATGGGTTATCCCCACATGGGGCCCATATTCTGGCCCATATGGGACCCATATGGGGCCCATATGGGCTTGCTACCTGGGGACTAATTTCATAAAAAATGTAATGATTTATTTTTGTTGTTCAGATTTTGTCATGAGATATATTTTAAGACAAAGATTTGATTTCAGAAATAAAAATGTTCTTCGTTTGACGTGTTTTCTCGTTCGGATACGCGCGCGACTTGCACAGTCTATTAATTACTAACCTAACTAAAAAATGGAGGCAAACATTCTAAGGTTGGTCATGATGTGCTTATGTTTTTTGCATTATTTTGGGAAATGTTATCAGAACTCTTACAAGATTTCAAAATAGTCTTTGAGTCAACATTTAAGAAAAAGTTTTTTTTTTGACTGACGTGTTGTCTTTTGTTGGGGTGTTTGTTTGTTTGTTTGTTTGTTTAGCTTTTTCAAGGGAAAATATTCAAACGTTGGCTAAGAGGTAATGCAGTGGGAAGGATGGAGAGACTTCACCACCCCCACATGGGCGTTAAGACTTCATTAAAAAATCTACTGCTTTTCTGAAACAAATATAATTGATTCTTGCCTAACCCTGCTGTTTGATTTGCCCCTATTCTATCTCTTGATTCTTATATGGATGTTTTTACAAATAGTTTTGAAAACATGATCAATATTTCAGGCCTGGAATTACGAGGAGGTCATGGCCTCTGTTACCACTGGTCTTGGCCTTGGTGCCCCTTCAAAAATTTCCCATAGACTTCAAGGTTTTCCAATGGAAGTGCCCTTTACAAAATGAAAATGACCTAATTGTCCTCTCAAACTTGAAATTCCAGGCCTAAAGCGTATACAATATATTTTATAATCTGGTTTATATTTGATTGAACCTAGATCCGACTGATGAGATAGATTCGTTAGGTGAGGGGAACATAGCGTGGACTGTGGAGGAACTCCAAGCTATGACAGTTAATACATTTGATAGTTGTGGATATGCACTGGGTGAAGTATCTGGATTCTCACAAGCTCAACTCATGGCTCTCATTGGAAAAGCCAAAAGTGTATGTATCAGTTTGTGTAGGCCTTACAAGTGTATTCATTGTTGATCAAGCGATAGTCAGTCGCAGTTTCCCTTGTGGTTTATTTCTTGATATTGAAATAAAAAGTCACAAGGTGATCCCTCTGCTGCTGCTTCCCAGGTTGTGTCATAAACTGGGAGTGATCCAAGGCTAGCAGTATATACACCAGCGCCCCCTGAACAAGCCATCAGCCCCCTGAACAAGCCATCGTAGGGTTACATTTCTCAGAGCACTGGCAGGTACACTCCAAGGACGTAGGTTCAAATTTCACTCTATAGTCAACTTTTCTTTTTTCCACCCCAAATTAATAATTTTTCTTACATGTAGTAAAGTCATGAAGTTTTATGTAACTTTTACTTTACTTGTAAAGAGGAACAGTAACTGAATTATGTTACACTTCCCTTGATAAAAATTAAACTCAGATATAGCGGCAGGAAATGCCTAAAAGAAAACAAAAATATAGTTTTGTTAAAATAAAGAAATTCAGCAACCCATAATATTGCCATAAAGTTGTTCAGTGCTGGATATTTAGCAGTGATAAAAAAGTGACTGTAGAAATTATTGATACTTTATGTGATACAAGTTACAAGAATGCAACTATCCCCCCCCCCCTAAAATACATCAATGGCTGTCAGGAATGATCCTAGTAAATACAATAAAGAGCATTGTGACCTTCAGGACATCAATCATGGAGCAAGCTCATGCTCTATCTCAATGAGATTATCCATTTCATAAATACATAAGTATAAGTTTCTCTTCTGTTGTACATAGCTAATTGAGTTATTGCTGTTAGTCAAACCTGTGGTCAGATAAAGAGCTTGGAGCTATCAGTCCATTACACCACACATCAAGCCTTTAGACTGAGAGATTTTATACCATGCCCGATATGGGGCAGAGGGAGGCCCCCCCAAACTAACCCTAACCCTAACACACTCTTCCCTCTTGTATACAGAAGCACCCCCCCTAAAATTCTCAAAAGAATTCCTGAGATTCCCAGAACACAATGAAGACACAATAGAGGGGGGGCCTCCCTCTGCCCCATATCGAGCAGCAATTGAGAGATTTATATGGAGGTGTGACACTAATCAAATTAAAGTGAGCAATGTCCTCATCATTGTTTACAAGGCACAGATGGAAGTATGGTTTGTGTGCAAGCCCATATCAGAGTCCTTTTTGTTCATATGACCATGGAGGTAGAAGTGGGCGAATGCACCCGAGTCAAGTATGGTGGTTGAGTCACCTGAGTGTGGGTTCAAGTCCCAGTCCTTGTGCCTCAGAGCAGGACACTTAATTAAGCCTAATTTTACGCTATATTCCAAGGAAATAAAACACTAGGAAAATCTTGGGAAATTTTTACCCAACTGGCACCCGTGCTCATTTAAAAGATGCAATTTTCCTTGGAAAAATGAGCACTCAGTATGTTAACCTCTTGGTTGCCTCGCTTCACCCTTCCAGGCTTGTGATTTCTCTGGATTTTTCCTGATTTCAGGGTTTTTAATCAAAAACTTGTAGAGCCTTTAAACTTTCTTGGAAGAAGTAAACCACTCACTAAAAGGCAAAAGAAATAGTCCACCTTGTGTCCTAAACCTCACTTTTGTATTTCTGATCAAGAACAGAGTCTGTAAGACTCCTAAATTATAGCATCTTAGAGGTTCTTATTCAAGAATAAGGGGGAACCCATCAGTCCCGAAAGCCAATTTTCGGGTGTTTCCACATTTGTCAAATCTCCTCCCTGTCCTTCTCCCAAGCAAGGGAAGCAATGTCCCGGGAAAAGTAGATTGTTATTTAGGGTAAGAGTGAAAAGGTCAACCAATTTTCCTGGTCAGCAACCTGTCAAGTGTGAAAGGGGCTTTAAATACAACTTCTCCTCAATCTGGAGTAATCAATTGAGAGTTGAGATTGTTGTTGTGATAAGCAAGCCACCTGTGAGCCAGATTATCATCCTGGGCTGCATACTTCGGAGTTGGGATGGTTTTAGAAATGTCTTTTTGCCAATGATTAGGGGATTACAATAATGTTAGGCATTTAGAGAGTTGGTTTAAAAGCAACAAAATGACTGTAGTGTTTATATCATTATCCACAGTTAAAAAAAACTAACGAGATCTTTCAGCATAAATGACACCAAATCTTCTATCTAATAAGTAACCAGGAACTTAATGTAGAATGGTACAAGCTCCCTCGGCTCAAGGAGTATTTTTAAGATGGAGTAGATTTATGTTTAGATAAATAGTAATAAGACTCCCCCTGAAAATTAGACACATTATATTACTATACTAATAATGACTTGATGTAATGTCTTTAACCAGGCTTGGGGTGAGGCAGCATTGATGACTCAAGACCAAATTTCTCAGCTTGGTTATTTGGCTTCAGGACTTACTGCATCTGAGATCAATCAACTCAATCTAACAGAGATAGATACTGTGTATGCTATCGCTCAGTACAACATCTACACACCAGAGCAGGTAAACAACACTCACTTTTGTTTCTTTTAGTTTATGTTGGATTCTCTTCTTAAGGTTCATTCACCCCAAAAAATAAATAAATAAAGAAATAAAAAAATTGGCTTACTGCATTTCTGGACTCAAGCTCTGGTGTTTCTGATTAGCATAGTGTGGGTTTGAGTCCCGGTCTTTACACTTGGGTCCTTACGCAAGACACTTCACCATTTTTGCTTCGTTCTTCAGATAGGAGATAATGCCGTTGGTCCCCTGTGTTGAGTAATGTAAGCAAAAGAAACTAGTACAACTTATCGCTAAGAGAAGGTGTTTGCCCTGGTGTTTCAGGCAATGACTACAGGGTCTCATATGTTTTTAAAACTGTCTTAAACCAATATTAGTAAGCGCTATGAGATGCTTGTTTATTTAACGCCATATAAAAAACTAGCTATGACTACTGTTTGTGAATTTGAACATGTCGTGGTAAGAAATAACTATTACTGGTAAATCTTACAACCATCTTATAAGTTTCTTTAAGAGTGCTGGCTCTGAAAAGAGTTGTTGGTGTAGTATTGACGTTTTTAATAATTTACTCTGCTAATCTTTATCAGGAGAAACTTATACGTACAATATTACTCCTTTTTATTGGTTATTTTGTTTGCAGTTAACTGCTGGTGTTGGTAGATACTTGGAGTTGAGTGGTTTTCCGGTGGCTAGTTTAGACTCCCTTGATCTTACAGCATTAGGGAACTTCCTATGTGGTCTGACTGTACAACAGATGCAAGATATCTCTAGTGTTGCATACATGTAAGTTTGTATTACTCTCTCATGAACTCAGTCATTGTAAAAACATGCGCAAAATTTCATGAATGTCATGTCAGTAATATGAAATCATACTGATACCAATCATACTGTGAAATATTTCCACCTTATTTAGTTGCTGCATATATATGTGGCAATAGGAATCATAAACTGCTAAAGATGTTTTGCGAAAAAAAGTGTCAAATCTATCGCCAACATAGATACCTGCTATTCCAAATCTTTGTATACTGGTGTGACCTGAGTGTATCTGTAAACTCTGTTTTGCATTGCCATACCAATGCATTGTCATACCTGACATGATAAGCGCCAAACTAATACAGACCAATTCTACCAGAGTCCACATGTTTTTGATTTAATTTGTCTTTGCCCCAAACGAGTTGCCTCCCCCACCCCCGTAATAAAAATACAAACAACAAAAATGTTACATTTCATAAGCTTTTACGGAGTAATTTCAATGTTTTTAAAACCACTTTTAAATTTACATGCTTACAATGTATTTGTTTTTACCTCCGCGCTAAATTATCTTATGAAAAATAGTAAATGTCATACAGAGAGCACTGAAAAGGGGCTTGACTAAGAAATAATTTAAACAGAAGCCAGATTGGCGAGAAGTGCCACCCTTAGAAAACTGGTGCACCTCCTTGTGCCCTCTGTAAATGTTCACTGGTCTTAACTAGTCTTTTCACTCTTTTTCTTTTTCGATCAGAGAGGCAGCTAATGCTATTGGTGATCTTCAGAGCTGTGAGACCGGTCAATGGGCTGTACTACAAGCCAAGGCAGTAGAAGAATACGGTAGCTTGACAACATGGATGCCTGAAGTGTACTCTGAGGTGGGATCAGTCATTGGTAGGTGGTACCTGCTTTCTTTATCTCAAGCAGTGCCCAATTTCATAGAGCTCCTTTAAGCACAAAAAGTAGCTAAGCCTGGCTAAGCACAATTCAATTTTGCTTACCAGAATAAGGTTGCCAGCAAAGTACCATGTCATATTTACAATCTATGACTGGTATCCTGCTTACTTTTGCTTAGCAGAAAATGATTGAGCAATATTTTTCGCTTAAGCAACTCTATAAAGTTGGGCCCCGGGATGTTATAATCTACGGCATGAAAAACTTAATTTTAAGGGACATGTCGCCTAGCATTGGGAAATTTGGGCAATAAAAAGCATTTTGAAATGAGTAAGGTTGGAAAGATTTTGTAAAAGTAAAATATAATGATCAACACAAATGTGCCTCAAAATTGAGTAGTTTTCATTTTACTTTGTCAACTAACACTGTCCACCATTTTGTGAAATCACATTTTTGACTCCACAAAATGGCTGGCTGTGTTAATTTCCTCTTTTTCTCAGTCTTTCATAATAGTGCCATAGAAAAACAGAAAAACGTTGTGCAAAGTTTGGTGCGATTGTTCTTTTCATTGTTGTTTGTAATTACAAAGTTGCATGTCTGATTTTCTTAATTATAAACTTTTACTTATTCTTTGTTTTTATTTTTCTGTTTTTCAGCCGGCTTCTCCAGTCAAGAACTGAGCAGTTTGTCTGATGGAAGTATAGCTGGCATTAAACCCCATGTAATATCACTCATAGAACCACAGACTATAGCTGTAAGTATTTTACAAAGACTGGCTGCCTCCAGCAAGCCAATGTTTATCTTGATTTGAAACTTCAAATTGTATGACCTGCCAGAAACCAATCACAAGTTGCGTATGTGAAATGGTATTTTGGTTGGTAACCTTATTCAGGTTATCAACATTTTGTTGTGCTTAGCTACTTTTTGTGCTTAAGCAGCTCTATGAAATTGGGCCCAGAACAAGAATGTGTGAATGGAAACAAACAAACAAACAAACAAAGTGGCTATGTACCACCAAAATTCATCATGTTACAAGAATAATTGCATCAGGAAAAATATGTGCACCAAGTTCTGCAGAAAGAAAAATCTACAGATTCAAACCCACGGACTGCCCTGTAAGCCTGTGGATGTTTTTCTCAGAGGACTTGGAAAGCACTAAGTATGCAATGTTTATCGTAGGTCAAAACCAAAATAAATATGTTGACCATCTTCCTTTTTACTTACTAAAATTAGTAGTAGAATAGATATTATAGATGTAGGTCTGTAAAGATAAAAGTGGTATTAATCTTGATGTGGTTTCAGTCTGGATTGAGCCCCACTCAGCTCGCTCTACTTGATAGACTCCAAGCAGAAGCAACGACTAAAGAGCAACTAGCTGCATTGACTCAAGACCAGCTTTTTGCCTTACTACAAGCACAGTATGGTGATGACGTTAACCTACATGTACATGTAGCTGAGGATACTACGATACAGACTCCCACTCAAGTATATGAACTTCCTACTGTCAAAGGTAAATGGTCCTTACAAGCAGTGGGGTGAGCAGGGGGAGTGTGCCCCCTTTTTAGGGTAGTATGAGTTGAATGCATGGGACTAGTATAGTAGTACACTGGCTCATTTAGCCTTTTTAGATATGGTGGACACTATAGAAGTGCACTGTTTGGTTTGGGCGTATTTAGACAAATTTACCCAAACCTAATGGCCTATGATGACCACCCAAATCCCTAACAGTTCCCCACCCTCTTTCCTCTTTGAAAACTAAATACCCTTTCACACTAGACACATTTCCTGGGTTGACTTTTTTACGCTTGAATTGCTATACCCTGGCCAGCTCCCGGGAAATAGCAAATTCTTGAGAAATAGCTACACCTGCTTGGGAGAAGGGGTAAGCGAGTTTACCCAGGGGTTACCGTACTGAGTGCATTTCCCCCAGGAGAATTGAATCAAGTGTGAAATGAAAAGGGCGTCAGTGAGGTTAAAATTACCCAGGAATTTCCCTGTGTTTGTTTCCTGGGAATTGGCCTAAAGTAGTATGATAAAGTCTTTACAAAGTTTCTGTGGTTAGCATACTAAGTGTTCATCTTTTTCAAGAGGCATCAATTGTGAAACGTACTTGGGTAAATTTTTCCCAGCAATATCTAAGGTTTTATTTTTGGGGAATGTGCTTGTTATAGTAGCGTGAATAAGGGCTGAATTGAGATTCAATATAGTAAGAATCATTAATTGTTTCCTGTATTGTCATAAGCTGATTGAATAAGCCATTTTGGCACCCCTTGATGATCCCTGCAGCACATGCTGAATTATAACAAAGCAACTTTTCTTTAATAATAACTATTTGCCCCAAGTTTTCTTATGAACCGGGAATAAGCATAGGAATTGGCAATAGTTCTTTACTCTAACTAGTAAAGGCCTGTAACATGTGTTTTTGTGTTTCGTTTTGCAGGTGGTGGTGCTTCAGTTTACCATTCCGGAATGTTAGCATTTACCATTGTTGTGTTCAACATCCTAAATCTCTGTTGCTTCACCTTTTTGCATTTTTAGTTCAGATCTTGGTATAATTGACTTGTGTTCGTTCTGATGATTGAAATGTTCTTTTGAATTGTTATCTTTAAATTGTTTTATTAAATTTAAGATAATCTTGTGGGATTTACAGGCAGGGTATGCTTTTGGTAATTGTCAAAGAGCAGTATCCTCACTTGGTGTATTCCAACATATGCATAATATAATAAACCTGTGAAAACTTGGTCTCAATTGGTCATCGAAGTTGCAAGAAAATTATGAAAGAAACACTACCCTTGTTGCATAGAATTGTGTGATTTCAGATGCCTGAGAAAGGTTTCATGCCTGAAGATTCCTCAGATTCCTCAGATTCCTCAGATTCCTCAGATTCAACACTAGGATGGATGGATCTTTAGCCCAAAACAAACATTTAGATATCTTAGCAACAAACAGGCAACTCTCGCTTCAAAGAGCACTTTTCCTGAATCTCATTTGTGCTTTAGGGAAAGTGTCCGTATCCTGCCACCACTTTTTCACTCATATTTACCAAAAGGAATATCTCATTTGAGTAACTTAGAAACTATTTTATTTCATAACGAATGAAAAAGTGGTGGCAGAATACGGAAAAATTTCACTGCTTTGTGTTTCTTTGTTTTGCTGTCCTCTTAAAACAATGTTCTTATAAAGAGGTTATTTGGCCAGTCCCAGCAATCTTGTTATAACGATATTCGACCTTATGTAAACAAATGCAACTCCAATGTATGAACATTTTAATAATTATAGAATTACTGATTTTGCTAACATTTATGTTTTGGATGCTTTTCTCACTTTTCCTTCGAAAACATGTCAAGGAGTAGTGGGAACAAAAACCTTGGGCCTACGTATGTTTTGTTTCTGAGTTTTAAAGTGTTGTGTTCCAAAGTTTGTATTCAATGTACATTTTTGTACCATATAAAAATAAAATATTTTATTTCTGTGCAATAATTAACTTGGTTAACTTTACAATTTATTTAAGAGTTAATTGTTGTAAACTGAAATAATATTTTATGAGTATTCGACTTTATTCGGCATTTTTTTTATGAACCCATGTTGAATGAATAAAAAGTTTTGACTGACTTAATAAATCTATGGTATCATTCAACCTTGTGCGAATGTCATCAAAATCAACCCTTTTTTACTGAATAGACTGCTTAGTTTGTTTTCTCACTGGTTGGGGTTGAAATCCGGAGTAATTATCAAATTTCAGGGATGAACATTTCATGACAATTTCACTACTTTTATCAGAATGCAAATCTTTTTCATGTCTGCCTTTATAGCTGTACTGCATTCTAGAATGTACATGCACCTTAAGCCCATCCTCCAAAATTCATGTGTGACCTAGGCCTATAGATTCCTTCTTTTCTAAAATGTAAGACTATTTTTCCTTGCTCATACTTTTGCAGAATTTCAGTACCACTTATCACTTCTCAGAAAACAAATGTTTACCAGTTTTTACTTGCAGGGCCTTGCAGGGCGAGCCAAAGTAACATTTATTAGCAATAGCAACGTCTTTAAAACAATTTAGAGATATCTCCAACCCCAAACGTTTGAGACGACTTTGACTTTGAATAAATCGGTCATAAATTAGGGAACACGTTTGAAAAATTTGTGTCATCAACTAACTGATTCTGAGAATTTCAAGAATCTCCCTGGACGTTTAAATACTTTCAGGGATGCGACAGTGGGAGTCGATGTTTCTGACTGCAAATACTTCGTTAAGGGTCATACATAACAACATTACGCATAAATCAACGGTGGAAGTTAAATCTACATTTAATCCCTGGAATCCCAGGAAGATTGGTACATCCTGAACATGAATTTCTTTTGAATCCTTACCTATCCTATAATGTAGATTTAACTTCCACCGTTGATTTATGCGTAATGTTGTGTATGACCCTTTTAACGAAGTATTTGCAGTCTTGGTGTATCCCAACATATGCATAAAATAACAAGCCTGTGAAAATTTTGGACTCAATTGGCCAGAAGTCTTTTATTATTTTAGTGAGAAATTACCTCTTTCTCAAAAACTACGTTACTTCAGAGGGAGTCGTTTCTCACAATGTTTTATACTATCAACAGCTCTCCGTTGCTCGTTACCAAGTAACTTTTTATGCTAATATATATTTTGAGTAATTACCAAACGTGTACAGTGCCTTTAAAGCTTGATTTCTAAATCGTTTCCGGTTGCGCGTATACGCATGGGGTCATGCGCACTGAATGCACAGAATGGCGCAACCAGCGTAGGCGCCTAGGCGTATTGGGGAGTCACAAAGTGTACAATAACGGTAGCACAGTGTCTTTCCCAACCACCGTAGCATATAATTCAGGTTCCACCGGAAGCGATTTAGAGATAGGCCTATCTCTAAATGAGTTAGAGATATCTCTAAATGAATTAGAGATTATCTATAAATCAGTTACGGCTCTCTTTAAAGTTCACAAATTAGGAAGCGCCGCAGCCGCACACTCAGGTCAATGATGTTATTCTCGGAATGCGTTCCATTAATCGAAGTTGCAAACGAACGTTCCGAGTTTCAAGTCATCCACCTTGCCAAATAATGCACTTAATGTAAGCATTGTTGCCAACAAAATCACGCATTTCAAGTCAACGATGTTGTCAATAGATGTTTTATGAAAAGACATCGCTGTGAGCAATAACATGGTGTGTTTAAAGCAATCGTTGATGCCAACATTTAAAGATATCTCTAAATGATTTTGAGATATCTTTAAGATATCTTTAAAACATTTAGAGATATCTCTAAATGAATTCGAGATATCTCTTAATCATTTAATTAAAGATATCTTTAAATCATTGACAAAAAATGAAGTTCTGTGTGTCACTTATTAAGAAAAGAAATTTGTCTTTCAAACGATTAAGAGATGTCTCTAAATATTTAGAGATATCTCTAATTTAGATATATCTCTAAATATTTAGAGATATCTCTAAATATTTAGAGATATCTTTTAATCATTTGGAGATATCTCTAAATCTTTTAGAGATATCTCTAAATTGTTTTAAAGACGTTGCTAATGCTAATAAATGCTACTTTGGCTCGCCATACTGATTTACAGTCAAGTTTAGTGTCAAAACGACAGTAGTCTCATGGAATTTATTGCACAATCATTAGATGATATGTTCTTACCTTTCAGAACAAATTTAGGAGCTTTGACACTGACTGTGCTCGGTCACGTCGCTGCAGCAGAGAGCGCGTAGTCGAAAAGCCGACCGTGCATGTCAATGAGGTATTGTAGAATGTGTAGACTCTATTAAGCCAATCAGCGGTCATAGATTTAATGTAGACTGTAGACTAGACTCCCGCCCAATCAAATGGCCATTTAATTATGTAGACCGTAGAAATGCAAATTTACATATTTAATGTTACTGCGCATGCGTAGTGTAATTGTAAAAAGGGGTATTACAGCACACACCATGGGTATAGAGTTAAACGCTGAAACATGGTATCTTATTTGATTCATTTTCATAATCATACTTACCTGGCTCAGGGATAACCGTAATCACATAGGCGGTTTCCCCAAGGAGAGGCCCTGCCATTGCACACAGGCAGGGCTGACTTTTGCGATTCTCACAAATGTTGAGAACTCGGGAGTACAATTTCTGATAGTGGGGACTGCGTTCGCGCTCTCTCCGATAAGTCAAAACAAAAGTAGAACTTGAGACAACATTTATTTACATGAACATTGATCATGTACGTGTACAATGCAGAGATGTCTACAGAAGTAGAATCTACAATATCAAATAAAATAATCAATCAATCCAAAAAATATAAGGGACTTGGTGAAGTTATGTAATTACGCGGGACGCATACGATTTTGTCCTAGGATACTTATTAGCGGGAGCCCAAAACGTTTGAGAACGTGAACACCCAAGCATCCACCACCAGCTGGGTTTGTCCAAACATCGTTTTAACAACTTCAATCAATTTCGAAGGAAGGGGTAAGAACAATGTAAACAGTTTCAGATGTAGATGCATTTGCTGTCTATTTTAAAGGTTAAAATATTATCAGTATTGTGTTTGTAATATTTAGTTCCAACAGATAACACACTGGCACAGTGTACAATGTTATGGCCCCATGAAAGCGGCACAGGCTCAATTTCATGATTTTCAGGGGGCTCACACCATAGATGCTCACACTGTCAGTGTCACAGACAAAGTCATCTGCCACAGACAAAGTCATTCTATTCTAATCTGAGGCACACTGAATCATCGATCAGCGTGTAGCATGCTAGCTACTAATTGAAGACCAGTTCTTTAGGCAACTATGGAGGCCGTCACATTCTTGATCAGGTAGACCCTTCATTATATTCCAAAAGTTTGAAGGATCTCAACATGTCGATTGTTTTGCTCACTGTTTTACAGTCGCTGCAGGTATACACTAAAAATGTGGTTCTTCGTCAGCATTTTAACCACACCAAAATAAGTAGAATCTACAAACAAATACAAAAATCAATCAATCCAAAATATTGTTACACCTAAGGGACTTGGTAAAGTTTAGTAATTACGCGGGACGCATACGATATTGTCTTCATTGGCCCCATGATAAGGTTGTAAGCTACCCCCATGTGTAGCCCCAATTTAGGGCCAATCCACTCTGTACCCTTGGCCCTAGCGCGACTGCAAACCTATTATTGTGCCCCCTTGGTATTTTATTCCGCCACGATCTGCATTATGAAAACTTACCGATTGAGTGCCAATATACTTGTAAATAGCCGGACAGGTGGAATTTAAAAAAAAGCATCACACGTTTTGGGTGAAAAATCAAATGATTTTCGAGAGTGAACTTTCAAAATTATCTCAACGATCTTGACAACTTGCTCATTATTGAAGGAGACGTACACACGTTCTCATAATTACGTAAATTGCTTTTCAACGTTTCTGTATGACGAGCTCGAGCACCAATACAAACCTTTGAGATCGAAAACAAGGTTTCGTCGGGCTCCCTCAACAACATAAGGACAACGACACGATCAATTGCTACAATTGAGTTGGTACCAGACTAATTTACTCGGAGAGGCGCCGCGGCCGGCGATTTTTTTCCCGTACCACACATCCCACGCTGGCTATCGCATACACGCATAAGGTATGGGCGCTTTCCTGGATCCCTTCACTGCCGCAAGTTGTCAAGATCGTTGAGATAATTTTGAAAGTTCACTCTCGAAAATCACTTGATTTTTCACCCAAAACGTGTGATGCTTTTTTTAAAATTCCACCTGTGGCTATTTACAAGTATATTGGCACTCAATCGGTAAGTTTTCATAATGCAGATCGTGGCGGAATAAAATACCAAGGGGGCACAAGAATAGGTTTGCAGTCGCGCTAGGGCCAAGGATACAGAGTGGATTGGCCCTAAATTGGGGCTAAGTTAACCCCCCATGAAAGGTTAAGCTACCCCATGATAAACGTGAACAAGCATCCACCACCACCAGCAGCTGGGTTGCTGTCCAAACATCGTTTAACAACTTCAATTTCGGAGGAAGGGGTAAGAACAATGTAAAAAGCTTCAGATGTAGATGCATTTTCTTTCTATTTTAAAGGTTAAAATAGTATATCCTCCCCTGTCCGGTTTTCGATGTAGTATGTATGCCTTTTTCTTTGAATTGAAAACAAATAAAAATATTCCATAATCAACTGATGCCCTAATTACCTTCCTTTGTTTATAAGAAATATGCAAACATATATTAAAACGTGATGGACATTGAAACTTTCACACCACGCACCGATCTTCGATGACTTCTATAGCGTCCCATTTGTTTTGAGTTTGACCTGTTTTCGATGCAAACAAGAAAGTATGGTGTCCGGGTGAAGCCATATACGTGGAAGAAACATCTGCAGTGACTATTAGTGTTCTGTGAGACTTAGTGTATGACTCTATAGTCAGCAGTTTTCTTCATTTTATTCAACATATTTTTTATTTAGTTTTAAAAATAACCATGGTATTTTTCAAAAACTTAAATTTTTTATTTTTTTTTTTTTTTTAAATGTAAATATTTCTTGGCTTTCAAATCTTATTTTTATTTAGTTTTGTGTCTTTTTATGTTTCTTAACATTTATAATCAAGCATATAAATAAACAGTGATAATCGAATCACAAAGCTGATGTTTAAATTTTAATATTAATAACAAAAATGATAGAGTGTTACAAAAAAAAATTATCCAGACTATTAGAAAATGATATAAGGCACGTGGCTTCTTTAAGCCTCTGTATTTTTTTCCCCAGAATGCTCAGCAGAATGTTCAGTAACATGATTTGATCATCGTGAATTGTGAATTGAAAAAGTGTTTGATGAAACTTTTTCGGTGGGATTTTTTTTTTTTATGGCCCCGACAGTATGACATATTTTTGTACCTTGCAGAAATGCCTAAAATACCACAACTTTTTGCATTTACAAGTGCAACTAACCAGTGGAGCCTTACATGTTTCTAAGTTTTGGTCAAATGAGAGGAGACTCTTTGCTTGGCAAGTAAAACCACAAAAATTGTATCTAGGGACTGTTTACATCGCGCGCAGAGAGGTCAAAGGTTTGCCTCGATTTCAGGGACCCCCTGAATACAGGGCGTCCTACGATATAAGTATTGTGTTTGTAATGTTTTGTTCTAAGAAGATCACACACTGACACGGTGACAGTCAGTCATGACGTGACACGACACACGACACGGGCTCAATTTCTCACATGGCCTCACATGGCCTCACACTCAACTCAGTCACAGTTATCAATATCTGTCATGTCTGTCACTTGTCAGTTTCAGTGTCAGTCATTCTATTCTAATCTGTGGCACACTGAATGTAATTTTCATCTTGCTATCTTTCTATATCATAAAGGGCACTTCCATTGGAAAATTTGAAGTTTTTTTTTATGGTGGCCCTGAAGGGACATCGCATATCGCAAACGTGTGCGCATACGTATGCAATGTCGTGAAACAATTCGCGAATATATGCGCACACGTATGCAATGTCGTGAAACAAATCGCGAATGTGTGCGCACACGTATGCAATGTCGTGAAACAAATCGCGAATGTGTGCGCACACGGTATGCAATGTCGTGAAACAATTCGCGAATATGTGCGCACACGTCTGCGAATATATTTGCGATGTCGTGAACGTTTATTGCATACCAAGTTGCATACCTTTGAATAAAATGTCTAATGATCTGGGGGGTTTCTTGCCTACAGTGAGATTAGCGGTATAGTCATTGCAGCGGTAGTCATTGTTGGACGAACGTGGGCTATTAACATAAAATGGGCGTGTTTGACCGTAAAATACCCTCGCGCGTGCGTACTCTTCGACCTTGATTGTAATAGCACAAGTACTTATTAGTAGGCTGTAGGTAGATAGCTTATGCTGTAGTACATGTTGGCGAAACTTGGCCTGGTGCCAAGTTCCTGGGTACACATTATTGTATAACCACGCTTACAGGAGCCTGACTGTAGCGCCACGTACTCCCTAGGTCACTAACAAATTGTCTGCAACTATGACATCATCCCAAAGGTATGCAACTTGGTATGCAATAAACGTTCACGACATCGCAAATATATTCGCACTCGTGTGCGCACACATTCGCGATTTGTTTCACGACATTGCATACGTGTGCGCACATATTCGCGAATTGTTTCACGACATTGCATACGTGTGCGCACATATTCGCGAATTGTTTCACGACATTGCATACGTGTGCGCACATATTCGCGAATTGTTTCACGACATTGCATACGTGTGCGCACATATTCGCGAATTGTTTCACGACATTGCATACGTGTGCGCACACATACGCGATTTGTTTCACGACATTGCATACGTGTGCGCACATATTCGCGAATTGTTTCACGACATTGCATACGTGTGCGCACACGTATGCGATATGCGATGTCCCTTCAGGGCCACCATAGTTTTTAGTTAGGTGTTCATCCTTTCTAATAATATTTTGTATGACCAACCCCCCCAAAATGTCTAGTTTATTTTTATCACATTTTGGTTGAAATTGTTGTACTGTCGCTACAAGCTTAGGAGGTGGTATAGAAATTGCCTCCATGATGTGCTTGCTCTATGATGTGACTTTATACTAAATAAAATCATGAACCAAAAGATTACCATTGGCATTGACGATGCTTGATGCGATAAACGTAACCCTCAATCCATAATTGTATGGAGATGAGACAAGGTTAAAGTTTAAAATTGTGCCCTTATTAATTAGTTTTGAACTAGCCATGACAATCTGGTTATCTGGACCAAGTTACAGTGACTGTAATTCTCCGGTCTAGTTTGAAGCACGTTTCCTTCCACTAAAAGTCTCCACCTTCCCCAAAATGCCAAATTCTCCTCCCAATCAAACAGCGTCTTCATCTTTTTGCTGTTTTTGTTTTCTAGTTTATAATTGTTGTTTTTCACTTGAACTTCTTTTTAGGGTTTGTGTCAATCAATATTTGTTCTGCTTTTAAATCAATCCAGCTACATGTAGTTCGAGATGTCTGATCAGAAGTCTAAAGGAAAGAAGAGATCCAAGGCCTTCTATGTGCAAGGAGGTTCAGGCAATAAGCGAGGTCGCAGAGACACCTTCCTCGATGTTGGTATGATGGGGTTTATATTGACCTGTAACCGTGGGGAGCAGCCCTGCATTAGAGAGGCACACTGTTTACTGGGGGAGTACGCTGACAAGCTGTATGGCCCAGAGAAGATGGACAGTGGTGGTGGTGGTTTGTCAGACTCTGGTGAGGATTAAGGAATGAGAGTTCCGTTGGTATGATTGCGGCTGATTTGCAATAGGGATAGAATGTTGGTTTTTTATTATGAGCATACACACTGATAGTTGCAATAATCCTAACCCTGGAACCTCCCAAGGAGAGGATCTGGGATTCGTGACCTTGGAGGGTCACGAAATAAATGGTTCGTCAACCTACTGGCAAACATTACTGTGGGTAGAATGTTAAAATTACTATGACATTTTTGAAAAGTTAAGTTTGTTCTAAAAAGTACAATTTATTATATTCTGAACAATTTTCTTTTTAAAACTTTTTTTTTCTAAGAGTCTAATTCTGATCCAGACGACATTGAGGCAAGTCTAGCGAAAGAAGTGGCCCAGATTAAGCAGAAACGTGCACGGAAAGAAACGCGATTTGACTCGGTCAATAGCGGTGCCAAGAATGTTGTCTTCATGAGAACCAAGGTATGTGGAATGGTGTAATTTTCAGCCCTGTGTTGAATCTTTCAAACTCCTTTGCTTATTTTAGTGGAATTTGATGGATTGAGGACTACAAAGCCAGGGGTTCATTTATTAAAGTTCTAAAACTACAATGTTGAAGGCGGTGTCCTAATTGATGGCTACAGCTATGGCTAGGTCATTGCATCATCATGTGTTGAAGTATAGGACATCCTTAGCAATACCCTTAGCAACAGCCGTAGGTGTAGCTGTAGCTGCCAATTTTGATACAGCCAAAGTGATATTTTTTAAAAGGCAGCAAAGTTTCAGTTGACGTCAATGATACAATGAGGAAAAAATAAGCTGGGACTGGCAAAATTACCTCTTCATAACAGGAATGTTGTTATAAGAGTACAGGAAATCAAAGAAACAAAAAGCAGAAATGAGATTTGGGGTTTCAGAATGTACTCTTTATAAGCAGAACTTCTTTATAATAGAGCTCTTTATTACAAGGGTTGGCTTTAATTAACCCTAACAATCCCTAACCCTACAAATTCAAACAGGGCAAAGTGTTTAATTTTGTTAGGTTAAGTACAGTGAAGTTTGGATTGGGTGTTTGATTCTGTGGGATTGTGTATCCTTGCTGACAAGTAATGGTGTTGGAATTTGATTGAGTGGGTATGGTGGATGTGTGAAATGTACATGTCTGGCATTGCTCTTTCCTCCATGGTCTAATGAGATAGTTGTTGGATTATGTTATGTTGGGTACTGTGTGATTTCACTGATCAAATTTTGCACATGCCAAGTGTACACACTCCAACAAAATCAAACAAAAAAGGCCTGTTGGAGTTTGTTAGGTTGTGTATCGTCCCCCTAAGATTGGGTACAGTTCCCATCTCATGGTAGTATAAGCTGTTGGAATGTGTTGGGTTAGGGATGGATTCTAGTAAAAACGCTTTGGGAGTTAGGGTTAAGGAATCTTTCAGGGAGGTAATTGTACCTACATGTACATGTGTTTCAGTCCATATTCTTTGTACTTCTTTTTGCAGACATTACCCGATCCAACTGAGTTAGTTCACCACTTGCTGACAGATATAGCCACCACCCAGACTTCCAAATCATGCCACATTATCCGCATGCTTCCAGTGAACTTAACTTGTCGTGCCACCACGGACGATATATCAAAGCAGGTCCCAGCATTCGTCCATCCCTACTTCCATGCCGAGGGAGTGAAACCAACGACGTTCGCCGTCAAGATTAAAATCAGAAACAACAATGCTGTACAAAGAGACGAGGTAATCAAACTTATCGCTAGTATCGTAATGGGAAAAGAAATTGAACACAAAGTCCATCTGGACGATCCCGAACTGGCGGTGATTGTTGAGATCATAAGAAATGTTTGTTGCCTTAGTGTCGTGAGGGACTTCAATAAGCTGAAGAGGTACAACTTGCATGAGGTTGTCAGTAATGGAGGGACTGCAGCACCAGGCAGGAGCGCTAAGAAAGGTTCACCTAAAAAGGGAGGTACAGATCAGGACACTCTGAAGACTGATGAATCAGTACATCAGACAGACAGTGCAAAGGACGTGAGTGGAAGTTAACCACGGATGAAAATGTCGTCCAGAGATGGCAAAAAATCAATATAAGACAAAATGTGTGAGGACAAACCTTGATGTTCCTATGTAACTTCATACAGTTGACAAATCCAGGTTCAGTTTCATCTTTAATAATGCTGCTCTTTTGTTCGAATTTGTGGGCCCCATGCCAAAATCAGGCAGTTCTAAACAGACAACCGGAACATCAGCCATCATGTCAATGTGATGTAATGTCTTAAAGGCTGTGTACAACATTGGTAATTGCCAAAGACCTGTATCCAAACTTGATGTGACCCAACATATACATGAAATAATAAACCTGTGAAAGTTTAAGCTCAATCGGTCTTCGGAGTCACGAGAAAACAGTGAAACAAAACCTTTTATGCTTTAACTTTTTTTCAAACACCGGAATTTATCCTGCAAGATAAAGACTTTTGTTTTACTCATTTCCTAAAAACAATTGCATTTCAAGCAAAACTATTTTGTACTATGACTATCTTTATACTATGTAAGTTATGTGCAAATATGTGAGCATTTATATTTTCAATCTAACCAATGTTGTACACATCCTTTAAACATTCTGTATGTTGAGAAAATTTTACCTTATAGGGCTTTTAAAGGCACTGAACACGTTTGGTAATTATCAAAGATCAGTATTGTCACTTGGTGTATCCCAACATATGCATAAAATAACAAACTTGTGAAAATTTGGGCTCAATTGGTCATCGAAGTTGCAAGAAAATAATGAAAGAAAAAACACCCGTGTTGCACAATTTGTGTGCTTTCAGATGCTAATAAAAGACTTCATGCATGAAGTCTTTTATTATTTTAGTGAGAAGTTACCTCTTTCTCAAAAACTACGTTACTTCAGAGGGAGTCGTTTCTCACAATGTTTTATACTATCAACAGCTCTCCGTTGCTCGTTATCAAGTAAGTTTTTATGCTAATATATATTTTGGGTAATTACCAAACATGTCCAGTGCCTTTAACGGTGTTATTTGAAAGCTCTTATTCTCATACACTCAGCGTTCTCCCTTAGTTACCATTGGTCCGCTGACCAAATGCTAGTTAAAACACTAGACCTGTCACTGTTCTCTTCAAGTGGTCCTGCTGGCTAGCTCAGTGTTCAAAACAATCTCTATTTTACATCAAATAAGGACTTGTTGGTGGACTAGTGAAATGCCAAGCCCTGCTGGCCAGTCACTAAAAAAGTTATGGGCAAACCCTATATTTGATGAGCAAATAAAACCAGATTTGAGTTTTGGCAGGAAGTGCCTGGTTTTCTGTATGGAGACTCACATTTGTTCAAAAGCTGATCTCTTTTCTTAGCGCATTTGGTTACCAGTAACAATTCTACTGATTTTAAATGTGACCCTTCTTTAACCTTCTTTTATGTTAGTTCCCTGTATGTCAAAGCTATCTTGAATGCTAATTTCTATTGCCCGATAAGGGGACTGACTATGTTTCCCTTTTAGTTTCATTTTGTCATCCCCTGTAAAGTGGTAAAAACTGCATTTGTGTTTTCTTCTTTTCAAACTACTCTGAATTTCACCAGCAGTTTGGGTGCTCCTACAGGGCTACAGGAGGATCTCATCTCCTCTGGATGTTACCGCCATTTGTACCCTACTTATTATAACACACTTGGTATAATGATGATTATCTTCAAGCAGGCCTGAATACTCGATTCTGATTGGTCAACAGGGAGTGTGATATAAACTTATATCGCACGGCCCATATCACACCCTGCGTATTGTGTGTTCTAACTCCGCGCACGTATTGCGCTTTTAAAAGCTAGTTTGCTTGAAGATAAATACGTTATCACACGCACGCTCGTGGAATACGGAAAAATATAGCGCGTCTGCGTCACATATCCAACTCGGCCTTCGGCCTCGTTGGATATGGGATGCAGAAGCGCTATATTTTTCCGTATACCACTCGCGCTTGTGTGATAACTTATATTGTTAACTACATGTTACTATTCAATCTTTGTAATATATTTATGTTTTACAAATGGAAATAAACCAAAATTCTAAGAAACTTCTCAGCTGATTTTTCTCTTTTTCATCATTCTTTGTTAGTGTCATAGACAAATTATCAAAACACTGCCAAAGGTTTCTGGTTTAAAAAAAGTTTTTGCAGTTATAGAAAGTTGTTTAAATTGGATTTGCTGTAGAATTGTTGCGAAGAATCATTTTTGCGAAAGTTGCAACTACCATTGTATTGATTGTTTTTCTTTTCTCTGTACTTAAAAATAATAGAGCAGAAGTAATACTGACACAATTTACCATTGTACAATCTTGTTCAAGATTGTACATTACCGGGTTACATGAAGCATAGTGTACCTAGACCCAGTAATAGTCATGCCGGCATAATATTCTTCCTATTTCAGTCTGATTTCAAAATGTTTTGCCCTTGGGAGATAAAATCAGAAAAATTGTGATTAAATAACCTTAAAGTGTATTAGAGCCAACCATGTGTACATGTAGGTCAGCCCTTTCAAATGTACTTTTTTCCATGAACCAAATATCATGCCTGGTCATGACATTCAAACACATAAATTACAAGGTCATACATAATCAGTACCAGGAAACAATTATGCTTGTTTAGTTGCGTGTCGTACCTGAAACTGTTTTTGTACTTTGGTTGGGATCATTTACTTTAGATTGGACAAACTCAATGTCACACATGTATATAGAAAGAAGAAGAAGTAGACTTTGAAAACTACTTCCTCATTATGTCGTGCTGTGCTCATCTGCCACAGCAGGTCAAGGAATTGTACATGTTCATTTGTGTATGGTCAGGAATTAAAAAAAAAAAAATCTTCAGTTGACTTTATTTGTAAGAAAGGTTTTTCACTTGCCTCTTTTATTAACATTATCAAAAACCTTTGGTAAAAAGAGAAAGCTTACAAAGTCAATGGACAATTCCAAATTGGCAGCTTGAGATCATGAGAAATGTTTGTTGCCTTAGAGTCATCGGGGAATTCAGTAAAAATTCAGTAAGTTGAAGATGTATACAACCATAGAGAAAGGTCCAACTTGGATGAGGTTGTTAGTAATAGAGGGTCTACACCAAGTGCAGGAGATACAAATCTAGAGAATCCAAATGTATAACTATGATGTGTTCATGAAAAATCAGACGGAACTGGAAAAAGGTCCATATCCAGGACAATCTAAATTTGTCCATTTAGTACCCTGTAAATTTTGGTTCAGTTCATCACATTTGCTTTTACTGCTTTTCTAAGTTCATCAGCCTTGTAAATAACGGTGGCTGTAAATATTGGTCACCTTTAGCATAATGCAGTCCAAACTTTAAGTGCTCTCATCTGAGAAAACTGACTCACTGTGCCAAACAACAAGCACAACCCAATACATACATGTTAAGTAGTAGAAAATTGTTCCCACACACAAGTTAGCACCTAATTCATTCTTCACACCTCTTGAAAAATGAAATTTGCTGAAATACACTTTTCTATGCTATCATTGAACTTCGACCATCATTTTTTAAAAAAGGGAAAAACAAGTGTAAAGTTTTAAAAAGTTTAAAAAGAGAGATTTGTCTTTGAGGTTGAATGGAAATTTTGTTTTTCCTAAATATGTATGTTACTCTTGGGAACTCTCAACATGTCAATGGGAAGAACATTGATCAAAATCTACATTAAGGCTGAATGGCTTAATCGACAAACCAAGCCAAAAGCCACACCAAGCCACTCAGATGTCGTTTGCCGTCATGGTCAATACTGGGCAAACATGTTCTGGAAGGGCTTGATTGTAAGTCTAGCTGGTGGATGTGGAGCTGCCCACATCGCCAGTGACTGCATTTTTCACAGTTGCCCTGGCGAGCAGTCCCTAAAGGAGCTAGACAATCTGGACACACAATGGCTAATTGACACCAATTGTGTTATTTAATGGTAGTTTAATCTAAGACATACGCATAATAGCAACTCTTGAATTAAATAATGCACAACCTCTTCGTTTCTTTTGATTTATTTCATAAAACTGTTTACGTTACACAACATAGTGAAAAGCCTGAGTATAAGAACATCATTAATTATTCTCCTGAAACTTCATTCTCGCACTTTAAGAAAATCAAAATGACTATCACAGCGAATGAGTCAATGGCTACCTTGCCTTATAGTCCTAACTACCAATGCCCTGGAGCGGTTAGTCCAAACATTCAGAGCCCAATTTCACGGAGCTGCTAAGCCAGTAAATATGGCTTAACAATTTTTGCTAAGCATAAATGAACCAGCCACATATTGTACGTGTGGAATGTTACTTTGGCTGGTAACCTTTTTGGTAACCTTAGCTACTTTTTGTGCTTAAAGCAGCTCTATGAAATTGGGCCCTTGTATTGGATTACCATAGGCTGGAGGATAATGGCGACTCAGGAGTGTCTCCATCCAAAGACAATAGGGGTGCGTTTTGGCTGTCGTGATCAATAACTATTTTGTGTCATTGGCTAGTGATCAACCAATGGCCAATTAAACTGAAACAATTAAAGCCAAAATGCACCTCTGATGGGTTTAAAGATAGTCCTGACAAAGACACTTTCTGTGCATATAAACCCTGTTGATATATATTGTGCAGGCACTTACTATAGTTCCCAATAATTATCTGTAAAACATTTAATCTCATATCAACAAATATACAACAGACCCATAGGAAATGACATCATCAAATATTGCTACTCCGCTGTATGCAGAATTGCCAATTATGCTTAATTTACACACAAACTTTGCTTTCTGTGTGACTTGATCGATAATTTATCAACCCTCCTACTGTCTGACCATTTAACACCATCCACTGTTCTTTTGAAAGACAGATAAACAAGGAAAGCCTGTAATATGATACAATTTACGAAATGCATACAGTGCACAAAAGCAGTTGATTTTGTGCCGAGTTGTGCCACCATGCATAACCCATGCAGTTGAATGGTTTCAAATGGTTCATCATCTCGCTGGAAAATGCACCAAGAGTAGGAGGGTTAATGTGTGATCTATATATAGTACTTGCTAATATCAATGCACAAAATACAAAACAGATAAAACACACTTGGAATAATAAACATGAAATAGTACCACACTAAAAATACAACCGTATAAAAAAATAAAATTTCCACTAGAACCTTGACACTATCCATGAAAAAGATTCTGATTAAAAGGGTTTTTATGATTTCATGATTATACGATCTGCATATTGCATCATGCTCGGATGTAAACCAATTTTTTGTCAGATTAACTTGAGAGTTTAAAAGCTGATCTGTTTTACCAAATGTACCAAAGACGGCTGTATCCATGACATCAACATCGCTTAATTCTACTACCATTCTTATTTTCTAAATTTTATTCAACTTTGGAAGTAAGTTGTGACACCTGAGGTCCAATAAATAAAACAAAAAGATTGGAAACTACACACTGCTATGTCGGTTTAAAAGCAGAAACAAAAATACAACTTAACCTTACAAAATAGTACTGTTTAAATGTTAATGGTCAAGTACAATGTTAAAGTCTAATATATTTTAGTTTTTTTTAAATGTACCATACACCAATGTGTGATGAGCACCTTATTCTCTGTGCTTTCCGAGTCATGTGGACAAAATTCACCATTGGCATATACCACTTGGGTTGGATTCGAACCCAGGACATGGGAAATCTAGAATAGATACAATAACCACTAGATCACTGACAGTGCCCGATGACGAGATGCCCACTCGAATCCTGTAATTAGCAGCGGGTTTCATGAATATTATGAATATAAAATGTGTTTTATTCTTTATCACATTATTTTTCTTTTTCTATATTAAAGTTCAAATCTGTAAAAACCCACACAGAAAACCCCCCACCATTAACATAGGCATATCATTTGTTGTACACTTGTACTTTTACAAACTTAGTTTACTTCTTTTCATTCCAAAGGTTTCAGTTGTTGTTCGAATAAAAATATGCCTCTATCTATACACTGTACTGTAACAAAACTTGCACGGTTCAAGGATGATAAATTGGAGCTACAAAATTGCTGAGTTGGAAGATTCCTTTCTAAATTTAAAGGGCTTATTCCAGTATTTCCCTTGCCCATTTATCAGTGGCCGCTTTGCTTTGCTATTAGTTTACTTCTTGATTTCTATGTACTGTTGTACTGTGTTAGTTTAACAACTCAATATGGATAGAATCAACTTTAACTGCAATACAGCCTGAATTTGTATGCTTCATAAATTTGCTTAAACCAAATGTCTCTTTTACTATGTTGCACTGCTCCTTCCCTGTGTGCTGATGAAATTCGATGCACTCGAAAGGTTAAAAAATATGTGCCACCAGGGCTTAGGATTTCTCTATATATATATATTTATGTACAGTTGCAGGTTAAGACGGCACGGCCTGTACGTAACATCAGCTTCACAGCCTTCCCATGTAGGGTTTTAACTGTGGAACGTCATTGGCTAGCCAATTCGATGCCATAGTAACCTACCACCATACTTTACTGATGGAGACAATGAAACTGCGTGAACTTAGCTTTTAAACGAAGTGTATTTGTTACAACCCTGAAAGAAATGCCACCATCACCTAACACATAATATTTATGATAAGATTACTAAATTTACCTTGAAACAAAAATGCTGTAGTTTTCCTCAAATAAACACAAGTGAACTTTCCTAAATGCTTTAGATGGATGCAGTTCCATAATCTCCTTTTAGGGGGCAGTCACATGTCCCCCTAACTTCACTTCACCTCACCTCTCCTTTACTTCCCTGTTAATTAAATATAAATTTATCAAGAAACTTTCAGAATTTTCTCCTGTACAAAAATTGTGAATCATAAATCTTGATGTTTGTCATTTTACCATCTCTATAAAAAATTGTTGACTTTTCCGGGCAAGGACTTCACTTCAGTATTTATTACACAAAGACCCATTTTAAAGACACCCTGAACAACCATGCAACAAGATTTACACGCTGACAACTTTTTACATGTATCTATGTAGTTGATTGGTCATTATACATGTTATCAGGCATTGTACCAGTGTTCTAGTACTTATATGGTATACAGACCTGAGTTCCACTAAGGTACTGTTTCAAAGATACTTGTACTAAAAATGTACTCAGACACGAAATCAAGTACTCGGGACATAACCTTTACTTCGACCCTTTTTGGTTGTGTGGACATTGGTTAAATCTTGCGTCTGTTTGCTGCCACAACGGGGTATTTTGGTACAAGTCTTTATGGTAATCTAAAGAGATCAAATCTAATAAATGGTTCAAATGAAATACATGTAGTTACCTTTACTCTTCTTCTTGAATTCCAGGGAAGATGAGAATATTCAAAATCTTGAGTTCCCGTCTGGTCCGTCTTTAAGGAACTCATGTCCGAGGCCATTACCGCACTTATTACAGGATACCTGAATATAAAGTCACAACAGATGAACAATGTTCAAACGATATCAAGCAGGCTAAATTTGTGATCAAGTGTTAGATTTACTGAAGTTGAGGAATTAATAATGTAACTTATGGCTGATTTTCTATTAGAATTCTCTAGTCTTCATCTTTTTCAAGCAAACAAACCCTTATAAGTTTAATACATGTATTTTTATGTAAAAGCTAGGAAATATTTTACAACTTGAATAAACTTATACTTACCACCAGGGGGCAAGGGGCAGCTGGCTCTATTTCCCCCTTGCCCTCCCCCAAATTAGAACGAAAAAATGCACTAATGATGAATGGTTTATAATACATTAAATAGCCCCCCAAAATGTGTCTTTGCCCCCTCTTCCCCCCTCCCCTTACAAATGAAAATGTCTGGTTATGCCACTGAGAATTATGTGCACTGTCTTTGACCGGTTCCTTGCTTATTTTTCTAAGGAGATGTTTTTTTAGCAATATTATCTGTCTTTTAAGCCAGGCAGACAGTTTGAGCATAAAATTGGAATTAACACCATAACAGGGTCAAAAATACTGCTAAGCAAATTTCTTTGCTAAGCAAAAAATTAGTGGGACACCAGTCACAACAATATCAACTGTCTGGACAGTGGAATGTCGGCTGGTAACCTGTTTCTGCTAAGCAATACTTTTCTGTGCTTAGCAATTTTCTGTGCTTACAGTTACAGGGCTTTATGAAATTGGGCCCAGTAAGCACAGAAACTTGCTCAGCACAGAAAAGTATTGCTTAGCAGAAACAGGTTACCAGCCAAAATTACATTAAGGTTGAATTGTTGTGACTGGTGCCCCCCTTAATATTTGTTTAGCATAGAAATTTGTCAGGCAGTATTTTCTGATAAACAGCTTTATGAAATTGGGCACAGATCTGACGGCAACACCTCATGACAGAAACCCACCTTTAGAGCATTGCCACCTTCTTGCCTTTTAGACACGCTGTCTGCTTGGACAGTTTCTGTGAAAGCTGGCCATGGGGAAGAATGCTTGAACTTTGACACACTGTTGAATAATTCATGACCACAGTTGGAGCAGACATAAACACCTGGGGACGAATAGAAACAATTCCCATGATTAGTCTGCAAAGTTTAATTTCAAACAATAAGGAAGGTATTCACATTCCTGGAACTTTTATTTTTGTCTTAACCTTACGCCAAAGGGTGACTTGTACTGCAATCTGGTCTGCATCCCTTGGTGCTTTCTGAGTCCTGGGTGGGGGGGGGGGGGGGTTTCTACACAGGACAGCGTGGATTTGAATAAACTGTTGAATTATGTACTATGAATTAATATACTTGAGGTACCCACTGCATAAAAAGCAAAGAATGCCTAATGTGGAGTACGCATGTGCACAAGCAACCATTCCCTGCTAGTGCTAACCTGTGAAATACACTATATTACGTAAGCGCTGAATTCCCTGCTTCCAAAAGTACTGATTCTTCGCTTAGGCTTAAGGTAAATTAAATTGGGCCTTGGCATAAACGCAATTGTTTTTATTTTTTTATAAACAATTTCAAAAGAAAAGTAAGTTTATTTTGTTAATTAATAATATTCACTTTGATCATAATTCTCTAGTCTATGTACAAGTACGTAGTATACATACTGAATTACTGATTATACCACAACATCTATAAATTTATCATACGATCTATATCATTCATGTCTGTCACTGTCGTGTCACTCAGTGGTTTATAAAATTAGTAAAAAAATAGTACTGCCAGTCACTCAGTTACTGTTGACTGTTGTGTAATTATTAATAATAATAATTTCTTCATCTTCATCACTTACCTGCATCGAAGTGATTTTTGAATTTCTCTCCTCCCCACGAACAGAACGACATTTTGACAAAATCAACAACGAACACCTAGCTCAACACTTTCCAAAATTCCCAACAAATGACACGGCTTCCTCTACAGTTGGTCACAAAACAGAAAAGCAAAACTTGCAAAAGGAGTCGACAGTCGCATCATATCATATCCGCATGTGACATGTCATGTGTGTGTTGTCATCTTTTTTTAATGAGTTTCCGGGAGAGGCTGCATAGCTACTTTTCGCCAGTAGGTGGCGCACTACAACTTGTTAATTATTCTCCAGTCAACAGAGCAATGTAAGCAGCTCAAAATAGTTAAATACATGTTTTAATGTGCTAAATTGAACTATGGCTAAAAGCTAGTTTTTGAACTTTGTATGAAGCATCAACATTGAAAAAAGAATTTTGTGTAATCCAGCGGTGCATTTTTTTAAGCATCCAATCAAATTATAGCATTGAGATACACAAAAGAACACCAAAAAGACCATATCAAAATATAATGTTTTGGTTTATCAAAGGAAAACAATATGACAAAAAGTAAAGAAGACTACAAAAACAAGACTATCCTCAGGTTTACATGCTGAAATATGTTTAATCTGTCTTCTTACATTTCACAATTATTTGCATTGTTTTGTTTACCCCATGCATCCTGAAAAATCCACCAATCAAATCACTGAAACCAATACTTTAAAAATGTATTTTTAAGATTTTGCCTTGACTTTTAGTAATTTGTATAACATAATAACGACAGAGTGCATCAAATTAACATAATTAGAATTGGTTAGCATCCATTTAAAATAGCATCCCCCTCTCCCGAAAACCCTCCAAAACTCTCAACCTTTACTGATTTTCATGGAATTAGTTTTGAAAGCTTGCTTCAAATGTCTTCTTGGGAAATGTTCCCCCCTTGCCAGCCAGGACATGTTGACCTGAAGTTTCACCAATTTGCTCCTATTTGAATAAATAAAATAACAGACTTTCAGTCTTAAAGTTTACTCCTTAGAAATATTCATCGAAAAAAAATTGTCACCACACTTGTTTCTTATTGAATTGTCACAAAAACCCGCACAAATTCCAAGACAAAAATGTCAACCCTAATTTGCTGTACCAAAACAAAATAATAACAATTTCACAGATTGGTTGTGTGGTGTGTTTATTGGAAACTGATGGACAGAAATTCTTCCCACCACAAAACCAATGATTTCCACAACTTTTTCTGTTAAAAAAGTTTCCATATGCATATTATGGGTAACTAATAAAAGACCCCCCTCCCTTTTTTTTAAAGTTAGAAGTGGCCTTCCTGTCAAATTCATACCCTACCTAGTTGGACAAGTTTTAGAATAAGAACATAAAACAAAACATTATTCTGTAACTGTAAATGTGTTTAAAAAATGGTTCGCTTTATTTTTTTCAAGACCAGCATTTAAAAAGAAATGTTTACAAATTAAAAGCAATTTAGTAAAACTTCCCTCTTGGAAGTCGGGGATAGATGCTAACCAATTTTAATTCAGAGACCAAAATGAAATGTGTGTGGCTAGTAAAACCTTAGGTGCCTTAAAATTAGCGCAATTTCTTTTATAGAGTAATCATAGTAACAGAACATTCAATTATTTACACTCCAGGCCCATATCACATTTTGTCAGAAATTTAAAACTCAGAATTGACCAGCTTGAAAATAACCTTGATAACTGGGGCCCAATTTCACAGAGCTTTTTACACACACAAAGTAACTAAGCACATCTTAGCTTACCAGAATAAGGTTACCATCCAAAATACCATCCCACACGTACCATTTCTGACTGGTGTCCTGCCTTTTTATGCTTAGCAGAAAATTTGTAAGCTCTTTTGGCTTTTATAGCTCTACGAGACTGGGCCCTGATGTTACACACATGGAACTTCAAAACACACCTACATGTATTACTCCCAAATTATTTTAGTTTTTGTGAGGAAAATTTGAACCTCCCTTGAAAGAGGGCATCCCAAATTCCAATATTCCAACCTTGCCAATTACTCGGGTTTGTGGGTTTGCTGACCTTGTCATTTAAAATCTTCCCCCCACAGACAACATGACATAAACATAGACAAAAACACAGAATAGAAAACATAGGAACTAGAGGGCTTACAAAACCATGCAAAATGGCCCAATGCATTTTTGCCCATTGAGAAAATGGTGCTGACCCATCATCTTACACTGGTCACTCATCAGCTTACACAGCCAACAATTTCCAAGCGGACATTCGTACGCAGTTTACCCACATGGATTTGTGCCCATGGCGGGTCAGTAGAGTGACCGGTGTGAATTAGTGAGTGCTCCCTCTAGGTAGTGAGTGCTCCCTCTAGGTAGTGAGTGCTCCCTCTAGGTAGCGAGTGCTCCCTCTAGGTAGCGAGTGCTCCCTCTAGGTAGCGAATGCTCCCTCTAGTTCTTACAACTCTATGGACAAAATAGAACTAAGCTAGTGTGCCTCCAACGCAAATCATCAACACCAATTTTTTTCTTGAAAAGGGAGAAAAGAAAAAAAATATTTAAAAAACCTGACCGTGTATGACAAGGTATTGATACTAACTCATACCTGTATAAAAACCAAGGAATAACCCATCCCCGCAAAATTGCATCATAATTTTATGTTTATAAACTGCCAACATGCAACTTAAAAATACTGTTGACATTTGGCATTTACACCATCTTCTCCACAACCCCTGGGAACCAAATTTTCATGTATGGAAAATTAAATAGAGCCAAGGATTTGATATAGTATTTTTTACATCCCTCAGCAGCAAGAACCCATGTAGCAATGTTACAGCAGACCAGACAGTATTCAGGATCTTTGCAAATCTGAATTCTTTGCATAAAGTTTGTGTAGGTTTGCCCTTACTTTTATATCCATGCATTACTCATATTTATTTGAAGAGGAAAACAAGACTTAGTTCTATATTTTGAATACATGTATTTTTCTTGACACTTTTAGGAGAATTACAATTAGCAATTGAGCAAACTGTGCAAAACATGTTTATTTAATCCGAGTCCAGGGCCCAATTTCATAGAGCTGCTAAGCGCAACAAGTAGCTCAGTTAAACAAAATTATTCTTACCAGAATAAGATTACCAGTCAAAATACAATGTCACATGTACCATCTGTGACTGGTATCCTGCACAGTTTTGCTTAGCAGAAAATAGTTTAAGTAAAGGTATCCGCTTAAGCTGCTCTATGAAATTGGGCACTGGGGTTGGGTGTTTGAGTTTACCACATGCTGTTTGACTCGTGCTGATTTTAGGAAGTTGCTTTCTAAAAATGAGGAGCTTAGATTCAATCCATTTATTCCATTAGGTGAACATCCCTTCCCAAAAATGGAAGACTTTGCGGTACCAGGCGGCAGCGAACATATCAGGTAATCTTGAATGTTAAACTTTGAGCATGCACTCCCCTCCCAGAGCAATGGATTCACCTGGTAAGTCTGCTGCCACCAAGTGTCCTAAATCTCCCATTCCTTTTGTTGTTGAAGGTCTGTGTTTTATACTTCGTCAGCCAAGCCCCCCTGACCCTCTAATACACCACTATCACCTACTGCTCTGGCCCAGGGAGCATCCTTCAGCAGGAGAAACAAATAAGTACAAGAGCTTTGACACAACGGATGAGGAATACAAGAAATGAGGGGCGGGCGTTACGTTCGCCGACCGTCAGAAATACTGCCACTTGAAGAGGATTGCATCCTTGATGGCGTGGGTGTACTGTGCCGGTACCCAGTACAGCCAGTAGCGAGATTGCTCAGTCGGGCCAAGTTGAATGGCCTAAAAATTAGAAGCAAAGAATGACAAAATAAAAGTACAAAGGTTTGGCATTGTTGTGAATCTTTCAGATTTGGTTTTTAGTTTGCATTGTGAGTAATGTCACTATCACTGAATGTGATATATCAAATTTATTTATTTTTAAGCAAAGTAATTGGCCTATGTCTACATTGTAACAGCAACTGCAGGTAAACTTGGGTTTTATCCCAGGCTGTACGGTAGTTACAGGTTGTATGGCCTCTGACTGGCACCCCCGAACAAAGATATGGACAAAATGGGGAAACCGCCAACATTAGGGCAAGATAGCTCAGTTGGTAGAGCACCGGCATTTTAATCAGGAGGTCGCAATCAGTCCCGCTCTAATCAATTTGTCTTTTATTCAACCCAGTATTAATGTTCATCATAGTGTGGACAACCAAACACTAAACAGCATAATCAATGAGCAGAGTACGCTGTTCGAAATGTCAAGACAAAACAAACAGCTCTTTTCAGAGCCTTACTCCTTCCAAAAGAGATGCTCACAACTTGACATGCCTGTGTACCCACACAAATTACTAGAAATAGCTACTTCCATTTTATATTTCCTCTCTTGATTCTAATGTAAAAAATATCGACATTTTAATCAATGGAGCCCCTACTCCCTTTGCACTCTCTCTGTATGACTATAAAAATGTTGAAAACTTTGAACAACCCCTAAACAAAAAACATCCAACATAGAAGACATCCCAGGTGACTTCCGAGCTACTCACCATGATATGGTATGCCTCATGTCCCTCTATGGGTTCACTGATGACATTCTTAATGGAGCTCATTGGAAGCTTTTCTGTCCGCTCTGTTAGAAAAAACAACAACATTATCACAATTTCTAATCTCTGTATTATGATTCTATTAACATAATTATAAGAGAACAACAGTGCCTTGCTCCCAGGGTATGACTGCAGCAAGAATTCTGCAAAGTTTTGACAGTGCTTTTATTCCATCATGTATTACTTTAGACATGAATTATCTGGGCATCCAGTCTTTTTTCAAGTGTAAGGTAAAGAAGTGTCATAAAAAGATTCTAGGCCTGTAATTACAGAGCCCATAGCCTCTATTGCACAGGACCCAATTTCACAGTGCTGCTCACCACAGAATTCTTCACTTACGGCACAGTGTAAAGCATGGGATTCTATAGTCCATAAGCGCAGAATTCTGCAGTAAACAGTGCCATGACATTAGGCCCTGGGCAACTAACAGTGCCATGACATTAGGCACTGGGCAACTGACATACCAGGTACATTTCCATTGTTTACATACTTCTGAGTATGGGCACATTACTGCGAACAATGGCAAGTCTGCTGCCACCTATTGTCCAAAAAGTCCCCCATTAGGATTGGTACACATCTCAGGGCAGGGATTTTAGAGTCACTCTTGTATTGTACACCATTATAAAAGTTGTTAATACTAACCTTTTGTGCCGATCCAGAGTTGATCAATTTCCAATTTGAATGTGAGTCGTACTTTTCCACCAGCCTTGTTATACATGCCAGATATTGGCACTGATGGTAACGCATCCTGAGCAGAGAAGAAAAAAGTCAAGTGCAAATCCTTGAGAAATTGTTTTTTCTAAGATGACGAAATACCTCAAGCTGAACCTTTGTTCAAGTCGTTTAATTAATTTTACACAAAACAAGCTTTCAGACATTGATATCAGGCTCCAGCTGGTTAATGATATCTTACACCAGCTCGTTTGTGACACTTTTAAATTGAGTTTAGAAACTTGTAATTATCTTCTACTTTCATAAGGACTCTTTCTATTAGAAAATGAGAGCATCACAAAACTTAATTTGACCTCGGAAGCCTTCTCAAAGACAATTTACAAGATTTGACTGTTGGCTGTTGAGGTAACTCAGACTGTACCTTTCTGCCTTTTATGCCAGGCATGATGTCTTCTGGTTTGCCTTTATCAAGAACCTTCTTGTGCATCTTCTGTTTGCTCAATGACTCCTTGGCAGGGGCTTCCATAGTTGATACAACAGTCAAATGGGAAAAACAGAAACAAACAAGAAATTAAAATGAAATATTCTACACCGAAAAAGCCATTTACGAGTTAGATTGGAATAATGTCTGGTACACTGACTTGCTTAGTCACAAGTGACTGTTTAAATTTAAATTCACTTGACTACTCTTGCAACTCTTGTCTGCTTGTATGTGTGTTGTGTGTTGTGTGTTGTCATTTAGCCTTCGAGAAAGACTCTGCTAGGGTCGAAACGTCAGGCCACTAACTTATTTTTTGCATTTATACCACAGGTCCTTTTGGTTGGTAAGCAGTTTGCAACAGCTAATTCTATTTTCTAAATTTAAATTCCTCAGACTAAAGACAGTGTTGAATTGTCACATGGTTTGGGACAAGCTTTTGCATAACTACCTAAGTTACATAAGCGACACCCACACACAATTCTGAATGAATGTGTTCGGCACTACTGAACAAGGCTTTGCCCACCTGGAGGTTGTTATACAAAAACTTTCCCTAAAATATGGAAGCAACACTGTCTTCAGTCTGGGGAATCCAATTTGAGTGTTCAATTGTGACCAAATAAGTCATTGTGCCAGACATTACCCAACATTTGAGTCAAATGGCTCGACTCAAATTCCTATAGACCAATCCGTTGCAGATGTCATGTATACCAGTGTTTTCTGTCATAATGTACACTCTACCAATGAGGGGGGGAAAAAACAACCTGATTATACCTGCTTCCTCTTTTTCTTTAGCAGTTCCCTTGGCAACAGGTTTATTGACTTCCAGAACGTCGTTGATGGTTGAACCAATCAGCATCAACTTGACCCCTTTGGTGACCTTTAGATCCCTCAGCGTTTTGTCATCTTTCATCAAACCTCTGTACATCAACTTCTGCATACCTGATGGTACGCCTAAGCATCACATAAATATGAAAAGGAACAAAATATTGTTATTTATTAGTCTCGCTTGTCACCATAAACCATTAATAACAAAAACTTTAGTTTATATATATCGCTTTATCTATGGGCGTCTCAAAGTGCTTATCATTACTTATTTCCAGACAGGTTTTTTAATCCATTTGTGTAACACCTTATTGGTGTGAGTAAGGTGCTGCGGTGCATTCAGCAGCCACTGCCAGAAACACCAGGGCAAACCCCTTCACTTAAGTGTAACTTGGTTCTTTTACATGCATTACACAACACACGGGACCAACAGCTTTACATCCATTACGAAGCAAAAATTATTAAATATCTTGATTAAGGACACAAGTGTCAAGACCGGGACTCAAACCCGCACTCTGCTGATCAGAAACACCAGAGCTTGAGTCCAGTGCGCCTGACCGCTTGGCCATGACACGCCATCACTTGGCCACAAGGTAAAGTACGGTCAAATCCTCGTTCAAATAAACTGCCCGCTATTAACAAACCTGTTATCGTCTGTAAATGTATCTTTAGAGATGAAACTGTTCCATCAACATCAAAACTAACATCATGTTTCTGTTTATTAAACATCACTTTAAAATCCACAGTTTCTTTTGGTTCTGCAGCTGCTGCTGCTGCTGGCTCTTCACCCAAGACTCTAGTTAGTTCAGCTCCGACAGATACATCCATGGCAGTCTCCTTAGAATTCTCATCCTCTTTACTATTGTTCTCAGTTGTCACATCGACTGTTGTGTCTGGAGGCTCGCTGCCATTTTTTGTTTGTGAGTTTGTGTTTTCAATTTGCTGGTTTGTGGATTCCGTCTTTGTCCCACTCTGTAATTTGCTCCCGTCCTCTGGATTTGACTTCTCTGGGGTTGTTTCTGAAGGGGTGCATTTGGACTTATCCAGGGTGTCATCAAGCATCTCGGCATCGCCACCTATAGATACAAATCATCATAGATACCCGAGAGTTACCAACAAAAAACATACTGGAGTAATAATAACATGCAGGTTTCTTAAATAGCATTTTTACCAACATGAAGGGCGTCCCAAAGCGCTCATCGTTTTTGTTTTCTAAGTAGAGCTGTGTTTGAATTATAACACCTATTTTACATACATTTAGCAATGGTGTACAAGGTGCTGTGGTGCAAACTTAGTGCAGCCAACCATGTCAGAAACACCAGGACGAACCCATTCTTTTAACAATAAGTATACTGGGTTCTTTTACATGCATTACACAACACATGGTTTTACATCCTATCCAAAGGACAAAGCACTTATAATTAAGTGTCTTGCTCAAGAGCACAAATGTCAAGACCAGGACTCAAACCCCATAACTTAGTCACTAGTTAACTTTTTAACCTTTGAGGTAAAACTTATTCTTAAAGCACGTATTCTATGGTGGTCATGGTGTTGGTCAGAATTTTAGTTGAATAATAAAGATTGTGTGCTTTTCAAAGATTGCACACCAGCTCTAGTGTGCAAATTTTTAATTTAATAAGTGAGCAAACAAATTCTGCATTGTCAAAAATAACACATCGCGCATAAAAAAAAAAAATTGGTTTGTTTGCTGAAATAAGCCTTTTCACAGTATTAAAATGCACCATCTTGTTCAAGGGGCAGATTAGTTTAATTCGAACACTCGTTGCCACTGGCTATTTTATTTAGTTGTTGTGATAATCTTAACCCTCTATCCTCCAGAATGTCCTCCTGACTGTCGCAGACCGTCGGAAAGGATGGAGGGTTACGATTATTGCAACTCCGTCGATTATCGCAACTACCAGCAATTTTGCACTAGAACTGCACGCATGCATCTGGAATGTGCGTGGAAGCTCAAGCAACAAGTTGCACTTGCAGACAGCAACAACGCGTGTTCAAAGTAAACAAATGTGCCCCTTGATTCGATGTGCCATCTTGTTCGAGATCGAACAAGATGGCACATATTTTATTTGCCTTGAAGAAAGAGCTTAACATAATCCCTGAAAATCCACTTTTAAAAAGTATCCACTATTCACTAAAATTGATGACATTTTCTCAGTTTTAGTTATGTCACTTTTTTGTGATTGAAACTAGGTAGGGGTTTGCAATTTGTCCACTCTTCTTCCAAAAAAGCACTGGATTGGGCCTGCCTCACTGAGTCACACGGTGAGCGAGTGACTGTCCCTTGATTGAAGTCGTTACTTGTTGTACTCTGACTTTCTGAGTCGTAGCACCAGCATGCAATGAGCAGGGACCAGCAGCACAGCTGCAGTGCATACTTTTGCTACACATTACCCAAGTCTCATGTGATGTTCTCCCGACCTTCGTTACAATTAATTAATTACAAAAAACATCACAATGAATAGCTAGCTGTGCTTTACAATCCGGTGTGCAAAATTAACAAATTACCACACTGGGATTATTTTAAAGAATGTGAATCGGCCAAACATTCTTTCTATTTTGAGCAACGATCGTAAACACCTGCAATGACATTGCAATACTTTTATTTATTACCTGGGTCTTCGCTGTTCGTCGCCATCATTGCTTGATGTTGCAACACCGGCAAATGATTTACTGCTTGAGGGCGCTTTGTATCATCCCCGCGAAACTGTTGAGGGCGCACTTCCCCGCATCTTCTTGAAAAACAGAAACAAGCAACACCCACTCACCAAACGACGTGATACAATGGCAAATCCTGCATCAAATTGGAAAGGCTTTTGCGGAAACCATAAGTTTTGGGTGAGACATTATTGCATTGGTCATAATTTTGTAGGTTTAAATCAGATAATGCTACATACAGACATATTATTTGAGTACTTTTCACGTCGTAGTCTCCTTATGACCATGTCAACAACAAAAGGCAGGTCACATGGTCGGTGGGAATTACACGTGACGGTAGGGGATTTCCCAAACCTTTTGTTCTACTTTCAAATTTTCATCCCATCCAAGCTAAATTTGGAAGTTTAGGAAAAATACCGGAAAACTACCGGAAAACACCGGAAATCTACCAGAAAACACCGGAAATATACCGGAAAATACCGGAAAACTACCAGAAAACACCGGAAACTGTCCTTGCTCTATGATGAAACTTACCTGATGTGATGTTTTGAAAATGGCAAAAAAAAAACGGTGTACAAAAATTACATTGAAGTTCGTCGTGCCAGTGGGCCGCCATCTTACTTATGATTCTCCGCCTGTTAATCGTGAGAAAGTCAGGGCACCCAGCTGATCTGCCAAGTCATAAATATGTATGAGGTTACGTCGCGCGGTAATGTAACTTGAGACTTGCACATCTAATGAATATGCAAACATACCCGTGATGCTGAATGTGGCTTCACGAGTTGCATGTTCATTGGGTGAGCGACATAAGTTAGCGTGCGACGTCACCCTTTGCATATTTATGACTTAGCAGATCAGCCGGGTGCCCTGACTTTCTCACGATTAACAGGCAGCGAATCAAAAGTGAGATGGTGTCCCCCAAAACAAGCACGACGAACTTGATTGTATTTTTTGTACACCGTTTTTGTTTGCCATTTTCAAAACATCACATCTGAACAAGTTCATCATTTCGTGAGCCCTGGAATGTATCATAAAAATTTGCCAAATGTAAGGAATAAAGTGAAGTAGGTTGGAGTAGTATGCAATGTTTTTAAGTGGGAAAAATTTGAGAGTATTAAACAAACTACCGGGAAACAATAGCGGAAAATACCGGAAAACTGTATTTTCCGGTAGTTTTTTCCGGTAGTTTTTCTGTAGTTTTCTGGTAGTTTTCCGGTGTTTTCCGGTAGTTTTCCGGTGTTTTCCGGTAGTTTTCCGGTGTTTTCCGGTAGTTTTCCGGTGTTTTCCGGTTTATAGTGACACCCGATGGGAAGCCTACGCTGCTGACAGTGATATTAAAAATGATACATTATTAAAAAATTTGTAGCTCAACATTTCTGCTCTGCAGCCAGTAGTAACTTCAGTTTCCTTTGTACTGCTCATCTAAAACATTCCTGTCCAAACTGTTGTGGTCAAGTTCTCTCTGAATCCTTGGCCACACATCTAAACCCATTTTTTCTTGACTTAAGCTTTGCAACAAATAAATATGTTTCATAATTCAAGACAATAGCTCTGCTTGTCCTGTTGAAAAACAAATAATGAGCGCTTTGATATCACCCTAGGGTGTGATAAAGCACTATATAAGAACCCAGTATTATTATAAATTCTTTTTTCTAAGGCCCTGTCAAGTTATTAAATTACACATACTTTGTTACCATGTTCCATGTATTGCCTGTTCTTTATACATGTACTTGCTCTCTCTTTTCACCTGTATTTGTGTGTGTGTTTGTGCAGGATCCGGCTCTTTTGAATTCGAGCAGCCCAGACCTGACCCCCTGCTTCCAGGAAACAGTGCTGTCATGGCTCCCACTACTCTTCATCTGGTTGGCTACGCCTTGGTATCTCTACTACATCAAGACACACGATCAAGGTTACATCCAAGTCTCTTGTTTACACAGGATCAAAACGGTAATTCAAAAGTTTCTTAAGATGAAAAATATAATCTGTAGTACTAGTAGAGTACTATTAGAGTGCGAGAGGTCGTCTTCAGTTGACGCCAACTCAGGAGCATCTAATGGTGACTTTCTGCTCATCCCCGTGCAGCATATCAGTGTCGTCAGTGAGCAGTTTCTTGTTATTCTGCGTCCTTCTTCAGCTGGTCAGCATAGGTGGGTCTCCTCTTGCTCCTGCTCCAAGCTCTGTCGATGGGTTCCAACAGCACTTAGAGGGGACACACCCAGTGGCCAGCCAGCCTCATCCTCTGCTCTGGGCAGGATGCCGTAAAGCTGGACGTTGGGTGCCATCCTTTGCATTCGCATGTAGACACCGTCTAGTGCTCTTTCCTGTTTCTCTTGTATTCGTCCCCCTGTAGCTGTGTTCTGTCCCTTGAAACCCTGTTATGCCACAGTTATTGATTTATTATTAACCTAAAAATTACAGCGTTGAAATAAATGTAAATGACTCATACCTCCTGCTGCTTTCTGTCTTCAGGTTCTGAGTGCCCTCATGATATTGGTTCCAATGATTGACGTAGGATTAGCTATTGCTGAAGTCATCTTACCATCTCGTCAAGTAGCGGCAGTGTACCTCCTCACACCGGTGCTTATAGCTCTGACAATGGTAAGCAAATGTTGAATTTTGCATTGGGGATAAAGAATATAACTTGGTTTAAGGGTACCCAAAAAAAAATAAAAAATTCTTTATCCGTGGTGCAAAATTCAACAAAAATCGTTGCAGTACCCTCTGCTATGGGTTCGAACTGCCTCTAGCCATAGGGCTAGCTCGGTGGTCTAGTGGTAAGACATCTGCTCTAGCAATGCAAAGGTCGTGGGTTCGAATCCTACCCGAGTGATTTGCCTGTGGAATTTTGTTCCTTCACAGAACTCGGGTAAGTACTGAGTACACGGTGTAAGGGTGTACAACAAATTTGTATATTATATCTATCACAATTCATGTTCATTTATAGCTGTTACACCAACTGACAAGTTTGGGGGGGACTTTTTTTTAAATGGAAATTTATCCTTTTTTCTCTCTCTCTCTTGTCGGAAAAACTGGTTCTAAACTTAATATGATCTACCTTTTTTCCAGATCCTGGTGTTTCTAATCATCCAGATTGAGAGGTTGAAAGGTGTCCAGTCATCATGGATGCTGTTTGTATTTTGGTGTCTGCTAGCCCTCTGTGGTATTGTGGAGTTCATATCGAAAATATACACAGCATTGGAGCAGGTACACTTCTCCATTCAAATGGGTGGCAGACTTCCATTTGCTGCATTGCTCATTTCCACATTAATGCCTGTGGTGTTTCGTGGCTGACCGGTCAAGCACACCAGACTCTGGTTCTGGTGATTCTAACCAGCAGAATGTTGGTTCAGGTCCTGGGTTAACATGCCAGTGCTCCACCAACTGAGCTATCTAAACCTTATGTTGGCAGTCTCCTGATTTTGTCAGTATCTTTATTTGAAATTTACCCAGTCAGTTTCCCTTGTGGTTTATTACCCCAAAAAATGTTAACATTAAATAAATAGTCTTCACTTATAGTAGCTGCATCCAATTAAATAACTTTTTTTTTCCAGGCAACTTTGTGTGACAATTTTTGTTCCATTTATCCCAAAGTTTCTTCTTGTTTTAATTCTAGACACAGTTGGATCTGATCCGGTTTGTGACATTTTACATTTTCTATGCTCTGGTGCTAGTTCAACTTGTTTGTTCAACAATCGTTGACAACCGTCCGAAATATTCAACTTTATCAGACACGGTAAGAAATTAGCCCAAAGTGGAGTGCTAGATTGTGAGGCAATTTCTTGGTGTTATATGGCAAACTGTAGTGGCCGATTTTATGTAGCTAAGCTCTTCAGATCACTGACTAAATTACTTTGACTAGAGACTGGCCGCGGCACGGCATGGCACTACTAAGCATGGCACTACTGCTGCATGGCATGGCAGTACGCAATGCATGCACAACACCGGACATGCAGTTCCAGCATGGTCCGCATTATATGTACATGGTAATCACAGCATTTTTGGTGATCAAGACGTCATATTTCTCTAACATATCTTACCCCCTGATCCACTAACTCTGGGGCAGTTGATAAGAATTAGCAGGACAAGTTCTAAGCAGGACTGACTTCTTATTAGAACTATACTCAGCGAAAATGTACAAAGGTTGTGATGTTCTTGCAAACCGAAAACCAAAGGACAGTTTTTTACTACAAACCAAATTGACAGTAAAACAGCTTACAACCTATTTTTAAAATTAAATTCTATGGTTGAACTATCATTGTTTTATGAATTCTTTTTGATTTTGTTTCAGAATGCTTGCCCTGAAGCCACTGCATCATTCATCTCCAAGATTACATTCAACTGGTTCTCAAGGTAATCTCTCATTATTTCTTAATCTGTGTTATATTTGAGTCGTAGGTGACAGACTGCAAGGCTCAACTTCATAGAGCTGATTAAGTACGCAAAGTAGCTCAGCACAAAACAATTCTGCTTAAGGTTACCAGCCAAAAAACCTTTACATGTATCGTCTTTGACTGGTTTCTTGCTTATTTTTGCTTAGGCAAAATTTGTTAAGCAAAGTCTTTTGCTTAAACAGCTCTTTGCAACTAGGCCTTGGCCTTAGGCCCTGGCATGGTTCTTCATGGAGGCATTGGAGACCCATTTGGGAGTTAGATTTGAATAACGTCTGGTACAATGACTTGATTGGTCACAAGTGACCACTCACAAGTGACCAAAGAGAGTGTTGCTGTGTCATATAATTCAGGGCAAGCTATTGTATAGCAACGTCCAGATGGGCAAACCCTGGTACCATTGTGCCATACACATTCACTCAGAATTGTATGTGGATGTTCTCCGTCTCTTACATAACTACTCAAAAGCTTGCCTGAACCGTGTGACATAGCAATTGTCACACAGCCCTATTTAAGTTGGTAGTTCACATATTTGGCTCGTGCAAGTTTGAAATTTGTGTGTGATAGTTTAAACTTAATTGCACAAGTTTGAAACTTGCGAAAGGAGCTACTTGGTGCTCAACACATGCAAAGCAGAGTCGAGGTAAGCTGAGGCTAAACTGTCAGATGTGTTCTCAAATTTTGAAGGGTTCTTGGATGTATTTAAAAGAATGGTATTTATCTTCATCTCGGTAAACCAAATCAACACACTTTTATTCCTTCATTAGAAGTGTTTACCTGTTTCAATAAAATAAATAAAAAATTACTCTTTAGAAGGGAGAAACAAGCATTTTCCCTTTGAATGATGACCATGTGTTCATCTTGCTCAATTAAAAATAAAACTTTTATTCTCTTAACAAAGTATGGTCATTCAGGGATACAAGAAGACTCTGACTGAGACAGATTTATGGTCACTGCTTGAGAGAGATAAGGCTGCTACAGTCATGCCAAGATTTCTTCAAGCATGGAGGAAGGAAAAGTCCAAGTAAGTTATTAAATAGGTTTGAATATCCAAGAAGGAAATGACTAATAACCTTTTGTTTTTGCCTTCTCCTTTTCCCACACAGTTATCCACTTTATTAGTCTGCCCTTCATTGTATTAACTAATTATTTACCTCTCTTCTAACCTTCCATTTTGTCCTTTGTGTTCCCAACTTCTTGTGGTCAAGCTATCCCCTTCCCTTCATAACCCCCCCCCCCCCCCCCCCTTTGTCTTCATAATCCCTGCTTACCCCCTGCCTTCTCTGAATGCTTTCTGCTTTTCTCCCTCCACTCTCTCTATTCATGTATTTCCACTTGACTACTCTTGCAACTCTTGTCTGCTTGTATGTGTGTTGTGTGTTGTCATTTAGCCTTCAAGAAAGACTCTGCTAGGGTTAGGCCACTAACTTATTTTTTGCATTTATACCACAGGTCCTTTTGGTTGGTAAGCAGTTTGCAACAGCTAATTCTATTTTCTAAGTTATTAAACATTAAATGAAAGTGTGGGTGGAGCAGGGATGGGCGTTGGGTAGGGGTGAGAGGCAGAATCAAACTTTACTGTAGAATTATATTTTTATCTTTTTGTTACAATTCCTAAATTGAATTATTATATCTTTCTGGTAATGAGTTCAAGGATCCCCCAAAAATGCTTTACACTGTTACTGTGCTTAGCTATAACTTTAGCTACGTGAGATTGGGCCCTTGAGTGTCGTGGCTGAGTGGCCTGGTGTTGTCAGTGGGGTCAGATCAGATCCAAGCCATGGCACTTGGGTTCTTTAGCACGATACTTTATTGGCTTGTCCTTTGGATGGGACATAAAGCCATAACTTGGTCAGTGGCCATGCAATGAAGGACCTCCCCTTCGGCTCAGTCCTTTATCACACGGCCATGACCCTGTCAGTTTTAAATGAACGTTCAAGACTTCATCCCGCTCTTTTATTACCTATTATTAGTCATATTGATTTATGCTTCTATACCTGTCTAGAAGCTCAAGTCTTTCCACCAAAGAGGTAAAGGGTGGCAGGCATGTACCCATGAAGAGGATGGATGAATCCGGTAGAACCAGCGGTGATTACAGCATCGCATTCTCCCCAGGGGCTCAATCTCCCGACAGTCACGCAAACAGCGGGCCTGATGGGGCAGAAAAAGTACAGATGGATGTGAGCGATGGGGCATCTCTCTTCAAGGCAATCGCTCGGTCGTTTGGACCCTTCTTTCTAGTCGGCACTTTCTTGAAAGTTCTCCATGACATGTTGCTGTTTGTAAGCCCACAGCTACTGAGGTGAGTCACTGGTGCTAAGAACATGCTCAGAGAAAGGGAACTACATATCCTGGAATTTCATGGAATGCCTAAAACTCAGTAAACATTGATACTTTGTCTGATATTAACATTTTACACCTTTTTTCTTTTCAAAAACAACAAAGAACTGTAATAACATTTTCCTGTGTTGCAAATCAGTAATGCTTGCTTCTCTTGCAAAGTAACATTGTTGATTGACCTCTTTAAGCCTTCAAATTTTTTTCAATTTATTTTTGTTTCCAAAATTGACGAGGCACAGTCAATTCCCCACCCCCCCCCCCCATTTGTATTTTTCTTTCCCCAAATTTCATTTTGGGATGTGAGCTGGGAAACTTTCCATGCATAGAGGCAGGTCATTGCAAAGCGGTTAAGGGCTCCGAACTCAAGCTCTGGTGTTTCTGATCAGTGGAGTGTGGGTTTGAGTACCAGTCGAGGCTCTTGTGTCCTTGAGCAAGATACTTTACCATAAATGTTTTGTCCTTGGGATGGGACATTAAGCCGTTGGGTCCCGTGTACCAGGATTAGTAGTGCACATAAAAGAACCCAGAATAGACCTTATGCATATGACGTCATTTGAGTAGGGCGCCCTCACCTAGAGGTCAAAAGGAAGATGCTCATTGGCCAGTCTTGTGCGCCGCGCGTACAAATCAGCGCGTTTACATTGTTTCATCATCAGTTTACCTCTAAGATGGCGGCTTGGTGACGTCAATGCATAAGGTCTATACTTATCTCGGGAGAGTAGGGTTAACCCTGGTGTTTCTGGTTCACATAGCAAGCACCCTTGTTCACAGGTTTCCTCAGGCTTGCAAGCTACAGTGATTAAGTTCACCTATGAGACATCCTTGGTTTCATTACCTAAAATATATAATAATAGTAATAATAATTCTAAATTCAACTTTGACAGCTACATGTACCTAAATGTTTCTTTTCTTTTTCTGTAGAGGGTTGATCAACTTCACAGTGGACAAGGGAATCTACCAGTGGGAAGGCTACATGTATGCTTTCTTATTGCTTGGCGTGACTCTTATCCAATCTTCATTGCTCCAGCAATACTTCCAAATCTGCATGGTGACTGGGATGCAGCTACGGACGGCTATTATTGGTGCTGTGTACAGAAAGGTTTCTTATTTTGATGAGATTTTGTCATAAAAGTTTTGTTTGCTTTATATTTAATATAACCGTGATTCAAAATTAAGTTGTACATTTTTTTGTGAGGGTAGAAGGAAAAGGAAGCTAGCTCCAGCAACTATGACACAAATATTGGATTCATGTGAGTGCATTGTCACAGAATATGATCAAAAGGTAAAATCTGGGCCGAGTGAAATGGGAAAGCAAGATTTCACCAGCTCTGCCATGATAGTCATCGCTTCGTTGGGATGAACAAATGAGAACAATTATTTTGGAAACAATGCTGCAAAGAATTGCTGGTAAGCAAATTTTAATGTTTACTGTAGCAGAAAAATGTGTGATGAATCTTAGTGTTGGTTGAAATTGAGCCCTGGCAAATTCACTTGGATTTTATTAACCGCAGTGAAAACATTGTCAGCTAACACCCGGTTCAGACATGCATTCCAGAGTTGCGCCAAACCAAAAAGATTAAGAGCAACTCTAGGTCGACCCAAATAAATGTTGGTTTCAGACAGGCGAACTTAACATGACATTTACATTTGGTTCGGCTCATGACAAGATCGACCTCTTAAATCAAGAGGCTACAGAGTTGCTCTACAGTCAATGTTTCGACTTCCAGCACGCCCAGTTGCTCTTAACTGTATCAGACATCAAACTTTTCATGTACTTGATTCAATCATTTGGTTCGGCGCGACTCTATAGAGTGTTGGCGTTTTTGAGTAGCACTCAACATGTCTGTTTGTTTTACACGTATAAAGTCTCTGATCCTGTCCAACTCGTCCCGCAAGGAAGCCACAACTGGAGAGATAGTGAATCTGATGTCAGTGGACGCTCAGCGTCTCATGGACCTATGCACCTTTGTCAACACCCTCTGGTCCTCGCCATTCCAGATCGTGGTGGCGCTGTTCTTTCTGTGGCGTTTGTTGGGTCCAGCCATCCTGGCGGGTTATGGTGCCATGGCGCTCATGATTCCACTCAACGCATACATTGCCATCAAGATTCGTTCACTGCAGGTATTTATTGGGGGGGTTATAGTCAGCATTTGGGAAAACTAGTAATAATAATTTTTCAGTTCTTATGTTATTAGCTATCACACAAGCGTGAGTGGAGTACAGAAAAATATAACACTTCTGTGTCTCTTATCCAATGAGACCAAAGCTGAGTTGGATATGGGATGAAAACCCGCTAAATTTTTCCACGAGCGTGATAACAAATTTATCCTCAAGCAAAATGTGGTGTTGGAACAGCTGTACATTTTGCGTATAGCTTAAAATAGCACAATAACACCCTCCACTCCAGAGGCTAAAACTGAAGCTTCATACTTTTCCCCATCATTCAAAGGGAAACAACACTTGGTCATTCTTTTCGATTTCACACTCTCACCAGGCGCAGCAGATGAAGGCAAAAGATGCTCGCTTAAAACTCATGAACGAGGTACTGAACGGCATCAAGGTGCTGAAGCTGTATGCCTGGGAGACGTCCTTTCAGCAAAAGGTAATGGACATCCGCAACAGGGAAGTCAAGATCCTCCGTACCTCATCATATCTTCAGGCTGTCATGACGTTCATCTGGACAAGCGCCCCCTTGGTCGTAAGTCGTGATTTGTGGGAGTTTGCGTATTTCAAAGAATCGAAAAGTAACACTGTTAATTTTCTAGTTGGCTTGTTGGTTTTATGCGAGATTACATCATGTGTTGACTAATCTTAACTGTTCATAGCTACTTGTGGGCAGTTTTCTTGTGCCAAGAGCAAATCATGTCAATTTTGCTGATAGAGCCTTCTCAGTCTGTGGACCCAAACTTTGAATAAACTTCTAAATCACATCAATGACACAACATCCTTCAACACATTTAAGACACTTTTGAAAGCCCACTTATTTCAGGAGGCCTACCATCAATGACTTATTTATTTCTTCTGTTCTTGAGCAACTTAAAAGAAACCTTTGATTTAGGCGCTCTGTAGATTTTGTCTGATTGATTGATTGATTGATTGATTTGTAGTTTTAAATGAAATAATGTATCATTTGAGTTTGCTGATGTTTTATTTTGTTTTCAGTATCAAGCTTTACATTATTTTTTTGTATATTACCTTTCCGACCTTTTAGGTGTCACTAATAAGCTTCACTGTGTACGTTCTTGTGGACGACAAAAACATCTTAGATGCAGAGAAGGTCTTTGTTTCCATCTCTCTGTTTAACATTCTCAAGTTTCCCTTCTCCATGTTGCCGAGTATGATCTCCCGCACTATGCAGGTAAACAGGGTTTTTTCATTTCACAGAAGGTGATTGCTTTTTTTATTTCTGTGCTTTCTGTGTTAAGAATTCAGACTTGGGCCGTGTGTGAATCAAGCGATTGTGGCTAAGACTGTGACTGTTGGCTGCAGTGCCAACGTTCCTTTTTCAATATTCCTTTTCAGCGACCTAGCCGTAGCCATTGCCAGATCCATCTATTGGGATAAGCCTAAGAGGTCTGAGACATAGATCAAGAATCAAAGATCTCAGATCAAGACTTGCAGTTGCAAGACTGGGATAAAAACTAAGACACACAAGTTTAGGATTTTGACCATTTGGACTCGATTTCACGAAGCACTTAGATTCATCTTAAGATGAGTTGTCACTTGTCAGTATTGCTATTCTGATTTCTTTTTTGACATCGCACTTTGCTTGGCAATTAAGAATGATACACAGTTAAGATCGATCTTAGCTCTTTGTGAAATCGGCTTCAGGAGGTCGAAGACTGAGATAGAGTAGAAACAAAGTTGTTGGTTTCCTGTTTGTAATTTCCACAATTGCCTTTTGCTCACAAGGTACCACCATAAAGCATACAGGCTGTCACATACAATCAGCAACAACTATAGTTGTTAATATTTTTGGTTTTACTTTTACACCATTGTGTGATAAGCACTGTGTACTCAGTGCATACCAAGTCTTGCTCGGGTGAGATTCGAACCCACAATCCCCAGCAGATGTCTTTAATCACTTAGACCATCGTACGATATCACAAAGGTCCCCTAACAAGACCTTCAGGGCCCAGACCAAAATATTGAAGAATATGGCCGTATCTGAATTGGTAGCTACAGCTGAAGCTAAAACTGTTGCTAAGGATGTGCTATACATCAATGCAGGATGATGTGGAAATGTAGCCGTAGCTGTGGGCGCCAATTTGGAGCCAGCCTATCATAACCTTGTATGAGGACAGAGACTGAGAGGAAGACAAAGAAGTAAAGGTTCCAGACCTAGACATGAAGGTACAGAGATACAAACCAGGGCCGAAACAAAGACCCAAAGCTCCAAGACAAAACTCGGAAGGCCAAAAAAAGAATGAGACCTGAACGCTGAAGTTCAGAACTGAGACTTTACACCTGAAACATTTTAATAACTTGAAATTTGTACCCTGATGTACTTGTTTTCCCTTCTTTTTTGTTTATACTCATTGTAGGCCCAAGTCTCTGTGGATCGCTTGGAAAAATTCCTGAAGAAGAATGAACTAGACGAGGACAATGTAGAGAGATCTTCTGACATTGGTAACTTTTTCTTGAATGCTAACCAAAGCTTGTATTAAATAGAACACCTTTTCACTAAAAGATAACATCTAAACATCAAGTAATTAACCGTAAGTGAAACTGACTTGGTAAATTTTAAGTAATTTGGGGTTGTAACAAAGAAATATTGCCCAGAGCAGGATTTTAAGCAACGTGGAGATGTCTACCATCGGAGCTATTGAGCCCTATGTTGGCATTCTCCCTATTTTGTCAAAAGCTTGGTTGGGGGTTGATTGGCACCGGAGGTGGTTTGTTCAAATCCCGCTCTAGTCAATTTGTCTTTGATCAACCTTAAACATATAATATGTGATACAATTTTAGCATTTATGTAAACCTCGCCACTGGTTTTTTGTTGCAGAATCACCACTTCTTATAAGAAGACATTAATATATGATTTCAACCTAATTACTATTTCAGGCATTCAGCTTCGTAGCGCTACTTACCACATAGTTCTGCACTTTGGTTGCCTTTTAAAGCTTGATTTTATCGATCATATAGCCACAGAATAATATCGTCAGCAGTGCCATGAAATTGGGCACAGATTATTCTGTTTGACTGGAGTTTTTCTTTTTTCGAATGCTACCTCTAAATTTGCAATTACCAAATTGCGTATCTGATATCTTTCTCTAGGAAACTTATATTATTTAATCAAAAATTTATAAGATTTTGTTTTCAACATTGACAGATTGTGCCATCAACATTCAAGATGCAGATTTTTCATGGTCCAGAGAAGAAAATCTGATTCTGAAGCAGTGAGTTGTTGTAAATTGGCTTTGGGTTCATTCTATGGTTTTGTTTGTCCTTAAATAATATTACTGAAAAATCACTTGATTTTGGGGTGAGCGAAAAAAGGTTGCTAGAAGCAGATTAGAACCTGGGACCTCCAGTTTTCATGCCCGGGCTCTACCAACTGAAATATCTAGACCTATGTTGGCCGCCTCCGTATTTTCAATATCTGTGTTCAAGGGGCGTATGCTCAGGGATCACACCCAGGTGTACAGTCGGGTTGGCGTACTGGTATCTTTCCTCGCCTTCCACCTTAAGGACCCCGGTTTGAATCCCGCCAGGGGCACTATGCGGATTGGGTTTCAGTCCCTACCTGACTGTGTGGGTTTTCCCCGGAATAACTCTCATGAGTTTTCGTCTTCTTCCTTGTATTCTCTCCACTGAGTTCTCGGCTAGTATTTCGATTACGTTCGCTTTTTTAAGATTCCCAGGTTTCACAACCAAAATTATTTAATGAAATAGAACAAAAAACGTGGGAAGCAGCAGGGATCATCATAGTAACAGGATGCAACTTTTTCCTTGGTTTTTTACTTGATGCGTAAAACAACAAAGACTAACTAGAATAATTTCCATCGTTTACTCTTTTCAGCATTGCTGTTAACATTCAGCCTGGGTCCTTGGTGGCTGTGGTAGGACACGTTGGATGTGGGAAGTCCTCTCTGCTCTCTGCTATGCTGGGAGACATGGAGAAGATCAAAGGATCAGTCGCCGTCAATGTGAGACAAAGTTTTTCATTATTAAAAACATAGTCTGGTGCTCAGAAGATTTTTATCAAGTAATAATCCATAAGGGAAACTGACTGGGTAAATTTGAATATAATTTTGGGTTGAACTTAGAGAAATTGACCAGAGCAGGCACAATATTGGAGCTTACAACTCCTAAAAGTAATAATCCTCAAATCCGAGATTTAAAAAATATGTGAGGCGGGGGTGAGGGCCTCCAAAGTATTTGATAAGGCCTGGTGCATTGATTTAATGGAGTACATTGTTGTAGTTCAAAAATTGATAATACCTCTGAAAATCCAATTTAAGCACTCAGTGAAGCAAACATAGTGTACATGATTTTAATTCTCCATTTTGGATACAACCAGGGTTCAGTGGCTTACGTCCCTCAACAAGCCTGGATTCAGAATGCCACACTCAGGAGTAATGTCATGTTTGGGGCACCATTGGAAGATGCAGAGTACCAGCGAGTGATCGAGGCCTGCGCGCTGGCCCCTGATCTGGACATGCTACCGGCTGGAGATCTAACAGAGATTGGAGAAAAGGTACTTCAAAAAGTGTTTCCAGTCATGAAAAATCTTGTTTTCTTTAAACACTCAGTTATGTACTGCTGTTCTCTGAATTGGTTTGTCTTCAAGCTGCAGCAACCTGGTCTACTGAACTTTTTAATAAACATCTAAACCAACGTATTGCAAGCTATGGGTCAGGACCCTAAAGTAGGTCATAAAAGAATTCAAGTGGGCGCCAAACTTTGTCAGAAACACTAAAATATCGTAAATTGCCTTATAAATGATCGAAGTTGGCTTCTATCGATTGTGAGGCAATTTTTATTGGTGATGGACTGATCAAAAGTGTTATATATTAAATGAAATCAAACTGCTTTAGTAACTTCACTTCTGTTATGGTTAGCCTGTCTGCATGACATTACCTTTGCAGCAGGGGGTTTAATCAGTGATCAGCCTGTGGGTCGTGGTCGAGTGTCTGAAATTTTCATTATTAATAATAATAACTAGTTTTTATATAGTGCATTTTACAATAATGTATCAATGCGTTTTATATCATTGAGTTGCAAGCCTAAAAGTTTGCAAACCGCTGATGTAAAAAATAATTTAATACATCACAAATCAATGCTCGCCTTGGTGCTGATACAAAATTAAGTAAAGTAAATAAGTAACCCTTTGTTTCAATGCAGGGTATTAACCTGAGTGGTGGACAGAAGCAGCGGGTCAGTTTGGCTCGAGCCATTTACAACAATGCCGACATCTACCTTCTTGATGACCCTCTCAGCGCAGTGGACTCCCACGTGGGCAAACACATCTTTGATCATGTGATTGGGCCAAGGGGACTCCTAATGAATAAGGTATGTCTAAAATCTGGACCAACAAAATGAATTTTCTGTGTTAGTTTTGTTTGTTTGTTACTGTGATGTGCATGTATGGTGTGTCGTGGCAGAGTGGTTTACTGCATCGGACTCAAGTTTAGATTGTGCTTAAATCATCAGAGTGTGGGTTCGATTCCCAGTCATGACACTTGTTTCCACGAACAAGGCACTCAACTATAATTGCTTCTCTTAACCCAGGTGTTTTAGTGCGAACCTGAGAGGGCTGAGACAGTATTGCGTTGGGTTAATCCTTAAGTGCTAATTTAAGCAGCTTGGGGGGTTGTATGCTCCCGAAGGAATTGAGAAAGTAAGAGGAATGGTCTAAAAGTATGCCTGATGAACAGGAAATAATAATGTTGTAAAGTGCATTGCTCTAGCTACTAGGATATGTGCGCTGTATAAGGACCAATTGTTATTATTATTTTTACGTTATTATTTCTTTTAACATGTTTTATCCTCTCCCCGCCCCTCCCCCCATAAAAAGACCCGTGTCCTCGTGACCCATGGGATAAATTACCTGCCTCAAGTGGACCACATCATCGTCATCGTAGATGGAGAAATCACAGAGGCTGGCTCCTACACAGAGCTTCTCTCTCATGACAAGGCCTTTGCTGAGTTTCTACGTAACTATAGCACCGAGGCTCAGGAGTGCGATGCACACTCACCAGGTACTCATATGGATTGTCATTTCGTCATTTTGTTACAAATAACCATAAAGTAAGGTTAGCTGCTATCAAACATAACTATTGTAGTGTATTGACTTGTGGTCATAATTCAATTCAATTCAATTCAATTCAATTCAATTCAATTCAATTCAAGTCAACACTTATTTCATTCATTACTCTTCTCCAAATAAACGTATGTACAAAATGTTACATAGATTAGCACTGAAGATGGAGGGGAAAGAGTTAATCTATGTAGACCAAAATGAAAAAGAGGACGAGGCTGTCCGATTATTACAATGTTTGTAAAAGACACCCTAGACAGACAAACTACAAACGTGGAGACAAGACAAACAGGTAACGCAAAATACAACAATGAGAGAAATGGATACAATGAGAGAAATATTTCTTAACTAGTAGGGCTATTAAGCAAGTGGCTAATGGAAAAAAACACACACAAATAAACAATCGTATGAACAATTTAATGACTTTGTTGTACTCCATAAACGTGTAAAGTTCTTCTTTCTAACTCATTAACAGCCCATGCAGTTTGCAATAATTTTCCATTTCTTAACACTTCCACAAATTTATGATCATGGTCATTTAGTCAGCTGTCATTCCTCCAACGTTTTTTTATTCCAGCTACAGAAAAGCTGGCCACCATTACCTGAAGGACACTTGGATACACACACGAACCATTGTTTTAAACATTAGGCCTATGTGACTGTTGAAAAGTTCTAATATGTGTTAGTGAGCAAGTAAGCTAGCACTTCATTTTTTCCTTTGCTTTTTTCTGTATTATGCACATCAATTACAGTCCCTTGTATTAAAAGCAGCCAAATAGCAGCCGCTGTATTTTGTGGTTCCGTAAAGTCTCAGTTCTGAACTTCAGCGTTCAGGTCTCATTCTTTTTTTGGCCTTCCGAGTTTTGTCTTGGAGCTTTGGGTCTTGGTTTCAGTCTCGGTTTGAATCTCTGTAAAGTACCTTCATATCTTGGTCTGGAACCTTTACTTCTTTGTCTTCCTCTCAGTCTCTGTCCTCATACAAGGTTATGATAGGCTGGCTCCAAATTGGTGCCTACAGCTACGGCTACGGCTAGATTTCCACATCATTCTGTGTTGATGTATAGCACATCCTTTGCAACAGTTTTAGCCTTAGCTAACAGTAGCTGCCAATTCTCATACGGCCATATTCTTGCACTATATTTTGACTAACCAAACTGGTATCCTGTCTTGTCCATGATAAGTATTCCAGACTATTTTGCTATTATGTTGGCCATTCTCAACTTCTGAATGTTTCTTTTCTTTGAAGGAAGTGGGGATGCAACACCAAATGTCAACAGCCAGGGAGATCTCGAGTAAGATATTTGATATGTTTTCATTGGTTAGTTGTGTGATTTTGACTCATTGGCTGTTCCACCAAACAGTAAGTGGCCGCACTTCACGTTTGTCTATTTTGCAATATCCCTTGAAGCAACAATCATCAAGTTCCAATGCACTTCCTAACTTTGGATTCCCCTACCTGTTACCTGGTTTCCCTGGTCAAATGTTCTTCCTTGAAAACCCATAATTCAGAATTTTAGGCTTTACCAAACAGACCCCCGATGTTGCTATGTCTGTTAACCTCTTATCAATATTCTGAAACAAATTCTGTGCTCACACGCGGTACTATTTCTCTGAACTTTTTAAAAGCTTCTTGAGTAATTGTTTTCCTTTATAAACATCATTGCCACAATAGATAGGTTGCAATATGACGTAAATCGGCCATCTTTTCGGGCAATTTGGAACACACAGTCATGCGTTACGCGTGAGAACGGCGTGCAGCACGCGCACATTTCACAAAACTCATTGCATGATTGGTTAGTGAACGACGCGACTGCGTTAATAATTTGAGTGCTTGACGCGCCTGCAAGCCAAAATGCGATTTGCCCGTAAAGATGGCGTCTACTGGGAACTATCCATGATACCCTGAGTTTACAAAGGAAAGACATGAAAGATTCTCATAATTAGCTCTGGGATTTTATGTTGTCGTTTGAGAAAATTGAATAGACACTCACCGTTATTAACAGAACCTCAGCTGTGAGGTATGGCTGAAAATCTGTCATGGTTTGCTGGAATCTCAGAACGCTCAGACGTGCCTCCCATTGAGCCAAATATAATGACAAACAATGGTGGCAGCCTGTCCATTGTTGTTTGCCTGATACAACAAGACAAAGGTCTGTAATCGGGGGGGCTAGACAATAAACCCTGGAAAGGGATTTTACAAGGCAGAACCATTGTCCCTCTTTGTGTACGAGGGAAAGAAAGCGTTGTGCATACATACTGGAAACATCAGGTGCCAGCAAAAAATTGAGGAAAGTGTTAAATTGTACCGACCATTAAAAAACATCTGCTGTAAGTCTTTCCCCAAAAAATTTGCAGGGAAACATGTCATCCGACGTGAATTGGTTAATGTCTGTTTTGACTGATTTTTTTTTTCTTTGAAGGTCGTCCACTGCAGTTAAGTCTCAGGAGGAAGAGCAGGCTCTCATGAAGAAGATCGCCAAGGATCAGCTGAAGAAACAACGGGAGCAAGATGCGGCAAAGGCCACCATGTCCAAGGAAGGGGACACCCTCATCCAGAAAGAAACCTCACAAACGGGCATGGTGAGGAGGATTTACTATTAAAGATTGAGGCAAAGTAGCAGTTTAGATATCATTTCGGCCACAATACTGCACATAAATTTAAGGAAAAGACAGCAAATCAACGTATAACAGATGCATATTTTGTATAAAGGTGAAATCTGGACTATTTCAATTCACAAGGCAAAGCTGATTGAAATGAAAAAGCAAGATTTGTCTTGTTTGGACAAACAGGGTCGCAAAGCATCCTATAATTATCCAAGTAAGACTCCTATATTAAATTTAGAGCGTCACGGCAATATACATTGCAAAATAAAGGATGACTTTTGACGAATGAACCACCAATCAAATGATAAGGATCCGTGTGTCCAGTATATACAAATATTTATACTAGCACAGATTGTTTTTATTCTGCAGTGCAATCTCACACATTTGACATCCCTTTTTATCTCAAGACAAATCTCAAGATATTCGCTCTGTACATCCGCTCTCTGGGCGTGGTCATGTTCCTCATCATCTTCCTCCTCTACGCCCTCTTCAACATCGATGCAGTCTTTGTCAATGTCTGGCTCAGCCGTTGGAGCAATGAGGAGCTAGTCAACGGCACAACTCCCGAAGAGGTACGCGACAGATACCTAGCAGTCTACGGTGGGCTGGTTGTCATACAAGGTGAGCTCTCTCAACTGAAATCTCTGTCAAAAGAACAGAAATTCTGCTTGCTTTAACTAGACACTGACTAACGCAAGGGGCCAGTAACTAGAACAAGGTGTTTTAAAAACAATAATATCCCTGTTCATCAGGCATACTTAGACTATTAATCAAACTTTCTCAACTCCCTGGGGAGCATACAACCCCAAGCTGCTTAAATTAGTGCTAAGGGGTTAATCCAACACAATGCTGTATAAGCCCTATCGGGTTCCCATTTATACACCGGGTTTAAGAGAAGCAATTATGGTTAAATGCCTTGCTCAAGGACACAAATGTCATGTCCGAGATTCGAACCCACACTCTGGCGATTCAACCTTAAGTCCGATGTAGTAGACTGCTCGGCCATGACACACATTGGCATTCATTGGCACACATTGGCACACCAAAGGTAAATTGTGTCAATAGCTCTAATAAAATGATAAGCGCTATCAGATACTCATAGATAAAGCACTCCATCAAAATTATGTAAACTTTTACTCTTTGATTCCAGGTCTGTTGCTTCTGCTAGCATCCATGTTACTGGCAACAGGTGTGCTGAGAGCCTCCCGGAGCATCTACCTCCGGCTTCTGACCAACGTCATGCACTCCCCCATGACATTCTTCGATACGACTCCAGTCGGCCGCATCCTGAACCGTTTCAGTAAGGACACTTACACGATAGATGAGACCATCCCTTTCGCCTGCTCTACCTTCTTGAGGATGATTATGCTGGTTATTTCTACCTTCATTGTCATCACGTGGAGCACGCCTGTCTTTGGAAGTGTCATCGTGCCGGTGCTGATTGGCTTTGCTCTGTTACAGGTAAGTGATGCGGCAAGAATTAATTAAAAGGTTAGGTGAATAATCCCATCCCAATCCATTCCTGAATTGAGACACCAATATTAACAATACTAATAATGTAAATTTAGATAGCATCAATGGCTGCCCAATTTGACGCTCATGGCGCATGCACATTATCACCTCGATCTCTGGGCCATTTATTTCATTCCTTAATCAATCTCAGATCACTGGAGACTAGACAGCCTGTGCTGCCTTGTAAGTAGCGCACCAAGCTAAATCAATCACAAGAACCATCTCTGCCCTCACAGGTACCCATTTACCTCTGGGTGAAGAGAAGCAATTATAGTTAAGTGTCTTGCTCAAGGACACAAGTGGCCGAGATTCAATCCCACATCGCGTCACCAGAACTTGAGTTCGGTTGTTTTATACCATTTTGACCATCACACTTTACAGAATCAGAACACGTAGTCTTAATGCTCACAGGCAAACCTAAACAGTTTTTTAAATGACAAAGGTTATTGCAAGTAACAAACAACATTGGTTATCAGTTACAGCAGGGTTAAAGACCATTCACAATATGTATACAGTCTGCAGTATCAGAGGCCGGCTTTCTCCTGATTACAATCAGAGCATACTGATCGAAATGTTGAGTTGTTACACCATCGGTTTATTGCAGAATGACCACAACTCATAGAGATATATTTCCAAAAATTAGTTAGTGGCCTGACGTTTCGACCCTAGCAGAGTCTTTCTCTAAGGCTAAATGACAAGACAACACACATACAAGCAGACAAGAGTTGCAAGAGTAGTCAAGTGGAAATACATGAATAGAGAGAGTGGAGAGAGAAAAGCATAAAGCATTCAGAAAAAGCAGGGATTATGGAGACAGGGGGGGGGGGTTGGAGGGAAGGGGATGGCTTGACCACAAGAAGTTGGAAACACAAAGGACAAAATTGAAGGTTGGAAGAAAAGTAAATAATTAGTTAATAGGGCAGATTATATACCTCATATATAGAATCCTCTAATCTGATTGGTTAAAAGTGGAGTCATTGAAATAGCTGGGCCCCCTTTTTCTATCAAGATGACTTCATAATTAACTGTGCCCGGGGCACAGCAATCGACTGTGCCCGCCAGTCGCAACACACTGCTGTATTTCATAGGTCGCTTGTGTACTTCTGTACGCGTTGTATACGTTCGTGTCACGGCGCGAACTGATGTCCTTTCTTCGGTATATAAAAGAAATATTGACTGCTTAATATTCGGGGCACAGTTAAAATTGTAGGCCCTCGGTGATGTCAAAACCATGACTATGCCCTCAGCTTCGCTTCGGGCATAGTCATGGTATGCCCTCAGCTTCGCTTCGGGCATAGTCATGGTTTTGACATCACCTTGGGCCTATAATTTTAACTGTGCCCCTCATAGCAGTCAATATTTCTATACTAACAATATGGATATCTGTAGGGGAAAGTGAGAAGGCAAAGACAGAAGGTTATATATTTCATTAGAATGGTGTTACCGCAAACCTTGATGGCAGGATTACAAGTAACCTTTAAAAAGTTATTGACTTTTGTGTTGCTTACATGGAATTAGTTGGGAGATTTTTTATAAAGGTTGTTCAAGCCTTGGGCGATTGGGTTGGCGTAGTGGCATCTTTCCTCGCATTCCACCTCTGGGAGCCCGGTTCGAATCCTGCTGGGGGCACTATATTGTTTTGGTTATCAGTCCCTAGGTGATTGCGTGGGTTTTCCTTGGAATAATTATCTGAGGTTTCCTCCCAAATCTAAAACTGAAACTTGTCTTCTCTCCATGGGGTTCTTGGCTAGTATAGCGATAAAGTTCGCTTTTCTGAGAGTCATTGGCTTCACAACCAGAATTAATAAATGAAATGGAATGAATTGAAAGAATTTAAATGCTGTGCCTGCCAATATTTTTGACAACTGTTTTCTTATATTTCAGAGATTTTATATTTCAACGTCTCGTCAGCTACAGCGGATTGAGTCGGTCACACGCTCACCAATTTATTCACATTTCTCTGAGACCATAACAGGAGCTACATCAATACGAGCCTACAGTGCAACGACGCGCTTTATCCTTCAAAATCAGAATCTCGTCGATGGTAATCAAATTGTTTACTATCCCAAGATCTTGTCTAACAGGTTTGTGGTTATACCGTTATACTAAACTAGGTTTAGGAAGTAACTATAACTAGTAACCTTGCGGGTATAACCATATATCAAACTTGTATTGATTATGGCAAGTGGCAAGGGTCTATTATTTGGTGCTACGTCACATGATTTGGACAGAGTTCAAAGATTGCAAAATAGTGCAGCTGGTTTGGTATGTTCCACACCCTTAAGGGAACATTTTACCTCATCACTCAGGGAACTTCATTGGCTACTGACTTTAGAACAATTTCATTTAAACTTATTATTTTTGGTTATAAATTCTTAAACAAAACTACACTAGATATCTTTCCAACTAACTGTCACTCCTCCATGTTTTCTTCGTACCACAATATTACTGGAAAGAAAACCTTCTCGCTAATTGTGAAATAATAATTAAACAATTGAAAAATCAACTTATGAGATATTTCATTCAAGCCCTATTAAAAGCATTCCTGAAACACCTTAGGATTATGCAGTACCAGCTGTACATGGCTGTGCATTACCATCATTATTTTACCTCTAAGATTGCGGCAGGATGACGTAAACACTATGACAGATTGAACTGTAATAAGTTTTGAGTGTTTTCACTTTTGTAGGTGGCTTGCAATTCGTCTGGAACTCCTTGGCAGTCTTGTGGTCTTCTTTGCTGCTCTCTTTGCTGTGATTGGTCGAAACAGTCTGGACTCTGGCATTGTGGGACTCTCAGTCTCTTATGCATTGGAGGTTTGTAAATTAGTCTACTCTGTATTTGTATTTATGATCTGCTTGAGTTTGTTTGTTTGTTTGTTTCTTTGTTTCTTTGTTTCTTGGTGTGTTTGTGGGGTTGTTTGTTTGTTTGTTTGTGTAGATGATCTTTCCGTCAAGGGAACTTGGCAAACTCTCACAAGGGGATATAAATGCCATGGCAACAGCAAATCTCTATCATAAAAACATTGGATTATGAATTGAACATGTTAAGAAATTGTGAATCAGTAAGTAGACAAAAAATACTTCTTTGAGTCATTGTGAAATCAGTGGTTAGCTTGGTAGGATTCGAACCCACAACCTTGGGATTTCAAGTCCTGCATTCTAACTACTGGACCACAACGACATGAGTTATATGTAGTAATGATAACTCGATACTTGTATATCTGAAGCTGGCACAAAATAGGGAGACCACCAACATAGGACTAGATAGCTCAGTTGGCAGAGCGCCGGCATGTTAAATTGGAGGTCGTTGGTTCAAATCCCACTCTAGTCATTTTGTCTTTATTCAACCCCAAATTATTAAAAAATTCACCCAGTCAGTTTCCCTTGTGGTTTTATAACTTGATATTTGAAATACAAGCGTGATATTCTGATTGATTGTAGATTTCAAGTTTGATGACGATGATGGTGAGGTCAACCAGTAACCTAGAGACCAATATTGTTGCTGTTGAGCGAGTGGAGGAGTACTGTTCATCACCTACTGAGGTAATATTAGTTCAAATATATACCTTTTAAAATAAACTTTTGGGGGGTTCTAATCCAACCCGAGTAATTTGCCTGTGGATTTTTTTTCACAGAACTCGGGAAAGTACAGAGTATACAATGCTTAACTCACATCTGTGTAAGGGTAAAAAAACATAATATGTAGACTTTTTTTCTTTGTAAACTTGACCTGTTTAGTTTCGGACTATCGTCTAGTTGTTTTTTAATTGTACAATAAATCTAGTTCAGTGAATTGAATGAATGAATGAGAGTGGTAGAGGCATATAGATAGTCTTTGGCATCCCATATTGGCCTTGTTGCATATGGGATGCAGACATACTATCTTTTTCTTAATCTTTATATCCCGAAAGTGCATCTTAAATAATGATCTAAACTGTTCTGGTAAAAAAACAAAAACATTAAGGAGCTGTTGCCAACGTCTTACCAGCCAAAATGTCATGTTGTAAAGCTGTGAATGGCCTCATGTGGTCTTTCTTAAAGGCTAAATGGTAACACAACACATGTATAGTAGTGTAACAGAAGCAGTCTTATACATTCAGCAAGTTGTAATGGTTTACAAAGTGCTGTGGCACAAACTTAATGCAGCCAACAATATCAGAAACACCAGGGCAAACCCATTCTCTTAAGTATACTTGGTTCTTTAACGTGCATTACACAACACTTGCGACCTTTGGCTTTACGCCCCATTCAAAGGACAAAGCAAGAATGGTTAAATGTCTTACTTAACCACTTCACATCAGATGATGTGTATACATGGCAAATTTTTTTGGACAGGTTTTTGGCAGACCTTTTTCAATGTCTGGAACAACTTTGTGGCACCTCAATTTTTCGCAGTCATTCGGACAGCTGATGTATATATTCATTCAGATATTCCATAGTGTAGAGTTCACTGGCATTATGTTAAGTTTAGTATTGATTACTGCTGGTTTGAGTAGAATTTGTTGAATATTTTTAATATTTCAGGCACCTGCAATTATAGAGAACAAAAGGCCTCCTACAAAGTGGCCGGAATCAGGCAAAGTTGAGATAAGTGACTACAGTGTACGCTACCGTGATGATCTTAGCCTTGTACTCAAGGGTATATCCTGTTTCATTACACCCACAGAGAAGGTGAGATGTTTCAAGTGATGACGTTTTTTAACAAACCACAAGGGAAATTGACTTGGTAAATTTTTAGAATAAATGTTGAACAAAGAAAAATTGACTAGAGTCGGATTTAAACCTGCGACATCCGGATTATTGGTTGGCGCTCTACCAACTGATCAGTCCTATGTTGGCGGTCTCCCTATTTTGTCAATATTTTTCTTCGGGGGTGCCAGTCAGAAGCCATACAACCTGTGACTGCCCTGTAGCCGGGGATTACACCCAAGTTTATGATACAGCCTGGGAAGTGGCAGCAGAGGGATTACCTTAAGGGGATAGGACTTTTAATTCCAAATATCAAGCAAAAAACCACAAGGGAAACTCACTGGCTAAAATTATTAAATAATTCTAAGTTGAACAAAGAAAAATTTGGGTTTTTTTGGGTGGAGAGGGGTGGGGTGGGGAGAGTGGCTGAGGCCTCTTATTTATAAATTACCTTCTCTCCTTTCAAAACTTTATTTATACCACTGATTACCTGCTCATTTTTACCTATTTGTTTCAGCTTGGCATTGTAGGACGTACAGGAGCTGGGAAGACTTCTCTTTCAATGGCCCTCTTCCGCATCTTGGAGGCGGCCGGAGGATCCATCAAGATTGATGATGTTGATATCTCAACCATCGGACTCCAAGATCTTAGATCACGCATCACCATCATCCCTCAGGTGAGATATTAATAATGATGTTGATAATGGTAATAACAATAATAATACTATATGGGATTTGAGGCATTGCATGATGAGGTATCAATGTATATTTGGTTTGCGGTAACACCATGTGTATATCTACTTGCTAGGTAGATTTTGTTCTTTGAGAACTTGTCTTGCTATTTATTCTAGGAGTAGATTAAATAGCAAGACAAGTTCTCAAAGAACAAAATCTACCTAGCAAGTAGATATACACATAGTGTTACCGCAAACCAAATATACAATAAAAATACTGGGTTCTTATATAGCTCACTAGTAGCTAGATCAAGGTGCTTTACAACGTTGTTATTGCTAAGAAAACCTATAGTAAACTAGCAAGTACCCCCATGTAAAAACCTGTTTTGGGAGTAGTGTTGGGTCTGAGAAGAACCAGTTATTATCTCTGTTCATCAAGAGTACTTGGACCATTCTTTAAACTTTCTCAACTCCATGGGGAGCATACAACCCCCAAGCTTCTGAGAGCGCAAAATACTGTCTCAGCGCTCTCAGGTTGGGGTGGTGGAGAATTGATTGGTACCTGAAGTCTGTAAGATTGAGATTGTGAGCTACATGTACAGCATATTCCTGAATGAAATGTTGAATGTACTTCGTTTACAGGACCCGGTGTTGTTTGCTGGTACTCTGCGTATAAACCTTGACCCCTTAGACCAGTACTCCGATGAGCAGCTGTGGGACGTATTGAGACACTCTCATCTCGACTCATTTGTTTCCGAGTTGGCGGAGAAGTTGGAATTTAAATGCACGGAAGGAGGAGAAAATCTGAGGTACTTAAAGATAAATTAATTTCTTGTAGTCGCGGCCCAACTTCATATAATGCATCAGCAGAAAAAATTGCTTAAAGAATTTCTGCTGAGCAAAAATGTGCAGGATACCAGTCACAGATGGTATATGTGGTACTTTGGCTGGTAACCTTATTCTTGTTAGCAAAATTTGATTGTGCTTAGCTACTTTTTGTGCTTGGCATAAACATATTTTGCATACCAGAATAAGGTTGCCAGCCAAAGTACCATGTCACCTGTACAATACCATGTAACATGTGTTAGTTGTTGCTAAGGGTGTTGCTCAGGACGTCCTACGTGGCAATCCAGCTGTATATTGCCATAGCCGCCATTTCAAACACAGCCTAAGTGCCCAGAAGCACCTTACATTTGCTGGAAATATTTTAGCAAGAGTGCACACAAAGCAGTCACTTTCTTGAGACATCCATCATTTTCTGTCGTGCTTCCCTTCCAGGGGTTAGTGATGAGAGGGATCGATGCAATACGCTGCCCGTGGTAGCGTGGCTGATTTAAACCCAATAGAGACGGGAAGAGCAAATTAGTTTGGTTAGTGTCATGAGATGATAACACTAACACTAATGGTCAATGGGTATGGTGCTTGTTCGATATGGGAGCAGGTGATAAAGGTCTATTTATCAGTGCGCTGAGAGGAGGAAATAATCTAAGGTGACATAATCAAATTTTGATTGGTCAGTAGACTGAAAAGCTTGAAGCTGATTGGCCAGTCCCTCATATTTGGCATATTTATTATTAATGTATTTATATTTGTTGTTTTGTTGTAAATGTTTGTAGTCTTGGTCAGCGACAGTTGATCTGTCTGGCTCGTGCTCTGCTCCGTAAAACCAAGATTCTAGTCTTGGATGAAGCCACAGCTGCAGTGGATCTAGAGACAGATGACCTGATCCAAGCAACGATCCGTACTGAGTTTGAAGATTGCACCGTCATCACCATTGCACATCGACTCAACACCATCATGGACAGCTCAAGGTACGATACATGGTTGAAGAAATGTACACATGGCTTTTTAGAATTAATAAATAGCTTTTTAAAAAGAAATGTTTGCAGTGGGAAAGGAAAGACCTATACTCTGGCATGATATTCTTGGGAAAAATAGCATAATATTGTTATTGAATAGCCTAAAAAGACAATAAAAGTATATTACTATATGTACATGTCGGTCAGCCCTTGTACTTAACAAACGTTTCCTAATTTTTCTTTAAATATCATGCTTTGAATGCTTTCCTACAATGTCTTTATGAAAATAAACAAAAAAAAACTATTCACAAACTGGACTCTGGCTTGGAAATGTATGGAAAACTGATAACTTATGATGACTTATTCAGAATTGTTTTTAATGCATCAAGCCTTCAGACAAAAGCTGCCAGTGTGTACTCTAAATTTAAAGTTTTGAAAGAAAAGTGTACATCACTGAGAAGAGCATGAGTAAGCATTTTCACAGTTACATGCGCCATCTTGTTTAAGAGGCAGAGTTGTCAGTAGTGTCCATGGCAATGGCCACACAAAGTGACATTGAAGATAATTACAGTCATGACAACAACAATGACTCTAGAAACATTGGCAATGATCATGTGATAAAAAAAAATTATCCCTGACCTACACCCTTAAAAGTGTTTTATTTCAAAAATTGATTACAAATAACAGGATCCTGGTCTTGGATGCTGGTGAGGTAGCCGAGTTTGACACACCCAGTGAGCTGCTAGAACGAGGAGGCATCTTCTACACAATGGCAAAGGATGCAGGACTGGTCTAAAGATAATCATTACATATCTTACTACATGACAGTAACTGAGGCCTGTATCAAAGTTGTGTGACTTCAGCTATGGCATCAGGCCATGATATGCATTTGCAGTGATAAATAATATTTTCTTTAAGATTCTGATTGGTCGACCCATAACAACAAGAGGCCCAAATCAGCGCCTTGAGCACCTTTGGTGGATATGTGCGCTTTATAAGTCTTCGTTATTATTATTATTATTATTAAATCACACTCTGTGTATTGCGCTGTTCTAACTCTACCTTTTGCATTTTTTTTTAAGCTATGCGTAAATTTTTGTGAAGATAAATTTGTTATCAAACACCCGCTTGTGGAATATGGAAGTATTTAGTGCATCTGCCTTCGGCCTCGGTGCCATGAGTGTGACCTGGGCCTAATGTTCATGGCTCTGCTTACCACCGAATTCTGCACTTGCAATCGCCATACATTCTGCACTTGCAATCGCCATACATTCTGCACTTGCAATCGCCATACATTCTGCACTTGCAATCGCCATACATTCGCTTACAGGACAAGTGCTGAATTTCTGCACTAGCTGTGTATTGAGGAATTCCTAGTAATGTGAAGTATGCACACACACAAGCGAACAGTCCCTGCTAACCTGTGAAATACGCTTGACATCCCTGCTTCCCTGTAAGCGCCAATTCTTTGCTTATGGTAAAGCAGAGCCATCAAATTGGGCCTTGTACACACTGACCACTAGAGCTCAAGTCTGGTGCATTAAGGTATTCCAGACTCTATCAAGACATAGCATCAGACATCAATAGCACTCTGCACTAGGGCAAAAAATATAAGCCCAGTACCTGGATAGCAGGCATTTCATATTTCATTAATACATGTCCTTGCTTTATGCCTACCCGAGTGCACTGACTGTACAACTTACAAGTGCAGTTTGGTGCAGTGATAGAACGGAAATAGCATAAGTGGTGGAACGTTTGTCTGACAGCCAGGTATTTTGAGAAATAGTGACGTCATTAGTGTGGAGTGCTATTAAGACAGGACTGTACTTGACTATATGTGTGTTTAGTACCAGCTTAATGAATTGGTATATTAAAATCAGTTTACTGTGAGATCACTGCCAACAACTGCCAAGAAATGTTGACCAAAATCTCAATTTAAAAAATATTTTAAAGTGGTATTTACTATACTAAATGAACTGATGAAAATACTTTAATCATGGTGCAACAGAGCTGCCAACTCTCTCTGATTCTGCAGAAAGTTCCCTGAAAATAAACCAATCTTTCCATGTTCTGATGAACAAATTTGAAAATCTCCCTGATTATGGAAACTTGTCCCCTAATACGTTGAATGTAATTCTAAATACCTCCCTGATAGTTGTACACATATCTCTCTGATTGCAAGATGCACATGTTGGCAGCTCTGGGTGCGGCAATCTTGTTCTTCTTCTATTCAAGTAAATGGAACCAAATTGAGGCTTGAAGGTGAATATAGTCAGTGCCTTTTAAAGGCACTGAACACGTTTGGTAATTGTCAAAGACCAGTATTCTCACTTGGTGTATCCCAACATATGCATAAAATAACAAGCCTGTGAAAATTTGGACTCAATTGGTCATTGAAGTTGCAAGAAAATGATGAAAGAAAAAACACCCTTGTTGTACAAATTAGTGTGCTTTCAGATAGGAATAAAAGGCTTCTGGCCAGAAGTCTTTTATTTTTTTAGTGAGAAATTACCTCTTTCTCAAAAACTACGTTACTTCAGAGGGAGTCGTTTCTCACAATGTTTTATACTATCAACAGCTCTCCGTTGCTCGTTACCAAGTAAGTTTTTATGCTAATATATATTTTGAGTAATTACCAAACGTGTACAGTGCCTTTAAAGAAAATATAGCTATGTTTCCCGTTTAGAGAATATGACAGACATGTTATCAGCCAGATAATGATAAACATCGTCAAAGGCAAAGTATACTTCTTCTTTTGATTGTTTTAATCCTTAATAAATGTAGATATTATACAACGAAACCAACTGTAAAAATTTTGTTACAAGTAGCGTTTTTGAGATATCACCAAAAAACTGGAGGGGTTGTGAAGAACAACCCGTAATTAGATTACAATCTGAGAAATGTTTAAAGCATGAATCGTTTGTGAGACTGAAATATGTTTGAATATGTTGAGAATCGTTTCTCAAAATTGTATACATTATCATCAGCTACAGTACTTCTTTTACCATCTTGAAAGTCTCATTTTTGAGAAAAATTTGCACCAACACAAAATTATTTGGTTACGATTATTTTTCCACTGTTGTACAAGCAAGTTTTTATGGTAATTAATTTTTGGAGTAATTACCAAAGATATACCCACCTTTTGTGCAGAGTATATGATATTCTAGACTGAAATTATGTTATTAAAATGTGTATAAACAAAACCAAAAAACTGTCAGTTTCCTTTCTAGCTGGTTTATTATTTTGTGAAAATATTAACAATAGAAAAAGTGAAACACATCAACCTTAGCAGTGCCCCGGACAAATAAAATCAGCCTAATTATCAGACTGTGTATGGACTGCACCACATTTGTGACCCTTAAAGTTCAAGATTGGGAATTCAGCTCAAAACTTGTGTTTGCCTTGACTGCAGTCATTGTTTTCTAAAATTTGTATTTGCAAATTACCTAACACTGGAGATATTTACAGCTGAAAGATGCTGGGTCCGATCTTTGGCCAATTTGACCAAATTTTGTTTAATATTTTTTGTATTAGCTATTTTGTAGATTCAAGAAAATGATAAGCTTTTATTTAAAGAATTGTATGAAAAAATCTACCAATGTTAAGTGGTAGTTAATAAAAACTTTAAATTTTATTATCGGAATCCTTTCTGGTTCATTATCTCTTATCAATAAGCCATGTACAACCATAACCCTAACCCTAACCCTCTAACCCCCAACCCTAACCCTCTAACCTCTAACCCCTAACCCTATCCCCAACCCTAACCCAATCCCTAACCCTACATGTATATTGTCGGAATCTCGACATTATCTCACTTGTCCATTAGCCATGTACAACCCTACTACCCTAACCCTAATGATTCTAATTACGTTATATTTTACCATTAAGAGTCAGTGAAGACACTTTGACATGATTTTTATTTTATCCAAAGATTTTATTTGTTAATGGTCATTTATGAATACAAATGTAAAAAAAAATACTGGAAGTAAGGAAGGAAGTCTTTAATCCAGTGAATTTGGAAACAAAATTTGGACATACACAATACAGGAATAAGAAAGGAAATTTTTCATTTTTTGCTCTCTGAAAACATTAATGCTAACTATCAATGATGAAATTATTTACTCGGGTAACACTAACTCATGGAATTACAAGTCAAAGTTGGCCTTTTAAAATGATTTTTATAAAGTCATCCAACAAGACAAGTAGATTAGTTCTCCATTTAACTTTGTATTATTGTGCAAAATATTTATAACAAATTATACCATCTTAAAACTCTCACTTTTGAGAAAACTTGGCACACACACAAAATTGTTTGGTTAATATAATTGTTATGATTATTTTTCCACTGTTGTACCATCCCTACTTTACTGGAATCGCTAAATACAGCACACATGTACTAACAACATCATAACTAAACTACAAGTACATGCATTGACACAACTGGAGGGGGGAAGAGATAGAAGAATAAACTATTATTTGTTTACATTTTGCAATTAAAACACACTTTGTGCATAAACTGTATAAGACCATTTTGAAAACAAATAAAGGATTCAAAATATCGAATCTTGGTAAAGACAAACACCAATTTCTTGGCTTCCGCCTGACACCCCCCTCCCCCATTGGAAGTGTCTAATCTTGCATGTTATTGCTCTTATACAAAACTAAGCAAATAAAAACTACGCAATTAATAAATTGTAAGTGAAATTTGATGTCTCTGATTCAAATCCAAGGATTCTAACAGTTGGACTGGCAGAACCCGTCCCTACAAAGCAGAGACATTCTCTGTGAGTTTTAACTGGCCTGCAGCGACAAGGGGCCCAACTTCTTAATGCTCCTTAGCAAATTTGTCAGCTAAGCAAACTTAGCATGGAACCAATCACAAATAATGTACATTAACATGATATTTTGGCTGGTATCCTATTTCTGCTAAGCAAGACTTTTTCAGCTTAACAGCTCTATGAAATTGGCCCGTGGTTGCATCTTGAAAAATATCTATCCACACACAGTGTATCAACTGGTATTATAAGAAGGCCATGTCACCTACGGCAATTTTTACAGGCAGCCGCTTACACTAAACACAATTGACCCAATCACATGATGACATTATCACAATCTTGATCGTGCCATTGTGGGAGTTAATGTCCCTGGGGGTGCGCCACGCCTATGGAACAAATTGCCATCACAAGAAAAATCATCTGCTTCTTAGACCCAATTACAAAAATACCATCTTCACTACATGTACATGTATTCTCTAAGCTTAAGTTTCCATTTTAATTATTGTATATGTACATGTTATTGTTTGTATTAGCGCCATGAGCAATTTTGTGGATTTGGGCACTTTATAAATTTTCATCATTATTATTATTACTATGTATTTTTAAATGTTCTTGCCAAATCAAACAGTACTGTCACAGGGCCCATTGTTATGGCTCTGCTTATCGCAGAATTCTGTGCTTAAAAACTATAGAATCAAACACCTTACAGAACGCTGTAAGCACATAAATCTGCGGTAAGCAATGGCATGAAATGGGGCCCATGTCATTACAAAAAAAATTATAATTCTTATAAAAATTAACACAAAATACATCTAGGTAGTACAACCAATAAACACCTATATAATCAAATATTACAACTCTTCAGGCACCATGTTAAAGTATTTCTGATGGGCTTTGGTGTTTCTCAAACAAATTGGTGGTGTTACAAACGGTGGCTCAGTAATTGTTAATCAATTTGCTTAAACCAAAGATGGATGCAGTGTTAGTACGAAAACATAACATAAAGTTTAACCACCAAGTAAAACTACTCACATTTTAAAATAATATTGGGTTGAACAAAAAATAATTGACTAGAGCGGGATTTGAAGGGATGGTGCGCACATGCAGTAACTGGGTGAGAGTTCATAACTCCATGAACAGCAACAGGCCTTGATCATGACGACACAGCTTCCTTAATAGATATAATAGTTCCATCAGGGATAAAGAACAACAATTTTTGTTTTGCCTAACATTGATGTGTGATCTATGCTTTGTGATTTTTTGTTATCATTACCAAATTATTTTAAAAGATGTAACAATTTGCATTGCCAGTTATAATACATTTGGTTTGCCGTACATGTACACCAATCTACGGGCTACTCGGTTGGGATTCGAACCCATGACCAATCATTATCAATAATGTATCATATCCAACACTTGTATTGTGACAAGCATTGATAACAAGTTTACAATCCTAACTGTCCTTACTTCCTGGTAATAAGCCATTTGCAATCCTAACTGTCCTTACTTCCTGGTAATAAGCCATTTGCAATCCTAACTGTCCTTACTTCCTGGTAATAAGCCATTTGCAATCCTAACTGTCCTTACTTCCTGGTAATTAAGTAACAGGTTCCAGGAAGCTTCACAGTCTTAGAAAATTTATAAAGTGTCTGAAGTGACATCTTGTTAACTTTGTCGCTACTATTTATCCTTTGAACATTTTCATTGCTTTACTTTTAGACCGTTGTTTTACATAATTTGTTAATTCATTCTGTACTTTTTTGTCGGATAAAGAATAATAATTTGTTTAAAGTAAGAATGCTGATTATCTTTCATTTTTTTTTTTTTTAACTAAGTACACATTTGTGCAAATTTAACGAATGAATACAAACTATCTTATATTTGGTTTTATTTTCAATTTACGGGATATTCATTTTGGCATTTCTTTTGTTTCTGCACCTTTCATCAATACAGATTAATTGAAGGTGGAATTTCTTAATGCTGAGTGTAAAGAGTCCTTTAGGGTAAATTTGAAGGCTTTGGCAAAATATAAGATTTTTATCCCTTCTAATATATTGATAAACTGAATAGAAGAGTGGCACTCATTAATAGAATGCTATCAAGGTCAGCTCTTAAAGGGAGGGTATAACTTTGGTAATTACTCCAAAAATAAAAGACCATAACAACTTACTTTGTAAAGAGCATTGGAGAGCTGTTGATATTATAAAACACTGTTAGAAACCGCACCCTTTTAAGTTTAATGTAGTTTTAAAGAAAGATGTGATTTTTCACACGCAAAATAGAATCTGAGAACAGGCATCTGACAATACACAATTCTATGCAACACAGTTGTTTTTTTCTTTCATTATTTTCTTGCAACTTCGATGACCAATTGAGCCAAAATTGTCACAGGTTTGTTGTTTTATGCATATGTTAGGATAGACCAAGTGAGGATACTGGCCTTTGATAATTACCAAAAGTATGCCCTGCCTTTAATGTGTTTACTAATCAATTACGCAAATGCATACCCTTAAAGGGGCTGTGTCGTCATGATCATAGCAGGCCTGTGGCTGTACATGGAATTATAAATTCTAACCCAGTTCCTGCATGCGTAGACTCACTCTCCATAGGTTTGATACGAAGGGATGGTGCGCCTGCAGTAACTGGGTGAGGATTCATACCTCCATGTACAGCCACAGGCCAGCTCTGATTAAGACGTTGCAACCCCTATAACCAAGACAAAAGTCAAACACATTAAAAAAATATACACAAGCTGCCATCATTAGGGTACTGTGGTGCTGGGTTTATGGGCGACTTGCAGAAGTGAATCCATTCATGCAGACTCCGTAGCCAGGCAGTTGTTATGGTCTGGTGGGCGGGGCTTTCAGTGGAATCAGTCCATGTCTTTCACATCTGCACCCTTAATGCTGACCCGGTTACACACCCTGTTAAAGGCAACAAGATTCAACACAAATGTTACCCTTACCTTTGTTGTGCTGCAGCAAACACCATGTTCCCCGTATGCTTTAGTAATCATGACTACCAATTCTCAATATACAAAAAGGTACCAGACTATTTTTTCTTTCCAGCCTCAGTATGGCTACATTGGTTTGATGGGGTGACATTCAAAATGGCTGCACCTCAACAAAGCTCTATAGCTCTACAAAGGAATTAGTTGGTAGGATATGTCATAGAGGTATTTTAAAAACAGTATGCCAACTAAATAGTCACAGCCAGTGTTCATGTTTTTTGTGATCAACTATGAAACAACAAACCTGTGAAAATGTGGGGAAATCCCTTGTTCGAGTCAGGAGAAAATAATGAAAAACCATGCACAATTTTCAGCATGTAAACACATTGTCCTTAATTTTGGCTAACAACTGAAACTAGCTGTTGTGTTTTATAGGTTTCCAGATACAGTTTTCTCACTTACTGATTATGAAGTTCACACTAGAACTATTTTTTTCCGTGAAATATTTCTCTCTGAAAGCTTGCCCTGTTCCCTTGTGACCAAACATTGTACACTATTAAAGATAAATGAGCAAATGGAGTATTTGTTCAATGCTATTGTGCAACAGCACACTGGTGACTTCATTTGCATGAGGTGTATCCACAAACTAATCCACACTTACCTAATTATGGCCCTTCATGTGGTCAACCAGAAGTGGCATGCTGTTGAAGAAAGTAAAGCAGATTCCACACTTCAGTAAAATCAGCTCTCCTTCAGTGGACTCTTTTGTTCCTTCAACGGTTGCTTCTTGTTTCAGCTCTTTGCAATAATAAGTCGCATGGATCTCGAGGTTATATATTCGTTCAAACCTTTTACCGCATCTCTCACAGTGGTAAGGCTTACTGATATAATGACTCTGTTTCATTTTTGCCGAGTCAGCCCTCTCCATATTTGTATTGCAGGCATCACTTCTACGTAAACCCTGAATGACTCTGTCTTCATTTAAACTCTCGTCTGCATCGTTCGTGTTGCGATGAACAAGAATATCTTTTGAGTGACTTTGCTCATGCTCTAAAATATAAATCTTCATGAAAAACCTTCCACAAAATCTGCAGGCCTGGATTCTTTCTGGCCCGGGTACTTCTTGCAAGTCAACAAGATTGCTCCGAGTAGAAGAAAATTGGCTTTCATCATGGAAATCTTTACTGCCACCAGGTAGATCATTGAATTCAGGTAGATCAATACGGCTGTTACCTTCAATGGTCAGTTCCTGCTCAGTTAATTCTTCCCCTTTTTCACTGTGAGCGAACTGACGAGTTTGACGTAGCTCGCCACGGGTTAAGGAAAAAACATCATCCACAGGGCTTGTCTGCTGAGATGGAACATGAAATGCATCTTTAGACCGAAGAGGTGGTTGGTCTTCAATATTCCGTTGTGACTGGCGGCTTTCATCTGTTGGCTTGAAGATGCTTTTGGTTTGCGGGGCGTTCTTCTTGGAATTTTTCACATGGAATTTATAAGAGAAGACAGAACCACAATTTGGGCATGCGCGCTCTTGTTTATCCTTCTTGTAATCGTTTTCTGGCATCCACTTCATGTGCCAAACATGTGCGCAAACTTCACATTTGAATATTTCATTGACAACTCTTGGTGTTGGTCCGTTTTCTGCAAAAGCTTCTTTGTTTGTTTGACTACCGCTCATTCCAAAACCATTTTCTCGCAGAAGAGGACGTTGTGTAATAAAATTCTTCATTCTGGTTGGAGTTACTCCTTCTGCAAGACCAATGCTGTTTTGCTGTCTTGCTGATGAGTTCACATGATGTCCTGTGATCTGATGTGATTCTAATTCCTGTTTCTGCTTAAAGAATTTCCCACAATCACATCTATGCACCTCCTGTTTATGACTTTTCTCATGTTGATTGAGATTGTCAGGGTTGAGCCCACTTTGCTGAAACGAAGTACTTTCTGCAAATTGTTGGTATTTTTCAAAGGATGAAAGTCTGTTAAATGTACGTTGGGCATTTAGCAGAACATTTTGCGGAGTGCCTGGTTGTTGTGCCATAGTGACACCATACCTGGAAGCATTATTTTGCTGTGATTTTTGGCTATCTTGAAGTATCACAAGATTCTTGCCTGATGGTATCCGAACGACATTTTTCTCCACCGCCTTCTGTACTCTCTGTTTAGATGGTTTAGGCTGGTGCAATACTGTTTCTAGAGGCCTTCCCTTTTCTTTACCTTTAGGCTTATCCTTGAACACTTGAATACATCCAGCCTTCCATTTCTTGGTTTTCTTATGTCGTTGCAGTCCATACGTATGTGGAAACACCTTGTTACAGTTCTTACACTGGAACAGTACTATGGGCGACTGTTTTTGGTCGGCAGTAGTGCTAGCAGATGGCGCACTCGTCTCAGAATGTTCCACTCTAGTCTGGTCTAATTTAGAAAGTTTCTCTGTCGGATGGTTTGTTGACTGATGCTTTCGTAGCGACCATTTATTCATGTATGATTTCCCACAATGGCATTTGTGCAATTTTGTGTCTCCATGCCCAGTATGGCTTTTTTCATGAGTCTCCAGGCTTGCTAAATTATTGAAGAAGAGAATGCAAAAGCGGCACTTCAGGGCGGTGCATTTCTGCTGGTGCAGTTCTAGGAATTTCTTGCGGTTGAACATCTTATCACATTTGTTACACCTGAATGGTCTCTTAACATTCTTAGCGGAAGACATGGGAGCAGGCTTCTGGTGTTGTGCTTGAAGAAAAGCAACATTATCAACGAGTATGTTTTGTTTAGAATCCTTCCTTGTTTCTGCTGATTTGTCAGAACTTTGGGGTTTTTGGGCTGCCTGGGTTGATTTGCTATTTTTTAGAGTTTCCGGACCTAGCTGTACTAAGCACCGATGTTTACCGAGTTCGTGTTTCTGCCTGAAGGCTTCCCCGCACTCACACTTGTATCGTTTCTCTGAGGAATGCTGGTTCTCATGTCTCTCCAGTTCATATGGAAAACAATAGGCCTTACTACAAAAACGGCACTTCAACTTTTTCTTCATGTTTCTCCTGTCTATAGTGGCATGGCTTTTATGCTTGTGCATCTGGAGGGTATGCAACAGGGTAAAGTTCTTGCTACACTTGTTGCACTTGAACAGCCTCTCCTCCCTGTGGGTTTGCTCATGCTTTTTTAGTTGAGTCTTGTATGCAAAGATGTGGTTGCAAATCTTGCACGGGAATTTCTGAATCATTACAGACTGGCTTTGTGCTTCTTCAGAACTCTTGGCAGTTGCATTGTTAGTGTCACTTGGTCCTTGAACAATTTCCTTAGGTTTTGTTGTTTTCTTTTCTCCTGTAGGTTTCTTGGAGATGACTATCTTGAGACTCCTGCAGCTCTTACACTTCATGTTAGCATGCTCATCACCCTGACTGAACCCTTTACCACAAACTTCGCAGTCCATTGTGACATTCTTTATAACAAAGGGTTTGCTGTTACAAATGTGCCTTTGGATGTCAATATTGTGATTAAGTTCTTTGCCACATTTGTCACAACTTTTTGTATGGACTAAACAGAGAAGACTGTGCAATTGTTGGAGTTCCTGTGATATGAAGTCTTTCGCACAAAGCTTGCACTTCCATTTAGAGGGACTTGAAACCTTCCGTTTAAGACCCCCTCCATTGTTATTTTTGAGGGTTCCCTTTGGTGATACTTTACCCTTGGTTATTTCTCTGCTACATGCCTTGAGCCGATGGGTACTGACGTCACGTGCATATTTAAAAGTTTTACCACATTTCTCACAGCTGAAGGGCCTTGCATCACTGTGGCTTCTTAAATGGTCTTTAAATCGAGGCAAATCAGAAAAATGTTTGCGACAAACTTCACATTTGAGTTCCTTTGGTTGTACATGTTCTTTGCTAGCACTGCTTGGATCAATTGTCTTATTACACAAAAAGGTCTTGTGATATTCCAAGCCAGCTATAAAATTGTATCGTGTACCGCAGGTATCACACTTCACTGGGCGTTCATTTAAGTGACACGTTACGTGGTCTTTGTACTTTTCAATCGTGGAGAACTTTTTCCCACAAATATCGCATCCGAGCATTTTTATTGTACCCTTTGCATTACCGGATGCACGTTTACAACTCCTTGAAAAATGCCAGTGTTCATTCAATTGGAATTTGTGTTTGAAGGTTCTTCCACAAGTCGTGCATGGATGCCCCTCTTTCTCAATATGAACCCACTTCTTATGGAGTTTCAATCCATATTCATGAGGGAAGCCCCTACCACATAATTCGCAATTGAACAAAGCATGATCTTCTCGTTTGATTGGCTGTTCCTTGATTACTGGAAAAAAGGGTTCCTTTTTTATTATAAGAGGAGCTTTGGGACTTTCCTGTTTTTGCTGTTGATTTGGATTTTCCACAGAATTTGGGGGTTGTTGCTCTGGATGTTCCACAGACTTTTGGGGTTGTTCACCCTGTTGAGGCACTTCATCAATGTGTTTCACCATGTGTTGGTCCCACAGGTCCTGCGATGCAAAGCTCCTGTCACAAACATCACAGATGTATAATACAAATTTTTCGAGACAGACTAGCAACTTCTTGTTCTCTTTTCCAATAATGAGACGATCTTCTTTTGGACTCGACTTGGCAGCATTTGGTGTGTCACTCGCCTTAGACGACTCGCCATCTGCAGAGACTTGCTGCGGAGAGTCATGAATTTTAGTGCACGGCATCTCAACAAGCATCGCACGACCTTCGCCAGAGTTTGCGTCATCTACATCGGTTAACCCCACATTCACTGAAACAGGTTGTTCATCTGAGGTCTTGTTTTGGTAATCTTCACCATCCGAGATGTTACCTTTGTTGGCATTAACGTCCATTCTTGATGAAATTTCAAGAGCTTGCTTAGATGTTTTCGAAAGCATACCAGACTTCAGGCCGATATTGCAGATTTTCTTGTGTCTTGTGAGTTTGTCCACCTCAGCAAACCTCTTGTTGCACACTGGACAGATGTGAGGCTTGCTGCCTGTGTGGAGTAACATGTGGTTCCTCAACTGCTTGGTGGTCTTGAAACACTCGTGACAGAAGCTGCACATGTAGGGCTTTAATGAGATGTGTTTAAGGCTGTGTCTCTTCAGCTGATTTGTGGTGCTGAAACTCTCATTGCAGACTTCGCAAGCGTAGCCTTTTGAACATTTTTTCAGTTTGTGTCTACGTAGTGCAGCAGACATAGTGAACGTCTCCTCGCAAATACCACACATATAAGGCCTTCCTTTGTGCATCTGTTTGTGCTTTTTCATCCTGTAGAAGGTCTCAAAAGAACTGCTGCAAATTCCACAGTAGTACCTGTTACTCTGGCCAGTTGATGTTCCTGGCTTCACCTTGTCATGAGTTTGAAGATGCAGAGTCAGTTGAGTGACCTTGCTGTAGCTTTTCTGGCAAATTCTACACGAATGAGGCTTTTTTTTAGGTGTACGTTTGTGAGATTGTTTATGCTTCTTGAGATGTGCAGCTTGTTTGTACGACTTGTTGCAGACATCACAATAATGACGCTTTTCTACAGTCTTATGACTTCTTTTATGTCTGTTCCACTCTACTCTGGTCTTAAACTTCTTATTGCATTTATCACAGATGAGAGATTCTTCTTTGTGATGTCTGGAGTGGTTTCTGAGTGCCTCCTGTGTTTTAAACATTTTCCTGCAAACATCACAAGAAAGCGGTCTGTCTTTATGGACTTGCTTGTGCCTGTTAAGATGGTAGTATGACCTAAAGGATGTCCCACACTTAGCACAGGGGTAGCTCTTGTTCTTGTGTGTTGCCAAGTGCCACCGCAGACTTCTTGCACTGGTGAAGACATTGCCACACCTAGTACAAATTAATGGTTTCTTATCTACATGGACTGTTTCATGTTCAAGAAGATCCTGTTTGCTTGGAAACACTTCCTTACACTGCCCGCAATCATATCTGGTCTCCTGTTTGACTTCCTTATATGATTCCTGAGGGTTACATGGGTGCTTAATCGTTTGATGATTCAACAAGCTACTTCTGGTCTTAAAAGCCTCGCCGCAAACATCACAACTGAAGCGTGGCTCTGTGGAATGCATCTGTCTGTGATGCTGTAGGTCCTCAATAGTCCGGAAGGCTTTACTGCAAACCTCACATATACTGACATTCAAGGAATGGATAAATTTGTGAGCTGAAAGTTTGGTTTGATCAGAAAACACCTCACCACAGATGCTGCATTTGAACTGCTCTTCCTCAGAACAGGTTCGTGAAGGTCTGTCCTCACAGGGTGAAGCGTTGATGGACGTCTCAGACGCAGTGTTGATGAAGTGTGTCTTTTGATGTTTGACTAGCTCCACTTCGCTTCGGAATGACAAATCACAAAACCCACACACTTGTTCAACATCCTCTTGTATGTCAGATGGATCAAGCTTGCTGTCTGCTACTATTCTTGAAGGATTGATACTGGTTTCCTCAGTGCTCAGCCGACCCTCAGATACAATGAGACCCTCATCATTAGTCCCCAGTTCAGATGTGATGCCATCCCTGACTTTAGTTGTATCACCATGTCCTTCAGCTGACTTTGTCAAATTGTTGCTGACTTCAGGTGCAATCGTTTCATCAACACTGCCTCCTGATGCATATATCAAACCATCCCTTACTCCAGGTGTAATCAGCAGATCATCACTGATCTCAGATGCAACATTCAAACCATCAGTAACTTCAGGTAGAACTACCAAATATTCGCTGTGTTCAGATGCATCATTCAAACCGTCGGTAACTTCAGGTTGAGCTATCACTTGATCGCTGTGTTCAGATGCAACATTCAAACCATCAGTAACTTCAGGAAGAACTACCAAATATTCGCAGTGTTCAAGGGCATCATTCAAACAGTCGGTAACTTCAGGTTGAGCTATCACTTGATCGCTGTGTTCAGATGCAACATTCAAACCATCAGTAACTTCAGGAAGAACTACCAAATATTCGCAGTGTTCAAGGGCATCATTCAAACAGTCGGTAACTTCAGGTTGAGCTATCACTTGATCGCTGTGTTCAGATGCAACATTCAAACCATCAGTAACTTCAGGAAGAACTACCAAATATTCGCAGTGTTCAAGGGCATCATTCAAACAGTCGGTAACTTCAGGTTGAGCTATCACTTGATCGCTGTGTTCAGATGCAACATTCAAACCATCAGTAACTTCAGGAAGCACTACCAAATATTCGCAGTGTTCAAGGGCATCATTCAAACAGTCGGTAACTTCAGGTTGAGCTATCACTTGATCGCTGTGTTCAGATGCATCATTCAAACAGTCGGTAACTTCAGGTTGAGCTATCACTTGATCGCTGTGTTCAGATGCATCATTCAAACAGTCGGTAACTTCAGGTTGAGCTATCAGTTGATCGCTGTGTTCAGATGCAACATTCAAACCGTCGGTAACTTCAGGTTGAGCTATCACTTGATCGCTGTGTTCAGATGCAACATTCAAACCATCCTTGACTTCAGGTAGAACCATCAAGTTATCGCTGTGTTCAGGGGCAACATTCAAACCATCAGTGACTTCAGGTAGAACTATCAAATGATTGCTGTGTTCAGATGCAACATTCGAATCATCCTTGACTTCAGGTAGAACCATCAAATGATTGCTGTGTTCAGATGCAACATTCGAATCATCCTTGACTTCAGGCAGAACCATCAACTGATCGCTGTGTTCAGGGGCATCATTCAAACCATCAGTAACGTTAGGTAGAACTATCAAGTGATCGCCCTGTTTAAATGCAACATCTAAACCCTTGTTAACTTCGGGTAGAACTAACAAGTGATCACCATGGTCAGATGCAACAGTTAAACCATCCATCACTTCAGGCAGAGTTAACGAATGATCCCTGATTTCCCATGCAAAACTTGAACAATCGCTATCTTCAGGTAGAACTATTAATTGATTGCTGTGTTCAGATGCAACATCTAAACCATTGCTACATGTAGCTTCAAGTTCAATCATTACATCATCTCTGCCTAAAGATGCAGATCCAAAACTGTCAGTGGCTTCAGGTAAAACCCCAAAATGTTTGCCCCCTTCTGGTGCAATCAGTTTATCACCACTTCCCTCAAGTACATGTGAAACCAACAACCTGTCCCCAGCTTCATGTTCTATCAGCATGTTATCACTCATCTCCTCTATCGGCAAACCACTCTCGCTGTCAACCACCGCTGTACCCTCATCTCTGGTCCCAGGTGAAACCACAAAACCATTGTAGTTGACATCAAGTTTATTAGATGAACTCCGAGGGTCTCCATCTGCTACAAGTAAGCCCTTACTACCTTTGATTTCTGTGGAGATGCAACCATTCAGCTCCAACATCTCCAGTTTGGTGTTCCTCTCTTCAGATGCAGCATCCATCTTATCAGTCATCATGCTGTTACAACAAGAAAACAAGAGTTTGGCATCAACATAAACCATGCCAAATGTCAACTCTATAACATTATCAAGAGGTTAAAACATTAACCTTAAAGAGGGGCTCAAAGGTCAAATTCAGTTTTGTGATGCACTCTTTTTCGCATAGAAAGAGCCCTTAAGAAAGTGTGAAAAAGTCATCGTACAGCCAAAACAAATGGGTCTGTACATTAAAACATTAAAAGTTTTCTGCACTAGGCATAAACTAAATCTTATTGCTGTTTTGACTGAATATCATCAAAATTCAGGTATGAAATAAAAATTCTCTGTACAAATGTACAGACTATATCTTTGAAAAGCGACACCATCGAACGTTTTTGAATTTTGACATAAATTGCACTTGAAGGGTATCAAACACAGAGACTTATTACACAGTTTTAACCTGAAGTTAGAGACTTGTAGATAGACTTGTAACAAGCAAATAGAATAACCGGTACTGATGGGTCAATGGTTGAAGGTCTATACAAATCTCTAATGCTAAATAAAGTTGAATCAATTCTGTCAGAAGAAACCCACCCCCTAAATGTACAGTTCAATCGAAGTGCTAGAAGCAACCGCCTGTTACAGCTCAGAATTAATACAAAGCGATATGCTAATTCATTTGTCCCCTCAGGTGTCCGAATTTTTAATGAACAATTGCAACGTTAAAAGATTTTTGTAAAATCAATCTTTTATACTTCCAGTTTTTCATGTAATATATATATATTTCTATAGATTTTTGTGGCTTGTAGTGTTTTTTGTTCTGTTTTATATAATATTTTAAATATTTTAAATAATCTTACGTTATTTTGTAATAATTGTTGTTTAAAAGGCCGAAATGAATTTCCCATCGTGGATAATAAAGTGAATTTGAATTTTTGAATTTGAATTTGTAAATTTTTTACAATTTTTAAAGGACCCTATCTATTGGAAAATGAGCGGATCACAAAACTGAAATTGAACTTTGAGCCCCTTTTTAAATATGACATCCAGAAAATGCCATATATTTCACTGCCCAATCACAGCCTCTCCCCCAATCAGTCAATAGGACAGGATGTAAAATATGTCACTGGTTCTGATCACCATTTGGCACTGTGCATATGGCTTCCTTTTGGATTACAAGGATGAAGTTACGCAAAAATATTAAGAGAAGTATATAAGGGTTCAATTACCGTAATCTTCGGAATATAGGCCGCGGCTTATACATTGATTTTGGCCCTTTAAAACATTTCGGCGGCTTATATCCCGGGCAGCTTATACACCGAGCAATAAAACTTGTTTTTAAAAAGATCGTTTGTAAAATATTTCTGCAACGAAACAATTTTCTAAAACGAAAAAAATCCCACCAAAACATGGCCTGTGTGATATAGTGATAGTTTTTACGAAATGTTGTTGAAAATCCCAGCTTATCTTTTGAGCTGAGGAGTCGTCAAACTTGCGCCCACCATGCTTGCTTCGACTTTCGCTGGTGATCGCTTGCGTGTACCGTACTTAATGAAGCAGGTGACCAGTGTAGTATCGCCATGCAGTGTTGTTTATTAACGTTGTGTTTTCCATAAATGGTTACAAATCTACGTTCTAACTAGCGTTAGCCATTCAGTAGTTAAGTTGTTCTAGCCATGGTTGTCTGTCTTCATAATTTTCAGAGCACGAACGTACTTCCCACAGGCCGCTTACCATCCCACTGCCATCCCATAGTATTCATCACCTTGACCCCGCGGATGTGCTTGCTCTTTGCTATACTTTATTATCAGGGGATGAAGAAACGGCATGTATCCGTGGGAGCAAGGGTGCAAGGGAAATTCCCTTAGTGAGAAATCACCATGTGTTCGGGAAACATCTAGTCTCGGTTCCAACACGCTCCAGTTGTGTGGTCACGAAAACCTAACCGCTCTCTAAACCGCTAGCACCCCACGAGGGCGCTATCATTCCCGTAACCGCTACCACACCACGACCAAGACGCTCCATTTGTGTAGTCACGAACCAAGACTATGAAACGTCACGTGCACGTGTATAAGAATAAAAAGCGATGCACTAGCTTCAGAGATCGCGCGCAACGTTCCTTCAATCGTGGAGGTAAAAACCATTAATTAATTGAGTCGGAACTAGTGAAAAAGGGCACATAAAAATGTAAAGACGTTCTGTTGTCATGGAATATGAATATTAAATTCAGTGATTTTACCTCAGCAGTTTATCAAACAGTCAAGTCTTGTTTGTTTATAATTGCTCACTTCCTCCCTGCGGGGTAAAACCGTTTTTCCGCGTTCGAAAAAACTTCACGAATATCGAGATCTCGGCAATATTTACCCCAAAATATATCACCATTCAAAATTTACGAAAAGAAAATAGACCCACTTAACTGCAGACCATTCTCATAAATTATTTCAATAACGATCGATACATGTTACTTCAGTACATTTTTACTTTAATGCAACGCAAGACGCACTTTGTGGCGATGTACAGTGACTGTTGTGCCGTCCGCTAGTCACTGTACATGTACATCACCACAAAGGACCGCCAACACGCACGGCCCCCCTGTGCGTGCGGTCCTTACTGTGGCTTATACGCCGGGCGGCTTATACGCCGGGCGGCTTATACACTGACGCATAAATCTTGTTTTGACAAATTCTTGGCATAGCGGCTTATACCGCAGGCGGCCTATATTCCGAAGATTACGGTAGTTACAATTACAACAGAACGAAAGTAGGACAGAGTACACAAGTTCAGTGGGCTTACCTTTATTCTACAGATGGCCTGCTGCTGCGAGTGTCACCATAGATTGGCCTTACTGGATGTTGAAGATGGATTGTCTACTGGATAAAATGCAGGCACGATCAGACAAAAATCTTCACCTGTGAACAATCAACAAAAATCAATGTTTGCACCATAACCTGTTCTGAAAAATGATTAATGTTAGTCATATATTTAGGGCTGTGAGCTTATTCTCTGGTTTGTGGAAAGGGTGTGGAGTGGGTTGTCTACCTGTTGAAACTGAGGACATTTGACAAAAGCAATCTGGGTGTTCCGACAGAGCAAGAACGACCTAACTTTGCTTTCATGAACAAAAACAAAGGGGATTTTGAGTCCCAAACAATGGATGAACAAAGAGAAGTGCTTAATTTACAGGATCAACAGAGCATGTCAATCTGTGCCAACTTGGTAGAGAAATTCTCATCTAAAATTCATTCCTCTTCATGGAATTGACATTATAAATGCTCACAGATGTCATCATAAAAAAAACGAAAGACATTTTTGATCTTTGATAAAAGCATCAAGGATGGAATGACTTAAAAAAAAAAATAAAAAATTAAGGTGCTGCTGCAGGTACACTATTGTTTTGGGATTTAAACCAAGACATTATCATGCGACTAGAGAATGGTCTTATTTGGCCTGGCAGCATGATTGGTTCACATACATCTGCATATATATGCATACATATATTGAATAAATTAATAAATGATTACCTTAAGGCTTTACTACTTTTGGTGTCGAAACATTTCTTGATCTGCAGTAAGCTATCACGGAAGTGTGCACTTTGCTTTAAATACTTTGGTTGAATACAGTCACCATGTCCAAAGGAAGAGCTCCAAATTGGTAAACCAGATGTACAAATGAGCAGTTTTTTGTCTGTTTTTGGGGAATAAAATATTCATCAATGATGATTTAAGTGGGTGTTCTGGTTAGCAAATTGTGAAAATCTGGACACTGGGCTGACACAAATTGCTACAATTAATTACACCCATGTCATACAAAATTATTTGGTAAGCCTCAGATCAGTGAACTGATGGAGTGGGTTACAATCATTACAATTACTGTGTTTTTTTTTTTCCTTTTCCTTTTTTTCTAAATACATGTAGCATTTGAAGACCCCCACAAAACATCACTGTTTATGTTGATTGTTGCTGCATTGTCAGGCATTTAATTGTACTCGCAAACATTTTTGTGTACTCCAAATTGATGATTTTTAAGTCAAAAGTTGGAGAAACCATCCATCATGATCGACTTCTTGGAACACAAGGAATATAAATGGATGCCCTACCTCCTACCGTATGCACTCACTGCAGCACCCGTACCAGTCGTTGATTTAATCCACTACCCATAATGCATCAGCAGCATACCTGCTACGTGACCACATGATCTACCAGTGCTTGCACCGCGATGACACCCTAGGAGGCAGGGCAACCATTAACATGGTCGTGAGTACAATGAAATGACTGATGTTGCAATCTTTGACTATGGAGAAGCCAGTAGGTGGTTTTCTAGCTTTTGTTCTTTGTTAATTTTTTTTTTGCCTTTTTTGTGGCTGGGTGTTCGAAAAATCATAGCAAATTGAAGTTTCCCATTGTTATGTACTTGAGTTTTCGCTGGGGCGCTAGTGCCTAGGCTAGAGTACGACCGGGCAGATGTCAAAATGTTCTGCCCCAAAGTGACAATCGCACCAACTATAGTTGGGACTGGTTCCCAACTTGAGTGTTCAAGTTGGGGCGTCCCAACTGTAGTTGGGACATAGTAATTGTACAGGGTACTGGCGGAGCAAGCAGGGAGCTATCTGCATTTGCAGGGAGCTATCTGCATTTGCAGATTGTGTTTGTGTGATAGCAGAATCACAGAAAAATTATATTTTTGAAGGTCGATAAAAAAAGTAGACTTTTTCAGGGTAAATAACTTAAATAAGGTGGAATATGTTATTCCCACCTCCTTTTTAGGTTTTCTTTTCATGAAAAGGTTGGCACCAAAACCACAGGTACATAATGACAAATTTCACAGTCATCTACTATTCTAAAGCCAAAACTGGGCTCAAAACCCACATAACTATTTGAACAAGTTGAGGAGGGGGAGCTCCACGCCTGCATGTCACAGTCCCTACACAATCGATCACGGTTCCTTTCGCGGAGGCTACCCTGTACACAGCCTGTACTGTAGAGTTCTATGGGCGATGCCCCAACTTGAACACTCGAGTTGGGACCAACTTTGCATATATGAGTACAGCGCCCGGGGCCCCAGTTACTGCCAGCCACTGACTGGGTCTAATAGCTGGCTCGGCACTGCTGTGGGACACTAACGCTAAGTCAGTGGGGCACTATTTTCATTAGCCCCAATTTAGGGCCAATCCACTCTGTATCCTTGGCCCTAGCGCGACTGCAAACCTATTCTTGTGCCCCCTTGGTATTTTATTCGGCCTTTTATTCTGCCACGATCTGCATTATGAAAACTTACCGATTGAGTGCCAATATACTGGAGGGAAAATTTATTGCTTTTCGCGTCGCGGTTGTGAATCAATTTTCCCTCGCAATCTGTGATGTTTTTTAAACGAATATCACCTGTCCGGCTATTTACAAGTAAGTTTTCATAATGCAGATCGTGGCAGAATAAAAGGCCGAATAAAATACCAAGGGGGCACAAGAATAGGTTTGCAGTCGCGCTAGGGCCAAGGATACAGAGTGGATTGGCCCTAAATTGGGGCTATATTTTCATTAGCTGAACTTTTGTGGCCAAAGGATTCAGAGAGACCTTGAGCCACTCTGAATTTGGCCAACAAAAGTGGGGCTATAATCTGATAATAATATAGTATATTTTTATTTTCATATGTCACGTGTGCAAACAAACTCCGGACAAAAAAAGTAAACAACTAATTATAGTACTTGTAAGTTGTAAAACTATTTTCTTTACGATAACTTCAGTGTAAAGTGTCACTTAAATAAAATCATCATGACCCCGAACGTTCGCGAACGAACATGCCGAACAAAGATTGACAAAATAGGGAGACCACAAACAAATTATAACTTAAGTGGAGATAGCTCAGTTGGTAGAGGGCAGGCACTTTCATCCGGAGTTTCACATCCTGCTCTAGTAAACTTTTCGTTGTTCAACCCCAAATTAATTAAATACAATTTACTTACACAGTTCATAGACTTTGAGAGACAGTTTTAATAGACACGAGACACGCCAACTTAATCACCAACTTAATCCGACGATCGCCACGATTGTTGTTATCATGATTTTTCCCCTATACGTCTTTCGGATGCATACAACGGCGCGCGTGCGTGCACCTGATACAAAATGCAATATTATTTTTCCTAGGTCAGTGCAAATATCCCCAGAACTACAGAGGGCGCACTCCAAAATGAATGGGAGAGGGGCATCAGTCTCGTTACCACTGGGAACGAGGCTGTAGTTTTGGCCACAGTGGTGACGAACAGGTATTATCAGGGATGCCGGGGTGTGTGTGTGGGCGGGGGTGGGTGCTGAACATTAACTTTATTTCCTTTCCTTACATAAGAGAGCAAGTTGCATACAATGCTTTAAATAGTTTGGCAAGCCAAGTTTAATGTGGAAATGACACTAGAGCAGGGTTTGCACGCGGGACCTACCTGGGTTGTTCTTGAGGGTATAGGCATAGACATCATTATATATTCCGACCACCACATAAAAAATACGATGAACATTACTATGTTGCAGCTCAAACTGCTTTTATTCAAATTGAAATTCGGCTTTGTCTGATGACCTCGACAGGGAATATTGAAAACCCGTTAAGGGGTTTGCGCTTTTGAACTTTGTGTTCCAAGACAAACGTGGGCATGTTTGCTCTCCGTATGAGCATGGAGGTAGGAATTGCTACCTCCATGGTATGAGCGGGCTTGCTCACTCATGGCAGCTTGCAAAGGCCAGTAAAAATTCAAGTAGGCCTAAACTTAGTAGTTTGCCAAGGCCTATTATTACACAGTAAATAAATGAATGATCGAACATTTTGTAACAAATTAAATTAAATAGGGCCGTCAATGCACAGTGCAATTCCGTAACAACGGTCGGAGTAGCCCCACCTTATCTGTAATATAATACTGTATGGGCGCCCAAACTATATGCTTCCAATAATTTTGATTTAATTTAATGGAAAAATAATCAAAACAGAGGCATTGACAGTCCTGACCAAGGTCCGAAAACAAGGGCTGACATTCTTATGTTTGCTACTAATAGAGTGAAGGCAAACCTACCTCGAAATTGGGCATTACTGATTACAATATATAAGGAATCCGGCAATTGATAAAGCAGGAATAGCCATATAAATTGACCTCTTGCATACCATGCATAAAGCCACAAAAGGCACCAATTCAAGCATGACGGCCCTAAAAAGCAAAACCTCAAGCTGATTGTGTCCAGCAACATCGAATACCCGAATTGGCAAACGGCTATCATTAGTTTGAAGTGGTCCTCAGAGACCAAAATTCCAGTGACTTCTTTGGGCTTAGAAAACCAAAAAATCCTGTGTAAGGATCAGGCAAGCTATTGACTCACGGTGCCGAAGCGTCACCGGCGTAGGCTCGATGATTGAACAACATTAATGTAGGCCAAAGGTGAAACAAACTATAACACTCGTGATAATTCCAGATTTCTCAACATTATTTTGTTTTCGTGCTTTATTTTCTTGAAAAGAGTGTCATAATTATGTCATATCGCCACGTCAGCGCAAGAACGTCATCACTCCTCTAAAATACCAACTTACGGTTAAAATTGCAAAAAGGTGTATAATCTTTGTCACTTAAAACGAGATACGACTTTTCTGCATCGACGCTACGACCCGAAGATAGCAGTTGAAGAAAACAAATTCGGGATACATGTAGTAGCCGGCTACGAAAAAACAAAAACAAACAAACAACTTTGGGGAAAGCGTAGGATGGCCCAATTTGCTTACTCTCATGCCAACATGTCACGTTGATTGATCTCCACAAAGGAACCATAGTAACACAAATTTATCATTGATTATGTATTTTGAAGAAACCAATTATGAAATATTTGTGTCAATATTTCGAACGTATTTAACTGCAAAATTTAGTTTAACTACATGTAACAGCATGTATTACCATGGTGGACGATATAGGAGAAGTGAATTTAAAAAGTAGGGGCCTAGTGCTTGTGACGCCATCTTCGGACGTCACAGCAAAAGCAGTCACTCAGAGGGTAGCCCACCGTGGTTGATGGTGACAGAACAACCCAGCATTATTAGTCACTTTTAAAGAATGGAACATGCTACACTTTTCTTATCAGAATTTAACAAATAAACCACCATAAGAGAAATATATGAAAGTTATTTGAATGCATTACAACTTTTAACAGCTTCTTAGTTATCAATCTCTCAAGCTATGTTTTTTAAAGCAAACTCAAGTGCCCACTTGGGTTGGGGGGGGGGGGGGGGGGGGTAAGCATTGTAGAGGGTGAGCCACACACTGGTAAAAAAAATTCACATCATGATTTCTTTTATTAAATTAAGAAAAACACCTTTTTATTAAGTTTCTTTGGTTTACAAGATCTTGACCAAAACAAAAAGGCTCACTGAGCTGAAAGTTTAAAGAAAAACATACAAAATCAGAAGTCAATAACTATTCTAAAAACAATATTAAAATGAGTTTTATGCCTATGCCCGTACTCGATTATTTTAAGTGCACTTCATTGATAGAATATAAATGTAAAAACATATAAATTGTAAGAATACTTTGAAAGACGTTTTTGTAAAGGCATTGTTTTTGTCTTGTGTTTAAAAACATCAACATGACATGAATTAAATCTACTATTAATTGACGAGGATCAAACAAATTTTGATCAGAAATAGAGCACCTTAAAAGAATATGCTTTAACTTTCTTGTGCATAGTTCCTTTTTGTGCTTTTTGAGCTAAAGCAACTGTATGAAAATGGACCCAGAATTGATTAATAAATTTCAATCAATATATTTCTTACAAACTGGTTTAAAACAATTTCGGAAAGTTATCATTTTTCATTTTCACCGGTGGTTAAATGACACTGATACCTTTTCACAACAGGAACTCCTTCATTTTCTTGCATACATCTTAATTTTACAAATGTATAAAAACAAGTATAATAAAATTGTCAAAGCAGAATCTTCCTCTATATCTATCAGAAAAGAAACAAATCCATGAAAAAAAACACAAACAAATATATTCATTATACAAATATCTGATAATTAGAGCACCGAATCTTCCTATACAGCAATCCTTCACCGATCTTGAACTCTTGGTGGCAGCAGATACGCCTCCATTATTGCGGTGGTACCTGGGTGGTACTGCGCTGCCTTGCGACGGGTTTAAGGGTTGGGCTACATGGCGATCATCTGATCGGTCACGGGTTATTCGACTTTTACTTTGCAAATCGCTTAAACCCATCGCTAGGCAGCGCAGTACCACCCAGGTACCACCGCAATAATGGAGAGGTATCTGCTGCCACCAAGAGTTCAAGATAGGTGAAGGATTGCTGTATATCACTATCAGAAAAAAAAAAGTATATTCATTATATATCAGGTAGTTAAAGCATCAAATCAAATTGTGTTTAAAATTCAAAAGTGTGAAGAGACAAGAGTGAAATCTCACTAGCTACAATTTTGATTTTGGGTTGAACTAAGAAAAATTGACCAGAGTAGGTTTATTATTTGAAGTTACAACTTTGGAAAATATACAGTAAGAAACTAAATGAATGTAAACATTCTCAAATGTGTACACCTGTTGTATTTCAGGGACTTTCTGTGCGCTTTACAGATGTTGAAATAAAATAAACATATTTCAAGAAAAAACTAAAAATATCTGGCAACGTGGAAATGAACCAAAAAATATACTTGGCAAAACTACAAAACTAAGTCTTAATCTACACTACCACTCTTCCTAAAGTAAAAATAAAAAACAAACAAACGAAACTGAAAAAGGAGAAATTTCAAATTAAACACTCACAAGCTTTGTAATGCTATTTTCAGCCTGCAGAGACAAAGTTTAACTAATATTTCAGCTGACCTTTTTGTGACTTGTGACACAAAATGTATACAACTTAAAAAATTACAGAAATTGAAAAATAATGTGACTAACACATTTCCTAACCCTTTTGTGACCTTTTTGTCATCAAAACAATTGCAAAATGAAGTTACTTTAACTTCTAAGATAGATTTACTCAATTGGAATTCATAATATATTCGTTGACATATATATTTAAAATACATGGCATAAAATATTGCTTAACATAAGGAAATGTGATGTGCTATTCACCATACTAAAATATATACAAATATATAAGCTACTCAATATTCATATGAAAAAACTAGTACTGAATAAAATACCTACAAAACCTGAAAAGGAACACCCAATAAAATATTAAACAATTATAAAAATGGTGCACAGTATATGGAGAATAATTTAATGTAAGATACTCTTTATTTACGGAGGAGTACCTTTATATTCATTAACTAGATTTCAATAGACACAATCAACGACTCATAGTGGGTATACAACATAAACAAACCAAGCAAGCAACCCGCAGTGTAAATGGAAAAGAAGGGCTGCTTTCAAGCACTTCTGTCATAGGTGCTGAAGAAGCCATGCTTGACCACGCACCCTCTGAATTGCTTGCTTGGTTTCTATACATTGTATACCCACTATGAGTCATGTCACTTCAGTCACCAATTGTGTCTATTTACACTTCATACAGCTAACCAGTGGGAAGTTTGTCCTTGTTGTTATACATTAAAAAGAAAACAATGGATATGAGTTTGTGTACTTTCGTAATGAGCTTAATTTGGTTTTGCAAATTAAAGAGGACTTTTTTAGGTGGTAGTATTTCAGCTGGAAATATTTATATTGTTCATCAAAAAGAAGCTTCAGTTCAAAACAATAGTTATTGTTCCAGTGAGCAACCAGTAGTGGTCAACTTGAACAGCGCCCTCTTCTGTTGAACACCGTTTTTGATACATGTGACAATTGTCAGCCATGTTTTATTGATAGTTCGTCTGATTTTAGGGCAGAAAACCCCAATAATCACCGATAATGTTATGATATGCCAGCTAACCAGTATTTGTTATGATGCCAGCTAACCAGTGTTTGTTTGATGCCAGACAGTTTGTTAGGAAGAGTCCTGCTATGGAAGTAAGTTTAATTTCCCTTATGTTAAGATGCAGAATAAGCTGGTTGGTTATAACGTGAATTTCAGACCGGAAGTTTACATGAATCAGTATTCCGTTTTTACAGTCTAGGTTTCATAAAGTGTGTTAGTTGCAGACACAGGATTAAGATGCAGGTTTAGATACGAATTACATGTGCTCAGTTAATTCAGTCAACAACAGAAGTTTGATTAGGCCTGCATTGTTGAGTGGTTTATTCAACTTAAAGGTGACCAGTGATCCCAGCCAGTGGTATCGATTTTCATATTCATAAGCACCTTATAGCCTACAGTTAAACCAGTTTCTTATAATCTTTTGTATGTGTTAAACTGTTAAACTAAATGTACTATGTATTCTTTTAACTTTGTTTCAGATCGAATAAAAGCAGTTTTACAGATATTCTGAAAGCTCAAATATACGATTCGCAGGAGCCCTTTTTCTGGTTTGGTCGTACTCCCGACAGTCCACACAATTCGATTTCCTGGACTTCTGCTAACCTGGGACTCAAGGCAGTGCGACTCGCGTGAACGATGGATGACCCTTCAGTGAAGGAGCTAAAGAAGAAACGCAGAAATGCGAAAGCAGCACTTACACGGCAGGGAAAGGCCCTACAGTTGCTGATTGACGGAAACCGCTCGGCGGGGGAGGTGAGAGCTTTGGTTCATAAAGTTGAGGTAACATTTGATGACCTCGTTCAGAAACATGAAAAATACACAGAGCTAATCGATGAAGATGAAGAATTTGAGATTGAAGAGGACTGGTTGGCTGAGTGTCAACAAAGGTTTATCGGTTTGAAATGCAGAGCAACAGATCACATAGAGGCATTAGAACCTTCTGTGTATGCCGGTACATCTGATCCCGTGGCGTCAGTTACCGTGACGTCAGATCCCGTGGCGTCAGATCCCGTGGCGTCAGATCCCGTGGCGTCAGATCCCGTGGCGTCAGTTCCCGTAATTCCAGTACCAGTGACGTCATTTTCTGCCATGCCAGTCAATGAAGTTCCTGCCCCAGAGGTGAATCCTGCCATGACATGCAGTTTCAAGATGGAAAAACCAAAATTACCCAAATTTTCTGGTGACGTCAGAGAATTCTTCACCTTCAGGGCGGATTTCAAGTACATGGTAGATGACCGATACCATAAACGTGATGCCATAGCCCTCCTGCGTACATGCCTACATGGAAAACCCCTCGACATAATTAAAGGGCTAGGCTCAGATTATGAAGCAGCTTGGGAATACTTAAATTCCATCTACGGTGACCCAAGATTTGTAGCCGATATTATCACACAAGATATCGTAAAATTCAAGCCGCTTAAGGACGACGATGACAGCAGGTTCTGTGAGCTGGTCCATCTCATAAAGAGAAGCTACAATATCCTGAAAGAGGTAGGAAGACCACACGACATGGATAACAACCACATGTTGGCAATGGTAGAAAAGAAGATGAATGCAGATGATAGGAAAGTGTGGTTTCGAGTACTAGAAGGGGAGAAACGACAAGCTAGCTTGGAGACTCTGATGGACTGGATGACAGCCGAGATGAGATCCCGAATGAGAGCGACAGCACCAGTACGAAGTACCGCCCATGCAGCGACCGTAAATCACATCTCGAAGACTACCGGTACTGCTACCAACAAAACGGCTTACACTAATTACAAGTGTTGGCTGTGTCAGACGTCAGACCATTGGGTCGACCAATGCCCAAGAATCGTTTCCATGAACCTGACTGACCGCATGAAAGTGATGAAAGAAAACCACGCGTGCTTCAGCTGTCTGAAAAAGGCAGGAAGAAATCATAACATAACAACATGTTCCAGACGACGACAGTGTCCAGAAAAGTACAATGGAGCGCCCTGCAAGATGTTTCATCACCCACTTCTTCACAATAATCCAAACCCATCAATCGGCGCTAGTTCAGTTGGAGTTGCATCCGTCAAAAGTGGAGAAACATTGCTGCCAATCATCCAGGCTGAACTGCTCGGATTGCATAACTTCCGCGTGCTCGGAAATGTGCTACTGGACACCGGAGCACAGATTAGCCTAATCAAGACATCTGTGGCAGAGAATTTAAAACTCCAAGGCCAAGATGTCACAATCACGATACACAAGGTTGGAGGTGAGGAGGAGGAGTTAATGACAAAACTGTACCAGGTTTACATCCGGCCAGTAAACAAAGTCCAGTCTTACGTCTTGAAGGTAATCGGTATCCCGCATATCACCGAAGAAATGACGGAGGTTCATCTGAAGCAGGTCTCACAACAATTTAGTCTGCCAATGAGTGAGATCCACAGAGAAAAGGGTTCAGTGGACATCCTCATCGGCATTGACAATGCGAAGATGCACACCGGAGAGACCCGAGAGGTTGGAAACCTCGTGGCCCGCCGCTCACCATTGGGTTGGGTTATATTCGGACCAACACCTGGAGGACATGCAAAATCAAGCCGAATCTTGCATGTCAGTCTGTCATCACCAGTCGACATGACTGACTTCTGGACAACTGAAGCCATGGGAGTAGCAACTAAAGCGTGCACCTGTAAGCCAGAAAAGCAAAGCCCGATTGATCTGAAGGAAGCGATGGTTATCGAACAGTCCTGCCAGAAGATAGGAAAGCAATGGATGATTTCTTACCCGTGGAAGAAGGAGGCCAACTTACTGCCAGACAATAAGTCACAAGCAGAAAAGAGGCTGCAATCCACAGAACACAGACTACTGAAGAACCGGGGCCACGCAGAGGCATACCACACACAAATGATGGAGATGTACGAGATGGGGTTTGCCAGAAAAGTGTCCACGGAGGAAATGGAGAAGTACCATGGCCCAGTCCACTACATCTCACACCACGCAGTAATAAGACCGGAAAAGAAAAGTACACCACTGCGCATTGTGTTCAACTCGTCTGCTACCTATCAGGGCCATCAGCTGAACAGCTACTGGATGAAAGGACCAGATCTGTTGAACAACATATTCGGAGTCATTCTGAGGTTTAGAGAGAATGCTGTGGCAGTGATTGGGGACATCTCTAAGATGTACCATCGGATCCTCATACCAGAGAAAGATCAACATGTCCACCGGTACCTATGGAGGGATTTGAAGACCGACCGAGTGCCTGATGTTTATGTGAAGACTGTCCTCACATTTGGAGACAAACCTGCCCCAGCCATGGCCCAGATCGCCCTGAAGAAAACAGCAGAGCAGGCAGAAGGCATCTATCCAGAGGCTGCAAAGGTGCTTAAACAAAATACATATATGGATGACATATGCAGCTCAGTCCACACCAAGGCTGAGGCCAAGAAATTAACAAGCGATATTGACAGAGTTTTGGATGAAGGAGGTTTCAGAGTCAAGGGATGGTTGAGCAGCGAGCCGCTGGAGGAGGATGCTAATTGTTCTCCTTCACAAGAAATGGAGAAAAATCTCTTGGATACAACAAACGAAGAGAAAGTTCTGGGGACAGTTTGGAACCACAAAGAAGACAACATGGGTTACAAGGTATCAATCGAGTTTATTAAGAACCAGTCTGAAGATGTAAAGATGAAGCTAACCAAAAGAAAAGTCCTCAGTCAAATAGCACGTATCTTCGACCCAGTTGGCTTTGCTTCCGCATTCTTGGTTCGTGGGAAGATAGGGCTACAACGACTGTGGCAACAAGGGCTTCACTGGGACGAAGTGCTGCCTCCCATTGAACAGAAACAGTGGGCCCAACTATTTGCGGAGATGGACGGCCTGAACTGTGTGAAGTTTGACAGATGCCTAACACCACCTGATGCGGTTGGACATCCTATGCTTTGCATATTTTCCGATGCATCCGAACATGCATTTGGAGCATGTGCTTACCTCAGATGGTCACTCCGCAGTGGCACATATGGAGTGAGATTCGTAACTGCCAAATCAAGAGTGGCACCGTTGAAGAAGTTGACCATTCCCAGGCTGGAGCTACAGGCTGCGGTGATGGCTTCTCGTCTCTACAAGACTATCTCGGAAGAAATAGAGCTTAAGATAGAGCAGACTGTTTTCCTGTGTGACAGCATGATCGTTTTGGGTTGGATACGGAGTGAAGCAAGAGGGTTTAAGCCTTTTGTATCCAACAGAGTGTCAGAAATCCAAGATAACACGGATCCAGCACAGTGGAGACATATTCCCGGCCAACTGAACGTGGCAGACGATGTATCACGAGGCATATCTGTGAGCCAGCTGTCCAATCGATGGAAAAGTGGCCCAGATTTTCTGTACTTGGCGGAAGAGGACTGGCCAAAAGATGAGTCCAAGATGGATCAAACTAAGGATGAAGAGCGACGCAACATACAGTCTGTCTTCATAACAACAGTCGAGACCGATGTCATAGATTGTACAAGATATTCTACCTGGAGGAGACTGATAAGAGTGACCGCCTTTGTACAGCGGTTCGTCTGGAATGCGCACACCCAGCGGCAACGTGCGGATGAAACCAAAAGGGGCCCACTCTCATCACAGGAGCTGAAGGATGCAGAGAGATACTGGATCCTGAGAGCACAAACAAATCTGCATGATCGCCTCCATAAGGGAGAGTTCAAAGCACTGACACCATACGTTGAAGCAGATGGAGTACTGCGAGTTGGAGGCAGAGTAGACAAAGCCCTGACTGCTTATGCAACGAGACACCCAGCACTGCTGCCATACAATCATCCCATCTCACTGCTGATAACACGCCAGGTGCACCAAGTGGGACATTCTGGAGTCGCCACTACGGTAGCGAAAATTCGAAGCAAGTACTGGATACTAAAGGCCCATAGACTTGCCAAGACGGTGAAGTTCCGATGTGTACCCTGCCGAGAGAGAGAGCACAAGTTAGAATCGCAATTTATGGCTGATCTACCTCAACATCGACTTGCACCAGACACACCGCCGTTCTACTTCACGTCATGCGACTACTTCGGTCCATATCCTGTCAAAATTGGACGTAATAAGACGACAAAGCATTATGGAGTAATTTTCACCTGTCTGAACACGAGAGCAGTACATCTTGAGTTGGCGGTTGATTACTCCACGATGGAGTTCTTACAAGTTTTGCGAAGATTCTTTTCAATCAGAGGATATCCATCCATGATGATCAGCGACAATGGTACACAATTGGTAGGAGCTGAACGAGAACTCAGAGATATGATAACAGGATGGAACAAAGACGAGCTACAACACTACTGCGCTGAAAGACAAATGAAATGGAAGTTCATTACACCTGCTGCACCACATCAGAACGGTTGTGCTGAGTCATTGGTGAAAAGCTGTAAGGCCGCCCTCAAACAAGCCATTGGAGCCCAAGTCCTCACTCCGTTTGAGCTGTACACAGTCCTTCTTGAAGTGGCAAACCTTGTCAACCAGCGTCCAATCGGAAGGATCCCGAATGACCCAGATGACGGCATGTATCTGTGCCCTAACGACATTCTACTTGGAAGGTCATCAACAGAGGTTCCTCAAGGCCCATTCCGTGAGACTAAAAATCCGAGACACCGTGTAGAGTTCCTGCAGAAAATAGTTGACTCGTTCTGGAAGCGCTGGAACCGAGATGTGCTCCCTTTGTTGGTGCCACGTAAGAAGTGGAGAGCTGAGAGGCGTGAAATACGAGTGGATGATGTCGTAACCGTGGTAGACCAGAATGCAGTGAGAGGCAAGTGGAGCATCGGGAGAGTAGTTGAAGTTTACCCCGGTCCAGACGGTAAGGTTAGGAACATCAAAGTCAAGACACCTAACGGAGAGTACAGCCGACCCATTACCAAGGTTGCAGTCCTGTGTCCGGCTGAAGGATATGAAGATGAGACCGAGGCTCTCATCGGGGCGGAGGATGTTCCAGTGAGCAACCAGTAGTGGTCAACTTGAACAGCGCCCTCTTCTGTTGAACACCGTTTTTGATACATGTGACAATTGTCAGCCATGTTTTATTGATAGTTCGTCTGATTTTAGGGTAGAAAACCCCAATAATCACCGATAATGTTATGATATGCCAGCTAACCAGTATTTGTTAGATGCCAGACAGTTTGTTAGGAAGAGTCCTGCTATGGAAGTAAGTTTAATTTCCCTTATGTTAAGATGCAGAATAAGCTGGTTGGTTATAACGTGAATTTCAGACCGGAAGTTTACATGAATCAGTATTCCGTTTTTACAGTCTAGGTTTCATAAAGTGTGTTAGTTGCAGACACAGGATTAAGATGCAGGTTTAGATACGAATTACATGTGCTCAGTTAATTCAGTCAACAACAGAAGTTTGATTAGGCCTGCATTGTTGAGTGGTTTATTCAACTTAAAGGTGACCAGTGATCCCAGCCAGTGGTATCGATTTTCATATTCATAAGCACCTTATAGCCTACAGTTAAACCAGTTTCTTATAATCTTTTGTATGTGTTAAACTGTTAAACTAAATGTACTATGTATTCTTTTAACTTTGTTTCAGATCGAATAAAAGCAGTTTTACAGATATTCTGAAAGCTCAAATATACGATTCGCAGGAGCCCTTTTTCTGGTTTGGTCGTACTCCCGACAGTCCAGTTATTAAGTTTTTTGATTGACACGAATCATGCATGTCGGAATTGACCCGTCTTATGACGTAGTCCGACACACTTACATGCGCCCTTCCTGGTCCGCCTTTTAGGAAGTCAAAATGTACACGAAGGAATCAAATCCCCAAATAGCTGATGGAAAATGCGCATAATTATGTGGGCATGCGTTCCGCCCGGAAAAATCACAACATGATGGCACTCTTAACACATTTTAAATTTGTAATGCCCTCACTTCAAATCCATGGTTCTGACAACTGAATAAATGTAATGGATATATCTAATCTAAATGCAGACAAGCACACCTTAACTTCAGCTAATTCAGACATAAGTAATTATTTTAAAACCTCCAGTTGAGTTGTCAGTTTTTTCTTTTTTTAAAACTAACAATCAAAAAATATATATCACCGAAAGATATGTTTTCTCTTTGTTTTTGTAAATACCTAATCCTTCTTTGCACATAATAAGATATGTGGACGGAAAAGTGGAAATAAAACATATTTTGAAAAACCATGAATCGGCCTGCCCATGGTAAAAAAAAAAGAAGGAATAGAAATGAAACAAAGAAAAGCCAATAATCAAATCTTTGAACTTTTTGTTCCCTCGTCAACATTATTGGTCATTTTAAAAGAACCTTAACTGACTATTTCAGAAGTTTATGTAGTTAATGTTGTAGATGTGTAACATGGAAACTGCGAAAAGAAAAAAAAGGAAATGGCCAACCACACTTAACTTTGTGTAGTGTTCTTTACTTTTTCTGTAGTGTTGCCAAGGACGTCCTATACTTCAACGCATGATAACCATCGAATCAGTTGTAGCCGTTTCCACCAATTTGGACAAAAAAAATTTCAATAGCTTGAGAATAATCATAATATATATATATATATATCTTTTTACTTGCCTTTTGTTTCTTCTGAAAGCAACTTTGTCAAAAAAATTGAAAGCACTAAGAAGTAAACATGTTCTTCCTTGATCATTGAGATTAAATAAACCAATAAAGAAAATGACAACATGTTATGTGATACAAACAAACACGCTGTGACCATCAGAAATAATCTACATCAGTTAATTTGGAAGAAAAAAACCCACCCAGAAAAAAACCACCACTCAAATAGTTTTTTTACCTTTAAACTGCCTTTTCAACATAAAACAAAGAATAATACCGAGTTGATGAACACATTATGCTGGTCTTTGCTAAAGGATTGTTGACCCATATTTGCCTAATTACGAGAAAACCTGAACAAAAGAACAATAAGTTAAGAGTCTTTCTTTACACTCATTACTAGTGGTATCCCATGGAGAACATGACAGAAACATAATTCACATTAAATAGTACTATGTGCTCTTTTCAATTGTACATAGTTTGTTGGAATGTGTTTATTTGCAAGGCAGTAAATACTGAATGACTATTGTTACGCAGCGACCATCGCCACATGAGCTTAGGCAGGAATAGTGTTTATATACTGTGACCAGTCAGGCATATAATATAAGTAATTTTGAGATTGACACATCAGTGAATATTTTGTAGACTGTGATGATGTCGTGCAGTGACACGGTTTCCAGCTTTCTTTAAGTAAGGCCAGCAGCTTTGGCCATCCTGTAGAAGACACCACCACTGTTGAGGAGTCGGGCGGGTGTGTCAAACTCGGCTATCTGTCCTGCATCCAGCACCAATATTCTGCACAAAGAAAACAGGTGAACAAAAAATGTTTCCTTAAGAAAGGGAATTTCAGGAGCTTATTGTTTATCCCTTTTCATGTAATCTCCATTAAAGGAAGGTCATATAACAAACTGAATGACAACTCTTTTTTAAAGGATCTTAATGACATTAATTGGGCTAATTTTGTTGATCATGCAAAGTCAATAAATGATGCTTGGTGTATTTGGAAATCAAAGTTTGTCGAAGTACGTAACAAACATGGGCCTTATATCAATATTAGCCTTGGATTACGGATGAGTTTGCGGTTATCTCTCATGAAAGGGACAAACTTAAGGAAAGGGCTGAGCAGTCTGGTAACCCCCTGGACTGGAGTCTGTATCCAGACTGTAGGAACTTTGTTAATAAATTTAGCAGAACTCTTAAAAAAAGACTACTTTCGGTCTCAAATTATGAACAACAAACAAAATCCCTCCAAACTTTGGTCTATTCTAAGAAAAGCTATGCCAGTGAAACTTTGCAAGGTTCCCAACAGTCTCAATGTAAATGATTCAATGCTAGTCAAACCTAAAGAAATAGCTCAAGCCTTTAATAGGTTCTTTGTGTCTATTGGAGTTAGGTTAGCTAGTAAGTTCCAAAACAATCGAAATCCGGTTTTTGATAATGTTGCTACTCCTGAACATAATTTCATATTCTCTGAGATTCCTGTTAGTTTTGTTCTGAAACAACTTAGTAATCTAAACGTTACCAAGGCTACTGGTCTTGACAGGATTAGTGCTAGACTCCTCAAGATTGCCGCACCTGTTGTGGCTGGGTCTTTATGCAAGTTATATAACAGATCTATTTTGGAGTCTGTGGTACCTGATGAATGGAAATGGGTGAGGATTACTCCCCTCTATAAAGACGGCAATCTTGATGAGTTAAGTAATTATCGCCCGATTTCTGTGCTCCCAATTGTAATGAAGATCTTTGAGAAGGCAGTTCATACGCAGGTTTACGATTTTTTGCATAACTCTGGCCTTTTGTGTTCTCAGCAATCTGGCAAAAATGTGTGCCTGCCTCGACCCAGAACAGAAGCTGGTAAACATTCCTTCCATTTTTCAGGAGTAAAGGCATGGAATGACCTTAAACATAATGTGAAAATGGCAAACAGCATCCACACTTTTAAAAGTTTGTACTGGGGAGAGGCGAGAGGGGGTACAGGCTCTGCCCACTCTGTTTAAATTGCTTGGTGCCTTTTTATCCTGGTCGTTTTGGTGTATTTTATCTTTTTACTCTTTTACTCTTGTATATTTTTAAAATGGTTTTGGTTTTGAGGGTTTGGTGTCCTTTTTGGGCTTGCGGTTTTTTAGTTTAGTTTTAGGCCTATTTTACTCTGTAATTATGTACTTTTTCATGTGACCCCGGGGCCCCCAGGGAGAACAGTTCTTTGATAACTGATAGGTTAAACAAGACGAAAAAAAAAAAATAAAAAAAATCTCAAATCCTAGCACACCCCCCAAAAACCACCAGAAACCAAAAATAACTTGAGCAGTTCGCTTTGGGATTAAGAATCCTTTTCCTGTAACCCATGCAGGATTATTTTCAGTACAAAAAATGCTTTTTTTCTCTGGCCTTATTGTTTTGTCAATGAAACTCCTTTTGGTCACCCATATGTAGACATTGACATCTTCAATTTTAATGGATCGTTTTTTTATGGTCTACTTTCTGAAGCATAATCAGGCCATTGGAAAGCCATTATGTAACAGCCAAGCCAACACTCCTTCCAAAAGAGATTAACAAATGGTTGTACCCTTAAGCTTTACTTGTGACAGTTACTTCTTACTCTGGACTGTATGACAGCGATGCTCGGTGACGAGAGGTTAGTTCAAATTCTACTAGTATTGGGGAAATAGATACCACCAACTATTGTTGTAGGTCTTGAGACCATCTCAAGATCTTATGTGGCAGTCTCAGGTCTTGTCTTTGTCTCGGCCAGCAAAAGTCTCGGGCTTGGAAAGGCTGGTCTTGGTCTGGGCAGAAATTGTCTTGGTTTTTGTCCCGGTCTTGGACTTCCAGGTCTCAACTACAACACTGCTACCAACAGTCCCAAACTTGCAAATGAAACATGCTTTAACTGAACACTTCTCAGCACAATAAAGGAGAATCGTCATTACCTTGAGCTGTCCATGATGGTGTTGAGTCGATGTGCAATGGTGATGACGGTGCAATCTTCAAACTCAGTACGGATGGTTGCTTGGATCAGGTCATCTGTCTCTAGATCCACTGCAGCTGTGGCTTCATCCAAGACTAGAATCTTGGTTTTACGGAGCAGAGCACGAGCCAGACAGATCAACTGTCGCTGACCAAGACTACAAACATTATTAACAAAACAACAAATATAAATACTTGAATAATGAATGTGCCAAATACGAGGGACAGGCCAATCAGCTTTAAGCGTTTAGATTCACTGACCAATCAAATTTGGTTTCTCACCTTAGATTTTCTCCTCCTTCAGTGCACTCATACTCAAGTTTTTCTGTCAATCCCGAAACGAATGAGTACAAGTGGGAGTGTCGCAGGGCATTCCATAATACATCATCGGAATACTGGTTGAAGGGGTCAAGGTTCATGCGCATGGTACCAGCAAACAACACAGGGTCCTGTAGGAGTAGGAATAAGAATAAGAAGTGTAAATCAATAGAAGCGGGCCAAGACTCCTTTTAAAGATCTTCTTTGGGGTGAAGTAAAAAGTGACTTTTTACTCATCCCCTAGGATTATTAACTACAGTTGGTATCTCTACAAAGCTTTAAACATCACTTGTCTTAAAAACATTGTATCTCACCTGAGGGATGATGGTGATTCGTGATCTAAGATCTTGGAGTCCGATGGTTGAGATATCCACATCATCAATCTTGATAGATCCTCCAGCTGCCTCCAAGATGCGAAATAGAGAGAGGGTCAGAGAAGATTTGCCAGCACCAGTCCGACCAACAATGCCGATCTTGAAAGATCACATAGAAACCAGCAGCAGTTAATGAAAATTCTTACTTCTTAAGAACAAATCATAGTGCCAGTGCAGGAAGGTAATATAATGAATTACAACCTCGTTGCAAACACAGTGCAAGAAGGTTGTATCTCTGTTTAAAAGTCAATTCAAAATCTATTAATATCTGTTTTCGGAGATGCCAGTCAGAAGCCATTCAACCTGTAACTGCCGTGTAGCCAGGGATCACACCCAAGTCTTACGATACAACCTGGAAAGCTGCAGCAGAGGGATCACTTTGAGGGAGGCAACTTTTTATTTCAAATATCAAGTAATAAACCACAAGGGAAACTGACCGGGTAAAGTTAACAAAAAAATTGAGTTGAACAATGAAAAATTCACTAGAAATACATAAAAGGACACCACAAGCTGTTCTATATTTTTGTTGTACACTTTTACTGTTGCTGATATCAATAAACTCCATATCAGGATATTTATGTTAAGGTTCATTAATTACATTCTTCCCAAGGTCATCTCTTCCTTCTTCACATCTGTTCAGGAAACCCACAGCCACTCCACTAGATCTTGCACTGATGTATACCTTCCATTTACTCGATCCTTCACCGATCTTGAACTCTTGGTGGCAGCAGATATGCCTCCGTTACTGCGGTGTACCTGGGTGGTACTGCGCTGCCTAGCGACTGGTATAAGGTTTGGGCTACACGGCGATCATTTGATCAGTCGCGGGCTATTGGACTTTCACTTTGCAAATCGCTTAAACTCGTCGCTAGGCAGCGCGCAGTACCACCCAGGTACCACCGCAATAATGGGGGTATCTGCTGCCACCAAGAGTTCAAGATCGGTGAAGGATTGCTGTATACCTCGTGTGTGGAATGTCATAGATGAACACATTACATCTCAGCGGTCCGTGAGTCTTTTAAAGTATTCTTTCAAACAAGACTTTATCTTCCAATATGCATCTTAGCTTCCCCTCCTAAGCAATTGAGTCACACTCACCTCTTAATCCCCCTTACTTGTTTATTTATTATCGCTTTGGCTGAAACTGTGTTCTGAACTGAACTGAACAAATGGCAGACATGTACCAACCTTTTCCTTTGGTTTGAAGTTACAAGAGATTCCTTTGAGTACAAGATCCAATCCATCTCGATAGCGAACACAATACTCATTTATCTTAACATCTCCTCTTGGTGGCCACGCCTCGTCTGGTCTGCTATCAGGAATAATTGGTGCAGCCTAAAGATAAGGAAAAGCATAACGTTTTGTAATCAGAAGTGAAAACATATCCAAGTGACCAGTGCCGACTGCTTAAACCTCATAGACCATTGCATGGCTGAACATCACATAGTGGCCGAGCGCTTAAGGGCAAAGGACTCAAGCTCTGGTGTTTCTGTTCAGCAGAGTGTGGGTTCGAGTCCCGGTAGTGGCACTTGTGTCCTCAAGCAAGAAACTTAACCATTATTGCTGCGTCCTTCATGGCGGAAGTTTTCCACCATGACCATCTTTATACCATGTAAGTTATGTGCAAATCTGTGAAAATTTATATTTTCAATCTTACCAATGTTGTACACACCCTTTAATGAGCTGGAATAAAGAATACAGTTTTTATTTTCACTCTTAGGCCAATGTGGGACAGACGAATCCCCATACTGTGGCTTGAACACTGGCCTGGTGACCAGCAGTCTTGTTCCTTTGTCTTTTTCTTTCATTCTGTGCATTTTAAAAAGTTTTTGCATTTGTGCTTATTTTTATGTAAAGGGGGGGGGGGGGGGGGGGCAATATAACCCTCAAATTGTTATGTTTATATTAAAAGCACTGTATACTCAGTGCTTCCGAGTCCTGCGAAAAAGAAGAAAACAACTTTTAAAAAGGAACAATGCCTAGCCGTCGCCATACCTCTGTCTTGATTTCTGTATACTCCTTGACTCTTTCCACAGCAACGATATTTGTCTCCAAGTCACACATCACATGGACTAACCACGTCAAAGAACCAGTTATCTATACAGCAAAATAACCAACTGTTAATGTACGAAAGACATTGCAGATGCACATTGCAGATGCAATGTAGTACTGAAATAAATTTAGTCTCAGTTTATTCTAGCTATTTACAAACCCTCTCTAATACATTAGATAGCTTCAACCTTGATAGATTTTATAATGATAGTTTGGGAGGCTAATCATCCTTACTTGAAGCTGAATTCTGAAGGATGTGGCTACGGTGTGGGTGAAGCAGCAGGCATGCAAGGAGGCCTTTGGCAGCCAGCCATACCAACCCATATAAAAATTATTTGGTACACAGCCTGAGATAGAAAGTGTTTGATTTCTCCAGAGGGAGGAAAACCGCAGGGCCTGGAGTAAAACCCTTGTGGCACAGAAGAGAACCACTGCCCAACTCTACTCATATATGGCCTTAGCCGGGTTCGAACCAGGATCACAGTGGTGAGAGGTGAGCGCTTTACGCACTTGCCATCTAAAGCCTGTGAGTGGACGTTTTCCGATAACAGAAATGCCCAAACACAGTTCTTATTTCATAAACGCTGCTTACAGTAAGCAAAGCAAACTTCAACTTGCCTGCATAGGCCTGATGCTTCATTCTCTAAAGAGCAAGGGCACCAAGGCATTTTCTTCTTTGTACCTGTACAAAGGCTGTTGTACATTCCTATTGAAACATTTCAAAGGGCATAAAGGCAATGGCCAGGGGCATGGAGGCAATTGCCTCTGTGAAGCACGTGTTCAGTTCTTGTGAGCACATGATAGATGCAACAATGCAAGTCCATTGTGAATGAACACACGTGTAGAACAGCTGTACATCGTTTCAAGCTACTACATAGGTTTGAACACAAACATGGATGCGCCCAACGGCTTCAAACCACAGGGCAAGTAAAGCACTCTAGACAATATATATAGCTCTTGAGTTCACACATGAGTTGAGACTGAATTAGCCACAAGGTATACAGATCACAAGAATATAAATGACAAGAAACAAATAAAACGAAAACACCCTTTTTTATGTTCAAACAATAGTTAATGGCATGACGTTTGAGTCAGAGTCTTTCTCGAAGGCTAAATGACAACACCACAACACACACTTAGCCTTTGAGAAAGACTCTGCTAGGGTCGCAAATTCAGGCCATTAACTGAATTTTTGCTTTTACACCATAGGTCCATTTGGCTGGTAAGCAGTTTGCAACATTTAATTCTCATTTTTTCAAGTTAGTACATTTACCTGCAGAGCGTACGACAATGAAAGACCCACAAGGCTAGGGCTGAGGTGATTACGACCAATCACAGCAAAGAGTGCTGCAAACAGGATCAGAATGTTGCCAAGGAACTCAAGACGTAGCGCCATCCATCTGTCCAGGAATGAATCATAAATGGAAAAGTGTTAGACTTCTGGAAATCCGACATAAGTCAAGGTATAAGATTGGACGAATGTGGTCTATTACTTGATATTATTATTATTACTATTACCTGTTTGATACGAGGTTTGGATAGTAAGTCAATTGGTTGTTATCTATCAGCGTTTCATTCTGATGAATGAAGAACTCCGAGCGACAGTACGCACGGATGGAGCTGGCTCCGGCCACTGTCTCAGAGAAATGAGAATAGATCGGTGATCTGGACACAGACTCTAACCTCTTCAGTTGGCGTGATGTCGCAATGTAGAATCTCTGTAGGAATATACAATGTATGAATGATTTATCTAGGTGAAATTTGTATTATTAATTTCTGGTAATAAAACCAAGGATGCCTCAAAAGCGAACTTAAACTCGGAAGCCAGAGGAAACCTGTAAACAAGGGTGCTTTAAAACAATGGACCAGAAACAGAGGTAAACTCTTACTCTTCCACATTAAGTGATCTGGGTTCTTTTACATGCACTACCTATTCTAATCTAACTATTCACAAATGGCCTTAGCCGGGACTTGAACCAGGTGGTGAGAGGCAAAAGCTTTACGCACAAACCAACTATGCCATCCCAGCAGCACAGATTCTGGATCTACTACGATTTCCAGCATGATGTGAAATCTTCTTACCTGTACCAGGTAATACACGATAGCCACTGGCAGTATGGCGGTAATAAAAGCAGGCGTACTGCAAGTGATGACGACCAGCGTTGCGATGATACGGATCACAGCCGCGATAAACGTTGCCAGACTGGCGGGGATGACGTCATCGATCATGTACGTGTCCTTGCTGAAACGGTTGAGGATACGACCCATCGGGGTGGTGTCGAAGAAGGACATCGGGGCATGGAGAACATTGATGAGAAGCTGATGGTAAAGCTCTTTGGCAGCACGGAGGGCTCCGAAGGTCAGAAGGAGGGCAGCTATGAGCAGCATTAGACCTTTGGGAGGAATTACAAAAATTGATGATTTATAAGGAACTCTGGTCCAAGTCTGGTTCAAACTGATCAAGTCAGTTGAGTAAATCAAAATTTTGACTCGAGTTGGACTTGGGTTCGAGTCCACAAGTCAGAAACAAGTCACTAACCTCCCGTTAAAATGTTGTAAAATTTCATTTTGTTTACTATTTCAGAGTGAAATTTGAAACATGACGTCACTGAATATTAACAACAAACAGTCTTTACACTGAATTTTTGCCTTAGTCAAAAGGTTAAAGTCGATGCTGTTTGGATTAAATATCACCAAAACTCTGGAATGCACTTAAACAAAATTCCAATACAAAGTACAGGCACATATATATGAAATGTGACATCATTGGATGTTTTTAGATTTTGACAAAAAACACACTAGACATGCATTAGATACAATCACATTTTACACCAACTTAACGTGTCGTAAGAGACTTGTAATATTTTTTCCCCCCTTTCAGAAAGACTCTTATTTACGTGGATTTTGAGGCACTGCATGGTGAGGTATCAATGCACAGTGGTTTAAAACCATACATGACCCAGACATCGGCACACTTCAGTTCAAAAAATTGTCTGAATGTTCATAAAAATTATCAAACACGTTAACATACCTCTTCTAGACTAGAAGGAAACATTTTATCGTCAACATAAATGAATTTTCCATCAACATAAATGAATTTTCCGAGAATTTTGTTTAAAATAAGCTCCCTTTCTCTAAAGAGGGCGCAAGTCAAGTAATGAGATCAATGAGTAAAAAGTAAAGTGCGCCCTCTTGTGGTTATGGATGAAAATCTGCATTATTCTTTTTTCCTGCGACGACGCTTTTCATTCCGATTCGCTATTCATTCCGCTATTCATGGGTTGTCAACAGAGGGCGATCCTTTTCTCTCTGTCTTTTGATGTTTTCCGATGGCTACGCTGCTAGAAGTGATCGATTTTTCAGAATTAAGGCGATCTTGCGGGATTTGTTCGCTATTTTTATTTTATTGCCAAGTAGTCACTCTATCATTTTATGAAGAAAAATACAAAAAATATTTTGGCCGTTGGTGGCCGATTGACAAAATGTCCAACGTTTTGATTTTGTTTATTTTTCTTTAATTTGCGATGTACAAAATTTCTATTTTATGCTTCTTTAACCGACATTTCGCCAAAGGTTTCAAAATAAATTATACATCAAATGAAAGAGTATTGGCTTCAAGGAAAACAGATTATTAAAAAAAATTAAACAAGGCTTTAGACAAAGCGACTCATTTTATATCAAGTCGATCAAATTAAGATTTGCCACAATGATTAAAGAGGCTTGGTAATGAAATGTCAATTTCGATGGGAAAAAGGCCTCAAAATATATATTTTATTATTTGAACTATATAATTAGATATGTCTGGTAAAAGCTATAAAAACTGGAAAAACTTTTTTGAAGAAATGTCTGGGTCCCAAACCACTGTGCAATTTACATGTGCATTCAGTTTGCGGTAACACAATGTGTACAGCTACTGTGCTGTGTAGGTTTTGTTCTTTGAGAACTTGTCTTGCTATTTATTCTACAGCCGCCGGAGTAGATGTTAAAATTTGGGAAACTACTCAGTTCTTTTCAAACAAGTTCTCAAAGAAAAAATAATCTACACAACAAAGTAGATGTACACACGGTGTAACTGTAAACTGAATATACATTGACTCTTCTGTTGCAAACTGAGTTCATGACTAAAACTAGATTTGACCTTGCAGCTCTTCTGTAACTCTTTCAGTGCCAATGTCGCACATGTATGATCTATTTTATGTAGTCTGAAATCACCGAGTTCGTAAATATGTACAATCTTTTTGATGTACTCAACAAGTGTCATCAGTCGTACATGGATGACCCATAAAAAACTTGTTATCACGAAAGGGGAATATCACTCAAGAAATACTATTAACTTTGGGATGTACAGGCCTCAATCTTAAGCTTCAGAGGGTCAAGGCTACTTGGCCTCAAAGGCTCCAAAAAAGAAAGGGGCACCAAGGCCATTTTCAAACTTGTATTTGTTGATGACATATGTATACTTCCTTCCATTTCAAGATAGTGTTCAACTTTCAAACCTGCATTTATTTCATTGTTATACTGTTCACATGCTGTGCAATGACACTACTAGAATAGTTGTAAAAATCAAGTAGAAATAAATAAGTGATTATGAAAATTGAAAACAAATCCCCCCAACGCCAAATTAATAATTGGCCTATGTAAACGTGCATGCCGACCTTGTCGACGTTTATGGCTGAACAATCTCACCAAAAAAGTGCGTCTACAAATTGGCACTTTGCCTCCGCTCCAGCCATTTGGCCTTCGTGCTTTAAAAAAAAGTCTGTTGTTGGATGGCATGATGATGGATCAATATAATTGAGTTGAAAGATTATGTAAAGATTTCCGAAATTAGGGCACCGTTAATAGTTCGATGTTGACATTTTCACCGGTCACGCGTGTACACCAACGTGTGTTTGAAGATGAAAAAGAAACTTGGGAGGCAGGAAGGTCACTGGGTCACAAACATTTTTTTTAAACACTGTTCTCCACAGACTTTTTTGTTGAAAGGGCGGTATGACGTAATCGGATGGGCGCCCGTTGGTATGACGTCATCATCGGCCGTTAGTATACGAGGCAACCGCGATGATTGCGAGGGGGTTTCGGGGAAGTCCCCGCTAAAAAGTTGCTCTGTATACATCAAGAATGAGCCAAGACGTACCATTTTGAAAAATCATTTAAAGTTTCAAAATGATTTTTTTTAAATAGTACACTTTGATAAATTAAAAGCAGAGATGAAGAGATATACTCACATAATTAATAGATAGACTCATCGTTACCGTAGACAGATTCAGGAAATGTTTGAGCGCAAACAAAGACGTTGATGTGACAAAACTTCTAAGGAAATGGTCACTGAAAAATATTTTATTTAACTTTCAGAAAACATCCACGTCTTCTTAAAGTGATGATAATCTTGACACTTTGCAAAACAGTCGGGAGCTTCTTAAAAAACTGCGTTTATGGTGTTTATTGGCTTAGCTTTCGGAATAATTCAAGAACGTTACAATCTGCACGTGTATTTATTAGAGCGGGCACGTCATTGGTCAGTGCTTATTGTTAGCAAACACGCTGGCCAATCTCCTTTCACGTACAGTAGTAAAGCTCAGCTCAACGAAGCGCGTATGGTACCTGTTATACTTCTGTGTAATTCGACGACACTCGAAGCAGTATTCTTCCCGCTCTGTTTATCGTTGCCGTCACTAGTGTGAGCCGGCTGCTGGTCGGTCTACGGTCCACTGCAGGTATTTCGGTACTTGCGCGATGCATAGCAAGCAGCATCGGAAAAACTTATGTGCTGGAGCGTACGTTACGTACGTCTCATTATTTCGAATAACTCTTTCGAATACATAATATAAAGGAATCATTGGAAAAGGGGCACGACAGCCAAGTGGCTGTAAGGTACGTGTTTTTTAAAAGGGCATCGCGGCAATTCGATGGGGCATCGCGGCAATGGCCGCTGTAAAGGTCGAGGCCTGGATGTACCAATGTAAAACAAATCAGCAAGATACATTTTGTTTGATGAGAATTCTTTTTCTTTCTAATACACAATTCAGAAAAAGCTAAAAAGGCTGGGCATTTTAGGTTCAAAACACACACACAAACAAGCGGGCACTGAAAGAGTTAGTACTTACCCTGAGTGAGTCCAATGGCACCATAAACAATGAGATACTTGTCCCTTACGCTGGTTGGCAACGTGCCATTAATGGGTACCTCACTGCTCCATTTGTTCAGCCAAACATTGGAAAGGACCGATGCCGTGTTGTACAAACTATAGAAGAGTATAACTGTCAGGAAGAGGAAGGTGTTGACAGCTCGGATGTATGTAGTAAAGACAGAAAGACTCACCTACATGAGGATATGAAATGATATACAATTCAGTTCAGTTTATTTCCACTCAATCAGTTTGCTTACATAATTACACAAATACAGTACTTTAGATATAATGCAATGATTAAGTGATGGGAGTCTTCTAAAAGGAAGCTTGTTGGGTTGAGACCTCTGATCTTTATGTAACTGGGTTTAGGACGACTGCACTGGACAGGGAGGCTTGGAGGGAGTACGTTTCTCGAACCACCATGGGCTGGCGGATGTCCTAATGGACTTATGAGAGAGAGGGTTAAGGAGTACTGAGTAAGGAATCTACAAGTATAAAGCAACAACAAGTATAAGTTGAAACTCGCTTTCAGATATTAATTGAGATTGTATTCTTTAAGATTTTAGGTTATAAAAAGATAATAATAATATGGATTTATATCGCGCTTTATCACACCCAAGGGCGTCTCAAAGCGCTTCCAACATTATTACCCCTGGTCACTGGGCCATTTATTTCATTCCTTAAACCATCTCAGCTCCCTGGGGAGTATACAGCCTGTGCAACAAATATGCGCTACTAAGCTAAACCAATCACAAGAACCATCTCTGCCCTCACAGGTACCCATTTTACCCCTGGGTGGAGAGAAGCAATTATAGTTAAGTGTCTTGCTCAGGGACACAAGTGTCACAACTGGGACTCGAACCCACACTCTGCTGAACAGAAACACCAGAGCTTGAGTTCGGTGCTCTTAACCGCTCGGCCATGACACACCAGATATTTTGTAAATCTATCTGAGATTTTACTTGTTATAAAAATGGTAAGGTAGTAAGTATCCTGCGGAACTACTTTGTCTGAAATGACCGTGTTTATTAGAAATCAATAAGTACTTCTGAATCTCAATCATTTTCTCAGTTCTTCTAACTGTCTAAGGAATGGTGTCTGTTTGCAAATGCTGTAGCCAGAAATGTGGTTGGCACCCGATGTGCACCTTGCTAAACAGGGATGGATTTGACATTTGTGTGAAAATACTGTGACAGTTTTTTGCTGTTTTCTCAGCAAGTAGACACTGCTTTCAACTCGAACATTCACAGGTGTTTTTTATCATATCTTTCTTTATAAGCATTTAGTTGACAAAAACCAAACAAAGACCATATTTCAGGAATTAATGCAAAACAAGCTTGTATAACTTTGTATTCGTGGAGTGTCATGGCCAAGCTGTTAAGTGCACTAGACTCAAGCTCTGGTGTTTCTGATCAGCAGAGTGTGGGCTTGAGTCCTGGTCTTGACACTTGTGTCCTTAAGCAAGACGCTTATCCATTATTGCTTTGTATTTCAGATGGGGCGCAAAACTGTAGGTTACGATGTAGTGTGATTCAAGTAAAAGAACCCAGTTACACTTATCACTAAGAGAAGGAGTTTACCACAGTGTTTCTGGCAGAGGCTGCTGAATGCGTCACAGCATCTTGTAAACCCAAATAAAATGCTACATAAATTGGTGTCATAGTTATAAAAAAAACCCTAAAAAACCAAACCTGTCTTAAAAGGTTTCTGTTTGCTGAAGCGCCGTGAGTACCTTACAGTTAGATATGTGTGCTATATAAGACAATACATTGTTGTTACTATTCCACCCTTACCGTGCCTATTTGAGATGTCTCTTCTTCAATCAGTGTGTCTCCATCTTCAGCCATAGTGCTCTTCTGATCCTTCTCCTTCTTCCTCTTATACTCTGGGAATGATTTCTTTTCCAGACTGGAGGAATCACCGGATATTGAACGTATCCTAATGTATACAAACCAAAAATGGAAGAAACTCACTACAAAATATAGAGTAGAATCACTGCAAATTGATAGCATGTTGTGACCGACTGGTTTCGTGCGTCAGACTTCTGGTGGCTGAGTCATCAGCCAACACACTGCACGAATTTCTTGAGCCAATTACAAAATATGATTCTGTAACTGAAGCAGACTCTACTAGGGTCGAAACGCGAGGCGATTAACAACTTTCAGCATTTATATCAAAAGCTGGTAAGCTGGTAAACAGCTAACTCCTCCCTGCAATTTCATACGGAGCTGAAACCTGTGCACTTACATTGTGCACTTACATCAAAGATGGAAAGAAAAACCAGCAACAGCTCAACACAACATGGAGAGAAAATATCAAAGACACAAAAACAAACAAATGGATAAGGGAACTGATCAAAGTTCCTGATATCTTAGAAACAATAAAAAAAAGAGAGAAATGGAGCGGAGCAGGACACTAGCCGTAGAACAGATAACCGTTGGAGCTCAGCAATCAATTACTGGACGCCGTATGGGAACAAACGGAACAGAAGGCACCAGAGGAAAAGATGGAGAGATGAGCTGCAAAAATACTGAGAGACAGTCAATTGTTAACAACAAGCACAAAAAGAGATATTTGTATACGTCATGCTGGAGCCTTCATTCTGCAGTGGATCGACAATGGTTGAAAAAACAAATCACAATCAATTCTATTTTCTCATTCCTAGAATAGACTAATATGTTTGATTAGTTGAAAGTTTTTACCTGAATGACTCCACACACTTTTGTGTTTGGTCTTCCCTTGATAGCATTGCAATGGATCCATTAGACTCCTCACCTAAGACTGTCATCTGTTCGGCCAAGGAAGGCACTGTCGAGGAAATATACACAGAAATAAGAATGCTTTCATTATGACATCATAACAGAAACTCAACACAGAATTGAGGTGAGCTGAGGGTAAACGGTTGAATTTGATCTAAACTTTTAAAAGTTTTTGGATGTTTTTAAGAGAAAGGTATTTATGACTAAGTCTTACATGGCTGTTTAAAACCTTGCAGGATTGTTCTTTGCTTCATTGCGCTTATGCCAATATCAGTCTCATACAGATACAGACACAGATGATCAGTGTTTTGCCTGCCAGGAAATACCCTGGAATGCACAAGGTCACACACTCTTTCTATAAACAGCAGCGTTACATGGAAGCACAAAGCAGTGTATTCAAGCATGATATTTGGTGCTTGGAAAAAAGTAGGAAAATAAAGTTTGAGCACAAGGGCCGACCTACTTGTTCATATGGTGTATGCTTTAATATATTTTTCAGGCTATTTAATCACAATTTTTCAGATTTTTCCAAGGGCCAAAACAATCGTAAATCAGACTAAAGTAGGAGGAATATCATGCCTGTGTATTTGAACAACCATGAAAAGGCCTTCCTCCTGCTCTGGACCAAATTTCATAGAGCTGCTTAAGCACTGAATATAAGCACTCCAAAATTATGCTCCCCAGACTCAGGTGACCAGCTAAAACACCATGTCACACGTACAATCTGCGACTGGTATTCTGCAGCAAAATGATTTTACACTGACCTCTGGATTGTTCTTTGTCTGTGTCAGTGTCATCGTTTGCTTCAAGGCTATAGTTACGTAGAAACTCTGCAAAGGCTTGTTCATATGAGAGAAGCTCTGTGTAGGAGCCAGCCTCAGTGATTTCTCCATCTACGATGACGACGATGTGGTCCACTTGAGGCAGGTAGTTTATCCCATGGGTCACGAGGATACGGGTCTATATCGAAAGGCAGGGGTGATATATATACATCAGGTAAATATCCCTCATAGATATCTTTGCCAGTTTATTGATCTCGATCGGTCAGCATCCGATCGTGTGGGTGTTTTATGTCAGCTTTGGAAACTGGACAATAACTGGCCCAAGGATCAGGCCCAATTTCATGGCACCACTTAAAGTAGGGTCATCCCTTTTTTTTCCTTCAATGTATTGCTAATTTTTCAAAGAAGCTTTAGAGACATCTTTTCAGATATTTTAACAGTCACGAGCCCCAAATTGGATGACTTATAATTAACATAGAAGATTCACGTTATTAGTTTACATTACCTTGTTCTTGAGAAGTCCCTCTGGTCCAATCACATGATCAAAGATGTGTTTGCCCACATGGGAGTCCACTGCGCTGAGAGGGTCATCAAGAAGGTAGATGTCGGCATTGTTGTAAACGGCTCGAGCCAAACTGACCCGCTGCTTCTGTCCACCACTCAGATTAATTCCCTGCATTGAAGCAAAAGCAAAAGCAAAAAGTAAGTTCTAAAATGACTCTTTAGCATGTCGTGGCCGAGCGGTCAAGTGTACTGGACTCAAACTCTGGTGTTTCTGATCAGCACAGTGTATGTTCAAGTCCCGGTCTTGACACATGTGTCCTTAAGCAAGAGACTTAACTATTATTGCTTTGTCCTTTGGATGGGATGTAAAGACATAGGTCCCGTTTGTTGTGCAATGCAAGTAAAAGAACTCAGTACACTTATCGTAACGAGAAGGAGTTCGACCCGGTGTGTTCTAGTATGATTGGCTGTAGATTGCGCCACAGCATCTTATAAACCGTTAAATGAGACTAAAATGGGTCTTATTTTTCGAACAAAGCTCTGAGACATCCTTGGGTGTGATAAAGCGAATGCCAATTATAATTAGTCACCCTTCAGTTACCTTTACTTCTGTATAATCATCACAATACACCCATACATGGTTTCTTCAGTTTGTTCAGCGAGTGGAATTAGGTCAAATATTATGGTCTCTAAATGTTTTATCAAATTTAAAGAAATAATGTTTTTAATTTAGGCAGAGTCGAATAATTAAAATTTAATCAAAAGCCAACCAAAGAAAGCTCAGGGAATTATTATGATTCATGACAAATGGTATGCATATTCATGCATCAATAGCCAATCTAGATGCATCAAAGTAAAGGTATTGACAAAACCCCAAAACCTGGAAGAGTACAGTTGCATAGAGATTGTCATCCTGACGAACTCTGTGCTTGGACTTAGTGTACAATACTGTACACGGAGCCAGTCATTGTGCAAGAGCATTGACAAACCTTTTCTCCAATCTCGGTCAGATCTCCACCAGGCAGCATGTCCAGATCAGGGGCCAGCGCACAGGCATCAACCACTCGACGGTACTTGGCCTCGTCCAGTGGTTGCCCGAAGGTGATGTTATCCCTGAGGGTGGCATTCTGGATCCAAGCTTGTTGGGGGATGTAGGCAACTGTACCCTGAAAGAACAGTCATTCAATGATGAAAATATGACACATATAAATCCCAATGGTCAATTCCATGCACTAGTCACAGGTATAAGAAATATGGTACATTTAATAATTTTGTGACTCCACAAAATGAGGATGTGAGATAAAATAATTTACCCAGTCAGTTTCCCTTGTAGTTTATTATTTGTTTATTATCATATATTTCTGGTAATGAAACCGAGGATGCCTCATAAGTGAACTTAAACACTGTAACTTGCAAGCCTGAGGAAACCTGTAAACAAGGGTGCTTGCTATGTGAACCAGAAACACCGGGGTTAATCCCTACTCTTCAACGAGAAGTGTTCTAGGTTTTTTTTCATTGCACTACCATCCTAGTACACTGGACCTACAGCTTAATGTCCGGTGCTCTTAACTGCTCGGCCAAGACACACCAAATAACTTGTTGTTGATTCTTGTGAATGACACAACAAAGCAAGTCATTACAGCCCATATACTTACAGTAGTAAAGGTAAAACAGCCCAACAAGGGAACTCTGTAAGGAGCAAAAGTCTGTACAAATAATTTATGTAATTGGTCCCTGGTCAAATAATTAGGTAATATCACTTTGGACTTACCTGGACAGCTACAGAGCCTTTTAGCTTCTCCATTTCACCCAGCATGGCAGACAGTAGAGATGACTTGCCAGCTCCTACTTGACCAACTATGGCCACCAGTAATCCATCTTTCACCTCAAGATTAATGCTACAGAAACACCAGGAAACAAATCAAAATTACTGTCTGGCAATCTTTGAAAGCGGAAACTCGAAATGGTTTGGCAAGAGTCTTTTGGTATTGGAGGAAACTTGGCCAAACATTAGATCATTTCATCAAGCTACACAAATTTTTCAATTTTATTTACTGCTGACGGACGAATTCAGAATCAAGAAACTACAAAGATCAAATAGCAACAAGGTCACTTTGGAGAAGTTCTTATTTGAACTCAGTAGTATCTTAATTCCCAATCTACTCTGTGGCAGTAGACAAACAGCAGGACAAGTTATTATTTAAACTCAGCAGTATCCCGATTATGAATCTACTCCACAGCAGTAGAACAAAATACTTATATGAATTCTGTATTCTCCCATTTCCTAATCTACAACGCAAAGGTAGATATACATGTACAGCAGGATAAGTTCTTATTTGAACTGATTACAGGATTATAGTCTCCTGATTCCCAATCTACTCCACAGCAGAAGATAAATGGCAGGACAAGTTCTTTTCTGAACCATTTACACAGCAAACATGGCAAAGCAGATACATGTACTTTGACATTGTATTACTGATAAGCGAATATCTTCCACAACAGAATGGCATGTTGGTTTGGCGCAGACAACTTACTTTCTTAGAATTGGACTTTCGTCTTTTGACCATGAGAAGTCCCCGTTCTCCATCGTAATCACTAGATCTGGAAGGAAAAACAGTATTTGCATCAAGGTCACAAATCCTGCCTATGAATAAAGTTTAATGACTACTAAAAGCCACCTGGGCCCATATTCTAAAGCCTGTAAGCACAAAAAACAATGCTTAGCAGAATAAGGCTACCAGCACCCTGACCTATTTCTTTCATATATTCATTAACTGTTTTGTTCTACGCTCAACTATCCAGGGCCTTTGTATACACCTGATTATTGTATGAATGTAGAAATAATTCCATGGTAATTAAAATGTGTGTGCGTCATTGACTCATGTTCCGTGTCCTTTGGGTGCGCCACCGATTCGTCCAGCATTAAAATTATGTTCCCTCTAAAAATCCGAATTATACGTTTAAATAAAACACCCTAATATGTAGAAGCGAAAGAGAATTGTGTTCAATTTATGTTATATGCCGAGTTTGACGATCCCTTGGGCAGGGCGGCTATGGGGGCTAAACCATCCGGCTAAACCATCCATAACAATTCTATTGAGGGTATCTGTCTTCAGCCATGCTGGCTCTACACCTTTGCCTGTTCCTTGGTTTTATTGCCAGGAAGACATCAAAGGCTACTTTTACAAATAATTCTAAATAAACCTTTCTTACTCACCTAGATCTCTAGTGTGAGGTGCGACGTTGGACAAATCCAGCTCCTCATTTTTAAGGAACTTTTGAATTCTCTTCACCGAGACACTAGCCTGGAACAATGAATAATAAACCATAGTTAAATTAAATGGTTTAATGAATAGATGCCATTCTGGAGCAGGGGCCATTTTCATGGCTCTGCTTACAGTAAGCAGAGAATCAGTGGTTACGGAAGCAGGAAATTCTGCGCTCACATCAAGTGTATTTCACAGGTTAGCAGGGAATTTTTGCTTGTGCTCGTGCATACTCAACAGTACTAGGCATTCTTTGCTTACACAGCCAGCGCAGAAATTTGGCGCTTGCCCTGTAAGCAAAGAATGGTGAAGCGCAGAATTCGGCGGTAAGCAGAGCCATAAAATTGGGCCCAAATGTCCTACCACTAGACTACCAGGTATGTGGATTGACAAGAGGCCATTTCAAAACTTGTATGTTAAAAATCCCTGTGTGCAATTAATAGATTAGTGCCTAAACAGTTACGACAACATATGATAGTTTTTATTAATCTATGAGGGCTATCTTTACCTGAATGACTTGTGATATGGAACTAGGCAACATGGCCAGCGGCATTCTCAACACATTAAAGAGAGACAGCGAAACAAAGGCTTTCTCTGCATCCAAGACGTTCCTCTCATCCGACAAGACGTACACTGCAAACGTTGTCAGAAGAACCTAATAGAAAATGATAGAACAATAATAACAATAATTGTAAAATAGATTTTTGTGTGTAATCACAAAACTAGGTCCTTCTGATATCTGAATCATGTTTTATTCTTCATGGTTCATAATTCATGAAACAAGATTCAAGATTCCATAAATGGTTGATGTCAACAAATGGTGCAGTTACTTGTGATGACGTCGTCAATTTAACATTCGAGTTTTAAGAACGTTTCTTTGATGCATAGATAGTGAAAATCCAATACTTTGGTCGGGAGTTACGATTTTATGAATCACTAAACTTTTAATTATTGTCACCAGAGGGCGCTGTGTAATTTGATGAAGGCATCATTTACGAATTTGAAGAGTCACATGGTCAATTGTCCTTTCATTTACAGGAACCATGTCCATTTTTCCTTTTATGGTGGCTACAGATCTCAAAACGAGGCTGGTTAACTTCAACTTCCGGTTTGGAAGATCAAATGTGGATGATATCTCTGCGAGTTATCTTTGATCATTCAAGACAACAAAATCAACAAAGACACAAAACCCAAAGAAAGCTCTGATTTAACTCCAAAACAAGCTAGAATTTTAACTATTAAATTTTCCAAATCTACTACCAGACACTCAATGTTGGATGTGTAATACATTACTATGGTTGAATCTTCTTTGTCAAGTACCCTGAACTCTCAATGATCATGTTAGCACTAATTCAAATTTTTTCAAGTGACCAGACTATTTGAGATGCCTTTCGGGTGTGATAAAGCATTAATTAAGAACTGCATATTATTTTTGTTATTTGAGGTTGAACAAAGAAAAATTGACTAGAGAAGAATTTGAACCAACAACCTTCGGTTTAACGTGCTGGTGCTCTACCAAAAGAGCTACGATTGCTTGGCTTCTGACTGGCACCCCCAAACAAAGATATTGACAAAATAGGGAGACCGCCAACATAGGGCTAGGTAGCTCAGTTGGAAGAGCACCGGCGTGTTAACCTGGAGGTCGTTGGTTCAAATCCCACTTTAGTAAATATTTCTTTGTTCAACCCCAAATTATTAAATTTGCCCAGTCAGTTTCCCTTATGGTTTCTATCTTATTATTAATACTCACAAAGAATGGTGCACTGGTCCAGATAAACACCATGACGGATCCATAATACGCAGCCTTCAGAGCAATCTTAAGCTCCTTCTTCCGAATATCCATGACTGTCTGCTGAAAGGACGTCTCCCAGGCATACAGCTTCAGCACTTTGATGCCGTTCAGTATCTCATTCATGAGCTTGATCCGGGAATCTTTTGCCTGCATCTGTGATGCCTGCATTTATTAGGGTTTTGGGAGTAAGGAAAATATGATGGAATGATACGAGCTGCTAAGACAGAAGATATTGATGTCAAGGATACATTACACAATCATGTACACTCCACACGCCTCTCGCCAGAAGCTTCTCTCAACACTATGGCTTACTCAGGCCCACTTAATTGGAATGATCTCCCATTATCTCCCCAGTATGTTAAAAAAACAAACTTTTAAAGTCACTTTTTATTTATTTATTTATTTATTTATTCTGATTGTAAGCCAAGGATTCTCACCAAGAACACCAGGGAGAGAAGACAAGGAAGGAAGTTAAGATGTCGGAGGAATTATAGTAGGGAAAACCCGGCACACAATTAGGTAGGGACTGAAAACCCATCCACATTCGTTCATCCAAAATGGAAAAGATTGGTTTATTTTCAGGGAACTTTTTGCAGAATCAGAGAGAATTGGCAGCTCTTGAGTAGATAGAACAAACCTAGAAAACATACCTGCAATTTCCGAATCCTAATCGCAATGACAGCATTGATTGGTATAAGGAGAATAGTAACAGCAAAGCCAGCCATGACAGATGGGCCTAGTATCTGCCAGAGTAGATACAGAGCAACAATGATCTGTAGCGGTGAGGACCAGAGGGTGTTGATGAAGGTGCAGAAATCCATGCAGCGTTGGGCATCAACAGACATCAGGTTGACGATTTCACCGACCGTGGTGTTGCGGCGGGCGGAGCTGGACAGCAAGATAGACTAAGAGGAAGGCAACACAAACTCATCCATTAAATCAAGCACAAAACTATAACTACAAATTTACAATCATCTACATACATTTAGCGAGTAATAGACCAGAATTACAGGATTAGAACACTTTGTGTGACACAAAGCCAAAATCTAGAGCAAGTTCTTAATCGAACTTGCTCCTAATTGTCCATTAAACAAAGCATCCATCATGAACTATTTATTTGTATTAGAGATTTCTCACCTTTCGATACACCGCTCCAACGATAGCAGTGCGTATTTGCATACCCACAGTGGTTGTGATGTGAAACATCTGATGCTGAAGCACAGACTGCAGTACAGCAGCAAGAAAGAGGAGTATGGCGTAGAAGTAGCCTCTCCACAGAAAGATACTCTTGTCTTCAGTGTATGCAATGAGTTGCCTGGCAGAGCGATAGGATATTGTTAAAAGTTAGGGTCATAGATGGGTAATTACTCCAAAAATGAATGACAATAAAAACTTACTTGGCGAGAAGCACTGCAGCTGTTGATAGTATAAATCATTTTGAGAAAGGATTTCAATCAATGTTTGGATAATTTTCCCCCCATGATTCATGCATGAATTGTTTCTGAGGGTTGGTGTCTGCTCGAAGTTTTCAAGGAATCAAAGTTCTTGCAGAAATTCAATGACATTTTGTTTTGCTGATTTCTCAGCAAGTAGACACTATTCAGCAGAAACTTTCACAAGTGACTTTTATTGTATCTGTTATTGTTATATTTTTCCTATAAATAAGCATAGCGTTGACAAAACCAATCTATGCCGCTACCTTTAAGTCAACAAAACACTTGATGTTAAAGGTAGGGTCATTCTTTGGTTATGACCCTGAAAGACATTATGAACGCTTTACCCACTAGTCAAGTATGCCACCCTGAGCCACTTACTTGAGTAGTTCTGGACTGGCAAACACCAAGATGTCCGTCACAAGCTTCAAGATGGATCCTATTAAGAAGATGCCACCGAAGGTCTTGATGAGAGCTTTCAAAAGTGAAGGATCCGGCTGGACCTCCATGGAGTCGTCGTCATGCAGGTTGCCCTGGGTGAACCGAACTGACTCAGCCGGAACCCGTAGTGTCTTCTGTCTTGTCTTGCATTGTTTTGCTTTGCTCTTGCTCCTGAGAGAAATTAAGTACTAATTAATAACCTCCAGAATTTGTTTTACAATATTTTTTTTGGTATTCATTTATTTTTGTAATGCAAGTTCACCCCAAACAAGGCTGAAAGACACTCTTGGTAAGGGGCTACAAGAAGAAAACATTTCATATAAAAATAACTCAGGGGAGCTGAAGGTAGGAATTGATATTCCTCTTAAAACAGTCTAGATTGTAGGTTGGACGGAAACATGCACCAGGTAATGAGTTCCAAAGAGATGCAGTACGTGGAATAAAGCCGTTGGAATGGCTCTTTGTTCTACATCTCAGCAAAGCAAGAGTGTATGGGTGAGAAGCAGAAAGCCTGGTTCACACTCAAACATCCTGATAGGAGGAACCAGGTTGGACACACTGGTGGCACATTTATCATGAAAATATATGTACAAAAGAAAGAGGCTGGCTACAGACCTATAAACTACAAAAAGAAAAAAGAAGTATTCCTTGATTACAGAGTTGTCTCTCATTCGAGGAATAGAAAATTAATCAGTTGAACCAAAGAATGAATTCTACAATGAAATGGATAAATAGAGTAGACGATCACTTTATTATTTTATCACAAACTGCTAATGTAAATTGACAAGGGCCCAATTTCATGGCTCTCCTTACTGCCCAATTCTGCACTTCCGATCACCATTCTCCGCGCTAACTGTGCAAGCGCTGAACTTCTGGCCTAGCTGTGTAGTACGCACCCGCACAAGCAAAAATTCCTTGCTAGCCCACGAAACAAGCTTGACCCAAACGCGGAATTCCCTGCTTCCGTAAGCACGGATTCTATGCTTACAGTAAGCAGAGCCAGGAAATTAGGCCCAGCTCTCCAATTCAATCTGACTTCTTAGTCCACAAGTAATCATACTTTTTAGTTTAGAACCAAATATTATCTTCTATTTTAGTCCTCCATGGTATAAAGGTCTATAGTTGTTGTAGTTCTGTTAACTGTCTAGACAACACAGTCTGAAGACATATGCCAATCAAATTAATTCAAAATGATGTGTCTATTATAACTATTACAAGTATGACTGACCTTTCTTTGTCCCAGTGCTTCATGAACTTGGGCATGACTGTTGAAGCTTTGTCTCGATCTCTCAGAGCCCATAGGTCTTTGGTTGTCAGGGCTTGCTTGTATCCAAGCACAACCATTCTGTCATGGAAATCAAACGGCAACATTAAAATAAATTTAACATGATTAACCCTCCTACTAACAGCAGGTTTCTCAAGGCAACCAACCCATACCTCACTATGCCACAACAGTGGCATTTTGAGGCACACACACATGCTAATGTAGAGAGTAGAGTCATTGCCCAAAGTGCTTCAATGAGAGTGGTAAACTGGAGAAGCCACCAGCTGTGCTCAATTGTAATGGAAATTGGGCCACTGTTAGAAGAGATAAGTTTCTCAAACTTTGTCAGTTTCTACAGTGGCAATCTGTGTCACTGATCAACCATACATAGGAACCATTATTGCTTTGTTCTTCAGAGAATGTGGTTCCAATCCTGGTCATGACACTTGTGCCCTTGAGCAAGGCACTTACCAAAAATTGCTTTGTAAAAAGTTGAGAAGATATAGTTTATTCTGCTCATCCAGCCAGGCTCCTAGTAGATGATAATAATAATAATAATAACCAATTCTTATATAGCGCATTTCACAATAACGTCTCAATGCGCTTTACATTAGTGCCCTGGTCATTGGGCCAATAACATTCCTTTAATCTTTCTCAGCTCGCTGGGGAGTATACAGCCTGTGCTGCAATATATGCGCTACTAGGCTAAATCAATCACAAGAACCATCTCTGCCCTCACAGGTACCCATTTTACCCCTGGGTGGAGAGAAGCAATTATAGTTAAGTGTCTTGCTCAGGGACACAAGTGTCACGACCGGGACTCGAACCCATGATACCCATGCCTACATCCTTACAAACTGTGAAGGGGGTTACCCTGTTTAGCATTTGGTGACAGTTGATTTTGGTGGACAGCCCAAACCAGCAAAGTGTAGCCCTCACCATGAAGTGGCTGTCCGGCCTTGTGATGTTAGGCGATATCTCATTTAAAAAGATTTTATAAGGCAAGTTGTGTCTCATAACTCATAGCTCTGCATGTTGTTGTACACAAATAATGAGCGTCCTGAGCGCTCATCTGTGGTGGATACCATTAAAAAATGTTTCATCATCATTATTCTTGTTAACGCAGTTGATATAAAATAACTGCTTTCAATCTCTTACCTTGTAAACCACCAGAATGTTAGTCTAGACAAGAATGACGCTGAAGCTTCCGGACACGGATTCTGCCAACAATAAAATAAAACAGAACAAATTTGAGGCACGCCACGCCACTCTTAGGTTACTTGAGTTTAGCAGCAGTCCCATTGCCACTGTCCTTCACTAGGGCCTTGACCATGATTTTGAAAGGGGCGTCCATGGTTCATTCACCCATTGCCTATAGGTTGGTACCCAGATGATGACTTGGCTGGTGCCCAACTCTGGGTGTCACAAGAGAGAGCCCGGCAAATACAAAGGAAAGTATCTTCTTTCAGTTCAAGATTTGAATACATTGCTCATTATTGCAACAACAGGTCACCTACATGTAGTGCCTTAAGTGAGATGATAACCATTTATCAATTTGAGTATAATAGAGATCAGTGGGCACCAGTGGTGTAACCAGGAAGGGGGGGGGGGGGGGGGGGCACCACAGCCAAAACCAGCCCCTCCCCATTTGCACCCCAAAATAAGATAGACAAAATTGCACAAATAAATGGTAAGATACATTAAATATCCCCCAAAATGATGTCTTTGCCTTTGCCCCTGCTTGTCCCCCGGTCCCAATGAAAATGTCTGGTTACACCACCAGGCAAAAAATGACAGAAACTCTTACCGTTGCTGCTTTTACTGGCGAGTAGAATGGCATTTTATCTGCAATAGCTGAACACACAAGCTGAGCTAACAGCAGAGCATAAAAGACATAGAACGTCACAAAGCGGAACATGTCTGAATCCGTCTGAAAATATTCAAAGAAATACCTTGAATTGAAATCAGCCGATTGCTTTCAGAAACGGTGAAATGAAGTACATAAAAGAGGGATAATTAACTTTAAGACAAAATTAAGATGGCATCATAAGTGATATGAGAGAAAAGAAAACATAGGGCTAGACAGGTAAGATGGCGGAGCGACGGCTCGTTAATCTGAAGGTCATTGGTTCAAGTCCAACAATAGGCAATTTTTCTTTGTTCCCCCCCCAATTATTTAAAATTTACCCAGTCAGTTTCCCTTGTGGTTTATAACTTGATATTTAAAATTTGCATCCCCTTAAGGTGATCCCTTTGCTATCGCTTCCCAGGTTGTATGTAAACTTGGGTGTGATCCCTGGCTACACAGCAGATACAAATGTTGACATATTAAATAGGTAGACTACCAACATATGGGCTACTAGATAACTCAGTTCATTGAGCATCGGAGTGGTAATCCGGAGGTTGTTGGTTCAAGTCCCACTCTAGTCAATTTTTCTTTGTTCAACACCAAAAGATAAGTTTATCAACAGCACTGCTGAGATGAGTACCTCTTCCATGGCGAAGATGATTCTAGAGCGGAACTCCACGATCCCACAAATCACAAACAAGAACCAGAAGACAAAGAGAACGCCTGATGAGTGTATCCCTTTTATCCGCTCAGTGTGGATGAGAAAGAACACTAAGATCTACAGGAAACATACAAATCAATAATTAGTTGTTAAATAATTACTTGGAGGTCCCCAACCCCCTGCATCCCTCCCCCAATACAAAATATTAAAAAAGTTAAAAATACCCCAAACCTTATTATAAGGGGCTTTTAAAGACTCATTTGTTTGAATTTGTGTTTTTATACAAAAATATTTTTTTAAATATATTTCATTTCATTGTTTCATGTTTTGTGCTGCCCATAGAGGCTCCTGCATTATGCGCAATATAAATATCTCATATTACTATTATTATTATTATTTGATCAATAATAATATTGTTATTTGTAATGCGCCAAATCAATCTTAAACAGATGGTCAAGGCGCAGATAAAAGACGACAATCCTGTTGGTAAGTCATTTACTCCCCAGGGAGCTGAGATGGTTTAAGGAATGAAATAAATGGCCCAGTGACCAGGGGTAATAATGTTCGAAGCGCTTTGAGACGCCCTTGGGTGTGATAAAGCGCGATATAAATCCATATTATTATTATTATTATTTGATCAATAATAATATTGTTATTTGTAATGCGCCAAATCAATCTTAAACAGATGGTCAAGGCGCAGATAAAAGACGACAATCCTGTTGGTAAGTCATTTACTCCCCAGGGAGCTGAGATGGTTTAAGGAATGAAATAAATGGCCCAGTGACCAGGGGTAATAATGTTGGAAGCGCTTTGAGACGCCCTTGGGTGTGATAAAGCGCGATATAAATCCATATTATTATTATTATTATTTGATCAATAATAATATTGTTATTTGTAATGCGCCAAATCAATCTTAAACAGATGGTCAAGGCGCAGATAAAAGACGACAATCCTGTTGGTAAGTCATTTACTCCCCAGGGAGCTGAGATGGTTTAAGGAATGAAATAAATGGCCCAGTGACCAGGGGTAATAATGTTCGAAGCGCTTTGAGACGCCCTTGGGTGTGATAAAGCGCGATATAAATCCATATTATTATTATTATTATTATTTCTATGGGAAACATTTGAAGAGGCACCAAGGCTAGGATCAGGGCAACAGACGCCTGACAGGGTAATTCCAGCCCTGCATGGAGATCTTGGGCTATGTCCTTCATTGCCCTTGTCTTGGCCTTGGTGCCCCTTTCAAAAGTTTCCCATAACATTTTCCAATGGAAGTGCCTTTAGCAAAAGGAAAATGGCCTTGCCCTCTCAGAGATAAAATGTCCAGCCCGTGAAAGGCAGAGGAAGAAACCACTAGGCCAACCTGACCACCAGAATAAGTGCCCTTTGCAAAATGAAAATGGCCTTGCTCTCTTGAAGAAAAACTTCCAGGAAGTGAAAGCATGCAAAGAAATCAACTGGCCAAACCATTCATTTAGGCTTTTTTCAAATCTCTCTTTTTTTTATTTTTTTTTTTGGGGGGGGGGAAGGGCAAGGATTCTAAGTTCGGGAGCTTGCGTCTGACCCCCCCCCCCCCACCCCCCGCACAGAAAACTTTGTACAGCATTTTTTTTAAAGAAGAATAAAGTGGAAATCAGCTGATCCATAGAAAGATTGCATACACCTCAATAATAATAATAAAAGTTATAATTAACTGTACTTTATAGCGCATCACACAAATGACCCTAAAGCGCTTTACAAGAGAAATTACAATTATATAATAAAAGAGGTACGCTTTTTGGTATAGATTTGAAAATATCGTCATTTGGAGCAGTTTTGATGAAGTTTGGCAAATATATCCCCAAAATTCATCGGCCATAGTTTTCATTCTTATCCGCCTAGCAAACAGCACCCTAGCCAATGTTAACATGTGTGTTGTCAGAGTTCGTTCTCAATAGAGTTTATCAATGCACACCACTCCTGACCTACCATGGTTAATGAAATAAGGGCCGGTGTTACTAAGTATACTGGAGCGCTCTGCTGCTTCTGTATGAAGACTTGGGCTACAGTGAAGCCAACATCAATCAGGGGGACAATAATCAATAGTGCACTGAAAAACTGTAGGATAAATAGAAATAAACAGAGCGTATCAGTCACATCAATGCAAATAAATGGCAAGTTAACAATTGTAAATTCGACGTTGTACCACTGTACTTGTAACACTCAAGGGCATGAAGGCTTAGCTTTTGTGTACTTGAGATTGTCACCTATAATAATCTCCACAGCTTATAAAGTGAACGATTTCCCTTGTACTTGTGTAGCAGAGCAAAATGCTAGTCAAAGTGTATTACTTGTAGTTGCTACTCAAGAATCTTCATTTGCTGCTCAATAATAGCATTCAGTGTGCACAAAACATGTTCACTCTAAATATTTTGCTATGCAAAATTGCTGGACAAAATCGTTCCCTGTCATACAACCCTTTATTTTTTATATTTTTTTTATGAGATATCGCCCAACTCACAAGGCCACGGACGGCCACATCAAGGTGAGGGCTACACATAACTGATTTGGGCTATCGACCCAAATCAATTGACACCAGGGGCACGTTGCCTCCTACTCCTGGGGCTGAAACAGGATTACCCCCTTCACAGTCCTTAAGGATGTAGGCATGGGTATCATCCACTAGGATCCTGTCTGGTAAACTATACACACCTAATGCAAGTATTAAATTTGCATGTAAACTGAAAGCAAGTATTTCCTTTAAAAAAGTTACTAGTTTGTGGGTGACAATTATGTACAATTAATCTCTTCTATAAAGGGTGTGCATAACATTGGTACATACAATGTAAGAGTAAAGGTATAAATGTTCACAGATTTGCACACAACATACATGGTATAAAGATGGTCATGATGGGAAACTCCCTTTGAAATATGTTTGCTTGAAATGCAATAGTTTTTGAGGAATGAGTAAAACAAATAGTTTTGTTCTTGCAAGTCCAAAACTCAATATTTGAGAACAGTGAATTTTGTTAAAGGTTTTTTTCAATTTTTTTTTCTCCAATGACAGATTGAGCTTAAACTTTCACAGGTTTGTTATTTCATGTATATGTTGGGTTACATTAATTGTGGATACTGGTCTTTGACAATAACCAATGATACAATATATGCTTAAAGTAGCTTTTTGAAATGGGGCCCTACCTGGAAGAGCACTGGAGAGCTGTTGATAGAATAAAACATTGTTAGAAACGGTTTACCAAGGTCCCTGTGTACATATCAGAGTGAGAACTTACTCTATCATGACTGCATGTTCTGTGTCATATTACAAACAATTAATTCATATTGAAAAACAGTTTGTTCAAAAACATTATAAAGCCCATGCAGTGAAAGTACTTTATCAATGGCAGCAGGGGGGGATAAATTGGCTTGTCATGTATGGGGCTGTTTACCATTTTGACTCTGTGAAGGAGGGACACCTGAATGCAACCTTTGTCGTATGTTCTCATGTAATAGAGGTAGAAAGGTGTAGTCAGCCAGATGAAGAGTAGTGGGAGCCATGATAGTGCTGTTTCCTGGAAGCAGGGGGACAGGTCTGGGCTGCTGGAATTCAAAAGGGTTGGATCCTACAAAAGTAGTAAAAAGACGAAAGAAAAACAAATTTGTGTTACATGAAGCTGCAGAGGACACATTGAGTTTAAAGTAGCTGGCGCCTTATCAACTTCCAGAATCATTTAGACAAAGGGGTTCTTGTTCATGTTGTTGGGACTGCTAAATTAAACAAGTTCTGGCTGAATTCTGATAGTTCACTCCATTTCCACCTGACTGCTTCCATTAGTCTAACATGTGTGTTGTGTTGTCATTAGCCTTTGAGAAAGACTCTGCTAGGGCTGAAGCGTAAAGCCATTAACAAATTGTGCATTTATACCACAGGTCCTTTCGTTTTGGTAAGCAGTAACAAATTGCAACTGCTAATTTCCCCCTCCCACAAAGTACACCTTATTTGAAAGGTGTACAGACAAGTACAGCTGGTGCAATGAGAGCCATGACCAAAATGACAGCACTGTCTCTTAGAAGCGGGAGGTTGCCTGGGTCATCAACAGTTACTAGAATTTTGATGAGACAAGTGGCCTACAGACTCAGAACCAAATGGACACAAATTATCTTGTTTGAATAAATTTGTTTGGATGCATTCAGTTGAAGTTATTTTCCTCTTTTCATTCTAGGTCTACAAGTGTTTTTCAATGCGCCATGAACATTTCATTTCATTTATTCTGGTTGTGAAGCCAAGGACTCTCAGAAAAGTGAACTTAATCACTGTACTAGCCAAGAACCTCATGGAGAGAAGACAAGGAAGGAAGTTTCAGTGTTAGATGTGCGAGGAAAGCCCCAGAGAATTATTCCAGGGAAAACCCATGCAATCAGGTAGGGAATGAAAACCCAATCCACATAGTGTCCGGAGTGATTCAAACCGGGGTCCTACAAGTGGAAGGTGAGGAAAGATACCTACATACACCAACCCGACCACCCTAATCATCCAACCTAACCACCCTAAACATCATTTTATGGTGAGAATTACTGCCTTATAAATCGATGGCTGGTAGTCCACCCACTCTAAATAATGTTTTCAGTAAAATATATGTGTGAAAGATTGTGGAACTGATGTTGAATTTCATTTTCAAAAACTTTTAAACCAGGAAATCAAAAGTTTAAATTTTTATATTATTATTAATGGTTTAGATTATTAAAATATGCAATTTTGGCTAAAAGTCAAATTGTACAGTTTCCAAAAAACAGTCATTTAATACTAAAAAAAAGCATCAGCAATAGGCCTATATATTACATATTGTAAACACATTGAAATATAAAATAGTTATTTAGAAATATAGGCTTATAAAAACTCATACAACAAATTTGTGATAGCACAATTCTCAAAATGTTTTGACTAGATTTTAATTCACCCATTGTTCATGATACCTAGAGCTTATCCACAAGATAAAAACATTTTTTGTGGACAAAAAAAAGTGCATAATTTTGTAATCTAATATGGCTATTTACATTACAGATATTATTATTATTGCAATTATTATAATAGGAGAATGCATGCAGCATTATAAAAGAATGGCAAATCACAGCTGGCAAAATAAAGTACATCATTTAGTATTCCAATAAGGCAAAAACCAGTAGTTACTATTCTTGTAAACATGGAAATTTGTTACTGAAGACCATTTAACACTGTGCAATTTTTTTTTCAGGCAACTTGAATGCAACCACTTGCACTGTATGCAGCACAAAAGATATTCTTTGAGCTATACCTTACCACAAGAAAATAATGAGAAAACTGAAATGTAAATGGATTTTCTAATTGGAGATTGCCTGGAACTGATTGCCTGTAAATGATTTACTACGTTTACAAACATAAAGATTCTGTTACAACATCAGCGCTTTGCGTTGATAATTGTTTGTGTGTCCGTGGTTTTAGTAGTATACCGTAGTTTCACAATCTCATAATTTTGAAGCAAACTGCAGCAGCTCAGTACCAAAACAACTACAAGTAACTAAAGTATTTGTTGGGAAACATGCAGGGTCAGAAACAAAGAAAGAAAGGATTTAAATGAAAAGTTGCTCCACACACAGTCAACCCAGTGAAAAATAAATATGTTAAAAAAAAAGGTAGTTTGCAGTAATGCACATTATTTAATAATCTGCTTATTGTTTTCACAAGACATTGCATGTACACAGGGCTAGTGTTAAGGGTGATCCAGCTCCAACATTATTGTACACCGCCTATAGCTGTGTCCGCTCTTCACTGCATTTTATGACCATGAAACTGTTGAACTTTGGATTGTCCCTTTATTGCTAGAGGCAGAAAAATGCTACATGTGCATGTCAACACTCACTGCTCCCTAAGCATGTGGAGTTAGTTAGAGTGTGCGATCAGCAAGATGAATGAGGTTGGAGTTCAACTTGGGAGATTGTTTTCACAATAAAGGGTCAAAAGGATCGTTTGTTGACATGTTTGTATTGTCTGTTTGTACAACAAGGGGAAAGGATCATTGATACCGTAGAGGAAGGGCCATGGTGAGACTGCATGGCAAGCCATCAGTTGACTTACATTGTGTTTGTGGATTCCTGTGCGCTAAGAAGAAGACCATGAAGACTAACAACCCTCACCATTGATTTACCACGTTGCTAATAATTGCATTACAATTGGCAGGGTTTTAAATGGTTAGGCCATTTCTTTTTCTGACAGCTAGATTCCTGTGTGCCAAGAAGAAGGTCCGGCAGCGGCCCAACTACCTTCATAATTGAATAACCTAATTGTGGCTAATAACTGCATTAATACAATGGCAGTTAGTGTACAGGGTTAGGCCTGGCACCTTGAACAAAGATATTGCCAAATAGGGAGACCACCAACATTAGGGCTAGATAGCTGTTGCTATAGAGTGCCGGCCATTAATCTAGAGGTTGCAGTCCTGCTCTAGTCAATTTGTTCAACCGAATTTGTTTGCCCCAAAATTAAAGCATATTACTTCATACAAGACTAGTTACTGTAAACAGCAGTTGAAAAATAAGCATTGTTCAATACTTCACTCAACCGAAAATCAGAGTACACAAGTTCACACAGCAAAAATAAACTCAAGATTCCATAACATTTTATGCTAGGCATCTATGCTATCTTAAGGCAATCAGTTCAGTTGTACTTCAACACATGAAGGGCTACTACTATAAACAGGGGTTGCCAAATAAGCCTTGCTCAACACTTCATCTATCGGAAAGTCAGAGGACACAAGTTCACACAGCAAAAACAAACTCAATTCCATAATATTTTATTATAGGCATCTATGCTATCTTTAGGCAATCTGTTATTTTACTTCAGCACAAGAAAGGCTACTATAAACAGAGATTGCCAATCAAGCGGTGTGTAGCAATTCACCCATAAAGAGAAGTTAGGTACACAAGTTCACACAGTAATAATAACTCGGGGGGGGGGGGGGGGGGGGGGGGGAAGGCTGTGAGTTCAAGTTTCATTTGGTCAGAGATGGAAGATTATAGACTTTGCACAGCTTTATTGGTGTGTTTGCATGTGCAGTAGGCCCAATGCATTGGAGGCCTGAAATCACGCTATTGTCCATGCAAGGCAATTTTTCTTGAAATCTCCCCCCCCCCAAAAAAAAAACCCCACAAAAAAACAAAAACAAACAAACCCCCCCCCCCCCCCCCCCAAAAAAAAACTAAGCCCTTTCAACAAGAAACCAGAATATCTTTGAGAGCAGTTTTAGAGCATTCCACAAGGCTAAGTGACTCCTGGCCTGGTGATATGACCTTTATTACGCATTAAAAATGTAAAGATTTGAAACTTTGCATAGAGTAGGAAGTTAGAATTAGGCCAGTCCAAATTGGCGGCTCCAGATACTGCTACTACAGCTACATTTCCACATTATCGTCGTTTAAGTATAGTATCATATGTCCCTAGCAACTCCCTTAACAAAAGTGGTAGCCATAGCTGAAGCCCAGTGTTCTCCAATAAAAAAACAGGTTGGCACACCACCAAACTTTCTGTGGCACTCGCCACTTTTAAGAAGTCCCTACTAAGGTTGTTGACCAAGACAACATTTTTTTTTTTTTACAAAGGATCAAGTACAAGAAGATGAATATAAAAGAAGTAAGGCCAAGAAAACACAGGAACGAGTTTCTCGTCTGGACTTTTTCAAAAAAGGAGAAGGCAGCGCTTTACTATTTACTATTTTTTTCATTTTTTTTCAAGATGGCCGCCATGTAGCCCTGGCGGCCTTTCACTTTCGTAATGCACTACAGTGATGTCCTGGATATCAGGTACTATTTCCGGGGCGGAAACATTTCAAAGCTTCATAAGTCAAATCTTACCTGCAAGATTCACATTCCATGGTGGCATACATTTTTTGGCAGTGGGTTTTGGACATCATATATTCCTCATTAATCCGTCATTTTCGTGAAATAAAAATGCAGCTCCCAATGTTAAAAAAATACCCATTTTGTTCGTCTTCTCACAGTGTCTGCCGTGTGTACGCGCACATTCGCGTGTAAGTTGCAGGATGCATGACGCGCACATCCTGCGTTGCATTCACATGTTAATGCTGTGCAGTCAAGATACTGTGACCAAAATGTGCGATACAAATTTGGCGCGATAAGCGTAATCAGCACCTGCGCAGACATACGCGAACACACGCAATCGCCCGCATCTTGATTTTTCTTAATAAACTGTGTTTAAAGTTTGCAGAATTGTTTAACGTTGGGCACTGCATTATTTCTCGAAAATGACGAATTAATGAGGAATATATTGGCTGGCCAAGGTATATTTAGGAACAGATATTGTGCTATTTGAGTATACTGATGCAATTTATGACAAAACAAATATTTGTAAGACCCTTCACTGCAGAATCGCAGCACTATCACCTTCGACAACAGTTGCTGCCCGCTCTGAAAAGAACGTCAAGCTGGGTTTGGTGCCAAGACACTGATGATAATATAAGTCAGGAGAATCACACTTTTACCCTCAACTAGTTAGGCGCCTTGTCAAAACTCCCCAAGCGTTCTTCCGCGGACAAGCTGCGGACTGGACGGCAAATACCGCGTTGCTAAGGACAGCGGACAGTCCGCGGAGGAACGGACGTGTGCGTTGAAGCGCAGCGAAGTTTAATGAGCTATCCATACCGGGGGCTATTGTTGGTATAACAATAAGTCTGATATAAACATGTTGTATTTTCAGGTCATGAATATCAGCGGCTTGGACGCGGACTAGGCCGTGCTGTCCCAGAAAAATAAATTTCCAACTCATGAATATCATCGTCCTGGAAGCGGACAGGCCGTATGATAAATAAATTCATGTCCCGGCCATAAGTTCCCGTATATAAACATGTTCCCGGCCCCATCTTCCCGTTAATAAACACATCCCCGAATTTATATATTCACGTCCCGGCCCGTAAGTGCCCGTAAACTTGTTCCCGTCCCGTCTTCCTGTAAATAAACACATTCCCGTCCCGTCTTCCCGTAAATAAACGTCCCGTCTTCCCGTCCAGTCTTCCCGTATTATAACTAATAAAATGTAATTTTATGCTAATCACGATCGTTGCAAAAGATTTTCGCAACTGTTAAAATTGTCCCCTGTCACTGCTATACTTTTGCAATTGGTGAAACAACCTATAAAGATCACTTTAATAAAACTATGGAAATGAACCGGAGCTTACTAGTTAAAGCCTGTGATTGAATGACTTTACCACTCAGGCCAGTGCGTTTCTGCATAAAACTTTTGTCAGTCGAAGCTGTGAATAAAGAACACCATTTCTAGAAAACATATGTTTTAGTCATGAGCCAACTAAGTCTTAATAATCACACATGGAAATGGAGAACATTGCTTTTAGCTACATTTCTGGCATCCACCGTCACTTTGCTTTTTTGCCCTGCAAAAGTAAAACCTTTCTTTACCACCTGCGTTCCTCAGCGGTTCGGCCGGTCAGCGAGTCCGCGGAGCCGACGTGGTGATCAAGCTTATTGATATTTAAATAAGCTGGACTCCACAGCAGCCAACCGGTCTCTCCACGGAGCCGCTGGAATATTCATGTGTATTGACATGTAAATGAACCGTTCTGGTCGCGGACCTGCCCGGTTGCTACGGGTCTTTTTGTTATCAACGGATTAAAAAGTCCGTGGAATTCCGCGGAAAAGCTGCGGCCTGGTACAGCTTGGAGGTTTTGACAAGGCGCCTTAGGGTCTGCACACCTGAGAATATTGTAATGAGAAAGTTGGGAATTCTTGAGGCAAAGCTGCTATTTCTTGCCTATCTTATTGGATTCAGGAGATTCAAAATATCAGAGATGCCACTCAGTTTTATCCCACAAATCTGAAAAATTCGTAAATTTTGGCAAGAAAGACAATAAATTACTAAAAAAATAAATAAAAGCGCTGCATTCTGGGCTTCACAAAAATCTGATTTAAGCTTTAATTTTGTTTCCTTTTTTTTCTTTTCTGAATAGTTAATTAGTATGAGGCGGCAGCCAAAAAGGAGGCGGGCTGGGACGAGAAACTCGTAATTTGTTTTACTTGGCCTGATCCAAAAAACAAAACAAAAAAGTAAACAAAAGAAAACAATCAAATAGGTAAGTAGGCCATAGACAATTAATTAATAAAAAGTGTGAACAAATAATTAATAATTAAGTAAATAAATAAATAAACAGATACAAATTTAAAATAAATAAATAAGTATTCATCTGCCAAATTTTGTCCCAACTTTTTTTCAAGTTTTCAAATGGGGAAAACATGGGCTAGCCCATATGGGCAAAATATGCATTGTCCCGTGTGGCTATCATATTGGAAAACATGGGCATTCCCATATGGGCTGAAGATTCAAAAGACCAAATATGGAAAAATATGGACAGTCCCATATGGGCAGGAAGGCTCATATGGGTGGTATTAAAAAGACCTGGGCAAGGATAATTCAAAGAAAGACCTCGGCCATTACGGGGTTAATATTATAGTTTAGAATAGAATTGTCTAGTTTAGCAAGCCCAAGGGTTTATGACCCTTCCAATGAATTTTGTCATTTCCTCCGGACAAACTTGGATGAAACATTTATGGAAAGGCCCACATAACAATAGGAATTACCTATAAGCAATCCCTTGTGTGCAGTGATTTGAAAAGGTTCATTTGGTTATCATATAAGCACGAACTAAGCAAACTTTGGGGTTTCATTTAAAACAAGCTAATTCAAATAATGACATTTTTAATTAAAAAAACTGTTAACCATGACTGTAGGTCTTCAGTTTGTGGACTATATATATAATACATGCCAAGTAGGGACAGGTATATACTTATACACCATATTATAAATGAGTAATATAGTTTGTATTTAGTGGTATTGTAGATTAGTATACATGTAATCGTTCATATAATTAGACTTATCATTAACATTAAATAATTACTTGAATATATTATAAGGCTAGGAATATATTATAAGAATATATTATAAGGCTGGCCCACATGGGCCCCATATATATGTACGCCACCCACATGGGACCCTCATTTTGGCCCAGAATGCCCATACGAATCCCAGGTAATGCCCATATGGGATAACCCAGATGAGCCCCAGATGTATCCCAGACGGGTTATCTGGGCCAACCCATATGGGACCCATATGTTGGCCCATGTGGGCCCCATATGGGTAATTATCTGGGCCATTCCATATGAATCCCGGGTGCAGGATCCACAGGGCCCCATATGGGTTATCCCCACATGGGGCCCATATTCTGGCCCATATCATGGACCCATATGGGGCTCATGGGCTTGCTACCTGGGTTGCCTTTTTAATATTAGTAATGTAAACCCTGAATCTAGCTATCATCACCATTAATTATTTTAATAATTATAGTTTCTAGAAAACCCCATTATCCCCAATTATCAAGCTTCCGTCCAGTTCCTTGCTTGACCAAGGACTCAACCCCATAAATCACCTATGTGGTAGGCCCACCTGATACACCCATGGACTTGCACTGACCATGCTGACCTCCACTTTTATCCGGTCAGTGACCAAGCCTTACCTATTCCCTATATAATGTCAATTGTTTCTAAATGTTTTCATTCTTGGTAGTTCTGGTTAGCCCATGTGGTCCAATCCAGTTTATTCTGTTATACCATCAGCCAGGAATAGTTTAATAAAATTCCTATATAGCCCAGTATACAGTACGTGTCTGCCTTCCTCTTTCGGTCGTCTACATCTCTAACATCTTTAACTAACTATCGGCCCGCTCAAGTAAGTAGCACCCATCAATATCTTGTGTTACATTGGTAACAGCGGTTTTGACTGATAGCTAGATTCAGGGTTTACCCCCTACAGTAATACTAATACTAATACTATTTCTGTTCATTTTGGCTCACCAAACCTTACTCCTAGAACTATCAGGTTCATTCCGCTATCGTCTCCATTACCCTCATCTATAGAGTGACATGTACAAAATCCTATTCGAAACTTTTTCCCTTCACGTTTCTGCACCTACAGTTAATTTCCCAAACCGGATCTCGCCAAAATTAGGCTCTACATCACCATCACCACACACATAATTATGAAAACACATTCCTACATTGATTTGAACAGAGAAATGTTGATTTTTAAAAATTAAGTTTTAAACAATTAAAAATTACAAGTGACGACTTCATTGGTTCTTAAGTCAGCTATATACAGGGAATGTGAAAAACTAAGTAAAAATCCCTTCCTCCATGGTCCATGCAAATACATACCTAGCCCACCTTGTTGGGCTGTAATTGGCTCTCTTTTAACATCGGTCTCATAACACTCACCATTATCATCGTCCTCGACTATGCCCTCGGTAGAGCCATCAGTGGGAGAGAGGCCGAGCTCGGTTTCACTATCACTCCGAGAAGATCAAGAAGGCATCCAGCGGTCACTGAAACTGATCTCGACTTTGCTGATGACATCGCGCTGATGTCTGATCTAGTCGAGCAGGCGCAAGTGCTCCTGCACCATGTAGAAGCTGAGTGCAAGAAGGTAGGACTCAGGCTCAATGCAAAGAAAACTGAGTACTCCACTTACAACACGCCCGAACACACTCCATTGAAGACGCTGGATGGTAGAGATCTGAATGAAGTCCCTGACTTTAAGTACCTCGGAGCATGGATCAACTCTAGCGACCAGGATATCAAGGTCAGGAAAGGAAAGGCATGGAGGGCGCTGGCTGACATGAAGAAAGTGTGGAGCTCCACCATTGGCCGCAACGTAAAGATCTCTTTCTTCTTGGCAACCATCGAGTCAGTGCTTCTGTATGGATGCGAAACATGGACTCTAACTCCCACAATGGAGAAGTCGTTCAATGGGTGCTACACACGCATGCTCCGAGTGGCGCTCAATGTATCCTGGGAGAACCACGTAACAAATGACGACCTATATGGCGACCTCCCTAGGGTCGGAGACAAAATCGCAGCCCGTCGGATGCAGTTAGCAGGCCACTGTTACAGGCACCCGGAGTTGGAGGCACACAAAGTCATTCTCTGGAAACCAACTCACGGACACAGGAGACGAGGAAGATCAAAAATGACTTACACCGGGGTGCTGCAAAAGGACACCGGTGTAGAATCAACAGTCGAACTGGCCTCCCTCATGCAAGACCGACTTACTTGGAAAAGCCATACTCGAGCCCGCCTGTGGGCGACCGAGTGAGTGAGTGAGTGACCATTACAGCCCACCATCCATACATGTCTTAAACGCGAAGTTTTAAAGTACAAGCAAGTCGTACCTCTTTGATCGCAAATTTCTCCCGTTTATAAACATCCCATACTACTCCAACCTACCTTACTTTGTTCCTTACATCTGAGGAATTTGTATGATACATTCCATGGCTCACCAAATGATGGCTTCATTTAAATATGATTTTTTGAAAATGGCAAAAAAAAACGGTGTACAAAAATCGCATTGAAGTTCGTCGTGCCTGGGGGCCGCCATCTTACTTATGATTCGCTGCCTGTTAATCATGAGAAAGTCAGGGCGCCCGGCTGGTCTGCCAAGTCATTAATATGCATAAGATGACGTCGCGGGCCAACTTATGTCGCTCACCCAATGAACATGCAACTTGTGAAGCTAGCTACATGCAGCGTCACGGGAACTTGCATATTCATTAGATGGGCAAGTCTCAAGCTAGCTACAGTACCGCGCGACGTCACCTCATACATATTTATGACTTGGCAGACCAGCCGGGCGCCCTGACTTTCTCATGATTAACAGGCAGCGAATCATAAGTAAGATGGCGGCCCCCAGGTACGACGAACTTCAATGCGATTTTTGTACACCGTTTTTTTTTGCCATTTTCAAAAAATCATATTTAAATGAAGCCATCATTTGGTGAGCCATGGAATGTATCATAAAAATTCCTCAGATGTAAGGAACAAAGTAAGGTAGGTTGGAGTAGTATGGGATGTTTATAAACGGGAGAAATTTGCGATCAAAGAGGTACGACTTGCTCGTACTTTAAAACTTCGCGTTTAAGACATGTATGGATGGTGGGCTGTAATGGTGAGTGTTATGAGACCGATGTTAAAAGAGAGCCATTACAGCCCAACAAGGTGGGCTAATACATACCCAAAACTGTGAACCCCCGCAGAAGTCATGCCAGTCAAGCACTGGTTTATCCTCCATTGTTTTTGTTGCCAGTCGTTACTGACGTGACTGCTGCACTTTACTTACTGAAAAATGACAAGAAAAATCGAGAACTAAAAAACATGACCAGTCAGTGCAGTATCATGACCAAATCTGCCGTGCGTTACGCGTTATACACCACATGGGATACATAATATGAACACGGGACGGACGCACACGTCGGGAGGGGGCGTGAATCAGCCGTAAACAAACGTGAGCGCCCTCTTTTGACGCTTACATTAATTATTGCAATTATTTTGCGCGCGAGTACGAGTTGACCAATCACAGCCGCGAAACCCGATACCATTAGTAGTGCATGCAAAGATCACCAAACGGCTTAGCCTTTAGTCAAGGCGCACCGCGGCACCCCCAGCCCGGATATTACGCACGAAAAAAGACCAGCGCGAGCGGCGAAGCCGCGAAGCGCCTTTACCAATAATTTTTGTTTGCTACCGATTTTGGTAGGAGAAATGTATGAATAATGAATTAGCTCGCTTTAATGTTGGCCAATAAGAAGACACAATTACTTGCGTGACACAGAGATGCATGAACTTGTACACACGTCAACGCACACATGCATCAAGATACATAACTGCCATGGAATGGCTGCTGTGTGTGCTGAGCCGTGAATGATTATCTTAGATAAACAGTGTCCGATTTCCTTCCATATTTTGTGGTTATACTTGGTTGTATCATTCCAAACCCAAGTAATTATGAAGGCTAAATAAATACTCTATCAGTTAAACATTGTGTTTTGTGAAAAATACCGCTAAAATCATAAACATGCACGGGAAAATTATTTGAATCTCCTGAATCCAATTAGTGGGCCAAAACTGCAGCTTTGCCTAAAGAATTCCCAACTTTCTCATTTCAATATTCTCAGGTGTGTAGTCCCAACATATGCATAAAATAACAAACCTGTGAAAATTTGGGCTGAATCGGTCATCGAAGTTGCAAGAAAATAAATAAAGAAAAAAACACCCTTGTTGCACAATTTTGTGTGCTTTCAGATGCTAATAAAAGGCTTCATGCATGAAGTCTTTTATTATTTTAGTGAGAAGTTACCTCTTTCTCAAAAACTACGTTACTTCAGAGGGAGTGGTTTCTCACAATGTTTTATACTATCAACAGCTCTCCGTTGCTGGTAAGTTTTTATGCTAATATATATTTTGAGTAATTACCAAACGTGTTCAGTGCCTTTAAGGGCTAAAAGTGTGATTCTCCTGACTTATAAATAATATATCATCAGTGTCTTGGCGTTGTTTTCAGAGCGGACAGCAACTGTTGTCGAAGGCGATGGTGCTGCGATTCTGTAGTGAAGGGTCTTACAAATCATTTGTTTGTCATAAATTGCATCAGTATACTCAAATAGCACAAGTGTATAATCTGTTACTAAATATACCTTGGCGCCAGCCATTTTTAGCATGGCGGCCATCTTGGAAAGAATAGCTAAAAATACAAAAAACTTGTTATTTTTTTTATTTGGCCTTAAAAGTGCAATGCACATTTTCCAAGGTGTCAATATCCATGCGTCTTATTGCTGTTTGATTAAATTAAGGGTAATAAATGTAATATTGGTCCAAGGTGTTCGTTTACAAAGTTCTGGCCATTCCAATTTCAGGCCGATACAGAAAGGGTATCGAGGGTTAATGCACACCTACAGATGGTAAAGTTACACCCGACACCACCCGAGAGGCGGGGGGTGGGTGGGGAGGGTGGCAAGGCACCCTTACCGTCGTCGTCCTATGAGTCATGACTGACCCTTTGTGACCCTAATTATGATGGAGTTCCACTGTGACCCTAATTATGATGGAGTTCCACTTCTGCCTATCCAGTGAAGATCGAAAGATGCATCATTTATTGATAAGCCTGTGAGTTCTTTAATTCCGTCTGTCCACGTGAGCGACTACCTTCAACACATCCTTGCACAATGATCTTCTCAAGGTTGTCTCCCTCTCTTCTGGATACATGACCAAAGTATTGAAGCTTGTTTTTGTCAATCTTTGAGGACAAGGTGGGTATATCATCTCCTATCAGGTTCCTAACAAAAGCATTGGTTTTGTGCTCTTTCCATGATATTCTCAGCATTCTCCTTCAGCACCACACCTCAAAGGCGTTGATCCTGTCCCTGTCTGCTTTTCCCACAGCCCATGTTTCATGTTCATGTTCTTTATTGGGAAGCCAAGAGCATTCACGAGTCGTATTTTGGTAGTTCTGGTGATCCCTCTGTCCTTCCAGATGTCAGTCAAGGAGATGGTTGACGTTCTGGCCATGGCGCCTTCTAATACCCTTACCATATCTTTGAAAATTAAGAGTTACTCACCCCGTCCCTCTACCAAAGTTGTGTCCATTTTATATTATAATACCATTGTTTCCTCCTCCAAAGGTTAAAGGCACTGGACACGTTTGGTAATTGTCGAAGACCAGTATTCTCACTTGGTGTATCCCAACATATGCATAAAATAACAAACCTGTGAAAATTTGGGCTCAATTGGTCAACGAATTTGCAAGGGAATAATGAAAGAAAAAACACCCTTGTTGCATTACTTTGTGTGCTTTCAGATGCATAATAAAAGGCTTCAGCAAGAAGTCTTATTATTTGAGTGAGAAATTACCTTTCTCAAAAACTATGTTACTTCAGAGGGAGCCGTTTCTCACAATGTTTTATACTACATATCAACAGCTCTCCATTGCTCGTTACCAAGTAAGTTTTTATGCTAACAATTATTTTGAGTAATTACCGAAAGTGTCCAGTGCCTTTAACACAATATTATACTCTACTCTTAATAAGTATTTATCTTACAAATTAATAGTGATACAAGGAGTAGCCCTAAATTACTCAAAATAATTACAATCTTAGACACAAAACATTTCATTTGTCCTCTTTTATTGCACCATATCTCTTTAAAACACTCCTCTACAAATCATTTGTACTTGGGTAATTATAAATCAAGTTATTTGACTCCAAGCTTTCCATTGTTTTCATTTTGGGGGGGGGGGGGGGGTCCACTTATTTGTTACTGTAACTTTTTTTTTTTTTGGGGGGGGGGTTTCTACTTATTTGTTACTGTAAAGAAAATGAAGCTTGTCCAATAATGCTATTGTAAATCTTAAAAAATGTGTCATACACTATACACATGTGTATTTCATTCTCAATACTAAGTACATGTATGCAAGTATGAAAAAGTCATACAGAAGTTCTGTTTTTGTGTCATCAGAGAAAGTAAATTCCCCAAATAATTGGCCAAAGCTGCAAACTTTCTGAGTTATTAGGGCCAGAGTCTCTTCAGTACATTTGGGGTCACATCATCCCGAGAGGTTTTCATCAAAACATCAGATCTTTATTTAATAAAAAGCTAATGCTGGGTAAAATAAATTTCTTATTCAAAAGAAGTTCGTCTTTCAGGCCTGATGCTTCGTTCCTGCCAGTATTTGTACACAAGACAAAAAGAAGAAAAAAGAAAACAAAGGGTCTTTGTAGTCCACTCCCCTTGGCTAATACTTACTTCTCTCATTTTCGTCGACTGTTCACACCTGTCGAGTCCACTGAAACACACTGTTGACAAAAATAAGTTAACTATGGCAGATCGCTGAAGAGAGCATGACCAGAGGGGCTACCGCCTTCGCACAGAACAATTGCCTCCCCCCACAAATGTGGCAAAAAAAAAAGGGGGCACAATAGAATGGTTCAGTACATTAAACAGCCCCTCCCTTAATTATGTCTTCCCCTCCCTTAATTATGTCTTCCCACTTGCCCCCTGAATTTCCTGCTTCATTAAGTGCCGATTTTTTGCTTATGGTAATCAGAGCCATGAAATTGGGCCCTTATGACCAAATCATCAAAGTGAGGGCTTGAATCCTGGTCACGACACTCGTCGTCTTCTTGAACAATGATTGAGGCTGAATGAACAGGGGTAGTAATAGTGTACACATATGCAAGTGTAAAAGGGCCTTTAAAGTCAAACTGGAAATTATATATTATTTCTAGTATCTCCAAGATACAGGTGGAGATGGTGTCGTTATTAATGACGTTATTAAATGCAGGGACAAGATTGTATGAAAATGAAAAATCCTACAACTTGGATATTCAATTTCCTCTTAATATTGTGAAGAAGAAAATTCCTTAATTTACAGGACGTTACATCTTTCGAGGTTTACAGACTCTCTACATCATTTAAAAATAGATATCTAAAGGTTTGGTTATTAAAAAAAGGTCCAAAGTCTTACATCTCTGTGCTGGCAATTTTGCCTCATTCAACCATCAAGGGCGCAGGGAGATCAATACAAATCTTGAAACATCTTGACAAATCGCAAGCCTGCCAACGATATATATATCGTGCATCCATAAAGAATAGAAACATTTACTTAAAAGTAAATACCCTAACCAGCACTCCAGAAAAACCAAATAACTTAACCCCAAAATAAAACAAAAAGCAAACAATAAACAAAAGATGAACAAACACAAACAAGCCAACATCTATATTACTGAGCTACAAATAATCTAATTCCATGCATGGATCAAGAACTAAATAGACTTCTCAAGTTAGATTTTTGACAAAGATGCAAGAAAGCTGGCAACTTCAGGTGGTCAGTGTTTTTTTGTTGAAAACCACAATACCTGTGTGTTTTGTCAGGGATTTTGCACAAGTTCTTATTTGTGATTATTTCAATATACCATTTTGACATAAAAACAGAATTGAAGGGACATTTTTCTTGCACTCATCATTTATTCCCCCAAAGGAGATTTTGCCCAGGAGTTTGGTAAAACTATTATCTTCAAAATCTTTCCTCAGTTTTTTTTGTGTTTACCAGTTCCAGTCATGTTAAATGTACATGTACACACATACATGTTATAACTTAAGAGCAAATGTTTTAATTTTCTATTTCTTTTTCTAATAGTCGTCCCCCCCCCCCCCAAAAAGAAGAAATCCCCATGTCTCTAAACTGAAGTCATTGAATGCACCCACCATTTCTGAACAGCACTGCAGACCAAACACCTACATGTATTCAGCACATCACCAATCACCCTCCAAACTGACTAGCACGAACCGAGACTGCTTCCACCATGACCCCCCTGTAAACCAGGTATTTCGGTACTGGACACACCAGATACCTGGGCAACCCTCTCACCGCCACGTCATCCGCAAGACGTCTTCAGGTAAGTACCAAGAGGCACAGCTGAAGACCTCTGCCAAGCATTCCACTCCCGCAAACTGCGTCCTGCCAAGCATTCCACTCCCCGCAAACTGCGTCCTGCTAACACCAAGACTAATCTCAGCTCGATACAGGATAATTTAATCAGCATATCGCCATTCCTGAATCAGCTAACACTGCCACTGCGGGCACCTTAAACTGCTAAGACACCGCAATCTCGGCTACAGTAATCGCCCACCAACTCTGCACTGCACTGCCTGACGGCGATACACTGCATGACTTTATTATTAACTGCATTACTGCCTTATCAGGTAACTGCTTCCTATTAGCAAGAAAACAACAGAGGAAATGACATGTTAGAATATACAAAAACACTTGGCTTTTTAATTGGAAAACAACACACAAGAAACACAACCATCAACTTTAATACTCTACAGTGTAATAAACAATTTGGGAAAGGTGTCTGTTGCTAGGGAAATAATTTACCCACTTCGCAAACTACTCTGGCCTGTACATTGAAGGGGCTGTGTCGCCATGATCATAGCAGGCCCGTGGCTGTACATGGAATTATGAACTCTCACCCAGTAAGTGCACGCGAGCCCCTTCCCTCCGTATCATATCCATGGAGAGTGGCGTGTGCAGTAACTGGGCGAGACTTCATATTTCATGAGCAGCCACAGGCCTGCTTTGATCATGAAGACACAGTAACTCTTTACAGTAACTTAGTCGCCACTTTGTATATTGGGAGTAACTACATAAAACACTCACCAGAAATCATTTTCTAATCCAATCCAATTACTGAACAATTATTAGCAGGAAACCATCAGCGAACAATTTACATTGCAAGATATTTTGGCTGGAAACCTGTTCTTATTCAGCAAGTATTTTCTTCGCTGATCAAAATTCTGTGAGTGATATTTTTATTAATGAAATTTGAGTTTTCCAATATCAAATCGATTAGAAAAACCTCATCTACAAGGGAATAAGTTTTACATTCGTTTTATCTACATGTTATAATTCTGTTTCTCGGTTTCTTATTGTGATACACACAAAATTACACTATTTCTTTATAAAATCAATTACAAAGACTACCTTCATACGATTAGTTACAGAAATGTTCCTATCGAGTATAAACGTACTTGCCCAAAGTCCTATTCATGCATTTGATACAGCAAAGTTATTAAACTAATTGAGAAGAAAACCTTTACCGCTGGAATGAAGTTTTTGTAAGATTCTAAGCAATACACATGCTGTACAAGGGATACATGAAAATCTTAAAAAAATAACAAAGTAGTAGTTTACAACGGCCAAGTCTTCTTTAAGCGTTTAAAAAACATTTTACACCAATGACACAGAAATAAGAGAATATTACGTCCTAATGTCTGTACAAAAAAATCATGAAATACTTTGAAATTCTACAATGTGTGTCCTATAACCTGTTAAAGTCATTCTTGACATTGAACATGCAATTTGTGATCAATGTCGTATTAGTATGATAATCATATGACACAATTATCTGGTTTTCAATGGGACTTAATCTGTTCATTACATCGTGTTTTTTATATGGATTTGTTCTACTACGTCAAATCAAGGACCTCCTTTGATAAAAATAACTAATTGTTAGAGCCCATCACCGCAGATATTCCAACAAGGATCCTTTGTCAACCCCGTTACAGGGGTGACATTTGATGACAATTCTTGATAAATGGCGTGCAGGTAAGTTCTAGACTTGGAACCTCCCAGATCTCACAATTCAGGAGGTTTACAGACTGTGCACCACGAGAAATACAACACTAGATGTTTGCACACAATGTGGACTACTTCTTTCTTCCGTTGGTGATTCCTTTAGTTCTTTCAAGAAAATTTGAAGGATCAAAGTGAATTTGAGAAAAATCCAAAAAATTATGGAAAAATTACATGCCTGCCATGAATTCAAACAAGACAGATTGCCGACCTTTTTCCCTTGATAATTCATTAAATTGCTTATGCACCAACGACTTCTGAGATATTTCATTTGTCATTTAAATTTGAGTTTTTCAAATGATCGAGTGAGTTTTTCGATTTTATAGCGTTCATCCACTTAGTGTATTTTCGTTAAGAGTTCCAACCTCAAAACAAAGTAGATTTCAAATTTATATGTATTAACAGATGACAGGGAATTGAATTAAAAATATGAAAAAAAGTTGATAAAAGTATACTTTTGATATTAACACAGAACATATATTGAACCTGTGGTGCTTGACTCAACGCGTTCAACTGACAATGATTAAAAATGCCACATTTTGTATGAGTTTTTCTCTGTGTACACTACAATGTATTATTATTACAGAAACCTATCACAATCCCATGATAAACTCAAAGAAATTCTGTAATTCATGTAAAGTCTAAAAAAGCAGCTCACTGTTCAACTTTGTTTTTTCCTAAACTAAACAATATAAAAAAAGAAAAAAACAAATAGTCCTTTGCAATTATTTTGTGGAATAAACATGCAATGGAAATTAAAAAGAAAACAATGTAAAAATATCATCTTGACCTTTAAGTCGGCATCAATGCAATCTCAATTCTCAAGATGATGCAGTGATGAGGCCCTCTTGTGACTTATCCACTCAATGGAAGTTTTCTATTCTCCTTTGACGGAGCCAGAGGGGGAGCGAGAGCGTGAGTGGGAGTTGATCCTTTGTCTTGGTGACTTTGATCCCGACCGAGAACGGCTTCTGCTGTGGCTGCGCTTGATGGGTGACCGAGATCGTCTCACAGGACTATGGGAGCGATGGCTGTGAGACCGACGACCATGACTATGTGAACGACGGCTGTGGCTGTGAGATCGACGGCTATGACTGTGGGATCGGCGGCTGTGGCTGTGAGAACGGCTCCTTGAGCGGGATGGTGTCCTCCGTCTTCGGCGGCGTGGGGGTGATGATCGGCGTGGAGAGCGGCGAGGAGAAAAGGATCTTGATCGTGACCTGTACAAAAAACAATTTAAAAAACACACAAATTCTTAGAATGTGTAAAGATTTTTTTTAGTGGTAAAATTTGGGCAAATTTGGTCACCTTTCCGACAAAAATGGTTTAAATTGCACATATGGAGATCCAGAATTGGGGCATAACACGTGACATTTTGTGATCGCTTGATCTCAGGAACTAGTCTTAAAAGACACAAACAATACATCAAATGAAAGCATGTGTTCTAACTTAGATTTAGATCCATCAGCAGTTGGTTTGGTTGTTTTTTGTTTCTTTCTTGACAATATTACAGATTTAAAAACATATTTTTGGAACAATTGCACGATCCCTGTGTACATCGCACGTAAAACACGCTGTTCATAGCATACGTAGCACGTACACAGGCACACACACACAAGACTGCAACCCACTGTAGTATTATCTTTCTGACCTTTGATCCTTCCATTCTAGCAGGGTTCGAAATTAGCGGTCGCCCGGTCGCCAAATGCGAGTGAAAACAGCGGCGGGCGGGTCAAAACCCTTCCTTTACTAGCCTGCCGGGCGAGTTAAATAATTGTTCTTGTTCACAATAAATGAGGGTACGGTTGTAAAATCCCAAAGAAAGTTTTTATTAAAGCTTTTAGTTTGATAAGTCTGGATATTTGCTTGATTTAATGTGGCCGCGATCGCGATCGCGAACGGAATTGCGATCGTTCATTTCGGTATACAAACGTTAAAACACCATGCACATACTGCCGAGTATCCACACAACACGTGCATCGGCCCCACACATAACGTTCGGTCGCCCACCGGTACATGCATAGCGCATACACAACACACAGTACATGTACAACACAGTCGGTCCAAAGTCCAAGCTAACCAACATTCCACACGTTGTGATTGGTGATTAATGGCCGTTGATAATTACCATATTCATAAGAGCTTGGCTAGACTTCAACGCAGTACACGTTCACGAACGGAGTAAAGAATTGCCGCACGCATGCAGATTGTGTACAATACACAGCCTTGGATGAAGTCTAATTAAACATCGACAACTTTTGCCGATAGAGGGCGATGCAGGGCAAAGTTCATTGAATTATTTCTCAATGTGCGTTGTCGAACGATCGTTGATTCGCGAAGATTTTATTGCAAATGAAGTTCAAAACAACCGATCTTCAAATCAAGAATCCATGAAAATGGTTGATGATGGAAAAGGTATGATTTAGGACCAAAATTAGGGGATAAAATCATCCCAAAACGCAATTTTGCGAACTTCACTTCCGTGCGTTTTTTTTTTTTTTTACGTTTTGAAAATTGTGTGCGTCACGTCAATACATGCACTAGTGAAAAAACCTGCGGGCGATCCAAAATTTTGGTTGATTCGCCCGGCCGGCGAGTGGAAAAAAAAGTTAAGGGAAACCCCTGTCTAGTTGCGATAATCGTAACCCTCCTCTCCCGACGGGCTTTAGCCCGGAGGGTTACGAGACAATGAGCACGAGATTCGACCATTCGTGCCAAAACGTGCAATTTCGACCAATGTTGACAGACTAGTCACCAGATTTGCCCAATTTTTACCACTTTCAAAAATCATGAAACAAATTCTAAGAACATGGGCTTAATCTTCAATGTCTAACAAATCCAACCATAATACTCAAAACATAATAATAATAATAAAGACTTGTTATGCGCACATATCCACCCTGCTGGGTGTTCAAGGCGCAGTAAACCAAAAAAACAAACAAAAGAAAAACAGAAACAACTAAATTATTCCTTGAAAACCTGTGACATTAGATAAGTTTTGAGAAGTGATTTAAATTTTGTGGTACAAAGACAAGATCTAAGATTATGTGGTAGAGAGTTCCAGATGCGTGGCGCAGCTACAGAAAAAGACCTGTCACCCCAGGAGTGTTGAGACTTGGGTGAAAACATACCGGAGACGGAGCGAAATGCTCGTGAAGTGTAGACAGACGATGGTTGAGGTTTTAAACCCCGCACTTCGTTACCATGCAACTTCTCGACCAATCAGTGTAAATTCCAGACCAATCAGCACAAACCAAGGAAAAACAGACCAGACTGCCGTGGCTGTAGCTCGCGAACCGGCTATGCCCGCTCGCGGACTCACTGCATTGGTGTGCTTGTGTGTGCTGGGCTGTACATGTACATGTATGCCAACGTCAACCTCGTCCCCGGGGTGTGTCGAGCAGTACCATGTTGACCGCTCTCTCATGATAAACAATGGTTGGAAAAAAAAGTAAAACATGGGGACGAGGTTGATGCCAATGTATGACTGTGTGTATAATGTATTGGGGTTACATACATGTATGTACTTTATAGCTCCATGCTTGTATCATGGAGGAAGAAATACAAGGAGTTACAACGAACAGGAGATCAAACGTTCAAGGACTGGTACCGCCACAGATAAACGCGCAGTTGTAACGCACTTCCTAACCGCACGCGACACGCCGCCTCTGTGTGCGCGCTTGCGCAGTATGGAGCCAAGATTAAAAGACTTGGAAGGGTGGCATGATCATTCATATCAAAATAGTACAAAAAGGCTTCGAGAAAAAAAAAAGGTACTTTGTAGTACCCCAAAACAAATCATACGATTCAGCAGAGCGAACCTTCGTGCAAAAACCATCAAATTTGGAACCGTAGGTAGAGGTCGGAAAGCAACAAAATTACCGAAATTATCATACCATATTTTCACGAAAACACATACAAAAATACTTGAATGACATCTCATCTTACCTTCCGGAAGTCCAATTTCAACGCGGAAAGTAGGAAAAAAATCGGAACAAAACAACGCGACCATTCAACGATAGGGCGCAGCCATGTTGAACAAAGAAAACACACTGCGCATGGGAAAACTGAATGTTCGGAATTATGTACTACTAAAAATCACGAACGAGTCATTTCTCCACTGCAGTCCGAAGCGGTACCCAGACCCTGTGCACAAAGAGATGTTTTCGCGCCCGTAAATCTGACGCGCAGCGCTCGCGCCCGGGAGGTCTCCATGCCTTTTCCACTGAACAGCTAGGATCGATAATTGGACGTTAATTACGCTGTGGGGGGTTGGCGGGCCGTTCAAACTCCTTGTATTTCTTCCTCCATGCTTGTACACATGCATAGAGCCGCGCAGTGCAGTGAGTCCACAAGCGAGAACAGCCGGTTAGCGGGCTACAGCCGAAGCTCCGCCCAGTCTGTTTTTCGGCTAAAATTCCGCAGCACGCCACCACTCTAGCTCCCTCAATATCTGGCCGATTACTCTAAATTTTAGTCTTACCTGTCAAGATGGGTTAACTGAATATATACAGCAAAAAACAGGAAAATTGAACAATTCTAAAGGCCTTAAAAAGGCGTCAGAAAATCGCAAAAGCTTCGTCGAAAATAAACACCATTTTGTTTTCGTTTTCCTGCTGTGTGTGTGTGTCCGGGTAAATGTGCAATACTCCAATGAGTAGGTCATCGTTCATGCGCATTGGAAAATTCTCCAGGACTTGTTGATTTATGGAATGGGTAAGCCAGCTATAGTGGTCTCTGATGTGATGAACATACCCCCATTGAAGGATGATTCAAAAAAGGGAAAAATAGCCCAAATTCCACATAATCATAACTATTGCCGCTACAAACATACCCCCATTGAAGGATGATTCAAAAAAGGGAAATAATAGCCCGATATTGCCCTTATGAACATGAACTTACCCATGACTTGTACTAATGAAATAATCCAAAAGAACCTTTCACGTGACTAATATGTAAAGCAGGTTTTAGTTCATAAACTCCTGAATATTCAGTTTATGCAAACTATTCGACAATAACTGCTGATTTTAATATTCATAGAAAATTAAATATTCATTATGACCTTTTACTAAACAGGTAATGGGAGAAATTTGTAGAACTATCAAACCAATTTTGGTATCAATCCCTCATAGCCTAGCGGTAAATAGGCTATGCTCTTGTGCATATAATTTGTTCTCTCTTGATACAGGTTCAATTCCCGGTAAGTACATTGCATTATTTAATTGCTTTCAAATGTTCAATTCCTTCCACAGAGAGTGAGTGAATGATGGGGAGAGGTAGTGGGGGGAGGAGGAAAGAAGACTGGGGAGAGAGGGGGAAAGAAGCGTGTTTTTTATTTTTCCAATTTTTGGATTTTTCTAAAAATAATTTGTTTTATAAATCGGTCCCCTATGAAAACTATTTATTTTACATTTTGGGGTACTAACCCTATCGATAGAATACATCCTCAGGTGTATATTGGTTAAAAAAAAACAAAAAAAAAACGTCCAGAAGGTGGTGGCGTGCTCCGGAAACTTTTCCTGTTTTTCCTCAACTTCAACCATCGTCTGTGTCCGATTCACGAGCATTTCGCTCCGTCTCCGGTAAGTTTTTGTCCTTTTTTCTTCAAAATATTTTCTCAATTATGTTTTAAGTGTTATGGTTGGATTTGTTAGACATTGAAGATTAAGCCCATGTTCTTAGAATTTGTTTCATGATTTTGGAAAGTGGTAAAAATTGGGCAAATCTGGTGACTAGTCTGTCAACATTGGTCGTAGTTGCGATAATAATCGTAACCCTCCTTTCCCGACGGGCTTTAGCCCGGAGGGTTACGAGACAATGAGCACGAGATTCGACCATTCGTGCCAAAACGTGCAATTTCGACCAATGTTGACGAGTCTATTGATTTAAAAAAAAAATTTTTTTACCTTCCTCCACGGCGCCCACCACCATAGCGTCCTCCTCCGCCCCGGTCATATCGATCTCCTCCGTAGCGGCTGCTTCGCTGGGGCCGTTTGTAGTCTGTACTTGGGCGACCATACCGGGCCATCTGAACCCTCAAATCTCTCCCATCCAGTGCAGCTCCGTCCATGCAATCCATCGCATCTTCAGCATCGCGTTTGTCGTAGTATCGAACAAACGCAAAACCCCTGCTCTCTTTTGTGTAGCGATCACGTGGAATATACACATCGCCAACGTCTCCGTAGTTGGAAAATACTTTCCGGAGGTCTTCGACTTTCGTGCGATATGTGAGATTATCTACCTTTAGGGATGTCATGCCCTCAATCTCTGGAGGCCCTCCACTAAACGACATCTTGAACAGAATACCTTGATTCTCCAAAAATGCTTAAAACTCAAAGAAATCACAAAGTTCTTGTTCCGGAGTATTAAAACACTTCCTCCTTCACGCACGCTGCACGCTTACAAAATGGCGATGGCTTCGCATTCGTCGCACTGGTAACAGTCGAGAAAACATTCGTTAAAAGCAATGACGCTGCGCCGGATATCAGTGAAAAACTCATTAACGTTAACCCTGATTAGATACCCAGACTTCACTAGTGTATTCCGAACCATTAACAAAGCAAGAGCTTGGGATACTAACTAAAATTCTCTTTCAACGAAAGTGATTACCGTCTACTAGCTGTTACCTGCTGCCGATGTGTACTCTTTATTTATAGTGTGGGCGTCAATAAAATTGGCGGGAACGCGGCAGAATTACAGGATAGGCGGGGCGGGCGATGGGGGTGGGGTAGCAGTGGCAAAATGTTTAGAAACATGTATGTATTTCAAGGTAAAAGGAAAATTTCATACATGTGTAGAATACAAAAAGAAAACTGAGTGAATGCAAACAGTCAATCAATTAAAACATGTTACCCATTATATGGGGCGTTTTATAAAAACCACACATGCTAAAACCAAAAAAACAAAAACAAAAAACATACAAATTACAGAGAAAAATTTGATACAACTAATTTACTGTCTGCTCCCTTACTTTACTCCATGGAACCATTGACCAATGTTCAAAGTTCAGGACAGGATGACCTAAATTTGGAAGAATCGTAAAGACTAATTGGGTCAAATACCGTGTATTTATACTGAGACACAATTTACTAACAGACACCATTTCTGAGATTTCGGTCACAGCTTTAAGCTGGGTTTATTGCCTGTCGAAAAATTGTAACATAACAGAATTTGGCAAGGAGCCGGATGCCGAACACAGGGCAAACCGACTACACGGACACACCACCACTTGCACGTGGACAAACAAAACATCCATATGGCACAACTTTTCACATTTAAAATGGACGCCTTCGCCCATCCAACCAACACAAATTGTGGCCACCCAAAGGACAAACCTTGTCCTTCCAATATGGATTTCATTTTCCATATCCACATAAAACATATACTTGTTTACATAACACGATAGGTCACCTGACCGTATTATACAGAACATTACATGACCTCCACAGAAAACCACACACATAACACACCTTGCCTAAAATTACCAATTAACAATTCTAATATAATACCCTAAATTCCCCAAAGTGGAACGCCTGAGGGGATAAACAAGCCCCAACGGAACCGATCAAGGGCGCTTGACTTATTAATCTACATGTAAGTTGGTACAGATTGCACCCCTATTAGTATTATCCTATACAAAGTTAACAATTAAAAGTTTCCCCAAGTTGGAACGCACGAGGGGATAAACTAGCCCCAACGAAACCGAAAGGCGCTACTACTAATCAAATGACATTTGATGAATTACATACTGTATTGTACCCATGGCATAATTCTAATTCCCCAAGTTGGAACGCACGAGGGGACATGTAAAATAGCCCTTGCGAAATGAAAGGCACTATTAATAATGACTAGTATAATATTTTTTTAATGATTATAATGACAAGTAAATTTCCTCGACAGCCTAGTTACCCCCCATCACTGATATTCCTGTCATTTTTTAGCCAAAAACTTTTATACCAAAAATTTGGCGGAGTAAAGGGGAGGTGGTGGGTCGAAATTTGCTGTTCTCCCAACAAAAACTGTGACAAAAGTGACGCTTAACCTTTTTCCCTCCAAAAAGACCCCCATAGTAAAAGGCAATCCCATTGGTTAGAAGTTGAAATCTAAGCCTTTGATTGGTCAATGCCTTTACCCAATCAAAAATCCAATTCTGACCTCAGCTGCTTGCTGATTGGTTATCAATCAATCAATCAGTTTATTTCCACAGTTTCAAAATCACAATCAATATCAAATCATAGGCAATGTATTAGTTGGAAATAAAGAAATAAATAGTTGTTTGATAAGATTAATTAAATGAATAATAAGCATTGACATTTGTGAAACTGTGGGGGACCCATACAGAAGCAAGGCTTGTAAGGGTATGGTTCCCTGAGCAAGCTTGTGCATTGAGCCGATAATTATTTAAATTGATGTGTTGTGGAAGAAGATACCCCTCCAGGTAGGAAACATGTCCCGGAAAGGACTGGTGTACAAAAAAGGCTCAGTGCACAAGCTGCTAACAATGAAAGTATTTACCTATAACAACGAACAATGGACAAAACAACAAAGACAAACAAAGACGGGTCAGCAAAGTAATAAAGGCAACATCTTCCGACTATATAAATTCATTAAAGTTCACTTAGATTTACAATGTAGGAAAGACATTATCTATCAACAATATGAATTCAACAAAGTACACTTAAATTTACGCTTAAATACAGAAAGACTTTTTGAGGCTTTAAGTTGAGAGTTGAGCGAGTTCCAGAGCTTGGGTCCCTCAAGTTTAACTGTTTTATAAGCAAGAGAAGTACGGGTATATGGTATATGAAGGTTGGAGGCTTGACGAGTAAAGTGTGAGTGAATCTCTTGATTGTGTGTAAATATACTATTAATTATCAACCCTCACTGGTGGATCCCTTGGATTCATATACCTATAAATAGCTTCAAAGGCTTCCCAGTGACACAGTAAGCATTTATACTAACCAATGCATTGGCTTAACTCACAGACTGGCCACCAGTCTCCCCATCATTTGTGCACGACAACATGCACCAAGGCCTTTAGCTGAGTATAAAGCATTTGATCATTTAGTTGATAAAATGAAATATTGTATACATGTACATGGATCTGATTACTTTCAGATTGACCCAGAACCAACGAGAAATTTTAACGAGGAATTTCAGAGTGTGTATAAAAATTTTAATAAAAAAATTTAGTTTAAAAACTTCCATTGGTACAGACATGGCATAGAACAACTTATTCATTTTGATATACAAGAGCAACATTACTTGAAAGAAAGCAAAGCCTCCTCAGATATACATAGTTCCAAAAACTAAGCAAGTTATAATACCTTAATAAACCAATATAGAGTTTTCACAGAAATACTAAAGTCTTAATTGTAAAACAGGCATCATAATACTTAATTCTATATTGCATAACTAATTTTATACGTGCAGCTGAATGTGTCGACGATTGCATAAAATGAATTTAACTAATTATGACTGAAAGTCAACTTTAATTGATACACTATAAAACCTCTTTCGCAGCCATTTGGAGAAATGAGCAACAATTCTAGATAAAGCAAGTTTAAATAACATTTTATTTTCCAACATCAGCTTTTTACAAGTGTTGACGGTGTTGTCCTTGGAACTTATAAAATATAAAGATAAAAATGCAACACTTGACAACTCAAATGTGTGTAAAAGTAATTAAAAATGAAAACAAAACAGCAAGCTGAGTATAAAAACACCCTTGGCAGTACGGGGTCCCGCTAATGTTGTGCTATGTGGAGTAGCAAAAAACAAAACAAAAAAACTATTGTTCTATTGGTGACTGCTCTATCTTTTGATACCTCTATGTTCCGACAACCCTATGTTCCGATAACCCCTCATAATTTGCACGTTACGGAGGGTTATGGTTGGATCAAGAAAATATATTAGGAGTGTAAGAACATTGGGGTGTTGGAACACAGGCGTGTAACTGCTCTAGTGTAAAAGACTCTGTAATCGGAGTGTGTAAAAAGCCAATACACAGTATGGCATGGTTGATTATATGGTTTGGTATGATTTGATGTTTTTTACTTTTTGTCTTTCTTTCCTTATAACCCTTGTTTTTGTATTAGTGCATTACAACCTATCGGTTGCCATGCTGTACAATTTTTCACCTTACTTATCAATAATAATAATTATAATTGCAGATATAAACAAATATAGATAAACAAAGATATATTTTACTTAAAGGAACACGTTGCCTTAAGATCTCACGAAATCTCACGGTTGGAGGTGTTCCTTATAGTTATTAAGAGTTGTTCTTGCAATAAAACACCTTTAATGTGTTATAATTAGTGAATGGTAATTAAAAAACCCAAACATTGACCTCTGACCCCCGAGACATGTCCCGCGAAATGTATACGTATTTCAAGCCGTCAATACGATCGTCGGTGTAATGGGCAATAATGCGCAATGAAGAGCAGTAGGCTGGCGCCGTAGCCTGTGGCCTGGTAAACCTATCACATGAACACCAGGTAATACCATTCTCTGTGCGTGTAATACAAGTAAACACGTCCACACACACATAATGGGTGGTATGGCCGCAGGGCTTTGCTGCTGCTGGTCCCTGGACGCCCAGACCGAGACGTGGGGATTTGCTACTTAATTATTCAACGTATGTTTTTTTGTTTTTTCATTCATTTATTAACTGGATATTTATTGGAATACAATAAACAGATGGTAATCGTAACATTTTTAATAAAATAATTGCTCAGTCGTAGTTCAACAGCCGCGACTAGAAATAAGACTAATAGAATTTGTCCGCCATTTATGGGAGTCAAAATCTTGACTCCCATAAATGGCGGAGCGTTTTGTTTTCGCGAAATTTAGCAAAAGCGAAGCATTTTTAAGGCACGTTTGTGTGGATCATTATATTCTACTTTTTAAACATCTTTCCGACCGTGCTCATTATACATCAAACGCTTGTTATAGCCCAAAAGCGCCCAACCCGAAGGCAACGTGTCCCTTTAAGAACCTTCGGTTGATTTCATCAGCTGTTTTTGATAACATATATTATTCAATAAAACCAATTTGACAATTTCATCACAAAAGGTTGTCATTCTTTTAGGAAAACCAGAGACAATTAACAGCAACAAACTTTTTAGGTTTTTTCTGAGGGGGCTTGTGAACTGTCATTTATCGCTAATTTCACTTTGCAAAATCTTCAGGCACAATAATATTTTGTCTTGCACATGTGAACACTGTATCGAATCGTGGATTGAAAGTGTATGCAAATGAAATTCTGTGAAAAATGGAGATCATTTCCTCAGTCTTGTTGTGAAGATGAAGTTCACTTAATTTACACAATGTTACACATAGGTTTACAGACTCTCTCAACATCCTTTCAACTAAGTATCTAAAGGTTTAGTCACAAACAAGAGCAAAGTTTCTTTTCTGTGTAATGGCAATTTCACAACTTTCAAATGAAAACTGAAGGCCCAGGGAGTTTTAAGAAAAAGCCTGAAATCAGGAAAAATCCTGACAAATCACAAGCTTGATCAAATAAAGAAAAAACTAAATTTTAAATAAAAAAAATAGGGCCTTATCAATTCATTTCTGTCCTCATTACAAATCATGTTTTATACCTTTAGGTATTGGAATTAACGTTGCTGATGGTGCGCAATCTAGTGTCAGAAGTAGAATGACTGCCCCTTGCACCACTACTACCCATGGTATCCTTGCTCCTGCAACAACACAGATTCCTAAGCCCAAGTCTTCCATTTTTACGCATAAGAATGAAGAAAATGAACACTGTTAAGCCGATGAGAGAGTTCAGGATCGCAAAGATGTACTGGAAAGGCACAGTGAGGACGTCAATGGCCAGGAAACCAAAGATCCATGTACCACCGAGGAGGACAGCGATGGGAATCATAGTGCGAGCCTGACGGAGGACAAGATCTGCTCGTGTCTCTTGATGGGTCAGGCTGCTGTCGACGCGCTGGCAAACTAACCGACGGAACACTAAGATGTAGATGAAGATATTGAAGAGGAGAAGTGCTCCAACGGGCAGCAATACACCAAAGTAGATTGGATTCCCAGGAGAAAGGAAACAACTGAAGGGAAAAAAACAAAATACATACAATGTTTAATCAGAGGGGGAAAAAGGCACTTAAAACTTCAATATGCTACCTTTATGAAATGATTTTAGTAATAATCGCATTCATAAAGCACTTCTTTCTGGTTGTCAGAATTTAACCTCATAGACACATGTGAATAAAGAATTTTCCTCTTCAGTAGTTGTGAGCTTAATAAAAGTTTCACTGTGCCTAGCCTCATGAATATTCTATCAGCCAGCTCCCCAATATACTGCTTGAAGGCTTTGAATTTTAAGGTGATTGTTTTGTCAACTTACTATTTTCTATCAGGAACATTCCACTGACCGTTGATAAAGTAGGGTACAGCCATTGTGACGAACACAATCAGGGCAGGTATGCCTGTGAGAAAACATACACGTTTATGTTTCAATCTGTTTCAGTCAGCGCCAAAACAACTTGGGGCCCCCCTCTCAAAGTAAGCAACAAGTCTGACATCAAACCAAAATTTTCTGTGATAAAAAGTCTTTCAATTCCATAGATGAATTTGTTTGATTAAAAAACTACCAAGATTGAGCAAATAGAGACAACTGTAGAAGTAAATCTGTTACAGAATAGCGGGATCTAAGGCATCAGAACTAGCCCGACTTGGGGAGTTTACTAAGGAAATGTGATTTTTCTATTCCATGCTGTGATAAAATGAAATAACACTCAAAACAATAACAGTATCATATCATTTATGAGATGCCTTTCTCATAGGATTCACAGCACTTATTATGTATAAAGAAAAGCATGCTAGGTTTTTGAATTATGAGAGCCATTTATGTAGTAACTTTATGAAGGTTTTCCAAGATGATGCAGTGCTGCCAACTAAGCCAGAGACACTGGGGCAGAACCTACTGCTTTACATCCCATCAAAACGATGAAGCAATGATTGTGAGGTGTCTTGGTTTTGGACACAAGTGTCACTAGACTGGGACTCGAACCCGAACTCTGCCGGTCAGAAACACACCAGAGCTTGAGTCCGTTTCACCAACCGCTCCACCACAAAACTCACCCCAGCAGAAGATCATCATTCGCAGCAAATATCCTCTGACAAGATTCCTACGGGTCAACACCAGCAGGTAGAAGCAAACCATCGCCTCCGCCGAAGACCAAAAGACAGATGAGAGAAAAAAGTAGTAGATGAGAGCGGCGAAGATGATGCAAGCCACTCGTGGTTGAATCAGCTCAATGCCAACAAGGAAGAATATATAGAGCAGGATGAGAGACACGCAGAGATTCAATAAAGTCTTCAGGGGTGTAGTCGATATATCGCTGAAATTTGATAGAATCAATATCATAAATTCATTTTTCAGTTTGATACAAAATGCATACATAATTATTAAAAGTGGTTCAGATGAAATAATTCTGCAGTAGCTGTAGTTACTCAAATTGATTTTCAGATATTAAAAATGGTGAGTGAGCCCAATAGAATGTCTTCAATTTATATTCATAAATACCAAAGGCATAAATCCCTTTATTCTTTTGAAACGCTTGTGTGCCATGTGAAAAATGTATGGTTTGGATTGCTGTGCTCAGTTGGTTTTTTGTCTGTGATTTTACCATAGAGAGGTATAAAAAAGACCCCCATAGTTTTACTCTCTCAAGCAGGGGGCTCAAGCCTCCCATAGGACAACTTACCTTGAGGTCAATGTTGTTAGAATGGTAAGAATGAGAGCTGCAATGGAGATACCACATCCAATCTTACTCAAGATATCAAGTACTGGATCCATTGCGTCACCTCCATAACTCTAAGTACAAGGGAACAGTCAAAATGCAGTGATTGGACATTTAATACATAGACTTACAAGGTACAGTCTTGATAGTTAAACCAAGGTTCACCCTTAACATTACCTCGGGGTACATTGTCTAATAAAATCCGCTATGAGCTAGTGAACGGCAACATTCTCAGCTTGCCCAGTGGACTACTAACAACTGTGCAACCTACTTGTTTATAATAGACCTTATGCATTGACGTCACCAAGCCGCCATCTTAGAGGTAAACTGATGATGAAACAATGGAAATGCGCTGATTTGTACGCGCGGCGCACAGGACTGGCCAATGAACGGCTTCCTTTTGACCTCTAGGCGAGGGCGCCCTACTCAAATGACGTCATATGCATAAGGTCTATGCTCACATTTCTTCCTTTTCAGATGTAAATGATACATTTTAACAGGGACTCGAACCCACACCCTGCTGATCAGAAACACCAGAGCTGGAGTCCAGTGTGCTAGACTGCTTGGCCACGACACGCCAAAATAATTGTCTGAAATTCTTGCCCCAAAAGGTGCTTTCTTTAGAGCTGGCTATTAGCCACAAACAAATTTTCATAAAAACAATGTTTACAAGTTCAGGTACACATAGAACACATTTTGAAATACTTACAATCAAAATTGCAAAGCTGGTCAGGTGATCACAGTGGCATATTTTTGCCTTGCCTACACCCTTGTCTTCAGCCAGACGACAGCCCTTTGTTGACCAATTACCAACTGAGTTACCTGCAACCAAGGTAGGATCCCAAAACACACAGACGGTATCGGCAGAGCTGGTGTTCTGATGAGAGAGAAATTGGCAAGATTATGGAATGTTGGAAAGAACATGGATTCAGAGAATCAAACCTCTGGTAACGGGGTCAAAAAAACAGAAGTTGATAATTAATGATAAACACCCGCAGGTGCAAATCCACACGGCAAGTGACAGGGTCCCCCCTTGCGCATTCGTGCTTGCTGATGTCACATGGTCAGACAGGGTCGGCAGATCAACAAACGTGAACACACACATTTAAAAAACGGTGTCTTATAGAAAGACGATTTTGTTACTGGCTCTGATTTGAGTGATTTAAACCCTGTGGGCCCTAGTGTTTTCCGTTAAGGCATAATGTGTTTGAAAAGAACCATCACACATATAATTAGGGTAATTATGGTCACACCATGGTCATTCGACCCTGGACGTCAACAAAGGCACAGTCTCCATGCATGTGGTATAAGGTGAAATAAAAGGTGTACAAACTTACCAATCTTATTCCAAATTATGGAAGCTATTTTAATGAGCAAATTTGGACGAATGTTTTCTGACTATCCCCACTGTATTTAATCATTTCATAGCAATAAACATTTATTTTCAAATTACAAATTTACTGAATATTAGTCTAGATGCCCATGTTCTCCCTGGTTTTTTTAAAGTGATCCATTTGCTGACAGAGGCTCAAAATGCAGACAGAGAAGACAAATTAGGGGTGGGGTATTTGACACAGCCTAGAAAATTTCAAAATAAACCTGACTTACATTTAGCGGCCTAAACGAGGTAACTACCGGATTCGTTAGATTCATCACTTGTTTTTCTTTTCCTGCAAGACTTCCTGATATCACTCTACTGTTCACATCAAGGCCTTTACGCTGCGTTACCTGAAAGAGCTTGGCATTCTGGTACACCACAAAATTGACCGTAGAATTTGCAATGCCTGAAAATATATCATCCCAAACACAAAGCCAATCAAAGTCATGAAATTTTGCAAGTTGCATGGTGGGGAGAATGATGTGAGTAGGATTGGAAACTTTGCAAGTTGACCATACCATCTAGTATAAAGGTTTGCAGTAACACCATGCGTATGAGTAGGATTTGAATCTTTGCATGGTGGAGATACAATCCATAGTAAGGTTTGTAGCAACACCATGTACATGAGTAGGATTTGAAACTTTGCATGGTTGGAATACAATCTAGTAACATTTGCGGTAACACCATGTACTTCAGTAGGATTTGAAACTTTGCATGCTGGAGATACAATCTAGTAAAATTTGCGGTGACACATGTACATGAGTAGCATTTAAAACTTTGCATGACCCCATTTTTTTAAAAGTTTGTTAGTTTACAAAGCAGCAAAACAGGTTTCTCTGTGTTTTGTGAGGATGGTAAATGTTTTTCACCATTATGTCAGCCCTTTAATGCATGCAGTGATGAGTGTGATTGTGTTTGAAGTTAGCCGACCGCTTTTGGCAAAAATGGCCTCTCCAGGAACTGTAGAGGGCGCACTGTATTGTGAATTGCTCGTGTTGAAGAGGATACGCTATTTAAATAAAGCAACAAACCCATAAATAAAATAACAAAAGTTTATTATTGCATACTAATAAATAAATAAAAAATAGTTGGAGTTAAAAGAAAGTGTACCTGTTGTGAAAGCTTCCTCTGGTATCAAAATTGATGCTTCAGCCTCAAACACGGGTATCTGGTCATCGCCAGTGAACAATTTCTCATCATTGTTCAGTAATGTGTCATCAATGTTACCATTTTTAGGTAAGGTAGCAAAACCAAGACTCTCACTATCGCTCTGAGGACTTGAACTTACGACCTTTACTACGATGTTATCCCTGGTCAAGCTGATGTTGACGCGTGGGTTTGCCAACTGAGACTCAAACGCTTGTAAGATCATTGCTGATGCGGATTGGTTCGAGGAGAAACTCTCAGCTGCAACGTTTAAGATGTTGTCTACAGTTTCGATAACTCTTTCAGTCACCTGTCAAGGAAGATTTAAAAAGACAATTTCAAAAATCTTACAGCTAAATATGACCTTTGGCATAAACCAAAGTTTATGTTCTCAGCATGTAGTTCTGAAATAGACTGTGCAAGTTAGTCTTAAAGGTAAGGTCATAGATTGGTAAATACTCCAAAAATTGATTCCCATAAAATAAACTTACTTGGTGGGTATAAACTATTTTGAGGATTCCCTTAGAAGTAATATGGTTTGGACAACTTTTCACCCCAAACATTTTAATCTGAGAAGCGATTCATGCATGAATTGTCTCTCAATGATACGGCAAGAGACTTGGTTGGTACCTGCTGTCACTTCGTTAAACGAGGATAGATTTGACATTTGTTTGGAAATACTGTAACAGAATTCTTACCCGAGTTGAAGAGGAAGCAACTGCAGCGATGCTTTCCATGGTTGAGCCAACAGCAGCAACTCCATCTGTTTGGATTCTGTCATAATAACCTGTTGCATTGGCCAACACAGCAGCAATCCGTTCTACATTCTCCTCATCTACACGGACCTGTATGGGAAGAAAGAGCCACATTAAATAAACAAATTCTTTTCTCCTGAAGACGTTCAGTGAAACTGATCGAAATGTTGAGTTGATACATCAATGGTTCTTTTCAGTACCACCACAAATCTCAGAAAAGGGTTTTTCGCCCGAGGACAAAAACTGGTAGATCTAAAGCGACATTAGCCTGATGAGGTTACAAGACCAGCCCTATCATCTGTGAGTGCAGAGAAGCAGACCACACCATGAATCACTATCTCAAATGCTCATAACTACCCCATCCATGCAGTTCCTCTGACCTTGCGAACTACACTAAAACACTGCATGGACATATGAAAAATGACCACTTGATGCTTTGAAGATGCGAAAATAAGAAAAACAACCTTTTGGTAACCCCTGGAGATAAGAACTACATGAAGTACATGGACTTTGACTAGGCTTTGCTGAGATGAGATGTACAACAAAGAGCCAGCATATTCTTGTTACAAACCTGGATAATAATAATTTACACCTTAATACACATTTTAAATATTTTCCCAGTCAAACAAGAAAATGGTTTAAAATTTTGCAAACCATTACTCACTTTTGAGATGTTTTGAAGTAGGATATCAATATTACAGCTGTTGTCAACAATACACAACATTCCCGCTGATTGCATCGTTGCATTTGTGTAGCAAACACACAAATCTGAATAGGGAATGAATAAACATTTCTGATCATGGAGAATTAACCTTTTTCTCCGTTGAGATGTTTTTAGCTCTTATAACAATAACAAAAGCACAAGTCTTTATATAGTACTTTATATTGGGGTCAAAAAGCTCTTTATTTGTATACAGGTATTGCAGCTTGAACTATAAAATAAGTAGTTTCAGAATGGGGGTGATATAGAATAGGATTTTTTAGACAGTGTCACGATGCGGGCTGCGGTGTTTTGGAGGCGTTGAAGACGGGAAATCTGGTCGTTAGGAAGATTGTAGAGAAGAGCATTGCATACATCAGGTATGCAGCTTGAACAACAAGATCTTTTTATAGCACCTTGTAAAGGGTTTACAGAGTAAACCAGCGCAATATGAAGCCAACAATAGCAATACCAGAAACACCAACCGCGCAAACCTCTTATATTAAAGAGGCGCTCAAAGGTCAAATTCAGTTTTGTGATCCACTTATTTTCCAAAAGGTAGAATCCTTACAAAAATGATGGGAAAATTTGATGTCTCTAATCTCACGTTTAAGGGGTGTAAAATGGCCACTGTGTTTAATACCCTTCAAGTGTAATTTTTTTCCAAAATCAAGAAATGTTTGATGACATCACATTTGACCTTGGCAACATGCTTTAAGTTGTGTATCATTAATAACTGCTAAGCAAAGTGTGATGTCACAATTGAAATTGAAATCATTAAGGTTATATAGACGACTCATCTCCAAATGAATCTTAGAACTTTGTGAAACAAAACCTACATGTGGGTCCCAGTTTCATAAAAGTGTTTCGCAGATTGCTTTACAAATAAATTTGATGTGTGAAAATTAGTTGGAAACCAGTTAAATGCAATGGATACAATCTGGTTGTCACCGGTTACCCGATATTCCAATCAAGATTTGTTTCTAATAGTTTGGTTGGAATGGCCGGGGCAAGGTCTTACAAAATGGCATTGCCCTCTCAAAGGTGAAATTCTAGGCCTGTTAAAGGCGAACTTACCAACGGTCACATTGAATGAGCAAAAAGCCGTGTTATTCAACACGTCTGAGATATTATACTGGATAATACTAGTAGATCTCACAGAGAAAAACGAGCCTGGCACCGGCTGTGATGGGGAGGCTGGTACGATTGTCACGTTTTGATTGGAGAGGTCTGTAGCTTCTGGCAAATTCCACATTATAAACAAGCCTGGCTGCGTTACAGATGTAACTTGTTGAGTGATATTCGCTGGACAGTAAGTTATGATCGGCGGTGCTTCATCCTCTGTTGGCAAATTAAAAATTAAGCAGGATGCCGTGAAAGAAAATAAAAATCCTCATTTGCATACCATCCTCCTGCTTTAGGCAAAGTATACCTTTGGTTTTTGGAACCGTTTGGTTGGTTTAATCATATATAAATGTAGGTATATACAATAAAACTAATCTGGGAAAATTTCACTTCAAAAGGTGGTCATGTTTTTGATATATCACCGAAAAACCGGAGTGAATATTTCCACGCAGGAAGAATATTCCCAGTAGGAATATACACAATCTGAGAAGCGTTATACGGCCGTAACGCTTCTCAGATTCAAATTTTTATTGGATAAAAAGTGATATATTTTTCCATAACCGTAGTACTTTGAAGTGAAAAGTTTCTCAAAATGCATTATTCTATTCAAAGCTGCTGTACTTCTAATCTTACCGAGTAAGTTTTTATTGCCATTAATTTTCAGAGTCATAACTAAATGTATACCTTCCCTTTAAGTGCAGGAGTAACCCCAGGATTTACACTAATGCAGGAAGGTTCCACTAGTTACTGGCTCCCCAGTGAGCCCAAAAGTTTGATTGGCAGGTGGGAGGGGTGTTGGAAACCTCAGAACCTAGCACAGGCTGTCATCAAGACATCTAGAAGCCTGCTACAAAGAACAGATGCTGATGGCTCCACTTATCAGAGGGTTCAGATCTTTTTGTCTGTTAAATTTTGTGCACAAAGTGTAGAGTTAAACAAATTGTTCAGCCCATCAACAAAAAAAATACAAACAAAAATACACAATTCTTGGACCTATTAAGGATGTTTTTGAAAGATGGAATATGTTCCATGCAACTTGGCTTTGCCTTGTTGAATGGAACATTTCATGTTTCAACTCAATTAGACAATATTCTTACCATTGCACTCATAGACATTCATTATTTGTAAAAAAAACTGCACACTTAACATTTTACAAAAAGAAGAGTGAATTTACCAACTGTCACATTAAAGGAGCACTCAACATCATTATTTGATGAATCTATGATGAAATAGAGAATCGTAGTGGTGCTGCCCAAAGAGAAGAAGGAGCCTGGTCCTTTCAAACTGAACAAAATCACTGACACAGATTGTGAGTTGTCGGTACCTCTCGGCTCAGCCCACGTGACTGACAATTGCTCAGTTGTTGCAGACGTAATTTGTTTAACAATATTTCCCGGACAGTATAGTATCTCTGGTTTCCCAATGTCCACTGGTGAAGTTAAATGGGAAAAAATGGAAGATGAGAACAGTCACCAAGTATTTGTAGCTGCTAAGGTTTGTGAAGTCTTAAAAACGACAAACAGAATTGGTAAATACAAACAAAATAAAAACAGTTTCAATCTAAACACTCAATGAATACGAAGTTTATACCAGTAGACACAAAATATTAATCTAGCGAAGTTTGCAGAGACACTAGGAACATAAAACTCTCTATGAGTTGTGGTGGTTCTGAATAGAAAAGTCGTTTCAAAACTCAATATTTCGATCAGTATGCTCTGATCATCTTCAGGAGAATGCTGGACTCTGTTGCTGTATGCTGCTGAAGTACAAATAGAGGTATCGGGATAAAGAACATACTATTCAGGTTTTTACTCTTATGACTGATGTGTGATTAGAATTTCCAGAGCAAATGTTTTAACCACTAGTCAACTGAGCATGCTCAGTGATAACCAATAGCCAACTGAGCATGCCCGGTGATGACAGGCCAGTTTGAATCCTGTAATTAGCTTTGGCACAATTTATTTGGTGTTCGAAAATACATAATTCCATCTGCTGTACTGAGGTTACCATGCTTAATAAACATCGGTGTTAAAGACAACAAACAAATAGTACTCTTTATCCCTGATGCATCATCTAACAAATGTTACAATTGCATTGGGATAATTTTTACAAATAACTATACTGGATGTAGTCATATTTTGTAAAGATTAAAATGACTCACCATCACAAGTTGTCCCAATAAACCCCTCAGCACAGTTGCAACTTATTCCGCTTTGTGAGTGTCTACACAAGCCACCGTTGTTACATGGATTGGGATCACAAGGGTCGACTAATTGCAGAAAAGAAAACCAAAGTTAAAATGTCAAAGTTCAATTCAGTTATGATATCTGTTATGCCATGTGCGAATAAATTATACCATGCCCAATATGGGGCAGAAGGTATCCCCTAATGTTCCAAAATGTTAACACATTAATTTACCTCTTGTACAGAAATACTCCTAAAACCCTCTGAAGAATTCCTAAGACTCACAGAAGACATTGAAGACACAATGGGAGGGGGGGGGGGAGGTTATAATATAGTGGCACAGTTCTAAGGAGGGGCTGGGGGCGCTTTGGCCTACCCCCCCAAAAAAAAAACAGAAAAAATAATAAAATAATAAACAACTTTGCCTAGCACCCACCCCCCCCCCCCCCCAAAAAGGGGGGAAGAAGAAGAAAATACTGGACCTTCATTAACATTTCAAATGAATAGATTTTCACACGGTCTTGTCACATATATTCTTGGTCCAAACTACATGTACAGTTAAATGTTTTCAGACTCATTTAACATTTCCTGTTGGACAAGTGCGGTGTTTCGTTTTGTATCACATGCAAGGGTCAGTCACCTACAAAATATTGGCTCTGGTCGAACCGCGCCTGACATTACACCATGCCACATATCTAGCCCCAAAATACAGACTAAGACATTTTGTGAGTTAGATCTGAAACTATGTCTGATCCAAGTTCCCGCTTAAATGTGAATTTCATCTTAAGATTACTCTTAAAGTACAGCAGAAGAATCCTGAATATTCATTGGAAGACTCTGTTACAGAGAGCAGCAAAATGTGAGTGTGCATTTTTGTTGCCATAGCAGACCTGGAATTACACGGAGGACACGAGGGCATGGCCTCTGTTCCCGCTGGTCTTGGCCTAGTCTTGAAATCAAGTCGTTAATTGTTGTGCGGTCTAGTTGCAGGGACGGTACACACATCCTCGATCCCAATATGTGTGTGAGTCAGTCGCAATTACCATCTTGAATAACTTGTATCCAGCTTTGTACACATGCAGTTGGACTTGCTACCAAAATTGGACGGAGCAGTTCGATTGGTTAAGAATCGTGAAGACATGAATATTCATCATACATCGTGCAGCGTATGGCATCTTGCAGCGTATGGCATCTTGCATGCGCGTGGCATCACATAGTTTGGCCGCCGTGCGTGTACGTCTCTATGGCAATTTTGCATATGCAATGTGTAATTTACCATAATGAATATTCGGCTGGGAACAAGCTACTCAAGTCGTTAGAGCTGACGGACCTTGCCACGCGCTACCTACGACCGTTGCATGAATGTATAATCTCACTGTGACTGTTGCATGAACGGCAGGATGTGTGTTTGTAATAGGCAGACAACGACTTGTCATCAAGTCTAGTCTTGGCCTTGGTGCCCCTTCAAAAGTTTTCCATAGACTTTAGGATTTTCCCAACGGAAGTACCCTTTGCAAAATGAAAATGATCTTGCCCTTTCAAAGATGAATCTCCAGGCCTGCCATAGAGTAATCTGTAAATAGGATTGTTGAGACAAGTAGCACCCATGGAAGAAGGACGGTAAGGTCAGTGCAACATATTCCAGTATGTATTTATAGTCACACAAATTTATTTTGACTAAATAAAGTTTTTTTTATAATGACAAGCTTAGCAATTTGTCTTTTATCTTCTCGACCACTCACCTTCACAGTTTTGTCCGTAAAATGACAAATCACAGGAACAATTGGGGTTGGATCTGCAATGGGTGACTGTGGGAAAATTATACCAAACTGAATGACAAAAACCATTGAGTGTTTGAGCTCCAGAGTTATGCCCAACCAAATTATTGAATTAAGTGTATGAAAAGTTTGACGTCTAAAACAGTTAGGAGGGACTGGACGCGCTAGAAGTCGAAAGATCGACTGTTGCAGTCGTTCGGAATACTCACTGCCTTGGTTTCAGACGTCGATCTTTTCATGAGCCGAACCTAATGTAAATTATATGTTAAGTTCGCCTTTCTGAAACCACAATTTATTTGGGTCGACCTAGAGTCGCTCCTAATCTATAAGGTTTGGGGCGACTCTGGAGCGTCTGTCTGAAACTAGTGTAACTCGGGATAGCAACTGTTTCCACAAGCATACATTGTAGTTGGGAATCCTAAATGTCAGTGTGATGTAGTAAACCACGCTCACTACAGAAACTAGCACCAATGATAGGAAATGTTTCTTGGTAGTTTTTACAAGGATACTGAAGGTGTTATAACTCCAGATGGTTACATCAGTTAATAAATAAGTCAAGGTGATAACAGCACTATGTATCAGGCCTGGAATTTCATGTTTCAAGAGGATCAATAAGCTATTTGTCAATCGGCACCTTCCATTGGAAAATCTTCAAGTCAATATGTGCTGTACAGCACATAAATTTTTCCCTTAAGTCACTTGACACCTGAACACCAAACCCTCTTCATCAGGAAGTTGTCTTGATAGTGGGGGATTGAAGATTGAGGACCCTAGGACCCCCAAAATATTGCTGATCACTAGGCCAGGAATATAAAATCTATCCCAGCCCAAGCTTCTTGGCATTTTTGGTGTTGAGCATAAAGCGGAGGATAGTGGCTGATTTAAGGGGCACAAGTACAATTATCAATAACAAAAATCACAAGTCTTTATATAGCACTTTATATTGGAGTCAAAAAGCTCATTATTCAATAATAAATAATAAAGACTTGTTATGCGCAATATCAACCCTGCTGGGTGTTCAAGGCGCAGCAAACCAAAAACAAACAAAAGAAACAGATATACAACTAAATTATTCCTTGAAAACCTGTGACATAAGATAAATTTTGAGAAGTGATTTGATTTTTTTAGAACAAAGACAAGATCTAAGATTATGTGGTACAGAGTTCCAGATGCGTGGCGCAGCTGCAGAAAAAGACCTGTCACCCCAGGAGTGTTGAGACTTGGGTTCCTTGAGGAGAAGCAAGGTACTGGATCGAAGATCCCTTGACGGAGTGTAAACTTGAAGTAGTTCAGAGATATAGTGGGGAGCCTTGCCGTTAAGTGCTTTGTGGACAATGAGCATCAGCTTGAAGATGATACGTTGAGAGATAGGGAGCCAGTGAAGTTGTTTCAGAATGGGGGTGATAAAACAGGATTTTTTAGACAGTGTCACGATGCGGGCTGCTGTGTTTTGGAGGCATTGAAGACGGGAAATCTGGTTGTTAGGAAGACTGTAGAGAAGAGCATTGCATACATCAGGTATGCAGCTTGAACTACAAGATCTTTTTATAGCACCTAAAAGGGTTTACAGAGTAAACCGGCGCAATATGAAGCCAACAATAGCATTACCAGAAACACCAACCGCGCAAAGCTCTTTTATTAAAGAGGCGCTCAAAGGTCAAATTCAGTTTTGTGATCCACTCATTTTCCAAAAGTTAAAGTCCATATGAAAATGATGGGAAAATTTGATGTCTCTAACCTCACGTTTAAGCTGTGTACAATGGCCAGTGTTTGATACCCTTCAAGTGTAATTTTTTTCCAAAAAAATGTTCGATGACATCACATTTGACCTTGGCAACATGCTTTAAGTTGTGTATCATTAATAACTGCTAAGCAAATTGTGATGTCACAATTGAAACTGAAATCACTATGGTTATATAGACAACTCATCTCCAAATGAATCTTAGAACTTTGTGAAACGAAGCCTACATGTGGGTCCCAGTTTCATAAAAGTGTTTCGCAGATTGCTTAACAAATAAATTTGATGAGTGAAAAATAGTTGGAAACAAGTTAAATGCAATGGATACAATCTGGTTGTCACCGGTTACCCGATATTTCAATCAAGATTTGTTGCTAATATTTTGGTTGGAATGGGGCTGTTCAAAGTATTAAACATTATCAAGGTCTTACAAAATGGCCTTGCCCTCTCAAAGGTGAAATTCTAGGCCTGTTAAAGGCGAACTTACCAACGGCCACATTGAAGGAGCAAAAAGCCGTGTTATTCAACACGTCTGAGATATTATACTGGATAATACTACTAGTAGATCTCACAGAGAAAAACGAGCCTGGCACCGGCTGCGATGGAGAGGCTGCTACGATTGTCACGTTTTGATTGGAGAGGTCTGTAGCTTCTGGCAAATTCCACATTATAAACAAGCCTGGCTGCGTTACAGATGTAACTTGTTGAGTGATATTCGCTGGACAGTAAGTTATGATCGGCGGTGCTTCATCCTCTGTTGGCAAAATAAAAATTAAGCAGGATGCCGTGAAAGAAAATAAAAATCCTCATCTGCATACCATCCTCCTGCCTTTAGGCAAAGTATATCTTTGGTTTTTGGAACCGTTTGGTTGGTTTAATCCTATATAAATGTAGGTATATACAATTTCAAAAGGTCGCGTTTTTGAGATATCACCCCAAAAACGGAGCAAATATTTCCACGCAGGAAGATTATTCCCTATAGGAATACACAATCTGAGAAGCATTACGGCCGTAAAAAGTGATATATTTTTCCATAACCGCAGTACTTCAAAGTGAAAAGTTTCTCAAAATGCATTATACTATCCAAAGCTGCTGTACTTCTTACTGTGACACTGAGAAAATGTGACACGACAAGGATGGTGTACATTACTGTGTCTGGTTCATTTAATGGTGAGCTGCATCTTTTAAGTAATTAGCAAAACCAAAACAAGCCCTGAAAAGATACAAAATAGAATTTCCATATAAATACAATGCTTTAGGAAATACCAATCCAGCAAAGTAAATTATAAAAAGAACAATGATAATCCTCAGAAAATCCAATGCAATCAAAAGAGATAAACCGAACTTGATAACACAATTTGCCTCTAACTATAAAGTCAAGTTAAATTCCAAAAATGAATTAATACAAGGCATGTAAATGCTTTAACTTGCAAAGACAAAATAGGAAATAACTAAAGCAAATGTGCAATGCATCTCTAAATATATGACTATGGACTCAGCAAACCATAGACTTAAATCAGTCTGCTCAACATTATAACCTAAGGATCCATAAAGAAACTAACTTAGGAAAAATGAATTAATATCATAAGAACAGGATTATAAAGAAATAACATAACTAAATAAATGATAAACAAGTATGCAGATGGCATATTTAATTAAGTATTAAAAGAGAAATATGAGTAATATATGCTGCATCACATAAACTTAAGGACTAGTGTGCCAGTCTAATAAGACATTACTGGTATATCTTAGGCCACACGCTCCAATAAACACTGGACAAAAGAAATCTCTGCAGGGTAATAAACACTCTGCCTCCCTGTACTAAGGTATGGTGCCTTCCAAGAAACTGTGTGCACCTCATTATATATGCAGCAACTTAGGGGATTAGGGTATCACTACACTGCACTATGGGCATCTACACAGGACAAAGGAACTATGAATTTATACACTAAAAGTATAAATCTAAGAATATGTACATACACAAGTGGAAAATAGATGAGGAATATATGTATTGTAAAATAAGGAAATCTATTCTTGAACTTTGTGTACTCAAGAAGTTAACTAAATGTGAACAAGAAATAAAGTGGTTTATACATGTACATGTAATCAAAGTAAGGGAAATCTAAATCCTTCAAATCCATGGAAATAGATTATATCTCTAAACACAGAAAGTCATCAAAAGGATGATCTTTCCTAAATATGCAATAATAGATACAACACAGTGAATCCGGGCTTCCTAAAGACCATCAATGAATGAATCCACTTTAAATTCAGTAATCAGAGTAAAGTTTAAGAATACTCAAGCTAACTTCGGAATTAATCAAAAAGTGTTCACAATGTCTCAATAAAAAGAAACTTAGGAACTTTAACAATAAGAACAATTATTAAAACAATATAAATGAATTCTTACCCCAGTCGAGTCATCCACAAAATTTTGAGGCATTAACTAAGAACATGTGTAGAAGGAAGCAGGACACTGTGTGTGGTGTTAACAGTACCAGTGCTAGTGGTGGAATGACTCACTCAAGACAAAGGATAAGTGTGGCTTTACCTTAGGGTCAAGCGAGGGCGCTGCGCAGGAGAAATATGTAAATGAGCTGTCACATACTCCCCTGCTCTAAGGTTGGCGTCCCGACAACCTAAACTGATAAAAGATTAATACAAACAAAACAAATGCAATTTACTATTTACAAAAAAAATCATCTTGGCTGGACTCCGGCCAACATCTGCGCCAACAGCAGCTGCGTTCGGCTGATGTCCGCCAGTACGCGTGGGTCTATCGCAGGTGCAGGGACAGGCATTGCTGGAGTCTCCGACTGGATGACAGACTTCGGGAAGTGGTGGGGATTGGAGTGTTGTCCCGCTCCAGCACGGCTGGTGTGGCGCAACTGCTCCGCTTTGGCAAGTGGGACCTCCTCCTCTGTAGTGGGCTCCGGTGGGGTATCTTCCACTTCTGATGGGGGTTGAGGGGCTGGATCGTCAGGGTAATGCTCCCCTGCTTTGTGTAAAGCAGCGGGTGCTCTCTCTGGATCTTGCACATCTGATGATTGAGGGGCTTGGTCCTCAGGGTGGTGCTCCCCTGCTTTGTGAATAGCAGCAGGTGCACTCTCTGGCTCTGGTTGACCCGTTGTCATCGCCGGAGTCTCACCTTCTGTCTCCAGTATGATGATCTCCTCTTCTGCCTCCTCATCTTCGTCAATGTGCACTGGCAAAACTGGGTCATCTTGATGACGACACCCAGTAGCTGGAGGTTCATCCTCATCCAGTACCAAGGCTCTGCTGTCTAGGAGGTCCTTTCGATTCAGGGTCTTCTCCATCCCCTCTCCGTCAAGTGGAGCAACTATGTAGACGTGGCCGGTTGGGTTCGGCCTCCCTACAACTTTGTGGGGTCGGTTGTCCCACACATCTTGGATCTTGTTTCTTCCCTTGATGGAACGGTTTCGCAGAAAGACCCTTGCTCCAACATGGAGATCCTCATCTCTCGCTGCCTCATTGTAGCGTTGCTGTCTTCGGAGAGCCTCCTTCTCTGTTGTGCCTGCAGCTTTCTGAAATGCGTGCTGCATTCGCACATGATGGTCTGCTACCCATTGGTCAAGCTCAGGATCGTCGCCTTCCTCTCTCCCGAACCCAAGAAGGTGGTCTACGGGTAATCTTGGTTCCCGTCCGAAGAAGAGATAGTAGGGGGAGTAACCTGTTGAGGAGTGGGGTGTCGCGTTGTATGCGTAGATCAGCTCTGGGAGATGTTCTGGCCATCTGCGCTTCTGGTCCGGGGGCAGCGTGCGTAAGCGATCGTGCATGGTACGATTAAAACGCTCGCACTGCCCATTCCCTTCGGGGTGGTAAGGCGTCGTTCGGCTCTTGGTGACACCGTACATCTCACAGAGTTCCCGGATGACTTTGCTTTCGAAGTTCCTGCCTTGGTCGCTGTGAAGTCTGCGAGGCACACCAAAACGGACGAACCAGTCTCTCACCAAGCATCGAGCCACCGTTCTTGCCTTTTGGTCCTTACATGGTATGGCTTGTGTAAACTTTGTAAAGACATCGGTGAGAACCAGCACGTTTTCCACATTGTTTGTGCCAGGCTCCAGGACGGTGAAGTCCATGGCGAGAACTTCGAGGGGTCTTTTGGCGATTAAGGAACCCATGGTAGGATGGAGCTTCTTCCCAGCTTTGGCTAACATACACCTTTGACAATTCCGGCAGTACTCTTCGATGTCGTGTATCATCCCTGGCCAGAAACATCTGTTACGGGCGAGTGCAAGGGTCCTTTCTACTCCTTGATGTCCAACCTGATCATGGACTGCGGTTAACAACTGCTCTCGTAGAACTTGAGGAAGTAGAAGTTGACTGATCTCGCCACTCGCTTCTTTTCTTTTCTTGTAGAGAATGTTGTCTCTCGCCTCCAGGTGGTTCCAGAACTTCAGCAACTTCCGCGTTGGCTTGTCCTCCTTCATGAGCTCACTGATGTGTGGTTGTCGTCCACTCTCCCAGTAAGTCCACAATCTGCCTAGGTGTTTGTCATTCTGTTGGAGTGTAGCCATGTCTTCAGTAGAGATGGAGGGAAGGGTTGACATCGCAGCAGGTGCTGTCACATCTGGTCTGATGCGGAGTTCATTTAGTCCAGCTTCAACCAGGGTGTCTCGAACTTGCAAAACAACTGTGGAGGGGATGGGAGTGGAAGCATAAGATGAAGAAATGGTCTCTTCAGTGGACATCTCTTCAGAGTGGGCAGTTTGCAGGTCTTCACTGTGAGTGGTCTTCCTGCTGAGGGCATCGGCATTACGGTTACTCCTTCCTGACCTATATTTGATTGTGAACTGGAACTGTTCCAACTCTCCAGCCCATCTGGTCTCTGTCGCTCCCAACTTCGTGTTCGTCTGCAGATAGCTGAGGGGGTTATTATCAGTGTAAACGACAAAGTTTGCACCGAGAAGGATGTCCCTGTACTTCACAGTGATCGCCCAACGCAATGCCAACAGTTCCAACTTCATGCTGCTGTAGTTCTGCATGTTCCTTTCATTCACTCTCAAGCCTCTACTGGCGTAACCCAGGACTACCAAACCTTGCTCTTGTTGTTGGGACAAAACTGCGCCCAGACCTTGGTAGCTAGCATCAACCTCCAGGATGAATTGACGAGAGAAATCGGGGTAGCCTAGGAGAGGAGCAGTCGTCAGAAGTTGTTTCAAGTCAGTGAACGACTTGTCACAAGACTCATCCCATGCATCTGATGTGGGTTTGATGGAACTGACCTTTCTGTGCTTCTTCTTCCCTGTACCTCCTAAGAGTGCGTGGAGTGGAGCCGCGACTTTAGCAAACCCTGGTACAAAACGGCGGTAGTACCCAGCTAGACCAAGAAACCCGCGGAGTTCACGTTCTGTGGCTGGCTTCTTCCATTCTCTCACCGCGCTTATCTTCTCAGGATCTGGAGATATCCCGCCGTCAGATATGGAATGGCCCAAGTACTTCAGTTGTTCCGTGAACAGGTTGCACTTCTCTGGTTTAACCTTCAAGCCAAATTCAGTGAGGCGGTCCAGCACTAACCGTAGTCGTTCAAGCGTCTCCTCGAAGGTACGACCAAAGACTAAGATGTCATCTAAGTAGACGATGAGAGACTGGAAGTTTTTGTCACCGAATGCTTTGTCCATCAAGCGCATGAATGTGGCTGGCGCATTGCAGAGGCCGAAGGGCATACGGGTGAACTCGTACAGACCTCCAGTTCCTACTCGGAAGGCTGTCTTCTCAACATCTTTTGCAGCAACGGAAATTTGATGGAACCCATGGGCGAGATCCAGGCTGCAAAAGAACTTCGCTCCACCAAGTGCATCGAGGGCTTCGTCAATGCGGGGAAGTGGATAGGCATCTCTGTGAGTCTTGGCATTCAGGGCCCTGTAATCAACACAAAGTCTCAGCTTTCCATCTCGCTTCCTCACGAGTACGATCGGTGAGGCATACGGACTGGAGGACTCCCTGATCACGCCCATTTCGAGAGATTTCTGCAGGTGTTCTCGAACTTCAGCCCATTGGTGAGGTGGTATGCGCCGGTGAGGTACTCGAACTGGAACATCGTCAGTAGTGTTGATAGCATGAGATATTTTGTCACAGAGTCCGATGTCGTCTTCATCTCTGCTAAATGTGCTGGCATGGCTGGAAATTAGTCGGTGGAGTTGATGTTGCTGATCGTCACTTATCCCAGTACCGACTTTCATCCGTGACATCAGGCTCCTGGCTTCATCAGCGCAGTCGTTTTTTACTTCACCTGCCTGCATTTCCTGCAAAGTTGCTTCAAAAGCTCTGCTATGGTGTTCAGCGACCGCACTGCTCACTGTGGCTACTGGGGTTCTCGGGGGTAAATAGAGGTCATCATTCGTGAAGTTAGCAACTTGAACCGGTATTCTACCACTGCTGTCGACGGAGACTAGTGTAGGAGCTACAGCTAACCCATTTGGTATGTGGGTCACATCTACATCCAGCTGTTCTATTATGGCCTCGTAAGTCACATCAGTTGCAGCAGGTTTCACTGAACATTCCATCAGAAGGAGAGAGTTGGCGGGGACTAGGATGGGCTTGGACCCCACTGTTCGGACTTTACCTGCAAAATCTGGCTGATGTACAGTGCAACTTCGCACTTCCTCGTAGAGAGCGAGTACATGAGCCCATTCAGGTGCGTCACATCGTCTGTTCAACACCTCCAGGTAGTTTTGGCCGCTTGCATCTTGCCGTAACTTCTCTCGGATGTCCCTGAAGATGTTTGACCCAATCACTCCTGGTACTGTCTTCTTCCTCTCTGCAATCGATGTGCCTGTAGGGTCCTTGACCACCAGAAAACCCATGTTGATGAAAGAGTGGCCCAGCACTGTTAGTGGCAATTCAACATAGCCGAGGTAGGGAATGGCCAGACCTTGAGCACCGGAGATGCTGATGAACGCAGTCACATCTACTAATTCTGTCTCAGGAAAGTGTTCTCTGAAGGAAGATTCAGTAATCGTTGAAACTTGCGCTCCTGTGTCAAGTAGACAACGCACCCTTGATGCACCAAGCTGGACGACAGATTCTGGACACTGCCCTACCGCTTTTCTGTAGATTGAGCCGCTATTAGTTGATTCTTGTGGGCCTGCCGTGTGGCTCTCAATGACAGGCCGTTCTAGTTTAACTGAGGGCCAGGCTTCTTGGGGACAAACTGCTGTGCTGGGGACTGCTGGGGGACAAAGTGCTGTGCCATGGACTGCTGGGGGACAAAGTGCTGTGCCATGGACTGCTGGGGGACAAACTGCTGGAGATCCCTGGTACCCTGACTCGTTCCTCCTGACGACGGGGATGACGAGGCATGGGGACAGTCTCGCTTGAGATGACCCGTGGACTGGCAATTGTAGCAACGTCTAGGATCCTGACTCCAACGGCGAGCAGGTCGCTGCATGGCCTGTAAGAGTGCCTCAATCTGCTGTTGTTGCCGCTGCAGTTGTTCGCCATGCCTTTCAAGAAGTGCCTTCATGCCATGTGCCCCGTCTTCAGCCTTGACCTCGTGTACTGTTACTGCCTTCTGGGTTTTGACACGGCTGGTGCCAAGCCACTCGATGGCACGGTCTCTAGCATCGAAGAAACTCAGCTCTGGTGAATCAATATTCATGCGACGCAGTTCTCTCCGTAGACCCTCATCATTAACTGACTCGGCTAGCCTTCCCTTCAGCGTTTTATCTCTCGTAGCATTGAAGGAGACATCCAGGCGAGCCATGGAATTAAATAATTCCATGAGCTCGAGGGAGAAACTCAGTAGATCTTCTCCTGGGCCTTGGTGGAAGGAGAAAAACTTCTGCTGGATCTGGGGGAGCGTCTCACCATCACCAAAGACTTTCAGCAGTACACGGAAGATGTCGTCTGGACCCTTCACAGCATCACCTCTGCCAAGAATTTCTTGCCTAGCTCTGCCGGCAAGATGGTCAATAATAAACGCAGCACCGTCCTCCACTCCGATCTGTCGAGCAGCCAACTGACCTTTGACGTCACTGACCCACTCTTGGACAGATGGATCACTCGGTTTCTCCGGCTTCCCCCTGAAGCGTTCCAGCCGTCTCCCTGCTGCTATGTATATCTGCTTCGCTGGTGGGGTAGTAGAGCTGACGCCAGCTGTGGCCTTCTCGCGCTCCTCCTTCTCTGCCTGAAGTGCTACCTTCATCGCCTCAAGCTCGGCCCGCAGTTGCTCCATTCCCTCCATTCTTGATAGATGTAGCAGCTCGTCTCGGGGTCAATTGTCTGCCGTTAGTTTCGCCTCATCCTCGACTGGGGGTAGATGCAGTATAATAATACACCATCCTGTCTACGACGCCAAATGTGACACTGAGAAAATGTGACACGACAAGGATGGTGTACATTACTGTGTCTGGTTCATTTAATGGTGAGCTGCATCTTTTAAGTAATTAGCAAAACCAAAACAAGCCCTGAAAAGATACAAAATAGAATTTCCATATAAATACAATGCTTTAGGAAATACCAATCCAGCAAAGTAAATTATAAAAAGAACAATGATAATCCTCAGAAAATCCAATGCAATCAAAAGAGATAAACCGAACTTGATAACACAATTTGCCTCTAACTATAAAGTCAAGTTAAATTCCAAAAATGAATTAATACAAGGCATGTAAATGCTTTAACTTGCAAAGACAAAATAGGAAATAACTAAAGCAAATGTGCAATGCATCTCTAAATATATGACTATGGACTCAGCAAACCATAGACTTAAATCAGTCTGCTCAACATTATAACCTAAGGATCCATAAAGAAACTAACTTAGGAAAAATGAATTAATATCATAAGAACAGGATTATAAAGAAATAACATAACTAAATAAATGATAAACAAGTATGCAGATGGCATATTTAATTAAGTATTAAAAGAGAAATATGAGTAATATATGCTGCATCACATAAACTTAAGGACTAGTGTGCCAGTCTAATAAGACATTACTGGTATATCTTAGGCCACACGCTCCAATAAACACTGGACAAAAGAAATCTCTGCAGGGTAATAAACACTCTGCCTCCCTGTACTAAGGTATGGTGCCTTCCAAGAAACTGTGTGCACCTCATTATATATGCAGCAACTTAGGGGATTAGGGTATCACTACACTGCACTATGGGCATCTACACAGGACAAAGGAACTATGAATTTATACACTAAAAGTATAAATCTAAGAATATGTACATACACAAGTGGAAAATAGATGAGGAATATATGTATTGTAAAATAAGGAAATCTATTCTTGAACTTTGTGTACTCAAGAAGTTAACTAAATGTGAACAAGAAATAAAGTGGTTTATACATGTACATGTAATCAAAGTAAGGGAAATCTAAATCCTTCAAATCCATGGAAATAGATTATATCTCTAAACACAGAAAGTCATCAAAAGGATGATCTTTCCTAAATATGCAATAATAGATACAACACAGTGAATCCGGGCTTCCTAAAGACCATCAATGAATGAATCCACTTTAAATTCAGTAATCAGAGTAAAGTTTAAGAATACTCAAGCTAACTTCGGAATTAATCAAAAAGTGTTCACAATGTCTCAATAAAAAGAAACTTAGGAACTTTAACAATAAGAACAATTATTAAAACAATATAAATGAATTCTTACCCCAGTCGAGTCATCCACAAAATTTTGAGGCATTAACTAAGAACATGTGTAGAAGGAAGCAGGACACTGTGTGTGGTGTTAACAGTACCAGTGCTAGTGGTGGAATGACTCACTCAAGACAAAGGATAAGTGTGAGCTTTACCTTAGGGTCAAGCGAGGGCGCTGCGCAGGAGAAATATGTAAATGAGCTGTCACATTACCAAGTAAGTTTTTATTGCCATTAATTTCCAGAGTCATTACTAAATGTATACCTTCCCTTTAAGTGCAGGAGTAACCTCAGGATTTACACTAATGCAGGAAGGTTCCACTAGTTACTGACTCCCCAGTGAGCCAAAAAGTTTGATTGGCAGGTGGGAGGGGTGTTGGAAACCTCAGAACCTAGCACAGGCTGTCATCAAGACATCTAGAAGCCTGCTACAAAGAACAGATGCTGATGGCTGCACTTATCAGAGGGTTCAGATCTTTTTGTCTGTTAAATTTTGTGCACAAAGTGTATGAGTTGAAAAAATTGTTCAGCCCATCAACAACAAAAATACAAAAAAGAATACACAATTCTGGGACCTTAATTAAGAATGTTTTGAAAGATGGAATATGTTCCATGCAACTTGGCTTTGCCTTGTTGAATGGAACATTCCGTATTTCAACTCAAGAAAATATTCTTACCATTGCACTCATAAACATTCATTATTTGTAAACAAAATTGCAAATTCCGTATTGCACACTTAAAATTTTACAAAAAGAAGAGTGAATTTACCAACTGTCACATTAAAGGAGCACTCAACAGCATTATTTGATGAATCTATGATGAAATATAGAATCGTGGTGGTGCTGCCCAAAGAGAAGAAGGAGCCTGGTCCTTTCAAACTGAACAAAACCACTGACACAGATTGTGAGTTGTCGGTACCTCTCGGCTCAGCCCACGTGACTGACAATTGCTCAGTTGTTGCAGACGTAATTTGTTTAACAATATTTCCCGGACAGTACAGTATCTCCGGTATCCCAATGTCCACTGGTGAAGTTAAATGAAAAAAAATGGAAGATGAGAACAGTCACCAAGTATTTGTAGCTGCTAAGGTTTGTGAAGTCATAAAAACGACAAACAGAATTGGTAAATACAAACAAAATAAAAATAGTTTCAATCTAAACACTCAATGAATACGAAGTTTATACCAGTTGAGTACACAAAATATTAATCTAGCAAAGTATGAACATAAAACTCTCTTTGAGTTGTGGTGGTTCTGAACTGAATAGAAAAGTCGTTTCAAAACTCAATATTTTGATCAGTATGCTCTGATCATCTTCAGGAGAATGCTGGACTCTGTTGCTGTATGCTGTTGAAGTACAAATAGAGGTATCGGGATAAAGAACATACTATTCAGGTTTTTACTCTTATGACTGATGTGTGATTAGAATTTCCAGAGCAAATGTTTTAACCACTAGTCAACTGAGCATGCTCAGTGATAACCAATAGTCAACTGAGCATGCCCGGTGATGTGATGACAGGCCAGTTTGAATCCTGTAATTAGCATTTGGCACAATTTATTTGGTGTTCGAAAATACATAATTCAATCTGTTGTACTGAGGTTACCATGCTTAATAAACATCGGTGTTAAAGACAAAAAACAAATAGTGTACTCTTTATCCGTGATGCATCATCTAACAAATGTTACAATTGCATTGGGAGAATTAAACAAAATAACTATACTGGATGTAGTCATATTTTTTAAAGATTAAAATGACTCACCATCACATGTTGTCCCAATAAACCCCACAGCACAGTTGCAACTTATTCCGCCTTGTGAGTGTCTACACAAGCCACCGTTGTTACATGGATTGGGATCACAAGGGTCGACTAATTGCAGAAAAGAAAACCAAAGTTAAAATGTCAAAGTTCAATTCAGTTATGATATCTGTTATGCCATGTGCGAATAAATTATACCATGCCCAATATGGGGCAGAGGGTATCCCCCTAATGTTCCAAAATTTTAACACATTAATTTACCTCTTGTACAGAAATACTCCTAAAACCCTCTGAAGAATTCCTAAGACTCACAGAAGACATTGAAGACACAATGGGAGGGGGAGGTTATATTATTATTGGCGCAGTTCTAAGGAGGGGCTGGGTGTGCTTTCTTTTCTTCTTTGTTGTGGGTGGGGAGGGGGGTTCTTTTTGTATTCGCGAGTGTTTTGATGTTTTAATTTTTAAAACGGATACCTCCTTACTGTCTGAAAGTGGCTGCAATTGATAAAACAACTTGTGTTTTAATCTGAGGGTTCTTTTGGGTACTTTTTGCCGACGTTCTTTAAGGGACACTACGAGACTAGTTACCTGTCTGACATCGCACACCAGTATAGCCAGGCAGGCATGTACAGCGATACTCATTGACCAAATCTGTACAATGCGCCTGATTGAAACATGGGAAACTGCTGCACTCATTTATAGCTAAAAGAAAAAGGAAAGAATGTGTGGTTTAAAACAGTTAAGATACATGTCAAACAGAAAATAAATATTTGTAGTTTAGAATCAGTTGAGAGAGAAATAATAATAATAACCAGTTCCTTTGTAGCACATTTTTACAATAAGGAAATAAAATAGTGTTGGCTCGGTCTTAAACGGTCGCATTAAACCGGCAGGGTTGCGGCCATGCAAAAAAAAGGCCAGAGTCAAAGGGCGAGGTTCTTATATCACACGACCAGAACCCAGTAAGGTTTTAAACGCCCGTTTAAGATTGAGTCACTATTTAATTTTCATTCATAAAAACCTTTTCGTTAATGACAACCAAAAACCCTTTTAAGAATAGACTGTGTCAACTGTTTACTAAAAGAGTGACCTTGTCCATTCCAAAGCACTTCTTGGCAGGCAAGATACTACTCTGGCTAAATGACCAAGTTTATATTGTGTATCACCATTACCACACCAAATCAAGAATGTGAAAATAATGGATTAACCAGATTAAAGAAGTGCCCCCTATCTTCTTATCAAAAATTGATAACAATTGTACTTTGCAATGTTTATGCTATCTTCCAGAAGTCCAGGCTCTAGCTGTGGCTCTTTTGTAAACAGGTGGGGTCATGGGTAAAAATGGCCTATATGCCTTTGCAGTGATCTGGCCACCAGCCTTACATCCACTTTTCCTTTGCAAAAAGAACACCATTCTAACAGTTTTGCTACACTATAAAATGAAGATGGTGTCAATCTGATTATGCTACACTGTACAAAATAACTTTCCTCCGAGCCTCATTTAGATTTCCACACTGGAAAAAAACCCAAGATGGCTTTAACATGGTAATAATCTGCTCAATCTCCAATTCAATGAACGGATGATGATGCAAGTCTCTCGCATATATTTGATCATTTTGGAAACCTTGGATCCCAACACACATTGTCTTAATAACGTACAGAATCAATGAAAGAGGTGTGAGACTTTACAATAGACAGTGTAAAAGTGAAAATGCAACAGAGACATTCTATTGTCTGATGGCACCCTACCTAAAAAAAATTACTGAAAAGTAAAAACACACACACCTACATTGTCAATAAATTTGTGATGAAAACCCCCCAAACCTGTGTATTAGTATTTATAGGCAATGAGCCACACAGTCAAACTGCTGTGGCCTTTTGTTTTTGATCACATGCCGGTTGTGTGTAATCAGGTTTTTTTACTTGAAATGTTGTCTATGAAACTGCTGTGTGTGTGTTTTATGGGATATTGTGCTGTGAAAATCGTGATCACAGTTATTATGGTCAGCATTACGCGGCACTTTTTAAGTGAAATTTTCAACGTTTATCCGAACCGTACAAAAACGTTCTGTCACTTAACCGTGTTACCGTCACAGGCTTATGTAGGCCTATAAGCCTGAGCATTCACGGTTATTTTTGGTCAACATACCGTTTCTGAAACAGTTGGTGACCCGTGTAACAGCAGTTTCATAAACAAAATTTCAAGTAAAAAACCTGTTTACACAACCGTGCATGTGACCTAACATCCTAAAGCGTACAAATATGAAAGAGTTAGATCCTATATCAAATTGAATCTTAGTACATGAACTTAACTCTCAATGTAATTTTTTTAAAATTCTTAATTAATTAGCCCATTTACAGCGAGGTGAATATTTAATTAGTGGGACCATATCTCAAGAATTACACAGCCGATTTTCAAACTTTTTTCAGTTATAGACTCCTTGGGCAAGGGAGATTAGCCTTGAGTAACTGTGACTCCATGTTGACCTTAACTTCCGGGTCAACCGGAAGTGGGACCATATCTCAAGAACTACACAGCCGATTTTCTAACTTTTTTCAGTTATAATAGACTCCTAGGGCAAGGGAGATTAGCCTTGAGTAACTGTGACCCCATGTTGACCTTAACTTCCGGGTCAACCGGAAGTGGGACCATATCTCAAGAATTACACAGCCGATTTTCAAACTTTTTTCAGTTATAGACTCCTTGGGCAAGGGAGATTAGCCTTGAGTAACTGTGACCCCATGTTGACCTTAACTTCCGGGTCAACCGGAAGTGGGACCATATCTCAAGAACTACACAGCCGATTTTCTAACTTTTTTCAGTTATAATAGACTCCTAGGGCAAGGGAGATTAGCCTTGAGTAACTGTAACCCCATGTTGACCTTAACTTCCGGGTCAACCGGAAGTGGGACCATATCTCAAGAACTACACAGCCGATTTTCTAACTTTTTTCAGTTATAGACTCCTTGGGCATTGGAGATTAGCCTTGGGTAACCGTGAACCCATCTTGACCTTTTACTTCTGGGTCAACCGGAAGTGGGACCATATCTCAAGAATTACACAGCCGATTTTCAAACTTTTTTCAGTTATAGACTCCTTGGGCAAGGGAGATTAGCCTTGAGTAACTGTGACCCCATGTTGACCTTTACTAATGGGTCAACCGGAAGTGGGACCATATCTCAAGAACTACACAACCGATTTTCAAACTTTTTTCAGTTATAGACTCTTTGGGCAGTAAATGTTAGACAAGGGTTACCATGACCCCATGTTGACCTTTATTTGGTTGTTAATTTTTGTTTATGAATCAGAAAACCGGAACAGCTTCGTGTTTGTACACAAACACCTAATGTCTAGTTGTATTTTGTATGTCTTCAGTTTCAAAAAAATGTTATAAGTCCATATCATTGTATTACCTTCCTCAATAAATACTGTGAAACTGCACTCATTTCTGTTGTTAGCAGCATCCCTGTAGATGTACGTTACTGTGGTTGATCCAACTGAGAAGAAGTCATTGGGATTGTTGGTACTCGACACCAAAAAAAAGCTTCCAGAATTGTCAGTGACAGTGGGAAGTTGCCAGGTAACCTGCCTGCCAGCAACACCAATAGCAACCTCAAATGCCAAGTCTTGGGAACAAGTAACTACAGGTGGTATTCTGTCAACTGAAAAAAGGGAAAAATATCATCGTTTTTAGCTCTGTTTTATAGTCACTTTGCCTGTCAGGTGTGGTGCAGCCATTCAAGTATAAAGTGTCAATACTTTGTTCTGTTGATCTACCAAGCTACAGAATTTTAAAATCTGAATCCTTTTGTTTGTTGGATTATCATGTATTCTTCATTAATTGTATTTTGTATGTCTTCAGTTTCAAAAAAATGTTATAAGTCCATATCATTGTATTACCTTCCTCAATAAATACTGTGAAACTGCACTCATTTCTGTTGTTAGCAGCATCCCTGTAGATGTACGTTACTGTGGTTGATCCAACTGTGAAGAAGTCATTGGGATTGTTGGTACTCGACACCAAAAAGAAGCTTCCAGAATTGTCAGTGACAGTGGGAAGTTGCCAGGTAACCTGCCTGCCAGAAACACCAAATGCAACCTCAAATGCCAAGTCTTGGGAACAAGTAACTACAGGTGGTATTCTGTCAACTGAAAAAAAGAAGAATAAACATTACGATATGATTATCTCAAGTTTTGAGCTTCCTGTTTAGACCGAAAATAAAGGTCAAAGTAAGGTCACTGTTTTTAATAAAATGTCGCAAGTGTTCTAAGCTTCAATACCACCCAAACATTACGAATTTATGACATGTGGTTCGGGAGATATGATGTTTTCAATATTTGAACTTCCTGTTTGGACCGGAAGTAAAGATCAAAGTGTTAGTGGGGTCATCTTGGTTAAGAAAAGTTTGCATTTGTTGAAAGCTACCATACAAAACAAACATTACAATTTTATGACTTGTAGTTCAGGAGATATGATTTGTTGAGTATTAAACTTTGAATTAACGTAATTTGACACCTGATGACATCAAAATAAAAAAAATTGATAAGGAACACAATGATATTCAACTTATTCAAATTTAATTTATTTGAAAAATATTGCGTTTTTACCAGCAAAATACTACATTTATAGCTCAAAAAGTGACGTCATGATGACGTCAGATACCAGATTACGTACCCAAAAGACTGATCTTTATGAACATTCATTGGGCGAATATTTAAGCAAAAACCTACCATACAAATAGTAAAATACAATGTTACCGTAGTTAGGGGAAACTCACCAGCATTCATTACCACTACCAGCGTGTATTAAAAACTCCGGTGCCATGAGTGCAGTGTAAACTGCCTAAACATTATTTTATAACAATTGTTCATTTCTACTTTTAATACCTTGTCTGCTGACCGACACCTGTAGATTAACCCAATACGTAGTCAAGTTGTAGACCACTGAAGCTCTGCAAGAAAATAAATGAAAAACATTCAATTGACCATTTAATTTATCAATCGTTAGTTTTAGTTTACAATTACTTTTTACAGGGAACTTGTTGGCAATCCGGATCCGACATCGATCCCCTTTCACTCAGTCATTGTTACTGTTAAAACTAACTTTCATGCTGAAAGAGTACGTCGTCTTCAAAAAAATGAACCTAAAAAGTGGCACCAACAGATTAAAATTATGACCAGAAATAAATCTTCTGAACTCAGCATACATGTCCCAGGGGCATGTGCAAGTAATCACAATGATATTGCCAATACTATTAATCAACAATTTGTCACCGTTGGATATTTCAATGCTGCCTGCATTTTTGCCTGCACCTAAGCCACCCCCTCATACCCATGGGACGTGTATGCTGTGTTAAAAAAGGTTAAATCATCTAAAGCTACTGGCCCTGATGGGATACCGCCTAGACTTGTCAAAGAATTTGCCTATGAGCTAAGTGTTCCGTTTACCGAGATCCTCAATAGCTCTTATACTGAGGGAATCGTTCCAATTCAGTGGAAAAAGGCGATAGTTATTCCGATTCCCAAACAGTATCCGGCAAATATTGATAGGTTGAGGCCTGTGTCCCTGACGGATGGGTTTGCTAAAATTTGCGAAGAGTTTGTTGCTAACTGGGTGCTTCAGGATGTTCAAAACAAAATTGATATTAATCAGTATGGTAATGTGAAAGGAGTCTCTACCTCACACTATTTGGTTAGTCTGATGCACTTTCTACATAGGGGGGCTAATTCTTCTTACAATACTGGCACTGTTGTTTTGTCTGATTTTTCTAAGGCTTTTGACCTCATTGATCACACGTACTCTCCTTATAAAAAAAATTCTGGAGTTATGTGTCAGGGAATCAATCATCCCTTGGATTTGCAATTTCATTTCTAACAGACAACAGTGTGTCAGATACAACCAGACTTTGTCTGACTTCAAAGGTTTAAATGGTGGCCTTCCTCAAGGTACTAAATTCGGTCCCTTGGGTTTTCAATGTTTTATTAACGATGCTGCATCAGACGCCTCTGTTATTAGTGTTTGGAAGTACGTAGACGATTTAACTATGGCTGAGAATTGTTTATGTTCTGAAAAAGGCAATCTTCAAGCAGATTTGGACAAATTCGTTGATTGGACAAAAAACAATAACTTAACTTTGAATCCTTCCAAATGTCAAGCCCTTCAAGTCTGTTTCAAGAGAGACCCTCCTCAACCAGCATTAACTATTGACAATAATCCACTCACGTTTGTGTCCTCCGCTAAAATTTTAGGCATTAAGATTCAAAATGACTTGAAATGGGATGTACAGGTTAATAATATGCAAAAAAAACCTAACTCACGTTTATATATGCTGCGTACACATAAGAAATTTTGTTTTAACACTAAGGATGAACTGTCAGTGGTTTATAAAGGATATGTTAGACCCCTGTTAGAGTACGGGGATGTAGTGTGGAATTCCTCACTCACCAAAGCTCAGGTTCAAACTTTAGAAAAAGTACAAAAGAGAGCTTGCAAAATCATGCTAGGGAAAAACTACACTACTTATAAAGATGCAATCAATGAGTTTGGAATCGAAACTCTTTCTGATCGTAGGCAAGCTCATTGTTACAAATTTTCTCAGTCATTGGCTAATTGCAGGCAAACAGAAAACCTCATCCCCCCAACTAGGAAAAACACACATGGCAGGAATTTGCGCAACTCACAAGCCATTTCAATGTTACCCTGTAGGACTGATCGATTCAGAAAGAGCCCGATTCCTCACTACATTAAGTTGTTAAATTCATGATTGTTACTTCCGGGTCTTGTGTTTTTTTGATTTTAACTGTTTTGTATTTTTAATGTTTTATATTGTAACATTCCTGTAATTTGGCCCTTGGGCCACGAGATGAATGATAATAAACCAATATAATAATAATAATATAATAATAATAATAATAATCAAAGTAGATAATTATTATTATTATTTATTCCGCATACTTCACAAGACAATAAAAATACAAAACAGTTGAGACAATGATAAAAATACAAGGGAACAAACAATTGAGCCAGCAACACATGGCAGGAAAAAAAAAGGTTAACCTAATAACTGTGGCCCAAGAGCATTCGCTTCCAGCTAGCTAGCTACTGGCTATACAGAAATACAGAGAATATATAACAACAAATATATAATCGCTTATGTACAGCAAAAAAGGTGGTAAACTTGTTACTATGTAAAGATTGCACATATTAAAATATATAAAAATACACACATTATTAAAATATAAGTAAATATTTTTTTAAATTAGTTTACAGAATAAATAAATAAATAAACAAAATATTCATATCGAGAAGTTTTGCCTCATTAAAGAGCGCCCTCTATAGTCCACTCTCGATTGTCAACGTAAAAAGCATAACCGCATTTTTCAAAAACTCGTAAAAAATCGAGGGAGTATTATTATTTTCACTAGAGCACAAGCAGCCACGAAGAGTGCATGAATTAAACTTTCATTTGATAAAAAGTTGTGTATTCGGTTAATAACTTTACCCACCGTACCAAGCCTCGAACAACCATGCAGTTGTAACCGCTATAACCAATACACGGAGAATATCATTCAATTTGGAGATCTATATTTATTTCAAAGGTCAATACGTTTAGCTATCGGCTAGCACATGGAGGGGGAAAAACTTCATTGATCTAAGAGTGATCTCCATTGGTTAGATTTCCTAATCTCTGAGAAAACCCCATAGAAATAGAACCCGGAGGACGCTGAGCTGGACCGTCCTCTGTACTCACTCTGTGTCGTCTGTGGACGCGGCGTATCGATCACGCGACACGCGTGTATGGCAAAATGATCATCACGTGACACGCGTGTATGGCAAAAATGGCAACACACGTACACGTCCGTAATATGCTAATTTTGCCATACACGCGTAAAAAAAATGGCGTACGCGCGTCCATATTAATGCTCTCACAACGAAACCGCACGCACAATGACGCACTCGGCGTTCTCCGGGTTCTATTTCTATGGAAAACCCCACAATACCTATCCAATCAAAAGACAGCTGTTAAAAAAAATCACTCAAGGAAAATATGAATATTGATAAGAAGCTGTTAGACGAGACCATTAATTCAAAAGGGAGGAATTTTTGATTGAAGAATTAGAAATAGATAAATCACTATTGCAGTGGAGTGTTACATTACATACGGCCGCTATTGTTAATAACCACACTATATTCGATGACTCTACCCAGATATTTGAATCAGAGATCACAAAACAAGTATTTTTTAAAGGTTTTTATACACGCATGTTTGTGCAATCCATAGCGCGGTCTATTTGCCACATTATGCGTAGTCTTGGTCCAAGACGTCACTATCCTATACACGTAACTATCTTATACAATAATACTCGTGATAACCCGACAGAGGGCGCGCTTTTTGTTCTTGAATTCATCGGCGCGGCTGACAACTGTAGTAACGTCTTGGATATCTTGTATTAGAGGGTGTGGCCAAGTTATGGTAATGAGGCATCAAATCATGTATTATTCATATTAGTGACTGAATGACAAGCTTGTATGACCTGCAAGATGTGAAAGGTCATGAACTCGTGTATGCTGTGCATGTTGTTGACATCGCGACCGGCGTGCAGAATCTTGTGTTTTGAGTGATCATGGCTTCTTCGTCGCATTTATCAACGCGCATATTAGCAAGTGATTCTGAAATTATTCAAACTAAATCATTTGCTTGCAATTTGTCAGGTTTTGATTCTTTGAAGCCACAACAGTTTCAAGCTCACCTGTGGATGTGGATCCCCGCGGACGATGATGTTTTCGTTTAAAACTACATGAAATTGTCAGGCTATAATAAAATGTTATTGGCAAACGAAGTGTGCAGTGAGTGTAGCCAAATCATACCAATTGGCCTGCTATTAAATTTACACCAAACACCCCCCTTCCCCCAAAAGGGCTTTCAAGAATTGAAATGTCCACACAGTACTCGATTTTGATTGTACAGTGTCTGACATGGTAAACAATTACCTTTTGCATGAATTAAGCAAGCTTTTTTGAGAGGGGGTGGTTGTAGATTAAAAAGTGCAGTTAAATATTTCCTCAAGATCCAACAAATGGGCTGCGAAGGTCTACCAATGTGTACTGGTGTTTTGATCTGTCTTTTAATGCCTTGGTGCATTGCTCCATTGCTTAAATATTCATGATGTATTGGTTCAGACCACAATTGAAATTTATGCATGTTCACATTAGTATGTGTGCACACACTATTAGTTTGTATATAGTACTTGGAACATGTGGTACACAAATGTTGAAAACAAAACATGTTTCCAACCTGGCACCATCTCACTTATCTTATATCATTACACATGCATGAGTCTATAAATATAATGTCTTGTAATTTATTGAAACAAGGTCAGTCCATGCCAACTCACCTGATGGGTTGGCACAGGCATCAAATTTTGATTTTTTGTTGTAACAATCACCATCAACTAGTTTCTACTGTCAAAAGTATCACTGGCCATTATGCAAATGCATATTAGGTCTTTAAAAACTCAAATTTAGCCTGGTGAAATGTACGATTGCTTTCTTATTTCATTTGGTTTTTAACTTTGTTCATAATTATGTGTGACCTGATAAGGATAGACCAATTACACATTTTGGGGTATTTGGCAGGGGTCTGAATATATGGGTCCACATGTACAAATAACAAAACATGCCTTTTTCAAGTGGAAATTTGAGAAAGTGGGAAATAAATGACAGATATACTACTTTTTCTAATAATACTTTGTATCCAGTCTACATGTGTGAAAACAAAAAGGTTGGTTTCTCAACTTCTTCGATCATATAATTTTTTTTTAATATGCCTATTAATGTTTTGTTTTGCAATTTAGACCATTACGCACTGTGGTGATGTGTGATTTATCATTCAAAACTCAAAAATCACACCCAATGATAATGTTATTATTGTGATTTAACATGAAAATTTAATGTTTTATAAGAAGAACAAAGTTTAAATTGAAGTCAGCAACCTTACAGTATACAAACCATGGTCAAATACGTTCGGGCTTCTACATGTAGTATCAATCAACACTGTACCACTTCCATGACTGTACACACACAAAGATAAACAACTGACCACAAGCACTGTCTGATAATGCGCGGCCATAGACCCTGTTCCCGGGGCCTATCATGACCGGCCATCCGGGTGCCGGCAGGAGCTCCGCCGCGACCCATTACCAAGCTCCTCCGAGCGCTTAAAACCCTACGTACTTTACGCTCCACGGCCCTTTTGGGCTGAACGGGCACCCAGGCCAGGCTACCCCCCTAGCACTACAATAATAGTGGGTTAACATATCACCCATATCTCATTCCCTATCTTACAAAAGAGACAGAGAGCCTAAAGACTTCATGCAGGCATGGTTTGTACACAGCCAGAAACTTTTTTAGCAGTTATTTTTACAAGTTCAGCTTGAATTTGTGTGGAAATTTGAATGACACAATAATCATATCTCAGAAATGTTATAAGGGTTAGGATTCTAAAATTATGTGTGTTTATGGCACCCATAGTTTTTTTTTTAATTTCTTTTGCAAGTAACCATGGAGCAGTCTAGTTTATAGCTCCATAAAGTAACCAATAACTCTTGCCGCAAATGATACACCACCGTACCGTGCCGACGACGAAGCCATGTTTCTTGTTTGGGAAGTTGAACTTGATTTTTAATATAAACGACAAGTACATGTACATGTACATGTATGTGTGTGTGTACATGTGTGATGTGAAACCCACACACACACGTCGTATACATACCACACATGCAACAACGTTCCATAACTAGCTGTACAAACATCAGTTATGAATAATTCATGATAAATGTGCAAACTCGATCGTTGATTGGCTCCCCCGGAAAGTCGGGGGAAAAATAATGAAACACATAAGCACCCTCATACAAGATATCCAAGACCTTCGGGGAAGCTGAAAATCGAACCGCGGATAGTGACGCCCTCTGTTGTTTGAATTGATCCATTCCAGTGCAGACTACCAACGCAGCAGCAACGATGGATAGTGACTCATTCTGTTGTTGGAATAGATACACGCGAAGGTCTTGGAACCAAGACTACATTATGCGTTGTGTGCATGCATGCTACATACAGCGTATCTAAGTGCAGCTAGTATACACACACGAACAACCTGCTCTCACGCGCGCCATGTTGTAATAGGTCAAAAGTTTTACAGGTTCAAAGTTTATACTACGTGTGTCTAGGCCGGCCATTTTTATGTTGTGTTAGAGGTAATTATGTGTGTATGTGCACACACAAAATGTACATGTAGGACGGCAGTGTACTGGTACGCTGTACTATTGGTACGGGTTAATGTACGCCGGTTATGTATCATCATCGACATGCACCAACAATTACATACCCAATACAAAATGGTACGATCCTCACGATAATCAAAGCTTTGGAAAAACACTCGTATGTCTTAGTTTACAGGATTTAAGTTAACCCTAACGTTTATTTTATATCTAACCTGAAACCACAGAAGAACTATGGAATCATCTTGATACATTACGGTCCGTATAGTTCACTATTTGCTAAAAAAATTATGCATAAAAGGGCCTTCCTCAGCTGCTCTGTGCACGGACTTGTCTTCCTCCATAGTTTTCCACCGCGTGAGCCCGGCGTACACCACGCGTGCGCGTGTGCCGGTTGTCAATAAACAATAGACCCCTTGCATATGACATCACACGCTAAAAAAGCGCCCTCACTGAGGTCAAAAAGCGCCCTCACTGAGGTCAAAGGAGGCAGATGATTGGACGATAGGTGTTCTTTGTGCGTAAAATAGTGTGCGTGACCTCAGGGTCCATTTAGCGTTCCGCGTTATGCAAGGGGTCTATGATATGGTGTTCCATATGTGCCACTCCTTCCGTCGCCTTTTCAATTTTGTCCATCGCCTTTTCAATTTTGTCCGTCGCCTTTTCAATTTTGTCCGTCGCCTTTTCAATTTTGTCCGTCGCCTTTTCAATTTTGTCCGTCGCCTTTTCAATTTTGTCCGTCGCCTTTTCAATTTTTCAGGCGCATTTTTTTTCTGAAACGGCCACGTGACTGTCACATGATGACCATGTGATGATTTGTTGGCAAAGAAAAATGATTGATACCTCAACCATACTGTCTATGTACAGGCTTTGCTTAGTAAATCAAGAATGGAACTGAAAAAGGATATTATCGTAGTTATCTGGTCTCGCGACTGTGGATGAAGCAACGTATACATTTTGGCAACTGCGGTATGCCTCCCAAAGGTCGAATTTCCTTCGGAGTCATGTGATAGTCACCTGGTAGTCACGTGGACCCACGATGGAAAAATTGAAAAGGCGACGGACAAAATTGAAAAGGCGACGGACAAAATTGAAAAGGCGACGGACAAAATTGAAAAGGCGACGGACAAAATTGAAAAGGCGACGGACAAAATTGAAAAGGCGACGGACAAAATTGAAAAGGCGACGGACAAAATTGAAAAGGCGACGGACAAAATTGAAAAGGCGACGGGCAAAATTGAAAAGGCGACGGACAAAATTGAAAAGGCGACGGAAGGAGTGGCACATATGGAACACCATACTATGACAATATCAATCGCTCATTGGACAATACAACGTTACGTGTATCCTCCCCTGTCCGGTTTTCGATGTAGTAATGCCTTTTTCTTTGAATTGAAAAAATATATAAATATTCCATAATCAACTGATGCCCTAATTACCTTCCTTTGTTTATAAGAAATATGCAAACATATATTAAAACGTGATGGACATTGAAACTTTCACACCACGCACCGATCTTCGATGACTTCAATGGCGTCCCATTTGTTTTGAGTTTGACCTGTTTTCGATGCAAACAAGAAAGTATGGTGTCCGGGTGAAGCCATACGTGGAAGAAACATCTGCAGTGACTACATTAAGTGTTCTGTGAGACTTAGTGTATGACTCTATAGCCAGCAGTTTTCTTCATTTTATTCAACATATTTTTTATTTAGTTTTAAAAATAACCATGGTATTTTTCAAAAACTTAAAAAAATAATAAAAAAATAAAAAAATGTAAATAATTCTTGGCTTTGAAATCTTATTTTATGTTTCTTAACATTTATAATAAAGCATATAAATAAACAGTGATAATCGAATCACAAAGCTGATGTTTAAATTTTAATATTAATAACAAAAATGATAGAGTGTTACAAAAAATTTTTTTCCAGACTATTAGAAAATGATATAAGGCACGTGGCTTCTTTAAGCCTCTGTATTTTTTCCACCAGAATGCTCAGCAGAATGTTCAGTCACATGATTTGATCATCGTGAATTGTGAATTGAAAAAGTGTTTGATGAAACTTTTTCGGTGGGGAAATTTTTTTTTATGGCCCCGACAGTATGACATATTTTTGTACCTTGCAGAAATGCCTAAAATACTACAACTTTTTGCATTTACAAGTGCAACTAAACCAGTGGAGCCTTACATGTTTCTAAATTTTGGTCAAATGAGAGGAGACTCTTTGCTTGGCAAGTCAAACCACAAAAATTGTATCTAGGGACTGTTTACATCGCGCGCAGAGAGGTCAAAGGTTTGCCTCGATTTCAGGGACCCCCTGAATATACAGGGCGTCCTACGATACAGTCGTTTGACCAGTTCCGATCACTTTTTGAATTCACGATGTTTTTGTTGCATTCTCTTTAACATTTTAAACAAACAAAAGTCGATCAGTTTACCTGTCATAACATTCCAAGTATCCATTGGCAAAAAATAAGTAATACTTTTGAAGTGGCTTCGAGAAAAGTATCGTCACCCGTTTGACCAGTTCCGGATCGGTTGAATCTATTCCGAATCAGTAGCGCGCCCTCTATTGCAAACCAATACTCCCAATCCCATTCATAAAACTGAAAATACATGCAACGCTATCGACGGCTGTTGGATGAATTACATGTAGTTTTACAGTCCTTGAAATATAAAAATGCACGCTTCCAGTGCAACATAAATGACAAACTTTCTACAACAGCCGTATGATTTTAACTAACTGAGTGCGCCACCACCATACCAACATATTGAGTGATCCGGAACTGGGCAAAGGTACGATGCCTCCCAACAAACGATTTTGGTAATTTTATCTCATAAAAAAACCAAAACGTCTGCTCAGTATTTATGGCAAATATGTTTTACACATTCTTACCATTTTACATAAATGCTATTCGCCCTGGCATTCAAATTTGAAAGGTGAGAAGTTTTAACAGCGTTTTTCAACCAACAATTTGGGGGGTAAATAATGATCATTATCGCCGACAAACTTCAGAAAAATTACCATAATTTATTTGTCGATGATGTTTGTCACCTTATCTTGGGTTTGTTGGTTTATTGGATGTTATTCTTCACATGTATCAACAGGAATTGGTAATGTGAGAAGTAATTTAATTATTGTTGCAAAGTTTAAGTGATCCGGAACTGGTCAATGATCCGGAACTGGTCAAACGACTGTATAAAGAAAGTGATGACACAGAACGCCGATGTACACACACAGAGTAGCAGATCAGAGCAGACGATAATCGCTAATACCATTTCTACCACTTTCCGGGGTACCCCTAGACTTGTGGACAAGTCGTTAAATGTCTGTCGCGGTGATAGCGGAACGGCTTTCTCGCAATATCCCGCGAGAGGGCTGCTCTGTGCGAGATTACTGCTCTCAAGACTGGTCACTACGAAGAGTCAGCAGCCAGCAACTTCGCGCGAGAGCAGTGATCTCGCGAGAGCATTCTTTATTAGGCTACAACCACGACACGCGACTCGACTCACCGCGACCATCATTAACGACTTGTCAACAAGTCTAGGGTACCTCGGGGCGCACCACACCAAATAAGCCAGAATTAATGCGCCAAGCTACTTATCATAATTTGTAAACCCACAACTTATTTTTAATTACAGCGTTTTGGGGGTCATGCAATTAATAGATTGTGTAAATATAATAATCTATCCAACCTGGGGGTTCTGTGCTTCAACTTTTGAGGAGACTTGATAAATTTAGGCGTTAAAGTTGGCCCTATTTGACCGGGTAAGTGGAGAAGTGCTTCACGAAAACTGGCAGCAAGTCGGTTTTGGAAAAATACAAATTTTCGCGTTTTTTTCTTCTGGGGTAGTTAGCAAAAATTCCAAACGGCTGACCTGGCAAAAATTGAAAAGAATTCTGAAGTTCAGTCGTTCGAAAATATGTTTGATTGGTTTTCAAGAGGCTGAGAGACTTTCACGATTTTTTGAGTATTTTTGAATATTTATCATTTAGCATTGGTTCCTATGGGAGTTTATTTAGTGTGGTGCGCCCTATATATACAACATGGCGGCGCCCGTGCAGCCATGTTTGTGTTCTGTTTACATTTATGTAGGCTTGAAACAACGACAGTAATGAGTTGTGTGGGGGCATTGTTTGTCACTTTGTTGCTGTTTTTACATTGGAAACATCATTTCTTTGACTGTAAACTGTTAGTATAGCAATAATGTTTCTATTTCCTCAAATTACAATACATTTATTAACCGAGAATAATTCAACGTTTCACACTCAAAGAGGGGTTTGCTTTCTAAACCTGCATGGTTAAACTATGAAAAGTAATAAGTATGAGACTGACGATTTTAGTCACATTCAAAGAATCATGAGCCAACGTGGCTGGTTGAATATGAAAAAGGAGAGAAAAACCACCAACAGACTATTTGAAGAGGAGTAGGGGAGGTGGTGGATATGTCATCATATAATGTCAAGTTTCCGGAAGGTGAATACACTCTGATGCGTGTGAAACCCTAGGCCTAGCCCCCAACCAGCAGCCTAAACCCTACACTATACTGCAAAAACCGTAGCCGTCAGCCCAAACCCCAGCCCCCAGCCCAAACCCTACACCCATCAAGCCGAATCATGCCCCCCAGCCCTAACCCTAGCCCCTAGCCGAAATCATCATAGCCCCAGCCCAAACCCTAACCCCCAGCCGAGCCTACCCCCAAAGCCCAAAACCCTAGCCGTCAGCCCGGACCCTAGCCCCCAGCCCAAACACCTTATTAGCTTACAGTCTTAACTCTTAACTATAGTCCAATTGTTCCCGTTCACCCACAATTTATTAACCGTAAAGTGTCTGGAAGGGCATTTTGCAACAAGCCCCGCCCACGCCCCGCCCACCCATTCACCCCCTTATCCCTTAAAGCTAGGTAAAATGAAACTTGGAATGACAATTAAACGTGGTAAAATGACCTATGTATATTCTTTTTTGTTATAAAGTTCACCATTTTAAACTCAATATGATGACATGGTTAAAAATGTTGGCGGGTAAGCAAAATCTACCCCCCCCCCCCCTTCTCAGGCCCTCCCTCTTCAATCCCCTTTCCCTTTTACAGCTTCCACATTAGTTAACCCCCTCTTGTCAATTATTAAAAATAATTGTAAGGCGTTTAGAATCGTATAACTAAAAAAAAGAGATAAGTTTATAACTTGTTGAGTGACTAGGATTTGGATATAACAACTGACTTGTCATTAGAGTGTACACAGCGTGTAATGCCAGGTTTTTCTTATCGCATTTAGAGTACATGTAAATGCTCAAACATGTTTGACCTTGTTGTAGACGAACGCAATAACATTTCCAATTCATTTTTTCAGATATCAAGTCAGTGACTTATTTTCAACAATTTAAGCATAATTTTTTAACCATAAAGAATAATTAAGTGCCCTTATAGGGCGCACCACACCAAATAAGCCAGAATTAATGCGCCAAGCTACTTATCATAATTTGTAAACCCACAACTTATTTTTAATTACAGCGTTTTGGGGGTCATGCAATTAATAGATTGTGTAAATATAATAATCTATCACAACCTGGGGGTTCTGTGCTTCAACTTTTGAGGAGACTTGATAAATTTAGGCGTTAAAGTTGGCCCTATTTGACCGGGTAAGTGGAGAAGTGCTTCACGAAAACTGGCAGCAAGTCGGTTTTGGAAAAATACAAATTTTCGCGTTTTTTTCTTCTGGGGTAGTTAGCAAAAATTCCAAACGGCTGACCTGGCAAAAATTGAAAAGAATTCTGAAGTTCAGTCGTTCGAAAATATGTTTGATTGGTTTTCAAGAGGCTGAGAGACTTTCACGATTTTTTGAGTATTTTTGAATATTTATCATTTAGCATTGGTTCCTATGGGAGTTTATTTAGTGTGGTGCGCCCTATATATACAACATGGCGGCGCCCGTGCAGCCATGTTTGTGTTCTGTTTACATTTATGTAGGCTTGAAACAACGACAGTAATGAGTTGTGTGGGGGCATTGTTTGTCACTTTGTTGCTGTTTTTACATTGGAAACATCATTTCTTTGACTGTAAACTGTTAGTATAGCAATAATGTTTCTATTTCCTCAAATTACAATACATTTATTAACCGAGAATAATTCAACGTTTCACACTCAAAGAGGGGTTTGCTTTCTAAACCTGCATGGTTAAACTATGAAAAGTAATAAGTATGAGACTGACGATTTTAGTCACATTCAAAGAATCATGAGCCAACGTGGCTGGTTGAATATGAAAAAGGAGAGAAAAACCACCAACAGACTATTTGAAGAGGAGTAGGGGAGGTGGTGGATATGTCATCATATAATGTCAAGTTTCCGGAAGGTGAATACACTCTGATGCGTGTGAAACCCTAGGCCTAGCCCCCAACCAGCAGCCTAAACCCTACACTATACTGCAAAAACCGTAGCCGTCAGCCCAAACCCCAGCCCCCAGCCCAAACCCTACACCCATCAAGCCGAATCATGCCCCCCAGCCCTAACCCTAGCCCCTAGCCGAAATCATCATAGCCCCAGCCCAAACCCTAACCCCCAGCCGAGCCTACCCCCAAAGCCCAAAACCCTAGCCGTCAGCCCGGACCCTAGCCCCCAGCCCAAACACCTTATTAGCTTACAGTCTTAACTCTTAACTATAGTCCAATTGTTCCCGTTCACCCACAATTTATTAACCGTAAAGTGTCTGGAAGGGCATTTTGCAACAAGCCCCGCCCACGCCCCGCCCACCCATTCACCCCCTTATCCCTTAAAGCTAGGTAAAATGAAACTTGGAATGACAATTAAACGTGGTAAAATGACCTATGTATATTCTTTTTTGTTATAAAGTTCACCATTTTAAACTCAATATGATGACATGGTTAAAAATGTTGGCGGGTAAGCAAAATCTACCCCCCCCCCTTCTCAGGCCCTCCCTCTTCAATCCCCTTTCCCTTTTACAGCTTCCACATTAGTTAACCCCCTCTTGTCAATTATTAAAAATAATTGTAAGGCGTTTAGAATCGTATAACTAAAAAAAAGAGATAAGTTTATAACTTGTTGAGTGACTAGGATTTGGATATAACAACTGACTTGTCATTAGAGTGTACACAGCGTGTAATGCCAGGTTTTTCTTATCGCATTTAGAGTACATGTAAATGCTCAAACATGTTTGACCTTGTTGTAGACGAACGCAATAACATTTCCAATTCATTTTTTCAGATATCAAGTCAGTGACTTATTTTCAACAATTTAAGCATAATTTTTTAACCATAAAGAATAATTAAGTGCCCTTATAGGGCGCACCACACCAAATAAGCCAGAATTAATGCGCCAAGCTACTTATCATAATTTGTAAACCCACAACTTATTTTTAATTACAGCGTTTTGGGGGTCATGCAATTAATAGATTGTGTAAATATAATAATCTATCACAACCTGGGGGTTCTGTGCTTCAACTTTTGAGGAGACTTGATAAATTTAGGCGTTAAAGTTGGCCCTATTTGACCGGGTAAGTGGAGAAGTGCTTCACGAAAACTGGCAGCAAGTCGGTTTTGGAAAAATACAAATTTTCGCGTTTTTTTCTTCTGGGGTAGTTAGCAAAAATTCCAAACGGCTGACCTGGCAAAAATTGAAAAGAATTCTGAAGTTCAGTCGTTCGAAAATATGTTTGATTGGTTTTCAAGAGGCTGAGAGACTTTCACGATTTTTTGAGTATTTTTGAATATTTATCATTTAGCATTGGTTCCTATGGGAGTTTATTTAGTGTGGTGCGCCCTATATATACAACATGGCGGCGCCCGTGCAGCCATGTTTGTGTTCTGTTTACATTTATGTAGGCTTGAAACAACGACAGTAATGAGTTGTGTGGGGGCATTGTTTGTCACTTTGTTGCTGTTTTTACATTGGAAACATCATTTCTTTGACTGTAAACTGTTAGTATAGCAATAATGTTTCTATTTCCTCAAATTACAATACATTTATTAACCGAGAATAATTCAACGTTTCACACTCAAAGAGGGGTTTGCTTTCTAAACCTGCATGGTTAAACTATGAAAAGTAATAAGTATGAGACTGACGATTTTAGTCACATTCAAAGAATCATGAGCCAACGTGGCTGGTTGAATATGAAAAAGGAGAGAAAAACCACCAACAGACTATTTGAAGAGGAGTAGGGGAGGTGGTGGATATGTCATCATATAATGTCAAGTTTCCGGAAGGTGAATACACTCTGATGCGTGTGAAACCCTAGGCCTAGCCCCCAACCAGCAGCCTAAACCCTACACTATACTGCAAAAACCGTAGCCGTCAGCCCAAACCCCAGCCCCCAGCCCAAACCCTACACCCATCAAGCCGAATCATGCCCCCCAGCCCTAACCCTAGCCCCTAGCCGAAATCATCATAGCCCCAGCCCAAACCCTAACCCCCAGCCGAGCCTACCCCCAAAGCCCAAAACCCTAGCCGTCAGCCCGGACCCTAGCCCCCAGCCCAAACACCTTATTAGCTTACAGTCTTAACTCTTAACTATAGTCCAATTGTTCCCGTTCACCCACAATTTATTAACCGTAAAGTGTCTGGAAGGGCATTTTGCAACAAGCCCCGCCCACGCCCCGCCCACCCATTCACCCCCTTATCCCTTAAAGCTAGGTAAAATGAAACTTGGAATGACAATTAAACGTGGTAAAATGACCTATGTATATTCTTTTTTGTTATAAAGTTCACCATTTTAAACTCAATATGATGACATGGTTAAAAATGTTGGCGGGTAAGCAAAATCTACCCCCCCCCCCTTCTCAGGCCCTCCCTCTTCAATCCCCTTTCCCTTTTACAGCTTCCACATTAGTTAACCCCCTCTTGTCAATTATTAAAAATAATTGTAAGGCGTTTAGAATCGTATAACAAAAAAAAAGAGATAAGTTTATAACTTGTTGAGTGACTAGGATTTGGATATAACAACTGACTTGTCATTAGAGTGTACACAGCGTGTAATGCCAGGTTTTTCTTATCGCATTTAGAGTACATGTAAATGCTCAAACATGTTTGACCTTGTTGTAGACGAACGCAATAACATTTCCAATTCATTTTTTCAGATATCAAGTCAGTGACTTATTTTCAACAATTTAAGCATAATTTTTTAACCATAAAGAATAATTAAGTGCCCTTATAGGGCGCACCACACCAAATAAGCCAGAATTAATGCGCCAAGCTACTTATCATAATTTGTAAACCCACAACTTATTTTTAATTACAGCGTTTTGGGGGTCATGCAATTAATAGATTGTGTAAATATAATAATCTATCACAACCTGGGGGTTCTGTGCTTCAACTTTTGAGGAGACTTGATAAATTTAGGCGTTAAAGTTGGCCCTATTTGACCGGGTAAGTGGAGAAGTGCTTCACGAAAACTGGCAGCAAGTCGGTTTTGGAAAAATACAAATTTTCGCGTTTTTTTCTTCTGGGGTAGTTAGCAAAAATTCCAAACGGCTGACCTGGCAAAAATTGAAAAGAATTCTGAAGTTCAGTCGTTCGAAAATATGTTTGATTGGTTTTCAAGAGGCTGAGAGACTTTCACGATTTTTTGAGTATTTTTGAATATTTATCATTTAGCATTGGTTCCTATGGGAGTTTATTTAGTGTGGTGCGCCCTATATATACAACATGGCGGCGCCCGTGCAGCCATGTTTGTGTTCTGTTTACATTTATGTAGGCTTGAAACAACGACAGTAATGAGTTGTGTGGGGGCATTGTTTGTCACTTTGTTGCTGTTTTTACATTGGAAACATCATTTCTTTGACTGTAAACTGTTAGTATAGCAATAATGTTTCTATTTCCTCAAATTACAATACATTTATTAACCGAGAATAATTCAACGTTTCACACTCAAAGAGGGGTTTGCTTTCTAAACCTGCATGGTTAAACTATGAAAAGTAATAAGTATGAGACTGACGATTTTAGTCACATTCAAAGAATCATGAGCCAACGTGGCTGGTTGAATATGAAAAAGGAGAGAAAAACCACCAACAGACTATTTGAAGAGGAGTAGGGGAGGTGGTGGATATGTCATCATATAATGTCAAGTTTCCGGAAGGTGAATACACTCTGATGCGTGTGAAACCCTAGGCCTAGCCCCCAACCAGCAGCCTAAACCCTACACTATACTGCAAAAACCGTAGCCGTCAGCCCAAACCCCAGCCCCCAGCCCAAACCCTACACCCATCAAGCCGAATCATGCCCCCCAGCCCTAACCCTAGCCCCTAGCCGAAATCATCATAGCCCCAGCCCAAACCCTAACCCCCAGCCGAGCCTACCCCCAAAGCCCAAAACCCTAGCCGTCAGCCCGGACCCTAGCCCCCAGCCCAAACACCTTATTAGCTTACAGTCTTAACTCTTAACTATAGTCCAATTGTTCCCGTTCACCCACAATTTATTAACCGTAAAGTGTCTGGAAGGGCATTTTGCAACAAGCCCCGCCCACGCCCCGCCCACCCATTCACCCCCTTATCCCTTAAAGCTAGGTAAAATGAAACTTGGAATGACAATTAAACGTGGTAAAATGACCTATGTATATTCTTTTTTGTTATAAAGTTCACCATTTTAAACTCAATATGATGACATGGTTAAAAATGTTGGCGGGTAAGCAAAATCTACCCCCCCCCCCCCTTCTCAGGCCCTCCCTCTTCAATCCCCTTTCCCTTTTACAGCTTCCACATTAGTTAACCCCCTCTTGTCAATTATTAAAAATAATTGTAAGGCGTTTAGAATCGTATAACTAAAAAAAAGAGATAAGTTTATAACTTGTTGAGTGACTAGGATTTGGATATAACAACTGACTTGTCATTAGAGTGTACACAGCGTGTAATGCCAGGTTTTTCTTATCGCATTTAGAGTACATGTAAATGCTCAAACATGTTTGACCTTGTTGTAGACGAACGCAATAACATTTCCAATTCATTTTTTCAGATATCAAGTCAGTGACTTATTTTCAACAATTTAAGCATAATTTTTTAACCATAAAGAATAATTAAGTGCCCTTATAGGGCGCACCACACCAAATAAGCCAGAATTAATGCGCCAAGCTACTTATCATAATTTGTAAACCCACAACTTATTTTTAATTACAGCGTTTTGGGGGTCATGCAATTAATAGATTGTGTAAATATAATAATCTATCACAACCTGGGGGTTCTGTGCTTCAACTTTTGAGGAGACTTGATAAATTTAGGCGTTAAAGTTGGCCCTATTTGACCGGGTAAGTGGAGAAGTGCTTCACGAAACTGGCAGCAAGTCGGTTTTGGAAAAATACAAATTTTCGCGTTTTTTTCTTCTGGGGTAGTTAGCAAAAATTCCAAACGGCTGACCTGGCAAAAATTGAAAAGAATTCTGAAGTTCAGTCGTTCGAAAATATGTTTGATTGGTTTTCAAGAGGCTGAGAGACTTTCACGATTTTTTGAGTATTTTTGAATATTTATCATTTAGCATTGGTTCCTATGGGAGTTTATTTAGTGTGGTGCGCCCTATATATACAACATGGCGGCGCCCGTGCAGCCATGTTTGTGTTCTGTTTACATTTATGTAGGCTTGAAACAACGACAGTAATGAGTTGTGTGGGGGCATTGTTTGTCACTTTGTTGCTGTTTTTACATTGGAAACATCATTTCTTTGACTGTAAACTGTTAGTATAGCAATAATGTTTCTATTTCCTCAAATTACAATACATTTATTAACCGAGAATAATTCAACGTTTCACACTCAAAGAGGGGTTTGCTTTCTAAACCTGCATGGTTAAACTATGAAAAGTAATAAGTATGAGACTGACGATTTTAGTCACATTCAAAGAATCATGAGCCAACGTGGCTGGTTGAATATGAAAAAGGAGAGAAAAACCACCAACAGACTATTTGAAGAGGAGTAGGGGAGGTGGTGGATATGTCATCATATAATGTCAAGTTTCCGGAAGGTGAATACACTCTGATGCGTGTGAAACCCTAGGCCTAGCCCCCAACCAGCAGCCTAAACCCTACACTATACTGCAAAAACCGTAGCCGTCAGCCCAAACCCCAGCCCCCAGCCCAAACCCTACACCCATCAAGCCGAATCATGCCCCCCAGCCCTAACCCTAGCCCCTAGCCGAAATCATCATAGCCCCAGCCCAAACCCTAACCCCCAGCCGAGCCTACCCCCAAAGCCCAAAACCCTAGCCGTCAGCCCGGACCCTAGCCCCCAGCCCAAACACCTTATTAGCTTACAGTCTTAACTCTTAACTATAGTCCAATTGTTCCCGTTCACCCACAATTTATTAACCGTAAAGTGTCTGGAAGGGCATTTTGCAACAAGCCCCGCCCACGCCCCGCCCACCCATTCACCCCCTTATCCCTTAAAGCTAGGTAAAATGAAACTTGGAATGACAATTAAACGTGGTAAAATGACCTATGTATATTCTTTTTTGTTATAAAGTTCACCATTTTAAACTCAATATGATGACATGGTTAAAAATGTTGGCGGGTAAGCAAAATCTACCCCCCCCCCCCTTCTCAGGCCCTCCCTCTTCAATCCCCTTTCCCTTTTACAGCTTCCACATTAGTTAACCCCCTCTTGTCAATTATTAAAAATAATTGTAAGGCGTTTAGAATCGTATAACTAAAAAAAAGAGATAAGTTTATAACTTGTTGAGTGACTAGGATTTGGATATAACAACTGACTTGTCATTAGAGTGTACACAGCGTGTAATGCCAGGTTTTTCTTATCGCATTTAGAGTACATGTAAATGCTCAAACATGTTTGACCTTGTTGTAGACGAACGCAATAACATTTCCAATTCATTTTTTCAGATATCAAGTCAGTGACTTATTTTCAACAATTTAAGCATAATTTTTTAACCATAAAGAATAATTAAGTGCCCTTATAGGGCGCACCACACCAAATAAGCCAGAATTAATGCGCCAAGCTACTTATCATAATTTGTAAACCCACAACTTATTTTTAATTACAGCGTTTTGGGGGTCATGCAATTAATAGATTGTGTAAATATAATAATCTATCACAACCTGGGGGTTCTGTGCTTCAACTTTTGAGGAGACTTGATAAATTTAGGCGTTAAAGTTGGCCCTATTTGACCGGGTAAGTGGAGAAGTGCTTCACGAAACTGGCAGCAAGTCGGTTTTGGAAAAATACAAATTTTCGCGTTTTTTTCTTCTGGGGTAGTTAGCAAAAATTCCAAACGGCTGACCTGGCAAAAATTGAAAAGAATTCTGAAGTTCAGTCGTTCGAAAATATGTTTGATTGGTTTTCAAGAGGCTGAGAGACTTTCACGATTTTTTGAGTATTTTTGAATATTTATCATTTAGCATTGGTTCCTATGGGAGTTTATTTAGTGTGGTGCGCCCTATATATACAACATGGCGGCGCCCGTGCAGCCATGTTTGTGTTCTGTTTACATTTATGTAGGCTTGAAACAACGACAGTAATGAGTTGTGTGGGGGCATTGTTTGTCACTTTGTTGCTGTTTTTACATTGGAAACATCATTTCTTTGACTGTAAACTGTTAGTATAGCAATAATGTTTCTATTTCCTCAAATTACAATACATTTATTAACCGAGAATAATTCAACGTTTCACACTCAAAGAGGGGTTTGCTTTCTAAACCTGCATGGTTAAACTATGAAAAGTAATAAGTATGAGACTGACGATTTTAGTCACATTCAAAGAATCATGAGCCAACGTGGCTGGTTGAATATGAAAAAGGAGAGAAAAACCACCAACAGACTATTTGAAGAGGAGTAGGGGAGGTGGTGGATATGTCATCATATAATGTCAAGTTTCCGGAAGGTGAATACACTCTGATGCGTGTGAAACCCTAGGCCTAGCCCCCAACCAGCAGCCTAAACCCTACACTATACTGCAAAAACCGTAGCCGTCAGCCCAAACCCCAGCCCCCAGCCCAAACCCTACACCCATCAAGCCGAATCATGCCCCCCAGCCCTAACCCTAGCCCCTAGCCGAAATCATCATAGCCCCAGCCCAAACCCTAACCCCCAGCCGAGCCTACCCCCAAAGCCCAAAACCCTAGCCGTCAGCCCGGACCCTAGCCCCCAGCCCAAACACCTTATTAGCTTACAGTCTTAACTCTTAACTATAGTCCAATTGTTCCCGTTCACCCACAATTTATTAACCGTAAAGTGTCTGGAAGGGCATTTTGCAACAAGCCCCGCCCACGCCCCGCCCACCCATTCACCCCCTTATCCCTTAAAGCTAGGTAAAATGAAACTTGGAATGACAATTAAACGTGGTAAAATGACCTATGTATATTCTTTTTTGTTATAAAGTTCACCATTTTAAACTCAATATGATGACATGGTTAAAAATGTTGGCGGGTAAGCAAAATCTACCCCCCCCCCCTTCTCAGGCCCTCCCTCTTCAATCCCCTTTCCCTTTTACAGCTTCCACATTAGTTAACCCCCTCTTGTCAATTATTAAAAATAATTGTAAGGCGTTTAGAATCGTATAACTAAAAAAAAGAGATAAGTTTATAACTTGTTGAGTGACTAGGATTTGGATATAACAACTGACTTGTCATTAGAGTGTACACAGCGTGTAATGCCAGGTTTTTCTTATCGCATTTAGAGTACATGTAAATGCTCAAACATGTTTGACCTTGTTGTAGACGAACGCAATAACATTTCCAATTCATTTTTTCAGATATCAAGTCAGTGACTTATTTTCAACAATTTAAGCATAATTTTTTAACCATAAAGAATAATTAAGTGCCCTTATAGGGCGCACCACACCAAATAAGCCAGAATTAATGCGCCAAGCTACTTATCATAATTTGTAAACCCACAACTTATTTTTAATTACAGCGTTTTGGGGGTCATGCAATTAATAGATTGTGTAAATATAATAATCTATCACAACCTGGGGGTTCTGTGCTTCAACTTTTGAGGAGACTTGATAAATTTAGGCGTTAAAGTTGGCCCTATTTGACCGGGTAAGTGGAGAAGTGCTTCACGAAACTGGCAGCAAGTCGGTTTTGGAAAAATACAAATTTTCGCGTTTTTTTCTTCTGGGGTAGTTAGCAAAAATTCCAAACGGCTGACCTGGCAAAAATTGAAAAGAATTCTGAAGTTCAGTCGTTCGAAAATATGTTTGATTGGTTTTCAAGAGGCTGAGAGACTTTCACGATTTTTTGAGTATTTTTGAATATTTATCATTTAGCATTGGTTCCTATGGGAGTTTATTTAGTGTGGTGCGCCCTATATATACAACATGGCGGCGCCCGTGCAGCCATGTTTGTGTTCTGTTTACATTTATGTAGGCTTGAAACAACGACAGTAATGAGTTGTGTGGGGGCATTGTTTGTCACTTTGTTGCTGTTTTTACATTGGAAACATCATTTCTTTGACTGTAAACTGTTAGTATAGCAATAATGTTTCTATTTCCTCAAATTACAATACATTTATTAACCGAGAATAATTCAACGTTTCACACTCAAAGAGGGGTTTGCTTTCTAAACCTGCATGGTTAAACTATGAAAAGTAATAAGTATGAGACTGACGATTTTAGTCACATTCAAAGAATCATGAGCCAACGTGGCTGGTTGAATATGAAAAAGGAGAGAAAAACCACCAACAGACTATTTGAAGAGGAGTAGGGGAGGTGGTGGATATGTCATCATATAATGTCAAGTTTCCGGAAGGTGAATACACTCTGATGCGTGTGAAACCCTAGGCCTAGCCCCCAACCAGCAGCCTAAACCCTACACTATACTGCAAAAACCGTAGCCGTCAGCCCAAACCCCAGCCCCCAGCCCAAACCCTACACCCATCAAGCCGAATCATGCCCCCCAGCCCTAACCCTAGCCCCTAGCCGAAATCATCATAGCCCCAGCCCAAACCCTAACCCCCAGCCGAGCCTACCCCCAAAGCCCAAAACCCTAGCCGTCAGCCCGGACCCTAGCCCCCAGCCCAAACACCTTATTAGCTTACAGTCTTAACTCTTAACTATAGTCCAATTGTTCCCGTTCACCCACAATTTATTAACCGTAAAGTGTCTGGAAGGGCATTTTGCAACAAGCCCCGCCCACGCCCCGCCCACCCATTCACCCCCTTATCCCTTAAAGCTAGGTAAAATGAAACTTGGAATGACAATTAAACGTGGTAAAATGACCTATGTATATTCTTTTTTGTTATAAAGTTCACCATTTTAAACTCAATATGATGACATGGTTAAAAATGTTGGCGGGTAAGCAAAATCTACCCCCCCCCCCCTTCTCAGGCCCTCCCTCTTCAATCCCCTTTCCCTTTTACAGCTTCCACATTAGTTAACCCCCTCTTGTCAATTATTAAAAATAATTGTAAGGCGTTTAGAATCGTATAACTAAAAAAAAGAGATAAGTTTATAACTTGTTGAGTGACTAGGATTTGGATATAACAACTGACTTGTCATTAGAGTGTACACAGCGTGTAATGCCAGGTTTTTCTTATCGCATTTAGAGTACATGTAAATGCTCAAACATGTTTGACCTTGTTGTAGACGAACGCAATAACATTTCCAATTCATTTTTTCAGATATCAAGTCAGTGACTTATTTTCAACAATTTAAGCATAATTTTTTAACCATAAAGAATAATTAAGTGCCCTTATAGGGCGCACCACACCAAATAAGCCAGAATTAATGCGCCAAGCTACTTATCATAATTTGTAAACCCACAACTTATTTTTAATTACAGCGTTTTGGGGGTCATGCAATTAATAGATTGTGTAAATATAATAATCTATCACAACCTGGGGGTTCTGTGCTTCAACTTTTGAGGAGACTTGATAAATTTAGGCGTTAAAGTTGGCCCTATTTGACCGGGTAAGTGGAGAAGTGCTTCACGAAACTGGCAGCAAGTCGGTTTTGGAAAAATACAAATTTTCGCGTTTTTTTCTTCTGGGGTAGTTAGCAAAAATTCCAAACGGCTGACCTGGCAAAAATTGAAAAGAATTCTGAAGTTCAGTCGTTCGAAAATATGTTTGATTGGTTTTCAAGAGGCTGAGAGACTTTCACGATTTTTTGAGTATTTTTGAATATTTATCATTTAGCATTGGTTCCTATGGGAGTTTATTTAGTGTGGTGCGCCCTATATATACAACATGGCGGCGCCCGTGCAGCCATGTTTGTGTTCTGTTTACATTTATGTAGGCTTGAAACAACGACAGTAATGAGTTGTGTGGGGGCATTGTTTGTCACTTTGTTGCTGTTTTTACATTGGAAACATCATTTCTTTGACTGTAAACTGTTAGTATAGCAATAATGTTTCTATTTCCTCAAATTACAATACATTTATTAACCGAGAATAATTCAACGTTTCACACTCAAAGAGGGGTTTGCTTTCTAAACCTGCATGGTTAAACTATGAAAAGTAATAAGTATGAGACTGACGATTTTAGTCACATTCAAAGAATCATGAGCCAACGTGGCTGGTTGAATATGAAAAAGGAGAGAAAAACCACCAACAGACTATTTGAAGAGGAGTAGGGGAGGTGGTGGATATGTCATCATATAATGTCAAGTTTCCGGAAGGTGAATACACTCTGATGCGTGTGAAACCCTAGGCCTAGCCCCCAACCAGCAGCCTAAACCCTACACTATACTGCAAAAACCGTAGCCGTCAGCCCAAACCCCAGCCCCCAGCCCAAACCCTACACCCATCAAGCCGAATCATGCCCCCCAGCCCTAACCCTAGCCCCTAGCCGAAATCATCATAGCCCCAGCCCAAACCCTAACCCCCAGCCGAGCCTACCCCCAAAGCCCAAAACCCTAGCCGTCAGCCCGGACCCTAGCCCCCAGCCCAAACACCTTATTAGCTTACAGTCTTAACTCTTAACTATAGTCCAATTGTTCCCGTTCACCCACAATTTATTAACCGTAAAGTGTCTGGAAGGGCATTTTGCAACAAGCCCCGCCCACGCCCCGCCCACCCATTCACCCCCTTATCCCTTAAAGCTAGGTAAAATGAAACTTGGAATGACAATTAAACGTGGTAAAATGACCTATGTATATTCTTTTTTGTTATAAAGTTCACCATTTTAAACTCAATATGATGACATGGTTAAAAATGTTGGCGGGTAAGCAAAATCTACCCCCCCCCCCTTCTCAGGCCCTCCCTCTTCAATCCCCTTTCCCTTTTACAGCTTCCACATTAGTTAACCCCCTCTTGTCAATTATTAAAAATAATTGTAAGGCGTTTAGAATCGTATAACTAAAAAAAAGAGATAAGTTTATAACTTGTTGAGTGACTAGGATTTGGATATAACAACTGACTTGTCATTAGAGTGTACACAGCGTGTAATGCCAGGTTTTTCTTATCGCATTTAGAGTACATGTAAATGCTCAAACATGTTTGACCTTGTTGTAGACGAACGCAATAACATTTCCAATTCATTTTTTCAGATATCAAGTCAGTGACTTATTTTCAACAATTTAAGCATAATTTTTTAACCATAAAGAATAATTAAGTGCCCTTATAGGGCGCACCACACCAAATAAGCCAGAATTAATGCGCCAAGCTACTTATCATAATTTGTAAACCCACAACTTATTTTTAATTACAGCGTTTTGGGGGTCATGCAATTAATAGATTGTGTAAATATAATAATCTATCACAACCTGGGGGTTCTGTGCTTCAACTTTTGAGGAGACTTGATAAATTTAGGCGTTAAAGTTGGCCCTATTTGACCGGGTAAGTGGAGAAGTGCTTCACGAAACTGGCAGCAAGTCGGTTTTGGAAAAATACAAATTTTCGCGTTTTTTTCTTCTGGGGTAGTTAGCAAAAATTCCAAACGGCTGACCTGGCAAAAATTGAAAAGAATTCTGAAGTTCAGTCGTTCGAAAATATGTTTGATTGGTTTTCAAGAGGCTGAGAGACTTTCACGATTTTTTGAGTATTTTTGAATATTTATCATTTAGCATTGGTTCCTATGGGAGTTTATTTAGTGTGGTGCGCCCTATATATACAACATGGCGGCGCCCGTGCAGCCATGTTTGTGTTCTGTTTACATTTATGTAGGCTTGAAACAACGACAGTAATGAGTTGTGTGGGGGCATTGTTTGTCACTTTGTTGCTGTTTTTACATTGGAAACATCATTTCTTTGACTGTAAACTGTTAGTATAGCAATAATGTTTCTATTTCCTCAAATTACAATACATTTATTAACCGAGAATAATTCAACGTTTCACACTCAAAGAGGGGTTTGCTTTCTAAACCTGCATGGTTAAACTATGAAAAGTAATAAGTATGAGACTGACGATTTTAGTCACATTCAAAGAATCATGAGCCAACGTGGCTGGTTGAATATGAAAAAGGAGAGAAAAACCACCAACAGACTATTTGAAGAGGAGTAGGGGAGGTGGTGGATATGTCATCATATAATGTCAAGTTTCCGGAAGGTGAATACACTCTGATGCGTGTGAAACCCTAGGCCTAGCCCCCAACCAGCAGCCTAAACCCTACACTATACTGCAAAAACCGTAGCCGTCAGCCCAAACCCCAGCCCCCAGCCCAAACCCTACACCCATCAAGCCGAATCATGCCCCCCAGCCCTAACCCTAGCCCCTAGCCGAAATCATCATAGCCCCAGCCCAAACCCTAACCCCCAGCCGAGCCTACCCCCAAAGCCCAAAACCCTAGCCGTCAGCCCGGACCCTAGCCCCCAGCCCAAACACCTTATTAGCTTACAGTCTTAACTCTTAACTATAGTCCAATTGTTCCCGTTCACCCACAATTTATTAACCGTAAAGTGTCTGGAAGGGCATTTTGCAACAAGCCCCGCCCACGCCCCGCCCACCCATTCACCCCCTTATCCCTTAAAGCTAGGTAAAATGAAACTTGGAATGACAATTAAACGTGGTAAAATGACCTATGTATATTCTTTTTTGTTATAAAGTTCACCATTTTAAACTCAATATGATGACATGGTTAAAAATGTTGGCGGGTAAGCAAAATCTACCCCCCCCCCCTTCTCAGGCCCTCCCTCTTCAATCCCCTTTCCCTTTTACAGCTTCCACATTAGTTAACCCCCTCTTGTCAATTATTAAAAATAATTGTAAGGCGTTTAGAATCGTATAACTAAAAAAAAGAGATAAGTTTATAACTTGTTGAGTGACTAGGATTTGGATATAACAACTGACTTGTCATTAGAGTGTACACAGCGTGTAATGCCAGGTTTTTCTTATCGCATTTAGAGTACATGTAAATGCTCAAACATGTTTGACCTTGTTGTAGACGAACGCAATAACATTTCCAATTCATTTTTTCAGATATCAAGTCAGTGACTTATTTTCAACAATTTAAGCATAATTTTTTAACCATAAAGAATAATTAAGTGCCCTTATAGGGCGCACCACACCAAATAAGCCAGAATTAATGCGCCAAGCTACTTATCATAATTTGTAAACCCACAACTTATTTTTAATTACAGCGTTTTGGGGGTCATGCAATTAATAGATTGTGTAAATATAATAATCTATCACAACCTGGGGGTTCTGTGCTTCAACTTTTGAGGAGACTTGATAAATTTAGGCGTTAAAGTTGGCCCTATTTGACCGGGTAAGTGGAGAAGTGCTTCACGAAACTGGCAGCAAGTCGGTTTTGGAAAAATACAAATTTTCGCGTTTTTTTCTTCTGGGGTAGTTAGCAAAAATTCCAAACGGCTGACCTGGCAAAAATTGAAAAGAATTCTGAAGTTCAGTCGTTCGAAAATATGTTTGATTGGTTTTCAAGAGGCTGAGAGACTTTCACGATTTTTTGAGTATTTTTGAATATTTATCATTTAGCATTGGTTCCTATGGGAGTTTATTTAGTGTGGTGCGCCCTATATATACAACATGGCGGCGCCCGTGCAGCCATGTTTGTGTTCTGTTTACATTTATGTAGGCTTGAAACAACGACAGTAATGAGTTGTGTGGGGGCATTGTTTGTCACTTTGTTGCTGTTTTTACATTGGAAACATCATTTCTTTGACTGTAAACTGTTAGTATAGCAATAATGTTTCTATTTCCTCAAATTACAATACATTTATTAACCGAGAATAATTCAACGTTTCACACTCAAAGAGGGGTTTGCTTTCTAAACCTGCATGGTTAAACTATGAAAAGTAATAAGTATGAGACTGACGATTTTAGTCACATTCAAAGAATCATGAGCCAACGTGGCTGGTTGAATATGAAAAAGGAGAGAAAAACCACCAACAGACTATTTGAAGAGGAGTAGGGGAGGTGGTGGATATGTCATCATATAATGTCAAGTTTCCGGAAGGTGAATACACTCTGATGCGTGTGAAACCCTAGGCCTAGCCCCCAACCAGCAGCCTAAACCCTACACTATACTGCAAAAACCGTAGCCGTCAGCCCAAACCCCAGCCCCCAGCCCAAACCCTACACCCATCAAGCCGAATCATGCCCCCCAGCCCTAACCCTAGCCCCTAGCCGAAATCATCATAGCCCCAGCCCAAACCCTAACCCCCAGCCGAGCCTACCCCCAAAGCCCAAAACCCTAGCCGTCAGCCCGGACCCTAGCCCCCAGCCCAAACACCTTATTAGCTTACAGTCTTAACTCTTAACTATAGTCCAATTGTTCCCGTTCACCCACAATTTATTAACCGTAAAGTGTCTGGAAGGGCATTTTGCAACAAGCCCCGCCCACGCCCCGCCCACCCATTCACCCCCTTATCCCTTAAAGCTAGGTAAAATGAAACTTGGAATGACAATTAAACGTGGTAAAATGACCTATGTATATTCTTTTTTGTTATAAAGTTCACCATTTTAAACTCAATATGATGACATGGTTAAAAATGTTGGCGGGTAAGCAAAATCTACCCCCCCCCCCTTCTCAGGCCCTCCCTCTTCAATCCCCTTTCCCTTTTACAGCTTCCACATTAGTTAACCCCCTCTTGTCAATTATTAAAAATAATTGTAAGGCGTTTAGAATCGTATAACTAAAAAAAAGAGATAAGTTTATAACTTGTTGAGTGACTAGGATTTGGATATAACAACTGACTTGTCATTAGAGTGTACACAGCGTGTAATGCCAGGTTTTTCTTATCGCATTTAGAGTACATGTAAATGCTCAAACATGTTTGACCTTGTTGTAGACGAACGCAATAACATTTCCAATTCATTTTTTCAGATATCAAGTCAGTGACTTATTTTCAACAATTTAAGCATAATTTTTTAACCATAAAGAATAATTAAGTGCCCTTATAGGGCGCACCACACCAAATAAGCCAGAATTAATGCGCCAAGCTACTTATCATAATTTGTAAACCCACAACTTATTTTTAATTACAGCGTTTTGGGGGTCATGCAATTAATAGATTGTGTAAATATAATAATCTATCACAACCTGGGGGTTCTGTGCTTCAACTTTTGAGGAGACTTGATAAATTTAGGCGTTAAAGTTGGCCCTATTTGACCGGGTAAGTGGAGAAGTGCTTCACGAAAACTGGCAGCAAGTCGGTTTTGGAAAAATACAAATTTTCGCGTTTTTTTCTTCTGGGGTAGTTAGCAAAAATTCCAAACGGCTGACCTGGCAAAAATTGAAAAGAATTCTGAAGTTCAGTCGTTCGAAAATATGTTTGATTGGTTTTCAAGAGGCTGAGAGACTTTCACGATTTTTTGAGTATTTTTGAATATTTATCATTTAGCATTGGTTCCTATGGGAGTTTATTTAGTGTGGTGCGCCCTATATATACAACATGGCGGCGCCCGTGCAGCCATGTTTGTGTTCTGTTTACATTTATGTAGGCTTGAAACAACGACAGTAATGAGTTGTGTGGGGGCATTGTTTGTCACTTTGTTGCTGTTTTTACATTGGAAACATCATTTCTTTGACTGTAAACTGTTAGTATAGCAATAATGTTTCTATTTCCTCAAATTACAATACATTTATTAACCGAGAATAATTCAACGTTTCACACTCAAAGAGGGGTTTGCTTTCTAAACCTGCATGGTTAAACTATGAAAAGTAATAAGTATGAGACTGACGATTTTAGTCACATTCAAAGAATCATGAGCCAACGTGGCTGGTTGAATATGAAAAAGGAGAGAAAAACCACCAACAGACTATTTGAAGAGGAGTAGGGGAGGTGGTGGATATGTCATCATATAATGTCAAGTTTCCGGAAGGTGAATACACTCTGATGCGTGTGAAACCCTAGGCCTAGCCCCCAACCAGCAGCCTAAACCCTACACTATACTGCAAAAACCGTAGCCGTCAGCCCAAACCCCAGCCCCCAGCCCAAACCCTACACCCATCAAGCCGAATCATGCCCCCCAGCCCTAACCCTAGCCCCTAGCCGAAATCATCATAGCCCCAGCCCAAACCCTAACCCCCAGCCGAGCCTACCCCCAAAGCCCAAAACCCTAGCCGTCAGCCCGGACCCTAGCCCCCAGCCCAAACACCTTATTAGCTTACAGTCTTAACTCTTAACTATAGTCCAATTGTTCCCGTTCACCCACAATTTATTAACCGTAAAGTGTCTGGAAGGGCATTTTGCAACAAGCCCCGCCCACGCCCCGCCCACCCATTCACCCCCTTATCCCTTAAAGCTAGGTAAAATGAAACTTGGAATGACAATTAAACGTGGTAAAATGACCTATGTATATTCTTTTTTGTTATAAAGTTCACCATTTTAAACTCAATATGATGACATGGTTAAAAATGTTGGCGGGTAAGCAAAATCTACCCCCCCCCCCTTCTCAGGCCCTCCCTCTTCAATCCCCTTTCCCTTTTACAGCTTCCACATTAGTTAACCCCCTCTTGTCAATTATTAAAAATAATTGTAAGGCGTTTAGAATCGTATAACTAAAAAAAAGAGATAAGTTTATAACTTGTTGAGTGACTAGGATTTGGATATAACAACTGACTTGTCATTAGAGTGTACACAGCGTGTAATGCCAGGTTTTTCTTATCGCATTTAGAGTACATGTAAATGCTCAAACATGTTTGACCTTGTTGTAGACGAACGCAATAACATTTCCAATTCATTTTTTCAGATATCAAGTCAGTGACTTATTTTCAACAATTTAAGCATAATTTTTTAACCATAAAGAATAATTAAGTGCCCTTATATATACAACATGGCGGCGCCCGTGCAGCCATGTTTGTGTTCTGTTTACATTTATGTAGGCTTGAAACAACGACAGTAATGAGTTGTGTGGGGGCATTGTTTGTCACTTTGTTGCTGTTTTTACATTGGAAACATCATTTCTTTGACTGTAAACTGTTAGTATAGCAATAATGTTTCTATTTCCTCAAATCACAATACATTTATTAACCGAGAATAATTCAACGTTTCACACTCAAAGAGGGGTTTGCTTTCTAAACCTGCATGGTTAAACTATGAAAAGTAATAAGTATGAGACTGACGATTTTAGTCACATTCAAAGAATCATGAGCCAACGTGGCTGGTTGAATATGAAAAAGGAGAGAAAAACCACCAACAGACTATTTGAAGAGGAGTAGGGGAGGTGGTGGATATGTCATCATATAATGTCAAGTTTCCGGAAGGTGAATACACTCTGATGCGTGTGAAACCCTAGGCCTAGCCCCCAACCAGCAGCCTAAACCCTACACTATACTGCAAAAACCGTAGCCGTCAGCCCAAACCCCAGCCCCCAGCCCAAACCCTACACCCATCAAGCCGAATCATGCCCCCCAGCCCTAACCCTAGCCCCTAGCCGAAATCATCATAGCCCCAGCCCAAACCCTAACCCCCAGCCGAGCCTACCCCCAAAGCCCAAAACCCTAGCCGTCAGCCCGGACCCTAGCCCCCAGCCCAAACACCTTATTAGCTTACAGTCTTAACTCTTAACTATAGTCCAATTGTTCCCGTTCACCCACAATTTATTAACCGTAAAGTGTCTGGAAGGGCATTTTGCAACAAGCCCCGCCCACGCCCCGCCCACCCATTCACCCCCTTATCCCTTAAAGCTAGGTAAAATGAAACTTGGAATGACAATTAAACGTGGTAAAATGACCTATGTATATTCTTTTTTGTTATAAAGTTCACCATTTTAAACTCAATATGATGACATGGTTAAAAATGTTGGCGGGTAAGCAAAATCTACCCCCCCCCCTTCTCAGGCCCTCCCTCTTCAATCCCCTTTCCCTTTTACAGCTTCCACATTAGTTAACCCCCTCTTGTCAATTATTAAAAATAATTGTAAGGCGTTTAGAATCGTATAACTAAAAAAAAGAGATAAGTTTATAACTTGTTGAGTGACTAGGATTTGGATATAACAACTGACTTGTCATTAGAGTGTACACAGCGTGTAATGCCAGGTTTTTCTTATCGCATTTAGAGTACATGTAAATGCTCAAACATGTTTGACCTTGTTGTAGACGAACGCAATAACATTTCCAATTCATTTTTTCAGATATCAAGTCAGTGACTTATTTTCAACAATTTAAGCATAATTTTTTAACCATAAAGAATAATTAAGTGCCCTTATAGGGCGCACCACACCAAATAAGCCAGAATTAATGCGCCAAGCTACTTATCATAATTTGTAAACCCACAACTTATTTTTAATTACAGCGTTTTGGGGGTCATGCAATTAATAGATTGTGTAAATATAATAATCTATCACAACCTGGGGGTTCTGTGCTTCAACTTTTGAGGAGACTTGATAAATTTAGGCGTTAAAGTTGGCCCTATTTGACCGGGTAAGTGGAGAAGTGCTTCACGAAAACTGGCAGCAAGTCGGTTTTGGAAAAATACAAATTTTCGCGTTTTTTTCTTCTGGGGTAGTTAGCAAAAATTCCAAACGGCTGACCTGGCAAAAATTGAAAAGAATTCTGAAGTTCAGTCGTTCGAAAATATGTTTGATTGGTTTTCAAGAGGCTGAGAGACTTTCACGATTTTTTGAGTATTTTTGAATATTTATCATTTAGCATTGGTTCCTATGGGAGTTTATTTAGTGTGGTGCGCCCTATATACAACATGGCGGCGCCCGTGCAGCCATGTTTGTGTTCTGTTTACATTTATGTAGGCTTGAAACAACGACAGTAATGAGTTGTGTGGGGGCATTGTTTGTCACTTTGTTGCTGTTTTTACATTGGAAACATCATTTCTTTGACTGTAAACTGTTAGTATAGCAATAATGTTTCTATTTCCTCAAATCACAATACATTTATTAACCGAGAATAATTCAACGTTTCACACTCAAAGAGGGGTTTGCTTTCTAAACCTGCATGGTTAAACTATGAAAAGTAATAAGTATGAGACTGACGATTTTAGTCACATTCAAAGAATCATGAGCCAACGTGGCTGGTTGAATATGAAAAAGGAGAGAAAAACCACCAACAGACTATTTGAAGAGGAGTAGGGGAGGTGGTGGATATGTCATCATATAATGTCAAGTTTCCGGAAGGTGAATACACTCTGATGCGTGTGAAACCCTAGGCCTAGCCCCCAACCAGCAGCCTAAACCCTACACTATACTGCAAAAACCGTAGCCGTCAGCCCAAACCCCAGCCCCCAGCCCAAACCCTACACCCATCAAGCCGAATCATGCCCCCCAGCCCTAACCCTAGCCCCTAGCCGAAATCATCATAGCCCCAGCCCAAACCCTAACCCCCAGCCGAGCCTACCCCCAAAGCCCAAAACCCTAGCCGTCAGCCCGGACCCTAGCCCCCAGCCCAAACACCTTATTAGCTTACAGTCTTAACTCTTAACTATAGTCCAATTGTTCCCGTTCACCCACAATTTATTAACCGTAAAGTGTCTGGAAGGGCATTTTGCAACAAGCCCCGCCCACGCCCCGCCCACCCATTCACCCCCTTATCCCTTAAAGCTAGGTAAAATGAAACTTGGAATGACAATTAAACGTGGTAAAATGACCTATGTATATTCTTTTTTGTTATAAAGTTCACCATTTTAAACTCAATATGATGACATGGTTAAAAATGTTGGCGGGTAAGCAAAATCTACCCCCCCCCCCCCTTCTCAGGCCCTCCCTCTTCAATCCCCTTTCCCTTTTACAGCTTCCACATTAGTTAACCCCCTCTTGTCAATTATTAAAAATAATTGTAAGGCGTTTAGAATCGTATAACTAAAAAAAAGAGATAAGTTTATAACTTGTTGAGTGACTAGGATTTGGATATAACAACTGACTTGTCATTAGAGTGTACACAGCGTGTAATGCCAGGTTTTTCTTATCGCATTTAGAGTACATGTAAATGCTCAAACATGTTTGACCTTGTTGTAGACGAACGCAATAACATTTCCAATTCATTTTTTCAGATATCAAGTCAGTGACTTATTTTCAACAATTTAAGCATAATTTTTTAACCATAAAGAATAATTAAGTGCCCTTATAGGGCGCACCACACCAAATAAGCCAGAATTAATGCGCCAAGCTACTTATCATAATTTGTAAACCCACAACTTATTTTTAATTACAGCGTTTTGGGGGTCATGCAATTAATAGATTGTGTAAATATAATAATCTATCACAACCTGGGGGTTCTGTGCTTCAACTTTTGAGGAGACTTGATAAATTTAGGCGTTAAAGTTGGCCCTATTTGACCGGGTAAGTGGAGAAGTGCTTCACGAAAACTGGCAGCAAGTCGGTTTTGGAAAAATACAAATTTTCGCGTTTTTTTCTTCTGGGGTAGTTAGCAAAAATTCCAAACGGCTGACCTGGCAAAAATTGAAAAGAATTCTGAAGTTCAGTCGTTCGAAAATATGTTTGATTGGTTTTCAAGAGGCTGAGAGACTTTCACGATTTTTTGAGTATTTTTGAATATTTATCATTTAGCATTGGTTCCTATGGGAGTTTATTTAGTGTGGTGCGCCCTATATATACAACATGGCGGCGCCCGTGCAGCCATGTTTGTGTTCTGTTTACATTTATGTAGGCTTGAAACAACGACAGTAATGAGTTGTGTGGGGGCATTGTTTGTCACTTTGTTGCTGTTTTTACATTGGAAACATCATTTCTTTGACTGTAAACTGTTAGTATAGCAATAATGTTTCTATTTCCTCAAATTACAATACATTTATTAACCGAGAATAATTCAACGTTTCACACTCAAAGAGGGGTTTGCTTTCTAAACCTGCATGGTTAAACTATGAAAAGTAATAAGTATGAGACTGACGATTTTAGTCACATTCAAAGAATCATGAGCCAACGTGGCTGGTTGAATATGAAAAAGGAGAGAAAAACCACCAACAGACTATTTGAAGAGGAGTAGGGGAGGTGGTGGATATGTCATCATATAATGTCAAGTTTCCGGAAGGTGAATACACTCTGATGCGTGTGAAACCCTAGGCCTAGCCCCCAACCAGCAGCCTAAACCCTACACTATACTGCAAAAACCGTAGCCGTCAGCCCAAACCCCAGCCCCCAGCCCAAACCCTACACCCATCAAGCCGAATCATGCCCCCCAGCCCTAACCCTAGCCCCTAGCCGAAATCATCATAGCCCCAGCCCAAACCCTAACCCCCAGCCGAGCCTACCCCCAAAGCCCAAAACCCTAGCCGTCAGCCCGGACCCTAGCCCCCAGCCCAAACACCTTATTAGCTTACAGTCTTAACTCTTAACTATAGTCCAATTGTTCCCGTTCACCCACAATTTATTAACCGTAAAGTGTCTGGAAGGGCATTTTGCAACAAGCCCCGCCCACGCCCCGCCCACCCATTCACCCCCTTATCCCTTAAAGCTAGGTAAAATGAAACTTGGAATGACAATTAAACGTGGTAAAATGACCTATGTATATTCTTTTTTGTTATAAAGTTCACCATTTTAAACTCAATATGATGACATGGTTAAAAATGTTGGCGGGTAAGCAAAATCTACCCCCCCCCCCTTCTCAGGCCCTCCCTCTTCAATCCCCTTTCCCTTTTACAGCTTCCACATTAGTTAACCCCCTCTTGTCAATTATTAAAAATAATTGTAAGGCGTTTAGAATCGTATAACTAAAAAAAAGAGATAAGTTTATAACTTGTTGAGTGACTAGGATTTGGATATAACAACTGACTTGTCATTAGAGTGTACACAGCGTGTAATGCCAGGTTTTTCTTATCGCATTTAGAGTACATGTAAATGCTCAAACATGTTTGACCTTGTTGTAGACGAACGCAATAACATTTCCAATTCATTTTTTCAGATATCAAGTCAGTGACTTATTTTCAACAATTTAAGCATAATTTTTTAACCATAAAGAATAATTAAGTGCCCTTATATATACAACATGGCGGCGCCCGTGCAGCCATGTTTGTGTTCTGTTTACATTTATGTAGGCTTGAAACAACGACAGTAATGAGTTGTGTGGGGGCATTGTTTGTCACTTTGTTGCTGTTTTTACATTGGAAACATCATTTCTTTGACTGTAAACTGTTAGTATAGCAATAATGTTTCTATTTCCTCAAATTACAATACATTTATTAACCGAGAATAATTCAACGTTTCACACTCAAAGAGGGGTTTGCTTTCTAAACCTGCATGGTTAAACTATGAAAAGTAATAAGTATGAGACTGACGATTTTAGTCACATTCAAAGAATCATGAGCCAACGTGGCTGGTTGAATATGAAAAAGGAGAGAAAAACCACCAACAGACTATTTGAAGAGGAGTAGGGGAGGTGGTGGATATGTCATCATATAATGTCAAGTTTCCGGAAGGTGAATACACTCTGATGCGTGTGAAACCCTAGGCCTAGCCCCCAACCAGCAGCCTAAACCCTACACTATACTGCAAAAACCGTAGCCGTCAGCCCAAACCCCAGCCCCCAGCCCAAACCCTACACCCATCAAGCCGAATCATGCCCCCCAGCCCTAACCCTAGCCCCTAGCCGAAATCATCATAGCCCCAGCCCAAACCCTAACCCCCAGCCGAGCCTACCCCCAAAGCCCAAAACCCTAGCCGTCAGCCCGGACCCTAGCCCCCAGCCCAAACACCTTATTAGCTTACAGTCTTAACTCTTAACTATAGTCCAATTGTTCCCGTTCACCCACAATTTATTAACCGTAAAGTGTCTGGAAGGGCATTTTGCAACAAGCCCCGCCCACGCCCCGCCCACGCCCCGCCCACCCATTCACCCCCTTATCCCTTAAAGCTAGGTAAAATGAAACTTGGAATGACAATTAAACGTGGTAAAATGACCTATGTATATTCTTTTTTGTTATAAAGTTCACCATTTTAAACTCAATATGATGACATGGTTAAAAATGTTGGCGGGTAAGCAAAATCTACCCCCCCCCCCCCCTTCTCAGGCCCTCCCTCTTCAATCCCCTTTCCCTTTTACAGCTTCCACATTAGTTAACCCCCTCTTGTCAATTATTAAAAATAATTGTAAGGCGTTTAGAATCGTATAACTAAAAAAAAGAGATAAGTTTATAACTTGTTGAGTGACTAGGATTTGGATATAACAACTGACTTGTCATTAGAGTGTACACAGCGTGTAATGCCAGGTTTTTCTTATCGCATTTAGAGTACATGTAAATGCTCAAACATGTTTGACCTTGTTGTAGACGAACGCAATAACATTTCCAATTCATTTTTTCAGATATCAAGTCAGTGACTTATTTTCAACAATTTAAGCATAATTTTTTAACCATAAAGAATAATTAAGTGCCCTTATAGGGCGCACCACACCAAATAAGCCAGAATTAATGCGCCAAGCTACTTATCATAATTTGTAAACCCACAACTTATTTTTAATTACAGCGTTTTGGGGGTCATGCAATTAATAGATTGTGTAAATATAATAATCTATCACAACCTGGGGGTTCTGTGCTTCAACTTTTGAGGAGACTTGATAAATTTAGGCGTTAAAGTTGGCCCTATTTGACCGGGTAAGTGGAGAAGTGCTTCACGAAAACTGGCAGCAAGTCGGTTTTGGAAAAATACAAATTTTCGCGTTTTTTTCTTCTGGGGTAGTTAGCAAAAATTCCAAACGGCTGACCTGGCAAAAATTGAAAAGAATTCTGAAGTTCAGTCGTTCGAAAATATGTTTGATTGGTTTTCAAGAGGCTGAGAGACTTTCACGATTTTTTGAGTATTTTTGAATATTTATCATTTAGCATTGGTTCCTATGGGAGTTTATTTAGTGTGGTGCGCCCTATATATACAACATGGCGGCGCCCGTGCAGCCATGTTTGTGTTCTGTTTACATTTATGTAGGCTTGAAACAACGACAGTAATGAGTTGTGTGGGGGCATTGTTTGTCACTTTGTTGCTGTTTTTACATTGGAAACATCATTTCTTTGACTGTAAACTGTTAGTATAGCAATAATGTTTCTATTTCCTCAAATTACAATACATTTATTAACCGAGAATAATTCAACGTTTCACACTCAAAGAGGGGTTTGCTTTCTAAACCTGCATGGTTAAACTATGAAAAGTAATAAGTATGAGACTGACGATTTTAGTCACATTCAAAGAATCATGAGCCAACGTGGCTGGTTGAATATGAAAAAGGAGAGAAAAACCACCAACAGACTATTTGAAGAGGAGTAGGGGAGGTGGTGGATATGTCATCATATAATGTCAAGTTTCCGGAAGGTGAATACACTCTGATGCGTGTGAAACCCTAGGCCTAGCCCCCAACCAGCAGCCTAAACCCTACACTATACTGCAAAAACCGTAGCCGTCAGCCCAAACCCCAGCCCCCAGCCCAAACCCTACACCCATCAAGCCGAATCATGCCCCCCAGCCCTAACCCTAGCCCCTAGCCGAAATCATCATAGCCCCAGCCCAAACCCTAACCCCCAGCCGAGCCTACCCCCAAAGCCCAAAACCCTAGCCGTCAGCCCGGACCCTAGCCCCCAGCCCAAACACCTTATTAGCTTACAGTCTTAACTCTTAACTATAGTCCAATTGTTCCCGTTCACCCACAATTTATTAACCGTAAAGTGTCTGGAAGGGCATTTTGCAACAAGCCCCGCCCACGCCCCGCCCACCCATTCACCCCCTTATCCCTTAAAGCTAGGTAAAATGAAACTTGGAATGACAATTAAACGTGGTAAAATGACCTATGTATATTCTTTTTTGTTATAAAGTTCACCATTTTAAACTCAATATGATGACATGGTTAAAAATGTTGGCGGGTAAGCAAAATCTACCCCCCCCCCCCCTTCTCAGGCCCTCCCTCTTCAATCCCCTTTCCCTTTTACAGCTTCCACATTAGTTAACCCCCTCTTGTCAATTATTAAAAATAATTGTAAGGCGTTTAGAATCGTATAACTAAAAAAAAGAGATAAGTTTATAACTTGTTGAGTGACTAGGATTTGGATATAACAACTGACTTGTCATTAGAGTGTACACAGCGTGTAATGCCAGGTTTTTCTTATCGCATTTAGAGTACATGTAAATGCTCAAACATGTTTGACCTTGTTGTAGACGAACGCAATAACATTTCCAATTCATTTTTTCAGATATCAAGTCAGTGACTTATTTTCAACAATTTAAGCATAATTTTTTAACCATAAAGAATAATTAAGTGCCCTTATATATACAACATGGCGGCGCCCGTGCAGCCATGTTTGTGTTCTGTTTACATTTATGTAGGCTTGAAACAACGACAGTAATGAGTTGTGTGGGGGCATTGTTTGTCACTTTGTTGCTGTTTTTACATTGGAAACATCATTTCTTTGACTGTAAACTGTTAGTATAGCAATAATGTTTCTATTTCCTCAAATTACAATACATTTATTAACCGAGAATAATTCAACGTTTCACACTCAAAGAGGGGTTTGCTTTCTAAACCTGCATGGTTAAACTATGAAAAGTAATAAGTATGAGACTGACGATTTTAGTCACATTCAAAGAATCATGAGCCAACGTGGCTGGTTGAATATGAAAAAGGAGAGAAAAACCACCAACAGACTATTTGAAGAGGAGTAGGGGAGGTGGTGGATATGTCATCATATAATGTCAAGTTTCCGGAAGGTGAATACACTCTGATGCGTGTGAAACCCTAGGCCTAGCCCCCAACCAGCAGCCTAAACCCTACACTATACTGCAAAAACCGTAGCCGTCAGCCCAAACCCCAGCCCCCAGCCCAAACCCTACACCCATCAAGCCGAATCATGCCCCCCAGCCCTAACCCTAGCCCCTAGCCGAAATCATCATAGCCCCAGCCCAAACCCTAACCCCCAGCCGAGCCTACCCCCAAAGCCCAAAACCCTAGCCGTCAGCCCGGACCCTAGCCCCCAGCCCAAACACCTTATTAGCTTACAGTCTTAACTCTTAACTATAGTCCAATTGTTCCCGTTCACCCACAATTTATTAACCGTAAAGTGTCTGGAAGGGCATTTTGCAACAAGCCCCGCCCACGCCCCGCCCACCCATTCACCCCCTTATCCCTTAAAGCTAGGTAAAATGAAACTTGGAATGACAATTAAACGTGGTAAAATGACCTATGTATATTCTTTTTTGTTATAAAGTTCACCATTTTAAACTCAATATGATGACATGGTTAAAAATGTTGGCGGGTAAGCAAAATCTACCCCCCCCCCTTCTCAGGCCCTCCCTCTTCAATCCCCTTTCCCTTTTACAGCTTCCACATTAGTTAACCCCCTCTTGTCAATTATTAAAAATAATTGTAAGGCGTTTAGAATCGTATAACTAAAAAAAAGAGATAAGTTTATAACTTGTTGAGTGACTAGGATTTGGATATAACAACTGACTTGTCATTAGAGTGTACACAGCGTGTAATGCCAGGTTTTTCTTATCGCATTTAGAGTACATGTAAATGCTCAAACATGTTTGACCTTGTTGTAGACGAACGCAATAACATTTCCAATTCATTTTTTCAGATATCAAGTCAGTGACTTATTTTCAACAATTTAAGCATAATTTTTTAACCATAAAGAATAATTAAGTGCCCTTATATATACAACATGGCGGCGCCCGTGCAGCCATGTTTGTGTTCTGTTTACATTATGTAGGCTTGAAACAACGACAGTAATGAGTTGTGTGGGGGCATTGTTTGTCACTTTGTTGCTGTTTTTACATTGGAAACATCATTTCTTTGACTGTAAACTGTTAGTATAGCAATAATGTTTCTATTTCCTCAAATTACAATACATTTATTAACCGAGAATAATTCAACGTTTCACACTCAAAGAGGGGTTTGCTTTCTAAACCTGCATAGTTAAACTATGAAAAGTAATAAGTATGAGACTGACGATTTTAGTCACATTCAAAGAATCATGAGCCAACGTGGCTGGTTGAATATGAAAAAGGAGAGAAAAACCACCAACAGACTATTTGAAGAGGAGTAGGGGAGGTGGTGGATATGTCATCATATAATGTCAAGTTTCCGGAAGGTGAATACACTCTGATGCGTGTGAAACCCTAGGCCTAGCCCCCAACCAGCAGCCTAAACCCTACACTATACTGCAAAAACCGTAGCCGTCAGCCCAAACCCCAGCCCCCAGCCCAAACCCTACACCCATCAAGCCGAATCATGCCCCCAGCCCTAACCCTAGCCCCTAGCCGAAATCATCATAGCCCCAGCCCAAACCCTAACCCCCAGCCGAGCCTACCCCCAAAGCCCAAAACCCTAGCCGTCAGCCCGGACCCTAGCCCCCAGCCCAAACACCTTATTAGCTTACAGTCTTAACTCTTAACTATAGTCCAATTGTTCCCGTTCACCCACAATTTATTAACCGTAAAGTGTCTGGAAGGGCATTTTGCAACAAGCCCCGCCCACGCCCCGCCCACCCATTCACCCCCTTATCCCTTAAAGCTAGGTAAAATGAAACTTGGAATGACAATTAAACGTGGTAAAATGACCTATGTATATTCTTTTTTGTTATAAAGTTCACCATTTTAAACTCAATATGATGACATGGTTAAAAATGTTGGCGGGTAAGCAAAATCTACCCCCCCCCCCTTCTCAGGCCCTCCCTCTTCAATCCCCTTTCCCTTTTACAGCTTCCACATTAGTTAACCCCCTCTTGTCAATTATTAAAAATAATTGTAAGGCGTTTAGAATCGTATAACTAAAAAAAAGAGATAAGTTTATAACTTGTTGAGTGACTAGGATTTGGATATAACAACTGACTTGTCATTAGAGTGTACACAGCGTGTAATGCCAGGTTTTTCTTATCGCATTTAGAGTACATGTAAATGCTCAAACATGTTTGACCTTGTTGTAGACGAACGCAATAACATTTCCAATTCATTTTTTCAGATATCAAGTCAGTGACTTATTTTCAACAATTTAAGCATAATTTTTTAACCATAAAGAATAATTAAGTGCCCTTATATATACAACATGGCGGCGCCCGTGCAGCCATGTTTGTGTTCTGTTTACATTATGTAGGCTTGAAACAACGACAGTAATGAGTTGTGTGGGGGCATTGTTTGTCACTTTGTTGCTGTTTTTACATTGGAAACATCATTTCTTTGACTGTAAACTGTTAGTATAGCAATAATGTTTCTATTTCCTCAAATTACAATACATTTATTAACCGAGAATAATTCAACGTTTCACACTCAAAGAGGGGTTTGCTTTCTAAACCTGCATAGTTAAACTATGAAAAGTAATAAGTATGAGACTGACGATTTTAGTCACATTCAAAGAATCATGAGCCAACGTGGCTGGTTGAATATGAAAAAGGAGAGAAAAACCACCAACAGACTATTTGAAGAGGAGTAGGGGAGGTGGTGGATATGTCATCATATAATGTCAAGTTTCCGGAAGGTGAATACACTCTGATGCGTGTGAAACCCTAGGCCTAGCCCCCAACCAGCAGCCTAAACCCTACACTATACTGCAAAAACCGTAGCCGTCAGCCCAAACCCCAGCCCCCAGCCCAAACCCTACACCCATCAAGCCGAATCATGCCCCCCAGCCCTAACCCTAGCCCCTAGCCGAAATCATCATAGCCCCAGCCCAAACCCTAACCCCCAGCCGAGCCTACCCCCAAAGCCCAAAACCCTAGCCGTCAGCCCGGACCCTAGCCCCCAGCCCAAACACCTTATTAGCTTACAGTCTTAACTCTTAACTATAGTCCAATTGTTCCCGTTCACCCACAATTTATTAACCGTAAAGTGTCTGGAAGGGCATTTTGCAACAAGCCCCGCCCACGCCCCGCCCACCCATTCACCCCCTTATCCCTTAAAGCTAGGTAAAATGAAACTTGGAATGACAATTAAACGTGGTAAAATGACCTATGTATATTCTTTTTTGTTATAAAGTTCACCATTTTAAACTCAATATGATGACATGGTTAAAAATGTTGGCGGGTAAGCAAAATCTACCCCCCCCCCCTTCTCAGGCCCTCCCTCTTCAATCCCCTTTCCCTTTTACAGCTTCCACATTAGTTAACCCCCTCTTGTCAATTATTAAAAATAATTGTAAGGCGTTTAGAATCGTATAACTAAAAAAAAGAGATACGTTTATAACTTGTTGAGTGACTAGGATTTGGATATAACAACTGACTTGTCATTAGAGTGTACACAGCGTGTAATGCCAGGTTTTTCTTATCGCATTTAGAGTACATGTAAATGCTCAAACATGTTTGACCTTGTTGTAGACGAACGCAATAACATTTCCAATTCATTTTTTCAGATATCAAGTCAGTGACTTATTTTCAACAATTTAAGCATAATTTTTTAACCATAAAGAATAATTAAGTGCCCTTATAGGGCGCACCACACCAAATAAGCCAGAATTAATGCGCCAAGCTACTTATCATAATTTGTAAACCCACAACTTATTTTTAATTACAGCGTTTTGGGGGTCATGCAATTAATAGATTGTGTAAATATAATAATCTATCACAACCTGGGGGTTCTGTGCTTCAACTTTTGAGGAGACTTGATAAATTTAGGCGTTAAAGTTGGCCCTATTTGACCGGGTAAGTGGAGAAGTGCTTCACGAAAACTGGCAGCAAGTCGGTTTTGGAAAAATACAAATTTTCGCGTTTTTTTCTTCTGGGGTAGTTAGCAAAAATTCCAAACGGCTGACCTGGCAAAAATTGAAAAGAATTCTGAAGTTCAGTCGTTCGAAAATATGTTTGATTGGTTTTCAAGAGGCTGAAAGACTTTCACGATTTTTTGAGTATTTTTGAATATTTATCATTTAGCATTGGTTCCTATGGGAGTTTATTTAGTGTGGTGCGCCCTATATATACAACATGGCGGCGCCCGTGCAGCCATGTTTGTGTTCTGTTTACATTTATGTAGGCTTGAAACAACGACAGTAATGAGTTGTGTGGGGGCATTGTTTGTCACTTTGTTGCTGTTTTTACATTGGAAACATCATTTCTTTGACTGTAAACTGTTAGTATAGCAATAATGTTTCTATTTCCTCAAATTACAATACATTTATTAACCGAGAATAATTCAACGTTTCACACTCAAAGAGGGGTTTGCTTTCTAAACCTGCATGGTTAAACTATGAAAAGTAATAAGTATGAGACTGACGATTTTAGTCACATTCAAAGAATCATGAGCCAACGTGGCTGGTTGAATATGAAAAAGGAGAGAAAAACCACCAACAGACTATTTGAAGAGGAGTAGGGGAGGTGGTGGATATGTCATCATATAATGTCAAGTTTCCGGAAGGTGAATACACTCTGATGCGTGTGAAACCCTAGGCCTAGCCCCCAACCAGCAGCCTAAACCCTACACTATACTGCAAAAACCGTAGCCGTCAGCCCAAACCCCAGCCCCCAGCCCAAACCCTACACCCATCAAGCCGAATCATGCCCCCCAGCCCTAACCCTAGCCCCTAGCCGAAATCATCATAGCCCCAGCCCAAACCCTAACCCCCAGCCGAGCCTACCCCCAAAGCCCAAAACCCTAGCCGTCAGCCCGGACCCTAGCCCCCAGCCCAAACACCTTATTAGCTTACAGTCTTAACTCTTAACTATAGTCCAATTGTTCCCGTTCACCCACAATTTATTAACCGTAAAGTGTCTGGAAGGGCATTTTGCAACAAGCCCCGCCCACGCCCCGCCCACCCATTCACCCCCTTATCCCTTAAAGCTAGGTAAAATGAAACTTGGAATGACAATTAAACGTGGTAAAATGACCTATGTATATTCTTTTTTGTTATAAAGTTCACCATTTTAAACTCAATATGATGACATGGTTAAAAATGTTGGCGGGTAAGCAAAATCTACCCCCCCCCCCCTTCTCAGGCCCTCCCTCTTCAATCCCCTTTCCCTTTTACAGCTTCCACATTAGTTAACCCCCTCTTGTCAATTATTAAAAATAATTGTAAGGCGTTTAGAATCGTATAACTAAAAAAAAGAGATACGTTTATAACTTGTTGAGTGACTAGGATTTGGATATAACAACTGACTTGTCATTAGAGTGTACACAGCGTGTAATGCCAGGTTTTTCTTATCGCATTTAGAGTACATGTAAATGCTCAAACATGTTTGACCTTGTTGTAGACGAACGCAATAACATTTCCAATTCATTTTTTCAGATATCAAGTCAGTGACTTATTTTCAACAATTTAAGCATAATTTTTTAACCATAAAGAATAATTAAGTGCCCTTATAGGGCGCACCACACCAAATAAGCCAGAATTAATGCGCCAAGCTACTTATCATAATTTGTAAACCCACAACTTATTTTTAATTACAGCGTTTTGGGGGTCATGCAATTAATAGATTGTGTAAATATAATAATCTATCACAACCTGGGGGTTCTGTGCTTCAACTTTTGAGGAGACTTGATAAATTTAGGCGTTAAAGTTGGCCCTATTTGACCGGGTAAGTGGAGAAGTGCTTCACGAAAACTGGCAGCAAGTCGGTTTTGGAAAAATACAAATTTTCGCGTTTTTTTCTTCTGGGGTAGTTAGCAAAAATTCCAAACGGCTGACCTGGCAAAAATTGAAAAGAATTCTGAAGTTCAGTCGTTCGAAAATATGTTTGATTGGTTTTCAAGAGGCTGAGAGACTTTCACGATTTTTTGAGTATTTTTGAATATTTATCATTTAGCATTGGTTCCTATGGGAGTTTATTTAGTGTGGTGCGCCCTATATATACAACATGGCGGCGCCCGTGCAGCCATGTTTGTGTTCTGTTTACATTTATGTAGGCTTGAAACAACGACAGTAATGAGTTGTGTGGGGGCATTGTTTGTCACTTTGTTGCTGTTTTTACATTGGAAACATCATTTCTTTGACTGTAAACTGTTAGTATAGCAATAATGTTTCTATTTCCTCAAATTACAATACATTTATTAACCGAGAATAATTCAACGTTTCACACTCAAAGAGGGGTTTGCTTTCTAAACCTGCATGGTTAAACTATGAAAAGTAATAAGTATGAGACTGACGATTTTAGTCACATTCAAAGAATCATGAGCCAACGTGGCTGGTTGAATATGAAAAAGGAGAGAAAAACCACCAACAGACTATTTGAAGAGGAGTAGGGGAGGTGGTGGATATGTCATCATATAATGTCAAGTTTCCGGAAGGTGAATACACTCTGATGCGTGTGAAACCCTAGGCCTAGCCCCCAACCAGCAGCCTAAACCCTACACTATACTGCAAAAACCGTAGCCGTCAGCCCAAACCCCAGCCCCCAGCCCAAACCCTACACCCATCAAGCCGAATCATGCCCCCCAGCCCTAACCCTAGCCCCTAGCCGAAATCATCATAGCCCCAGCCCAAACCCTAACCCCCAGCCGAGCCTACCCCCAAAGCCCAAAACCCTAGCCGTCAGCCCGGACCCTAGCCCCCAGCCCAAACACCTTATTAGCTTACAGTCTTAACTCTTAACTATAGTCCAATTGTTCCCGTTCACCCACAATTTATTAACCGTAAAGTGTCTGGAAGGGCATTTTGCAACAAGCCCCGCCCACGCCCCGCCCACCCATTCACCCCCTTATCCCTTAAAGCTAGGTAAAATGAAACTTGGAATGACAATTAAACGTGGTAAAATGACCTATGTATATTCTTTTTTGTTATAAAGTTCACCATTTTAAACTCAATATGATGACATGGTTAAAAATGTTGGCGGGTAAGCAAAATCTACCCCCCCCCCCCTTCTCAGGCCCTCCCTCTTCAATCCCCTTTCCCTTTTACAGCTTCCACATTAGTTAACCCCCTCTTGTCAATTATTAAAAATAATTGTAAGGCGTTTAGAATCGTATAACTAAAAAAAAGAGATAAGTTTATAACTTGTTGAGTGACTAGGATTTGGATATAACAACTGACTTGTCATTAGAGTGTACACAGCGTGTAATGCCAGGTTTTTCTTATCGCATTTAGAGTACATGTAAATGCTCAAACATGTTTGACCTTGTTGTAGACGAACGCAATAACATTTCCAATTCATTTTTTCAGATATCAAGTCAGTGACTTATTTTCAACAATTTAAGCATAATTTTTTAACCATAAAGAATAATTAAGTGCCCTTATAGGGCGCACCACACCAAATAAGCCAGAATTAATGCGCCAAGCTACTTATCATAATTTGTAAACCCACAACTTATTTTTAATTACAGCGTTTTGGGGGTCATGCAATTAATAGATTGTGTAAATATAATAATCTATCACAACCTGGGGGTTCTGTGCTTCAACTTTTGAGGAGACTTGATAAATTTAGGCGTTAAAGTTGGCCCTATTTGACCGGGTAAGTGGAGAAGTGCTTCACGAAAACTGGCAGCAAGTCGGTTTTGGAAAAATACAAATTTTCGCGTTTTTTTCTTCTGGGGTAGTTAGCAAAAATTCCAAACGGCTGACCTGGCAAAAATTGAAAAGAATTCTGAAGTTCAGTCGTTCGAAAATATGTTTGATTGGTTTTCAAGAGGCTGAGAGACTTTCACGATTTTTTGAGTATTTTTGAATATTTATCATTTAGCATTGGTTCCTATGGGAGTTTATTTAGTGTGGTGCGCCCTATATATACAACATGGCGGCGCCCGTGCAGCCATGTTTGTGTTCTGTTTACATTTATGTAGGCTTGAAACAACGACAGTAATGAGTTGTGTGGGGGCATTGTTTGTCACTTTGTTGCTGTTTTTACATTGGAAACATCATTTCTTTGACTGTAAACTGTTAGTATAGCAATAATGTTTCTATTTCCTCAAATTACAATACATTTATTAACCGAGAATAATTCAACGTTTCACACTCAAAGAGGGGTTTGCTTTCTAAACCTGCATGGTTAAACTATGAAAAGTAATAAGTATGAGACTGACGATTTTAGTCACATTCAAAGAATCATGAGCCAACGTGGCTGGTTGAATATGAAAAAGGAGAGAAAAACCACCAACAGACTATTTGAAGAGGAGTAGGGGAGGTGGTGGATATGTCATCATATAATGTCAAGTTTCCGGAAGGTGAATACACTCTGATGCGTGTGAAACCCTAGGCCTAGCCCCCAACCAGCAGCCTAAACCCTACACTATACTGCAAAAACCGTAGCCGTCAGCCCAAACCCCAGCCCCCAGCCCAAACCCTACACCCATCAAGCCGAATCATGCCCCCCAGCCCTAACCCTAGCCCCTAGCCGAAATCATCATAGCCCCAGCCCAAACCCTAACCCCCAGCCGAGCCTACCCCCAAAGCCCAAAACCCTAGCCGTCAGCCCGGACCCTAGCCCCCAGCCCAAACACCTTATTAGCTTACAGTCTTAACTCTTAACTATAGTCCAATTGTTCCCGTTCACCCACAATTTATTAACCGTAAAGTGTCTGGAAGGGCATTTTGCAACAAGCCCCGCCCACGCCCCGCCCACCCATTCACCCCCTTATCCCTTAAAGCTAGGTAAAATGAAACTTGGAATGACAATTAAACGTGGTAAAATGACCTATGTATATTCTTTTTTGTTATAAAGTTCACCATTTTAAACTCAATATGATGACATGGTTAAAAATGTTGGCGGGTAAGCAAAATCTACCCCCCCCCCTTCTCAGGCCCTCCCTCTTCAATCCCCTTTCCCTTTTACAGCTTCCACATTAGTTAACCCCCTCTTGTCAATTATTAAAAATAATTGTAAGGCGTTTAGAATCGTATAACTAAAAAAAAGAGATAAGTTTATAACTTGTTGAGTGACTAGGATTTGGATATAACAACTGACTTGTCATTAGAGTGTACACAGCGTGTAATGCCAGGTTTTTCTTATCGCATTTAGAGTACATGTAAATGCTCAAACATGTTTGACCTTGTTGTAGACGAACGCAATAACATTTCCAATTCATTTTTTCAGATATCAAGTCAGTGACTTATTTTCAACAATTTAAGCATAATTTTTTAACCATAAAGAATAATTAAGTGCCCTTATAGGGCGCACCACACCAAATAAGCCAGAATTAATGCGCCAAGCTACTTATCATAATTTGTAAACCCACAACTTATTTTTAATTACAGCGTTTTGGGGGTCATGCAATTAATAGATTGTGTAAATATAATAATCTATCACAACCTGGGGGTTCTGTGCTTCAACTTTTGAGGAGACTTGATAAATTTAGGCGTTAAAGTTGGCCCTATTTGACCGGGTAAGTGGAGAAGTGCTTCACGAAAACTGGCAGCAAGTCGGTTTTGGAAAAATACAAATTTTCGCGTTTTTTTCTTCTGGGGTAGTTAGCAAAAATTCCAAACGGCTGACCTGGCAAAAATTGAAAAGAATTCTGAAGTTCAGTCGTTCGAAAATATGTTTGATTGGTTTTCAAGAGGCTGAGAGACTTTCACGATTTTTTGAGTATTTTTGAATATTTATCATTTAGCATTGGTTCCTATGGGAGTTTATTTAGTGTGGTGCGCCCTATATATACAACATGGCGGCGCCCGTGCAGCCATGTTTGTGTTCTGTTTACATTTATGTAGGCTTGAAACAACGACAGTAATGAGTTGTGTGGGGGCATTGTTTGTCACTTTGTTGCTGTTTTTACATTGGAAACATCATTTCTTTGACTGTAAACTGTTAGTATAGCAATAATGTTTCTATTTCCTCAAATTACAATACATTTATTAACCGAGAATAATTCAACGTTTCACACTCAAAGAGGGGTTTGCTTTCTAAACCTGCATGGTTAAACTATGAAAAGTAATAAGTATGAGACTGACGATTTTAGTCACATTCAAAGAATCATGAGCCAACGTGGCTGGTTGAATATGAAAAAGGAGAGAAAAACCACCAACAGACTATTTGAAGAGGAGTAGGGGAGGTGGTGGATATGTCATCATATAATGTCAAGTTTCCGGAAGGTGAATACACTCTGATGCGTGTGAAACCCTAGGCCTAGCCCCCAACCAGCAGCCTAAACCCTACACTATACTGCAAAAACCGTAGCCGTCAGCCCAAACCCCAGCCCCCAGCCCAAACCCTACACCCATCAAGCCGAATCATGCCCCCCAGCCCTAACCCTAGCCCCTAGCCGAAATCATCATAGCCCCAGCCCAAACCCTAACCCCCAGCCGAGCCTACCCCCAAAGCCCAAAACCCTAGCCGTCAGCCCGGACCCTAGCCCCCAGCCCAAACACCTTATTAGCTTACAGTCTTAACTCTTAACTATAGTCCAATTGTTCCCGTTCACCCACAATTTATTAACCGTAAAGTGTCTGGAAGGGCATTTTGCAACAAGCCCCGCCCACGCCCCGCCCACCCATTCACCCCCTTATCCCTTAAAGGTAGGTAAAATGAAACTTGGAATGACAATTAAACGTGGTAAAATGACCTATGTATATTCTTTTTTGTTATAAAGTTCACCATTTTAAACTCAATATGATGACATGGTTAAAAATGTTGGCGGGTAAGCAAAATCTACCCCCCCCCCCCCCCCTTCTCAGGCCCTCCCTCTTCAATCCCCTTTCCCTTTTACAGCTTCCACATTAGTTAACCCCCTCTTGTCAATTATTAAAAATAATTGTAAGGCGTTTAGAATCGTATAACTAAAAAAAAGAGATAAGTTTATAACTTGTTGAGTGACTAGGATTTGGATATAACAACTGACTTGTCATTAGAGTGTACACAGCGTGTAATGCCAGGTTTTTCTTATCGCATTTAGAGTACATGTAAATGCTCAAACATGTTTGACCTTGTTGTAGACGAACGCAATAACATTTCCAATTCATTTTTTCAGATATCAAGTCAGTGACTTATTTTCAACAATTTAAGCATAATTTTTTAACCATAAAGAATAATTAAGTGCCCTTATATATACAACATGGCGGCGCCCGTGCAGCCATGTTTGTGTTCTGTTTACATTTATGTAGGCTTGAAACAACGACAGTAATGAGTTGTGTGGGGGCATTGTTTGTCACTTTGTTGCTGTTTTTACATTGGAAACATCATTTCTTTGACTGTAAACTGTTAGTATAGCAATAATGTTTCTATTTCCTCAAATTACAATACATTTATTAACCGAGAATAATTCAACGTTTCACACTCAAAGAGGGGTTTGCTTTCTAAACCTGCATGGTTAAACTATGAAAAGTAATAAGTATGAGACTGACGATTTTAGTCACATTCAAAGAATCATGAGCCAACGTGGCTGGTTGAATATGAAAAAGGAGAGAAAAACCACCAACAGACTATTTGAAGAGGAGTAGGGGAGGTGGTGGATATGTCATCATATAATGTCAAGTTTCCGGAAGGTGAATACACTCTGATGCGTGTGAAACCCTAGGCCTAGCCCCCAACCAGCAGCCTAAACCCTACACTATACTGCAAAAACCGTAGCCGTCAGCCCAAACCCCAGCCCCCAGCCCAAACCCTACACCCATCAAGCCGAATCATGCCCCCCAGCCCTAACCCTAGCCCCTAGCCGAAATCATCATAGCCCCAGCCCAAACCCTAACCCCCAGCCGAGCCTACCCCCAAAGCCCAAAACCCTAGCCGTCAGCCCGGACCCTAGCCCCCAGCCCAAACACCTTATTAGCTTACAGTCTTAACTCTTAACTATAGTCCAATTGTTCCCGTTCACCCACAATTTATTAACCGTAAAGTGTCTGGAAGGGCATTTTGCAACAAGCCCCGCCCACGCCCCGCCCACCCATTCACCCCCTTATCCCTTAAAGCTAGGTAAAATGAAACTTGGAATGACAATTAAACGTGGTAAAATGACCTATGTATATTCTTTTTTGTTATAAAGTTCACCATTTTAAACTCAATATGATGACATGGTTAAAAATGTTGGCGGGTAAGCAAAATCTACCCCCCCCCCCCTTCTCAGGCCCTCCCTCTTCAATCCCCTTTCCCTTTTACAGCTTCCACATTAGTTAACCCCCTCTTGTCAATTATTAAAAATAATTGTAAGGCGTTTAGAATCGTATAACTAAAAAAAAGAGATAAGTTTATAACTTGTTGAGTGACTAGGATTTGGATATAACAACTGACTTGTCATTAGAGTGTACACAGCGTGTAATGCCAGGTTTTTCTTATCGCATTTAGAGTACATGTAAATGCTCAAACATGTTTGACCTTGTTGTAGACGAACGCAATAACATTTCCAATTCATTTTTTCAGATATCAAGTCAGTGACTTATTTTCAACAATTTAAGCATAATTTTTTAACCATAAAGAATAATTAAGTGCCCTTATAGGGCGCACCACACCAAATAAGCCAGAATTAATGCGCCAAGCTACTTATCATAATTTGTAAACCCACAACTTATTTTTAATTACAGCGTTTTGGGGGTCATGCAATTAATAGATTGTGTAAATATAATAATCTATCACAACCTGGGGGTTCTGTGCTTCAACTTTTGAGGAGACTTGATAAATTTAGGCGTTAAAGTTGGCCCTATTTGACCGGGTAAGTGGAGAAGTGCTTCACGAAAACTGGCAGCAAGTCGGTTTTGGAAAAATACAAATTTTCGCGTTTTTTTCTTCTGGGGTAGTTAGCAAAAATTCCAAACGGCTGACCTGGCAAAAATTGAAAAGAATTCTGAAGTTCAGTCGTTCGAAAATATGTTTGATTGGTTTTCAAGAGGCTGAGAGACTTTCACGATTTTTTGAGTATTTTTGAATATTTATCATTTAGCATTGGTTCCTATGGGAGTTTATTTAGTGTGGTGCGCCCTATATATACAACATGGCGGCGCCCGTGCAGCCATGTTTGTGTTCTGTTTACATTTATGTAGGCTTGAAACAACGACAGTAATGAGTTGTGTGGGGGCATTGTTTGTCACTTTGTTGCTGTTTTTACATTGGAAACATCATTTCTTTGACTGTAAACTGTTAGTATAGCAATAATGTTTCTATTTCCTCAAATTACAATACATTTATTAACCGAGAATAATTCAACGTTTCACACTCAAAGAGGGGTTTGCTTTCTAAACCTGCATGGTTAAACTATGAAAAGTAATAAGTATGAGACTGACGATTTTAGTCACATTCAAAGAATCATGAGCCAACGTGGCTGGTTGAATATGAAAAAGGAGAGAAAAACCACCAACAGACTATTTGAAGAGGAGTAGGGGAGGTGGTGGATATGTCATCATATAATGTCAAGTTTCCGGAAGGTGAATACACTCTGATGCGTGTGAAACCCTAGGCCTAGCCCCCAACCAGCAGCCTAAACCCTACACAATACTGCAAAAACCGTAGCCGTCAGCCCAAACCCCAGCCCCCAGCCCAAACCCTACACCCATCAAGCCGAATCATGCCCCCCAGCCCTAACCCTAGCCCCTAGCCGAAATCATCATAGCCCCAGCCCAAACCCTAACCCCCAGCCGAGCCTACCCCCAAAGCCCAAAACCCTAGCCGTCAGCCCGGACCCTAGCCCCCAGCCCAAACACCTTATTAGCTTACAGTCTTAACTCTTAACTATAGTCCAATTGTTCCCGTTCACCCACAATTTATTAACCGTAAAGTGTCTGGAAGGGCATTTTGCAACAAGCCCCGCCCACGCCCCGCCCACCCATTCACCCCCTTATCCCTTAAAGCTAGGTAAAATGAAACTTGGAATGACAATTAAACGTGGTAAAATGACCTATGTATATTCTTTTTTGTTATAAAGTTCACCATTTTAAACTCAATATGATGACATGGTTAAAAATGTTGGCGGGTAAGCAAAATCTACCCCCCCCCCCCTTCTCAGGCCCTCCCTCTTCAATCCCCTTTCCCTTTTACAGCTTCCACATTAGTTAACCCCCTCTTGTCAATTATTAAAAATAATTGTAAGGCGTTTAGAATCGTATAACTAAAAAAAAGAGATAAGTTTATAACTTGTTGAGTGACTAGGATTTGGATATAACAACTGACTTGTCATTAGAGTGTACACAGCGTGTAATGCCAGGTTTTTCTTATCGCATTTAGAGTACATGTAAATGCTCAAACATGTTTGACCTTGTTGTAGACGAACGCAATAACATTTCCAATTCATTTTTTCAGATATCAAGTCAGTGACTTATTTTCAACAATTTAAGCATAATTTTTTAACCATAAAGAATAATTAAGTGCCCTTATAGGGCGCACCACACCAAATAAGCCAGAATTAATGCGCCAAGCTACTTATCATAATTTGTAAACCCACAACTTATTTTTAATTACAGCGTTTTGGGGGTCATGCAATTAATAGATTGTGTAAATATAATAATCTATCACAACCTGGGGGTTCTGTGCTTCAACTTTTGAGGAGACTTGATAAATTTAGGCGTTAAAGTTGGCCCTATTTGACCGGGTAAGTGGAGAAGTGCTTCACGAAAACTGGCAGCAAGTCGGTTTTGGAAAAATACAAATTTTCGCGTTTTTTTCTTCTGGGGTAGTTAGCAAAAATTCCAAACGGCTGACCTGGCAAAAATTGAAAAGAATTCTGAAGTTCAGTCGTTCGAAAATATGTTTGATTGGTTTTCAAGAGGCTGAGAGACTTTCACGATTTTTTGAGTATTTTTGAATATTTATCATTTAGCATTGGTTCCTATGGGAGTTTATTTAGTGTGGTGCGCCCCTCGGGAAGTGGTAGAAATATTTTTGAGAGCGCCCTCACGCGGTCAAACATAAACCGCTTCAAGGACAGGAGCGCGTTTTGGCATGGCGACCCCAACCATTATTACTTGAAAATAAAATAAAGGCTGTATATTTTTAGAACATAAATTTTCAAGAGATGTACCTACGTCACAAACTGTTTCTGGTTACCGACCCGTTTTCGCGTAGCTCTCGGAAATTGTTTCGTTCAATGAATTTTACGTCAGAAACTTGTTTCCGGTCGGTCATGGTCGCCAAATAACACGCTCATGCTCTTCCTGTGTTTCTTCCTCCATGCTCTTCCCCATATCCTTCCACTAACAAAGTTAGGCCTAAGTCCAAGTTTATTTCAAAAACTTTTTTTTCTGATTACTGGATAATTAAGTCGTTTGTAATGTTCAAATAATCATCGTTATTAATTTTGTTAAAAGTTTTTGTGGCGGGGGAAATTCTAGTCATGTTTTTGTGTCATCATGCAACAATCTACTTGGAGTCTTTGAAGTCACTAGAGGGCGCTGTTAGATGGACCTTAAAACTCGAAAACAATTCTTTCTAAAATAATGGTAACTACCTACTTTTCAACTTTTTAAAATCAGTGTATTGAAGATGCAGCATACTTTCGGAATGCATATTTTGTTAAGTTTTTGTATAAAAGTCTTGTCCGATTCCTCCATTATTCTGATAAGCATGGTTTTGTTTGTGCTTTTAAGCAGCTCTGTGAAATTGGGTCATGGGCACTCACATGAAATCAACGTTGTCGGGACTTGTCTGGAATAACTGGGGAGCGATCCAGGTGATGTAGTTGCCTTGAAATGGTATCTTGACTGTGTTGTCGGTGTGGGTGATCGTTGCTTCTCCATATTCTACGTCAGGACAACGCAAGTACCTCCAAAAGATACCCTCGGCCACTTGCGGTACTTGCCAAGATCCGAATGGCGTACCGTCATCCCCTCTACGAGCTTGGAGAATGAACCCCCGGAAAGAAAAAAATCGAGGGTCTCCCGGGACCAGACGAACTAAGGAAAACAAAAATAATGATACTATAATAAATAACTAGTTCATAGCGCATTTTACAATAGCGTATCAATGCGCTTTACATTAGTGTCCTGATCATTGGGCCAATAACATCCCTTTTAATCTTTCTCGGCGCCTGGGGAGTATACAGCTAGCCCCGAGCTGCCGTGGCGCTCAGAAGGCCTCTACTACACTCGCAGGTACCCAATATACCCCTTGAATAGAGGCAATTATCATTACGAACGGTGTCTCGCTCAAGGACAGGGACTCGAACCCACACGGCCGGATGACTTAACCACCAGAACTTGAATCCGATGATCAAAACCACTCGACCATGACACCCTATGATACCACCCATCAGATCATTCTTCTTAAGACAAAGTACTGTGCTATTACATGGGGAAAAATAAATGTTTTCTAGCTGATGATAACATTAATAAAATGTAAATATTCTACTTCTTGTGCGGCCTTGTCTACGCCGTGATTAATACCAATACTTGCAGTAGGCATGTCACGGCTAAGTTCAAGAGACTTATATGGCTGTGACACACCTACATACCAATCCTCCGGAGAAATAGTTGTCTCAAAACTTGACGTCCTTATTTAAAAACAACTGTGTAAATACTAACACAGTTGTTTTTAAATAAGGACGTCCCCCAAACAAAGTCATTATCGAATGCCTCAAATGAATTATGTTAAGTTGAGGAGTCCCATTGGCGTCAACATAAAGGCACTGAAAACGTTTGGTAATTACTCAAAATATATATTAGCATAAAAACTTACTTGGTAACCAGCAACGGAGAGCTGTTGATAGTATAAAACATTGTGAGAAACCACTCCCTCTGAAGTAACGTAGTTTTTGAGAAAGAGGTAACTTCTCACTAAAATAATAAAAGACTTCATGCATGAAGCCTTTTATTAGCATCTGAAAGCACACAAAATTGTGCAACAAGGGTGTTTTTTCTTTCTTTATTTTCTTGCAACTTCGATGACCGATTCAGCCCAAATTTTCACAGGTTTGTTATTTTATGCATATGTTGGGATACACCAAGTGACAATACTGGTCTTTGATAATTACCAAACGTGTTCAGTGCCGTTAAAGTCAAAACAAATAATAAAAGAAACACATAAAAAATTATAAAAAAAAAAAAAAAATCATATATCCTCGGAAAATAGCTCCCCGTTGGAATGGCACGACTAAAGATCATTCTACATAAGTTGGGCATTCGCTCAAATTCGGCCCCTCCTTTAGTGAGTTACCTGCAGTTTTCCAGTACCACATGTTCGTCGTGTGTCCCCCCCCCCCCCCCCCCCAAGAAATAATAATGATGACCGCAAACTAGTATTAGAAATGTTGTCTTTTGTTTTAAATATTATAATAATATATCAATTATGTGGCGTTTTTATATCAGAGTTTATAAGGCCTGGAAATCAGATTAACAGAGACTTAAAATTTTCCATCGGAAAGTGCTCTTGCAAAATGAAAATGGCCTTGCCCTCTCAAAGTTGAAATTCCAGGCCTAAGAGTTGATAAGAGTTTATAGGTTACCATTAGGGACTAAATAACCTTTGAAGATTCCATAAAATTATTGATCACAGTTTAAACAAAGCTTGCAATAACGGTTTTTGCTGGATTGATTTTGCGCTCCTTCCATTCTTTGAATTTTTCAATTTGGGCTGCTTGATGCACTTTGTCCTTTTACACTATTTTTTGTTTCCTAAATAAAGTTTTGTGGTATGTTTGTTTTATTTGTTTATCATTATTTGCGACCACCTTGGTTTGACAATGTGGGGACGGTGTCATAGGGAAATCTGTCCCCCGGAGATTCTGTCCCCCATAATTATGGGAAATTAACGTGGGCTGGAGGAGGATGATTCAAAAGAGAGCGCTATCAAAAGTAGTTTGCACACAGTTCTCCATGGGGGGGGGGGGGGGGGGGGGGACAGAATCCGTCCGGGGGGACAGAATCTCAGTCCACAGCGGCTCTTTCCGATCAGTCACCCCACCCCGTGACATAACATCGTTTATGAGCAGGCCCTATGGTAGACTTGATTTAAAGTCTGAGATTATTTCTCTGCATACCCACAACTTATTTTTAATTATAACGTTTTGGGGGTCATGCAACTAATAGATTGTGTAATTATAAGAACTTATCACAACCTGGGGGTTCTGGGTTTCAAGTTTTGAGGAGATTTGATAAATTTGGGCTTGAAAGTTGGTCCTATTTAGCTTGGGAATTGGAGGAGTGCCTCATGAAAACTGGCGGCAAGTCGGTTTGGGAAAAAACACTTTTTCGGGGGTGTTTTTTCTGGGGTAATTAGCAAAAATTTCAAACGGCTGCAGCCTGCCAAAAATTGAAAAGAAATATGAAGTTTAGTGGTCTGAAAATATATTTGATTGGTTTTCAAGAGGCTGAGAGACTTTTAACTATTTTTTGAGAATTTTTGAATATTTAGCATTTAGCATTGTTTGCTATGGGAGTCTATTTAGAGGGGTGAAACCATAATGTATCGGCTATCACTAGTACAGGACGACTAGTAAAAACCACGATCACAGACTTGGAACCAAGTCTAGCGCCCTATGGTAGTTTTCCTCAACTTCGAATTCACTGAGGCAACTAAATTATTTCCCCCTAACCTTTGACACTTTTGATGGTAAACGCTGGAACATGAATGTATTTAAATGACAAAGGAGCGAATACCAATTGCCCGATGCATTGGTGTACACTCAAGGCTCCTGTGTTGCACATCGTCGTGTCATGTGACGTTGGGAACTCTATAGGTGGGGCTAATCGTCAGACTTTGCAAGTCTCTCTAGCATTCTAACAGGCCCGCCGGAAGGTATTTAAAAGTGGGGGGCACCAACAATTTCCAACATTGGGTTGTTTGGATCAGCAGATCCGGGGAGGGAGAGTCCAAATCCCTTTTTTTTTTTTTGTGTGAAAACGTTTGAAAAGCTGCTTTCAAGACGCATGTGACACTGACTTAAAGGGCAATTCTAAGATTTTTCTTGTTGGAGGGGGTTAAAGTGTCTGATGAAAAAAATTATCCCTTATAAAAATTCCCCTTATTGAAAATATTGGGTAATACTAATACATGGATTTGTAAACACGGGGACCCAGTTACGGGGAGGATCACTCATGCATAATACTAGAAAAGGGGTCGGAACCATTTTAGCAATGGACCTATCCAAAGGCCTATAGCTATATGCCCAGGCCCGCCAGGCAGATCTCTGGGAGGTACATGAATTTTGAGACCCCCAAAAGTTTTGTAAATGTGGGTATTTTTATGTGATTAATTAATTAATGTCAGTGTTCTCCAACTTTGAAAAATAAATGTTGGTGCTGGGTGTGGTGAAAACTGTGAGGGCCGGTACGTACAATGCGAAGCGCGAAGCCCTTACGGCGTGGGGTCCGGGGCCCGCTCAAGGGCCCCGGATTTTTTTTTGATCCTAGATGCTCTGTGGTGCATTCTAAGGTGAATCCTGGCCACTTTCCTCAGACTTTTTTGAGGAAATATTTTTAAAGTTTTTAAGAACACAAAGTACAATCCTGGTTTTCTAAACACTTACTTGAAATAAAAACCAATGAATAATAGATATTCATTCTTCAATGTGTCCGGTAGCCCGACCGCATTTCTTTTTCTTACCTTGTAATTCCGTGTTTTTTTGTTTTCTAAATTAAGGTATTATGGACCAAATGTCTTGACCAAACTAACATGTTTTGTAACAAAATTGAACTAGAAAACCAGAACACATCCAGACAAGTTTACTTATATCTGCGTGATTTGGGTCTCATAGTTTTGTGATCCACGGACGTCGCGTCGTAAACTGGTAAACCCAACGTCAACGACCGACAAACGCGAACGATTGTAAAGCACCATAAAAGCACCATGTACAATGATTAGTCTGGTTCCCAGACCCCCAAAATCTCCGACTGGCACCTGTCGTCCGGGAATCTTTGGTCATGGAACCAGACTATACAATGCAATCGACCGGGTACGTAGCCTATATAGTCAAGGCGCTCGCGGCAAACCCGGATGGTATACATCACGCACGAAAAACGACCAGCGCGAGCGGCAATGTCACAAGTTTCGCCGTTTGAGCTAGTCTGTTTTCGAGCGCCTTGACTAAAGCCTACCCCCCCCCCCCCCCCCCCAACCTCCGTCCCGGCTATTTCTGGGGTGAAAAAAAATACTAAAACAAAAAACATAATAAATAAAATAATTTTGGTGGTGTCCCTGTTTTGTTGCTCTATCCCCTCCCGACGTTAAAAAAAAAAAAAAAAAAAAAAAAAAGGGGGAAAAAAAAAAGTGGGGGAAAAAGTGGGGGGGGGGGGGGGGGGCCGGGCCCCCCGGCTCCGGCGGCCCTGATTCTAAGGCTGTGAATCTATCGTCTCTACTTTGCTATAGTATGAGAATTAAACAAAATATTGAACAGCTCCAGACCTTCGATAACGAGAGGAAATTTCGCTCAAAAACAAACAAGTTAGTTAATGAAATAAAATGAAATACCCACCATTACATGACATAAAAGGCCGATACTGTTACCATTATGCTGTCCCCTTTCTTTGAGAGTTTGTCATACAGAGTTTTGCAAATCATCAACAATGTTGTACTCTACATTGATTCATGACAGTTGATCTTATAATTACAAGAATCAACAGTTTTGCAAGCATCAACAATGTTGTACCCTAGAGTTTGGTCATCCACAGTTTTGCAAATCATCAGCAATGTTGTACTCTCTACATTTATGAGAGTTTGGTCTCAGCAGTTTTGCAAGCATCAACACTTTTGTACCTTATCTTAATTCATGAGAGTTTGGTCATACACAGTTTTGCAAATCATCAACATAATTGTTGTACTCTATCTTGATTCATGACAGTTTGGTCGGACTAATTTCCGTATCCTGCCACCACCTTTTCATTCGTTATGAAACAAAATAGTACTCAAATGAGATTATTTCTGTTGGTAAAAATTATTCAAAAAGTGGTGGCAGGATACGGAAATGTTTCCGTTTGGTCTTATAGTTACAAGTATCAACAGTTTTACAACCATCAACAATGTATACCTAAGTGATGTCTGAAAGTTTGCGTGGTGTATGTGGAAAATAAGAAAGTCTATGCTAGTAAGCTAGCGGTTTCAACTTTAAAACTCTTTTGGGAGAAGTGTTGGCTCTGAGAAGAACCACCGGTGTGGTCTTTGCGTTTCAATCTCTTCTGCCTCACTGCTCCGGTGTTAGTGATCATTCGTTTAAGGTATAGTCTTTGCAATTATGTTTAAAAGAATGCATACAATATAAGGCTTACATCTTAGAGAAAACATATGCCCTATCGTGTATAATAATAACACGGTGTTAAAACTAACCTGTAAGTGTTTCCCCTGGATTGTATGTGTCACCGTCGGCGACTAGTAGGTACGGGCTGGTTTCGCTCGGCTGTGGGGCGGTGTCAGGATGCTGTGGCATCAGCGTAACACAAGCCTCAATAGGTGCTCCATCCGGGCGACTAGTCCCTTCTTGTGGTACCGTTACAATGAGCAAAAAGATGATGGGGTAGAACTTCACAAGGCACTCCATGTTGGTGTTCAGATAACACCGAACCTTGATGAGAGTGTTCGAAGACTGGGACAGCAGAAATCAACGGAACACTCCAATTCTAATACCGTGTTTGTATCTGGTGTTATAAAATTCCAGTCTTTGTAGCTGCCGACATGGTTCAATGCTTCCATTTAGGCATCCAACATGTAATCACAAACTAATGCTAAATACGTATTGGGAGTTTTCAAGTTCAAAAATTGGTATAAGGGAAAGGTGGCCTCGACTGAAGTTTCCCTTAAAAAAACACACAAAAATACTTTTTAAATTTACTGAAGGGTTAGTCATGTCTACGGATAAAGTGTTAATCAAAGTTCCAACTGGCTTTGAGTTCAGACTGGATTGAAACGCATTCTTCCTTCTGACTTTGAAGGTCATGGTAAATACGACAATGCTGCGTGTGCCGGGGAAAGAAAGTGGAATTCCACTTTGCAAATTGTCAATAGATCAATAGGCTTCGTTTTGTGTCCGACGTATTGTTATGGTAAGTGTTATGCAGAAAAGTGATGGGAACAAAGAAACTGTCGTAAAAGGTACCAAGCAAGGTCAAAACTGCAAATAAATCCAAACGACAAAGAAAACAAGTTCACACAAACATTGCTTTATTGGTAATAGTTTCTAAGAAATCGGGCCTATTTTGTAGTTAATGTGAACTGTTTTAAATGCCATAGCAGTTCAAGCAAAAATATCTCAAGGGCAGTTTTCCCCACCATGAGCATCTTTGTGTACCATTTTACACAACAGACCTACGTTGATAAACGTCATTCAAACGTCAGACGATGTGGATGGAAACTTTGGATGGACGTCAACATCCGACGTCGGCGACATCCACCGACCTTTATGACGTCAGGCCGGCGTAAGTATGTTGTGTGCAATGTAAAAGTCGGCAAACGTTAATATTTTTCAGTTTTACCAATGTTGTGCACCATTTAAAACGATAAAAGTCTCATCATTCAAAGTACAAATAGAAAATAAAGATTACCATTTTTATAAACAAAGGCAAATCTTTTTGTAATGAATACAAAACCTTGTAAAGATAGATAAGGATACAGCAATCCTTCACCGATCTTGAACTCTTGGTGGCAGCAGATACCGCCATTATGGGCGCACCCCTCTAAATGATCTCCCATAGGAACCAATGCTAAATGATAATTATTCAAAAATACTCAAAAAATCGTGTAAGTCTCTCAGCCTCTTGAAAACCAATCAGACATATTTCCGGACAACTAAACTTCAGAATTCTTTTCAATTTTTGGCAGGTCAGCCGTTTGGAATTTTTGCTAACTACCCCAGAAGAAAAAAACACGATTTTTTTTTTTTTCCAAAACCGACTTGCTGCCAGTTTTCGTGAAGCACTTCTCCACTTCCCCGGTCAAATAGGGCCAACTTTAACGCCTAAATTTATCAAGTCTCCTCAAAAGTTGAAGCACAGAACCCCCAGGTTGTGATAGATTTTTATTATTACACAATCTATTAATTGCATGACCCCCAAAACGTTATAATTAAAAATAAGTTGTGGGTTTACAAATTATGATAAGTAGCTTGGCGCATTAATTCTGGCTTATTTAGTGTGGTGCACCCTATAAGGGCACTTAATTATTCTTTATGGTTAAAAAATTATGCTTAAATTGTTGAGAATAAGTCACTGACTTGATATCTGGAAAAAAAAAGTGAAATGTTATTGCGTTCGTCTACAACAAGGTCAAACATGTTGGAGCATTTACATGTACTCTAAGCAATGCGAGAAGAAAAACCTGCACGACACACTGTGTACATTCTAAGGACAAGTCAGAAGTTATATCCAAGTCCTCACTCAAAAAGTTATTAACATGTCTCTTTTTTATCACAGGATCATAAAAACCTTACAAGTTATTTAATTAATCATTAAGAAGGGGTTAATTGGCATGAACAAGCTGTAAAAATGGAAGGGGGCTGGCCGGGGGGGGGGGCACATTTTGCTTTCCCTTAAATTTTTCTAACCATGCATTCATATTAGTCTAAAATGGGGAGCTTTATAAAATTTAGAAAACACATAGGTCACTTTTTGTACATTTAACTGCCCTTTCAAATTTTATTCTACCTCTGGAACGGGGTAAAAGGGGAAAGGGTGGGCGGGGCGTGGGCGGGGCATGTTGAAAAAGGCCAAACCATTATGATTGTTTCTGGTTGATGGGGACAAGTTATAACTCTATCCAGAAACAGATGGCTATTATCTTAGACAATTCCCCTGGGATGGGGGCCTTTTCACAGGTCCTACTGTCCAATATGGAGCATTGGCAATGGTTTTATCTTGATGAATTTTTGTGAAATTTATCTGAAATTGAAAAAAAAAATAAAAAAAAAAAAATATATATATATTTTGGCATATCGGCCGAAATTTGTGCGTTCAGCGTAGTGTCGGCCCTGATACGCTAGCTTGTGCATCGGGAGAACTCTAAAAGTATTTTTGCTTTAGACCACAACTAATGTGAGATCACTTATGATGGATGCCATTCAATGTTTGTAACAAATCCATTGCCATAAAAATGGGTAGAGCTAGACGCGGCATTTTCAAGATGCAAAAAACTTGGTTCAAGCCGAAAAATTAATTTAATTCACTACAAGACAAAGGCAGTGAAACTCAAAGTATACCTACACCACGGTATGTCAGGCCAACCCATCAGCAGTTGAGTTTAGCCGCCCCAAATACAGAGCGAGGAGATTTCTGCCACATTGCAGCACAGATGGAACAAGACAACCGCAGAAATGTGATGCTCCTTCGCCCAAAAGTTGTAGAAATGGCTCCAGTTGACAAGATCCAGCTCAAGGGAGTGATCCCAATAGCCAACAAATGTGGCCAGCCACTGCCCAAGAGAGGAACTGATCACCAAGGAGGAGGTTATCGTTTTGTAGACATCAACTCAGCTCTAGAGCTGGGTGCACAAGCTGTACTTGATCATCAACAAACACATCCTAAGTGTGATGGTCAACCTAAACTATTGGCTGAGGCAGAAGAGCGTAGAGGTTTAGCCGTCTCAGAGGTAATGTCCTGCAAAAAGTGTGGTTTTAAAACACAAAAGACAAAACTTTACAGTGAGATAGCTAACGAGGGTAGGAAGCGGGGACGACGCACTGCAACCCCAAACATGTCTTTCCAAGTTGGCCTGCAGAACACTGGCATTGCAACCGCAGGTGCGAGGAGGCTCTTGACATCAATGGACACAGCTGTACCATCCACTAGTGGGCTGCAAAAAATTTCGAACAAATGTGGTGAAATTATCAAAAATGAAAATATCAGAGACATGGCAGACAAGAGGAAACTAGTGAAAGACATCCGTGAGCTCCAAGGCTTTGAACGAGAAAGTCCAATTGCAGTTGAAATGGACAGGCAGTATAATAATCCCCTGCGCAACTGTAGGAAAAAAACCCCATTTGTTCCTGCAACACAGACAAGAGACACCGTGTGCGAGAACGCAACTACTTCAAAGTTTGTTATAATGTACCATCAAGAAAACAAGCTTTGTAAAAGTGGTGAAATGTCACCATCATCATTCGGTCAACAATGCACATCCGCTAAGCACGGCGACAAGTGCACAGCTACTCGTCCAGCGCATTTCAATATGGGAGATGAGAGAGAAGGGGGTGTTCGATGTGCGACTAAACTTTTGGAGTGCACGGAACCAGTTCTTGTGGATAGAATAACAACAGACGCTGACGGCTGTCTAGCAAAAGGAATGAATTCTGTCATGAGAAGAAGAACGGGAAAGGAAATGGAAAGTCTGCTGGACCCATCCCACTTGAACCGCTCGCTTTGTGCGGCAGTCAGCCGAGCAAACTTTAGCAGTGACATGTTCCCTGGGAACAGTGCAAGAGACCGAAACAGAGTACAGGACCGATTTGCTGATGACGTGAGTCACAGAGCACAGGCTGAGGCACACCATATTTCCATTAAATGCGGAAATGACACAGCAAGCATGAAAAGACTGGCTGCAAAGGCGATTGATGCAATTCCGAACTGCTACATGGGAGACCATGAGAAATGCAAACAAAATTCTCATGTTTGCAACGGTAAATACAAGTACCCATACCTCTCTCGCTATGTCCGCGGCAGATTTATTTTAACATCTAAAGATGAGGAAATCTTTAAAACAATTTTGGAAAAACGCATAGGAGACGAAGCGATAGAGAGAACCAAGTACAGAACAAGTTCCCAGAAGTCTGAATCCATGAATCATGCCTACGCCATGACAAATCCAAAAGGAACACTAACCTTTTCAAGGAACGGAGCTTCAAGAGATCACAGCGCCATCCATCTGGTGAACAACCAACATGCAAACTCTATTATCAAAAAGTGTGAGGCAACTCATTGCCCCATTACTGCTGGATCACCCGCTGCAAAAGCCCTCGATGCAATGGACAAAAAACAACAATATCACAAAAAACGTGTTATGGGAAAGATCTACAAAAAGCGACGAGCACAGTGTCGAGCTGAACGATATCACACTTACTATGCTAAAAAAAATTTGTATCAACCTGGCCAACTAAATCCAAAGTCACAGGACACTAACTCATCGTATAACTATGATGGGCCAAAGATTCACAAGGAGCACAATTACAGCAGAATGTTCTCAAAATGGAAAAACCGATAGAGTGTAACTCTAATTGAATCACTTGACTTTTCCGGAAACTTGACATTCATAATAATGCAATGTTTACACCTCCCCCACTCTTCTTGTTCAGTTATTAGTTAATACCAACCATGCCATGTAATGTATGATGATGATGTTTACAACATGTTTATTTCTTCCTAATTGAGGAAGCAACCAGCCGCTGTTGACCCATGATTTTCTTGAAAGTGACTTACCATCACAGTCTCATCAAATAGTCATACACGATAGTCGTACCGTCGATCGTAGTTTGTCCCGTCTTACACACTGTATACTGACTGTTAAGTGTGTAGGAATAGGATGCCTAAAAAAAAAGCAAGCCACTCTTTGAAAACGTTGAATTATTCTGTTAACAAGTGACAATGTTATTGCTATCTATATTTTATTATAATTACTGTTTGCAGCCAGAGGAGTGATGTTTTCACGAACAATAAAAAAACACGGCGATAACTGACGAAAGAAGTCTCAAACAACTCATTTCTGTCACGCCTGCAATTGTAAACAAACGGCAGACATGTTTAAATCCCAACAAAAATGGCTGCAAGGGCGCCACCATGTTGTATATATAAGGGCACTTAATTATTCTTTATGGTTAAAAAATTATGCTTAAATTGTTGAGAATAAGTCACTGACTTGATATCTGGAAAAAAAAAGTGAAATGTTATTGCGTTCGTCTACAACAAGGTCAAACATGTTGGAGCATTTACATGTACTCTAAGCAATGCGAGAAGAAAAACCTGCACGACACACTGTGTACATTCTAAGGACAAGTCAGAAGTTATATCCAAGTCCTCACTCAAAAAGTTATTAACATGTCTCTTTTTTATCACAGGATCATAAAAACCTTACAAGTTATTTAATTAATCATTAAGAAGGGGTTAATTGGCATGAACAAGCTGTAAAAATGGAAGGGGGCTGGCCGGGGGGGGGGGGGGGGCACATTTTGCTTTCCCTTAAATTTTTCTAACCATGCATTCATATTAGTCTAAAATGGGGAGCTTTATAAAATTTAGAAAACACATAGGTCACTTTTTGTACATTTAACTGCCCTTTCAAATTTTATTCTACCTCTGGAACGGGGTAAAAGGGGAAAGGGTGGGCGGGGCGTGGGCGGGGCATGTTGAAAAAGGCCAAACCATTATGATTGTTTCTGGTTGATGGGGACAAGTTATAACTCTATCCAGAAACAGATGGCTATTATCTTAGACAATTCCCCTGGGATGGGGGCCTTTTCACAGGTCCTACTGTCCAATATGGAGCATTGGCAATGGTTTTATCTTGATGAATTTTTGTGAAATTTATCTGAAATTGAAAAAAAAAAAAAAAAAAAAAAAATATATATATATTTTGGCATATCGGCCGAAATTTGTGCGTTCAGCGTAGTGTCGGCCCTGATACGCTAGCTTGTGCATCGGGAGAACTCTAAAAGTATTTTTGCTTTAGACCACAACTAATGTGAGATCACTTATGATGGATGCCATTCAATGTTTGTAACAAATCCATTGCCATAAAAATGGGTAGAGCTAGACGCGGCATTTTCAAGATGCAAAAAACTTGGTTCAAGCCGAAAAATTAATTTAATTCACTACAAGACAAAGGCAGTGAAACTCAAAGTATACCTACACCACGGTATGTCAGGCCAACCCATCAGCAGTTGAGTTTAGCCGCCCCAAATACAGAGCGAGGAGATTTCTGCCACATTGCAGCACAGATGGAACAAGACAACCGCAGAAATGTGATGCTCCTTCGCCCAAAAGTTGTAGAAATGGCTCCAGTTGACAAGATCCAGCTCAAGGGAGTGATCCCAATAGCCAACAAATGTGGCCAGCCACTGCCCAAGAGAGGAACTGATCACCAAGGAGGAGGTTATCGTTTTGTAGACATCAACTCAGCTCTAGAGCTGGGTGCACAAGCTGTACTTGATCATCAACAAACACATCCTAAGTGTGATGGTCAACCTAAACTATTGGCTGAGGCAGAAGAGCGTAGAGGTTTAGCCGTCTCAGAGGTAATGTCCTGCAAAAAGTGTGGTTTTAAAACACAAAAGACAAAACTTTACAGTGAGATAGCTAACGAGGGTAGGAAGCGGGGACGACGCACTGCAACCCCAAACATGTCTTTCCAAGTTGGCCTGCAGAACACTGGCATTGCAACCGCAGGTGCGAGGAGGCTCTTGACATCAATGGACACAGCTGTACCATCCACTAGTGGGCTGCAAAAAATTTCGAACAAATGTGGTGAAATTATCAAAAATGAAAATATCAGAGACATGGCAGACAAGAGGAAACTAGTGAAAGACATCCGTGAGCTCCAAGGCTTTGAACGAGAAAGTCCAATTGCAGTTGAAATGGACAGGCAGTATAATAATCCCCTGCGCAACTGTAGGAAAAAAACCCCATTTGTTCCTGCAACACAGACAAGAGACACCGTGTGCGAGAACGCAACTACTTCAAAGTTTGTTATAATGTACCATCAAGAAAACAAGCTTTGTAAAAGTGGTGAAATGTCACCATCATCATTCGGTCAACAATGCACATCCGCTAAGCACGGCGACAAGTGCACAGCTACTCGTCCAGCGCATTTCAATATGGGAGATGAGAGAGAAGGGGGTGTTCGATGTGCGACTAAACTTTTGGAGTGCACGGAACCAGTTCTTGTGGATAGAATAACAACAGACGCTGACGGCTGTCTAGCAAAAGGAATGAATTCTGTCATGAGAAGAAGAACGGGAAAGGAAATGGAAAGTCTGCTGGACCCATCCCACTTGAACCGCTCGCTTTGTGCGGCAGTCAGCCGAGCAAACTTTAGCAGTGACATGTTCCCTGGGAACAGTGCAAGAGACCGAAACAGAGTACAGGACCGATTTGCTGATGACGTGAGTCACAGAGCACAGGCTGAGGCACACCATATTTCCATTAAATGCGGAAATGACACAGCAAGCATGAAAAGACTGGCTGCAAAGGCGATTGATGCAATTCCGAACTGCTACATGGGAGACCATGAGAAATGCAAACAAAATTCTCATGTTTGCAACGGTAAATACAAGTACCCATACCTCTCTCGCTATGTCCGCGGCAGATTTATTTTAACATCTAAAGATGAGGAAATCTTTAAAACAATTTTGGAAAAACGCATAGGAGACGAAGCGATAGAGAGAACCAAGTACAGAACAAGTTCCCAGAAGTCTGAATCCATGAATCATGCCTACGCCATGACAAATCCAAAAGGAACACTAACCTTTTCAAGGAACGGAGCTTCAAGAGATCACAGCGCCATCCATCTGGTGAACAACCAACATGCAAACTCTATTATCAAAAAGTGTGAGGCAACTCATTGCCCCATTACTGCTGGATCACCCGCTGCAAAAGCCCTCGATGCAATGGACAAAAAACAACAATATCACAAAAAACGTGTTATGGGAAAGATCTACAAAAAGCGACGAGCACAGTGTCGAGCTGAACGATATCACACTTACTATGCTAAAAAAAATTTGTATCAACCTGGCCAACTAAATCCAAAGTCACAGGACACTAACTCATCGTATAACTATGAGGGGCCAAAGATTCACAAGGAGCACAATTACAGCAGAATGTTCTCAAAATGGAAAAACCGATAGAGTGTAACTCTAATTGAATCACTTGACTTTTCCGGAAACTTGACATTCATAATAATGCAATGTTTACACCTCCCCCACTCTTCTTGTTCAGTTATTAGTTAATACCAACCATGCCATGTAATGTATGATGATGATGTTTACAACATGTTTATTTCTTCCTAATTGAGGAAGCAACCAGCCGCTGTTGACCCATGATTTTCTTGAAAGTGACTTACCATCACAGTCTCATCAAATAGTCATACACGATAGTCGTACCGTCGATCGTAGTTTGTCCCGTCTTACACACTGTATACTGACTGTTAAGTGTGTAGGAATAGGATGCCTAAAAAAAAAGCAAGCCACTCTTTGAAAACGTTGAATTATTCTGTTAACAAGTGACAATGTTATTGCTATCTATATTTTATTATAATTACTGTTTGCAGCCAGAGGAGTGATGTTTTCACGAACAATAAAAAAACACGGCGATAACTGACGAAAGAAGTCTCAAACAACTCATTTCTGTCACGCCTGCAATTGTAAACAAACGGCAGACATGTTTAAATCCCAACAAAAATGGCTGCAAGGGCGCCACCATGTTGTATATATAAGGGCACTTAATTATTCTTTATGGTTAAAAAATTATGCTTAAATTGTTGAGAATAAGTCACTGACTTGATATCTGGAAAAAAAAAGTGAAATGTTATTGCGTTCGTCTACAACAAGGTCAAACATGTTGGAGCATTTACATGTACTCTAAGCAATGCGAGAAGAAAAACCTGCACGACACACTGTGTACATTCTAAGGACAAGTCAGAAGTTATATCCAAGTCCTCACTCAAAAAGTTATTAACATGTCTCTTTTTTATCACAGGATCATAAAAACCTTACAAGTTATTTAATTAATCATTAAGAAGGGGTTAATTGGCATGAACAAGCTGTAAAAATGGAAGGGGGCTGGCCGGGGGGCACATTTTGCTTTCCCTTAAATTTTTCTAACCATGCATTCATATTAGTCTAAAATGGGGAGCTTTATAAAATTTAGAAAACACATAGGTCACTTTTTGTACATTTAACTGCCCTTTCAAATTTTATTCTACCTCTGGAACGGGGTAAAAGGGGAAAGGGTGGGCGGGGCGTGGGCGGGGCATGTTGAAAAAGGCCAAACCATTATGATTGTTTCTGGTTGATGGGGACAAGTTATAACTCTATCCAGAAACAGATGGCTATTATCTTAGACAATTCCCCTGGGATGGGGGCCTTTTCACAGGTCCTACTGTCCAATATGGAGCATTGGCAATGGTTTTATCTTGATGAATTTTTGTGAAATTTATCTGAAATTGAAAAAAAAAATAAAAAAAAAAAAATATATATATATTTTGGCATATCGGCCGAAATTTGTGCGTTCAGCGTAGTGTCGGCCCTGATACGCTAGCTTGTGCATCGGGAGAACTCTAAAAGTATTTTTGCTTTAGACCACAACTAATGTGAGATCACTTATGATGGATGCCATTCAATGTTTGTAACAAATCCATTGCCATAAAAATGGGTAGAGCTAGACGCGGCATTTTCAAGATGCAAAAAACTTGGTTCAAGCCGAAAAATTAATTTAATTCACTACAAGACAAAGGCAGTGAAACTCAAAGTATACCTACACCACGGTATGTCAGGCCAACCCATCAGCAGTTGAGTTTAGCCGCCCCAAATACAGAGCGAGGAGATTTCTGCCACATTGCAGCACAGATGGAACAAGACAACCGCAGAAATGTGATGCTCCTTCGCCCAAAAGTTGTAGAAATGGCTCCAGTTGACAAGATCCAGCTCAAGGGAGTGATCCCAATAGCCAACAAATGTGGCCAGCCACTGCCCAAGAGAGGAACTGATCACCAAGGAGGAGGTTATCGTTTTGTAGACATCAACTCAGCTCTAGAGCTGGGTGCACAAGCTGTACTTGATCATCAACAAACACATCCTAAGTGTGATGGTCAACCTAAACTATTGGCTGAGGCAGAAGAGCGTAGAGGTTTAGCCGTCTCAGAGGTAATGTCCTGCAAAAAGTGTGGTTTTAAAACACAAAAGACAAAACTTTACAGTGAGATAGCTAACGAGGGTAGGAAGCGGGGACGACGCACTGCAACCCCAAACATGTCTTTCCAAGTTGGCCTGCAGAACACTGGCATTGCAACCGCAGGTGCGAGGAGGCTCTTGACATCAATGGACACAGCTGTACCATCCACTAGTGGGCTGCAAAAAATTTCGAACAAATGTGGTGAAATTATCAAAAATGAAAATATCAGAGACATGGCAGACAAGAGGAAACTAGTGAAAGACATCCGTGAGCTCCAAGGCTTTGAACGAGAAAGTCCAATTGCAGTTGAAATGGACAGGCAGTATAATAATCCCCTGCGCAACTGTAGGAAAAAAACCCCATTTGTTCCTGCAACACAGACAAGAGACACCGTGTGCGAGAACGCAACTACTTCAAAGTTTGTTATAATGTACCATCAAGAAAACAAGCTTTGTAAAAGTGGTGAAATGTCACCATCATCATTCGGTCAACAATGCACATCCGCTAAGCACGGCGACAAGTGCACAGCTACTCGTCCAGCGCATTTCAATATGGGAGATGAGAGAGAAGGGGGTGTTCGATGTGCGACTAAACTTTTGGAGTGCACGGAACCAGTTCTTGTGGATAGAATAACAACAGACGCTGACGGCTGTCTAGCAAAAGGAATGAATTCTGTCATGAGAAGAAGAACGGGAAAGGAAATGGAAAGTCTGCTGGACCCATCCCACTTGAACCGCTCGCTTTGTGCGGCAGTCAGCCGAGCAAACTTTAGCAGTGACATGTTCCCTGGGAACAGTGCAAGAGACCGAAACAGAGTACAGGACCGATTTGCTGATGACGTGAGTCACAGAGCACAGGCTGAGGCACACCATATTTCCATTAAATGCGGAAATGACACAGCAAGCATGAAAAGACTGGCTGCAAAGGCGATTGATGCAATTCCGAACTGCTACATGGGAGACCATGAGAAATGCAAACAAAATTCTCATGTTTGCAACGGTAAATACAAGTACCCATACCTCTCTCGCTATGTCCGCGGCAGATTTATTTTAACATCTAAAGATGAGGAAATCTTTAAAACAATTTTGGAAAAACGCATAGGAGACGAAGCGATAGAGAGAACCAAGTACAGAACAAGTTCCCAGAAGTCTGAATCCATGAATCATGCCTACGCCATGACAAATCCAAAAGGAACACTAACCTTTTCAAGGAACGGAGCTTCAAGAGATCACAGCGCCATCCATCTGGTGAACAACCAACATGCAAACTCTATTATCAAAAAGTGTGAGGCAACTCATTGCCCCATTACTGCTGGATCACCCGCTGCAAAAGCCCTCGATGCAATGGACAAAAAACAACAATATCACAAAAAACGTGTTATGGGAAAGATCTACAAAAAGCGACGAGCACAGTGTCGAGCTGAACGATATCACACTTACTATGCTAAAAAAAATTTGTATCAACCTGGCCAACTAAATCCAAAGTCACAGGACACTAACTCATCGTATAACTATGAGGGGCCAAAGATTCACAAGGAGCACAATTACAGCAGAATGTTCTCAAAATGGAAAAACCGATAGAGTGTAACTCTAATTGAATCACTTGACTTTTCCGGAAACTTGACATTCATAATAATGCAATGTTTACACCTCCCCCACTCTTCTTGTTCAGTTATTAGTTAATACCAACCATGCCATGTAATGTATGATGATGATGTTTACAACATGTTTATTTCTTCCTAATTGAGGAAGCAACCAGCCGCTGTTGACCCATGATTTTCTTGAAAGTGACTTACCATCACAGTCTCATCAAATAGTCATACACGATAGTCGTACCGTCGATCGTAGTTTGTCCCGTCTTACACACTGTATACTGACTGTTAAGTGTGTAGGAATAGGATGCCTAAAAAAAAAGCAAGCCACTCTTTGAAAACGTTGAATTATTCTGTTAACAAGTGACAATGTTATTGCTATCTATATTTTATTATAATTACTGTTTGCAGCCAGAGGAGTGATGTTTTCACGAACAATAAAAAAACACGGCGATAACTGACGAAAGAAGTCTCAAACAACTCATTTCTGTCACGCCTGCAATTGTAAACAAACGGCAGACATGTTTAAATCCCAACAAAAATGGCTGCAAGGGCGCCACCATGTTGTATATATAGGGCGCACCCCTCTAAATGATCTCCCATAGGAACCAATGCTAAATGATAATTATTCAAAAATACTCAAAAAATCGTGTAAGTCTCTCAGCCTCTTGAAAACCAATCAGACATATTTCCGGACAACTAAACTTCAGAATTCTTTTCAATTTTTGGCAGGTCAGCCGTTTGGAATTTTTGCTAACTACCCCAGAAGAAAAAAACACGATTTTTTTTTTTTTTCCAAAACCGACTTGCTGCCAGTTTTCGTGAAGCACTTCTCCACTTCCCCGGTCAAATAGGGCCAACTTTAACGCCTAAATTTATCAAGTCTCCTCAAAAGTTGAAGCACAGAACCCCCAGGTTGTGATAGATTTTTATATTTACACAATCTATTAATTGCATGACCCCCAAAACGTTATAATTAAAAATAAGTTGTGGGTTTACAAATTATGATAAGTAGCTTGGCGCATTAATTCGGGCTTATTTAGTGTGGTGCACCCTTATTGCGGTGGTGGGCGCACCACACTAAATAAACTCCCATAGGAACCAATGCTAAATGATAAATATTCAAAAATACTCAAAAAATCGTGTAAGTCTCTCAGCCTCGTGAAAACCAATCAAACATATTTTCGGACGACTGAACTTCAGAATTCTTTTCAATTTTTGGCAGGTCAGCCGCAAGGGCGTCGATGGGTGGGGGACGGGGGGACATGTCCCCGGCCACTTTTTAGGCTGGGGGCGGGGGACAGCATATCAGATGTCCCCCCACACGTTTTGATTGACTGTTCATTAGAAATATGCAACAAAATATAAAAATATACACCATTTTCTTGATTTAATATGTCATTACAATTTTTGTTCAGATAACAGAATAGCGAACAAGGCGTTGAAATGTTTTCTTCATTTTCATCTTTTTTTCTGATGGACCACGCGCAGAATGGTATTTTGGGCCTATTTCCGTTTCTATAATACAGACAATAGACGACAAGTTTCGTCAAGACATGAACGCCAAAATCCCGCTTACATACCTTGTTAGCATTCAAGTTATGCGTCGTTTGTGTATGCTATAATCATGGAGGGTAGTGTTCTTATTCCTCCATGCTATAATGTACGGTACACGATCCCTCCACAAAGGAAGTCTGTGTACGTGTGCGTGCAAATGCAAATGTTATTACATTTTGTTACAATCGCACAACGCACAAAATGTAGTAAAATCCATTAAAATAAATAGGAGCAGTTTGTTCAGTGTTATTATTTTGTATTCTAAAAACAAGGTATAAATTAAAATAAAAAAACCCCGAAAGAAACAAAAACATCAAAAACTCTCTCAATTTTACTGAATAAATTGTCGCTATGTTGTTACAATTAAAAAGGATTGTGAATATGATGTTTGTATTTGGTAGAATCTCGGTTTTACATAAGGGAAACCCAGGCCCAAACCCCATTTCGGATGATTTTATTGTTAATCACCCCCTGTAACTCGCCTCCTGGTCAAACAAAAAATAGGGAACAAGTGTAACACAGAAATGTACAAGTAATGGTGTGGAGTGCAATGTACGATGTATTTTTTCAAGACTTACTCGCCCGTCCCCCCTACTTTTCAGTAGCGATCGACGCCCCTGGTCAGCCGTTTGGAATTTTTGCTAACTACCCCAGAAGAAAAAAAACACGAACATTTTTTGTTTTCCAAAACCGACTTGCTGCCAGTTTTCGTGAAGCACTTCTCCACTTTCCCGGTCAAATAGGGCCAACTTTAACGCCTAAATTTATCCAGTCTCCTCAAAAGTTGAAGCACCGAACCCCCGGGTTGTGATAGATTCTTATATTTACACAATCTATTAATTGCATGACCCCAAAAACGTTGTAATTAAAAATAAGTTGTGGGTTTACAAATTATGATAAGTAGCTTGGCGCATTAATTCGGGCTTATTTAGTGTGGTGCACCCTTATTGCGGTGGTGGGCGCACCACACTAAATAAACTCCCATAGGAACCAATGCTAAATGATAAATATTCAAAAATACTCAAAAAATCGTGTAAGTCTCTCAGCCTCGTGAAAACCAATCAAACATATTTTCGGACGACTGAACTTCAGAATTCTTTTCAATTTTTGGCAGGTCAGCCGCAAGGGCGTCGATGGGTGGGGGACGGGGGGACATGTCCCCGGCCACTTTTTAGGCTGGGGGCGGGGGACAGCATATCAGATGTCCCCCCACACGTTTTGATTGACTGTTCATTAGAAATATGCAACAAAATATAAAAATATACACCATTTTCTTGATTTAATATGTCATTACAATTTTTGTTCAGATAACAGAATAGCGAACAAGGCGTTGAAATGTTTTCTTCATTTTCATCTTTTTTTCTGATGGACCACGCGCAGAATGGTATTTTGGGCCTATTTCCGTTTCTATAATACAGACAATAGACGACAAGTTTCGTCAAGACATGAACGCCAAAATCCCGCTTACATACCTTGTTAGCATTCAAGTTATGCGTCGTTTGTGTATGCTATAATCATGGAGGGTAGTGTTCTTATTCCTCCATGCTATAATGTACGGTACACGATCCCTCCACAAAGGAAGTCTGTGTACGTGTGCGTGCAAATGCAAATGTTATTACATTTTGTTACAATCGCACAACGCACAAAATGTAGTAAAATCCATTAAAATAAATAGGAGCAGTTTGTTCAGTGTTATTATTTTGTATTCTAAAAACAAGGTATAAATTAAAATAAAAAACCCCCGAAAGAAACAAAAACATCAAAAACTCTCTCAATTTTACTGAATAAATTGTCGCTATGTTGTTACAATTAAAAAGGATTGTGAATATGATGTTTGTATTTGGTAGAATCTCGGTTTTACATAAGGGAAACCCAGGCCCAAACCCCATTTCGGATGATTTTATTGTTAATCACCCCCTGTAACTCGCCTCCTGGTCAAACAAAAAATAGGGAACAAGTGTAACACAGAAATGTACAAGTAATGGTGTGGAGTGCAATGTACGATGTATTTTTTCAAGACTTACTCGCCCGTCCCCCCTACTTTTCAGTAGCGATCGACGCCCCTGGTCAGCCGTTTGGAATTTTTGCTAACTACCCCAGAAGAAAAAAAACACGAACATTTTTTGTTTTCCAAAACCGACTTGCTGCCAGTTTTCGTGAAGCACTTCTCCACTTTCCCGGTCAAATAGGGCCAACTTTAACGCCTAAATTTATCCAGTCTCCTCAAAAGTTGAAGCACCGAACCCCCGGGTTGTGATAGATTCTTATATTTACACAATCTATTAATTGCATGACCCCAAAAACGTTGTAATTAAAAATAAGTTGTGGGTTTACAAATTATGATAAGTAGCTTGGCGCATGAATTCTGGCTTATTTGGTGTGGTGCGCCCTGGTACCTGGGTGGTACTGCGCTGCCTAGCTACGGGTTTAAGCGATTTGCAAAGTAAAAGTCCAATAACTAGGCAGCGCAGTACCACCCGTACCACCGCAGTAATGGAGGCATGTCTGCTGCCACCAAGAGTTCAAGATCGGTGAAGGATTGCTGTATAGGCAGCCGTCATAAAAGGTCAATGAAAACATGCACGCGTGTACGCGACGTGCACAACTCTCGGCCAATGGTAGGTCTTCATTGACTTCAAAGAGGGCGCTGTTTGGGCTTGTGACGTCATTTGCTTGGGGTCTATTGAAAACCAGTTAACTAAGGCCTATGCTAATTTGACGTAAGTTTCCGTCGATCGATGCTATAAAGTTGTGCAAAATATCCTACCGACTAAACTGTTATACTATATAATACAAGCTGCTTTAAACTGTACCAAAATGAAAAAAAGTGTCAGTTTCCAAACATTTAGAGTGTTGAATTTAAACGTCGATGTAGTGCTGTACAACGTTTCCCCTTGGGCTGTTCACTGGAGAAAAAAAATTTGATGTGTTCTTTTAATGTATTATAAAGTATATAAGCCTATATACAGTCCGTTTATACAGTGTTCATATTTATTTAAGTCATTCGAAACAGACGGTGTTTAAATTACAGCCCAGTGGAAATGTTCTGTCCATTATTGCTCCGTCCGTCCTTTGACGAAGAACGGCTGCCTCCAGAATGACCCCTCTTTAATGACGAACAACAACACAACTTCCTCAGACTTTGTCTAGCCTTCTTACGTAACAGGACAAAGAAAATGAACACTGCTAAGCCGACGAGAGAGTTCAGGATCGCAAAGATGTACTGGAAGGTCAAAGTGAATTTGCCAATAGCCAGGAAACCAAAGATCCATGTACCACCGAGTAGGACAGCGATGGGAATCATGGTGCGAGCCTGACGGAGGACAAGCTCTGCTCGCCGTCTCTTGACGGGTCAGGGTGGTGTCGACGCGCTGGAAAACTAACCGACGGAACACTAAGATGTAGATGAAAACATTGAAGAGGCGGAGTGCTCCAACAGGCAGCAATACACCAAAGAAGATTGGGTTACCAGGAGACAGGAAACAACTGATGAAGGATAACAACAACAATCATCATTGTTGGATTCAGTCCGGGCATTTTCAACCACATATTTTCATTTAGAACCAAATGATTTAGCACGAGAAGGAGACCACGTCACCAACACGGGAACGAACAGTATACGGCCGCGCATGCGTACGTCACCTGGAACGCTCAGTACGCCGGAACGTCGAGGACGTGACACCGGAGTAACACTAATTCCTCCTTCGGTTTTGTCTTCACGCACGCTGCACGCTAACAAAATGGCGATGGCTTCGCATTCGTCGCACTTGTAACAATCGAGAAAACATTCGTTAAAAGCAATGACACGCTGCGCCGGATATCAGCGAAAACTCATTAACGTTAACCTTGAATAGATACCCAGACTTCACTGGTGCTTGGGATACTAACTAAAATTCTCTTTCAACGAAAGTGATTACCGACTACTGTTACCTGCTGCCGATGTCGATGTGTACTTTTTATTATTGTGTGGGCGGGAAAATTGGCGGGAACGCGGCAGTATTACAGGATAGGCGGGGCGGGCGAAGGGGGTGGGGTAGCAGTGGCATGTTTAGAAACATGATTTCAAGGTAAAAGGAACATTTCATACATGTGTAGAATACAAAAAGAAAACAGAGTGAATGCAAACAGACAGGTCAATCAATTAAAACATGTTACCCATTATTATGGGGCGTTTTATAAAAACCACACATGCTAAAACTAAAAAACAAAAACAAAAAACATACAAATTACAGAGAGAAATTGTATACAACTAACTTACTGTCTGCTTCCTTACTTTACTCCATGGAACCATTGACCAATGTTCAGAGTTCAGGACAGGATGACCTAAATTTGGAAGAATCTTCGTGAAATAAACTAATTGGGTCAAATACCATGGATTATTGTATACATGTACATGGATCTAATTACTTTCAGATTGACCCAGAACCAACGAGAAATTCTAACGAGGAATTTCAGAGTGTGTATAAAAGTCAAGCTCCAGGAAACGATGGAAAAGGTTGTCAACCAGCAGAAGGAGATTGAAGACCTCAAATCCACGGCATCTTATGACGTCACAGACTGCGTAAGGAAAGGGCGCAAGAAGCTGAGGGAGGACCACCTCCCCAAGATAAGAATCGACAGCCGAGTTCACTTTGCGTACATCCCACACTCTGTTCCTCCAGCCATCACATATAAGCTCCACAGCGGTGCATTTAGATCCTTTCGACTAGGAGACGCGGATCCATTCTAGCCCTGTCCACTGAAAGTACAAGTAATCAGTTAGGTTTCCAAATTATGAATTGTTTCCAAATTATGACATGTAGTTGTGTTTGTCTTATGTGTTGTTTTGAGACCAGGCCAGATAATTATTGTTTGCTATATCAGCCACCTATGTTATGTTGTAATTATGAAAGTTTATGGAAGAAATGAATGAAGATAGATGTCTCCTTTAACATTCATTCGGACATAGATCCAGATCTTAATTTTCAGTTTCCTGCTATTATCTGTGAATATTATGATCAAAATCAGTTTGTTGATAAATATGCCTCTAATACAGATGTGAAGCTATTGCACATTAATGCAAGAAGTCTTTCAAAGAATATATGTGATATTCGACAATATCTTACGCTTTTAGCAGGCAATTTTCCCATTATTGGTATATCTGAGTCTTGGCTCACTGATATTAACGATACTCTTATCAACATTCAAGGTTACAAAATCGAAGGGTCTTGTCGCCAACAAAATAAACGAGGTGGTGGTGGGGCATTTTATATTAAAGACAATTATACTTATAAGATAAGAGACGACATGTGTATCAATACCCCTGAACTGGAATCTTACTTCATCGAAGTTAACATTTCTAATACAATTAACATAATAGTTGGAATTGTGTATAGACCACCTAATACTTCATGTATACAATTTACAGAAGTTTTCAATGATACATTAGCACTTATTGGAAACAAGCGTTGCTATATAATGGGCGATTTTAATATAGATTTATTACACCTTGACACAGACAGTTCTGTGCAACTGTTTATTGACACTTTGTCTTCTCATTCATTTTATCCTTTGATTAACAAACCCACTCGATTTACAGATAGTAGTCAGACTTTGATCGACAATATATTTACTAATGACTTTTCAAACCACAAAGCTGGTATTTTAATAACAGATATTAGTGATCATTTTCCTGTTTTTATGGTTGTAGATCAATGTAAATTCCTAAACTCGGATAAATTAAATTCAACTTATAGGAGAAACTTTAGTAAAACAAATATGCAAAAATTTAAGCAACAAATTATGGACACTAACTGGGACTTTTTACTCTCTACAAAAAATCTGAATGAAGCTTACGATCAATTTTTAGACAGTGTATGTAATGAAACTTTACGACATAAACTTCCCTAAGCAGGTGCAAAAATGCAGAGTTAATAACAACAAATCTCCTTGGTTAAGTGAAGGAATTTATAACTCAATTAGACGAAAAAATTACTTGTACAAGAAATATATCAAAAACCCTACTTCCTACAACAAATGTACTTATAAACGATATAAAAACATTGTCACATCCTTGATCAGAACAGCTAAAACAAACTATTTTGGCAACCAGTTCAACAGAGAAAAAAACAACCCTAAAGGTACGTGGAAGCTCATCAATTCATTGTTGTGTAGACCAAAAACTAAATCTAATCCATCGTATTTTGACCGAAATGGTGTGCGTATTAAAGACGATAATGACATCGCTAGTGCTTTTAATGACCATTTTATTAATATTGGTTATAACTTGGCACAAGAACTCCCCACATGTGATCAATCTTTTGAGACGTTTCTATTTGATAAGAATCAGCATTCTTTATTTCTTGACCCAATCACTGAAGCAGAAATTGTCATTGTTATCTCTAAACTCTCTTCCGGGAAAGCTCCAGGTTACGACGACTTATGCTCATTTGTTATAAAAGAAGCCAAGAATGTATTAGCAAAGCCACTGGCAATTTTGTTCAATGAGTCGTTTACCACATAGTCCGGCAGCCAAAAGGCACTTTTTACCTGAACCTTGCAGCGGAGGATATATAACAGGTTTTGACTGATTTATGTTCAGTAGACCTTGTACAAACAGAATCTGCATGATGACACCCTGTGAAGTTTGGGCAATTCGAGATATAGGCGGAATATTCCTCCAATTTTATAATCCAGAATAGTCATGATATCAGGCTAACTATTGGTGGCGCTGTTTGCTTTTTATGTAACTTTAAAGTTAATTGAAATATTGCAAGTACAAAACATATTATTTGCATCACTTTAAATCGTACACAAAAACATTTGTAATAAAACATTGTTTATACTTGCCAAATATGTTTTAAAACATATTTTTAAAGAAAAGAATATTTCCAAATAATTTCAAGTTGTAGAAAGAGCCTGCAGTAGCTTGACACTTATCAGACTGGTACCATTCTGGTGCAATTTGTGAAATATTTGATAGAGTCTGGGTACACGCTGATGTAAACAACGGGACACGTGGAGAGAATTAGCCACATGATTATAACTGTCTCGCTGAACATTCGACTGTTTAATATAGGGCATAAGGGTAAATATTGTTTAGCAGCTATATTTTAACACGAACTTCCAAAGATATAGCATTACATTCATATAACAAGTATTGTGACTTATTTACAGAGCCAGATTTTCAGCATTATTTGCAATAAGTTTGGATTTATAAAGACCGCTTACATAAATTATCAGTAACCTGGTCTGACGTGACAAATGAAATAATTGTATTATTATAAATCACATTGAGACCTGCCGTGTATTATAAGGACTTAGAAATGAGTTTCAGTAAATTACATTTCCATCACATGGATCAGGACACAATTGTATCCTTACATAACCTGATAATCTGAAACCTCCATCTTCCAGACCGGAGAGGATGTAGGGTTTTGGTTTTCGCAACAACTTAAACGGCAAGCAAAACAAACGGAGCTACAGGGACCCAGTCAGCCAAAGAAGCAACGGAGATGCTAATGATAATAAAATAATGTTGATACTGTCCCATCCATTGACACTGTATCTGTTTACTTGTAACTTGAAAATTGTTTTTGTGACAAAACAAAGCCAATTTATGGTAACTGTGCTGGGCTATCTCCACTTGTGTTATTTTATAACAGGGAAGTGGTCGGGAAATAGTTAAACCGAAATTCTGTGACCATTTTGACTGTGCGGGTCAGTAGTGATGGGGGGGGGGGGGGGGGGGGGGGGAGGGGGATTTTTCAGATTCTTTGTACGCTTCCTCATCTGTTGCATGTGGGTCGATTAAAAGAATCGGGCAAATCTCTGTACATTTTTAAAAGATGTGGGGTTGCAACAAGTGTATGGGAAATAACAGAATAAACGTGGGTGTCCGGGTATGTTTGTTTTTAGGAGTCACAAGGCGTTTATCCTTTGTTGTCTTCCAAGAAAGGTAGATCCCAAAATATTTCTGAAAGTCTGTGGTCGCTCTGAATAAGAGGCAATAATTTGTTGATTACCTGTGATATAACCCATTGTCCGGTTTTAGGTTGTCGTGAACACGAGAGATGTTTTGGAGTTTTGTTTTACTTCTGGTTTCATACGATGTGATACTTTTACGATCTGCGTGTTCATTGCTTTCAAACAACATTGATCATCATTCTCCCTCTAATAATTCATATGAATTACAAAACTCATGAGGTTTGATTGTCTTACTTTGAAAAGTCCAAAAACGGATAAACGCCTGTTACTCATGAACACAAACATACCCAGTGATATATCTTTATTTCCTATAGGCCTACACTACTGTCATAACCCTTCATCTTTTTAAGATGTACAAAGAGATTTGCCTGATTCTTTATATCGACTAATATGCAACTGATGAGGAAGCAAACATGACTTCCGAAAGCTCTCTATTGCTACCCAATGGATCTGAAAAATTATTCTTAATCTGGAACGCCCCCCTCCCTCCCCCCCTCCCCCAGTTCACTACCGACCCACACGGTCAAAAAAGTCACAACATTTTTGTTGAACAATTTTTTCACCACATCCCCTATATCATAACATTATTATTATTATTATATTATTATTGAATTGTCACAAATACAATTTTCAAATAACAACAGGTCATCAGATACAGCGTCACTGGATGGAATAGCACCAAAATGTAGGTCATTATTAGATAGGTTCAACATTAAAGGATTTGTCGAGAATGAAGAGGCTTTTCATTTCTTGGGGCTGGACTCCCAATCCCCTACTTTCTCCCAAAATGCAACTCTATCTCCACAGAAATCAATTTAGAAGAGGGTACATGTACATATTTTTACTTCAGGGTTTTTCTTTAGTCGTACAAATACGCAGGTTGGATTTGAAGAATACTATACCTTGGCCACGCCCCTTGATGGATCGTACCCCATCCATCATCTATCATCCTTAAATACATTAATGTACACATCTCTTTCAAAGATTTATTACAAAAAAACTCTATCATAAATAAATGTACTTAGTTTTCTAATATCATGTGTGTTTGAATACAGTTACCGCCTCCTCCCACTAGCCACGCCCCTTCAGCACCTTACACCCTCTTTCGCCCAATTTTTTTAAAGTTTTTTTTTTACATACTACTTCTTGGTAAGCTAATTGTATGTTTTTAATGCCATTTTTGGGTTACACGCTTGTATTGGTTGTGTTTACACCATAGGTATTGATAAATATCGATAAAATCATTAAATAATCGATATAAAAAATTGCCCAACCCTGAGGAGGGGTCATCACTCAGATTCTTAAACAGTATGACCTTCTTGTGTGGAATCTGCAAAAAAACATTATATATCCAACAAAACATGGTTCACCCCTTTGGCTGCCGGACTAACAGGGATATTCCCCGACAGACTGAAAGTAGGAAAAGTTATACCTGTCTACAAAAATGGTAACAAACACGATATCTGTAACTACAGACCCATTTCATTATTGCCTGTGTTGTCTAAAGTATTCGAGAAACTTGTGTACAGCCGCCTTTCTTCTTTTATTAATAAGTACAACTTGTTATCAGACTCACAATATGGATTCAGAGAACAACGCTCAACTGAATTAGCAATTGCAAGTATGCTAAATAAAATTACTAATGCTATTGAAAACAGACAATTCTCGTGGTACCCTATTCTGGAATAACCTCAACTCGGATATTAAAAAGTCTCGTTCACTCAAGTCATTCTCTAACAAACTGAAACATCACCTCTTGAATATGCATTTGTAGATCTAGTACACACTTGTACAAAGACTGTTTGTTTTGATAATTATTTAATTTGACTGGTCTGGTCTCAATGTCATTGTCATTGTCATTGTTATTTTTGTCCTTGTCGTGTCTAAGTCCTTGTCTGTCACAGGGAAATGTACAAAAGCATTATGCTTAACTTTTTTCCCTGCATGTTGGCTAGCATGTTAATTACACTTGATATTATTTTTGAAATTTCTATAAATCTTATTGTTGAATTAAGTGGCATCCACCTTCTCATAATTATACTCATTGTTATTTGTTTCAACTGTATGTTTAATTGTCATTGTCAGCATGAAAAATAAATGTGCATTGAATTGAATTGAATTGAAAAATGTTAATACAAAAAAATTAGTTTCAAAACTTCCATTATACATGGTACAGACATGGCATAGAACAACTTATTCATTTTGATATACAAGAGCACATTACTTGAAAGAAAGCAAAGCCTCCTCAGATATACATAGTTCCAAAACTAAGCAAGTTATAACACCTTAATAAACCAATATAGAGTTTTCACAGGCATCATAATACTTAATTCTATATTGCATAACTCATTTTATACGTGCAGCTGAATGTGTCGACGATTGCATAAAATGAATTTAACTAATTATGACTGAAAGTCAACTTTAATTGATACACTATAAAAGCTCTTTCGCAGCCATTTCGAGAAATGAGCAACAATTCTTGATAAAAAAGCAAGTGTAAATAACATTTTATTTTCCAACATCAGCTTTTTACAAGTGTTGTCCTTGGAACTTACAAAATATAAAGATAAAAATGCAACACTTGACAACTCAAATGTGTGTAAAAGTAATTAAAAAAAAATGAAAACAAAACAGCAAGCTGAATATAAAACACCCTTGGCAGTACGGGGTCCCGCTATTGTTGTGCTATGTGGAGTAGCAAAAAACAAAACCAAAAAACATTGTTCTATTGGTGACTGCTCTATCTTTTGATACCCCTATGTTCCGACAACCCTATGTTCCGATAACCCCTCATAATTTGCACGTTACGGAGGGTTATGGTTGGATCAAGAAAATATATTAGGAGTGTAAGAACATTGGGGTGTTGGAACACAGGCGTGTACATGTAACTGCTCTATTAGTGTAAAAGACCCCGTAATCGGAGTGTGTAATAAGCCAATACACAGCAGGCATGGTTGATTATTATGGTATGATTTGATGTTTTTTACTTTTCGTCTTTCTTTCCTTACAACCCTTGTTTTTGTATTAGTGCATTACAACCTATCGGTTACCATGCTGTACACAATTTTTCACGTTTTTACTTACCAATAATAATAATTATAATTGCAGATATAAGCAAATAAAGATAAACAAAGATATATTTTAATTACGAACCTTCGGTTGATTTCATCAGCTGTTTTTGATAACATATATTATTCAATAAAACCAATTTGACAATTTTATCACAAAAGGTCGTCATTCTTTTAGGAAAACCAGATACAACAGCAACAAACTTTTTAGGTTTTTCTGTGGGGGCTTGTGAACTGTCATTAAATGCTCATTTCACTTTGCAAAAGTATCTAAAGGTTTAGTCACAAACAAGAGCAAAGTTTCTTTTCTGTGTAATGGCAATTTCACAACTTTCAAATGAAAACTGAAGGCCCAGGGAGTTTTAAGAAAAAGCTTGAAATCAGGAAAAATCCTGACAAATCACAAGCCTGATCAAATGTTTAAAAAGTAAACTTTCAATTTTTTCTTTTTGCCATATCAATTCATTTCTTCACCATTACAAATCATGTTTTATAACCTTTAGGTATTGGAATTAACGTTGCTGCTGAGGCGCAATCTAGTGTCAGAAGTAGAATGACTGCCCCTTGCACCACTACTACCCATGGAATCCTTGCTCCTGCAACAACACAGATTCCTAAGCCCAAGTCTTCCATTTTTACGCATAAGAATGAAGAAAATGAACACTGTTAAGCCGATGAGAGAGTTCAGGATCGCAAAGATGTACTGGAAAGGCACAGTGAATATGTCAATGGCCAGGAAACCAAAGATCCATGTACCACCGAGGAGGACAGCGATGGGAATCATAGTGCGAGCCTGACGGAGGACAAGATCTGCTCGTGTCTCTTGATGGGTCAGGGTGCTGTCGACGCGCTGGTAAACTAACCGACGGAACACGAGAATGAAGATGAAGATATTGAAGAGGAGGAGTATTCCAACAGGCAGCAATACACCAAAGTAGATTGGATTCCCAGGAGAAAGGAAACAACTGAAAGGAAAAAATAAAAAAGACATACAATGTTTAATCAGAGGGGGAAAAAGGCTCTTAAAACTTCAATATGCTATCTTTATGAAATGATTTGAGTAATAATCGCATTCATAAAGCACTTCTTTCTGGTTGTCAGAATTTAACCTCATAGACACATGTGAATAAAGAATTTTCCTCTTCAGTAGTTGTGAGCTTAATAAAAGTTTCACTGTGCCTCATGAATATTCTATCAGCCAGCTCCCCAATATACTCCTTGAAGGCTTTGAATTTTAAGGTGATTATGTCAACTTACTATTTTATATCAGCAACATTCCACTGACCGTTGACAAAGTAGGGTACAGCTATTGTGACGAACACAATCAGGGCAGGTATGCCTGTGAGAAAACATAAACGTTTATGTTTCAATCTGTTTCAGTCAGCGCCAAAACAAAGGGGTTACATCAACTTGGGGCCCCCCTCTCAAAGTAAGCAACTAGTCTGACATCAAACCAAAATTTTCTGTGATAAAAAGTTTTTCAATTCTATAGATGAATTAGTTGGGAAAAAAACTACCATGATTGAGCAAATAGAGACAACTGTAGAAGTAAATCTGTTACTGAATAGCGGGAATCCTTAAAAAAAGACCCCCCGAGATCTAAGGCATCAGAACTAGCCCGACTTGAGGAGTTACAAAGGAAATGTGATTTTTCTATTCCATGCTGTGATAAAATGAAATAACACTCAAAACAATAACAGTATCATATCATTTATGAGATGCCTATCTCATAGGATTCACAGCACTTATTATGTATAAAGAAAAGCATGCTAGGTTTTTGAATTATGAGAGCCATTTATGTAGTAACTTTATGAAGGTTTTCCAAGATGATGCAGTGCTGCCAACTAAGCCAGAGACACTGGGGCAGAACCTACTGCTTTACATCCCATCAAAACGATGAAGCAATGATTGTGAGGTGTCTTGCTTAAGGACACAAGTGTCACTAGACTGGGACTCGAACCCGAACTCTGCCGGTCAAAAACACACCAGAGCTTGAGTCCGTTGCACCAACCGCTCCCCCACAAAACTCACCCCAGCAGAAGATCATCATCCGCAGCAAATATCCTCTGACAAGATTCCTACGGGTCAACACCAGCAGGTAGAAGCAAACCATCGCCTCCGCCGAAGACCAAAAGACAGATGTGAGAAAAAAGTAGTAGATGAGAGCGGCGAAGATGATGCAAGCCACTCGTGGTTGAATCAGCTCAATGCCAACAAGGAAGAATATATAGAGCAAGATGAGAGACACGCAGAGATTCAATAAAGTCTTCCGGGGTGTAGTCCATAGATCGCTGAAATTTGATAGAATCAATATCATAAATTCATTTTTCAGTTTGATACAAAATGCATACATAATTATTAAAAGTGGTTCAGATGAAATAATTCTGCAGTAGCTGTAGTTACTCAAATTGATTTTCAGATATTAAAAATGGTGAGTGAGCCCAATAGAATGTCTTCAATTTATATTCATAAATACCAAAGGCATAAATCCCTTTATTCTTTTGAAACGCTTGTGTGCCATGTGAAAAATGTATGGTTTGGATTGCTGTGCTCAGTTGGTTTTTTGTCTGTGATTTTACCATATAGAGGTATAAAGACCCCCATAGTTTTACTCTCTCAAGCAGGGGGCTCAAGCCTCCCATAGGACAACTTACTTTGAGGTCAATGTTGTTAGAATGGTAAGAATGAGAGCTGCAATGGAGATACCACATCCAATCTTACTCAAGATATCAAGTACTGGATCCATAGCGTCACCTCCATAACTCTAAGTACAAGGGAACAGTCAAAATGCAGTGATTGGACATTTAATACCTTGACTTACAAGGTACAATCTTGATAGTTAAACCAGGGTTCACCCTTAACACCAGCCCAGCATACATTGTCTAGTAAAAACTGGTATGGGCTAGTAACTGCCACTTCTCAACTTGCCCTGTGGACTACTAAAAACTGTGCGACCTACTTGTTTATAAAGTAAAAATTTCTTCCCAAATCAGATGTTAATGATACATTTTAACAAGTCCAGTATGCTAGACTGCTTGGCCACGACACGCCAAAATAATTGTCTGAAATTTTTGCCCCAAAAGATGCTGTCTTTAGAGCTGGCTATTAGCCACAAACAAATTTTCTTAAAAACATGTTTACAAGTTCAGGAACAGATAGAACACATTTTGAAATACTTACAATCAAAATTGCAAAGCTGGTCAGGTGATCACAGTGGCATATTTTTGCCTCGCCTACACCCTTGTCTTCAGCCAGACGACAGCCCTTTGTTGACCAATTACCAACTGAGTTACCTGCAACCAAGGTAGGGTCCCAAAACACACAGACGGTATTGGCAGGGCTGGTGTTCTGAAAAATTGGCATGATTACAGAAATGTTGGAAAGCGAGTGGATTCTGAGAGTCAAACCTCTGGTATTCAGCAGATTAATGATAAACAACCGCAGGTGCAAATCCACACCTAGTGCGACGTGTCCCCTCTTGCGCATGCTTGTTGATGTCACATGGTCAGACAGGGTCGGCAGATCAACAAACGTGAACACACATTTAAAAAACGGTGTCTTATAGAAAGACGATTTTGTTACTGGCTCTGATTTGAGTGATTTAAACCCTGTGTTTTCCGTTAAGGCATATAATGTGTTTGAAAAGAACCATCACACATTATAATTAGAGTAATTATGGTCACACCATGGTCATTTGACCCTGGACGTCAACAAAGGCACAGTCTCCATGCATGTGGTATAAGGTGAAATAAAAGGTGTACAAACTTACCAATCTTATTCCAAATTATGGAAGCTATTTTAATGAGCAAATTTGGACGAATGTTTTCCGACTATCCCCACTGTATTTAATCATTTCATAGCAATAAACATTTATTTTCAAATTACAGATTTACTGAATACTAGTCTAGATGCCCATGTTCTCCCTGGTTTTTTAAAGTGCTCCATTTGATAACAGAGGCTCAAAATGCAGACAGAGAAGACAAATTAGGAGTGGGATGTTTGACACAGCCTAGAAAATTTTAAAATAAACCCGACTTACATTTAGCGGCCTAAACGAGGTAACTACCGGATTCGTTAGATTCATCTTTTCTTTTCCTGCAAGACTTCCTGATATCACTCGACTGTTCACATCAAGTCTTTTACGCTGCGTTACCTGAAAGAGCTTGGCGTTCTGGTACACCACAAAATTGACCGTAGAATTTGCAATGCCTGAAAATATATCATCCCAAACACAAAGCCAATCAAAGAGTGTCATGAAATTTTGCAAGTTGCATGGTGGGGAAAATGATGTGAGTAGAATTGGAAACTTTGCAAGTTGATGATACATCTAGTAAGGTTTGCAGTAACACCATGCGTATGAGTAGGATTTGAAACTTTGCATGGTGGAGATACAATCAATGGAAAGGTTTGTAGCAACACCATGTACATGTACATGAGTAGGATTTGAAACTTTGCACGGTGGAGATACAATCTAGTAAGGTTTGCAGTAACACCATGTACATGAGTAGGATTTGAAACTTTGCATGGTGGAGATACAATCAATGGTAAGGTTTGTAGCAACACCATGTACATGAGTAGGATTTGAAACTTTGCATGGTTGGAATACAATCTAGTAAAATTTGGGGTAACACCATGTACTTCAGTAGGATTTGAAACTTTGCATGCTGGAGATACAATCTATAGTAAAATTTGCAGTGACACATGTACATGACCCCATTTTTTAAAGTTTGTTAGTTTACAAAGCAGCAAAACAGTTTTTTTCTGTGTTTTGTGGGGATGGTTAATGTTTTTCACCATTATGTCAGCCCTTTAATGCATGCAATGATGAGTGCTGAGTGTGATTGTGTTTCAAGTTAGCCGACCGCTTTTGGCAAAAATGGCCTCTCCAGGGTCAACTGTAGAGGGCGCACTGTATTGTGAATTGCTCGTGTTGAAGAGGATACGCTATTTAAATAAAGCAACAAACCCATAAATAAAATAACAAAGTATTTTATTGCATATTAATAAATGATAAAAAAATAGTTGTAGTTAAAATAAAGTGTTTCTGTGGTTTTAAGAATAGACACAATCGGCGACCAGAGTCACGTGACTCATAGTGGGTATACCTTGTAAACAAACCTAGCAAACAATGCACAGTGAGCATGGAAAACCATGACTGCTTCACACCTTACGGCAGGAGCGCTCGGAAGCAGCCATGCGTTTCCATTCACGCTGCACCTTGCTTGCTTGGTTTGTTTACATTTTATACCCACTATGGGTCACGTGACGCAGTCGCCGATTGTGTCTATTGAAACACTTGAAATGCAGTGAAAGAAAAGAAAGTGTACCTGTTGTGAAAGCTTCCTCTGGTATCAAAATTGATGCTTCAGCCGCAACCACGGGTATCTGGTCATCGCCAGTGAACAATTTCTCATCATTGTTCAGTAATGTGTCATCAATGTTACCATTTCTAGGTAAGGTAGCCAAACCAAGACTCTCACTATCGCTCTGAGGACTTGAACTTACGACCTTTACTACGATGTTATCCATGGTCATGCTGATGTTGTCGCGTGGGTTTGCCAACTGAGACTCAAACGCTTGTAGGATCATTGCTGATGCGGATTTGGTGAAACTCTCAGCTGCAACGTTTAAGATGTTGTCTACGGTTACGATAACCAATTCAGTCACCTGTCAATGAGGATTTGAAAAGACAATTTCAAAAATCTTACAGCTAAATATAACCAATTTGGCATAAATAATAATAACCTTTGATTTATATAGCGCATATAATAATTAACTCTTAATTCTCTATGCGCTTTACAATGAAAGAGTACGCTATACAATCTACAACAACAACATAAGAGGGCAAATATACCACTACATGCACAGCGACACATCAAAACAAGAATTGCTAAACTACTGTAAGAAAAGGTGTGTCTTTAGGCTGTCTTAAAATCATGAAGGGAAGATGTATTCCTGATCGTCAAGGGCAGAGAATTCCACAGAGCTGGAGCCGAAACCACAAATGATCGGTCTCCATATGTATGCATATTAGGAGAGTAATGCAAGGAGGTGTTGAGATGATGAACGAAGTGTACGTACTTGATTGTGCTTTTGAATTAGATCAGACAAATAAGATGGAGCAAGATTATTCTGTGCTTTAAAACACATGATGAGAATCTTGAAAACAACACGTTTTTCTATGGGCAACCAGTGTAGTTTGTTTAGAAGGGGAGTGATGGAATCTCTTGAACGAGCACCCACTGTTAACCGTGCTGCAGTGTTTTGAACTCTTTGTACCCGGTGTAATTCCCTTTTCGGAAGGCCATACAACAATGAATTACAATTATCAACATGGGACATTATCAAAGCATGAACAAGTATATTAATAGATCTACTATTTAGGTATTGCCGGATCTGTCCAATTTTCCGAATGGCTATGAATGCCAACTGACAGGTTTTAGTGATGTGATCAGACATTGTGAGGTGCTTATCCATGATTACACCCAAGTTCCGTGCCTTACTAACTGCAGGAATGTCGACTTCGTTAACAGTGATAACAAGAGCATTCAAAGGAGGTGGAGCAAACTTTGATATAAAATGTACAACAACTTCAGTCTTGGATGACTAAAGTTTATGTTCTCAGCAGGTAGTTCTGAAATAGACTGTGCAAGTTAGTCTTAAGGTAAGGTCATACATACACTGGTAAATACTCCCAAAATTAATGGCTATAAAATAAACTTACTTGGTGGGTATAAACCATTTTGAGGGTTCCCTTAATTAGAAGTAATATGGTTTGGACAACTTTTCACCCCAAATGTTTTAATCTGAGAAGCGATTCATGAATGAATTGTCTCTCAGATTTCTGAGGCTTCCTCTCCGTTTACGAATGATGCGGCAAGAGACTCGGTTGGTACCTGCTGTCACTTCGTTAAACGAGGATAGATTTGACATTTGTTTGACAGTTCTTACCCGAGTTGAAGAGGAAGCAACTGCAGTGATGTTTTCCATGGTTGAGCCAACAGCAGTAACTCCATCTGTTTGGATTTTGTCATAGCCTGTTGCATTGGCCAACAAAGCAGCAATCTGTTCTACATTCTCCTCATCTACAGGGACCTGTATGGGAAGAAAGAGCCACATTAAATAAACAAATTCTTTTCTCCTGAAGACGTTCAGTGAAACTGATCGAAATGTTGAGTTGATACATCAATGGTTCTTTTCAGTACCACCACAAATCTCAGAAAAGGGTTTTTCGCCCGAGGACAAAAACTGGTAGATCTAAAGCGACATTAGCCCGATGAGGTTACAAGACCAGCCCTATCATCTGTGAGTGCAGAGAAGCAGACCACACCATGAATCACTATCTGAAATGCTCATAACTACCCCATCCATGCAGTTCCTCTGACCTTGCGAACTACACTAAAACACTGCATGGACATATGAAAAATGACCACTTGATGCTTTAAAGATGCGAAAAGAAGAAAAACAACCTTTTGGTAACCCCTGGAGATAAGAACTACATGAAGTACATGGAATTTGACTAGGCTTTGCCGAGATGAGATGTACAACAAAGAGCCAGCATATTCTTGTTACAAACCTGGATAATAATAATTTACACCTTAATACAATTTTAAATATTTTTCCAGTCAAACAAGAAAATGGTTAAAAATTTTGCAAACCATTACTCACTTTTGAGATTTCTTGAAGTAGGATATCAACATTACAGCTGTTGTCAATAATACATAATATTCCCGCTGATTGAATCGTTGCATTTGTGTTGCACACACACAAATCTGAATAGGGAATGAATAAACATTTCTGATCATGGAGAATTAACCTTCGTCTCCATCGAGATGTTTTTAGCTCTTATAACAATAACAAAATCACAAGTCTTTATATAGTACTTTATATTGGGGTCAAAAAGCTCATTATTTGTATACAGGTATGCAGCTTGTAGCACCTTTTAAAGAGTTTACAGCGTAAACCGGGGCAATATGTAGCCAACAATATCATTACCAGAAACAATGTTTGGGCAAAACCTCTTTTATTAAAGAGGCGCTCCAAGGTCAAATTCAGTTTTGTGATCCACTCATTTTCCAGAAGGTAGAGGCCTTATTTATGAAAATGGGGGGAAAAATTAGTGTCTCTAATTAACCTCACGTTAAAGCTGTGTAAAATGGCCACTGTGTAATTTTTTCCAAAATCCAAAAATGTTTGATGACATCACATTTGACCTTTGAGACACAAGTTGTGTATCATTAATAACTGCTAAGCAAAGTGTGATGTCCAAATCGAAATTGAAATCACTATGGTTATATAGACAATTGCTCATCTCCGAATGAATCTTAAAGGTTTGTCAAACGAAGCCTAGGTCCCAATTTCATAAAAGTGTTTCACAGATTGCTGAACAAATAAATTTGATGAGTGAAAATTAGTCCAGTCAAATGCAATGAAACCAGCCAATTGCAATGGACACCGGTGACCAGATATTCCAATCAAGATTTGTTGCTAATATTTTGGTTGGAATGGGGCTGTTCAAAGTATTAAACATTACCAAGGTCTTACAAAATGGCCTTGCCCTCTCAAAGGTGAAATTCTAGGCCTGTTATTTTTTAAAGGCGAACTTACCAACGGTCACATTGAATGAGCAAAAAGCTGTGTTATTCAACACGTCTGAGATATTATACTGGATAATACTAGTAGATCTCACACAGAAACACGAGCCTGGCACCGGCTGTGATGGAGAGGCTGGTACGATTGTCACGTTTTGATTGGAGAGGTCTGTAGCTTCCGGCAAATTCCACGTTATAGACAAGCATGGCTGCGTTACAGATGTAACTTGTTTAGTGATATTCGCTGAACAGTAAGTTATGATCGGCGGTGCTTCATCCTCTGTTGCAAAATAAAAATTAAGCTGGATGCCTTGAAAGAAAATAAAAATCCTCATCTGCATACCATCCTCACTGCCTTTAGGAAAAGTATACCTTTGTTTTTTGGAACCGTTTGGTTGGTTTATTCCTAAATAAATGTAGGTATATACAATAAAACTAACCTGTGAAAATTTCATTTCAAAAGGTCGCGTTTTTGAAATATCGCCCCAAAAACGGAGCGAATGTTTCCACACAGGACGATTATTCCCTATAGGAATACACAATCTGAGAAGCGTTACGGCCGTAATGCTTCTCAGATTCAAATTTTGGGGGATAAAAAGTGATATATTTTTCCATAACCGCAGTACTTCAAAGTGAAAAGTTACTCAAAATGCATTATACTTTCCAAAGCTGATGTACTTCTTACCAAGTAGGTTTTTATTGCCATTAATTTTCAGAGTCATTACTAAATGTATACCTTCCCTTTAAGTGCAGGAGTAACCTCAGGATTTACACTAATGCAGGAAGGTTCCACTAGTTACTGGCTCCCCAGGATTTACACTAATGCAGGAAGGTTCCACTAGTTACTGGCTCCCCAGGATTTACACTAATGCAGGAAGGTTCCACTAGTTACTGGCTCCCCAGGATTTACACTAATGCAGGAAGGTTCCACTAGTTACTGGCTCCCCAGGATTTACACTAATGCAGGAAGGTTCCACTAGTTACTGGCTCCCCAGGATTTACACTAATGCAGGAAGGTTCCACTAGTTACTGGCTCCCCAGGATTTACACTAATGCAGGAAGGTTCCACTAGTTACTGGCTCCCCAGGATTTACACTAATGCAGGAAGGTTCCACTAGTTACTGGCTCCCCAGTGAGCCCAAAAGTTTGATTGGTAGGGGAGGGGTGTTGGAAACCTCAGGAAGGTTCCACTACATGTAGTTTTATTGGCTCCCCAGTGAGCCAAAAAGTTTGATTGGCAGGTGGGAGGGGTGTTGGAAACCTCAGAACCTAGCACAGGCTGTCATCAAGATATCTGGAAGCCTGCTACAAAGAACAGATGGTTCCACTTTATCAGAGGGTTCTTTTTGTCTATTAAATTTTGTGCACAAAGTGTATGAGTTGAAACAAAAATTCAGCCCATAACAAAAAACAAAAAAACATTCTGGACCTTAATTAAGAATGTTTTGAAAGATGGAATATGTTCCATGCATCTTGGCTTTGCCTTGTTGAATGGAACATTCCGTATTTCAACTCAAGAAAATATTCTTACCATTGCACTCATAAACAAACATTATTTGTAAACAAAATTGCAAATTGCGAATTGCACACTTAAAATTTTACAAAAAGAAGAGTGAATTTACCAACTGTCACATTAAAGGAGCACTCAACAGAATTATTTGATGAATCTTTGATGAAATATAGAATCGTAGTGGTGCTGCCCAAAGAGAAGAAGGAGCCTGGTCCTTTCAAACTGTCTAAAATCACTGCCACAGATTGTGAGTTGTCGGTACCTCTCGGCTCAGCCCACGTGACTGACAATTGCTCAGTTGTTGCAGACGTAATTTGTTTAACGATATTTCCCGGACAGTATAGTATCTTTGGTATCCCAATGTCCACTGGTGAAGTTAAATGGGAAAAAAATGGAAGATGAGAACAGTCACCAAATATTTGTAGCTGCTTAGGTTTGTGAAGTCTTAAAAATGACAAACAGAATTGGAAAATACAAACAAAATAAAAATAGTTTCAATCTAAACACTCAATGAATACGAAGTTTATACCAGTAGAGTACACAAAATATTAATCTAGCGAAGTTTGCAGAGACACTATGAACATAAAACTCTCTATGAGTTGTGGTGGTTCTGAATAGAAAAGTCGTTTCAAAACTCAATATTTCGATCAGTATGCTCTGATCATCTTCAGGAGAATGCTGGACTCTGTTGCTGTATGCTGCTGAAGTACAAATAGAGGTATCGGGATAAAGAATATACTATTCAGGTTTTTACTTTTATGACTGATGTGTGATTAGAATTTCCAGAGCAAATGTTTTAACCACTAGTCAACTGAGCATGCTCAGTGATAACCAATAGTCAACTGAGCATGCCCGGTGATGACAGGCCAGTTTGAATCCTGCAATTAGCATTTGGCACAATTTATTTGGTGTTCGAAAATACATAATTCCATCTGTTGTACTGAGGTTATAAACCGTGCTTAATAAACATCGGTGTTAAAGACAAAAATACAAATAGTACTCTTTATCCCTGATGCATCATCTAACAAATGTTACAATTGCATTGGGAAAATTAAACAAAATAACTATACTGGATGTAGTCATATTTTTTAAAGATTAAAATGACTCACCATCACATGTTGTCCCATTAAACCCCTCAGCACAGTTGCAACTTATTCCGCCTTGTGTGTGTCTACACAAGCCACCGTTGTTACATGGATTGGGATCACAAGGGTCGACTAATCGCAGAAAAGAAAACCAAAGTTAAAATGTCAAAGTTTAATTGAAGAGTTATGATATCTGTTATGCCATGTGCGAATAAATTATACCATGCCCCATATGGGGCAGAGGGTATCCCCCAATGTTGCAAAATTTTAACACACTATTTTCTTATTGTACAGAGATACTCCTGAAACCCTGTGAAGAATTCCACATTGAAGACACAATGGGAGGGGAGGTTATAATAATAGTGGCGCAGTTCTATAGAAGAGCTAGGGGCACTTTGGCCCCCCCCCCTAAAAAAAAAAAAATCCACCACAAAACAAACAAACTTTGTCTAGCATCCCCCCCCCCCCCCAAAAGGGGGGGGAAAGGGGTAGACTACTTGACCTACGTTAACAAATTTCAAATGATTAGATTTGCACACGGTCTTGTCACATTTATATTCTTGGCCCAGACTACATGTACAGTTAAATGTTTTCAGACACAATTCATATTTACTGGACAAGCGCGGTGCTTAGAATTTGCGGTTTCTGCCCTCACTTCCGCCTTGTTTTGTTTTGTATTACATGAACAAGGGTCAGCCACCTCTAAAATAGTGGCTCTAGAACTGCGCCTGACATTACACCATGCCACATATCGAGCCCAAAATACCGAATAAGACATTTTGCGAGTTAGATTTGAAACTATGTCTGATCCAATTACATGCTTAGTCACAGTTCCCACTTAAATTTAAAGACCATCTTAAGATTACTCCTAAAGATACAACAGCAGAAGAAGCCCGAAGGTTTATTGGAAGACTGTTCCAGTGAGCAGCAGAATGTGAGAGTGAACTTTTGTTGCCATAGCAGGCCAGACACAAAGGACACGTACATGTACGACATGGCCTCTGTTCCCGCCGGTCTTGGCCTAGTGTCCCTTCAAAAGTTTTCCATAGACTTTAGGATTTTCCAAAGGAAGTACCCTTTGCAAAATGATCTTGCTCTTTCAAAACTCCAGGCCTGCCATAGAGTAATCAGTTAATAGGATTGTTGAGACAAGTAGCACCCATAGAACAAGGAAGGTATGGAGTGCAACATATTTCAACATGTATTTAGAAACTCACCTTCACAGTTTTGACCGGAAAATGACAAGTCACAGAAACAATAGAGGATGTTATCTTCAATGAAACATGTCCCGCCATTCAAACATGGGTCTTTTCAATCTCCATTGTGGTTTTTATTGTCATGCTCAATCACTATGATGTTATGCCCTGTGTGATGGCGGACAACGACGACAACGATGTTGTCAATCCAGACCATATTCTCGCCCATGATATAGGATGTAAAACCGGTAACTACAACATCTACACTAAAACTACAGGCGGTGATGTGTGTGAATTAATATTATTAATCATCTTTTCATCCACATGTAACATCAGCTATACATGTAGTACTTCTAAAAGTATTTATGATCCAAATAGACTCATTGATGGCGAAGGCAAAATGAGCCTTGCCCATTTTATATCATCAAAACAACACTTCTGCCGCTCTTCAAAAATACTAAAATTCCAAAAGAAAAATCTCCACCTGTTGATGATAATCTTACTTAGTGGCCAGGTAGAAACAAACCCTGGCCCTGTAAGCCCACAAAGCCATAATCAACTCCAATTTCCATGTGGTGTTTGTAATGGCGAAGTTCAGGAAAGTGATAAGGGTATCCTTTGTGACCATTGTGATCTTTGGTATCACATACAATGCACTGGAGTCTGTGATATTAATTACAGTATCATGAAAAACCTGTCAAATTTTTCATGGATTTGTTGTATTTGTGGTTCCTCAAACTTTGAATCGTCGTCCTTTGACGCCCCTTCATTTACAAATTCAAATCCATTCTCACAATTGTCTGATCTTGATGCAACCGGGGATCTTACTACCATTGATGAAACTACCACAGTGCATAGTACCTCTACCCCAATAAAAGACATGAAAAGTAATCGTAAAATGTTTACCCCCAAAAATTGTAAACACAGTCTTACAGCAATGATTATATTTTGCAATGGCATCAAAAGCCCTGCTAAACAAGCTGCTTTCAGGGCTGCAATTGACCAACATCAACCAGAAATCATACTAGGGTGCGAATCTAAAATTGATGGTCAAATGGCTACCTATGAGCTGTTTCCAACAAATTATAGTGTGTACCGAAAAGACCGTAATGCCAATGGAGGTGGTGTGTTCATTGCAACAAAGGACTCTCTTATAACAGCTGGTGAGCCAGAACTTGACACAGACGGTGAAATTGTTTGGGCTAGCATACAGTTTAGTAACTCCAAACCTCTATTTTTTGCCAGTTTCTACAGACCACCTGGAAATAAAATACAATCTGTTGATACCTTAAACTCTTCACTCTCCAAGATCATTAATAGAAACCCCCGGCAACATCCGAAAGTTATAATCGGTGGGGACTTCAACCTACCAGATATAAATTGGACCACCTGGCAGTCAACTAATAGCAAAACTAAATCATTACATGAGAAATTTCTAAATTTCTTACTGGATAACTCTCTATCACAACTTGTAAACAATATTACAAGACCCATATCTAATAACACACTGGATTTACTTGTAACTACAATTCCCAATTCTATCCAGAGTATTCAGATACTCCCTGGTATATCTGACCACTGTCTTGTGCTGTTTGACATCAACATGAAACTCAAAACTCAGAAGAAACCCCAAAGAAAGATCTACCAGTTTGAGAAGGCAGATACGAATGTGCTTAGATCCAAAGTGCATGACTTTACAACTAAGTATCTCATGTCAGACCCAACTAAACAGACAGTGGATACCAACTGGGGATGCATTAAAACCAGTCTGTCTAAACTTGTTGAAGACTGTGTTCCATTCAAACTATCCAAAAGTAAACATAACCTGCCATGGGTAACTGTTCTTGTCAAGCGCAAAATGAGGAAAAGGGATAAATTGTTTGCTAAAGCCAACAAATCAAACAAACAAACAGACTGGAAATCATACCGCTCATATCGTAACCATGTCACCAAACTTGTACGGAGTTCCCATCGTGACTATGTCAACAATGTCATTGCTAATAATCTAATTGAGAACCCCAAGTCTTTCTGGTCATATGTCAAACTAATGCGAACTGATAACTTAGGTATTCCAACAATGAAATCGGAAAACAAAGTGTGCAGCTCAGACTTTGACAAGGCCGAGGCACTAAATCTACACTTTAAGAGTGTCTTTAACAAACCAACTGCTAATCTTTCTCATATACAGAGCAAGGGAAATTCACCATATGAACCTATTTCATACCTCCACATTGGCGTAGACGGTGTGGCCAAACAACTTTCCAAACTCAATCCATCAAAGGCAGCTGGCCCTGATGAAATGCCCTCACGTCTCCTTAAGATTGTTGCGCACGAATTAGCGCCAGCTCTGAGATCCCTTTTTCAACAGTCGTATGACACTAATATAGTACCAACTGAATGGCGACAGGCCATGGTCACAGCAATCTACAAGAGCGGACCAAAAGATGAAGCATGTAACTATAGACCCATCTCGTTAACATGTATCTGTAGTAAAGTAATGGAACATATTATCCTAAGCCATGTAGCTAAGCATCTTACTCAAATAATATTCTGATTGACGAATAGCATGGATTCAGGGATCACCTATCAACGGTTACACAAATGGCAAACTCAACAAATGACTGGTCTGAAACAATAAACCATAAAGGGCAAACGGATGTCATACTCCTCGATTTGAGTAAGGCCTTTGACAAAGTCTCCCACCAGCTCTTAGCTGAGAAGCTGCAGTACTATGGCATCACACACAACACCTTAGGCTGGATCAACAGCTTTCTCTCGAATCGTAAACAAGCCGTTACTGTTAATGGAACACACTCCTCATGGATTGATGTTACTTCCGGTGTCCCTCAAGGGTCTGTCCTGGGGCCCATGCTATTTATCTTATACATAAACGATATAAATGAACACATTCAATCAAACATTAAACTATTTGCAGATGACAGTATTGTCTACAGGGAGATAAAGACAGCAGCTGATCATCAGATTCTGCAGAATGACCTAATTATCTTGGGGAAGTGGTCAAACACGTGGTTAATGAGCTTTAACACAAAGAAATGCGCAGTTCTCACTATCACCCGCAAACGTAGCCCAATTATACACCAATATACTCTTTTGGGTGAGCAATTAACCCGTGTTAAAAAACATGACTACCTGGGTGTTACGATCTCACACGACTTAAGATGGACAGACCATTGCTCCAAAATCAAACACAAAGCAAGTCGTACTCTAGGTCTTCTTAGAAGAACATTATCGCCTTGCTCACAACAGGTTAAGGCAAGAGCCTACACATCCTTAGTTCGTCCACAAATTGAGTATGCCAGTGAAATTTGGAACCCTAACACTACCACTGATATAAATCATCTCGAGCAGATCCAAAAGAATGCTGCCAGATTTGTCTTTTCTGACTATCGAACTACAACTCATATCACACCGCTTGTAGAAAAATTAAACTGGGACCTACTTCACACTCGCCGTCTGATCCAACAATGCACTCTGTACTACAAAATTCACTACAATTAACTTAGTCAATATTACACTTCCACAGTGCTTTCAGCATGCTACACATATATCTCACAACGAATTGATCACCCACTCAAATACACCTCTTTAATCATCCCAACGATCAATGCATACAAGTTTGCTTTCTTCCCAAGAACTATGTCAGTTTGGAACAGGCTACCACCATCTGCTGTTCTGCACATAGCCCCATCCATACAGGCCTTTTTAATAGCAGCCAGCCCTGCCATCAGAGTAATGCAGCCTCTGTATGGCAACACTGTTCTCTGAACAACAAATACTTTTCCTTATTTCTGCACCTGTAAATAGTGCACTTTTCTCTTTTCTTTGGCACCTTATCCACCTGACTATGTTGACGTCACTTTCAACAAACATCCCAGTTTAGCCCAAATTGGGCTGCAAGGGGATTATTATAACAAGTAACAAGGATCTGCATGGGGTGACTGTGGGAAAATTATACCAAACTGAATGAAAAAAAATCATTGAGTGTTTAACACCCGTTTCAGACAGGCACTCCAAATGATTGAATTAATTGTGCATGAAAAAGTCGACGTCTGAAACAGTTAGGAGCAAGGACACGCTAGAAGTCGAAAGATCGACTGTTGCAGTTGTTTGGAACGAATCTGGAGCGCCTTGGTTTCAGACGTCGATCTTTTTAATGTAAACTTTATGTTAAGTTCGCCTTTCTGAAACCACAATTTATTTGGGTCGACCAAGAGTCGCTCCTATTCTATAAGGTTTGGGGCGACTCTGGAGCGCCTGTCTGAAACGAATGTAACTCGGGATTGTAACTGTTTCCACAAGCATACATTGTTGTTGGGAATCCTAAATGTCAGTGTGATGTAGTAAACCACGCTCACTACAGAAACTAGCACCAATGATAGGAAATGTGTCTAGATAGTTTTTTTTTACGGATACAGTAGATAAATTTTCCCAAAATGTTTAGGAAAAACTCAAGGTTCATTTAGACTTATCAGTTTCTGTCATGAAAATGCCTTTTAACTGGTGAAATTAGAGGGGTTTTTTTAAACTAAAATTACACACAAAAGATAAAATTACATGTTGCATTGTATTTAATTGCATTTTATGCATACATTTTGTGGCCACCCCCCTCCCCGCCCCCATTTAACAGAAAGAACATGGAACTATGGAATTAAAATTAGAGCAAGAATGAGTAAAACTGCAGGTTCTCAACACAAAATGTTAAAAGGCCCTTCAGTCATTCAAACACCGATATTTTTATTTATTATTTTTGGTTTTGAACGAGGCGTTTTAGTTTATGTTATTTCTGTTTTTCTCTGTATTACATAATCAATTTAAAAAAAAATTATTAAACAATTAATTAAAAAAGGCAAATAATCTTAGACAATAGCTAGGCATGAAAAGCAGTCATTTAAATGTAAAACATCTTCAGAATTACACAGAAAACATGTTCAATACCTTTTTGATGGTGTGGTACCATCTATTGGCCATTTCCAGCATTACCAGATTACAGTAAAATAGAGGGGCGTGGCCTCACTTAAAGGTTTTAATCAACCTTTTTCATCAATGTCTGCCCGAGGTTTTCATCTATTATTTTTTTCTAGGTCAAAGGACGGCTTAAATGCCATTGATAAAGAATTCATTTGGAACAGTGATGATTTATTGTATTGCACTTACTTATCTGGCACCGAATTCCTTCGTAACCAGATGGACATCCACAACGGTAAGCATTCACTAGATCTGTGCATTGTCCTCCATTCAAACACGGACTGCTAGAACATTCATTGATATCTAAATGCACAAAGGTAAAAACAGATTTATTATTTGTGTTGGTTCAAGAAGCTTTGATGGTCTCCGGTTGACAGCAGTTTGTGGTTGACAGCACCCTCTGTCAGCAAGGGAAATGAACAACAATCTCACTCGGCTTCGCTTTGTTAGATGGAATAGTACAGATTTCACCTTGTGCCTATATTCTGCAACAATGCAAAAAAGGCAGTTATTGAAAGGAAAAGAAAAAGGAAAGGAATGTGTGGTTTAAAACAGTTAAGATACCGTGTCAAACAGAAAAACAATATTTGTAGTTTAAATCAGTTCAGAAAGAGGTCCAGGCTCTGTGGCTCTTTTGTAAACAGGTGGGGTCATGGGTAAAATGGCCTATAGGCCTTTGCAGTGATCTGGCCACCAGCCTTACATCCACTTTTCCTTTGCAAAAAGACACTTTGCTATAAGATGAAGATGGTGTAATCTGATTATGCTACACTGTACAAAATAAATGTCCTCCGAGCCTCATTTTGAGAACATTTAGATTTATACACTGGAAAAACACAAGATGGCTTTTAACATGGTAGTAATCTGCTCAATCTCCAATTCAATTAACGGATGATACAAGTCTCTCGCGTATTTGATCATTTTGGAAACATTGGATCCCAACACACATTGTCTTAATAACGCACAGAATCAATGAAAGAGGTGTGAGACTTTCTGGAACACAGCACAAAATAAAACCACAAATTGATCTGAAAATAATTCTGTTACAACTCAGTGTAAAAGTGAAAATGCAACAGAGAAATTCCAGTGTCTGATGGCACCCTACCTAAAAAATTACTGAAAAATATAACATGATGATTAAACATACACACCTACATTGTCAATAAATCTGCGATGAAAAAATTAAAAAACATGTGTATTAGTATTTATAGGCAATGAGCCAAACAGTCAAACCGCTGTGGCTTTCTGTTTTGTCAAGCATATCATCACAGTCTTCACAATATTTCATGCATCACTTCCACCCTAGCCAATTTGACCCCTAAAATCTCATTTAAAACATACCTCGTTCACACATTAGGCCACCAAATCCTGCTACACAGGTGCAGGTAAATGCATTAACAAGATCATTACAGGTGCCTCCGTTCTGGCACGGATTTGAGAAGCACTCGTTTACATCTGTGGAATGAAATTAAAAGATGTGATACTTTTGGTCAGGTGGTTATCAGACTGCAGAGAGTTTCAATCCATATGAGAGAGCTGGGCTCATTCCATAAAGCTACTACCCTAGCCTAGAAAAAGTTACTTATGAAGTTTATATGCTCAGAAAGAGAAATCTAGGTTCAATTTCACAAAGAATTAAGATTGACTTTAAGTGCATATCAATCTTAATTGCTAAGCAAAGTTTGATGTCACAATACAAATCACTATGGTAATACTGACAACTCATCTTAAGATGAATCGTAGTGCTTTGTGAAATCGACCCCTGGACACCAGTCACAACAAACAATGAAAAATGTGCCTAAAAATGAGCCTACTTGGATTCCAACAACTAATTTAAGCTACGATAATTCGGTAGGTCTTTTAATTTATACAGTATTTCAGACGGAAGTCTTTCTCTGGATCTGGAGGACTGGTGCTGGTGTGAACTTCATAATCAGTGAGCTTTCAGATTGAAACTAAGAAGGTGTTTTAGTTTTTTAATCACAAATCGTGTTCTTTGTTTTGAAATGGCTGTGTACGAATCCATAAATTAGTCTCACTTGCAAGGTGTATGGCACATGTGTGCAGTTTTTGTTTCTATTGATAAAAGGTACATACTTGTGCCACAATTACTGAAAAATATAATATGATGATTAAACATATACACCTACATTGTCAATAAATTTGCGATGAAAAAAACCCAAACATGTGTATTAGTATTTATAGGCAATGAGCCAAACAGTCAAACCGCTGTGGCCTTCTGTTTTGTCAAGCATATCACTGCATTGTCCTCACATTATTTCATGCATCACTTATGACCTAGCCAATTTGACACCATACATCAATGTTTCTAAATATCACCAAGTCACATGGTCAGGATTGTTTGTTTGTTTAGGCAACCCTGTATCAGACCTGTAAATGGGTAAAACAGTGTACAACACTAACTTTTTAACCTGTAAATGGGTAAAACAGTGGACAACACTAACTTTTTAACCTGTACATGGGTTAACAGTGTACAACACTAACTTTTTAACCTGTATATGGAACAGTGTACAACACTAACTTTTGAACCTGTATATGGGTTAACAGTGCAGTGTTGGGAAGTTCACGTTTAATTTACATGTTGAAATGAAATATACAAAACCAACATTTCAAAAACTTAACCTTGAAGTGAGGGGAAAGGGGTAGAAAGGGGTAATAGATGGTACCACACAATCATTAATTAAGCCATATCTCCAAAGTTCAATGACCCGGGGGAGTGAAATTCAGTGATAGCCTCATCTGAACCATTCCACATATCTAAGAGGGGTCCCAGATTTTTGCTTTTTTAAGGGGACAAACAATTTTTTTGCACCCATGTACTTACCATGTAAATATCACATGTCAAATACCATAGATCAAGGACAGACCTACCAATATAAAACCCTTTCATAAGCGGAACCATCTGTTTATCGTGTGTCTGCTTATTATTGTCAACAGCTTGTGGCTACAAGGTGTCTGGTTCTCAACACAAAATGTAAAAAGGCCCTTCAGTCATTCAAACACCGATATTTTTATTTATTATTTTTGGTTTTGAACGAGGCGTTTTAGTTTATGTTATTTCTGTTTTTCTCTGTATTACATAATCAATTTAAAAAAAAATTATTAAACAATTAATTAAAAAAGGCAAATAATCTTAGACAATAGCTAGGCATGAAAAGCAGTCATTTAAATGTAAAACATCTTCAGAATTACACAGAAAACATGTTCAATACCTTTTTGATGGTGTGGTACCATCTATTGGCCATTTCCAGCATTACCAGATTACAGTAAAATAGAGGGGCGTGGCCTCACTTAAAGGTTTTAATCAACCTTTTTCATCAATGTCTGCCCGAGGTTTTCATCTATTATTTTTTTCTAGGTCAAAGGACGGCTTAAATGCCATTGATAAAGAATTCATTTGGAACAGTGATGATTTATTGTATTGCACTTACTTATCTGGCACCGAATTCCTTCGTAACCAGATGGACATCCACAACGGTAAGCATTCACTAGATCTGTGCATTGTCCTCCATTCAAACACGGACTGCTAGAACATTCATTGATATCTAAATGCACAAAGGTAAAAACAGATTTATTATTTGTGTTGGTTCAAGAAGCTTTGATGGTCTCCGGTTGACAGCAGTTTGTGGTTGACAGCACCCTCTGTCAGCAAGGGAAATGAACAACAATCTCACTCGGCTTCGCTTTGTTAGATGGAATAGTACAGATTTCACCTTGTGCCTATATTCTGCAACAATGCAAAAAAGGCAGTTATTGAAAGGAAAAGAAAAAGGAAAGGAATGTGTGGTTTAAAACAGTTAAGATACCGTGTCAAACAGAAAAACAATATTTGTAGTTTAAATCAGTTCAGAAAGAGGTCCAGGCTCTGTGGCTCTTTTGTAAACAGGTGGGGTCATGGGTAAAATGGCCTATAGGCCTTTGCAGTGATCTGGCCACCAGCCTTACATCCACTTTTCCTTTGCAAAAAGACACTTTGCTATAAGATGAAGATGGTGTAATCTGATTATGCTACACTGTACAAAATAAATGTCCTCCGAGCCTCATTTTGAGAACATTTAGATTTATACACTGGAAAAACACAAGATGGCTTTTAACATGGTAGTAATCTGCTCAATCTCCAATTCAATTAACGGATGATACAAGTCTCTCGCGTATTTGATCATTTTGGAAACATTGGATCCCAACACACATTGTCTTAATAACGCACAGAATCAATGAAAGAGGTGTGAGACTTTCTGGAACACAGCACAAAATAAAACCACAAATTGATCTGAAAATAATTCTGTTACAACTCAGTGTAAAAGTGAAAATGCAACAGAGAAATTCCAGTGTCTGATGGCACCCTACCTAAAAAATTACTGAAAAATATAACATGATGATTAAACATACACACCTACATTGTCAATAAATCTGCGATGAAAAAATTAAAAAACATGTGTATTAGTATTTATAGGCAATGAGCCAAACAGTCAAACCGCTGTGGCTTTCTGTTTTGTCAAGCATATCATCACAGTCTTCACAATATTTCATGCATCACTTCCACCCTAGCCAATTTGACCCCTAAAATCTCATTTAAAACATACCTCGTTCACACATTAGGCCACCAAATCCTGCTACACAGGTGCAGGTAAATGCATTAACAAGATCGTTACAGGTGCCTCCGTTCTGGCACGGATTTGAGAAGCACTCGTTTACATCTGTGGAATGAAATTAAAAGATGTGATACTTTTGGTCAGGTGGTTATCAGACTGCAGAGAGTTTCAATCCATATGAGAGAGCTGGGCTCATTCCATAAAGCTACTACCCTAGCCTAGAAAAAGTTACTTATGAAGTTTATATGCTCAGAAAGAGAAATCTAGGTTCAATTTCACAAAGAATTAAGATTGACTTTAAGTGCATATCAATCTTAATTGCTAAGCAAAGTTTGATGTCACAATACAAATCACTATGGTAATACTGACAACTCATCTTAAGATGAATCGTAGTGCTTTGTGAAATCGACCCCTGGACACCAGTCACAACAAACAATGAAAAATGTGCCTAAAAATGAGCCTACTTGGATTCCAACAACTAATTTAAGCTACGATAATTCGGTAGGTCTTTTAATTTATACAGTATTTCAGACGGAAGTCTTTCTCTGGATCTGGAGGACTGGTGCTGGTGTGAACTTCATAATCAGTGAGCTTTCAGATTGAAACTAAGAAGGTGTTTTAGTTTTTTAATCACAAATCGTGTTCTTTGTTTTGAAATGGCTGTGTACGAATCCATAAATTAGTCTCACTTGCAAGGTGTATGGCACATGTGTGCAGTTTTTGTTTCTATTGATAAAAGGTACATACTTGTGCCACAATTACTGAAAAATATAATATGATGATTAAACATATACACCTACATTGTCAATAAATTTGCGATGAAAAAAACCCAAACATGTGTATTAGTATTTATAGGCAATGAGCCAAACAGTCAAACCGCTGTGGCCTTCTGTTTTGTCAAGCATATCACTGCATTGTCCTCACATTATTTCATGCATCACTTATGACCTAGCCAATTTGACACCATACATCAATGTTTCTAAATATCACCAAGTCACATGGTCAGGATTGTTTGTTTGTTTAGGCAACCCTGTATCAGACCTGTAAATGGGTAAAACAGTGTACAACACTAACTTTTTAACCTGTAAATGGGTAAAACAGTGGACAACACTAACTTTTTAACCTGTACATGGGTTAACAGTGTACAACACTAACTTTTTAACCTGTATATGGAACAGTGTACAACACTAACTTTTGAACCTGTATATGGGTTAACAGTGCAGTGTTGGGAAGTTCACGTTTAATTTACATGTTGAAATGAAATATACAAAACCAACATTTCAAAAACTTAACCTTGAAGTGAGGGGAAAGGGGTAGAAAGGGGTAATAGATGGTACCACACAATCATTAATTAAGCCATATCTCCAAAGTTCAATGACCCGGGGGAGTGAAATTCAGTGATAGCCTCATCTGAACCATTCCACATATCTAAGAGGGGTCCCAGATTTTTGCTTTTTTAAGGGGACAAACAATTTTTTTGCACCCATGTACTTACCATGTAAATATCACATGTCAAATACCATAGATCAAGGACAGACCTACCAATATAAAACCCTTTCATAAGCGGAACCATCTGTTTATCGTGTGTCTGCTTATTATTGTCAACAGCTTGTGGCTACAAGGTGTCTGGTTCTCAACACAAAATGTAAAAAGGCCCTTCAGTCATTCAAACACCGATATTTTTATTTATTATTTTTGCTTTTGCACGAGGTGTTTTAGTTTATGTCATTTCTGTTTTTCTCTGTATTACATAATCAATTAAAACAAAATTAATTAAACAATTAATTAAAAAAGGCAAATAATCTTAGACAATAGCTAGGCATGAAAAGCAGTCATTTAAATGTAAAACATCTTCAGAATTGCACAGAAAACATATTGTTCAATACCTTTTTGATGGTGTGGTACCATCTACATGTATTGGCCATTTCCAGCATTACCAGATTACAGTAAATTAGAGGGGCGTGGCCTCACTTAAAGGTTTTAATCAACCTTTTTCATCAATGTCTGCCCGAGGTTTTCATCTATTATTTTTTTCTAGGTCAAAGGACCGCTTAAATGCCATTGATAAAGAATTCATTTGGAACAGTGATGATTTATTGTATTGCACTTACTTATCTGGCACCGAATTCCTTCGTAACCAGATGGACATCCACAACGGTAAGCATTCACTAGATCTGTGCATTGTCCTCCATTCAAACACGGACTGCTAGAACATTCATTGATATCTAAATGCACAAAGGTGAAAACAGATTTATTATTTGTGTTGGTTCAAGAAGCTTTGATGGTCTCCGGTTGACAGCAGTTTGTGGTTGACAGCACCCTCTGTCAGCAAGGGAAATGAACAACAATCTCACTCGGCTTCGCTTTGTTAGATGGAATAGTACAGATTTCACCTTGTGCCTATATTCTGCAACAATGCAAAAAAGGCAGTTATTGAAAGGAAAAGAAAAAGGAAAGGAATGTGTGGTTTAAAACAGTTAAGATACCGTGTCAAACAGAAAAACAATATTTGTAGTTTAAATCAGTTCAGAAAGAGGTCCAGGCTCTGTGGCTCTTTTGTAAACAGGTGGGGTCATGGGTAAAATGGCCTATAGGCCTTTGCAGTGATCTGGCCACCAGCCTTACATCCACTTTTCCTTTGCAAAAAGACACTTTGCTATAAGATGAAGATGGTGTAATCTGATTATGCTACACTGTACAAAATAAATTTCCTCCGAGCCTCATTTTGAGAACATTTAGATTTCTACACTGGAAAAACACAAGATGGCTTTTAACATGGTAGTAATCTGCTCAATCTCCAATTCAATTAACGGATGATACAAGTCTCTCGCGTATTTGATCATTTTGGAAACATTGGATCCCAACACACATTGTCTTAATAACGCACAGAATCAATGAAAGAGGTGTGAGACTTTCTGGAACACAGCACAAAATAAAACCACAAATTGATCTGAAAATAATTCTGTTACAACTCAGTGTAAAAGTGAAAATGCAACAGAGAAATTCCAGTGTCTGATGGCACCCTACCTAAAAAATTACTGAAAAATATAACATGATGATTAAACATACACACCTACATTGTCAATAAATCTGCGATGAAAAAATTAAAAAACATGTGTATTAGTTTTTATAGGCAATGAGCCAAACAGTCAAACCGCTGTGGCTTTCTGTTTTGTCAAGCATATCATCACAGTCTTCACAATAATTCATGCATCACTTCCACCCTAGCCAATTTGACCCCTAAAATCTCATTTAAAACATACCTCGTTCACACATTAGGCCACCAAATCCTGCTACACAGGTGCAGGTAAATGCATTAACAAGATCGTTACAGGTGCCTCCGTTCTGGCACGGATTTGAGAAGCACTCGTTTACATCTGTGGAATGAAATTAAAAGATGTGATACTTTTGGTCAGGTGGTTATCAGACTGCAGAGAGTTTCAATCCATATGAGAGAGCTGGGCTCATTCCATAAAGCTACTACCCTAGCCTAGAAAAAGTTACTTATGAAGTTTATATGCTCAGAAAGAGAAATCTAGGTTCAATTTCACAAAGAATTAAGATTGACTTTAAGTGCATATCAATCTTAATTGCTAAGCAAAGTTTGATGTCACAATACAAATCACTATGGTAATACTGACAACTCATCTTAAGATGAATCGTAGTGCTTTGTGAAATCGACCCCTGGACACCAGTCACAACAAACAATTAAAAATGTGCCTAAAAATGAGCCTACTTGGATTCCAACAACTAATTTAAGCTACGATAATTCGGTAGGTCTTTTAATTTATACAGTATTTCAGACGGAAGTCTTTCTCTGGATCTGGAGGACTGGTGCTGGTGTGAACTTCATAATCAGTGAGCTTTCAGATTGAAACTAAGAAGGTGTTTTAGTTTTTTAATCACAAATCGTGTTCTTTGTTTTGAAATGGCTGTGTACGAATCCATAAATTAGTCTCACTTGCAAGGTGTATGGCACATGTGTGCAGTTTTTGTTTCTATTGATAAAAGGTACATACTTGTGCCACAATTACTGAAAAATATAATATGATGATTAAACATATACACCTACATTGTCAATAAATTTGCGATGAAAAAAACCCAAACATGTGTATTAGTATTTATAGGCAATGAGCCAAACAGTCAAACCGCTGTGGCCTTCTGTTTTGTCAAGCATATCACTGCATTGTCCTCACATTATTTCATGCATCACTTATGACCTAGCCAATTTGACACCATACATCATTGTTTCTAAATATCACCAAGTCACATGGTCAGGATTGTTTGTTTGTTTAGGCAACCCTGTATCAGACCTGTAAATGGGTAAAACAGTGGACAACACTAACTTTTTAACCTGTATATGGGTTAACAGTGTACAACACTAACTTTTTAACCTGTAAATGGGTAAAACAGTGGACAACACTAACTTTTTAACCTGTATATGGGTTAACAGTGTACAACACTAACTTTTGAACCTGTATATGGGTTAACAGTGCAGTGTTGGGAAGTTCACGTTTAATTTACATGTTGAAATGAAATATACAAAACCAACATTTCAAAAACTTAACCTTGAAGTGAGGGGAAAGGGGTAGAAAGGGGTAATAGATGTACCACACAATCATTAATTAAGCCATATCTCCAAAGTTCAATGACCCGGGGGAGTGAAATTCAGTGATAGCCTCATCTGAACCATTCCACATATCTAAGAGGGGTCCCAGATTTTTGCTTTTTTAAGGGGACAAACAATTTTTTTGCACCCATGTACTTACCATGTAAATATCACATGTCAAATACCATAGATCAAGGACAGACCTACCAATATAAAACCCTTTCATAAGCGGAACCATCTGTTTATCGTGTGTCTGCTTATTATTGTCAACAGCTTGTGGCTACAAGGTGTCTGGTTCTCAACACAAAATGTAAAAAGGCCCTTCAGTCATTCAAACACCGATATTTTTATTTATTATTTTTGCTTTTGCACGAGGTGTTTTAGTTTATGTCATTTCTGTTTTTCTCTGTATTACATAATCAATTAAAACAAAATTAATTAAACAATTAATTAAAAAAGGCAAATAATCTTAGACAATAGCTAGGCATGAAAAGCAGTCATTTAAATGTAAAACATCTTCAGAATTGCACAGAAAACATGTTCAATACCTTTTTGATGGTGTGGTACCATCTATTGGCCATTTCCAGCATTACCAGATTACAGTAAAATAGAGGGGCGTGGCCTCACTTAAAGGTTTTAATCAACCTTTTTCATCAATGTCTGCCCGAGGTTTTCATCTATTATTTTTTTCTAGGTCAAAGGACAGCTTAAATGCCATTGATAAAGAATTCATTTGGAACAGTGATGATTTATTGTATTGCACTTACTTATCTGGCACCGAATTCCTTCGTAACCAGATGGACATCCACAACGGTAAGCATTCACTAGATCTGTGCATTGTCCTCCATTCAAACACGGACTGCTAGAACATTCATTGATATCTAAATGCACAAAGGTAAAAACAGATTTATTATTTGTGTTGGTTCAAGAAGCTTTGATGGTCTCCGGTTGACAGCAGTTTGTGGTTGACAGCACCCTCTGTCAGCAAGGGAAATGAACAACAATCTCAGCTCGGCTTCGCTTTGTTAGATGGAATAGTCCAGATTTCACCTTGTGCCTATATTCTGCAACAATGCACTCACATGCATTCAAGGACTGCTTAAATGCCATTGATTCTCCCTAAATCTGTAGGGATTTCCTATTCTATCTAAGAAAATACTCACCTCCGATACCTACATATGCATTTCCTATGCGCATGCGCAAGCATTTCGCTGACACAAAACAAAAGGCTATGACGTCACCCACACACTGCACCTCCCAGTAGCCCATACGAATCGTCCTTCTTATTTCACCTTCTGGTTTATTTTTAGGATACTGATCTGGGCGGGATGGTATCGGAGGTGAGTACTTTCTTAGATAGAATAGGAAATCCCTACAGATTTAGGGAGATTCTATTACAGAAAATACGTCACCTCCGATACCTACATATGCAGACTCGGTGCTATAGCACCGAGTCCTAACTGAAGGGTGGGTAAGTGCAGTGTGGAGCCCTAGAAAAGATGTCTTAACTGAGCCTGATACACATCCAAAATAGAGGTAAATAAAGGAGTTAAGACATACCGGTTAGCTGTACTCAAAAGCTCTTATGAGGATGAGTTGACAGTCCTACGGTGTTTCTGGGCTGAAGATCGTGCTGCTGCTTGTAAAACTTGTCTGCCCATGTGCCCCTCAGATTGGAGAACATCTCGAAGGTAGCAGGAAGTAAACGTTGAGGAGTTCTTCCAACAAGCTGCCTGCATAATATCTGCAATCGGAACACCTTGGAAATGAGCCCATGAGGTAGTCATGCTCCTCGTTTGGTGAGCTTTGACCGGAGCAGCAACTGGTTGAGGGGGTGTGTTCCGTGCCAGAATAGGTACTTTGCGCACCTGTGGTATGGCTGAGTGTGAACCTCGGGGCTATTACATTGTAAGTGCGCCCGTCAACGGTTCGCCTGGTAAATCTGGTTGAACTGTAGGACCAGGCTCCTTGTTTGGTGAACCTAGGGGCTATTAAGTGCTCCCGTCAACGGTTCGCCTGGTAAATCTGGTTGAACTGTAGGACCAGGCATAGGGACCCCCGGGGCTGGGCAGTAGAAGGTCGAGAACTTGTGGCTGGTAGTATGGCTTCAACGATCCACCTAGAAAGAGTAGCAGTGGAGGCTGGGTTGAACGGACGAAATGTTGTGATGAAAAGTTGTGTAGTGTTCCCACGCAGCTCCTTGGTACGACCTATGTAAAATTTAAGGATCCTAACGTGGCACCAAAGTTTTTCTTCTGTGCCACTTGAAAATGAAGTCAAGCTCAGGACGAATATGTCTGGAGGAGAAGAACCCGGTGATTGGTTTTTGGTTAGGAAGTTGATACGTGGGACAAGACACACTCATCCATGTTCCCATCGCAAGTGGCCAGGTTCTATTGAAAGAGCATGGAATTAACTTCTGCGGTGAGCTGTAGAGGCTGCTAAGAGAAAGACTGTCTTGACCGTGAGGTTGTGTAGGGAAGAAGACCCCGCCGATTCAAAGGGAGGTTTCGTCAACCTGTGAAGGACAGTACCGAGGTCCTAAGAATGAGTGAGCTTCTTAATAGGTGGTCCCTCTCAAAATATGCCTTTTATCAGTTGAGATATAGCAGTATTATTGGACAGAGTAGAGCCATTGTCGAATCCGTGATGTACTACTGCGATGTGATCTGTAGCCTCGAAAGGTGCTAATCTGGAGACCAGAATTAAAGAAATAAAATAGAAATTCCCTATGACAGTTACAGATGCAGAATTGGGATCGAAATCTTCTTTGGTACACCATTGGAAGAAGTATTGTAGACTATTGTCATACATTTGTCTAGTGGATGGTCGTCTAAATTTTGCTGTAAGGGAAGCAGCGTCTTTAGAAAGGCCAACCGTTTGGAGAGAAGACTTGATAGCATCCAAGTATCTTGGACACAGATTGAATGAGAAGGTCTGGTCGTTTTGGTAGAAAGATGGGAGGTCGAATATGAGGTCCAGAAGTTGAAGGAACCATGGCTGTCTTGGTTAGAGGGAGAGGCTATTAAGATTATCTTGTACCTCTCTTGGTCGATCTTTGATAAGACTCTGGGTAGGAGAGAGATGTGGGGGGAAGGCATACCCCAGGTAACCCCAGGTAGTCCGCCCAGTTGATGCTTAGAGCGTCTGTGGTCCAAGCCTGTGGGTGAGTATGCCGAGAGCAAAAGATCGGAAGTTGATTGTTGACTTGAGAAGCAAAGAGATCTAAGGGTGTCTAGGACGTTGAAGATCTGTTTGACCACCGGGCGAGGAAGGTACCATTCCGTGGAGATTGCTCTCCCTCGTGAAAGGGCATCCGCTATGATGTTCTCCTTTCCGGAGAGGTGGCTCGCTTGTAGAAAGATTTGACGGGGAATGCACCAAGTGAGTAGACTCCAGGTTAGCATGCAAAGGGAAGATGAGTGAGTCCCTCCCCGACGGTTTATGTACATAAGACACTACGGTGGAATTGTTCTGTTTTCACACTAGCTGACGACTGGAGGGCCTTTTGAACAGACAGGAGTTCCAGCAAATTGATATGAAGATACTGTTCTGAGGTCGTCTAGAGGAAGGGGAGTATCTCCTTGATCGTTTAGGTAAAACACTACAGTAGAGTTGTCCGTCTTCACAAGGACTAAGTGATTCATCCCCCAGCTGGGGGGGGGGGGGACTTTTTAACAGTCAAGAGGTCAAGCAGAACAATGTGAAAAAGCTGTTCTCAGGGAGACCAACACCCTGAGGAAAGGTCGACCAGGTAGGTTCACCGGTCCGAAGGTCACTGAAGGGAAGGGTGAGAGAGCCACCATTTGAAAAAGGGCCACAAAATGGAGTCCACTGGAACCAAAGATAAAAGGGGGGTCCCTACGGGGACTGTAGTGGTACAGCAGATGTAGTTGTAGTGAACGCATGTGCAATTTGCACCATGGCAAGAGGTCCACAAGGCTCGCCATGAACCCCAGGAGACGAAGCCATGCTCTAGCTGGTAGAGTGAATTATGAAAGGAAGAGTTGAAAACATTCCTCCAGAACTCTGCAGCACCCTAGTGAAGGAGAGGCTCCGCTCGTAGTATAAGGTAAGCTGGATTGTCTTTGACAAGGCCTGAAGAGTGACTGTACGTGAAGGGCCAACGATGAGCCAATCTTCCCGATATATGTAAAGGCATAGGCCTAAAAGTTGTCGCCGTAAAGCTGCTATTATTTTGGTAACTGGTGAGCACCATTGGTGCGGTAGACAGGCCAAATGGAAGACACTGAAAAATGGTATATAGTGAAGTTCCAATAGATGAACTTTATAAACCTTGATGGTCTCTGTAGATGGGGATATGAAGATAAAGCGTCTTTCAGATCCAGGATCGCAGCCCATCAGCCCTGGGGGAGGGAAGGCAAACAGAGGCCAGAGTTTCCATCCGAAAAGGTATCAGTCTGAAAACAAAGTTGAGCCGAAACTCATCGTTGATTTGAAATGGAAAACAAAGATTATGGTTTACTTTTCCTTGAGAGACACAATATCTTATTTCGAGGAAGTATCAACGAGAAAATCGGAGGAAACAGTAGTGGGTCGACGGAGACAGCTTGGGTGATTAAAGATGTCTACAGCACCCGTTATTCCCAGGAGGTCTCCCGTCCAAGTACTGACCGGGCCCGACGAAGCTTAACTTCGGGGATCAGACGAGAACCGGTGTTTTCAGCATAGTATGGCCATTAGCTTGTAAATTCTAGTTGGAAATGAAACCAGTAGTGAGAGAAATTCCGTAGTCGACTACCTACAGATCATTTTTTTTTTTTTTATCTTTCTAAAAAGCCAATGGCCTTAGGCTTCCTGAAACCCGAGTGGGTTAGTAAGAAGAAGCAATATACGAGGGCTGCCGACAATAGCTTGGTATGGTCGGAGTACAGGCGAAGTGACCTTGCCTTTATCTGTCGTCCGAGTACAGGATGAGAGAGATTTTCTAGAGGAAGGGCGTTGTAAGTCGATTGTTTCCTCTGTCTTAGGTCTTTAAAGCCTCTTCGAGCAAGACTTCGAATTTGTTATTAGACCTATAAAGGGCCAGAACAAATGATTAAGTACCAGTGATCTACGAAGAGAACAGGTGATAGCTAAAATTAGTGGAAAGGCTCCTTTAGCAGGAGGCTAGACGGACATCATAAACTTTAACAAGACCGGAAGAAGATCGGGGTCAGCCAGAGCAGGTCGTCAGATGCACAGGCTAGTTAAAGTGAAAATAAGACCGAGAAGTTTGAGATCCAAACTCCGAGATGCAGGTGATGAACTATTTATTCTAGTTGGAATAAAGACCCTAAGGCCCAAGTCATAAGTGTTTTGGAAGGAATAGATGAACGCAAATTGACTTGGACGGATGAGATGCAACAGTAAACAACTGTTAAGAGACAACAGGTTTTGACTTACACAAGTGATGGAGCCCAAGTGATAGTTGCTCTAATATAATATATATAATATTATATAATAATATTATAATAATATTATAATACAAATTTAAGGAGGAAACGGCTTCTTCCAAGAAGCCAGCAGAAAAAAAAATGGCCAAAAGTAAACAGAAACAGTAAAATCTTACCCCACTCTGGAAGGAAGTAAATACTAACTCGGGCTCCCAAAAACCTACATCTGAGCATATAGAGAGTCATTGAAGCCAGTGAAAATGACGAAGGATGGCCGTGTGACATGTACGGGTACCTCCATGGTAAGACGGAAGGCCGGGATGGCTGCGTGAAGGAGACCCGATAGGTAGGTGATCGAGATATTTACCACTGAACCACCGATGCTTCGTAATTCGATTGTAGAACGGTAGCGGGAACGGGAAAAATCATGAGATTGAAGACTGAAAGATCCCTCTGGAAAGCGATCTCCTTCGTCGTGAAGTTTGAGACGAAGAATGTAGTTTGACCTCTGGTAAGATGGCAGGTATCGAAAGGTAGTAGTAGTACCATTACTATACTTGCTGAAAAATGTTTTCGAAGACGGATGCCTTGGGAAGTACGCCCACGCCGTAGCGCCCAGGCCGGGCCGTAGCGCCCTAAGTTGGATCGAAGCAAGGGACGAAGTGCGTGATTCTCGGGCTCATACCGGGAGGAAAAATTTTCTCCGACTCTCCGTCGAGCAAAATAGGGCGACTGTAGGACGAAAATACGATGTCACATATATGCTTACGTTAACCTGAGGCGACGTGGTAAATATATGAACTGTAGCTTCCCGCCTAAGATTTCCTCCGTCTCTCTGTTGAAACTGTCGTACATGTATATAAATATTATCTTGCAACTTTAGTGAAAGATTTATATTTGACAGTCGTCCAGCTTGAGTATATTCCGCCTTCTTTGGAGCAAAGACGACAACGGAAGCAGGAAGGTTGTTTCGAAGTCCAAGGGTGACGGAGAACCACCACGGAAACAGTATATTTCTGCAATTCACTGGGATTATGGTTCATGCCATGTTGTGTCGGAAATAGAGATCTTTACGCTAGCAAAGTGTATCGCAAGGAGCAAACCTAAAAACGCGTGTACACACAACGCACGCTGAAATAAGAAGGACGATTCATATGGGCTACTAGGAGGTGCAGTGTGTGGGTGACGTCATAGCCTTTTGTTTTGTGTCAGCGAAATGCTTGCGCATGCGCATAGGAAATGCATATGTAGGTATCGGAGGTGACGTATTTTCTGTAATAGAAAAAAGAATTCATTTGGAACAGTGATGATTTATTTTATTGCACTTACCTGACTCGCACCGAGTTCCTGTGAAACCAGATAGACATCCACAATGGAAACCATTCACTTGATCTATGCATTGTCCTCCATTCAAACACGGACTGCTAGAACATTCATTGATATCTAAATGCACAAAGGTAAAAACAGATTTATTATTTGTGTTGGTTTAAGAAGCTTTGATGGTCTCCGGTTGACAGCAGTTTGTGGTTGACAGCACCCTCTGTCAGCAAGGGAAATGAACAACAATCTCACTCGGCTTCGCTTTGTTAGATGGAATAGTACAGATTTCACCTTGTGCCTATATTCTGAAACAATGCAAAAAAGGCAGTTATTGAAAGGAAAAGAAAAAGGAAAGGAATGTGTGGTTTAAAACAGTTAAGATACCGTGTCAAACAGAAAAACAATATTTGTAATTTAAATCAGTTCAGAGAAAGGTCCAGGCTCTGTGGCTCTTTTGTAAACAGGTGGGGGTCATGGGTAAAATGGCCTATAGGCCTTTGCAGTGATCTGGCCACCAGCCTTACATCCACTTTTCCTTTGCAAAAAGGACACTTTGCTATAAGATGAAGATGGTGTCAATCTGATTATGCTACACTGTACAAAATAAATTTCCTCCGAGCCTCATTTTGAGAATATTTAGATTTCTACACTGGAAAAAACACAAGATGGCTTTTAACATGGTAATAATCTGCTCAATCTCCAATTCAATGAATGGATGATGCAAGTCTCTCGCGTATTTGATCATTTTGGAAACCTTGGATCCCAACACACATTGTCTTAATAACGCACAGAATCAATGAAAGAGGTGTGAGACTTTCTGTGAGCACAAAATAAAACCACAAATTGATCTGAAAATAATTCTGTTACAAAGACAGTGTAAAAGTGAAAATGCAACAGAGAGATTCCAGTGTCTGATGGCACCCTACCTAAAAAAATTACTAAAAAGTAAAACAGTGTCAATTAATTTGCGATGAAAAAACCCAAACATGTGTATTAGTATTTATAGGCAATGAGCCAAACAGTCCAACCGCTGTGGCCTTCTGTTTTGTCTAGCATATCACTGCATTGTCCTCACATTATTTCATGCATCACTTATGACCTAGCCAATTTGACACCATACATCAATGTTTCTAAATATCAGCAAGTCACATGGTCAGGATTGTTTGTTTGTTTAGGCAACCCTGTATCAGACCTGTAAATGATGGGTAAAACAGTGGACAACACTAACTTTTTAACCTGTATATGGGTTAACAGTGTACAACACTAACTTTTTAACCTGTATTATGGGTTAACAATGTACAACACTAACTTTTTAACCTGTATTATGGGTTAACAGTGTACAACACTAACTTTTGAACCTGTATATGGGTCAACAGTGTACAACACTAACTTTTGAACCTGTATATGGGTTAACAGTGTACAACACCAGGCCTCAAACTTCAACATTTTTAGGGCAAGGCCACTAATGCCTTGGAGCAAGCCAAATTTTGGAGGGCACCAAGGCCAATAGATTGGGCACCAAGGCCAAAAATGCAAATTTAAAAAAGGCACGAAGGCCATCAATAAATAAATAGTTGTAAATCAAAATAACACTGTAATGCATTAGTTGGTTACCCTAAAAAGTTTTTCACACAAAATAAAAAAAATATAAATTGGAAAATTGGCCAGAGGTTCCCCTATGGGTGGTTAACCCAATGAAACAATTTGCATGAATAAAATATTGACAAATCACATCTTATTCATAAACAAACTGTAAACCTTTAAGCCACCAGATGTCAACACACTTTCCAGGTTAAAAAGAACACAACATCCACTCCTATGTGTCACAAAACCAGGTCACAAAACCACAAAGACACCGCATGCAACCGGCAAGTCTTTTGAGTGAAGCAAGAGTATTACAACTAAAACAATTGTATAACAAACTATAGAGGATTAAGATAAGAGTAATTGGGTCTCAATAGAAGTGTCAATCATTCTCCCAGGTGATGCCTGGATAGTGTCTGGGGCCAACATTAAATAAAGAAAAGGATCTCCAACTGTCGGCTTCGTCTGTGTAGAAAAGTTTGTTTTTTTGTAATCATTGACAACTGTGTAAAAAATATTCCGAAAAATCGCGGCAGCTGGTGCTTCTGAACAATACTGATAATGTATTTAACTTCTATTAAAAAGGGCACCACGGCCAAAGGGAATTAAGGGCACGGCAATTATGGCTTTGAAGAAGGTGATTTTTGGAAGGGCACCACGGCCAGTAACAAGGGCACCGACGGCCATGGCCGTCGTGGCCGCCGGGAAGTTTGAGGCCTGCAACACTAACTTTTTAACCTGTATTATGGGTTAACAGTGTACAACACTAACTTTTGAACCTGTATGGGTTAACAGTGTACAACACTAACTTTTTAACCTGTATATGGGTTAACAGTGCAGTGATGGGAAGTTCACGTTTAATTTACATGTTGAAATGAAATACACAAAACCAACATTTCAAAAACTTAACCTTGAAGTGAGGGGAAAGGGGTAATAGACGGTACCAAACAATCATTAATTAAGCCATATCTCCAAAGTTCAATGACCTGGGAGAGTGAAATTCAGTGATAGCCTCATCTGAACCATTCCACATATCTAAGAGGGGTTCCAGATTTTTTGTTTTTTTAAGGGGACAAACAATTTTTTGGCACCCATGTACTTACCATGTAAATATCACATGTCAAATACCATAGATCAAGGACGGACCTACCAATATAAAACCCTTTCATAAGCGGAACCGTCTGTTTATCGTGTGTCTGCTTATTATTGTCAACAGCTTGTGGCTACAAGGTGTCTGGTTCTCAACACAAAATGTGAAAAGGCCCTCAGTCATTCAAACACCGATATTTTTATTTATTATTTTTGGTTTTGCACGAGGCATTTTAGTTTATGTTATTTCTGTTTTTCTCTGTATTACATAATCAATTAAAACAAAATTAATTAAACAATTAATTAAAAAAGGCAAATAATCTTAGACAATAGCTAGGCATGAAAAGCAGTCATTTAAATGTAAAACATCTTCAGAATTGCACAGAAAACATGTTCAATACCTTTTTGATGGTGTGTTACCATCTTTTGGCCATTTCCAGCATTACCAGATTACAGTAAAGTAGAGGGGCGTGGCCTCACTTAAGGGTTTTAATCAACCTTTTTCATCAATGTCTGCCCGAGGTTTTCATCTATTATTTTTTTCTAGGTCAAAGGACGGCTTAAATGCCATTGATAAAGAATTCATTTGGAACAGTGATGATTTATTTTATTGCACTTACTTATCTCGCACCGAATTCCTTCGAAACCAGATGGACATCCACAAAGGTAAGCATTCACTAGATCTGTGCATTGTCCTCCATTCAAACACGGGCTGCTAAAACATTCATCGATATCTAATGCACAAAGGTAAAAACAGATTTATTATTAGTGTTGGTTCAAGACGCTTTGCTGGTCTCCGGTTGACAGCAGTTTGTGGTTGACAGCACCCTCTGTCAGCAAGGGAAATAAACAACAATCTCACTCGGCTTCGCTTTGTTAAATGGAATAGTCCAGATTTCACCTTGTGCCTATATTCTGCAACAATGCACTCAAATGCATTCAATATTTGTATAATATATACCAACCTATCTCACACTGAGCTCCTGTGAACCCTCCTTGACAAACACACTGGAAACCATTCGCTGAACCAATACATGTTTCTCTGTTCGGACACGGTCTGCTTTCACATGCATTAGGAACTAATTAAATACAAACAGATGGAAGGCATATTGTCAATCTTTAAATATTAACACACTGATATATTTAGGCATTCTAAAGCTCCCTGAGCCATGCCGTTGGATGTGGCTCAAGCTCCTAGAGCCCTGCCCTTAGGTGAGATTGAAGCTCCCTGAGCAACGCCCTTGGATGTGGTTCAAGATCCTACAGCCCTGCCCTTAGGTGAGATTGAAGCTCCCTGAACCACGACCTTAGGTGAGGCTCCAGCTCCCAGAGCCACGCCCTTAGGTGAGGTTCAAACTCCCAGAACCACGCCCTTGGATGTGGCTCAAGCTACCCGAACCACGCCCTTGGATGTGGCTCAAGCTACCTGAGCCACGCCCTTAGATGTGGCTCAAGCTCCTTGAGCCATGCCCTTGGATGTGGCTCCAACTCCCTGAGCCACGCCCTGAATGTGCAGTTTTAGCTTCAACATACTTGTAGTGCTCTCTTTTAAAAATTAAGTAAATTTTTCAAAATCTGTTACTGTCTGGAAATTGTCCTTTTCAAATAATATTAATTGCTGTTTTTAAAACCAAAATCAGTTTGGACACTTTCTTTTCTTCATTTTTGTGGGTGGGGAGGGGGGTTCTTTTTGTATTCGCGAGTGTTTTGAGGTTTTAATTTTTAAAACGGATACCTCCTTACTGTCTGAAAGTGGCTGCAATTGTTAATACTACTTGTGTTTTAATCTGAGGGTTCTTTGGGGTACTTTTTGCCGACGTTCTTTAAGGGACACTACGAGACTATAGTTACCTGTCTGACATTGCACACCAGTATAGCCAGGCAGGCATGTACAGTGATACTCATTGACCAAATCTGTACAAAGCGCCTGATTGAAACATGGGAAACTGCTGCACTCATTTATATCTGCAAAAAAAGGCATTTATTGAAAGGAAAAGAAAAAGGAAAGGGATGTGTAGTTTAAAACAGTTAAGATACCGTGTCAAACAGAAAAACAATATTTGTAATTTAAATCAGTTCAGAGAGAGGTCCAGGCTCTGTGGCTCTTTTGTAAACAGGTGGGGTCATGGGTAAAATGGCCTATAGGCCTTTGCAGTGATCTGGCCACCAGCCTTACATCCACTTTTCCTTTGCAAAAAGGACACTTTGCTATAAGATGAAGATGGTGTCAATCTGATTATGCTACACTGTACAAAATAAATTTCCTCCGAGCCTCAATTTGAGAACATTTAGATTTCTACACTGGAAAAAACACAAGATGGCTTTTAACATGGTAATAATCTGCTCAATCTCCAATTCAATGAACGGATGATGCAAGTCTCTCGCGTATTTGATCATTTTGGAAACCTTGGATCCCAACACACATTGTCTTAATAACGCACAGAATCAATGAAAGAGGTGTGAGACTTTCTGTGAGCACAAAATAAAACCACAAATTGATCTGAAAATAATTCTGTTACAAAGACAGTGTAAAAGTGAAAATGCAACAGAGAGATTCCAGTGTCTGATGGCACCCTACCTAAAAAAATTACTAAAAAGTAAAACAGTGTCAATAAATTTGCGATGAAAAAAACCCAAACATGTGTATTAGTATTTATAGGCAATGAGCCAAACAGTCAAACCGCTGTGGCCTTCTGTTTTGTCTAGCATATCACTGCATTGTCCTCACATTATTTCATGCATCACTTATGACCTAGCCAATTTGACACCATACATCAATGTTTCTAAATATCAGCAAGTCACATGGTCAGGATTGTTTGTTTGTTTAGGCAACCCTGTATCAGACCTGTAAATGGGTAAAACAGTGGACAACACTAACTTTTTAACCTGTATATGGGTTAACAGTGTACAACACTAACTTTTTAACCTGTATTATGGGTTAACAGTGTACAACACTAACTTTTGAACCTGTATATGGGTCAACAGTGTACAACACTAACTTTTGAACCTGTATATGGGTTAACAGTGTACAACACCAGGCCTCAAACTTCAACATTTTTAGGGCAAGGCCACTTTGGCCTTGGAGCAAGCCAAATTTTGGAGGGCACCAAGGCCAATAGATTGGGCACCAAGGCCAAAAATGCAAATTTAAAAAAGGCACGAAGGCCATCAATAAATAAATAGTTGTAAATCAAAATAACACTGTAATGCATTAGTTGGTTACCCTAAAAAGTTTTTCACACAAAATAAAAAAAATATAAATTGGAAAATTGGCCAGAGGTTCCCCTATGGGTGGTTAACCCAATGAAACAATTTGCATGAATAAAATATTGACAAATCACATCTTATTCATAAACAAACTGTAAACCTTTAAGCCACCAGATGTCAACACACTTTCCAGGTTAAAAAGAACACAACATCCACTCCTATGTGTCACAAAACCAGGTCACAAAACCACAAAGACACCGCATGCAACCGGCAAGTCTTTTGAGTGAAGCAAGAGTATTACAACTAAAACAATTGTATAACAAACTATAGAGGATTAAGATAAGAGTAATTGGGTCTCAATAGAAGTGTCAATCATTCTCCCAGGTGATGCCTGGATAGTGTCTGGGGCCAACATTAAATAAAGAAAAGGATCTCCAACTGTCGGCTTCGTCTGTGTAGAAAAGTTTGTTTTTTTGTAATCATTGACAACTGTGTAAAAAATATTCCGAAAAATCGCGGCAGCTGGTGCTTCTGAACAATACTGATAATGTATTTAACTTCTATTAAAAAGGGCACCACGGCCAAAGGGAATTAAGGGCACGGCAATTATGGCTTTGAAGAAGGTGATTTTTGGAAGGGCACCACGGCCAGTAACAAGGGCACCGACGGCCATGGCCGTCGTGGCCGCCGGGAAGTTTGAGGCCTGCAACACTAACTTTTTAACCTGTATTATGGGTTAACAGTGTACAACACTAACTTTTGAACCTGTATGGGTTAACAGTGTACAACACTAACTTTTTAACCTGTATATGGGTTAACAGTGCAGTGATGGGAAGTTCACGTTTAATTTACATGTTGAAATGAAATACACAAAACCAACATTTCAAAAACTTAACCTTGAAGTGAGGGGAAAGGGGTAATAGACGGTACCAAACAATCATTAATTAAGCCATATCTCCAAAGTTCAATGACCTGGGAGAGTGAAATTCAGTGATAGCCTCATCTGAACCATTCCACATATCTAAGAGGGGTTCCAGATTTTTTGTTTTTTTAAGGGGACAAACAATTTTTTGGCACCCATGTACTTACCATGTAAATATCACATGTCAAATACCATAGATCAAGGACGGACCTACCAATATAAAACCCTTTCATAAGCGGAACCGTCTGTTTATCGTGTGTCTGCTTATTATTGTCAACAGCTTGTGGCTACAAGGTGTCTGGTTCTCAACACAAAATGTGAAAAGGCCCTCAGTCATTCAAACACCGATATTTTTATTTATTATTTTTGGTTTTGCACGAGGCATTTTAGTTTATGTTATTTCTGTTTTTCTCTGTATTACATAATCAATTAAAACAAAATTAATTAAACAATTAATTAAAAAAGGCAAATAATCTTAGACAATAGCTAGGCATGAAAAGCAGTCATTTAAATGTAAAACATCTTCAGAATTGCACAGAAAACATGTTCAATACCTTTTTGATGGTGTGTTACCATCTTTTGGCCATTTCCAGCATTACCAGATTACAGTAAAGTAGAGGGGCGTGGCCTCACTTAAGGGTTTTAATCAACCTTTTTCATCAATGTCTGCCCGAGGTTTTCATCTATTATTTTTTTCTAGGTCAAAGGACGGCTTAAATGCCATTGATAAAGAATTCATTTGGAACAGTGATGATTTATTTTATTGCACTTACTTATCTCGCACCGAATTCCTTCGAAACCAGATGGACATCCACAAAGGTAAGCATTCACTAGATCTGTGCATTGTCCTCCATTCAAACACGGGCTGCTAAAACATTCATCGATATCTAATGCACAAAGGTAAAAACAGATTTATTATTAGTGTTGGTTCAAGACGCTTTGCTGGTCTCCGGTTGACAGCAGTTTGTGGTTGACAGCACCCTCTGTCAGCAAGGGAAATAAACAACAATCTCACTCGGCTTCGCTTTGTTAAATGGAATAGTCCAGATTTCACCTTGTGCCTATATTCTGCAACAATGCACTCAAATGCATTCAATATTTGTATAATATATACCAACCTATCTCACACTGAGCTCCTGTGAACCCTCCTTGACAAACACACTGGAAACCATTCGCTGAACCAATACATGTTTCTCTGTTCGGACACGGTCTGCTTTCACATGCATTAGGAACTAATTAAATACAAACAGATGGAAGGCATATTGTCAATCTTTAAATATTAACACACTGATATATTTAGGCATTCTAAAGCTCCCTGAGCCATGCCGTTGGATGTGGCTCAAGCTCCTAGAGCCCTGCCCTTAGGTGAGATTGAAGCTCCCTGAGCAACGCCCTTGGATGTGGTTCAAGATCCTACAGCCCTGCCCTTAGGTGAGATTGAAGCTCCCTGAACCACGACCTTAGGTGAGGCTCCAGCTCCCAGAGCCACGCCCTTAGGTGAGGTTCAAACTCCCAGAACCACGCCCTTGGATGTGGCTCAAGCTACCCGAACCACGCCCTTGGATGTGGCTCAAGCTACCTGAGCCACGCCCTTAGATGTGGCTCAAGCTCCTTGAGCCATGCCCTTGGATGTGGCTCCAACTCCCTGAGCCACGCCCTGAATGTGCAGTTTTAGCTTCAACATACTTGTAGTGCTCTCTTTTAAAAATTAAGTAAATTTTTCAAAATCTGTTACTGTCTGGAAATTGTCCTTTTCAAATAACATTAATTGCTGTTTTTAAAACCAAAATCAGTTTGGACACTTTCTTTTCTTCATTTTTGTGGGTGGGGAGGGGGGTTCTTTTTGTATTCGCGAGTGTTTTGAGGTTTTAATTTTTAAAACGGATACCTCCTTACTGTCTGAAAGTGGCTGCAATTGTTAATACTACTTGTGTTTTAATCTGAGGGTTCTTTGGGGTACTTTTTGCCGACGTTCTTTAAGGGACACTACGAGACTATAGTTACCTGTCTGACATTGCACACCAGTATAGCCAGGCAGGCATGTACAGTGATACTCATTGACCAAATCTGTACAAAGCGCCTGATTGAAACATGGGAAACTGCTGCACTCATTTATATCTGCAAAAAAAGGCATTTATTGAAAGGAAAAGAAAAAGGAAAGGGATGTGTAGTTTAAAACAGTTAAGATACCGTGTCAAACAGAAAAACAATATTTGTAATTTAAATCAGTTCAGAGAGAGGTCCAGGCTCTGTGGCTCTTTTGTAAACAGGTGGGGTCATGGGTAAAATGGCCTATAGGCCTTTGCAGTGATCTGGCCACCAGCCTTACATCCACTTTTCCTTTGCAAAAAGGACACTTTGCTATAAGATGAAGATGGTGTCAATCTGATTATGCTACACTGTACAAAATAAATTTCCTCCGAGCCTCAATTTGAGAACATTTAGATTTCTACACTGGAAAAAACACAAGATGGCTTTTAACATGGTAATAATCTGCTCAATCTCCAATTCAATGAACGGATGATGCAAGTCTCTCGCGTATTTGATCATTTTGGAAACCTTGGATCCCAACACACATTGTCTTAATAACGCACAGAATCAATGAAAGAGGTGTGAGACTTTCTGTGAGCACAAAATAAAACCACAAATTGATCTGAAAATAATTCTGTTACAAAGACAGTGTAAAAGTGAAAATGCAACAGAGAGATTCCAGTGTCTGATGGCACCCTACCTAAAAAAATTACTAAAAAGTAAAACAGTGTCAATAAATTTGCGATGAAAAAAACCCAAACATGTGTATTAGTATTTATAGGCAATGAGCCAAACAGTCAAACCGCTGTGGCCTTCTGTTTTGTCTAGCATATCACTGCATTGTCCTCACATTATTTCATGCATCACTTATGACCTAGCCAATTTGACACCATACATCAATGTTTCTAAATATCAGCAAGTCACATGGTCAGGATTGTTTGTTTGTTTAGGCAACCCTGTATCAGACCTGTAAATGGGTAAAACAGTGGACAACACTAACTTTTTAACCTGTATATGGGTTAACAGTGTACAACACTAACTTTTTAACCTGTATTATGGGTTAACAGTGTACAACACTAACTTTTGAACCTGTATATGGGTCAACAGTGTACAACACTAACTTTTGAACCTGTATATGGGTTAACAGTGTACAACACCAGGCCTCAAACTTCAACATTTTTAGGGCAAGGCCACTTTGGCCTTGGAGCAAGCCAAATTTTGGAGGGCACCAAGGCCAATAGATTGGGCACCAAGGCCAAAAATGCAAATTTAAAAAAGGCACGAAGGCCATCAATAAATAAATAGTTGTAAATCAAAATAACACTGTAATGCATTAGTTGGTTACCCTAAAAAGTTTTTCACACAAAATAAAAATAATATAAATTGGAAAATTGGCCAGAGGTTCCCCTATGGGTGGTTAACCCAATGAAACAATTTGCATGAATAAAATATTGACAAATCACATCTTATTCATAAACAAACTGTAAACCTTTAAGCCACCAGATGTCAACACACTTTCCAGGTTAAAAAGAACACAACATCCACTCCTATGAGTCACAAAACCAGGTCACAAAACCACAAAGACACCGCATGCAACCGGCAAGTCTTTTGAGTGAAGCAAGAGTATTACAACTAAAACAATTGTATAACAAACTATAGAGGATTAAGATAAGAGTAATTGGGTCTCAATAGAAGTGTCAATCATTCTCCCAGGTGATGCCTGGATAGTGTCTGGGGCCAACATTAAATAAAGAAAAGGATCTCCAACTGTCGGCTTCGTCTGTGTAGAAAAGTTTGTTTTTTTGTAATCATTGACAACTGTGTAAAAAATATTCCGAAAAATCGCGGCAGCTGGTGCTTCTGAACAATACTGATAATGTATTTAACTTCTATTAAAAAGGGCACCACGGCCAAAGGGAATTAAGGGCACGGCAATTATGGCTTTGAAGAAGGTGATTTTTGGAAGGGCACCACGGCCAGTAACAAGGGCACCGACGGCCATGGCCGTCGTGGCCGCCGGGAAGTTTGAGGCCTGCAACACTAACTTTTGAACCTGTATTATGGGTTAACAGTGTACAACACTAACTTTTGAACCTGTATGGGTTAACAGTGTACAACACTAACTTTTTAACCTGTATATGGGTTAACAGTGCAGTGATGGGAAGTTCACGTTTAATTTACATGTTGAAATGAAATACACAAAACCAACATTTCAAAAACTTAACCTTGAAGTGAGGGGAAAGGGGTAATAGACGGTACCAAACAATCATTAATTAAGCCATATCTCCAAAGTTCAATGACCTGGGAGAGTGAAATTCAGTGATAGCCTCATCTGAACCATTCCACATATCTAAGAGGGGTTCCAGATTTTTTGTTTTTTTAAGGGGACAAACAATTTTTTGGCACCCATGTACTTACCATGTAAATATCACATGTCAAATACCATAGATCAAGGACGGACCTACCAATATAAAACCCTTTCATAAGCGGAACCGTCTGTTTATCGTGTGTCTGCTTATTATTGTCAACAGCTTGTGGCTACAAGGTGTCTGGTTCTCAACACAAAATGTGAAAAGGCCCTTCAGTCATTCAAACACCGATATTTTTATTTATTATTTTTGGTTTTGCACGAGGCATTTTAGTTTGTTATTTCTGTTTTTCTCTGTATTACATAATCAATTAAAACAAAATTAATTAAACAATTAATTAAAAAAGGCAAATAATCTTAGACAATAGCTAGGCATGAAAAGCAGTCATTTAAATGTAAAACATCTTCAGAATTGCACAGAAAACATGTTCAATACCTTTTTGATGGTGTGTTACCATCTTTTGGCCATTTCCAGCATTACCAGATTACAGTAAAATAGAGGGGCGTGGCCTCACTTAAAGGTTTTAATCAACCTTTTTCATCAATGTCTGCCCGAGGTTTTCATCTATTATTTTTTTCTAGGTCAAAGGACGGCTTAAATGCCATTGATAAAGAATTCATTTGGAACAGTGATGATTTATTTTATTGCACTTACTTATCTCGCACCGAATTCCTTCGAAACCAGATGGACATCCACAAAGGTAAGCATTCACTAGATCTGTGCATTGTCCTCCATTCAAACACGGGCTGCTAAAACATTCATCGATATCTAATGCACAAAGGTAAAAACAGATTTATTATTAGTGTTGGTTCAAGACGCTTTGCTGGTCTCCGGTTGACAGCAGTTTGTGGTTGACAGCACCCTCTGTCAGCAAGGGAAATAAACAACAATCTCACTCGGCTTCGCTTTGTTAAATGGAATAGTCCAGATTTCACCTTGTGCCTATATTCTGCAACAATGCACTCAAATGCATTCAATATTTGTATAATATATACCAACCTATCTCACACTGAGCTCCTGTGAACCCTCCTTGACAAACACACTGGAAACCATTCGCTGAACCAATACATGTTTCTCTGTTCGGACACGGTCTGCTTTCACATGCATTAGGAACTAATTAAATACAAACAGATGGAAGGCATATTGTCAATCTTTAAATATTAACACACTGATATATTTAGGCATTCTAAAGCTCCCTGAGCCATGCCGTTGGATGTGGCTCAAGCTCCTAGAGCCCTGCCCTTAGGTGAGATTGAAGCTCCCTGAGCAACGCCCTTGGATGTGGTTCAAGATCCTACAGCCCTGCCCTTAGGTGAGATTGAAGCTCCCTGAACCACGACCTTAGGTGAGGCTCCAGCTCCCAGAGCCACGCCCTTAGGTGAGGTTCAAACTCCCAGAACCACGCCCTTGGATGTGGCTCAAGCTACCCGAACCACGCCCTTGGATGTGGCTCAAGCTACCTGAGCCACGCCCTTAGATGTGGCTCAAGCTCCTTGAGCCATGCCCTTGGATGTGGCTCCAACTCCCTGAGCCACGCCCTGAATGTGCAGTTTTAGCTTCAACATACTTGTAGTGCTCTCTTTTAAAAATTAAGTAAATTTTTCAAAATCTGTTACTGTCTGGAAATTGTCCTTTTCAAATAACATTAATTGCTGTTTTTAAAACCAAAATCAGTTTGGACACTTTCTTTTCTTCATTTTTGTGGGTGGGGAGGGGGGTTCTTTTTGTATTCGCGAGTGTTTTGAGGTTTTAATTTTTAAAACGGATACCTCCTTACTGTCTGAAAGTGGCTGCAATTGTTAATACTACTTGTGTTTTAATCTGAGGGTTCTTTGGGGTACTTTTTGCCGACGTTCTTTAAGGGACACTACGAGACTAGTTACCTGTCTGACATTGCACACCAGTATAGCCAGGCAGGCATGTACAGTGATACTCATTGACCAAATCTGTACAAAGCGCCTGATTGAAACATGGGAAACTGCTGCACTCATTTATATCTGCAAAAAAAGGCATTTATTGAAAGGAAAAGAAAAAGGAAAGGGATGTGTAGTTTAAAACAGTTAAGATACCGTGTCAAACAGAAAAACAATATTTGTAATTTAAATCAGTTCAGAGAGAGGTCCAGGCTCTGTGGCTCTTTTGTAAACAGGTGGGGTCATGGGTAAAATGGCCTATAGGCCTTTGCAGTGATCTGGCCACCAGCCTTACATCCACTTTTCCTTTGCAAAAAGGACACTTTGCTATAAGATGAAGATGGTGTCAATCTGATTATGCTACACTGTACAAAATAAATTTCCTCCGAGCCTCATTTTGAGAATATTTAGATTTCTACACTGGAAAAAACACAAGATGGCTTTTAACATGGTAATAATCTGCTCAATCTCCAATTCAATGAATGGATGATGCAAGTCTCTCGCGTATTTGATCATTTTGGAAACCTTGGATCCCAACACACATTGTCTTAATAACGCACAGAATCAATGAAAGAGGTGTGAGACTTTCTGTGAGCACAAAATAAAACCACAAATTGATCTGAAAATAATTCTGTTACAAAGACAGTGTAAAAGTGAAAATGCAACAGAGAGATTCCAGTGTCTGATGGCACCCTACCTAAAAAAATTACTAAAAAATAAAACAGTGTCAATTAATTTGCGATGAAAAAAACCCAAACATGTGTATTAGTATTTATAGGCAATGAGCCAAACAGTCCAACCGCTGTGGCCTTCTGTTTTGTCTAGCATATCACTGCATTGTCCTCACATTATTTCATGCATCACTTATGACCTAGCCAATTTGACACCATACATCAATGTTTCTAAATATCAGCAAGTCACATGGTCAGGATTGTTTGTTTGTTTAGGCAACCCTGTATCAGACCTGTAAATGGGTAAAACAGTGGACAACACTAACTTTTTAACCTGTATATGGGTTAACAGTGTACAACACTAACTTTTTAACCTGTATTATGGGTTAACAGTGTACAACACTAACTTTTTAACCTGTATTATGGGTTAACAGTGTACAACACTAACTTTTGAACCTGTATATGGGTCAACAGTGTACAACACTAACTTTTGAACCTGTATATGGGTTAACAGTGTACAACACTAACTTTTTAACCTGTATTATGGGTTAACAGTGTACAACACTAACTTTTGAACCTGTATATGGGTTAACAGTGTACAACACTAACTTTTTAACCTGTATATGGGTTAACAGTGCAGTGATGGGAAGTTCACGTTTAATTTACATGTTGAAATGAAATACACAAAACCAACATTTCAAAAACTTAACCTTGAAGTGAGGGGAAAGGGGTAATAGACGGTACCAAACAATCATTAATTAAGCCATATCTCCAAAGTTCAATGACCTGGGAGAGTGAAATTCAGTGATAGCCTCATCTGAACCATTCCACATATCTAAGAGGGGTTCCAGATTTTTTGTTTTTTTAAGGGGACAAACAATTTTTTGACACCCATGTACTTACCATGTAAATATCACATGTCAAATACCATAGATCAAGGACGGACCTACCAATATAAAACCCTTTCATAAGCGGAACCGTCTGTTTATCGTGTGTCTGCTTATTATTGTCAACAGCTTGTGGCTACAAGGTGTCTGGTTCTCAACACAAAATGTGAAAAGGCCCTTCAGTCATTCAAACACCGATATTTTTATTTATTATTTTTGGTTTTGCACGAGGCATTTTAGTTTATGTTATTTCTGTTTTTCTCTGTATTACATAATCAATTAAAACAAAATTAATTAAACAATTAATTAAAAAAGGCAAATAATCTTAGACAATAGCTAGGCATGAAAAGCAGTCATTTAAATGTAAAACATCTTCAGAATTGCACAGAAAACATGTTCAATACCTTTTTGATGGTGTGTTACCATCTTTTGGCCATTTCCAGCATTACCAGATTACAGTAAAGTAGAGGGGCGTGGCCTCACTTAAGGGTTTTAATCAACCTTTTTCATCAATGTCTGCCCGAGGTTTTCATCTATTATTTTTTTCTAGGTCAAAGGACGGCTTAAATGCCATTGATAAAGAATTCATTTGGAACAGTGATGATTTATTTTATTGCACTTACTTATCTCGCACCGAATTCCTTCGAAACCAGATGGACATCCACAAAGGTAAGCATTCACTAGATCTGTGCATTGTCCTCCATTCAAACACGGGCTGCTAAAACATTCATCGATATCTAATGCACAAAGGTAAAAACAGATTTATTATTAGTGTTGGTTCAAGACGCTTTGCTGGTCTCCGGTTGACAGCAGTTTGTGGTTGACAGCACCCTCTGTCAGCAAGGGAAATAAACAACAATCTCACTCGGCTTCGCTTTGTTAAATGGAATAGTCCAGATTTCACCTTGTGCCTATATTCTGCAACAATGCACTCAAATGCATTCAATATTTGTATAATATATACCAACCTATCTCACACTGAGCTCCTGTGAACCCTCCTTGACAAACACACTGGAAACCATTCGCTGAACCAATACATGTTTCTCTGTTCGGACACGGTCTGCTTTCACATGCATTAGGAACTAATTAAATACAAACAGATGGAAGGCATATTGTCAATCTTTAAATATTAACACACTGATATATTTAGGCATTCTAAAGCTCCCTGAGCCATGCCGTTGGATGTGGCTCAAGCTCCTAGAGCCCTGCCCTTAGGTGAGATTGAAGCTCCCTGAGCAACGCCCTTGGATGTGGTTCAAGATCCTACAGCCCTGCCCTTAGGTGAGATTGAAGCTCCCTGAACCACGACCTTAGGTGAGGCTCCAGCTCCCAGAGCCACGCCCTTAGGTGAGGTTCAAACTCCCAGAACCACACCCTTGGATGTGGCTCAAGCTACCCGAACCACGCCCTTGGATGTGGCTCAAGCTACCTGAGCCACGCCCTTAGATGTGGCTCAAGCTCCTTGAGCCATGCCCTTGGATGTGGCTCCAACTCCCTGAGCCACGCCCTGAATGTGCAGTTTTAGCTTCAACATACTTGTAGTGCTCTCTTTTAAAAATTAAGTAAATTTTTCAAAATCTGTTACTGTCTGGAAATTGTCCTTTTCAAATAACATTAATTGCTGTTTTTAAAACCAAAATCAGTTTGGACACTTTCTTTTCTTCATTTTTGTGGGTGGGGAGGGGGGTTCTTTTTGTATTCGCTAGTGTTTTGAGGTTTTAATTTTTAAAACGGATACCTCCTTACTGTCTGAAAGTGGCTGCAATTGTTAATACTACTTGTGTTTTAATCTGAGGGTTCTTTGGGGTACTTTTTGCCGACGTTCTTTAAGGGACACTACGAGACTAGTTACCTGTCTGACATTGCACACCAGTATAGCCAGGCAGGCATGTACAGTGATACTCATTGACCAAATCTGTACAAAGCGCCTGATTGAAACATGGGAAACTGCTGCACTCATTTATATCTGCAAAAAAAGGCATTTATTGAAAGGAAAAGAAAAAGGAAAGGGATGTGTAGTTTAAAACAGTTAAGATACCGTGTCAAACAGAAAAACAATATTTGTAATTTAAATCAGTTCAGAGAGAGGTCCAGGCTCTGTGGCTCTTTTGTAAACAGGTGGGGTCATGGGTAAAATGGCCTATAGGCCTTTGCAGTGATCTGGCCACCAGCCTTACATCCACTTTTCCTTTGCAAAAAGGACACTTTGCTATAAGATGAAGATGGTGTCAATCTGATTATGCTACACTGTACAAAATAAATTTCCTCCGAGCCTCATTTTGAGAACATTTAGATTTCTACACTGGAAAAAACACAAGATGGCTTTTAACATGGTAATAATCTGCTCAATCTCCAATTCAATGAACGGATGATGTAAGTCTCTCGCGTATTTGATCATTTTGGAAACCTTGGATCCCAACACACATTGTCTTAATAACGCACAGAATCAATGAAAGAGGTGTGAGACTTTCTGTGAGCACAAAATAAAACCACAAATTGATCTGAAAATAATTCTGTTACAAAGACAGTGTAAAAGTGAAAATGCAACAGAGAGATTCCAGTGTCTGATGGCACCCTACCTAAAAAAATTACTAAAAAGTAAAACAGTGTCAATAAATTTGCGATGAAAAAAACCCAAACATGTGTATTAGTATTTATAGGCAATGAGCCAAACAGTCAAACCGCTGTGGCCTTCTGTTTTGTCTAGCATATCACTGCATTGTCCTCACATTATTTCATGCATCACTTATGACCTAGCCAATTTGACACCATACATCAATGTTTCTAAATATCAGCAAGTCACATGGTCAGGATTGTTTGTTTGTTTAGGCAACCCTGTATCAGACCTGTATGGTAAAACAGTGGACAACACTAACTTTTTAACCTGTATATGGGTTAACAGTGTACAACACTAACTTTTTAACCTGTATTATGGGTTAACAGTGTACAACACTAACTTTTTAACCTGTATTATGGGTTAACAGTGTACAACACTAACTTTTTAACCTGTATTATGGGTTAACAGTGTACAACACTAACTTTTGAACCTGTATATGGGTTAACAGTGTACAACACTAACTTTTGAACCTGTATATGGGTTAACAGTGTACAACACCAACTTTTTAACCTGTATTATGGGTTAACAGTGTACAACACTAACTTTTTAACCTGTATTATGGGTTAACAGTGTACAACACTAACTTTTGAACCTGTATATGGGTTAACAGTGTACAACACTAACTTTTTAACCTGTATATGGGTTAACAGTGCAGTGATGGGAAGTTCACGTTTAATTTACATGTTGAAATGAAATACACAAAACCAACATTTCAAAAACTTAACCTTGAAGTGAGGGGAAAGGGGTAATAGACGGTACCACACAATCATTAATTAAGCCATATCTCCAAAGTTCAATGACCTGGGGGAGTGAAATTCAGTGATAGCCTCATCTGAACCATTCCACATATCTAAGAGGGGTTCCAGATTTTTTGTTTTTTTAAGGGGACAAACAATTTTTTGACACCCATGTACTTACCATGTAAATATCACATTTCAAATACCATAGATCAAGGACAGACCTACCAATATAAAACCCTTTCATAAGCGGAACCATCTGTTTATCGTGTGTCTGCCTATTATTGTCAACAGCTTGTGGCTACAAGGTGTCTGGTTCTCAACACAAAATGTAAAAAGGCCCTTCAGTCATTCAAATACCGGTATTTTTATTTATTATTTTTGGTTTTGCACGAGGCGTTTTAGTTTATGTTATTTCTGTTTTTCTCTGTATTACATAATCAATTAAAACAAAATTAATTAAACAATTAATTAAAAAAGGCAAATAATCTTAGACAATAGCTAGGCATGAAAAGCAGTCATTTAAATGTAAAACATCTTCAGAATTGCACAGAAAACATGTTCAATACCTTTTTGATGGTGTGTTACCATCTATTGGCCATTTCCAGCATTACCAGATTACAGTAAAGTAGAGGGGCGTGGCCTCACTTAAGGGTTTTAATCAACCTTTTTCATCAATGTCTGCCCGAGGTTTTCATCTATTATTTTTTTCTAGGTCAAAGGACGGCTTAAATGCCATTGATAAAGAATTCATTTGGAACAGTGATGATTTATTTTATTGCACTTACTTATCTCGCACCGAATTCCTTCGAAACCAGATGGACATCCACAAAGGTAAGCATTCACTAGATCTGTGCATTGTCCTCCATTCAAACACGGGCTGCTAAAACATTCATCGATATCTAATGCACAAAGGTAAAAACAGATTTATTATTAGTGTTGGTTCAAGACACTTTGCTGGTCTCCGGTTGACAGCAGTTTGTGGTTGACAGCACCCTCTGTCAGCAAGGGAAATAAACAACAATCTCACTCGGCTTCGCTTTGTTAAATGGAATAGTCCAGATTTCACCTTGTGCCTATATTCTGCAACAATGCACTCAAATGCATTCAATATTTGTATAATATTTACCAACCTATCTCACACTGAGCTCCTGTGAACCCTCCTTGACAAACACACTGGAAACCATTCGCTGAACCAATACATGTTTCTCTGTTCGGACACGGTCTGCTGTCACATGCATTAGGAACTAATTAAATACAAACAGATGGAAGGCATATTGTCAATCTTTAAATATTAACACACTGATATATTTAGGCATTCTAAAGCTCCCTGAGCCATGCCGTTGGATGTGGCTCAAGCTCCTAGAGCCCTGCCCTTAGGTGAGATTGAAGATCCCTGAGCAACGCCCTTGGATGTGGTTCAAGATCCTACAGCCCTGCCCTTAGGTGAGATTGAAGCTCCCTGAACCACGCCCTTAGGTGAGGCTCCAGCTCCCTGAGCCGCGCCCTTAGGTGAGGTTCAAACTCCCAGAACCACACCCTTGGATGTGGCTCAAGCTACCCGAACCACGCCCTTGGATGTGGCTCAAGCTACCTGAGCCACGCCCTTAGATGTGGCTCAAGCTCCTTGAGCCATGCCCTTGGATGTGGCTCCAACTCCCTGAGCCACGCCCTGAATGTGCAGTTTTAGCTTCAACATACTTGTAGTGCTCTCTTTTAAAAATTAAGTACATTTTTCAAAATCTGTTACTGTCTGGAAATTGTCCTTTTCAAATAACATTAATTGCTGTTTTTAAAACCAAAATCAGTTTGGACACTTTCTTTTCTTCATTTTTGTGGGTGGGGATCGGAGGGGGGTTCTTTTTGTATTCGCGAGTGTTTTTGAGGTTTTAATTTTTTAAACGGATACCTCCTTACTGTCTGAAAGTGGCTGCAATTGTTAATACTACTTGTGTTTTAATCTGAGGGTTCTTTGGGGTACTTTTTGCCGACGTTCTTTAAGGGACACTACGAGACTAGTTACCTGTCTGACATTGCACACCAGTATAGCCAGGCAGGCATGTACAGTGATACTCATTGACCAAATCTGTACAAAGCGCCTGATTGAAACATGGGAAACTGCTGCACTCATTTAAATCTGCAAAAAAGGCATTTATTGAAAGGAAAAGAAAAAGGAAAGGAATGTGTAGTTTAAAACAGTTAAGATACCGTGTCAAACAGAAAAACAATATTTGTAATTTAAATCAGTTCAGAGAGAGGTCCAGGCTCTGTGGCTCTTTTGTAAACAGGTGGGGTCATGGGTAAAATGGCCTATAGGCCTTTGCAGTGATCTGGCCACCAGCCTTACATCCACTTTTCCTTTGCAAAAAGGACACTTTGCTATAAGATGAAGATGGTGTCAATCTGATTATGCTACACTGTACAAAATAAATTTCCTCCGAGCCTCATTTTGAGAATATTTAGATTTCTACACTGGAAAAAACACAAGATGGCTTTTAACATGGTAATAATCTGCTCAATCTCCAATTCAATGAACGGATGATGCAAGTCTCTCGCGTATTTGATCATTTTGGAAACCTTGGATCCCAACCAGGGTTGTAGCTAGAACTTTTTGAGTGCCGGCTAATTTACAATCAAAATAGAGCGAAGCTTTTAATTTTACTGCTTTAAAAATGGATTTGTATGGGTTTTCTGAGACATGATTTTTGTAATGCATTTTAAGGTATGTAAATCTGTTATTTAAAACTTCATTACAGTTTCAATAGGCTTCAACATTTTTAGAGCAAGGCCACTTTGGTCTTGGAGCAAACCAAATTTTGGAGGGCTCCAAAGCCAGTAGATAGAGCACAAAGGCCAAACATGTTATTTTAACAAAGGCCTGAAGGCTATAAATAAACTATTAGTTGTACTCTGAAAAAAGCAATTTACCAAAAAATACTATTTTGAAAATTGGCCAGGGGTTTCCCCATGGGTGGTAAACCCGATGGAACAATTTGCATGAATAAAATGTTAATAAATCATATCTTATTCAAAAACAAACATTAAATCTAAAAGCCAGCAGATGTCAACACACTTTCCAGGTTTAAAAGAACACGAAACCCACTCCGAAGAGTCACAAAACCAGGTCACAACACCACACAGACACCGCGCACGCGGCTGCTTTGGAGTAAAGCAAGAGTATTACAAAGTAAAACAATTGTATAACAACTGTAGAGGATTAGCTACAAAGACACCACACACGCCGCTTGTCTTTTGAGTGAAGCAAGAGTATTGCAAACTAAAACAATTGTGTAACAAACTGCAGAGGATTATAGATAAGAGTAATTGGGTCTCAATTGGAGGGTCAATCATTCTCCCTGACATGTCTGGATAGTGTCCAGCTGTCTGGGGTTAACATTAAAGAAAAGGACATCCAACTGTCGGCTTCCTTTGGGTTGAAAATGTGTTTTATTTAATCATTGACAACTGGGGAAAAACAAGTTTACCGTTCAAACTGAACAAGCAATCGACTGTGTAAAAGAGGTAGTTCATTTTATTGTAACTTTGTTGCATTTTGTGCCGGTCGGTAGGATGTTCATCTAGTCTGTGTGGCGGTCGGCAATAGCAAATGCCGGTTACACCCGACCGGCGCCGACCGGCGTGGCTACAACGCTGATCCCAACACACATTGTCTTAATAACGCACAGAATCAATGAAAGAGGTGTGAGACTTTCTGTGAGCACAAAATAAAACCACAAATTGATCTGAAAATAATTCTGTTACAAAGACAGTGTAAAAGTGAAAATGCAACAGAGAGATTCCAGTGTCTGATGGCACCCTACCTAAAAAAATTCCTAAAAAGTAAAACAGTGTCAATAAATTTGCGATGAAAAAACCCCAAACATGTGTATTAGTATTTATAGGCAATGAGCCAAACAGTCCAACCGCTGTGGCCTTCTGTTTTGTCTAGCATATCACTGCATTGTCCTCACATTATTTCATGCATCACTTATGACCTAGCCAATTTGACACCATACATCAATGTTTCTAAATATCAGCAAGTCACATGGTCAGGATTGTTTGTTTGTTTAGGCAACCCTGTATCAGACCTGTAAATGGGTAAAACAGTGGACAACACTAACTTTTTAACCTGTATATGGGTTAACAGTGTACAACACTAACTTTTTAACCTGTATTATGGGTTAACAGTGTACAACACTAACTTTTTAACCTGTATATGGGTTAACAGTGTACAACACTAACTTTTTAACCTGTATTATGGGTTAACAGTGTACAACACTAACTTTTTAACCTGTATTATGGGTTAACAGTGTACAACACTAACTTTTGAACCTGTATATGGGTTAACAGTGTACAACACTAACTTTTGAACCTGTATATGGGTTAACAGTGTACAACACTAACTTTTTAACCTGTATTATGGGTTAACAGTGTACAACACTAACTTTTTAACCTGTATTATGGGTTAACAGTGTACAACACTAACTTTTGAACCTGTATATGGGTTAACATTGTACAACACTAACTTTTTAAACTGTATATGGGTTAACAGTGCAGTGATGGGAAGTTCACGTTTAATTTACATGTTGAAATGAAGTACACAAAACCAACATTTCAAAAACTTAACCTTGAAGTGAGGGGAAAGGGGTAATAGACGGTACCACACAATCATTAATTAAGCCATATCTCCAAAGTTCAATGACCTGGGGAGTGAAATTCAGTGATAGCCTCATCTGAACCATTCCACATATCTAAGAGGGGTTCCAGATTTTTTGTTTTTTAAGGGGACAAACAATTTTTTGGCACCCATGTACTTACCATGTAAATATCACATGTCAAATACCATAGATCAAGGACGGACCTACCAACATAAAACCCTTTCATAAGCGGAACCGTCTGTTTATCGTGTGTCTGCTTATTATTGTCAACAGCTTGTGGCTACAATGTGTCTGGTTCTCAACACAAAATGTAAAAAGGCCCTTCAGTCATTCAAACACCGGTATTTTTATTTATTATTTTTGGTTTTGCACGAGGCGTTTTAGTTTATGTTATTTCTGTTTTTCTCTGCATTACATAATCAATTAAAACAAAATTAATTAAACAATTAATTAAAAAAGGCAAATAATCTTAGACAATAGCTAGGCATGAAAAGCAGTCATTTAAATGTAAAACATCTTCAGAATTGCACAGAAAACATGTTCAATACCTTTTTGATGGTGTGTTACCATTTATTGGCCATTTCCAGCATTACCAGATTACAGTAAAGTAGAGGGGCGTGGCATCACTTAAGGGTTTTAATCAACCTTTTTCATCAATGTCTGCCCGAGGTTTTCATCTATTATTTTTTTCTAGGTCAAAGGACAGCTTAAATGCCATTGATAAAGAATTCATTTGGAACAGTGATGATTTATTTTATTGCACTTACTTATCTCGCACCGAATTCCTTCGAAACCAGATGGACATCCACAAAGGTAAGCATTCACTAGATCTGTGCATTGTCCTCCATTCAAACACGGGCTGCTAAAACATTCATCGATATCTAATGCACAAAGGTAAAAACAGATTTTAGTGTTGGTTCAAGACGCTTTGCTGGTCTCCGGTTGACAGCAGTTTGTGGTTGACAGCACCCTCTGTCAGCAAGGGAAATAAACAACAATCTCACTCGGCTTCGCTTTGTTAAATGGAATAGTCCAGATTTCACCTTGTGCCTATATTCTGCAACAATGCACTCAAATGCATTCAATATTTGTATAATATTTACCAACCTATCTCACACTGAGCTCCTGTGAACCCTCCTTGACAAACACACTGGAAACCATTCGCTGAACCAATACATGTTTCTCTGTTCGGACACGGTCTGCTGTCACATGCATTAGGAACTAATTAAATACAAACAGATGGAAGGCATATTGTCAATCTTTAAATATTAACACACTGATATATTTAGGCATTCTAAAGCTCCCTGAGCCATGCCGTTGGATGTGGCTCAAGCTCCTAGAGCCCTGCCCTTAGGTGAGATTGAAGCTCCCTGAGCAACGCCCTTGGATGTGGTTCAAGATCCTACAGCCCTGCCCTTAGGTGAGATTGAAGCTCCCTGAACCACGCCCTTAGGTGAGGCTCCAGCTCCCTGAGCCGCGCCCTTAGGTGAGGTTCAAACTCCCAGAACCACACCCTTGGATGTGGCTCAAGCTACCCGAACCACGCCCTTGGATGTGGCTCAAGCTACCTGAACCACGCCCTTGGATGTGGCTCAAGCTACCTGAACTACGCCCTTGGATGTGGCTCCAACTCCCTGAGCCACGCCCTGAATGTGCAGTTTTAGCTTCAACATACTTGTAGTGCTCTCTTTTAAAAATTAAGTAAATTTTTCAAAATCTGTTACTGTCTGGAAATTGTCCTTTTCAAATAACATTAATTGCTGTTTTTAAAACCAAAATCAGTTTGGACACTTTCTTTTCTTCATTTTTGTGGGTGGGGAGGGGGGTTCTTTTTGTATTCGCGAGTGTTTTGAGGTTTTAATTTTTTAAACGGATACCTCCTTACTGTCTGAAAGTGGCTGGCATGCAATTGTTAATACTACTTGTGTTTTAATCTGAGGGTTCTTTGGGGTACTTTTTGCCGACGTTCTTTAAGGGACACTACGAGACTAGTTACCTGTCTGACATTGCACACCAGTATAGCCAGGCAGGCATGTACAGTGATACTCATTGACCAAATCTGTACAAAGCGCCTGATTGAAACATGGGAAACTGCTGCACTCATTTATATCTGCAAAAAAAGGCATTTATTGAAAGGAAAAGAAAAAGGAAAGGAATGTGTAGTTTAAAACAGTTAAGATACCGTGTCAAACAGAAAAACAATATTTGTAATTTAAATCAGTTCAGAGAGAGGTCCAGGCTCTGTGGCTCTTTTGTAAACAGGTGGGGTCATGGGTAAAATGGCCTATAGGCCTTTGCAGTGATCTGGCCACCAGCCTTACATCCACTTTTCCTTTGCAAAAAGGACACTTTGCTATAAGATGAAGATGGTGTCAATCTGATTATGCTACACTGTACAAAATAAATTTCCTCCGAGCCTCATTTTGAGAACATTTAGATTTCTACACTGGAAAAAACACAAGCTGGCTTTTAACATGGTAATAATCTGCTCAATCTCCAATTCAATGAACGGATGATGCAAGTCTCTCGCGTATTTGATCATTTTGGAAACCTTTGATCCCAACACACATTGTCTAACGCACAGAATCAATGAAAGAGGTGTGAGACTTTCTGTGAGTACAAAATAAAACCACAAATTGATCTGAAAATAATTCTGTTACAAAGACAGTGTAAAAGTGAAAATGCAACAGAGAGATTCCAGTGTCTGATGGCACCCTACCTAAAAAAATTACTAAAAAGTAAAACAGTGTCAATAAATTTGCGATGAAAAAACCCCAAACATGTACTGTATTAGTATTTATAGGCAATGAGCCAAACAGTCCAACCGCTGTGGCCTTCTGTTTTGTCAAGCATATCACTGCATTGTCCTCACATTATTTCATGCATCACTTATGACCTAGCCAATTTGACACCATACATCAATGTTTCTAAATATCAGCAAGTCACATGGTCAGGATTGTTTGTTTGTTTAGGCAACCCTGTATCAGACCTGTAAATGGGTAAAACAGTGGACAACACTAACTTTTAAACCTGTATATGGGTTAACAGTGTACAACACTAACTTTTTAACCTGTATTATGGGTTAACAGTGTACAACACTAACATTTTAACCTGTATTATGGGTTAACAGTGTACAACACTAACTTTTTAACCTGTATTATGGGTTAACAGTGTACAACACTAACTTTTGAACCTGTATATGGGTTAACAGTGTACAACACTAACTTTTGAACCTGTATATGGGTTAACAGTGCAGTGATGGGAAGTTCACGTTTAATTTACATGTTGAAATGAAATACACAAAACCAACATTTCAAAAACTTAACCTTGAAGTGAGGGGAAAGGGGTAATAGACGGTACCACACAATCATTAATTAAGCCTTATCTCCAAAGTTCAATGACCTGGGGGAGTAAAATTCAGTGATAGCCTCATCTGAACCATTCCACATATCTAAGAGGGGTTCCAGATTTTTTGTTTTTTTAAGGGGACAAACAATTTTTTGGCACCCATGTACTTACCATGTAAATATCACATGTCAAATATAGATCAAGGACAGACCTACCAATATAAAACCCTTTCATAAGCGGAACCGTCTATTTATCGTGTGTCTGCTTATTATTGTCAACAGCTTGTGGCTACAAGAGTGTCTGGTTCTCAACACAAAATGTAAAAAGGCCCTTCAGTCATTCAAACACCGATATTTTTATTTATTATTTTTGGTTTTGCACGAGGCGTTTTAGTTTATGTTATTTCTGTTTTTCTCTGTATTACATAATCAATTAAAACAAAATTAATTAAACATTTAATTAAAAAAGGCAAATAATCTTAGACAATAGCTAGGCATGAAAAGCAGTCATTTAAATGTAAAACATCTTCAGAATTGCACAGAAAACATGTTCAATACCTTTTTGATGGTGTGTTACCATCTATTGGCCATTTCCAGCATTACCAGATTACAGTAAAGTAGAGGGGCGTGGCCTCACTTAAGGGTTTTAATCAACCTTTTTCATCAATGTCTGCCCGAGGTTTTCATCTATTATTTTTTTCTAGGTCAAAGGATGGCTTAAATGCCATTGATAAAGAATTCATTTGGAACAGTGATGATTTATTTTATTGCACTTACTTATCTCACACCGAATTCCTTCGAAACCAGATGGACATCCACAAAGGTAAGCATTCACTAGATCTGTGCATTGTCCTCCATTCAAACACGGACTGCTAGAACATTCATTGATATCTTATGCACAAAGGTAAAAACAGATTTATTATTTGTGTTGGTTCAAGATGCTTTGCTGGTCTCCGGTTGACGGGTTGTTCTAAAACCCCCTCGACCCACGACCCCTCGACCCTCGACGTCCGCCCCGTAATCGAAACGTGTCCCAATTCCGAATTCATAAAAACATCGCTTTACGGCCGAGTAAGAATTAAGTCCCCGATTTAGAATTCACAGCGTGTGATCCAAAGAACAGGCGACGCGACTTCCTTCCGACGAACTGCTAATTTTAACATTCTGTGCCAACACCAAAATCCGAAAAGAAATGGTCTGCGTATTTCCCCCAGGACAAATGAGGTCACTTATTAGCATAAAAAATGAGCGTATTTAATCCGCTTCCGCACGTCGTCACGTGCACACCAATCATGATCACGTTGGCCGGGGGTGTGGGAGACTGACAAAACCCCAAAACACGTCTGGGCCATGGTCGGTCGGGTCTACAACCTCAAGCTCCGCATAGAGCAAGTAGTAATTGTTGACACAGGACGGGAGCGATCAGCCGGAATTGAGTCTGCCTGATCATCACGTAATGAGTTGGCCTAAATCGTACTCGGGCGGTAAACGCAGGATCCCAGTTGGGATATACTCCTATTCAGGCTCGGGTCGGCCAAGAGATACGCTTGGAAATGCCGCGATTTTTTTTCTGTACACCAAAATTGCCACAGTACCCGATCTCAGCCAATCACGCGCAGTTTGCTTCGTGCGTGATTGGCTGAGATCGTGTCATGTGGCAATTTTGGTGTACATAAAAATAAATCAAGCATAAGTCGAGGGGTCGAGGGGGTCGTGGGTCGTGGGTCGTGGGGGTCGAGGGGGTTTTAGAACAACCCCCGGTTGACAGCAGTTTGTGGTTGACAGCACCCTCTGTCAGCAAGGGAAATAAACAACAATCTCAGCTCGGCTTCGCTTTGTTAAATGGAATAGTCCAGATTTCACCTTGTGCCTATATTCTGCAACAATGCACTCACATGCATTCAAGGACTGCTTAAAGGTAATCTACAGGATTGGTTTTTAGCTAATGAAACAATTGCTGGCAGTGTTAGCACTTTATTTAATTCACCATATACATACAAAAACAAACCTGTTGAAGTTTGAGATCAATCGGCCATCTGGTTCAGGAGAAAACAGTGAAAAACCGATAACATTTTCCCCTAAATTCGTGTGAATGTCCATGCATGGTCTCGGCTTGCACATTTCCCCCGAGAAATTTTTGAATATCGCCCTCAGGCGTTTGGAACCTGAAATCGACGACTATTATATGAAAGATAGCGATTGTGTCGCGGAAACAGTCGTTGGTACAGTCGTTTCTAATCAGGCTTCGGAGAGTGGCCGTTTGTGGTTGATTCTTTGGAAAGGTCACCGAAGGGCCAATCTTTGATACGATCGATACAATCATAACGCGCGAAACAGCAGCCTGTGTATACATGTACAGTATACTGCTGGGTGGGTGTGTGTGCGTGTTACTGCATGCTAGAGCTGCATACTGTATGCAAAAGAGTGACAGGGTAAATCAAGGGAAATTCTAACCATGGAGGTGTTCTAACTTATTTCTGTTTCATATTATCCACGGCGCACATCATAACCACGCGATCGTCGAACTACAGTGGTCCTCTCACCAGAATATGTGGAATTTCCTCCTCAATATTTGTTTAGTTTTCCTTGAAAATGTCCATAGTTCGTTTCCTTTCCTTACAAATGATGCCATAACTTCTAAGAGAAGGGCCATGTCACATGGGGCAATTTACAGGCAACCAGCTCCAGGCAATATCTCCCGTATAAGAAAACTCATTCACATTCCAGTTTTCTCATTATTTTCCAGGGGCTGGCTGATTAATTAATTACTATAGTGGTTGCAATGAATGGGAGAACGGCTCTTACCCTTTCATACAGATAAAATATATTAAAATAACCAACGTGATCCCCTCTCCCCCCCCCCCTCGTCCTGTTAGTGTTAGGGCTCCAAACATCTTGATTTTAAGAAAAGAAGAAACTGGGTCCCCAACTTTATGACTCCTCGAATTATCTAAATTCCTCTTTTTTTTTATTAACAAAAAGTGTATAAACTTCCGTGCCTTTTTATGATTGTGCCCTTTTGGCCAAGCCCCAAACTTCAATATATCTAGAACTACAATGATGCTATACACAAGGCAAAAGTGCAATACATAAATATCACAAAGGCTAAAATATATAGACAATGAAAAACATCATAATTTATGATAACAGCTCAGTCGTAGCAACCTTCGAATCGGAGCCACAACTTTTATTTAATTCTGATAAGCGCCGGACTCCGTCCAAGTTTTCATTGATTTGTAAGTTCTCACATCACACCTACTCCAATGAGCTCTACTGGTTCATCAGAAGAGATGTGGACCCCCAACACTCAGGTAATTCACAACGTCCGTTTCTAAAGGATGATGAGTCTGTATTTATAGCATGTTATGCACATGAATTTGGAGGGTTTTGCACCGCATAAATGAGACGAAATTCAACACGAATTCACACTTTTGCAATGATGCGCGTATAAATGACAGCTAGTGTTTCTTCATTGTTTCCGACTCTCTCTGCATAACGTACACAGTTATCCGTGTCTATACAATGTGCATGCACCAGCCAGCAGTGAAACAATTACAATGCTACGAATGAGGGTCTCACATTTTGAAGCTGTTGTTGTATAATAATAATATTGTTCTTATTTCAGTTGTATGTCCATTTACTTATAATTATTTTTGGCATGTGCCATTTCCACTAAATGTAAAAAATAAAATTAGCTATTCATCCCCCCATTTTTCTTTTTTCTTTTTCTTTTTTTTTGGGGGGTGGGGTATTGATGGTGGTTACAAATTTGTTTTTCCATACCTATCACATAGACAACAAACCGAGGAAGAGGCCGACGAGGAAGAGGCCGACGAGGCAGAGGACTGTCGGGCAGGGCTAGGGGAAGAGGACGTGGGAGAGATAGAGGAGGAAGGGGTGGTAGTGAAGGCACTGGAAGGGCAACTAGAGGAGGCAGGGGGGTCAGAAGAAGGGGGGGGGGGGGGTAGGGGCAGGGGAGCAGCAATACAACCCGGGCAAGAACAAGCAGTTATGCATCTTCGTGAGCAAAGGCAACAACGATTAAGGGTAACTATCCAAGAGAAGATAAAAAAAGAACTGCATTCAAACTGTGTGATTACATTTTATTTTGAAAATTAAATTGTTCTTGATGTCAGCTAATTTATCAATAATATGAATGGGGTATGGAAAGTAAATGCAATAAGGACATGACATGTAATGTTAGGAACAGTTCCATAGTCAAATCTATAAAAAGGTGTTATTTCTATTCTCGAATGGATCATATGTATGCCAATGCATGTGACATCAAAAGTTACAACCCTTCATCAATGTCAACAAGTTACCTATTTTTTGTGTCATTCCTGGTGACTGTCAATTGTAAAGAAAATAACTAATTACAAACGATTAATTAAACAAAAATAGTTTTTGAGTAGGCCTAGGCCTAAATAAACTAAATGGTCAAAACATTTTTTTGTACAACCATAAAGCATCAGGTTGATATTAACCTAATTCACAAAGTACAAAATTAGCAGTTGGTACAGGATCATATCTGTTGGTAATTATGAATTTAAAATACTATTTTATTTTAGGAAGACATTGCAAACATGTCAAACGAAGCAGTAAGGCAGCTGCTTCTGGAAACTGTCGAGAGGAGCCCAGGACTGATTTTTGACGTATTGAATGTGCATGCAGAACTACCACAGCCTGCTCAAAATGTGGAGTGGTGTGTCTGTGGTAACTGCAGACAAATGCCAACAGATCAGGAATGTATCTGCTGCAGGAACACACCCGAAAACTGCCTTTCTGTTCATCCAGTGGCCTAACCAGAAGGGGGGTGCATAATCCCCCCCACTCAGAACCCTTGCGCCCCCCCTTCCCCCTTCCCCCTTCCCCCTCCCCCCCCCACCCAAATGAAATCAAACAAATGCACAAATGATTGGTTTGATACATCAGACTGCCCCCCCCCCAAAAGAAAAAATAAATAAAATTGTGTCTTTACCCCCGCTTGCCCCCCCCAAAATGAAATGTCTTGTTACGCCACTGACCCTACCTAGTTTCAATTAAACAAAAGATAAAGCATGGCTTGAGAAACAGTGGCAATAGTTCTTTATAAACTTGTAAAGTTTGTGTTTTTATTACACACACATTTTTTAATCTTGTTATTACAATATTTTAAATTTAAAAAAAATAATAAAAAATACCAAGGTCAAATAAACACATTTATTCCATACCGAAAAGCCTAGGAACTCCAACACACCTCCCCAACACACAAGCACTTGTGTTATTTTTCACTGGAGTTTGTTAGAAGAGAATGGTCGACCTGACCGCGAGTCATTGTTGCCTCTGGGTAAAGTGTGTTTTCGGCTACAAATGTTGTAGCTACACACCATTATTTCATGCATAATATTTCTTTTTTAATTACAGACAATGAACAACATTATAGATCCAATGGCTATTGCACTTCAACGTGCACTCTGGAGAGAGCTTTTGAATGTCGACATTGGAGATAACAATCCAGGTCAGCACAATCGTCAATGTCGACACACTGCTTACAGGTGCTTTAGACCGTGAGAATGAGACATCAGTGTCCTCACTTACTGGGGTTTCTTCCTCATTGTCTGAATGGCCCTGACCATGCACTTCCTCGCCTTGTGAGATTACATCAAGTCCTTCACAGCTTTTTCTACAAGTTATAAAAAAAATGCAAGACTGATTTTGCTTATATCACAAGTTGAATGCACGATTGATTCAATCATTCATTAAACATAAAAAATAAACATCTGAAGAATGGCAGCCAGAAGGCCCACTAAAAGTCAACTTACAAAATGTGTAATACTTTTTTGAAAACGTAAAAATTCCAAAATAAATTGGAAAAGGTTGAGGACAAAGAAATCACAAAGACTTAATCAATGACAAGCATAAACAAATGGGGAAAAAATATCTACAATAAATCCAAAAGAACAATCAGTCAAACATACAAGAACAACATTGTAAAATAACAATTGCAAAATACAAAAATGTATTATTTTTGTAATACTGTCCCAGTTTGAGTAATTCTACTGTAATTGAGGATACAGCCAGCCATTAATATAAGCATAACTGTTCTTTCATAGTATCTTGTTTCATTTTATTCATTGTTGACATTTTCAACAAAACATAACGGTATTACCGAAGAGGTTTCTTTTTGAAAATTTCAGAGAAGGTAAAGTTAAAAACTAGAGAGGTACAATGAGGTAGAATATGGCACAATATTTAGAATCGAGAAAGTCCCACATAGGGCATTGAAGTACACTCCTTACAAAACATACACTGAAATGTGAACATTTCATCAAAACGACTCCTCTCATTTACAAGACCAAAACTAATTCCTTACCCTTTTCGACAATGTAACTGGCTCCCACAAATCGTCATCTTCTAGAGCGATGTCACTCTCGAGCTCCTCGGGGTAAACAAACTGCCCTGATATCTTGTAGTTGACACTGATACTGAAGTGAAAGGAAAGGATCATTTTAAAGAGAATATTATAAAACAAATATCGAGTGATGTAAGTTCCACCGATCAAGTGGCAAGGATCTTTGTGTTTTGTGTGAATTATATAATCAAAAATAACTTCTTTTTTGCAGTTTGCATCTAAATGAATATTAAAAGGAAAAACAATTTTGTACAGTATTAAGTGATATAAAAGTTTTGATAGCTGCATGTAGTAGCAAAAATTATTTGGTGGAGCAATTAACTACAAAAGGGAAATTGTTCATGTAACAGGTGTAGAAAAACCTTTGTTCAGTAGGAGACCAAGTGTCTATGTTAGAGTTTTATTACCCTTCCACTGTTTATACTTCCCCCTTAAGCTCTTCTAGCACCCCCTTAGTTAATTTCTTAGGAATCCTTGGTAATAAACAATGAACCCTCTTGCATAATCCTTGGTGGTGTGGTTTATACTATAGTCACCCCTGTAATTGACTTCAGATAGCAGCCTGGCAGCACAAGGGGAACACTCCACATTTGTGTGTTCTCCCACCATCACTTATTTCTTCAATTTTGTGTACTACAACTTCATGTTTTAAGTTTTGCCTGCGGCAAGTCAATACTGCTATGGACTCGGTTTTAAAGCCATTTTGATTTTAATTTGTAACCTTCTTTGGCACTGTGTTTTGTTGGTTTTTTAGTGTTTTCTATAAATTCTTTTTGTCAAGTATTCTGGGTTTAGTTCAATAGTGGTACTATTGGTCTTGTTGAGAGTTTACTTGGTTTATTGCTGTAATTCGATCACTGGTTTTGCTTTTGGTCATTGCTTTATAATCAATAATTTTTTTAAAAATTTTTGCTTGTTGAGAAACCAACATTTTGAGTCGCTGTCCCACTTTTTGCATTTCCTCGCGTCTTAACCCCATCTTATGACTGTTTTTCTTGAGTGAGGTCCCCCAGAGCTCAGTTTTATTCAGTTTATTCAAGCGGTCCATTTTTCAGGGTTACATTCACATACTACCAGCAGGTTGCAATGAACTAACTTGCAATTTAAGATAATGTGTCATGATCGAGTGGTCTGGACTCAAGTTCCTGTGGTTAAGTCATCAGGGTGTGGGTTCTATTATATGACCAGGGCAAAGAGAAAGAGTATTGATACGTTGTTGTAAAATGTGTTATATGTGAACTAATTATTGACACAATCACAATCACAATCATGTATTTCATGGAAAAGCAGTTCACTTACTCAAGTTCATCATCAGAATAGTGCTTTGATGTAGAGGGCTTCTCCAAATCTATGAAACTGTGGAGATACAAAAGCCATATACTGTAGTTGTGTTCTGATAAAATTTGGCATTTTACAAAATTTGTTTGAGACAAAAATCTTCCAACAAATTATTGCCATGGAACTTCAACATTTGTAAAGCTAGTAGGAGCCCAATTTTTAGGGATAGAATTTTAGACAAAAGCAACACAACATACCTCTTTCCTGTTAAATCAGAAGATTGAAGGGGAGCAACTCGAGACATAGCAGACCTACAGAAGAAATGATGAAACAGTATAAGTTTAAGATTGTATACAAACAGCATATAACACTGTAATGCTCGTAAAATGCAGACTCAATTCAACTGTCACACACAACCAATGCGATGCTATAGTTTATAGTACACAGCAGGGGTTTGCATTTCATGTTGTCCAAGATGAGTCAAACTGATAGAAAATTGTGATTATGCTTGAATAGGGACAAGAAGTCAGTTTGTACTAGCTGAGCAAGCTTCTTCCACTGAATCTTCATGACTTTACCTTCAACTCAAGAGTCAAGACTATTCCTTCAATCACTGTACTGTATTGTATAACTGTAATTTAACTAACACTGATTGGCTTAATATCATACACTTTCACCCTAAATTGTTTTTTGATGTAACAATAGAAAAATAAGCTTGTAACTTACGCTTCTGAGGATCCAGATGTGTATCCTTGCATATGAGCAATGGGGGTGGATATCGCCAGAGGACGTGGTGATGGTGGAAGGGCACTTTTATGAAGAAAGCATCCGGAAGATGGAATGGAGGGTTACGATTATCACAACTACATTGTATTCAAACATGTTGTACTTTCACCAGAACAAGTCGAAATATAATCATATGAACATTTTAATCAAAGTAAAGTTTAAAAGTAATTACATTCCATGTTCAAACTAACTTAAACTTTATAAATCGTAAATGTGATTCTTTGTTCCACGATGGCATGTTAATTGTTTATACAGTTGAGTTAGATTAGATTTATCAATCATCAAGGATAAAGATTTTCCAGTTTGCTTTGTTTCCTCTGTTACTGATATGGTATTTACTATTAGAATGATACACATTATATTTTAACTTTGTAATTAACCAAAATACCCTGAAGAGTGAAGTTCAGGGGCTACAAAACTGGACTTGTGAAACTGTGTGAATGTGATCGTCGATACATGGATATGTGTGTGCTGTTCAAACCAGCATACCCTACATTAGTACAACTAAGTCAACAATGGACTGGAGCCTGGAGGGTATAATTGACAGGGCCAAGCGCCGGGTTTTGTGTTTTCCAATAGGTAAAACATTCATTTTTGTTTAGGCAACAGGTATACCTCAAGAAGATGACTGCAAAGTTAAATGGGTTTAAATTAGAAACAAAGATTTTGGTATTTCAATTACAGTAACCATTTGAGGAAGGAACACTCACCCGTCATGCAAATCAAGCAATATTTTCGCAAGCTCCGCATTCGACTTGCGGAGCTGCAACGCTTTGGTTCTCCACCTATTAATGATAGAAACTGGAAGCTTGATGTTCTCGCCGATGAGCCTCTGTCGGGCCCTGTACTGTCTGCTTGAAGATATTTTTGACCTTTTCCTAGCACTATCCGTTAGCATTCTCTTTCGTTTTACGTCTTCCATTGCAAAAAAGACTTAGCGATGGCCACTGTCTACACTATAGCTACACACGACGTGCGCTATTTTACGATCACGTTTCGATTAACAGCTTACCTCGCAATCTCGGCACTGCGCACACTTTCATGACACTGCAGCCATTTGCGAATGATAAATCGTACCAATTGAGAATTATGAATAACTTTCATTGGTCGTCTGAGGGCAGCATTTAACGAATTTTGAAAAAAACCAACGGTTTTATCGCGCGTGATAAAAAGCAATCGTTTTACTTATTTCTTGAAAACTATAGCATTTCAAGAAAAAATATTTTAAGAGAAATTTTCTACCATGACCATCTCTATACCATGTAAGTTTGGTGTAAAACTGTGAAGTTTTATTTTATTTTATATTTCTCAATCTTACCAATCCTGTAGATTACCTTTAAATGCCATTGATAAAAGAATTCATTTGGAACAGTGATGATTTATTTTATTGCACTTACCTGACTCGCACCGAGTTCCTGTGAAACCAGATAGACATCCACAATGGAAACCATTCACTTGATCTATGCATTGTCCTCCATTCAAACACGGACTGCTAGAACATTCATTGATATCTAATGCACAAAGGTAAAAACAGATTTATTATTTGTGTTGGTTCAAGAAGCTTTGATGGTCTCCGGTTGACAGCAGTTTGTGGTTGACAGCACCCTCTGTCAGCAAGGGAAATAAACAACAATCTCACTCGGCTTCGCTTTGTTAGATGGAATAGTACAGATTTCACCTTGTGCCTATATTCTGCAACAATGCAAAAAGGGCAGTTATTGAAAGGAAAAGAAAAAGGAAAGGAATGTGTGGTTTAAAACAGTTAAGATACCGTGTCAAACAGAAAAACAATATTTGTAGTTTAAATCAGTTCAGAAAGAGGTCCAGGCTCTGTGGCTCTTTTGTAAACAGGTGGGGTCATGGGTAAAATGGCCTATAGGCCTTTGCAGTGATCTGGCCACCAGCCTTACATCCACTTTTCCTTTGCAAAAAGACACTTTGCTATAAGATGAAGATGGTGTAATCTGATTATGCTACACTGTACAAAATAAATTTCCTCCGAGCCTCATTTTGAGAACATTTAGATTTCTACACTGGAAAAACACAAGATGGCTTTTAACATGGTAGTAATCTGCTCAATCTCCAATTCAATTAACGGATGATACAAGTCTCTCGCGTATTTGATCATTTTGGAAACATTGGATCCCAACACACATTGTCTTAATAACGCACAGAATCAATGAAAGAGGTGTGAGACTTTCTGGAACACAGCACAAAATAAAACCACAAATTGATCTGAAAATAATTCTGTTACAACTCAGTGTAAAAGTGAAAATGCAACAGAGAAATTCCAGTGTCTGATGGCACCCTACCTAAAAAATTACTGAAAAATATAACATGATGATTAAACATACACACCTACATTGTCAATAAATCTGCGATGAAAAAATAAAAAAACATGTGTATTAGTATTTATAGGCAATGAGCCAAACAGTCAAACCGCTGTGGCCTTCTGTTTTGTCAAGCATATCATCACAGTCTTCACAATATTTCATGCATCACTTCCACCCTAGCCAATTTGACCCCTAAAATCTCATTTAAAACATACCTCGTTCACACATTAGGCCACCAAATCCTGCTACACAGGTGCAGGTAAATGCATTAACAAGATCGTTACAGGTGCCTCCGTTCTGGCACGGATTTGAGAAGCACTCGTTTACATCTGTGGAATGAAATTAAAAGATGTGATACTTTTGGTCAGGTGGTTATCAGACTGCAGAGAGTTTCAATCCATATGAGAGAGCTGGGCTCATTCCATAAAGCTACTACCCTAGCCTAGAAAAAGTTACTTATGAAGTTTATATGCTCAGAAAGAGAAATCTAGGTTCAATTTCACAAAGAATTAAGATGGACTTTAAGTGCATATCAATCTTAATTGCTAATAAGTGTGATGTCACAATACAAATCACAATGGTAATACTGACAACTCATCTTAAGATGAATCGTAGTGCTTTGTGGAATCGACCCCTGGACACCAGTCACAACAAACAATGAAAAATGTGCCTAAAAATGAGCCTACTTGGATTCCAACAACTAATTTAAGCTACGATAATTCGGTAGGTCTTTTAATTTATACAGTATTTCAGACGGAAGTCTTTCTCTGGATCTGGAGGACTGGTGCTGGTGTGAACTTCATAATCAGTGAGCTTTCAGATTGAAACTAAGAAGGTGTTTTAGTTTTTTAATCACAAATCGTGTTCTTTGTTTTGAAATGGCTGTGTACGAATCCATAAATTAGTCTCACTTGCAAGGTGTATGGCACATGTGTGCAGTTTTTGTTTCTATTGATAAAAGGTACATACTTGTGCCACAATTACTGAAAAATATAATATGATGATTAAACATATACACCTACATTGTCAATAAATTTGCGATGAAAAAAACCCAAACATGTGTATTAGTATTTATAGGCAATGAGCCAAACAGTCAAACCGCTGTAGCCTTCTGTTTTGTCAAGCATATCACTGCATTGTCCTCACATTATTTCATGCATCACTTATGACCTAGCCAATTTGACACCATACATCAATGTTTCTAAATATCACCAAGTCACATGGTCAGGATTGTTTGTTTGTTTAGGCAACCCTGTATCAGACCTGTAAATGGGTAAAACAGTGGACAACACTAACTTTTTAACCTGTATATGGGTTAACAGTGTACAACACTAACTTTTTAACCTGTATATGGGTTAACAGTGTACAACACTAACTTTTTAACCTGTATATGGGTTAACAGTGTACAACACTAACTTTTTAACCTGTACATGGGTTAACAGTGTACAACACTAACTTTTTAACCTGTATATGGGTTAACAGTGTACAACACAAACTTTTTTACCTGTACATGGGTTAACAGTGTACAACACTAACTTTTTAACCTGTATATGGGTTAACAGTGTACAACACTAACTTTTTAACCTGTATATGGGTTAACAGTGTACAACACTAACTTTTGAACCTGTATATGGGTTAACAGTGCATTGTTGGGAAGTTCACGTTTAATTTACATGTTGAAATGAAATATACAAAACCAACATTTCAAAAACTTAACCTTGAAGTGAGGGGAAAGGGGTAGAAAGGGGTAATAGACGGTACCACACAATCATTAATTAAGCCATATCTCCAAAGTTCAATGACCCGGGGGAGTGAAATTCAGTGATAGCCTCATCTGAACCATTCCACATATCTAAGAGGGGTCCCAGATTTTTGCTCTTTTAAGGGGACAAACAATTTTTTGGCACCCATGTACTTACCATGTAAATATCACATGTCAAATATAGATCAAGGACAGACCTACCAATATAAAACCCTTTCATAAGCGGAACTGTCTATTTATCGTGTGTCTGCTTATTATTGTCAACAGCTTGTGGCTACAAGAGTGTCTGGTTCTCAACACAAAATGTAAAAAGGCCCTTCAGTCATTCAAACACCGATATTTTTATTAATTATTTTTGGTTTTGCACGAGGCGTTTTAGTTTATGTTATTTCTGTTTTTCTCTGTATTACATAATCAATTAAAACAAAATTAATTAAACAATTAATTAAAAAAGGCAAATAATCTTAGACAATAGCTAGGCATGAAAAGCAGTCATTTAAATGTAAAACATCTTCAGAATTGCACAGAAAACATGTTCAATACCTTTTTGATGGTGTGGTACCATCTATTGGCCATTTCCAGCATTACCAGATTACAGTAAAATAGAGGGGCGTGGCCTCACTTAAAGGTTTTAATCAACCTTTTTCATCAATGTCTGCCCGAGGTTTTCATCTATTATTTTTTTCTAGGTCAAAGGACGGCTTAAATGCCATTGATAAAGAATTCATTTGGAACAGTGATGATTTATTTTATTGCACTTACTTATCTGGCACCGAATTCCTTCGTAACCAGATGGACATCCACAACGGTAAGCATTCACTAGATCTATGCATTGTCCTCCATTCAAACACGGGCTGCTAGAACATTCATTGATATCTAATGCACAAAGGTAAAAACAGATTTATTATTTGTGTTGGTTCAAGAAGCTTTGCTGGTCTCCGGTTGACAGCATGGTTGACAGCACCCTCTGTCAGCAAGGAAAATAAACAACAATCTCAGCTCGGCTTCGCTTTGTTAAATGGAATAGTCCAGATTTCACCTTGTGCCTATATTCTGCAACAATGCACTCACATGCATTCAAGGACTGCTTAAATGCCATTGATAAAGAATTCATTTGGAACAGTGATGATTTATTTTATTGCACTTACTTATCTGGCACCGAATTCCTTCGTAACCAGATGGACATCCACAAAAGTAAGCATTCACTAGATCTATGCATTGTCCTCCATTCAAACACGGGCTGCTAGAACATTCATTGATATCTAATGCACAAAGGTAAAAACAGATTTATTATTTGTGTTGGTTCAAGAAGCTTTGCTGGTCTCCGGTTGACAGCAGTTTGTGGTTGACAGCACCCTCTGTCAGCAAGGAAAATAAACAACAATCTCAGCTCGGCTTCGCTTTGTTAAATGGAATAGTCCAGATTTCACCTTGTGCCTATATTCTGCAACAATGCAAAAAAGGCAGTTATTGAAAGGAAAAGAAAAAGGAAAGGAATGTGTGGTTTAAAACAGTTAAGATACCATGTCAAACAGAAAAACAATATTTGTAGTTTAAATCAGTTCAGAAAGAGGTCCAGGCTCTGTGGCTCTTTTGTAAACAGGTGGGGTCATGGGTAAAATGGCCTATAGGCCTTTGCAGTGATCTGGCCACCAGCCTTACATCCACTTTTCCTTTGCAAAAAGACACTTTGCTATAAGATGAAGATGGTGTAATCTGATTATGCTACACTGTACAAAATAAATGTCCTCCGAGCCTCATTTTGAGAACATTTAGATTTCTACACTGGAAAAAACACAAGATGGCTTTTAACATGGTAGTAATCTGCTCAATCTCCAATTCAATGAACGGATGATGATACAAGTCTCTCGCATATTTGATCATTTTGGAAACCTTGGATCCCAACACACATTGTCTTAATAACGCACAGAATCAATGAAAGAGGTGTGAGACTTTCTGTGAGCACAAAATAAAACCACAAATTGATCTGAAAATAATTCTGTTACAACTCAGTGAAAAATATAACATGATGATTAAACATACACACCTACATTGTCAATAAATCTGCGATGAAAAAATAAAAAAACATGTGTATTAGTATTTATAGGCAATGAGCCAAACAGTCAAACCGCTGTGGCCTTCTGTTTTGTCAAGCATATCATCACAGTCTTCACAATATTTCATGCATCACTTCCACCCTAGCCAATTTGACCCCTAAAATCTCATTTAAAACATACCTCGTTCACACATTAGGCCACCAAATCCTGCTACACAGGTGCAGGTAAATGCATTAACAAGATCGTTACAGGTGCCTCCGTTCTGGCACGGATTTGAGAAGCACTCGTTTACATCTGTGGAATGAAATTAAAAGATGTGATACTTTTGGTCAGGTGGTTATCAGACTGCAGAGAGTTTCAATCCATATGAGAGAGCTGGGCTCATTCCATAAAGCTACTACCCTTGCCTAGAAAAAGTTACTTATGAAGTTTATATGCTCAGAAAGAGAAATCTAGGTTCAATTTCACAAAGAATTAAGATTGACTTTAAGTGCATATCAATCTTAATTGCTAAGCAAAGTTTGATGTCACAATACAAATCACTATGGTAATACTGACAACTCATCTTAAGATGAATCGTAGTGCTTTGTGAAATCGACCCCTGGACACCAGTCACAACAAACAATGAAAAATGTGCCTAAAAATGAGCCTACTTGGATTCCAACAACTAATTTAAGCTACGATAATTCGGTAGGTCTTTTAATTTATACAGTATTTCAGACGGAAGTCTTTCTCTGGATCTGGAGGACTGGTGCTGGTGTGAACTTCATAATCAGTGAGCTTTCAGATTGAAACTAAGAAGGTGTTTTAGTTTTTTAATCACAAATCGTGTTCTTTGTTTTGAAATGGCTGTGTACGAATCCATAAATTAGTCTCACTTGCAAGGTGTATGGCACATGTGTGCAGTTTTTGTTTCTATTGATAAAAGGTACATACTTGTGCCACAATTACTGAAAAATATAATATGATGATTAAACATATACACCTACATTGTCAATAAATTTGCGATGAAAAAAACCCAAACATGTGTATTAGTATTTATAGGCAATGAGCCAAACAGTCAAACCGCTGTAGCCTTCTGTTTTGTCAAGCATATCACTGCATTGTCCTCACATTATTTCATGCATCACTTACAATGTATGACCTAGCCAATTTGACACCATACATCAATGTTTCTAAATATCAGCAAGTCACATGGTCAGGATTGTTTGTTTGTTTAGGCAACTCTGTATCAGACCTGTAAATGGGTAAAACAGTGGACAACACTAACTTTTTAACCTGTACATGGGTTAACAGTGTACAACACTAACTTTTGAACCTTTATATGGGTTAACAGTGTACAACACTAACTTTTTAACCTGTATATGGGTTAACAGTGTACAACACTAACTTTTTAACCTGTATATGGGTTAACAGTGTACAACACTAACTTTTTTACCTGTACATGGGTTAACAGTGTACAACACTAACTTTTTAACCTGTATATGGGTTAACAGTGTACAACACTAACTTTTTAACCTGTACATGGGTTAACAGTGTACAACACTAACTTTTTAACCTGTATATGGGTTAACAGTGTACAACACAAACTTTTTTACCTGTACATGGGTTAACAGTGTACAACACTAACTTTTTAACCTGTATATGGGTTAACAGTGTACAACACTAACTTTTTAACCTGTATATGGGTTAACAGTGTACAACACTAACTTTTGAACCTGTATATGGGTTAACAGTGCATTGTTGGGAAGTTCACGTTTAATTTACATGTTGAAATGAAATATACAAAACCAACATTTCAAAAACTTAACCTTGAAGTGAGGGGAAAGGGGTAGAAAGGGGTAATAGACGGTACCACACAATCATTAATTAAGCCATATCTCCAAAGTTCAATGACCCGGGGGAGTGAAATTCAGTGATAGCCTCATCTGAACCATTCCACATATCTAAGAGGGGTCCCAGATTTTTGCTCTTTTAAGGGGACAAACAATTTTTTGGCACCCATGTACTTACCATGTAAATATCACATGTCAAATATAGATCAAGGACAGACCTACCAATATAAAACCCTTTCATAAGCGGAACTGTCTATTTATCGTGTGTCTGCTTATTATTGTCAACAGCTTGTGGCTACAAGAGTGTCTGGTTCTCAACACAAAATGTAAAAAGGCCCTTCAGTCATTCAAACACCGATATTTTTATTTATTATTTTTGGTTTTGCACGAGGCGTTTTAGTTTATGTTATTTCTGTTTTTCTCTGTATTACATAATCAATTAAAACAAAATTAATTAAACAATTAATTAAAAAAGGCAAATAATCTTAGACAATAGCTAGGCATGAAAAGCAGTCATTTAAATGTAAAACATCTTCAGAATTGCACAGAAAACATGTTCAATACCTTTTTGATGGTGTGGTACCATCTATTGGCCATTTCCAGCATTACCAGATTACAGTAAAATAGAGGGGCGTGGCCTCACTTAAAGGTTTTAATCAACCTTTTTCATCAATGTCTGCCCGAGGTTTTCATCTATTATTTTTTTCTAGGTCAAAGGACGGCTTAAATGCCATTGATAAAGAATTCATTTGGAACAGTGATGATTTATTTTATTGCACTTACTTATCTGGCACCGAATTCCTTCGTAACCAGATGGACATCCACAACGGTAAGCATTCACTAGATCTATGCATTGTCCTCCATTCAAACACGGGCTGCTAGAACATTCATTGATATCTAATGCACAAAGGTAAAAACAGATTTATTATTTGTGTTGGTTCAAGAAGCTTTGCTGGTCTCCGGTTGACAGCATGGTTGACAGCACCCTCTGTCAGCAAGGAAAATAAACAACAATCTCAGCTCGGCTTCGCTTTGTTAAATGGAATAGTCCAGATTTCACCTTGTGCCTATATTCTGCAACAATGCACTCACATGCATTCAAGGACTGCTTAAATGCCATTGATAAAGAATTCATTTGGAACAGTGATGATTTATTTTATTGCACTTACTTATCTGGCACCGAATTCCTTCGTAACCAGATGGACATCCACAAAAGTAAGCATTCACTAGATCTATGCATTGTCCTCCATTCAAACACGGGCTGCTAGAACATTCATTGATATCTAATGCACAAAGGTAAAAACAGATTTATTATTTGTGTTGGTTCAAGAAGCTTTGCTGGTCTCCGGTTGACAGCAGTTTGTGGTTGACAGCACCCTCTGTCAGCAAGGAAAATAAACAACAATCTCAGCTCGGCTTCGCTTTGTTAAATGGAATAGTCCAGATTTCACCTTGTGCCTATATTCTGCAACAATGCAAAAAAGGCAGTTATTGAAAGGAAAAGAAAAAGGAAAGGAATGTGTGGTTTAAAACAGTTAAGATACCATGTCAAACAGAAAAACAATATTTGTAGTTTAAATCAGTTCAGAAAGAGGTCCAGGCTCTGTGGCTCTTTTGTAAACAGGTGGGGTCATGGGTAAAATGGCCTATAGGCCTTTGCAGTGATCTGGCCACCAGCCTTACATCCACTTTTCCTTTGCAAAAAGACACTTTGCTATAAGATGAAGATGGTGTAATCTGATTATGCTACACTGTACAAAATAAATGTCCTCCGAGCCTCATTTTGAGAACATTTAGATTTCTACACTGGAAAAAACACAAGATGGCTTTTAACATGGTAGTAATCTGCTCAATCTCCAATTCAATGAACGGATGATGATACAAGTCTCTCGCATATTTGATCATTTTGGAAACCTTGGATCCCAACACACATTGTCTTAATAACGCACAGAATCAATGAAAGAGGTGTGAGACTTTCTGTGAGCACAAAATAAAACCACAAATTGATCTGAAAATAATTCTGTTACAACTCAGTGAAAAATATAACATGATGATTAAACATACACACCTACATTGTCAATAAATCTGCGATGAAAAAATAAAAAAACATGTGTATTAGTATTTATAGGCAATGAGCCAAACAGTCAAACCGCTGTGGCCTTCTGTTTTGTCAAGCATATCATCACAGTCTTCACAATATTTCATGCATCACTTCCACCCTAGCCAATTTGACCCCTAAAATCTCATTTAAAACATACCTCGTTCACACATTAGGCCACCAAATCCTGCTACACAGGTGCAGGTAAATGCATTAACAAGATCGTTACAGGTGCCTCCGTTCTGGCACGGATTTGAGAAGCACTCGTTTACATCTGTGGAATGAAATTAAAAGATGTGATACTTTTGGTCAGGTGGTTATCAGACTGCAGAGAGTTTCAATCCATATGAGAGAGCTGGGCTCATTCCATAAAGCTACTACCCTTGCCTAGAAAAAGTTACTTATGAAGTTTATATGCTCAGAAAGAGAAATCTAGGTTCAATTTCACAAAGAATTAAGATTGACTTTAAGTGCATATCAATCTTAATTGCTAAGCAAAGTTTGATGTCACAATACAAATCACTATGGTAATACTGACAACTCATCTTAAGATGAATCGTAGTGCTTTGTGAAATCGACCCCTGGACACCAGTCACAACAAACAATGAAAAATGTGCCTAAAAATGAGCCTACTTGGATTCCAACAACTAATTTAAGCTACGATAATTCGGTAGGTCTTTTAATTTATACAGTATTTCAGACGGAAGTCTTTCTCTGGATCTGGAGGACTGGTGCTGGTGTGAACTTCATAATCAGTGAGCTTTCAGATTGAAACTAAGAAGGTGTTTTAGTTTTTTAATCACAAATCGTGTTCTTTGTTTTGAAATGGCTGTGTACGAATCCATAAATTAGTCTCACTTGCAAGGTGTATGGCACATGTGTGCAGTTTTTGTTTCTATTGATAAAAGGTACATACTTGTGCCACAATTACTGAAAAATATAATATGATGATTAAACATATACACCTACATTGTCAATAAATTTGCGATGAAAAAAACCCAAACATGTGTATTAGTATTTATAGGCAATGAGCCAAACAGTCAAACCGCTGTAGCCTTCTGTTTTGTCAAGCATATCACTGCATTGTCCTCACATTATTTCATGCATCACTTACAATGTATGACCTAGCCAATTTGACACCATACATCAATGTTTCTAAATATCAGCAAGTCACATGGTCAGGATTGTTTGTTTGTTTAGGCAACTCTGTATCAGACCTGTAAATGGGTAAAACAGTGGACAACACTAACTTTTTAACCTGTACATGGGTTAACAGTGTACAACACTAACTTTTGAACCTTTATATGGGTTAACAGTGTACAACACTAACTTTTTAACCTGTATATGGGTTAACAGTGTACAACACTAACTTTTTAACCTGTATATGGGTTAACAGTGTACAACACTAACTTTTTTACCTGTACATGGGTTAACAGTGTACAACACTAACTTTTTAACCTGTATATGGGTTACAGCCCTTACAAAAATGTCCCATGGGTTTCCCATGGGATTCCCATGGGATCCCATGGGATCCCATGGGAATCCCATGGGAATCAGATTTGTTCCCATTGAGTCATTGGTGTTCCCATGGGAATCCCATGGGAACACCATGGGAACACCATGGGTTCTGATTTGTTCCCATTGAGTCATTGGTGTTCCCCATGGGAATCCCATGGGAACACCATGGGTTCTGATTTGTTCCCATTGAGTAATTGTTGTTCCCATGGGAACACCATGGGAACACCATGGGTTCTGATTTGTTCCCATTGAGTCATTGGTGTTCCCCATGGGAATCCCATGGGAACACCATGGTTCTGATTTGTTTCCATTGAGTAATTGTTGTTCCCATGGGAACACCATGGGAACACCATGGGAACACCATTGGTTCTGATTTGTTCCCATTGAGTCATTGGTGTTCCCATGGGGATCATTGGTGTTCCCATGGGGATCCCATGGGATTCTGATCTGTTCCAATTGAACCCCATACCCCATGGTGTTTCACATGGGAATCACATTGGAACACGGCCATGGGTTCTGATTTCCATTGAGTCATTGGTGTTCCCATGGGATCCTGAGTTTTAGTTTTACTATTCAAAGTAACTTGTCATTAAGACTGAGGAGGTATACATACTAGTATGAGTAAAAGAAAAAATAATCTGAAAAATTGTTAGACACATCCAGCTACAAAAAATGTCCCAACCAAATGACAAAAAGACCCAACAAAATAGCTTTAAAAAACGCCGACTGGCTTCTCGATATGTCAAAGATGCAAAATCAGGCATTGTTTGTAAATTGTTGTACTCATTATGCCATGTAGTATGCAGTCACTGCATATTCAAAGCAGTAAAAGGACTGCACAAGTTTATTTAACACAAATATAGCACAGCCCTGCCGCTTGGTGGCGCTATGCTACATGTATCTTTGATTAAGTTCAGCCCCCTGACTTCGCGTATGTAAATTGCACACCTATGTGGTTAGAGCCCCTTCTCTTCCACAATGAGTCATCAGTTTGAAATGAAACTGAACATTACAATACAACCGACGTTTGCTGTCTGACTTGTTGATGTATTGTTAGTGTAAATTATTAAAGCTTCCCATTTTTAAGTAGGACTAGGAGGTTTTTGAGGGCAATTTCATTTTAAAAGCTGATAGTTGGAAACTGAAATGCTGATGTGAATGTGAATGCAGATATGTGAATTTTACAGTGAAACTCAACAAGAACAAGAAAGAATCATCAGTGATCAGCATCAGACATCGTTTGTTGGTGATCGTTGGCACGTTGTTGTGTTTGCCTGTGTTGTGTGATCAGAACTAAAATAGCATGATTTGGTAAGTGTTTTGTTTAAAACGTGATTTTAAGTATAGTTTAAGTTTTCTTGTAACAATGTACATGTACAACTACAACAAGTACTTTTGGTATGTCAGGTTGGTGTATGTAATGTAGGGGGATGGTTGTATAGTGTCAGACTGTTTTTCAAAATGTTGACATCTGCGGCGGTCGTCCTAGCGATCCCCAGCAAAAAACACTTGTACAAACGGTACGATGGAAAACTTCAATTTACTAGATTTTTTTTAAACATCCAGCTACAAAAAATGTCCCATCCAAATGACAAAAAGACCCAACAAAATAGCTTTAAAAAACGCCGACTGGCTTCTCGATATGTCAAAGATGCAAAATCAGGCATTGTTTGTAAATTGTTGTACTCACGAATTGATAGATTTTAAGTCAACGATCGGTTAAACCCCACCCATCGCAATCCCGTCTAAGAACACTCTCGTAATTAAACGGGTGCACTGCGTAGTGGCAGTGCATCAGTAGCTGGGTCTAAACGTGTACCCAATTCAAATCGTACCCAGGTTACCTCGTACCCAAGTCAAATCGGTTGTAACTACCTAGTTGTCTAAAACCCCTTAACTGATTAGCGCAAAATTTAAAATTTTTGACTGCCATAGTTAAAATTAATTATATTTAATAACTTCATGGTCACATGGTTTGGGCATGGTACTGATTTAAGTTATGCTGCCATGTCTGTACCATCGCAGACTATAGTTTTGGCAAATGTTTTTATTTTTCTTACAAATATATTTCCTATTTCTTCCTTTACAGTTCTTTGTGCTTCTCTCTCTGAGGAATGTGACTAAATCATCACCACCATCAACAGAAGCCCAGCAATGGAGCATGGTGGCATTTCTCACAAGACCAGCATTGGGTTTGGGCTACTTGCCTAAGATAAACATTCCAAAAAGAGATTAATCCTGTGGTGTTGCAACTTCCACAACTTACTGTCCTCTTCAATCACCATTATAATAAAACTAGTTTTTCCTAAGTTTAAAACGTAAATAAAACTGCAGTACAATTGCCCTTATATTATAGTAAAATGAGATTGAAAACACATTATAGTAAAATGAGATTGAAAACAGTTTTTTAACTTATTTGTTTCATAGTACTACTACAAAATTATTTTGCATAGTAAAACTATGGCAAATCGGCCAAAACACTAAATTCCTGCATGGGACCCCATGGGATCCTCCATGGGATCCTTCATGGGATCCCCATGGGATCCTTCATGGGATCCCCATGGGATCCTTCATGGGACCCCATGGGATCCCCATGGGATCCTTCATGGGATCCCCATGGGTTCCCCATGGGTTCCCCATGGGGATCCCCATGGGGATCCTCTATGGGACCCCATGGGGATCCTTCATGGGACCCCATGGGATATTTTTAAGATTTCCCATGGGATACCCCATGGGTATTCCCATGGGTTCACCATGCCCAATTCACCATGAGAATCCCATGGGATTCCCATGGGACATTTCTGTAAGGGAGTGTACAACACTAACTTTTTAACCTGTATATGGGTTAACAGTGTACAACACTAACTTTTGAACCTGTATATGGGTTAACAGTGCAGTGTTGGGAAGTTCACGTTTAATTTACATGTTGAAATGAAATATACAAAACCAACATTTCAAAAACTTAACCTTGAAGTGAGGGGAAAGGGGTAGAAAGGGGAAATAGATGGTACCACACAATCATTAATTAAACCATATCTCCAAAGTTCAATGACCCGGGGGAGTGAAATTCAGTGATAGCCTCATCTGAACCATTCCACATATCTAAGAGGGGTCCCAGATTTTTGTTTTTTTAAGGGGACAAACAATTTTTTTGCACCCATGTACTTACCATGTAAATATCACATATCAAATACCATAGATCAAGGACGGACCTACCAATATAAAACCCTTTCATAAGCGGAACCGTCTGTTTATCGTGTGTCTGCTTATTATTGTCAACAGCTTGTGGCTACAAGGTGTCTGGTTCTCAACACAAAATGAAAAAAAGGCCCTTCAGTCACTCAAACACCGATATTTTTATTTATTATTTTTGGTTTTGCACGAGGCGTTTTAGTTTATGTTATTTCTGTTTTTCTCTGTATTACATAATCAATTAAAACAAAATTAATTAAACAATTAATTAAAAAAGGCAAATAATCTTAGACAATAGCTAGGCATGAAAAGCAGTCATTTAAATGTAAAACATCTTCAGAATTGCACAGAAAACATGTTCAATACCTTTTTGATGGTGTGGTACCATCTATTGGCCATTTCCAGCATTACCAGATTACAGTAAAATAGAGGGGCGTGGCCTCACTTAAAGGTTTTAATCAACCTTTTTCATCAATGTCTGCCCGAGGTTTTCATCTATTATTTTTTTCTAGGTCAAAGGACGGCTTAAATGCCATTGATAAAGAATTCATTTGGAACAGTGATGATTTATTTTATTGCACTTACTTATCTGGCACCGAATTCCTTCGTAACCAGATGGACATCCACAACGGTAAGCATTCACTAGATCTATGCATTGTCCTCCATTCAAACACGGGCTGCTAGAACATTCATTGATATCTAATGCACAAAGGTAAAAACAGATTTATTATTTGTGTTGGTTCAAGAAGCTTTGCTGGTCTCCGGTTGACAGCATGGTTGACAGCACCCTCTGTCAGCAAGGAAAATAAACAACAATCTCAGCTCGGCTTCGCTTTGTTAAATGGAATAGTCCAGATTTCACCTTGTGCCTATATTCTGCAACAATGCACTCACATGCATTCAAGGACTGCTTAAATGCCATTGATAAAGAATTCATTTGGAACAGTGATGATTTATTTTATTGCACTTACTTATCTGGCACCGAATTCCTTCGTAACCAGATGGACATCCACAAAAGTAAGCATTCACTAGATCTATGCATTGTCCTCCATTCAAACACGGGCTGCTAGAACATTCATTGATATCTAATGCACAAAGGTAAAAACAGATTTATTATTTGTGTTGGTTCAAGAAGCTTTGCTGGTCTCCGGTTGACAGCACCCTCTGTCAGCAAGGAAAATAAACAACAATCTCAGCTCGGCTTCGCTTTGTTAAATGGAATAGTCCAGATTTCACCTTGTGCCTATATTCTGCAACAATGCAAAAAAGGCAGTTATTGAAAGGAAAAGAAAAAGGAAAGGAATGTGTGGTTTAAAACAGTTAAGATACCATGTCAAACAGAAAAACAATATTTGTAGTTTAAATCAGTTCAGAAAGAGGTCCAGGGGTCGATTTCACCAAACTCTTCCTAACTTAGGACTAGTCCTAGGCAATGCTAAGAGATAGGACTAGTCTTGAGTTACTGGTCCTAACTTAAGACTAGTCCTATCTCTTAGCATTGCCTAGAACTAGTCCTAAGTTAGGAAGAGTTTGGTGAAATCGACCCCAGGCTCTGTGGCTCTTTTGTAAACAGGTGGGGTCATGGGTAAAATGGCCTATAGGCCTTTGCAGTGATCTGGCCACCAGCCTTACATCCACTTTTCCTTTGCAAAAAGACACTTTGCTATAAGATGAAGATGGTGTAATCTGATTATGCTACACTGTACAAAATAAATGTCCTCCGAGCCTCATTTTGAGAACATTTAGATTTCTACACTGGAAAAAACACAAGATGGCTTTTAACATGGTAGTAATCTGCTCAATCTCCAATTCAATGAACGGATGATGATACAAGTCTCTCGCATATTTGATCATTTTGGAAACCTTGGATCCCAACACACATTGTCTTAATAACGCACAGAATCAATGAAAGAGGTGTGAGACTTTCTGTGAGCACAAAATAAAACCACAAATTGATCTGAAAATAATTCTGTTACAACTCAGTGAAAAATATAACATGATGATTAAACATACACACCTACATTGTCAATAAATCTGCGATGAAAAAATAAAAAAACATGTGTATTAGTATTTATAGGCAATGAGCCAAACAGTCAAACCGCTGTGGCCTTCTGTTTTGTCAAGCATATCATCACAGTCTTCACAATATTTCATGCATCACTTCCACCCTAGCCAATTTGACCCCTAAAATCTCATTTAAAACATACCTCGTTCACACATTAGGCCACCAAATCCTGCTACACAGGTGCAGGTAAATGCATTAACAAGATCGTTACAGGTGCCTCCGTTCTGGCACGGATTTGAGAAGCACTCGTTTACATCTGTGGAATGAAATTAAAAGATGTGATACTTTTGGTCAAGTGGTTATCAGACTGCAGAGAGTTTCAATCCATATGAGAGAGCTGGGCTCATTCCATAAAGCTACTACCCTTGCCTAGAAAAAGTTACTTATGAAGTTTATATGCTCAGAAAGAGAAATCTAGGTTCAATTTCACAAAGAATTAAGATTGACTTTAAGTGCATATCAATCTTAATTGCTAAGCAAAGTTTGATGTCACAATACAAATCACTATGGTAATACTGACAACTCATCTTAAGATGAATCGTAGTGCTTTGTGAAATCGACCCCTGGACACCAGTCACAACAAACAATGAAAAATGTGCCTAAAAATGAGCCTACTTGGATTCCAACAACTAATTTAAGCTACGATAATTCGGTAGGTCTTTTAATTTATACAGTATTTCAGACGGAAGTCTTTCTCTGGATCTGGAGGACTGGTGCTGGTGTGAACTTCATAATCAGTGAGCTTTCAGATTGAAACTAAGAAGGTGTTTTAGTTTTTTAATCACAAATCGTGTTCTTTGTTTTGAAATGGCAGTGTACGAATCCATAAATTAGTCTCACTTGCAAGGTGTATGGCACATGTGTGCAGTTTTTGTTTCTATTGATAAAAGGTACATACTTGTGCCACAATTACTGAAAAATATAATATGATGATTAAACATATACACCTACATTGTCAATAAATTTGCGATGAAAAAAACCCAAACATGTGTATTAGTATTTATAGGCAATGAGCCAAACAGTCAAACCGCTGTAGCCTTCTGTTTTGTCAAGCATATCACTGCATTGTCCTCACATTATTTCATGCATCACTTACAATGTATGACCTAGCCAATTTGACACCATACATCAATGTTTCTAAATATCAGCAAGTCACATGGTCAGGATTGTTTGTTTAGGCAACTCTGTATCAGACCTGTAAATGGGTAAAACAGTGGACAACACTAACTTTTTAACCTGTACATGGGTTAACAGTGTACAACACTAACTTTTGAACCTTTATATGGGTTAACAGTGTACAACACTAACTTTTTAACCTGTATATGGGTTAACAGTGTACAACACTAACTTTTTAACCTGTATATGGGTTAACCATGGAGGTAGAAATAGAAGGAGTTGGAACGAAATCCTAAGCCAGTTTACGACCAATTAGCGAGTTTGGAGGCCTGCAGTAAACCAATGGTGCCTCCCGCTGAGCCGAACAGTTTTACGACCCGATAAGCGCTCTCTTGTGCAGTGTCTGCTGCCGCGATAATCCGACCGTACACAGAAAAATCTCCGTTCTCACATTACTGGAGTAAACACTCTCCTTCACGAACAAGGCAATGACATGTAGTTTTAGCATGCGCAGTAGTGTTTAGCGTGCTACAAGCTATGCGCCATGTTTTTCTTTCAATTCGTCATAAAATTCTGCTTCTAATGATGTTTTGATCGCCGATTTCTGCCGAATTTTACCAAGGTTAGTGAAACATCTTTGTTTTCCCCGAATTGTTGAATATCACTGATTTTTCCTGATAATTTTGATCGTTTTTTAATGTGTTCCCGACGTGCCCCGATCATGAAAATGGGAGTGTTTTAAGGAGACATCGTTTCTGTTTATGTTGACGGTTCAAGGGTTGTTTTACGATTTATTACACAAAAGTTAGCTTTTGGGGGATTTTTTTTTTTTGGGGGGGGCATTTATAACGTTGGTCCTTCACTGAACGAAATGAGGCATCTATGCCTCCTTCATGTCTTTTTAAAATATGCGATAAAGATACTATTTTCATGATTTTATTTGCCCACTCCCTTTTCGGCTTTTTTACCCACGTATTTAAAATCTCAGACGCGAGTACGATCGAGTTAGCTAATAATTTTTGTAAAAGTCATTTATCTCATTTGTAATTTTATATTTTGGTGATGGAGACAAATACATTTCATCAAAATTAACCATCTAAAATAAAACCCTGTAATTTTTTTTTTTTTTTATACTTTTGCAAAGCTTGTTTAAAACCTTTTCAAATATTTTTTTTAGCATTTCATTTATAGGCCTAAAGTAATATGAATACGACTATAGTAGGGCCTTCTATAAGTTTCAACACGGTAGTATTAAATTTTAATACTACATCCATGTATTCGGCAATTTTTTAGCAATGCATTGGCTGGCAGTATAATTTTATAAATACTTCTACTACACTAGCTACATTTTTATGATTTACGATCAACACAAGGACAATCACCGTAATAAAAATTATTTCAAAAGATCATTTCTAATTCTACACAAAGAAAGTTACGTAGATTTAAAATCATAGGCCTTCATTCCAATTTTTCCTAACATTACATTTTTTATTTTCTTCATTTTAGATGTGGAATGTGCATAAAGGTTGACTTCAAGAATGGTTTCTCACTCGGAGTGCTTACAAAATATTTGTAGGTTATGTGGTGAATCCCGTGTTGTTATTGTTGGCCGAAATCCTATTGAGAAATGTAAGTTTGCAAAGCAAATCTACGTTGCCTTTAACATCTCTGTAGATAAGGATATACCAGATGTGCATCCACATTATATCTGTAAGATTTGTGAAGTGAAACTCCGTCAGTGGTGGACTAAATTTAGCCACAAGCACATGAAGACGGCTAAGTGCATTATTAGATTGGCATCGTTCGACCGCTCTAACTGTGACGTCTGCAAGGAAGTTGATGAACCCCTCACATCTAGACTTCGTGGGTATAAAGAAGAGGCTGAGAAGTCTAACTTATTAACATGGTTTACCAAAGATTGCCTCAAAATTATTAAAATGAGCTCTGATGGCAATCCTGTTTGCAATATAAAGGTGTTCACTGACTTTTCTTGGCAGCTGAGTGTAGCAGATGTCTGCGTTACAGAAGATCTTTTCCTGCTGAAGGTTCCAGCAAAGATGAGCGTCAGTGACTGTGAACGCATGTGTTCATTTATTTGTAGTAGGTTTGTTTGTATAGGAAACGAATTCCCAGTTTTGGTTAATTTGAAGAAAGGGCCCCATGGTCAAATCCCTGTTTCCATCACACCAAAGGATGCATTTGTAGATGGTGTTATACGGCACAAAAAATGCAAGCTTTTACTTAATGACGGCGAAGGTAATCGTTGTGATGTATGTAGGATACATCGGTGTGATTTGGCGTCAATGTTATATCGGCTGAAGAGCAAAGAAGGTAACTTAGTAACAGCTTCATCAACGATCCCGCACAGTAGTATGACAGTTGCCCAACTCCAACAGAAGGCCGATAGTGTCCAAGTAGATAGGCGGATTTGGAAGAGGAAAAGTGCCACCCTACAGAGCAGGATTTCTACAATGCTGGAGGTTGAAGGCATCACTGTAGATAACCTTCAAGATGAAACCCTAAAAGACACCATGAAGGCATGTGATGATACTGTCATGGCTGAATTCCCAGACGAGTCTCCTTCAAGGTTGATGTGGGAACAACAGAAAGAGTCTGCTATGAAGGGCAAACAGATGCGCTGGCATCCTGCAATTATCCGTCTATGCATTGCCCTTCATAGCAAATCAGCAGCAGCATACAATCTTATGAGGGGTTCAGGTTTTATAAGATTACCTCACGAGTCTTCACTTCACCCATATAGCCACTTTGCAGACATTTCACCCGGATTCAGCTATGCAATGTTAGAAAGAATTACAAGTGACCAACGCCTAGATAGCTGCCCAGAAGAGGAGAAGCACATTTCTGTCCTCTTTGACGAAATGAAAGTTAAGTCTGGTTTGGTGTACTCTGTCAGGTCGGGTAAGATAATTGGTTTTACCGACATAACAGAAGTAAGCAGTGAGGTGTCGGATTTTGAGTCTCGGTGTAAAGGGGAAGAAAAGTCTTTTGAAGCAACACATGTTCTTGTATTGATGATTCGTGGCCTGTTCACTTCCCTCCATGCTCCAGTTGCATACTACCCCACTAGAGGTGTGACAACTAGCCAGCTCTACCCTTGCATTTCTGAGGCCATCACATATTTGGAGTTTGTTGGGTTTAAGGTGTGGTCTTTGGTGTGCGATGGAGCATCCCCCAACCGCAAATTTTTCAGACTACAGGGTGGTGATGCTACAAAAGAGCTAACATATAAGACTCAGAGTGCTTTCGACGAGACGAGACCGTTGTTTTTCATTTGTGATACGCCGCACCTAATGAAGACAACGCGGAACAACCTGGAAAATTCAGGATACAACAACAAAACAAGACGACTCTACGTAAGTGTTTTTTTCTTTCTCTTATTTTGTGTCAACGCATACCACTGTGCCCCATTTTGAACCGCAAACACCTGCGCTTGTTGGTCCACTTATTTAGAGGACCAAGCAAAATCAGGAACCATAAAGAACAATTATATTGTATTTGAGCAATGAACATCAAAATGTAAATACTAAGCCCCAAGTTGTTTATCAATTTTATTCGTCCAATGTGCAGTATGACAACCAGAACATCAACTGGACCCAACTCCTGCAACTATATGAGTGGGACGTTGGACTGACAAGGAGTTCACCTGGCCTACGACGTCTTCATAAGATTAGCTTTGAACATCTGCACCTCACCCCGTCCCTCAGAATGAGAGTGTACATGGCTGTCCAGGTAAAGCAATACAACATTGCATTCTGTATGACTTGGTTTTGATTTTTACCTACATGTACAACTGTTCTGCATTCTGCCACTGATGCGATGAACTAGTTTTTTCTCAACGGAAAGAACATCTGAAATCTCAATCAAACTTATGGTGTTAGGTTGGTAAAATAAATCTAGGCCTTGAACTTCGCTCTTGAAGGACAGTAAATAAAAAGTAAAGAGCACCACGGCAACTGCTTTGAGTCCCACGGGTTAATTCCAGGACTGGAAGCCAATTTAAGTTAAACAGTTTATTTTATTATTATTTGGTGATTACGTTTAAAGGTACTGAGCTCCACAGTGGCCAACGCATTGGAAGGAGTGGGTCGTCCTGGAACCGAATCAACTGTCAAATTCCTGCGACTGATGGATCAGTTCTTTGACTGTTTGAACGTAAGCAGCCCACTTCAGGGAATGCGGTCACGCAAGCCTGCACTAGAGCCCTACACTAGTACTGATGACTGGAGGTTCAAGGTACTTTTTCTTATCAAAACTTTGTTCCCCTACCCTGCAATTTGAGACTTTTTTTATTTTGTACAAAATAACATATACATAGCATCATGTCTTCGAAAAATTTATTTTTATTGGCAGCAATTTCTTAGCATTAGACTCTTTTGTTAACATTGCCCTATCCATTTCTCATCTTTTCATTTTATTAATTTTACAGAATAGAACAACATACAAAGATAGAAATTGAAATAGAAATAAATAAAAAAAATGTAAGCAATATACTAACAAAGAAAATGAGACGAAAAAACAGCATCACCTATTGGATAGAACAAACAATCTGAACTATATTAACTATTTTGTGTATGCGTTATGTTTTCAGTGGCTACTGAACGACTTCCTTGGTTTTTTCAAAGACTGGGAAGACCAAGTTCAAGCCATTCCAGAACTTGACAACAAGACAAGGCAAAGCATGTGTCTTAGCAGGGAGACGGTTGAAGGCATTCGAATTACAGGTATGTAAAAAGTGTGCTTAATCTTTCACCACACATCATCGTTAAACCAAGGCTGGAAGAGACAATGGTCTGGTCCCTTTTTGGCATTATTAGAATCGGTATTCACATTAATTCCTTTAAAATTTGTTTTTGCAATGTTCAGGAAATTGCTGTTTTACGACAAAATTAAAATATGCTGAAAGTAATACAAATAATTGAAAAAATATTACTGTACATGGAATCAGATGTTAAAATTTAAAGATTACTTTAAGCCTTTCATCAGAAAAAAGTCGGCCAAAAGACAACTAAACTGTTACATGATATATATCATTTAAACATTTTTTCTTCTTTTAATACATGTAGTTCACTCTTTTGTGGAACTGACAAAAATACTCCTCAATTCCCCTGGTGTGAAGTACTTCCTCAGTGAAAAACTCAACCAAGACCCGCTGGAGGAGTATTTCAGCAAACAACGGGGTGCAGGTGGGAGCTGGGACAACCCTACTGTGGAACAGTTCGGACACAATATGCTGTCTCTGTACGTCTCTTCAAGCTGCGCAAAGGCTTCCAAGAAGGGAAATGTCAGAAAAAGTAGCCAAACCGAAATAACAAATATTGACAGCACTCCTCTCCCAAAGAGGAAAAAGTAAACAAATTTGTATGAAAATTTATCATGCTTTTTTAAAACTACTTTTTGCCCCAAAGGGTAATCAATGGCTTTTCATAAGTCACTTGGATCAAATATCACATCAAGCGTAAAATGAAAGACCAGTTGGGTTGCATTTGTGCTTGTTTACATATGTACATTTATTAATTAGCTCAAATTGAAACTAGTAAATAGCTGTGGTCAATGTACAAAGAAGTGACCTTGTTAATTGTGTCAGTTGCACCACCATGCAAAACTGCTCATTTTGAGATTATCAGAGGTAGTTCATGGTTTAAATATATATAACTTTCAGACTTTGTATGCATCTGTTTTATTTCATATTAAAGCTTGTACTTCGAAAATCGTACAGCATACCTTTTATGAAATTTGAACTTTAAAAATGTTGGAAAGGGATGCATCAGCACTGGTTCATACTCTGTGCATTAGTCAGATTGAAAAACATGTATTTAATTTGTTACTGTAATTTCGCTTCCACCAATGATTTTGAAACTGAAAGTTATTTTCATGAATGAATTTAAAATTATAGGTGATGATGTAAATAAAACATTATGTACGGTAAACAAAAAGTTCCACAGACAAATACCTTCATTCAGATTAACAACTAGAGAGTTGTTCTTAAGCAAATGAATGTTTACTTTAATAGTTCTTTCCGAAGAGCTTTCTCAGCTTTTTTTGACACTTGGCTGTTTGCTTTCTTTAAATCAAGATAGACTTTCAAAAATGCTTTAATTCGTATTTTTATCCAAAGATTTACAACCATATCAAGTAAACATTTTGAATTGTCACCAGTTATGTTCTCTTTGGTAAGATTACACCAGTAATCATGCACTCTTGTGTGTGATATTATTTTTCCTCGTAAAGCTCTCTTGATGTTTTGCCCAACACATTTCTCCAGATTTTCTTTTGAAAGTGTTGGCCTTATCACATTCTCCATTGTCCTAAACAACAAATATACATCGTCTTTTACATGAAATAACCCCCCTCTATTTTGAACATTGATCCATGCATTGCTGTATTCCAGGAACGTTTTGGCTGTGTTAGTACTACAAACACGCCAGGTTGAAAGAATTTTGCAAAATTTAGCAGCAGTTGCGTTACTCTGTCTTCTCAGCTTCTCACAAAGTGCAAACGGAACATAGCCAGCAACATACCGCAAAACCTGCTCTTCTTCTTTTGACAAAGAAATGTCGGAACATGTAGATTGAGTTTGGGGAGAATCTGTAATGTTTCTGTCCTTAATTATAAGAGTTATCATATCAAGCAAAAGGTGTTGGTAAACAATATGGATGTGTTTGCCATCAGTTGGTATTTGGAGAGATGCCAAGAATGCTTTCCATTCCTTGATGCTATTTAGCTTGTACTGGTGAAAAGCTTTCCATACCATGTCCATTGCTTCAGGCTGTAGAAATTTAGCATCACCAGAAGTTGCTATGAGCCAAAGCGCAGAAACCAGGGTGCAAGTGAACTCTTCAAATTTAGAGGTGCTTCCGTTGGCAACATTCAACAATACTGCTACAAGAGTCATGACAGCTGCTGCCATTGGGTAGTTCCCAGAGAATAAAGGGTGAACCTTCATTCTCTCCAGGCCAGTCTTCATGTATTCAACTGCATTGTTAAGTGCATGTTCCTCCTTGAACTTTGGTGTTGGTCGTCTCACTGAAATGAAAGTGACATGATAAGGTCAAGAACATTTAAAATATTGTAACATGTTACTTTTACAAATGATATTGAAATCCTTTTTAAAACATACTGTTCTTCAAGGAAACATGTAGTTCCCTTAGGGTCGAGCAAAACCATAAACAGGGTTCTGTGGTACATGAATAAAATGTTTACTAACTGTAAAGACTAAGTACCTTTCTTTTTGCCTTTTGATTTTGTCTTCCCATTGGTAGTTTTCTCTTTACAGGTTGTCTTCAATTGTAGCGTTGTGCTTTCAGGCTTTTGTGGGACTGAAACTAATGTAGTAGGGATCGGCTGCTTGGGTTCTGGGGAAACATCTTCGCTTGACGTGACTGATCTAAATCCAGGGGTTGCACTTGTAGTAGCAGCTGGGGTTGCTGAAAATATGGGGGAAAACATTGAATAGTTTGATAAAGTGCTGTTGAATCACAAAAGGTACATTACCACCTACTGTACCTCCATGGTGGAAAAGAAAAATGAAATGTACACTTTCATTAAAACATCTACATGTATTCTCAACCTCATTAGAAATACAGTCGGGGCTGCAGAGGTTCGTGCAAATGTTCAAATAACTGACTAACTCTTGACTTTAAAGTTTAGGACTGAAAAGTGTAACTTCGGTAAGTTAACAAAATATTGGGGGAAAAATGACTAAACTGTCCATAAAATTTCATGAAAACTATTGCTTGTTGGCCTTTTCGATGGCTTTTGTCAGAAAATTACAGTCTCAAAATATTGAGAGGACAGGACAGGTTATTTTTTCTTCACTTTCAGTTTCACTTCACTCGTTTTTCACGGTAAAAATACATGACCATGCATGACGACATAAAATTTATGATAAAATTTAAAACATGCAGGATACGGAAAACATCCATTTTATTTGGGCCTGTTTACAGGACTAAAGAACGTCCAGACATTACTCTAAAGGAGAATTTGTTTATGTTTATACAATTAAACAAGCTTATGAAACCAATATACTGACAAAACTTACTGTTTGGTGGCCGACAAAGGTCACAAATCCATGAACCTTCGGGTACTGTTTTCGCTGTCAAGCCGACGCACTGATAATGGAACCACTCGATTTTGCATTCCCCACCGTCACACCCGATCATATCTGTTGTTGTTGCCGGTAAACCACATACACATGAACACATTATGTCATCTTCGTTATCTGAACTAATATCTCCGTCGAAAATGGGTTCAACATCGGCTTCGTTGTCTGAAAAATCACTGAAATCTGAACCATAATAGAACTCGTTTTTGCCGTACGCCGCCATTTTAGCAAGGATGCAATCGTATTACGCACGCGCACCAATACCCACAGTGCAACGCGGTCTGTGTCTGGGACCGGGCAGAGGCGCTAATTGATTTAATGGGATTAGTGGCTGGTGTTTACTCCTGCTGTTTTTACGATCGCGGCACTGGACATTAATCTTTGATCACTGCTTCGTTCCAACTCCTTCTATTTCTACCTCCATGGGTTAACAGTGTACAACACTAACTTTTTTACCTGTACATGGGTTAACAGTGTACAACACTAACTTTTTAACCTGTATATGGGTTACAGTGTACAACACTAACTTTTTAACCTGTATATGGGTTAACAGTGTACAACACTAACTTTTGAACCTGTATATGGGTTAACAGTGCAGTGTTGGGAAGTTCACGTTTAATTTACATGTTGAAATGAAATATACAAAACCAACATTTCAAAAACTTAACCTTGAAGTGAGGGGAAAGGGGTAGAAAGGGGAAATAGATGGTACCACACAATCATTAATTAAACCATATCTCCAAAGTTCAATGACCCGGGGGAGTGAAATTCAGTGATAGCCTCATCTGAACCATTCCACATATCTAAGAGGGGTCCCAGATTTTTGTTTTTTTAAGGGGACAAACAATTTTTTTGCACCCATGTACTTACCATGTAAATATCACATGTCAAATACCATAGATCAAGGACGGACCTACCAATATAAAACCCTTTCATAAGCGGAACCGTCTGTTTATCGTGTGTCTGCTTATTATTGTCAACAGCTTGTGGCTACAAGGTGTCTGGTTCTCAACACAAAATGAAAAAAAGGCCCTTCAGTCACTCAAACACCGATATTTTTATTTATTATTTTTGGTTTTGCACGAGGCGTTTTAGTTTATGTTATTTCTGTTTTTCTCTGTATTACATAATCAATTAAAACAAAATTAATTAAACAATTAATTAAAAAAGGCAAATAATCTTAGACAATAGCTAGGCATGAAAAGCAGTTATTTAAATGTAAAACATCTTCAGAATTGCACAGAAAACATGTTCAATACCTTTTTGATGGTGTGTTACCATCTATTGGCCATTTCCAGCATTACCAGATTACAGTAAAGTAGAGGGGCGTGGCCTCACTTAAAGGTTTTAATCAACCTTTTTCATCAATGTCTGCCCGAGGTTTTCATCTATTATTTTTTTCTAGGTCAAAGGACGGCTTAAATGCCATCGATAAAGAATTCATTTGGAACAGTGATGATTTATTTTATTGCACTTACTAATCTCGCACCGAATTCCTTCGAAACCAGATGGACATCCACAAAGGTAAGCATTCACTAGATCTGTGCATTGTCCTCCATTCAAACACGGGCTGCTAAAACATTCATCGATATCTAATGCACAAAGGTAAAAACAGATTTATTATTAGTGTTGGTTCAAGACGCTTTGCTGGTCTCCGGTTGACAGCAGTTTGTGGTTGACAGCACCCTCTGTCAGCAAGGGAAATAAACAACAATCTCACTCGACTTCGCTTTGTTAAATGGAATAATCCAGATTTCACCTTGTGCCTATATTCTGCAACAATGCACTCAAATGCATTCAATATTTGTATAATATTTACCAACCTATCTCACACTGAGCTCCTGTGAACCCTCCTTGACAAACACACTGGAAACCATTCGCTGAACCAATACATGTTGCTCTGTTCGGACACGGTCTGCTGTCACATGCATTAGGAACTAATTAAATACAAACAGATGGAAGGCATATTGTCAATCTTTAAACACTGATATATTTAGGCATTCTAAAGCTCCCTGAGCCATGCCGTTGGATGTGGCTCAAGCTCCTAGAGCCCTGCCCTTAGGTGAGATTGAAGCTCCCTGAGCCACGCCCTTGGATGTGGCTCAAGCTCCTACAGCCCTGCCCTTAGGTGAGATTGAAGCTCCCTGAACCACGACCTTAGGTGAGGCTCCAGCTCCTAGAGCCACGCCCTTAGGTGAGGTTCAAACTCCCAGAACCACACCCTTGGATGTGGCTCAAGCTACCCGAACCACGCCCTTGGATGTGGCTCAAGCTACCTGAGCCACGCCCTTAGATGTGGCTCAAGCTCCTTGAGCCATGCCCTTGGATGTGGCTCCAACTCCCTGAGCCACGCCCTGAATGTGTAGTTTTAGCTTCAACATACTTGTAGTGCTCTCTTTTAAAAATTAAGTACATTTTTCAAAATCTGTTACTGTCTGGAAATTGTCCTTTTCTAATAACATTAATTGCTGTTTTTAAAACCAAAATCAGTTTGGACACTTTCTTTTCTTCATTTTTGTGGGTGGGGAGGGGGGTTCTTTTTGTATTCGCGAGTGTTTTGAGGTTTTAATTTTTAAAACGGATACCTCCTTACTGTCTGAAAGTGGCTGCAATTGTTAATACTACTTGTGTTTTAATCTGAGGGTTCTTTGGGGTACTTTTTGCCGACGTTCTTTAAGGGACACTTCGAGACTAGTTACCTGTCTGACATCGCACACCAGTATAGCCAGGCAGGCATGTACAGCGATACTCATTGACCAAATCTGTACAAAGCGCCTGATTGAAACATGGGAAACTGCTGCACTCATTTATATCTGCAAAAAAAGGCATTTATTGAAAGGAAAAGAAAAAGGAAAGGAATGTGTAGTTTAAAACAGTTAAGATACCGTGTCAAACAGAAAAACAATATTTGTAGTTTAAATCAGTTCAGAGAGAGGTCCAGGCTCTGTGGCTCTTTTGTAAACAGGTGGGGTCATGGGTAAAATGGCCTATAGGCCTTTGCAGTGATCTGGCCACCAGCCTTACATCCACTTTTCCTTTGCAAAAAGGACACTTTGCTATAAGATGAAGATGGTGTCAATCTGATTATGCTACACTGTACAAAATAAATTTCCTCCGAGCCTCATTTTGAGAACATTTAGATTTCTACACTGGAAAAAACACAAGATGGCTTTTAACATGGTAGTAATCTGCTCAATCTCCAATTCAATGAACGGATGATGATACAAGTCTCTCGCATATTTGATCATTTTGGAAACCTTGGATCCCAACACACATTGTCTTAATAACGCACAGAATCAATGAAAGAGGTGTGAGACTTTCTGTGAGCACAAAATAAAACCACAAATTGATCTGAAAATAATTCTGTTACAACTCAGTGAAAAATATAACATGATGATTAAACATACACACCTACATTGTCAATAAATCTGCGATGAAAAAATAAAAAAACATGTGTATTAGTATTTATAGGCAATGAGCCAAACAGTCAAACCGCTGTGGCCTTCTGTTTTGTCAAGCATATCATCACAGTCTTCACAATATTTCATGCATCACTTCCACCCTAGCCAATTTGACCCCTAAAATCTCATTTAAAACATACCTCGTTCACACATTAGGCCACCAAATCCTGCTACACAGGTGCAGGTAAATGCATTAACAAGATCGTTACAGGTGCCTCCGTTCTGGCACGGATTTGAGAAGCACTCGTTTACATCTGTGGAATGAAATTAAAAGATGTGATACTTTTGGTCAGGTGGTTATCAGACTGCAGAGAGTTTCAATCCATATGAGAGAGCTGGGCTCATTCCATAAAGCTACTACCCTAGCCTAGAAAAAGTTACTTATGAAGTTTATATGCTCAGAAAGAGAAATCTAGGTTCAATTTCACAAAGAATTAAGATGGACTTTAAGTGCATATCAATCTTAATTGCTAAGCAAAGTTTGATGTCACAATACAAATCACTATGGTAATACTGACAACCCATCTTAAGATGAATCGTAGTGCTTTGTGAAATCGACCCCTGGACACCAGTCACAACAAACAATGAAAAATGTGCCTAAAAATGAGCCTACTTGGATTCCAACAACTAATTTAAGCTACGATAATTCGGGAGGTCTTTTAATTTATACAGTATTTCAGACGGAAGTCTTTCTCTGGATCTGGAGGACTGGTGCTGGTGTGAACTTCATAATCAGTGAGCTTTCAGATTGAAACTAAGAAGGTGTTTTAGTTTTTTAATCACAAATCGTGTTCTTTGTTTTGAAATGGCTGTGTACGAATCCATAAATTAGTCTCACTTGCAAGGTGTATGGCACATGTGTGCAGTTTTTGTTTCTATTGATAAAAGGTACATACTTGTGCCACAATTACTGAAAAATATAATATGATGATTAAACATATACACCTACATTGTCAATAAATTTGCGATGAAAAAAACCCAAACATGTGTATTAGTATTTATAGGCAATGAGCCAAACAGTCAAACCGCTGTGGCCTTCTGTTTTGTCAAGCATATCACTGCATTGTCCTCACATTATTTCATGCATCACTTATGACCTAGCCAATTTGACACCATACATGTACATCAATGTTTCTAAATATCAGCAAGTCACATGGTCAGGATTGTTTGTTTGTTTAGGCAACCCTGTATCAGACTGTAAATGGGTAAAACAGTGGACAACACTAACTTTTTAACCTGTACATGGGTTAACAGTGTACAACACTAACTTTTTAACCTGTATATGGGTTAACAGTGTACAACACTAACTTTTTAACCTGTACATGGGTTAACAGTGTACAACACTAACTTTTGAACCTGTATATGGGTTAACAGTGTACAACACTAGCTTTTTAACCTGTATATGGGTACAGTGTACAACACTAACTTTTGAACCTGTATATGGGTTAACAGTGCAGTGTTGGGAAGTTCACGTTTAATTTACATGTTGAAATGAAATATACAAAACCAACATTTCAAAAACTTAACCTTGAAGTGAGGGGAAAGGGGTAGAAAGGGGTAATAGATGGTACCACACAATCATTAATTAAGCCATATCTCCAAAGTTCAATGACCCGGGGGAGTGAAATTCAGTGATAGCCTCATCTGAACCATTCCACATATCTAAGAGGGGTCCCAGATTTTTGCTTTTTTAAGGGGACAAACATTTTTTTGCACCCATGTACTTACCATGTAAATATCACATGTCAAATACCATAGATCAAGGACAGACCTACCAATATAAAACCCTTTCATAAGCGGAACCATCTGTTTATCGTGTGTCTGCTTATTATTGTCAACAGCTTGTGGCTACAAGGTGTCTGGTTCTCAACACAAAATGTAAAAAGGCCCTTCAGTCATTCAAACACCGATATTTTTATTTATTATTTTTGGTTTTGCACGAGGCGTTTTAGTTTATGTTATTTCTGTTTTTCTCTGTATTACATAATCAATTAAAACAAAATTAATTAAACAATTAATTAAAAAAGGCAAATAATCTTAGACAATAGCTAGGCATGAAAAGCAGTCATTTAAATGTAAAACATCTTCAGAATTGCACAGAAAACATGTTCAATACCTTTTTGATGGTGTGGTACCATCTATTGGCCATTTCCAGCATTACCAGATTACAGTAAAATAGAGGGGCGTGGCCTCACTTAAAGGTTTTAATCAACCTTTTTCATCAATGTCTGCCCGAGGTTTTCATCTATAATTTTTTTCTAGGTCAAAGGACGGCTTAAATGCCATTGATAAAGAATTCATTTGGAACAGTGATGATTTATTGTATTGCACTTACTTATCTGGCACCGAATTCCTTCGTAACCAGATGGACATCCACAACGGTAAGCATTCACTAGATCTGTGCATTGTCCTCCATTCAAACACGGACTGCTAGAACATTCATTGATATCTAAATGCACAAAGGTAAAAACAGATTTATTATTTGTGTTGGTTCAAGATGCTTTGCTGGTCTCCGGTTGACAGCAGTTTGTGGTTGACAGCACCCTCTGTCAGCAAGGGAAATAAACAACAATGTCAGCTCGGCTTCGCTTTGTTAAATGGAATAGTCCAGATTTCACCTTGTGCCTATATTCTGCAACAATGCACTCACATGCATTCAAGGACTGCTTAAATGCCATTGATAAAAGAATTCATTTGGAACAGTGATGATTTATTTTATTGCACTTTACCTGACTCGCACCGAGTTCCTGTGAAACCAGATAGACATCCACAATGGAAACCATTCACTTGATCTATGCATTGTCCTCCATTCAAACACGGACTGCTAGAACATTCATTGATATCTAATGCACAAAGGTAAAAACAGATTTATTATTTGTGTTGGTTCAAGAAGCTTTGCTGGTCTCCGGTTGACAGCAGTTTGTGGTTGACAGCACCCTCTGTCAGCAAGGAAAATAAACAACAATCTCAGCTCGGCTTCGCTTTGTTAAATGGAATAGTCCAGATTTCACCTTGTGCCTATATTCTGCAACAATGCAAAAAAGGCAGTTATTGAAAGGAAAAGAAAAAGGAAAGGAATGTGTGGTTTAAAACAGTTAAGATACCGTGTCAAACAGAAAAACAATATTTGTAGTTTAAATCAGTTCAGAAAGAGGTCCAGGCTCTGTGGCTCTTTTGTAAACAGGTGGGGTCATGGGTAAAATGGCCTATAGGCCTTTGCAGTGATCTGGCCACCAGCCTTACATCCACTTTTCCTTTGCAAAAAGACACTTTGCTATAAGATGAAGATGGTGTAATCTGATTATGCTACACTGTACAAAATAAATTTCCTCCGAGCCTCCTTTTGAGAACATTTAGATTTCTACACTGGAAAAACACAAGATGGCTTTTAACATGGTAGTAATCTGCTCAATCTCCAATTCAATTAACGGATGATACAAGTCTCTCGCGTATTTGATCATTTTGGAAACATTGGATCCCAACACACATTGTCTTAATAACGCACAAAATCAATGAAAGAGGTGTGAGACTTTCTGGAACACAGCACAAAATAAAACCACAAATTGATCTGAAAATAATTCTGTTACAACTCAGTGTAAAAGTGAAAATGCAACAGAGAAATTCCAGTGTCTGATGGCACCCTACCTAAAAAATTACTGAAAAATATAACATGATGATTAAACATACACACCTACATTGTCAATAAATCTGCGATGAAAAAATAAAAAAATATGTGTATTAGTATTTATAGGCAATGAGCCAAACAGTCAAACCGCTGTGGCCTTCTGTTTTGTCAAGCATATCATCACAGTCTTCACAATTTTTCATGCATCACTTCCGCCCTAGCCAATTTGACCCCAAAAATCTCATTTAAAACATACCTCGTTCACACATTAGGCCACCAAATCCTGCTGCACAGGTGCAGGTAAATGCATTAACAAGATCGTTACAGGTGCCTCCGTTCTGGCACGGATTTGAGAAGCACTCGTTTACATCTGTGGAATGAAATTAAAAGATGTGATACTTTTGGTCAGGTGGTTATCAGACTGCAGAGAGTTTCAATCCATATGAGAGAGCTGGGCTCATTCCATAAAGCTACTACCCTAGCCTAGAAAAAGTTACTTATGAAGTTTATATGCTCAGAAAGAGAAATCTAGGTTCAATTTCACAAAGAATTAAGATTGACTTTAAGTGCATATCAATCTTAATTGCTAATCAAAGTGTGATGTCACAATACAAATCACAATGGTAATACTGACAACTCATCTTAAGATGAATCGTAGTGCTTTGTGGAATCGACCCCTGGACACCAGTCACAACAAACAATAAACAATGAAAAATGTGCCTAAAATGAGCCTAAAAATGAGCCTACTTGGATTCCAACAACTAATTTAAGCTACGATAATTCGGTAGGTCTTTTAATTTATACAGTATTTCAGACGGAAGTCTTTCTCTGGATCTGGAGGACTGGTGCTGGTGTGAACTTCATAATCAGTGAGCTTTCAGATTGAAACTAAGAAGGTGTTTTAGTTTTTTAATCACAAATCGTGTTCTTTGTTTTGAAATGGCTGTGTACGAATCCATAAATTAGTCTCACTTGCAAGGTGTATGGCACATGTGTGCAGTTTTTGTTTCTATTGATAAAAGGTACATACTTGTGCCACAATTACTGAAAAATAAAATATGATGATTAAACATATACACCTACATTGTCAATAAATTTGCGATGAAAAAAACCCAAACATGTGTATTAGTATTTATAGGCAATGAGCCAAACAGTCAAACCGCTGTGGCCTTCTGTTTTGTCAAGCATATCACTGCATTGTCCTCACATTATTTCATGCATCACTTATGACCTAGCCAATTTGACACCATACATCAATGTTTCTAAATATCACCAAGTCACATGGTCAGGATTGTTTGTTTGTTTAGGCAACCCTGTATCAGACCTGTAAATGGGTAAAACAGTGGACAACACTAACTTTTTAACCTGTATATGGGTTAACAGTGTACAACACTAACTTTTTAACCTGTATATGGGTTAACAGTGTACAACACAAACTCTTTTACCTGTACATGGGTTAACAGTGTACAACACTAACTTTTTAACCTGTATATGGGTTAACAGTGTACAACACTAACTTTTTAACCTGTATATGGGTTAACAGTGTACAACACTAACTTTTGAACCTGTATATGGGTTAACAGTGCAGTGTTGGGAAGTTCACGTTTAATTTACATGTTGAAATGAAATATACAAAACCAACATTTCAAAAACTTAACCTTGAAGTGAGGGGAAAGGGGTAGAAAGGGGTAATAGACGGTACCACACAATCATTAATTAAGCCATATCTCCAAAGTTCAATGACCCGGGGGAGTGAAATTCAGTGATAGCCTCATCTGAACCATTCCACATATCTAAGAGGGGTCCCAGATTTTTGCTCTTTTAAGGGGACAAACAATTTTTTGGCACCCATGTACTTACCATGTAAATATCATATGTCAAATACCATAGATCAAGGACAGACCTACCAATATAAAACCCTTTCATAAGCGGAACCGTCTATTTATCGTGTGTCTGCTTATTATTGTCAACAGCTTGTGGCTACAAGAGTGTCTGGTTCTCAACACAAAATGTAAAAAGGCCCTTCAGTCATTCAAACACCGATATTTTTATTTATTATTTTTGGTTTTGCACGAGGCGTTTTAGTTTATGTTATTTCTGTTTTTCTCTGTATTACATAATCAATTAAAACAAAATTAATTAAACAATTAATTAAAAAAGGCAAATAATCTTAGACAATAGCTAGGCATGAAAAGCAGTCATTTAAATGTAAAACATCTTCAGAATTGCACAGAAAACATGTTCAATACCTTTTTGATGGTGTGGTACCATCTATTGGCCATTTCCAGCATTACCAGATTACAGTAAAATAGAGGGGCGTGGCCTCACTTAAAGGTTTTAATCAACCTTTTTCATCAATGTCTGCCCGAGGTTTTCATCTATTATTTTTTTCTAAGTCAAAGGACGGCTTAAATGCCATTGATAAAGAATTCATTTGGAACAGTGATGATTTATTTTATTGCACTTACTTATCTGGCACCGAATTCCTTCGTAACCAGATGGACATCCACAACGGTAAGCATTCACTAGATCTATGCATTGTCCTCCATTCAAACACGGGCTGCTAGAACATTCATTGATATCTAATGCACAAAGGTAAAAACATATTTATTATTTGTGTTGGTTCAAGAAGCTTTGCTGGTCTCCGGTTGACAGCATGGTTGACAGCACCCTCTGTCAGCAAGGAAAATAAACAACAATCTCAGCTCGGCTTCGCTTTGTTAAATGGAATAGTCCAGATTTCACCTTGTGCCTATATTCTGCAACAATGCACTCACATGCATTCAAGGACTGCTTAAATGCCATTGATAAAGAATTCATTTGGAACAGTGATGATTTATTTTATTGCACTTACTTATCTGGCACCGAATTCCTTCGTAACCAGATGGACATCCACAAAAGTAAGCATTCACTAGATCTATGCATTGTCCTCCATTCAAACACGGGCTGCTAGAACATTCATTGATATCTAATGCACAAAGGTAAAAACAGATTTATTATTTGTGTTGGTTCAAGAAGCTTTGCTGGTCTCCTGTTGACAGCAGTTTGTGGTTGACAGCACCCTCTGTCAGCAAGGAAAATAAACAACAATCTCAGCTCGGCTTCGCTTTGTTAAATGGAATAGTCCAGATTTCACCTTGTGCCTATATTCTGCAACAATGCAAAAAAGGCAGTTATTGAAAGGAAAAGAAAAAGGAAAGGAATGTGTGGTTTAAAACAGTTAAGATACCTTGTCAAACAGAAAAACAATATTTGTAGTTTAAATCAGTTCAGAAAGAGGTCCAGGCTCTGTGGCTCTTTTGTAAACAGGTGGGGTCATGGGTAAAATGGCCTATAGGCCTTTGCAGTGATCTGGCCACCAGCCTTACATCCACTTTTCCTTTGCAAAAAGACACTTTGCTATAAGATGAAGATGGTGTAATCTGATTATGCTACACTGTACAAAATAAATGTCCTCCGAGCCTCATTTTGAGAACATTTAGATTTCTACACTGGAAAAAACACAAGATGGCTTTTAACATGGTAGTAATCTGCTCAATCTCCAATTCAATGAACAGATGATGATACAAGTCTCTCGCATATTTGATCATTTTGGAAACCTTGGATCCCAACACACATTGTCTTAATAACGCACAGAATCAATGAAAGAGGTGTGAGACTTTCTGTGAGCACAAAATAAAACCACAAATTGATCTGAAAATAATTCTGTTACAACTCAGTGAAAAATATAACATGATGATTAAACATACACACCTACATTGTCAATAAATCTGCGATGAAAAAATAAAAAAACATGTGTATTAGTATTTATAGGCAATGAGCCAAACAGTCAAACCGCTGTGGCCTTCTGTTTTGTCAAGCATATCATCACAGTCTTCACAATATTTCATGCATCACTTCCACCCTAGCCAATTTGACCCCTAAAATCTCATTTATAACATACCTCGTTCACACATTAGGCCACCAAATCCTGCTACACAGGTGCAGGTAAATGCATTAACAAGATCGTTACAGGTGCCTCCGTTCTGGCACGGATTTGAGAAGCACTCGTTTACATCTGTGGAATGAAATTAAAAGATGTGATACTTTTGGTCAGGTGGTTATCAGACTGCAGAGAGTTTCAATCCATATGAGAGAGCTGGGCTCATTCCATAAAGCTACTACCCTTGCCTAGAAAAAGTTACTTATGAAGTTTATATGCTCAGAAAGAGAAATCTAGGTTCAATTTCACAAAGAATTAAGATTGACTTTAAGTGCATATCAATCTTAATTGCTAAGCAAAGTTTGATGTCACAATACAAATCACTATGGTAATACTGACAACTCATCTTAAGATGAATCGTAGTGCTTTGTGAAATCGACCCCTGGACACCAGTCACAACAAACAATGAAAAATGTGCCTAAAAATGAGCCTACTTGGATTCCAACAACTAATTTAAGCTACGATAATTCGGTAGGTCTTTTAATTTATACAGTATTTCAGACGGAAGTCTTTCTCTGGATCTGGAGGACTGGTGCTGGTGTGAACTTCATAATCAGTGAGCTTTCAGATTGAAACTAAGAAGGTGTTTTAGTTTTTTAATCACAAATCGTGTTCTTTGTTTTGAAATGGCTGTGTACGAATCCATAAATTAGTCTCACTTGCAAGGTGTATGGCACATGTGTGCAGTTTTTGTTTCTATTGATAAAAGGTACATACTTGTGCCACAATTACTGAAAAATATAATATGATGATTAAACATATACACCTACATTGTCAATAAATTTGCGATGAAAAAAACCCAAACATGTGTATTAGTATTTATAGGCAATGAGCCAAACAGTCAAACCGCTGTAGCCTTCTGTTTTGTCAAGCATATCACTGCATTGTCCTCACATTATTTCATGCATCACATATGACCTAGCCAATTTGACACCATACATCAATGTTTCTAAATATCAGCAAGTCACATGGTCAGGATTGTTTGTTTGTTTAGGCAACTCTGTATCAGACCTGTAAATGGGTAAAACAGTGGACAACACTAACTTTTTAACCTGTACATGGGTTAACAGTGTACAACACTAACTTTTTTACCTGTACATGGGTTAACAGTGTACAACACTAACTTTTTAACCTGTATATGGGTTAACAGTGTACAACACTAACTTTTTAACCTGTATATGGGTTAACAGTGTACAACACTAACTTTTGAACCTGTATATGGGTTAACAGTGCAGTGTTGGGAAGTTCACGTTTAATTTACATGTTGAAATGAAATATACAAAACCAACATTTCAAAAACTTAACCTTGAAGTGAGGGGAAAGGGGTAGAAAGGGGTAATAGATGGTACCACACAATCATTAATTAAACCATATCTCCAAAGTTCAATGACCCGGGGGAGTGAAATTCAGTGATAGCCTCATCTGAACCATTCCACATATCTAAGAGGGGTCCCAGATTTTTGTTTTTTTAAGGGGACAAACAATTTTTTGGCACCCATGTACTTACCATGTAAATATCACATGTCAAATACCATAGATCAAGGACAGACCTACCAATATAAAACCCTTTCATAAGCGGAACCATCTGTTTATCGTGTGTCTGCTTATTATTGTCAACAGCTTGTGGCTACAAGAGTGTCTGGTTCTCAACACAAAATGTAAAAAGGCCCTTCAGTCATTCAAACACCGATATTTTTATTTATTATTTTTGGTTTTGCACGAGGCGTTTTAGTTTATGTTATTTCTGTTTTTCTCTGTATTACATAATCAATTAAAACAAAATTAATTAAACAATTAATTAAAAAAGGCAAATAATCTTAGACAATAGCTAGGCATGAAAAGCAGTCATTTAAATGTAAAACATCTTCAGAATTGCACAGAAAACATGTTCAATACCTTTTTGATGGTGTGGTACCATCTATTGGCCATTTCCAGCATTACCAGATTACAGTAAAATAGAGGGGCGTGGCCTCACTTAAAGGTTTTAATCAACCTTTTTCATCAATGTCTGCCCGAGGTTTTCATCTATTATTTTTTTCTAGGTCAAAGGACGGCTTAAATGCCATTGATAAAGAATTCATTTGGAACAGTGATGATTTATTTTATTGCACTTAATTATCTGGCACCGAATTCCTTCGTAACCAGATGGACATCCACAACGGTAAGCATTCACTAGATCTATGCATTGTCCTCCATTCAAACACGGGCTGCTAGAACATTTATTGATATCTAATGCACAAAGGTAAAAACAGATTTATTATTTGTGTTGGTTCAAGAAGCTTTGCTGGTCTCCGGTTGACAGCATGGTTGACAGCACCCTCTGTCAGCAAGGAAAATAAACAACAATCTCAGCTCGGCTTCGCTTTGTTAAATGGAATAGTCCAGATTTCACCTTGTGCCTATATTCTGCAACAATGCACTCACATGCATTCAAGGACTGCTTAAATGCCATTGATAAAGAATTCATTTGGAACAGTGATGATTTATTTTATTGCACTTACTTATCTGGCACCGAATTCCTTCGTAACCAGATGGACATCCACAAAAGTAAGCATTCACTAGATCTATGCATTGTCCTCCATTCAAACACGGGCTGCTAGAACATTCATTGATATCTAATGCACAAAGGTAAAAACAGATTTATTATTTGTGTTGGTTCAAGAAGCTTTGCTGGTCTCCGGTTGACAGCAGTTTGTGGTTGACAGCACCCTCTGTCAGCAAGGAAAATAAACAACAATCTCAGCTCGGCTTCGCTTTGTTAAATGGAATAGTCCAGATTTCACCTTGTGCCTATATTCTGCAACAATGCAAAAAAGGCAGTTATTGAAAGGAAAAGAAAAAGGAAAGGAATGTGTGGTTTAAAACAGTTAAGATACCTTGTCAAACAGAAAAACAATATTTGTAGTTTAAATCAGTTCAGAAAGAGGTCCAGGCTCTGTGGCTCTTTTGTAAACAGGTGGGGTCATGGGTAAAATGGCCTTTAGGCCTTTGCAGTGATCTGGCCACCAGCCTTACATCCACTTTTCCTTTGCAAAAAGACACTTTGCTATAAGATGAAGATGGTGTAATCTGATTATGCTACACTGTACAAAATAAATGTCCTCCGAGCCTCATTTTGAGAACATTTAGATTTCTACACTGGAAAAAACACAAGATGGCTTTTAACATGGTAGTAATCTGCTCAATCTCCAATTCAATGAACGGATGATGATACAAGTCTCTCGCATATTTGATCATTTTGGAAACCTTGGATCCCAACACACATTGTCTTAATAACGCACAGAATCAATGAAAGAGGTGTGAGACTTTCTGTGAGCACAAAATAAAACCACAAATTGATCTGAAAATAATTCTGTTACAACTCAGTGAAAAATATAACATGATGATTAAACATACACACCTACATTGTCAATAAATCTGCGATGAAAAAATAAAAAAACATGTGTATTAGTATTTATAGGCAATGAGCCAAACAGTCAAACCGCTGTGGCCTTCTGTTTTGTCAAGCATATCATCACAGTCTTCACAATATTTCATGCATCACTTCCACCCTAGCCAATTTGACCCCTAAAATCTCATTTAAAACATACCTCGTTCACACATTAGGCCACCAAATCCTGCTACACAGGTGCAGGTAAATGCATTAACAAGATCGTTACAGGTGCCTCCGTTCTGGCACGGATTTGAGAAGCACTCGTTTACATCTGTGGAATGAAATTAAAAGATGTGATACTTTTGGTCAGGTGGTTATCAGACTGCAGAGAGTTTCAATCCATATGAGAGAGCTGGGCTCATTCCATAAAGCTACTACCCTTGCCTAGAAAAAGTTACTTATGAAGTTTATATGCTCAGAAAGAGAAATCTAGGTTCAATTTCACAAAGAATTAAGATTGACTTTAAGTGCATATCAATCTTAATTGCTAAGCAAAGTTTGATGTCACAATACAAATCACTATGGTAATACTGACAACTCATCTTAAGATGAATCGTAGTGCTTTGTGAAATCGACCCCTGGACACCAGTCACAACAAACAATGAAAAATGTGCCTAAAAATGAGCCTACTTGGATTCCAACAACTAATTTAAGCTACGATAATTCGGTAGGTCTTTTAATTTATACAGTATTTCAGACGGAAGTCTTTCTCTGGATCTGGAGGACTGGTGCTGGTGTGAACTTCATAATCAGTGAGCTTTCAGATTGAAACTAAGAAGGTGTTTTAGTTTTTTAATCACAAATCGTGTTCTTTGTTTTGAAATGGCTGTGTACGAATCCATAAATTAGTCTCACTTGCAAGGTGTATGGCACATGTGTGCAGTTTTTGTTTCTATTGATAAAAGGTACATACTTGTGCCACAATTACTGAAAAATATAATATGATGATTAAACATATACACCTACTACATTGTCAATAAATTTGCGATGAAAAAAACCCAAACATGTGTATTAGTATTTATAGGCAATGAGCCAAACAGTCAAACCGCTGTAGCCTTCTGTTTTGTCAAGCATATCACTGCATTGTCCTCACATTATTTCATGCATCACATATGACCTAGCCAATTTGACACCATACATCAATGTTTCTAAATATCAGCAAGTCACATGGTCAGGATTGTTTGTTTGTTTAGGCAACTCTGTATCAGACCTGTAAATGGGTAAAACAGTGGACAACACTAACTTTTTAACCTGTACATGGGTTAACAGTGTACAACACTAACTTTTTTACCTGTACATGGGTTAACAGTGTACAACACTAACTTTTTAACCTGTATATGGGTTAACAGTGTACAACACTAACTTTTTAACCTGTATATGGGTTAACAGTGTACAACACTAACTTTTGAACCTGTATATGGGTTAACAGTGCAGTGTTGGGAAGTTCACGTTTAATTTACATGTTGAAATGAAATATACAAAACCAACATTTCAAAAACTTAACCTTGAAGTGAGGGGAAAGGGGTAGAAAGGGGTAATAGATGGTACCACACAATCATTAATTAAACCATATCTCCAAAGTTCAATGACCCGGGGGAGTGAAATTCAGTGATAGCCTCATCTGAACCATTCCACATATCTAAGAGGGGTCCCAGATTTTTGTTTTTTTAAGGGGACAAACAATTTTTTGGCACCCATGTACTTACCATGTAAATATCACATGTCAAATACCATAGATCAAGGACAGACCTACCAATATAAAACCCTTTCATAAGCGGAACCATCTGTTTATCGTGTGTCTGCTTATTATTGTCAACAGCTTGTGGCTACAAGAGTGTCTGGTTCTCAACACAAAATGTAAAAAGGCCCTTCAGTCATTCAAACACCGATATTTTTATTTATTATTTTTGGTTTTGCACGAGGCGTTTTAGTTTATGTTATTTCTGTTTTTCTCTGTATTACATAATCAATTAAAACAAAATTAATTAAACAATTAATTAAAAAAGGCAAATAATCTTAGACAATAGCTAGGCATGAAAAGCAGTCATTTAAATGTAAAACATCTTCAGAATTGCACAGAAAACATGTTCAATACCTTTTTGATGGTGTGGTACCATCTATTGGCCATTTCCAGCATTACCAGATTACAGTAAAATAGAGGGGCGTGGCCTCACTTAAAGGTTTTAATCAACCTTTTTCATCAATGTCTGCCCGAGGTTTTCATCTATTATTTTTTTCTAGGTCAAAGGACGGCTTAAATGCCATTGATAAAGAATTCATTTGGAACAGTGATGATTTATTTTATTGCACTTAATTATCTGGCACCGAATTCCTTCGTAACCAGATGGACATCCACAACGGTAAGCATTCACTAGATCTATGCATTGTCCTCCATTCAAACACGGGCTGCTAGAACATTTATTGATATCTAATGCACAAAGGTAAAAACAGATTTATTATTTGTGTTGGTTCAAGAAGCTTTGCTGGTCTCCGGTTGACAGCATGGTTGACAGCACCCTCTGTCAGCAAGGAAAATAAACAACAATCTCAGCTCGGCTTCGCTTTGTTAAATGGAATAGTCCAGATTTCACCTTGTGCCTATATTCTGCAACAATGCACTCACATGCATTCAAGGACTGCTTAAATGCCATTGATAAAGAATTCATTTGGAACAGTGATGATTTATTTTATTGCACTTACTTATCTGGCACCGAATTCCTTCGTAACCAGATGGACATCCACAAAAGTAAGCATTCACTAGATCTATGCATTGTCCTCCATTCAAACACGGGCTGCTAGAACATTCATTGATATCTAATGCACAAAGGTAAAAATAGATTTATTATTTGTGTTGGTTCAAGAAGCTTTGCTGGTCTCCGGTTGACAGCAGTTTGTGGTTGACAGCACCCTCTGTCAGCAAGGAAAATAAACAACAATCTCAGCTCGGCTTCGCTTTGTTAAATGGAATAGTCCAGATTTCACCTTGTGCCTATATTCTGCAACAATGCAAAAAAGGCAGTTATTGAAAGGAAAAGAAAAAGGAAAGGAATGTGTGGTTTAAAACAGTTAAGATACCGTGTCAAACAGAAAAACAATATTTGTAGTTTAAATCAGTTCAGAAAGAGGTCCAGGCTCTGTGGCTCTTTTGTAAACAGGTGGGGTCATGGGTAAAATGGCCTTTAGGCCTTTGCAGTGATCTGGCCACCAGCCTTACATCCACTTTTCCTTTGCAAAAAGACACTTTGCTATAAGATGAAGATGGTGTAATCTGATTATGCTACACTGTACAAAATAAATGTCCTCCGAGCCTCATTTTGAGAACATTTAGATTTCTACACTGGAAAAAACACAAGATGGCTTTTAACATGGTAGTAATCTGCTCAATCTCCAATTCAATGAACGGATGATGATACAAGTCTCTCGCATATTTGATCATTTTGGAAACCTTGGATCCCAACACACATTGTCTTAATAACGCACAGAATCAATGAAAGAGGTGTGAGACTTTCTGTGAGCACAAAATAAAACCACAAATTGATCTGAAAATAATTCTGTTACAACTCAGTGAAAAATATAACATGATGATTAAACATACACACCTACATTGTCAATAAATCTGCGATGAAAAAATAAAAAAACATGTGTATTAGTATTTATAGGCAATGAGCCAAACAGTCAAACCGCTGTGGCCTTCTGTTTTGTCAAGCATATCATCACAGTCTTCACAATATTTCATGCATCACTTCCACCCTAGCCAATTTGACCCCTAAAATCTCATTTAAAACATACCTCGTTCACACATTAGGCCACCAAATCCTGCTACACAGGTGCAGGTAAATGCATTAACAAGATCGTTACAGGTGCCTCCGTTCTGGCACGGATTTGAGAAGCACTCGTTTACATCTGTGGAATGAAATTAAAAGATGTGATACTTTTGGTCAGGTGGTTATCAGACTGCAGAGAGTTTCAATCCATATGAGAGAGCTGGGCTCATTCCATAAAGCTACTACCCTTGCCTAGAAAAAGTTACTTATGAAGTTTATATGCTCAGAAAGAGAAATCTAGGTTCAATTTCACAAAGAATTAAGATTGACTTTAAGTGCATATCAATCTTAATTGCTAAGCAAAGTTTGATGTCACAATACAAATCACTATGGTAATACTGACAACTCATCTTAAGATGAATCGTAGTGCTTTGTGAAATCGACCCCTGGACACCAGTCACAACAAACAATGAAAAATGTGCCTAAAAATGAGCCTACTTGGATTCCAACAACTAATTTAAGCTACGATAATTCGGTAGGTCTTTTAATTTATACAGTATTTCAGACGGAAGTCTTTCTCTGGATCTGGAGGACTGGTGCTGGTGTGAACTTCATAATCAGTGAGCTTTCAGATTGAAACTAAGAAGGTGTTTTAGTTTTTTAATCACAAATCGTGTTCTTTGTTTTGAAATGGCTGTGTACGAATCCATAAATTAGTCTCACTTGCAAGGTGTATGGCACATGTGTGCAGTTTTTGTTTCTATTGATAAAAGGTACATACTTGTGCCACAATTACTGAAAAATATAATATGATGATTAAACATATACACCTACATTGTCAATAAATTTGCGATGAAAAAACCCCAAACATGTGTATTAGTATTTATAGGCAATGAGCCAAACAGTCAAACCGCTGTAGCCTTCTGTTTTGTCAAGCATATCACTGCATTGTCCTCACATTATTTCATGCATCACTTATGACCTAGCCAATTTGACACCATACATCAATGTTTCTAAATATCAGCAAGTCACATGGTCAGGATTGTTTGTTTGTTTAGGCAACTCTGTATCAGACCTGTAAATGGGTAAAACAGTGGACAACACTAACTTTTTAACCTGTACATGGGTTAACAGTGTACAACACTAACTTTTGAACCTTTATATGGGTTAACAGTGTACAACACTAACTTTTTAACCTGTATATGGGTCAACAGTGTACAACACTAACTTTTTAACCTGTATATGGGTTAACAGTGTACAACACTAACTTTTTTACCTGTACATGGGTTAACAGTGTACAACACTAACTTTTTAACCTGTATATGGGTTAACAGTGTACAACACTAACTTTTTAACCTGTATATGGGTTAACAGTGTACAACACTAACTTTTTAACCTGTATATGGGTTAACAGTGCAGTGTTGGGAAGTTCACGTTTAATTTACATGTTGAAATGAAATATACAAAACCAACATTTCAAAAACTTAACCTTGAAGTGAGGGGAAAGGGGTAGAAAGGGGTAATAGATGGTACCACACAATCATTAATTAAACCATATCTCCAAAGTTCAATGACCCGGGGGAGTGAAATTCAGTGATAGCCTCATCTGAACCATTCCACATATCTAAGAGGGGTCCCAGATTTTTGTTTTTTTAAGGGGACAAACAATTTTTTTGCACCCATGTACTTACCATGTAAATATCACATGTCAAATACCATAGATCAAGGACGGACCTACCAATATAAAACCCTTTCATAAGCGGAACCGTCTGTTTATCGTGTGTCTGCTTATTATTGTCAACAGCTTGTGGCTACAAGGTGTCTGGTTCTCAACACAAAATGAAAAAAAGGCCCTTCAGTCATTCAAACACCGATATTTTTATTTATTATTTTTGGTTTTGCACGAGGCGTTTTAGTTTATGTTATTTCTGTTTTTCTCTGTATTACATTATCAATTAAAACAAAATTAATTAAACAATTAATTAAAAAAGGCAAATAATCTTAGACAATAGCTAGGCATGAAAAGCAGTCATTTAAATGTAAAACATCTTCAGAATTGCAGAGAAAACATGTTCAATACCTTTTTGATGGTGTGTTACCATCTATTGGCCATTTCCAGCATTACCAGATTACAGTAAAGTAGAGGGGCGTGGCCTCACTTAAAGGTTTTAATCAACCTTTTTCATCAATGTCTGCCCGAGGTTTTCATCTATTATTTTTTTCTAGGTCAAAGGACGGCTTAAATGCCATCGATAAAGAATTCATTTGGAACAGTGATGATTTATTTTATTGCACTTACTAATCTCGCACCGAATTCCTTCGAAACCAGATGGACATCCACAAAGGTAAGCATTCACTAGATCTGTGCATTGTCCTCCATTCAAACACGGGCTGCTAAAACATTCATCGATATCTAATGCACAAAGGTAAAAACAGAATTATTATTAGTGTTGGTTCAAGACGCTTTGCTGGTCTCCGGTTGACAGCAGTTTGTGGTTGACAGCACCCTCTGTCAGCAAGGGAAATAAACAACAATCTCACTCGACTTCGCTTTGTTAAATGGAATAGTCCAGATTTCACCTTGTGCCTATATTCTGCAACAATGCACTCAAATGCATTCAATATTTGTATAATATTTACCAACCTATCTCACACTGAGCTCCTGTGAACCCTCCTTGACAAACACACTGGAAACCATTCGCTGAACCAATACATGTTGCTCTGTTCGGACACGGTCTGCTGTCACATGCATTAGGAACTAATTAAATACAAACAGATGGAAGGCATATTGTCAATCTTTAAACACTGATATATTTAGGCATTCTAAAGCTCCCTGAGCCATGCCGTTGGATGTGGCTCAAGCTCCTAGAGCCACGCCCTTAGGTGAGGTTCAAACTCCCAGAACCACACCCTTGGATGTGGCTCAAGCTACCCGAACCACGCCCTTGGATGTGGCTCAAGCTACCTGAGCCACGCCCTTAGATGTGGCTCAAGCTCCTTGAGCCATGCCCTTGGATGTGGCTCCAACTCCCTGAGCCACGCCCTGAATGTGTAGTTTTAGCTTCAACATACTTGTAGTGCTCTCTTTTAAAAATTAAGTAAATTTTTCAAAATATGTTACTGTCTGGAAATTGTCCTTTTCTAATAACATTAATTGCTGTTTTTAAAACCAAAATCAGTTTGGACACTTTCTTTTCTTCATTTTTGTGGGTGGGGAGGGGGGTTCTTTTTGTATTCGCGAGTGTTTTGAGGTTTTAATTTTTAAAACGGATACCTCCTTACTGTCTGAAAGTGGCTGCAATTGTTAATACTACTTGTGTTTTAATCTGAGGGTTCTTTGGGGTACTTTTTGCCGACGTTCTTTAAGGGACACTTCGAGACTAGTTACCTGTCTGACATCGCACACCAGTATAGCCAGGCAGGCATGTACAGCGATACTCATTGACCAAATCTGTACAAAGCGCCTGATTGAAACATGGGAAACTGCTGCACTCATTTATATCTGCAAAAAAAGGCATTTATTGAAAGGAAAAGAAAAAGGAAAGGAATGTGTAGTTTAAAACAGTTAAGATACCGTGTCAAACAGAAAAACAATATTTGTAGTTTAAATCAGTTCAGAGAGAGGTCCAGGCTCTGTGGCTCTTTTGTAAACAGGTGGGGTCATGGGTAAAATGGCCTATAGGCCTTTGCAGTGATCTGGCCACCAGCCTTACATCCACTTTTCCTTTGCAAAAAGGACACTTTGCTATAAGATGAAGATGGTGTCAATCTGATTATGCTACACTGTACAAAATAAATTTCCTCCGAGCCTCATTTTGAGAACATTTAGATTTCTACACTGGAAAAAACACAAGATGGCTTTTAACATGGTAGTAATCTGCTCATCTCCAATTCAATGAACGGATGATGATACAAGTCTCTCGCATATTTGATCATTTTGGAAACCTTGGATCCCAACCCACATTGTCTTAATAACGCACAGAATCAATGAAAGAGGTGTGAGACTTTCTGTGAGCACAAAATAAAACCACAAATTGATCTGAAAATAATTCTGTTACAACTCAGTGAAAAATATAACATGATGATTAAACATACACACCTACATTGTCAATAAATCTGCGATGAAAAAATTAAAAAAACATGTGTATTAGTATTTATAGGCAATGAGCCAAACAGTCAAACCGCTGTGGCCTTCTGTTTTGTCAAGCATATCATCACAGTCTTCACAATATTTCATGCATCACTTCCACCCTAGCCAATTTGACCCCTAAAATCTCATTTAAAACATACCTCGTTCACACATTAGGCCACCAAATCCTGCTACACAGGTGCAGGTAAATGCATTAACAAGATCGTTACAGGTGCCTCCGTTCTGGCACGGATTTGAGAAGCACTCGTTTACATCTGTGGAATGAAATTAAAAGATGTGATACTTTTGGTCAGGTGGTTATCAGACTGCAGAGAGTTTCAATCCATATGAGAGAGCTGGGCTCATTCCATAAAGCTACTACCCTTGCCTAGAAAAAGTTACTTATGAAGTTTATATGCTCAGAAAGAGAAATCTAGGTTCAATTTCACAAAGAATTAAGATGGACTTTAAGTGCATATCAATCTTAATTGCTAAGCAAAGTTTGATGTCACAATACAAATCACTATGGTAATACTGACAACTCATCTTAAGATGAATCGTAGTGCTTTGTGAAATCGACCCCTGGACACCAGTCACAACAAACAATGAAAAATGTGCCTAAAAATGAGCCTACTTGGATTCCAACAACTAATTTAAGCTACGATAATTCGGGAGGTCTTTTAATTTATACAGTATTTCAGACGGAAGTCTTTCTCTGGATCTGGAGGACTGGTGCTGGTGTGAACTTCATAATCAGTGAGCTTTCAGATTGAAACTAAGAAGGTGTTTTAGTTTTTTAATCACAAATCGTGTTCTTTGTTTTGAAATGGCTGTGTACGAATCCATAAATTAGTCTCACTTGCAAGGTGTATGGCACATGTGTGCAGTTTTTGTTTCTATTGATAAAAGGTATATACTTGTGCCACAATTACTGAAAAATATAATATGATGATTAAACATATACACCTACATTGTCAATAAATTTGCGATGAAAAAAACCCAAACATGTGTATTAGTATTTATAGGCAATGAGCCAAACAGTCAAACCGCTGTGGCCTTCTGTTTTGTCAAGCATATCACTGCATTGTCCTCACATTATTTCATGCATCACTTATGACCTAGCCAATTTGACACCATACATCAATGTTTCTAAATATCACCAAGTCACATGGTCAGGATTGTTTGTTTGTTTAGGCAACCCTGTATCAGACTGTAAATGGGTAAAACAGTGGACAACACTAACTTTTTAACCTGTACATGGGTTAACAGTGTACAACACTAACTTTTGAACCTGTATATGGGTTAACAGTGTACAACACTAACTTTTTAACCTGTATATGGGTTAACAGTGTACAACACTAACTTTTTAACCTGTATATGGGTTAACAGTGTACAACACTAACTTTTTTTTTTTACCTGTACATGGGTTAACAGTGTACAACACTAACTTTTTAACCTGTATATGGGTTAACAGTGTACAACACTAACTTTTTAACCTGTATATGGGTTAACAGTGTACAACACTAACTTTTTAACCTGTATATGGGTTAACAGTGCAGTGTTGGGAAGTTCACGTTTAATTTACATGTTGAAATGAAATATACAAAACCAACATTTCAAAAACTTAACCTTGAAGTGAGGGGAAAGGGGTAGAAAGGGGTAATAGATGGTACCACACAATCATTAATTAAGCCATATCTCCAAAGTTCAATGACCCGGGGGAGTGAAATTCAGTGATAGCCTCATCTGAACCATTCCACATATCTAAGAGGGGTCCCAGATTTTTTCTTTTTTAAGGGGACAAACAATTTTTTTGCACCCATGTACTTACCATGTAAATATCACATTTCAAATACCATAGATCAAGGACAGACCTACCAATATAAAACCCTTTCATAAGCGGAACCGTCTGTTTATCGTGTGTCTGCTTATTATTGTCAACAGCTTGTGGCTACAAGGTGTCTGGTTCTCAACACAAAATGTAAAAAGGCCCTTCAGTCATTCAAACACCGATATTTTTATTTATTATTTTTGGTTTTGCACGAGGCGTTTTAGTTTATGTTATTTCTGTTTTTCTCTGTATTACATAATCAATTAAAACAAAATTAATTAAACAATTAATTAAAAAAGGCAAATAATCTTAGACAATAGCTAGGCATGAAAAGCAGTCATTTAAATGTAAAACATCTTCAGAATTGCACAGAAAACATGTTCAATACCTTTTTGATGGTGTGTTACCATCTATTGGCCATTTCCAGCATTACCAGATTACAGTAAAATAGAGGGGCGTGGCCTCACTTAAAGGTTTTAATCAACCTTTTTCATCAATGTCTGCCCGAGGTTTTCATCTATTATTTTTTTCTAGGTCAAAGGACGGCTTAAATGCCATTGATAAAGAATTCATTTGGAACAGTGATGATTTATTGTATTGCACTTCTTATCTGGCACCGAATTCCTTCGTAACCAGATGGACATCCACAAAGGTAAGCATTCACTAGATCTGTGCTGTCACAGAGAAACCCTCATGTTTTGTATTTTAATGCATATTTATTAGCTGTCCTGAATATTGATGACTTGTAGCCCAAAGTACGAATAATGCATATCATTAGACCAACACCTGATCCAGCAATGCCGTGGTTGATTGAAGCTGAGCAGGTAATAACAATAGGTAGCGGTGTTTGAGGAATGCTTTGGTTGGAGTTTACAGGATTGTGAGTTAAATATTCATCGGGTAAGTTTTGAATTAGAAAAGGAGTTAGAGGTGAAAGTTGAGTGCATGATTGAAGAATGATTCTGATGATGTAAATAGGATGCAAATATTTAGTTCTAGGTATTTCTGTGTGAAGTGAAGGTCAGGGCGTTGTCTCCAAGATCTCGGTCTGTGAGGACTGCTATACACTCAGCTCTGCTGCAGCGACATTTATTAAGAGTATTCAGGCTCTTAGTTTTAATTGAAACCAAACATCCATGTTTGTGTATGCTGTTGCTATATCCATTTAAATGCGAGTGTTATTAGGGTGATTTTTCCCCTAACATATTTAACTTTTGGCGAGAGAGGAGACAAGTCCGGAGAAGGATCGACAACCCCGGAGAAGGATCGACAACCACGGCTTTGGTTCTGGGTCACAACTTTACGTTGGAGCACCACTTTTATAGTGAATCAATGATGTTTGAGTGTGGCCATTTAACTGGAGACTTGGAAAGCAGGGGGTGGTACACCGCATCCTGTCTGTATAAATTGGAACTGCCCAAGTTTGAAACTGTGCTTCTGCAGGTAGCCTCTCTTTTACCTGGATGGATGGATGGAGTAGCAGCAAGTAAACTTTGAACATTTAATTATGAATTTGTCGGGACAAAGAGCGACAAATATCATTTATTTCATTTACTGCTGTAATTTTAACTGCCTTACTTGAGAGTGAAGGTTGATGATCTGAGCGTTTAAAACTTTAGGGGGTTCACCTCCGTGTAGTTGCAATTTTACGTTAACTTTATTGAGCGTTGCTTTTAGACAGTGGAAAGGTGTTAGGTTTGAACTTGGACTGTTTCACTGTAAATTAATTAAAAGCATTAATTTGTAATAATAGAGATATTCTCTAGACTGGGATATTGTGCAATTTTGCATCAAGGCTTTTGCTAATGTGCCTGAGTGGCTGTAGTCCCTTAGTGGGAACAATTTATGTCCTTGTGACATTTGGTCTAAGTGACCTATATTTATGTCTTTGTGACATTTGGTCTAAGTGACCTATAATTATGTCTTTGTGACATTTGGTCTAAGTGACCTATATTTATGTCTTTGTGACATTTGGTCTTAGTGACCTTCCATTTTGATCTTAGTGATCAGTATTCTAAGTGATCTGTTGCCTTAGTGGCTATTTCCCTTTTAGGAGAAAGTAATTGGTAGATGTCTGAGTGACATAGCATGTTGCCTTTAGAGATAAATTTGACACTTCATTGTGCGGAGCACTTTGACGCGTGCCCAAATGGAAGTGATTGTACTTATGTTTTTATGACCATTGTATATACTATTGTAAATGATAGTTGTGATGTAGTGTATATACTCTGATGTGATGTGAGACATTGTGGAGAATAAACCTCTGAAAAGAAGTCTTATTTGTCAGAGTGGATAATTTGTTTTGTTGTGTTCGCTGAATCCTTTAATTGGACAGGTTTTTGGTTCTGACATTTGGGGGCTTGTCCGGGAATAAGAAAAACAGAACGTTAACCTGGTCGCAGTATTCAGCTGAACACGATAAACTTTGTCGCACTCATGAGCTTAACCCAAAGGGTACTTTTTGTAAGTGCCGTGGTTGCCAATGGCTTTTCTCAATAGAAGTCATAATGATAATGTTGTAGATTGTTTCTTTTACACAGATCGGTGATCCAGTCGTGTCTCCCCTCTCACCAAAGGTTATCGCATAGCATGCTCTTTGTGCTAGTTTTATTAGCATTTGTGCGTTTAGGCGAGCCGAGTGTGCAGACAGTTACCATGGATAAGTGGGTAGAGTTAGGTAAGGAATCGGGTCTGAGTGGAGAAGATCTTTTAGATTTTGTTAGAGAGAGAGAGAATGCAGCCAGAGAGGATCGGGTACAGACATTAGAGTTAAGGAGACAGGAAAGAGATATTATAGAAATGCAGGTTAGGGTAAAAGAGTTAGAAGCTGCAGCCAGGGAATCTCATGATGTAAGTATTGAGGAGAAGAAACCTTTCCTTAAGGCCACTAGAGTTCCAAAGCTACCTGTATTCCATGATGACAAGGATGACATTGATGCATATATCCAAAGATTTGAGAGATACGCATTATCAGTAGGTTGGAACAAGGAGAACTGGGCTATAAACCTTAGTGCCCTACTAACAGGTAAGGCCTTATTTACGTATTCGAGATTGGCTGTTCATGTTGCAAATGATTATGAAGTCGTTAAATCTGCCTTATTTAAGCAGTACAATTTGACGGAGGATGGTTTCCGAAATAAGTTCCGGTTAGCGAAACCAGACAAAATTGAGACAGCAACCCAATTTGCAGCACGCATTGATAATTACTTTGATAGGTGGATACAGTTGTCTGAGATACAAACGGGTTTTGAAGATCTTAAAAATTTGATTTTGAAGGAACAATACATTAATTGTTGTGGGCAAGATCTTGCAGTATTTTTAAAGGAAAGGAAGCCCAAGACACTTGTCAGCATGGCGAAGCTAGCTGAGCAGTTCATCGAAGCCAGACGAGCTACCTTCATCCAAGTGGCACAACCAAATCAACACAACGACAAGAGGCCCATCCAACTAAACAGGTTCAGGAAACCAGATCAAGGCGGAAGCTTTCAGAAGACTTCAAAACCATACACTCCTCATCACAACCAATCGCCAGTACCACACTACAATGATAGAACCTGCTATGTATGTCATAAAAAGGGTCATATTGCAACCAACTGCAGGTACAGAGCTAGATCTTCACCGGTAACCACAGCATCAGGTATGATACCAGCAGATAACGCTGATTTACACCCAATCACAGTTTGTTCCCAATGTAAGCATCCAGCAGAGACAGTTGCCTGTATGCTTTCATCAAAATTAACAGATTGCTGCAGACAAGACGATCATGTTACCTTGCAATGTGGTCACCAATTGCTAATAATGAGTGCAGCTTGCAAAGAACAAAGGTTCCAAGGTCTACCAGTGAAGACAGGTTTTGTAGGAAACACTAAAGTACCAGTATTACGGGATAGTGGATGCAGCGGGGTAGTTGTTAGGCAAAGTCTAGTATCCGGTGATCAATTAACAGGAGAGTACAGAGATTGTGTGATGCTCGATGGCACAGTAAGAAATCTTCCAATTGCCAATGTTAAAGTAAACACCCCATTTTTCACAGGTAGTGTAACAGCTTTGTGTATGCAGCACCCAGTGTTTGATCTTGTTTTAGGAAACATTGAGGGCGCCCGTAGTCCAACTGATCCTGATCCAAACTGGAGAGAGGAAGAGGAATTGCAGAAATTCACACAGCTGACGCTGAGAGAAAAGACACCACAGATAGCATCTGCAGTCCAGACAAGAGCACAGAGGCAAGTAGAGAGCAAACCAACACGTAGTCTCAAGGTACCAAGTAGTATTACTGACATCGTTACTGCTAAGGAACTTCAAGTTGAGCAAGAAAATGACTCATCTCTTAAACGTTGTAGAGAGCTAGTTGACGATGGTGGTAAGAAAGAAGGGAAGGATGGACGAACATCTAGTTTCATAATTTACAAGGGTATCATTTACAGGGAATTCCACTCTCCTAGAGTTGAACACAACAACATTTTTCATCAGGTGCTTGTACCTCTTAAGCTAAGATCACAGGTGATGAAGCTTGCACATGAGTCTCTCCTTGGAGGACATCAGGGAGTGAAGAAGACATCTGACCGAGTCATGACGTCTTTCTTCTGGCCGGGTATCCAGTCTGATATCAAACGCTTTATCCAATCCTGCGATGTGTGTCAACGTACATTTCCTAAAGGTAGAGTGACGAGAGTCCCCTTGGGTAGTATGCCGCTCATAGATACACCTTTTCAACGAATCGCCGTAGATATCGTTGGGCCTATTTTTCCGGCAACTGATAAGAACAACAGATACATCCTCACGGTTGTAGACTATGCAACCCGATATCCGGAAGCAGTAGCTCTAAGAAACATAGAAGCAACAACAGTGGCAGAAGCATTGGTAGAGATTTTCAGTAGGGTAGGTGTACCTAGAGAAGTTTTAAGTGATCAAGGTACCCAGTTCACGTCAAATGTAATGAGGGAGGTCAGTCGTCTATTATCGATAAGGCAATTGACTACGACACCTTACCATCCAGCCTGCAATGGTTTAGTAGAGCGATTTAATGGCACTTTAAAACAGATGCTGAGGAGAATGTCAACAGAGAGGCCTAAAGATTGGGATCGTTATCTAGGACCACTCCTATTTGCTTATAGAGAGGCACCCCAAGCCAGCTTAGGGTTCTCACCCTTTGAACTGCTTTATGGAAGAACACTACGTGGGCCGATGTCTATTCTGAAAGAGCTGTGGACCAGCCAACGTGATGAATCGGAGGTACAATCAACTTATCAATATGTCATCGATCTCAAAGAACGACTTGAAGACACATGCAAGCTAGCTCAAGAAAATCTAAGAAAGGCCAAAGTGAGACAAAAACACTACTATGACAAGCGGAGTAGGGAACGTAACTTCAAGGTTGGGGACAGTGTCCTCTTGCTACTTCCAACTGACAACAACAAACTGTTACTACAATGGAAAGGTCCATTTCCAATCATCGCAAAGGTAGGTAAGACAGATTATCGGATTGATTTATTGGGCAAGGTTAAAACCTTTCATGCTAACCTTTTAAAGCTCTATGTTCACAGAGATGCACCGGCTAAGGAACAGCGTAATGACAGCGAAAACACAACGGTCGTCAGTGTAGCACTCATAGATACTGACGAGACCCATCCGAATGTTGATGATGAATTACTCATTTCCCCCGCGATGAAGGCCAAAGAAACTATGGCAGATGTAAAGGTAAGTGAAGAACTCACTTGTAGGCAGAAAAGTCAAGTCCACACCTTGCTACGACAATTTCAAGATGTACTTACAGACATGCCAGGAAGAACCACTATCGGTGAGCATGATGTAAAGTTGACAACTGATGAACCAGTCAGGTTGAAACCATATCCTGTGCCCTTTGCACTCAAAGAAACAGTCAATGATGAAATTTCTACAATGCTTAAACTAGGAGTAATTGAACCTTCAGATTCACCTTATGCTTCTCCAATTGTCCTAGTTAAGAAGAAAGACAACACCATCAGATTTTGTATTGATTTTAGAAGGCTTAATCACATTACAGTGTTCGATGCCGAGCCTTTACCTAATCCAGAAGAGATCTTTGCCTCCTTGTCACGAGACCAGTATTTCAGCAGGTTAGATTTGACCAAAGGGTATTGGCAAATACCTCTTAGAGAAGAATCCCGAGAAGCTACAGCTTTCATCACCCCTCAAGGTCTATACCAATTTCGTATGATGCCTTTCGGGCTAGTTAACGCCCCTGCTACATTCAGCAGAATAATGAGACGGATGTTACGAGGCATGAAGAATACTGACAACTTTATTGATGACATCCTAGTCCATACACCAACCTGGGAGGAACACCTCATAGCATTAGAAGAACTCTTCTTCAGACTCAGGGCTGCTGGACTCACTGCAAAACCGAGTAAGTGTGACGTAGGATTTCATTCACTAGATTTTTTGGGACATGTTGTTGGCGAGGGAAAGATGAAACCACAACCTGATAAGCTACAGAAGATCCAAGATGCAAAGAGACCTGAGACAAAGAAGGAACTGAGATCATTTCTTGGCTTAGCCGGCTATTATCGTCGCTTCATACCGAACTTCGCAGCCATTGCCGTGCCACTGACCGACCTAACGAAGAAAAAGGAGCCAAACAAATTGAGATGGGAAGAGAGCCAGGAGACCTCTTTTAAAACTCTGAAGAAGAAGCTTACAACATCACCCATACTCCAACTGCCAGATTGCACACAGCCATTTGTGTTACGTACCGATGCATCGAATACAGGTCTTGGTGCTGTCCTTCTTCAAGAACAGGAAGATGAAGGTAAATTCCCAGTGGCTTACGCAAGTAGGAAGCTCCTCACTAGAGAGAAAGCATATGCTACAATTGAGAAAGAATGTCTCGCAGTTGTATGGGGCATTCAAAAGTTTGAAGTCTACCTTTACGGTCGAGAGTTCACTCTGCAGACGGACCATCAGTCTCTTATATATATGCAGCGGGCCAAGATGGCAAACGCAAGGGTTATGCGTTGGGCCCTAGCTCTTCAACCTTATAGGTTTAAGATAGAATCCATCAAGGGATCAGACAATGTAGGTGCGGACTACCTGAGCAGAAGCAGTTGGACAGAGGACTGATGGAAGGTAAGTATTAAGATATGACGATTTAAACTTTGTTTCAAAATGTGGTTTTATGTGTATATATATATATACTGATGAGGTTTCGGTGAGTAAAATGCTTTGTTTTTCCCCAAATACATTTTTTTTTAAGAGGGGGTGAAATGTCACAGAGAAACCCTCATGTTTTGTATTTTAATGCATATTTATTAGCTGTCCTGAATATTGATGACTTGTAGCCCAAAGTACGAATAATGCATATCATTAGACCAACACCTGATCCAGCAATGCCGTGGTTGATTGAAGCTGAGCAGGTAATAACAATAGGTAGCGGTGTTTGAGGAATGCTTTGGTTGGAGTTTACAGGATTGTGAGTTAAATATTCATCGGGTAAGTTTTGAATTAGAAAAGGAGTTAGAGGTGAAAGTTGAGTGCATGATTGAAGAATGATTCTGATGATGTAAATAGGATGCAAATATTTAGTTCTAGGTATTTCTGTGTGAAGTGAAGGTCAGGGCGTTGTCTCCAAGATCTCGGTCTGTGAGGACTGCTATACACTCAGCTCTGCTGCAGCGACATTTATTAAGAGTATTCAGGCTCTTAGTTTTAATTGAAACCAAACATCCATGTTTGTGTATGCTGTTGCTATATCCATTTAAATGCGAGTGTTATTAGGGTGATTTTTCCCCTAACATATTTAACTTTTGGCGAGAGAGGAGACAAGTCCGGAGAAGGATCGACAACCCCGGAGAAGGATCGACAACCACGGCTTTGGTTCTGGGTCACAACTTTACGTTGGAGCACCACTTTTATAGTGAATCAATGATGTTTGAGTGTGGCCATTTAACTGGAGACTTGGAAAGCAGGGGGTGGTACACCGCATCCTGTCTGTATAAATTGGAACTGCCCAAGTTTGAAACTGTGCTTCTGCAGGTAGCCTCTCTTTTACCTGGATGGATGGATGGAGTAGCAGCAAGTAAACTTTGAACATTTAATTATGAATTTGTCGGGACAAAGAGCGACAAATATCATTTATTTCATTTACTGCTGTAATTTTAACTGCCTTACTTGAGAGTGAAGGTTGATGATCTGAGCGTTTAAAACTTTAGGGGGTTCACCTCCGTGTAGTTGCAATTTTACGTTAACTTTATTGAGCGTTGCTTTTAGACAGTGGAAAGGTGTTAGGTTTGAACTTGGACTGTTTCACTGTAAATTAATTAAAAGCATTAATTTGTAATAATAGAGATATTCTCTAGACTGGGATATTGTGCAATTTTGCATCAAGGCTTTTGCTAATGTGCCTGAGTGGCTGTAGTCCCTTAGTGGGAACAATTTATGTCCTTGTGACATTTGGTCTAAGTGACCTATATTTATGTCTTTGTGACATTTGGTCTAAGTGACCTATAATTATGTCTTTGTGACATTTGGTCTAAGTGACCTATATTTATGTCTTTGTGACATTTGGTCTTAGTGACCTTCCATTTTGATCTTAGTGATCAGTATTCTAAGTGATCTGTTGCCTTAGTGGCTATTTCCCTTTTAGGAGAAAGTAATTGGTAGATGTCTGAGTGACATAGCATGTTGCCTTTAGAGATAAATTTGACACTTCATTGTGCGGAGCACTTTGACGCGTGCCCAAATGGAAGTGATTGTACTTATGTTTTTATGACCATTGTATATACTATTGTAAATGATAGTTGTGATGTAGTGTATATACTCTGATGTGATGTGAGACATTGTGGAGAATAAACCTCTGAAAAGAAGTCTTATTTGTCAGAGTGGATAATTTGTTTTGTTGTGTTCGCTGAATCCTTTAATTGGACAGGTTTTTGGTTCTGACATGTGCATTGTCCTCCATTCAAACACGGGCTGCTAGAACATTCATTGATATCTAAATGCACAAAGGTAAAAACAGATTTATTATTTGTGTTGGTTCAAGATGCTTTGCTGGTCTCCGGTTGACAAGCAGTTTGTGGTTGACAAGCAGTTTGTGATTGACAGCAGTTTGTGGTTGACAGCACCCTCTGTCAGCAAGGGAAATAAACAACAATCTCAGCTCAGCTTCGCTTTGTTAAATGGAATAGTCCAGATTTCACCTTGTGCCTATATTCTGCAACAATGCACTCACATGCATTCAAGGACTGCTTAAATGCCATTGATAAAGAATTCATTTGGAACAGTGATGATTTATTTTATTGCACTTACTTATCTGGCACCGAATTCCTTCGTAACCAGATGGACATCCACAACGGTAAGCATTCACTAGATCTATGCATTGTCCTCCATTCAAACACGGGCTGCTAGAACATTCATTGATATCTAATGCACAAAGGTAAAAACAGATTTATTATTTGTGTTGGTTCAAGAAGCTTTGATGGTCTCCGGTTGACAGCAGTTTGTGGTTGACAGCACCCTCTGTCAGCAAGGGAAATAAACAACAATCTCACTCGGCTTCGCTTTGTTAGATGGAATAGTACAGATTTCACCTTGTCCCTATATTCTGCAACAATGCAAAAAAGGCAGTTATTGAAAGGAAAAGAAAAAGGAAAGGAATGTGTGGTTTAAAACAGTTAAGATACCGTGTCAAACAGAAAAACAATATTTGTAGTTTAAATCAGTTCAGAAAGAGGTCCAGGCTCTGTGGCTCTTTTGTAAACAGGTGGGGTCATGGGTAAAATGGCCTATAGGCCTTTGCAGTGATCTGGCCACCAGCCTTACATCCACTTTTCCTTTGCAAAAAGACACTTTGCTATAAGATGAAGATGGTGTAATCTGATTATGCTACACTGTACAAAATAAATTTCCTCCGAACCTCATTTTGAGAACATTTAGATTTCTACACTGGAAAAACACAAGATGGCTTTTAACATGGTAGTAATCTGCTCAATCTCCAATTCAATTAACGGATGATACAAGTCTCTCGCGTATTTGATCATTTTGGAAACATTGGATCCCAACACACATTGTCTTAATAACGCACAGAATCAATGAAAGAGGTGTGAGACTTTCTGGAACACAGCACAAAATAAAACCACAAATTGATCTGAAAATAATTCTGTTACAACTCAGTGTAAAAGTGAAAATGCAACAGAGAAATTCCAGTGTCTGATGGCACCCTACCTAAAAAATTACTGAAAAATATAACATGATGATTAAACATACACACCTACATTGTCAATAAATCTGCGATGAAAAAATTAAAAAACATGTGTATTAGTATTTATAGGCAATGAGCCAAACAGTCAAACCGCTGTGGCCTTCTGTTTTGTCAAGCATATCATCACAGTCTTCACAATATTTCATGCATCACTTCCACCCTAGCCAATTTGACCCCTAAAATCTCATTTAAAACATACCTCGTTCACACATTAGGCCACCAAATCCTGCTACACAGGTGCAGGTAAATGCATTAACAAGATCGTTACAGGTGCCTCCGTTCTGGCACGGATTTGAGAAGCACTCGTTTACATCTGTGGAATGAAATTAAAAGATGTGATACTTTTGGTCAGGTGGTTATCAGACTGCAGAGAGTTTCAATCCATATGAGAGAGCTGGGCTCATTCCATAAAGCTACTACCCTAGCCTAGAAAAAGTTACTTATGAAGTTTATATGCTCAGAAAGAGAAATCTAGGTTCAATTTCACAAAGAATTAAGATTGACTTTAAGTGCATATCAATCTTAATTGCTAAGCAAAGTTTGATGTCACAATACAAATCACTATGGTAATACTGACAACTCATCTTAAGATGAATTGTAGTGCCTTGTGAAATCGACCCCTGGACACCAGTCACAACAAACAATGAAAAATGTGCCTAAAAATGAGCCTACTTGGATTCCAACAACTAATTTAAGCTACGATAATTCGGGAGGTCTTTTAATTTATACAGTATTTCAGACGGAAGTCTTTCTCTGGATCTGGAGGACTGGTGCTGGTGTGAACTTCATAATCAGTGAGCTTTCAGATTGAAACTAAGAAGGTGTTTTAGTTTTTTAATCACAAATCGTGTTCTTTGTTTTGAAAGGGCTGTGTACGAATCCATAAATTAGTCTCACTTGCAAGGTGTATGGCACATGTGTGCAGTTTTTGTTTCTATTGATAAAAGGTACATACTTGTGCCACAATTACTGAAAAATATAATATGATGATTAAACATATACACCTACATTGTCAATAAATTTGCGATGAAAAAAACCAAACACGTGTATTAGTATTTATAGGCAATGAGCCAAACAGTCAAACCGCTGTGGCCTTCTGTTTTGTCAAGCATATCACTGCATTGTCCTCACATTATTTCATGCAACACTTATGACCTAGCCAATTTGACACCATACATCAATGTTTCTAAATATCACCAAGTCACATGGTCAGGATTGTTTGTTTGTTTAGGCAACCCTGTATCAGACCTGTAAATGGGTAAAACAGTGGACAACACTAACTTTTTAACCTGTACATGGGTTAACAGTGTACAACACTAACTTTTGAACCTGTATATGGGTTAACAGTGTACAACACTAACTTTTTAACCTGTATATGGGTTAACAGTGTACAACACTAACTTTTTAACCTGTATATGGGTTAACAGTGTACAACACTAACTTTTTTACCTGTACATGGGTTAACAGTGTACAACACTAACTTTTTAACCTGTATATGGGTTAACAGTGTACAACACTAACTTTTTAACCTGTATATGGGTTAACAGTGTACAACACTAACTTTTTAACCTGTATATGGGTTAACAGTGCAGTGTTGGGAAGTTCACGTTTAATTTACATGTTGAAATGAAATATACAAAACCAACATTTCAAAAACTTAACCTTGAAGTGAGGGGAAAGGGGTAGAAAGGGGTAATAGATGGTACCACACAATCATTAATTAAGCCATATCTCCAAAGTTCAATGACCCGGGGGAGTGAAATTCAGTGATAGCCTCATCTGAACCATTCCACATATCTAAGAGGGGTCCCAGATTTTTGCTTTTTTAAGGGGACAAACAATTTTTTTGCACCCATGTACTTACCATGTAAATATCACATGTCAAATACCATAGATCAAGGACAGACCTACCAATATAAAACCCTTTCATAAGCGGAACCGTCTGTTTATCGTGTGTCTGCTTATTATTGTCAACAGCTTGTGGCTACAAGAGTGTCTGGTTCTCAACACAAAATGTAAAAAGGCCCTTCAGTCATTCAAACACCGATATTTTTATTTATTATTTTTGGTTTTGCACGAGGCGTTTTAGTTTATGTTATTTCTGTTTTTCTCTGTATTACATAATCAATTAAAACAAAATTAATTAAACAATTAATTAAAAAAGGCAAATAATCTTAGACAATAGCTAGGCATGAAAAGCAGTCATTTAAATGTAAAACATCTTCAGAATTGTACAGAAAACATGTTCAATACCTTTTTGATGGTGTGGTACCATCTATTGGCCATTTCCAGCATTACCAGATTACAGTAAAATAGAGGGGCGTAGCCTCACTTAAAGGTTTTAATCAACCTTTTTCATCAATGTCTGCCTGAGGTTTTCATCTATTATTTTTTTCTAGGTCAAAGGACGGCTTAAATGCCATTGATAAAGAATTCATTTGGAACAGTGATGATTTATTGTATTGCACTTACTTATCTGGCACCGAATTCCTTCGTAACCAGATGGACATCCACAACGGTAAGCATTCACTAGATCTATGCATTGTCCTCCATTCAAACACGGGCTGCTAGAACAATCATTGATATCTAATGCACAAAGGTAAAAACAGATTTATTATTTGTGTTGGTTCAAGATGCTTTGCTGGTCTCCGGTTGACAGCAGTTTGTGGTTGACAGCACCCTCTGTCAGCAAGGGAAATAAACAACAATCTCAGCTCGGCTTCGCTTTGTTAAATGGAATAGTCCAGATTTCACCTTGTGCCTATATTCTGCAACAATGCACTCACATGCATTCAAGGACTGCTTAAATGCCATTGATAAAGAATTCATTTGGAACAGTGATGATTTATTTTATTGCACTTACTTATCTGGCACCGAATTCCTTCGTAACCAGATGGACATCCACAACGGTAAGCATTCACTAGATCTGTGCATTGTCCTCCATTCAAACACGGACTGCTAGAACATTCATTGATATCTAAATGCACAAAGGTAAAAACAGATTTATTATTTGTGTTGGTTCAAGATGCTTTGCTGGTCTCCGGTTGACAGCAGTTTGTGGTTGACAGCACCCTCTGTCAGCAAGGGAAATAAACAACAATCTCAGCTCGGCTTCGCTTTGTTAAATGGAATAGTCCAGATTTCACTTTGTGCCTATATTCTGCAACAATGCACTCACATGCATTCAAGGACTGCTTAAATGCCATTGATAAAGAATTCATTTGGAACAGTGATGATTTATTTTATTGCACTTACTTATCTGGCACCGAATTCCTTCGTAACCAGATGGACATCCACAATGGAAACCATTCACTTGATCTATGCATTGTCCTCCATTCAAACACGGACTGCTAGAACATTCATTGATATCTAATGCACAAAGGTAAAAACAGATTTATTATTAGTGTTGGTTCAAGACGTTTTGCTGGTCTCCGGTTGACATCAGTTTGTGGTTGACAGCACCCTCTGTCAGCAAGGGAAATAAACAACAATCTCACTCGGCTTCGCTTTGTTAAATGGAATAGTCCAGATTTCACCTTGTGCCTATATTCTGCAACAATGCACTCATATGCATTCAAGGACTGCTTAAATGCCATTGATAAAGAATTCATTTGGAACAGTGATGATTTATTTTATTGCACTTACCTGACTCGCACCGAGTTCCTGTGAAACCAGATAGACATCCACAATGGAAACCATTCACTTGATCTATGCATTGTCCTCCATTCAAACACGGACTGCTAGAACATTCATTGATATCTAATGCACAAAGGTAAAAACAGATTTATTATTTGTGTTGGTTCAAGACGCTTTGCTGGTCTCCGGTTGACAGCAGTTTGTGGTTGACAGCACCCTCTGTCAGCAAGGGAAATAAACAACAATCTCACTCGGCTTCGCTTTGTTAAATGTGTGACCAGCCAGACTGTGCTGCCAGGCCTCTGTATAATTATACACATGTTCTCCCTACTTTCGTTGTATGTTATCTATGTACATGTATCTAGGCGAAGCTCGCTAAACAGCGCCGCCAGCGTTTGTACCAGCACTTTTTATTTATTTGCATAAAATGCATTATATAATAATATACTTTCGCTGCATTCCGTTCATTCCGTGAAGTCTTCGTGGAGAGAAGCAAAAGTACAATAAGGCACTCCTCTACTGATGGCCAGTGATGCCACACCTTAATTTGTGAGCTTGCACATGTTATGCTATAATATGGGGCCGTGCGATAGCTAGCTCCCCTGTCGGCATATTCCGCCAGTATTGGAGGCATAGGTGGAGTGGCACATTGTCCTGGTAAGTGGCTTTAACTTTATAACTATCTAGAATTTGATTTTATTCGCACTGTTGATATTATTTTATGACTTCTAATAGAAAAGCTACAGTTGTTTTTACAAGAATCTGTCGAGTTGATATTTGTCTAACAAAGAACTTGAAGAGTATGTGAAATTTGCTAAATATCGACATCACGGTTATGTCTTATTTGAAAGAATCTTAAATGAACCAAATTTAGACTATTTTTTTATGAAATATCTGTTGGAAACTGGAAGGGAAACAATTCACCCGAGTTATCCAGCAGTCTTGAAACATTTAGTTTAAATGCAATTGATAGCCTATTACTTATATAGGGTACTTGTGCTTCAGGATTCGTTCTCATCTTGTGGAGATATACTCGGCCGCCACATATATATCTACGGCCTCCATTTAACTTGGGTACGTGTCTTAACACATTTAGCTTGAAACAAAGTGCATTTTCATAAATTGTCTTAAAATTAATACTAATTGAATAAGAAAAGACTACTCCTTATTGTAATTATGATTATTGTGGAAGCGAGATAGGCTTCGGAAATGATGTATTTCTTTTGGTTAAAGATTTTGATGTGTAAATATTTTAAGGATAATATGTGTGAGTTTCAATAACTTAAAAAACACTTTTTCCTGCCCTGTTCATTCCAGATAGCCTAAACAATTATGACTGTCGTTTTGTACGAAATAAATTCAACCGATGCCAAATAAATTAACTTCGTGTCACATCCTGAGTAGCCCAACCAACTCGGTTACAAATGGAATAGTCCAGATTTCACCTTGTGCCTATATTCTGCAACAATGCACTCACATGCATTCAAGGACTGCTTAAATGCCATTTCAGTGATGATTTATTTTATTGCACTTACTTATCTCGCACCGACTTCCTTCGAAACCAGATGGACATCCACAACGGAAAGCATTCACTAGATCTGTGCATTGTCCTCCATTCAAACACGGGCTGCTAGAACATTCATTGATATCTAATGCACAAAGGTAAAAACAGATTTATTATTTGTGTTGGTTCAAGACGCTTTGCTGGTCTCCGGTTGACAGCAGTTTGTGGTTGACAGCAGTTTGTGGTTGACAGCACCCTCTGTCAGCAAGGGAAATCATAAACAACAATCTCACTCGGCTTCGCTTTGTTAAATGGAATAGTACAGATTTCACCTTGTGCCTATATTCTGCAACAATGCACTCATATGCATTCAAGGACGGCTTAAATGCCATTGATAAAGAATTCATTTGGAACAGTGATTTATTTTATTGCACTTACTTATCTGGCACCGAATTCCTTCGTAACCAGACGGACATCCACAACGGTAAGCATTCACTAGATCTATGCATTGTCCTCCATTCAAACACGGGCTGCTAAAACATTCATTGATATCTAATGCACAAAGGTAAAAACAGATTTATTATTTGTGTTGGTTCAAGATGCTTTGCTGGTCTCCGGTTGACAGCAGTTTGTGGTTGACAGCACCCTCTGTCAGCAAGGGAAATAAACAACAATCTCACTCGGCTTCGCTTTGTTAAATGTGTGACCAGCTAGACTGTGCTGCCAGGCCTCTGTATAATTATACACATGTTCTCCCTACTTTCGTTGTATGTTATCTATGTACATGTATCTAGGCGAAGCTCGCTAAACAGCGCCGCCAGCGTTTGTACCAGCACTTTTTATTTATTTGCATAAAATGCATTATATAATAATATACTTTCGCTGCATTCCGTTCATTCCGTGAAGTCTTCGTGGAGAGAAGCAAAAGTACAATAAGGCACTCCTCTACTGATGGCCAGTGATGCCACACCTTAATTTGTGAGCTTGCACATGTTATGCTATAATATGGGGCCGTGCGATAGCTAGCTCCCCTGTCGGCATATTCCGCCAGTATTGGAGGCATAGGTGGAGTGGCACATTGTCCTGGTAAGTGGCTTTAACTTTATAACTATCTAGAATTTGATTTTATTCGCACTGTTGATATTATTTTATGACTTCTAATAGAAAAGCTACAGTTGTTTTTACAAGAATCTGTCGAGTTGATATTTGTCTAACAAAGAACTTGAAGAGTATGTGAAATTTGCTAAATATCGACATCACGGTTATGTCTTATTTGAAAGAATCTTAAATGAACCAAATTTAGACTATTTTTTTATGAAATATCTGTTGGAAACTGGAAGGGAAACAATTCACCCGAGTTATCCAGCAGTCTTGAAACATTTAGTTTAAATGCAATTGATAGCCTATTACTTATATACTTGTGCTTCGGGATTCGTTCTCATCTTGTGGAGATATACTCGGCCGCCACATATATAAACATGGTGCTATGTAAAGAAATAGGTCTCAAAATTCAAAAAGTAGCTCCACATATATACCTTGCAGGAAAATATTGACTGTTGAAGCGCCTTGAGCGTCACTGAGTGACGGATATGAGCGCTATATAAGAAGCCACTATTATTATTATTATTATTATATATCTACGGCCTCCATTTAACTTGGGTACGTGTCTTAACACATTTAGATTGAAACAAAGTGCATTTTCATAAATTGTCTTAAAATTAATACTAATTGAATAAGAAAAGACTACTCCTTATTGTAATTATGATTATTGTGGAAGCGAGATAGGCTTCGGAAATGATGTATTTCTTTTGGTTAAAGATTTTGATGTGTAAATATTTTAAGGATAATATGTGTGAGTTTCAATAACTTAAAAAACACTTTTTCCTGCCCTGTTCATTCCAGATAGCCTAAACAATTATGACTGTCGTTTTGTACGAAATAAATTCAACCGATGCCAAATAAATTAACTTCGTGTCACATCCTGAGTAGCCCAACCAACTCGGTTACAAATGGAATAGTCCAGATATCACCTTGTGCCTATATTCTGCAACAATGCACTCACATGCATTCAAGGACTGCTTAAATGCCATTGATAAAGAATTCATTTGGAACAGTGATGATTTATTTTATTGCACTTACTTATCATCTCGCACCGACTTCCTTCGAAACCAGATGGACATCCACAACGGTAAGCATTCACTAGATCTATGCATTGTCCTCCATTCAAACACGGGCTGCTAGAACATTCATTGATATCTAATGCACAAAGGTAAAAACAGATTTATTATTTGTGTTGGTTCAAGAAGCTTTGATGGTCTCCGGTTGACAGCAGTTTGTGGTTGACAGCACCCTCTGTCAGCAAGGGAAATAAACAACAATCTCACTCGGCTTCGCTTTGTTAGATGGAATAGTACAGATTTCACCTTGTGCCTATATTCTGCAACAATGCAAAAAAGGCAGTTATTGAAAGGAAAAGAAAAAGGAAAGGAATGTGTGGTTTAAAACAGTTAAGATACCGTGTCAAACAGAAAAACAATATTTGTAGTTTAAATCAGTTCAGAAAGAGGTCCAGGCTCTGTGGCTCTTTTGTAAACAGGTGGGGTCATGGGTAAAATGGCCTATAGGCCTTTGCAGTGATCTGGCCACCAGCCTTACATCCACTTTTCCTTTGCAAAAAGGACACTTTGCTATAAGATGAAGATGGTGTCAATCTGATTATGCTACACTGTACAAAATAAATTTCCTCCGAGCCTCATTTTGAGAACATTCAGGTTTCTACACTGGAAAAACACAAGATGGCTTTTAACATGGTAATAATCTGCTCAATCTCCAATTCAATTAACGGATGATGCAAGTCTCTCGCGTATTTGATCATTTTGGAAACCTTGGATCCCAACACACATTGTCTTAATAACGCACAGAATCAATGAAAGAGGTGTGAGACTTTCTGGAACACAGCACAAAATAAAACCACAAATTGATCTGAAAATAATTCTGTTACAACTCAGTGTAAAAGTGAAAATGCAACAGAGAGATTCCATTGTCTGATGGCACCCTACCTAAAATATTACTGAAAAATATAACATGATGATTAAACATACACACCTACATTGTCAATAAATCTGCGATGAAAAAATAAAAAAACATGTGTATTATAGGCAATGAGCCAAACAGTCAAACCGCTGTGACCTTCTGTTTTGTCTAGCATATCACTGCAAATTGTCCTGACATTATTTCATGCATCACTTATGAGCTAGCCAATTTGGCCAAAAATATAATTTAAAACATACCTTGTTCACACACTAGGCCAGCAAATCCTGCTACACAGGTGCAGGTAAAGGCAAGATAGTTACAGGTGCCTCCGTTCTGGCACGGATTTAAGAAATTACACCCGTTATTCACATCTGTGGAAAGAAATGAAAAAGACATGGTACTGTTGGTCAGGTGGTTAAATCAGACTGTAGAGAGTTTCAATCCCTATGAAAGAGCTGGGTTCAATCCGTAAAGCAACTGACAATGAAAAATCTTATGTGCAAATTAATCTTAATTGCTAATCAAAGTGTGATGTCACAATACAAATCACAATGGTAATACTGACAACTCATCTTAAGATGTATCTTAGTGCTTTGTGAAATTGTCCCCTGGACACCAGTCACAACAAACAATGAAAAATGTCCCTAAAAATGAGCCAACTTGGATTCCAACAACTAATTTAAGCTACGATAATTCGGGAGGTCTTTTAATTTATACAGTATTTCAGTTGGAAATCTTTCTCTGGAAGACTGGCACTGGTATGAACTTCATAATCAGTGAGCTTTCAGATTGAAACTAAAATATTATAATTTTTTTAATAACAAATCCTGTTCTTGGTTTAGAAATGGCCATGTACGAATCCATGAATTAGTCTCACTTGCAAAATATATTGCACACGTATGAAGGTTTTGTTTCTATTGATACATACTTGTGCCACAATTGGCGCCAATATACCCCGAAGCACAGAAACAGATATATTGGTTTTGCCCATTGAAACAAACGCCCCCATTCTGGCACGGCTGACTTTCACACTCGTTGACGTCTAAAACAAAAAGATAAAAACATGAATTACAAAAAAAAATTATTGCTGCTTTTAAAGATGCTAGGTCTGATTTTTGGCTGATTTGACCCGAAAATTTATATCTAAATTTTAAATAGCCATTCTTATAGATACTAGAAAGTTGTAAGCTTTCATTTAACGTATTGCACAAACAAATCTGCCAATGGTTATAGTGGTAAAGCAAAAAATGAATTATTGACCCAACATTATCTCTCAACACATCTATATCAGCCATACAAACAACATTGCACAATAGAATGTGCATTGTGCACGGCTGATGTGAATTTTTGTTTATGGTTTTTGTTTTTGCGTCATTTGCCAAAACTCATTCATAATTATTTTTTAACATAAAAACTTTCTTTCCGTGAAAAATTAGGTCATGCAACGAGTTACATGATAATGTCAAGTGACCTGTTCAACAATGCCTTTGTGAATTGCGACAATGAACATTCTGAGCAGAAGACTGATGTAAAATTTCATGTAAAGATATGGTGAGCATTAAAAACACGCCTACAATGGTATGGTTTTAATAATTTGATTCTATTTATTCCAGTGTAGGCATAACACATGGAAAGAGAAGCAGAGGAAGACCAAGCAAAACATACATTGACCATTTATGTGAAGACTCCAACCTGACCTGTGAGACATCAGGCATGTGCATGCTGGATAAAACATTTGGAGGCTGGGGCCATCACAAATGTCCATTGGAAGCCGTTGGATTGAATGAATGCAGATGACACTGTGTTGTGCATGGCATTGCTACATGTAGATGAACACATGCGCAGTTGTTGCGCATAAGAGCTTTTAAGGTTCACTGATTGTAATATAATATTCACCAACCTATCTCACACTGAGCTCCTGTGAACCCTCCCGGACAAACCAAACACGGTGTGCTGCCACATGGATTGAAGGGTTCAAAAGGATTGAAGGGTTCAAAAGGATTGCAGAGTTCGTATGAAGAATTGCAGAGTCCTGAAGGATTGAAGACATACATTTACAGTCAGTCTATAAATTTATACATATGAATATATTTAGGCATTTTAATAAATAAAAAAAACTTCAAACATTACTTGTTGTATTACATCACAGTTTGCTCCTGTGAGTCTGTACACAATAAGCACTTTCAATGTGGTCTTATGTGCCATCTTGTTTAAGGGGAAGATTTTGATTACTGTGAACACTTGTTGCCGTCTGAGACTTGGCACTCGAACTTCCCTGTCGTGACGTATCTACTAGATGCATGCACTTTTCCTTTGCAAAAAGACACTTTGCTATAAGATGAAGATGGTGTCAATCTGATTATGCTACACTGTACAAAATAAATTTCCTCCGAGCCTCATTTTGAGAACATTCAGGTTTCTACACTGGAAAAACACAAGATGGCTTTTAACATGGTAATAATCTGCTCAATCTCCAATTCAATTAACGGATGATGCAAGTCTCTCGCGTATTTGATCATTTTGGAAACCTTGGATCCCAACACACATTGTCTTAATAACGCACAGAATCAATGAAAGAGGTGTGAGACTTTCTGGAACACAGCACAAAATAAAACCACAAATTGATCTGAAAATAATTCTGTTACAACTCAGTGTAAAAGTGAAAATGCAACAGAGAGATTCCAGTGTCTGATGGCACCCTACCTAAAAAAATTACTGAAAAATATAACATGATGATTAAACATACACACCTACATTGTCAATAAATCTGCGATGAAAAAATAAAAAAACATGTGTATTAGTATTTATAGGCAATGAGCCAAACAGTCAAACCGCTGTGGCCTTCTGTTTTGTCAAATTAAAAAGACATGGTACTGTTGGTCAGGTGGTTAAATCAGACTGTAGAGAGTTTCAATCCCTATGAAAGAGCTGGGTTCAATCCATAAAGCAACTGACAATGAAAAATCTTAAGTGCAAATTAATCTTAATTGCTAATCAAAGTGTGATGTCACAATACAAATCACTATGGTAATACTGACAACTCATCTTAAGATGAATCTTAGTGCTTTGTGAAATTGTCCCCTGGACACCAGTCACAACAAACAATGAAAAATGTGCCTAAAAATGAGCCAACTTGGATTCCAACAACTAATTTAAGCTACGATAATTCGGGAGGTCTTTTAATTTATACAGTATTTCAGTTGGAAATCTTTCTCTGGAAGACTGGCACTGGTATGAACTTCATAATCAGTGAGCTTTCAGATTGAAACTAAAATATTATTATTTTTTTAATAACAAATCCTGTTCTTGGTTTAGAAATGGCCATGTACGAATCCATGAATTAGTCTCACTTGCAAAATATATTGCACACGTATGAAGGTTTTGTTTCTATTGATACATACTTGTGCCACAATTGGCGCCAATATACCCCGAAGCACAGAGACAGATATATTGGTTTTGCCCATTGAAACAAACGCCCCCATTCTGGCACGGCTGACTTTCACACTCGTTGACGTCTAAAACAAATAGATAAAAACATGAATTTAAAAAAAAAATGATTGCTGTTTTTAAAGATGCTAGGTCTGATTTTTGGCTGATTTGACCCGAAAATTTAGATCTAAATTTTAAATAGCCATTCTTATAGATACTAGAAAGTTGTAAGCTTTCATTTAACGTATTGCACAAACAAATCTGCCAATGGTTAAAGTGGTAGTTAATTAAAAGCAAAAAATGAATTATTGACCCAACATTATCTCTCAATACATCTATCAGCCATACAAACAACATTGCACAATAGAATGTGCATTGTGCATGGCTGATGTGAATTTTTTTTTATGGTTTTTGTTTTTACGTCATTTGCCAAAACTCATTCATAATTATTTTTTAAAATAACACAACTTTCTTTTCGTGAAAAATTAGGTCATGCAACGAGTTACATGATAATGTCAAGTGACCTGTTCAACAATGCCTTTGTGAATTGCGACAATGAACATTCTGAGCAGAAGACTGATGTAAAATTTCATGTAAAGATATGGTGAGCATTAAAAACACGCCTACAATGGTATGGTTTTAATAATTTGATTCTATTTATTCCAGTGTAGGCATAACACATGGAAAGAGAAGCAGAGGAAGACCATGCAAAACATACATTGACCATTTATGTGAAGACTCCAACCTGACCTGTGAGACATCAGGCATGTGCATGCTGGATAAAACATTTGGAGGCTGGTGCCATCACAAATGTCCATTGGAAGCCGTTGGATTGAATGAATGCAGATGACACTGTGTTGTGCATGGCATTGCTACATGTAGATGAACACATGCGCAGTTATTGCGCATAAGAGCTTTTAAGGTTCACTGATTGTAAGATAATATTCACCAACCTATCTCACACTGAGCTCCTGTGAACCCTCCCTGACAACCACACTGGAAACCATTTGCTGAAGCAAAACACAGTGCTCCGTTCAAACAGGGTCTGCTGTCACATGCATTAGGATTGAAGGATTCTAAAGGATTGAAGGCATACATTTACAGTCAGTCTATAAATTTATACATATGGATATATTTAGGCATTCTAAGATTCTTCCAATAAATAAAAAAAACTTCAAACATTACTTGTTGTATTACATCACAGTTTGCTTCTGTGAGTCTGTACACAATAAGCACTTTCACTGTGGTCTTATGTGCCATCTTGTTTAAGGGGAAGATTTTGATTACTGTGAACACTTGTTGCCGTCTGAGACTTGGCACTCGAACTTCCCTGTCGTGACGTATCTACTAGATGCATGCACTTTTCCTTTGCAAAAAGACACTTTGCTATATGATGAAGATGGTGTCAATCTGATTATGCTACACTGTACAAAATAAATTTCCTCCGAGCCTCATTTTGAGAACATTCAGGTTTCTACACTGGAAAAACACAAGATGGCTTTTAACATGGTAATAATCTGCTCAATCTCCAATTCAATTAACGGATGATGCAAGTCTCTCGCGTATTTGATCATTTTGGAAACCTTGGATCCCAACACACATTGTCTTAATAACGCACAGAATCAATGAAAGAGGTGTGAGACTTTCTGGAACACAGCACAAAATAAAACCACAAATTGATCTGAAAATAATTCTGTTACAACTCAGTGTAAAAGTGAAAATGCAACAGAGAGATTCCAGTGTCTGATGGCACCCTACCTAAAAAATTACTGAAAAATATAACATGATGATTAAACATACACACCTACATTGTCAATAAATCTGCGATGAAAAAATAAAAAAACATGTGTATTAGTATTTATAGGCAATGAGCCAAACAGTCAAACCGCTGTGGCCTTCTGTTTTGTCAAATTAAAAAGACATGGTACTGTTGGTCAGGTGGTTAAATCAGACTGTAGAGAGTTTCAATCCCTATGAAAGAGCTGGGTTCAATCCATAAAGCAACTGACAATGAAAAATCTTAAGTGCAAATTAATCTTAATTGCTAATCAAAGTGTGATGTCACAATACAAATCACAATGGTAATACTGACAACTCATCTTAAGATGAATCTTAGTGCTTTGTGAAATTGTCCCCTGGACACCAGTCACAACAAACAATGAAAAATGTGCCTAAAAATGAGCCAACTTGGATTCTAACAACTAATTTAAGCTACGATAATTCGGGAGGTCTTTTAATTTATACAGTATTTCAGTTGGAAATCTTTCTCTGGAAGACTGGCACTGGTATGAACTTCATAATCAGTGAGCTTTCAGATTGAAACTAAAATATTATTATTTTTTTAATAACAAATCCTGTTCTTGGTTTAGAAATGGCCATGTACGAATCCATGAATTAGTCTCACTTGCAAAATATATTGCACACGTATGAAGGTTTTGTTTCTATTGATACATACTTGTGCCACAATTGGCGCCAATATACCCCGAAGCACAGAAACAGATATATTGGTTTTGCCCATTGAAACAAACGCCCCCATTCTGGCACGGCTGACTTTCACACTCGTTGTTGTCTAAAACAAAAAGATAAAAACATGAATTACAAAAAAAAATGATTGCTGCTTTTAAAGATGCTAGGTCTGATTTTTGGCTGATTTGACCCGAATATTTAGATCTAAATTTTAAATAGCCATTCTTATAGATACTAGAAAGTTGTAAGCTTTCATTTAACGTATTGCACAAACAAATCTGCCAATGGTTAAAGTGGTAGTTAATTAAAAGCACAAAATGAATTATTGACCCAACATTATCTCTCAATACATCTATCAGCCATACAAACAACATTGCACAATAGAATGTGCATTGTGCATGGCTGATGTGAATTTTTTTTTATGGTTTTTGTTTTTGCGTCATTTGCCAAAACTCATTCATAATTATTTGTTAAAATAACACAACTTTCTTTCCGTGAAAAATTAGGTCATGCAACGAGTTACATGATAATGTCAAGTGACCTGTTCAACAATGCCTTTGTGAATTGCGACAATGAACATTCTGAGCAGAAGACTGATGTAAAATTTCATGTAAAGATATGGTGAGCATTAAAAACACGCCTACAATGGTATGGTTTTAATAATTTGATTCTATTAATTATTCCAGTGTAGGCATAACACATGGAAAGAGAAGCAGAGGAAGACCATGCAAAACATACATTGACCATTTATGTGAAGACTCCAACCTGACCTGTGAGACATCAGGCATGTGCATGCTGGATAAAACATTTGGAGGCTGGTGCCATCACAAATGTCCATTGGAAGCCCTTGGATTGAATGAATGCAGATGACACTGTGTTGTGCATGGCATTGCTACATGTAGATGAACACATGCGCAGTTGTTGCGCATAAGAGCTTTTAAGGTTCACTGATTGTAATATAATATTCACCAACCTATCTCACACTGAGCTCCTGTGAACCCTCCCTGACAACCACACTGGAAACCATTTGCTGAAGCAAAACACAGTGCTCCGTTTAAACAGGGTCTGCTGTCACATGCATTAGGATTGAAGGATTCTAAAGGATTGAAGGCATACATTTACAGTCAGTCTATCAATTTATACATATGGATATATTTAGGCATTCTAAGATTCTTCCAATAAATAAAAAAAACTTCAAACATTACTTGTTGTATTACATCACAGTTTGCTCCTGTGAGTCTGTACACAATAAGCACTTTCACTGTGGTCTTATGTGCCATCTTGTTCAAGGGGAAGATTTTGATTACTGTGAACACTCGTTGACATCTGAGATTTAGCATGCTTCGCACTCGAACTTCCATAATCCATGTCATGGCTTATCTTCAAGATGCGTGCAAGAAGATCGACTGATCTATCTATTCAAAAGAAAAGACGGACATCTTGCCGGTGTCCTAGGAAAATATGTCCCCCAGAAATGGGCTGAAGGAGGTTGATTCAAAAGAGGGCGCTATCAAACGAAGTTAGTTAGTGCACAGTACGCTGTATGGGGGACCTGAATATCCAGGGGGACAGAGACCTCCTTCCACACTCAGACACAGGCTAACTTTTAGGAAACTCTATGAGCTTCTTCTTCCTTTTGAGTGCAGCCTTCTGACACACACACTGGGGTAAACCCCTTCTCTAGTGAGTGTACTAGGGGTCTTTTACGTGTATGGATGGTACACACGGCTACAGCTTACAGCTTTATGTCCCATCTGAAGGACGAAGCAATAATGGTTAAGTTTCTTGCTTAAGGACACAAGTGTCACGACCGGGACTCGAACCCACACTCTGCTGATCAGAAACACCAGAGCTTGAGTTCGTTGCTCTTAACCAGTAGAAGCAAGTTCGAGTGCGCACCATGGTTAACTAAAGGTTGACTATTTTGACTCGAACCCACGCTGGTCGACCATTGGTTGACTACTGTGGTCGACCATTTGGAACCAGCCTCGGGACCATGGTTTATTCCGTGGTCCCGATAGCCTCGTTCTATGCTAACATGTGTAAAGTGCAGAAGGGAACCAGTGACACTATAGCAAAAATGCGGAAGAAGGCAATAGAAATGTTGAACACCGTGCCACTGGTTGACTAGACTTCCAATAAAGTTGTACACGTGAGTACGTCATTGCGCGTGTATGTTGCTAGTCAGTGGTCAACCACGGGTTGACTAAAGGTGCGCACTTGAACTTGCTCTAGGCCACGAGACAAGCTGGATAACAGTATAGCGCCATCTTTGACACAAACACGAGTAGCCGACATTTAAGCTTGTAAGAAAGTTTCTCTTCGATGTGTGATTACGTAAAACTGAACATCATGCATCTCTCCTACTAATGCTCTCTAGTAACTCGTATGACACTCAGGGTAAGAAGCTTTTTTCACATCATTGTTAAGCCTACCCCTCAGAAGGGATACAGAGGTTTATTACCTATAAAAAGTGGAATATTCTTGCTCTTTATCCCATCAAGTTGTTGTTAAGTGTTATGAATGGTTGATGACCACCAGCAGGATTGCCATGGAGTCCAGCCGTCGATTTCACCATTGAACTCTTCCTAACTTAGGACTAGTCCTAGGCAATGCTAAGAGATAGGACTAGTCTTAAGTTAGGACAAGTTACTCGTCCTAACTCGAGATAGGATTAATCCCAGCGTTTCGTGAAATCGGCTGCTGCCCCCCATTAGCCGTCCAACTCACAAACCATGGCCTAAAATACAGACCCCCCCCCCCCCCACCCCCAATGTAGAGTGCCTGACTGCTGAATTTCAATTGGTAATGATGAAATTAAAAATATAAGCCTTAGTTAAAACTTAAACGCAAGCTTCTCTGCAGTGTGTTCATAGAGGTAGAATAGTAGCCCCACTTTTGTGGCCAAGCCAAGGCTAGCTGATCAAGGACTCAGCTAGCCTTGGCCACAGAGGTGGGGCTAGTAGAAATAAGAATAGGTATGGTAGATACTAGATTACCCCAAAAGACTGATCTTTATGAACATTCATTGGGCGAAAACCTACCATACAAATAGTAAAATACAATGTTACCGTAGTTAGTGGAAACTAACCAGCATTCATTACCACAATACCAGTATGTTTTAAAAACTCCAGTGCCATGAGTGCAGTGTAAACTGCCTTAGAAACATTATTTTATAGCAATTGTTCTTTTCTACTTTTAATACCTTGTCTGCTGACCGACACCTGTAGATTAACCCAATACGTAGTCAAGTTGTAGACCACTGAAGCTCTGCACGAAAATAAATTAAATACATTCAATTGACCATTTAATTTATCAATCGTTAGTTTTAGTTTACAATTATAACCTTTTACAGGGAACTTGCTGGCAATCCGGATCCGACATCGATCCCCTATCAATATTACTTTTATTATTATTTATTCGGCATCGCGGCATATCCTCCCCTGTCCGGTTTTCGATGTAGTATGCCTTTTTCTTTGAATTGAAAAAAAATAAAAATATTCCATAATCAACTGATGCCCTAATTACCTTCCTTTGTTTATAAGAAATATGCAAACATATATTAAAACGTGATGGACATTGAAACTTTCACACCACGCACCGATCTTCGATGACTTCAATAGCGTCCCATTTGTTTTGCGTTTGACCTGTTTTCGATGCAAACAAGAAAGTATGGTGTCCGGGTGAAGCCATACATGGAAGAAACATCTGCAGTGACTATTAGTGTTCTGTGAGACTTAGTGTATGACTCTAGTCTATAGCCAGCAGTTTTCTTCATTTTATTCAACATATTTTTTATTTAGTTTTAAAAATAACCATGGTATTTTTCAAAAACTTAAAAAAGAAAAAAATGTAAATAATTCTTGGCTTTCAAATCTTATTTTTATTTAGTTTTGTGTCTTTTTATGTTTCTTAACATTTATAATAAAGCATATAAATAAACAGTGATAATCGAATCACAAAGCTGATGTTTAAATTTTAATATTAATAACAAAAATGATAGAGTGTTACAAAAAAAAATTATCCAGACTATTAGAAAATGATATAAGGCACATGGCTTCTTTAAAGCCTCTGTATTTTTTTCCCCAGAATGCTCAGCAGAATGTTCAGTCACATGATTTTATCATCGTGAATTGTGAATTGAAAAAGTGTTTGATGAAACTTTTTCGGTGGGAATTTTTTTTTTATGGGATGGCCCCGACAGTATGACATATTTTTGTACCTTGCAGAAATGCCTAAAATACCACAACTTTTTGCATTTACAAGTGCAACTAACCAGTGGAGCCTTACATGTTTCTAAGTTTTGGTCAAATGAGAGGAGACTCTTTGCTTGGCAAGTCAAACCACAAAAATTGTATCTAGGGACTGTTTACATCGCGCGCAGAGAGGTAAAAGATTTGCCTCGATTTCAGGGACCCCCTGAATACAGGGCGTCCTACGTCTTACGATACTTCACAAGACAATAAAAATTCATAACACTTAACAGTTGAGACAATGATAAAAATACATGGGAACAAACAATAGAGCCAGCAACACTAGTTGCGATAATCGTAACCCCCGACGGTCGGAGAATAATAAGACCTTTAAAGGAACCGTTAATAACGGCGTTATAACCCACCTTAGAAGAGCAGAGCAGACGATAATCGCTGAGTGATATACCCCCGGAAGTGATAGAAATATTTTGAGAGCGCCCCCACGCGGTCAAAAATACAGCGCTTCAAGGAATCAAGGACAGCTTTTCCCAATATCCTTCCACTAACAAAGTTAGGACTAAGTCCAAGTTTATTTCAAAAACTTTCTTCTGATTACTGGATAATTAAGTCGTTTGTAATGTTCAAATAATCATCGTTAATAATTTTGTTAAAAGTTTTTGTGGCGGGGGAAATTCTAGTCACGTGTTGGTGTCATCATGCAACAATCTACTTCAAGTCTTTGCAGTCACTAGAGGGCGCTGTTAGATGGACCTTAAAACTCGAAAACAATTCTTTCAAAAAAATGGTATAACTACCTACTTTTCAACTTTTTAAAATCAGTGTATTGAAGATGCAGCATACTTTCGGAATGCATATTTTGTTTTTGTGTAAAAGTCTTGTCCGATTCCTCCATTATTCTGATAAGCATGGTTTTGTTTGTGCTTAGCTTATTTTTGTTCTTTTAAGCAGCTCTGTGAAATTGGGTCATGCATGGGCACTCACATGAAATCAACGTTGTCGGGACTTGTCTGGAGTAACTGGGGAGCGATCCAGGTGATGTAGTTGTCTTCCAGTGTATTCTTGACTGTGTTGTCGGTGTGGGTGATCGTTGCTTCTCCATATTCTACGTCAGGACAACGCAAGTACCTCCAAAAGGCCACTTGCGGTACTTGCCATGATCCGAATGGCGTACCGTCATCCCCTCTACGAGCTTGGAGAATGAACCCCCGGAAAGAAACAAATCGAGGGTCTCCCGGGCCCAGACGAACTAAGGAAAACAAAAATAATGATACTATAATAAATAACTAGTTCATAGCGCATTTTACAATAGCGTATCAATGCGCTTTACATTAGTGTTCTGGTCATTGGGCCAATAATTAACATTCCTTTTAATCTTTCTCGGCGCCTGTTCAGTTCAGTTCAGTTCAGTTCACTTTATTTCCATACTCAAAATGAATTACAATTTACTAATACACTGAAATATAATAAGGTAGTATGGGGGGGAGCTCACAAGAAGCAAAGCTTATCGAGTGTGAGCTTCCTCAGTATAAAATATTAAGTCAGATTATAAAGTTAACCAAATTAATTAATAATGCAAGTAAGAGTAATATGAGCCAGACTTTTATTATAAGTAAATAAAATAAAGTCAGCAAATCAATATAAACAATATAAACAATATAAACAAACCAGAAGAGCAGGAATGGTCAGTATTAAGATAAAGTAAAGCAACTAATATGTTGAGCAATAAGTAAGTTCAACAAACAAAGCAACGAAGCGAGTTAAGATAAGAAAATTAGGCAAATATGGCAAGAAGATTAGTTAACAATGCAAAGCTACAGTGGCAGGTAAGAACGGCCATTCATACAAAAATTTTACTTATTAATTTAATTTTAATCGGCGTATTTATCAAGGAGGAAAGTTTTAAACTCTGTTTTAAATGCTGGTAACCTTTCTTGACTTTTCAAATTAGGAACAAGCGAATTCCATAGCTTTGGGCCTTCGAATGTGATACATTTCTTCCCAATATTTGTACGAATTGCTTGGAGATGGAAGTGATGGACCTGCCTGGTATAGTGGCTATGGAGGTGTTCATTTTTTATGAAGGGCGATTGTAAACACTTTGGAACATTATTTTTTGATAATTGAAACATAAATATGCCTAGTTGGTAGAGATAAATATCATTCACTTTTAGTATTTCGTAATGTTTAAAGAGAGGGTCAGTGTGAGCTCGATAGTCTGAATGAGAAATAATGCGAATAACTCTTTTTTGAAGAAGTAGTATTCGAGAAACATATTGATTACAAGCATTACCCCACGCTAATATACCATAGTTAATGTAGGATAAAATCAAACTGTTGTACAACATGATACAAATATCATTCGGAAGTAAATGCTTCAGGCGATTAATCACACCAATATTTTTGGAAATTACTTTACATATGTAATCTATGTGTGTTTTCCATGAGAGTTTATTATCTATAAAAATACCTAGAAACTTGGTAGAATTTGTTTCGTTAATCTTGAAGTTATCAATGCAGATTTCTTTCGGCAGTTTTTTTAGGGAATTGCTAAATAACATGCACGAAGTTTTTCTTAGATTTAAGGAGAGTTTGTTTGCCCTTATCCAGTCATTTATTTTGTTTAACTCTGAATTGACAGTATCTACAAGAATGAGACTATTTTTATGGCTATAAAATATATTGGAATCATCAGCGAAGAGAATGAATGATAATATATCCGATGATTTAGTAATGTCATTTATATAAAGGAGAAAGAGAAGGGGACCAAGGATTGAACCTTGGGGGACTCCACAAGTCGGGGTTCTGGAAGTGGAAACACATCCATTTATCAGTACATGTTGTTTTCTTTGGTTAAGATAACTTCGAAACCAGGCTAATGGAGTACCCCTGATGCCATAATGATTTAATTTATTGATAAGTATGTCATGGTCCAAAGTATCGAATGCCTTTGAAAAATCAAGGAAAATACCAAGTGTGTGCTGGGAATTTTCAAAACCTTCTGTTATGGTATTACAAAGATGTAATATTGCATGAGTTGTTGAATGCTTAGACCTAAATCCAAATTGTGCGTTGGACAAGGTATTATTTTGTTGTAAAAAAGCAACTGTACGTTTATAAACAATTTTCTCAAGAATTTTTGAGAATTGAGACAAAATTGATATTGGTCTATAGTTGTTAACAAGATCAGATTCACCACTTTTATAAATAGGAATAACCTTTGCAAGTTTCAGGCCTGGGGAGTATGCTAGTAGCCCCGAGCGCGCTGCCGTGGCGCTCAGAAGGCTGTTTCAAACAAAATATCAACCTCTACACTCGCAGGTACCCAATATACCCCTGGTTGAATAGAGGCAATTATATTACGAACGGTGTCTCGCTCAATGATAGGGACTCGAACCCACCCTGGCCGGATGACTTAACCACCAGAACTTGAATCCGATGATCAAAACCACTCGACCATGACACCCTATGATACCACCCATCAGATCATTCTTCTTAAGACAAAGTACTGTGCAATTACATGGGGAAAAATAAATGTTTTTCTAGCTGATGATAACATTAATAAAATGTAAATATTCTACTTCTAGATCTTGTGCGGCCTTGTCTAGGCCTACGTGATTATTACCAATACTTGCATTAGGCCTGTCACGGCTAAGTTCAAGAGACTTATATGGCTGTGACACACCTACATACCAATCCTCCGGAGAAATAGTTGTCACAAAACTTGACGTCCTTATTTAAAAACAAATGTGTTAGTATCGAATGCCTCAAATGAATTATGTTAAGTTGAGGAGTCCCATTGGCGTCAACATGCTTAAAGTCAAAACAAATAATAAAAGAAACACATACAAAATTTAAAAAAATCATATATTCTCAGAAAAGAGCTCCCCGTTGGAATGGCACGACTAAAGACCACTCTACATAAGTTGGGCATTCGCTCAAATTCGGCCCCTCCTTTAGTGAGTTACCTGCAGTTTCCAGTAATAATAATAATAATAACTAGAGATTTAGAGTTTGTAAAACAAACTCTAGGTGTTCGGGTTCTCGCTGGGCTCAGTGCTGTTTTAATGCGTTAGCTATATCATTGAATCGCTGAAAACATTGTTGATAGCTTTTGAAATTTCAAGGAAAGTAAAGTGTAAATCTTCGTTGATTGAACGTTAGTTTACACAGGAAATTAATGCACCTCACAATATAAATTTTAAAAAATAATAATCTTTTGTTAAAGCCAAATTAACGAATCCAACCCTATTTTGGTTGCTAAAAAAAATGATCCTTATCCTTATCCTTATCCTACATTTGAAAACTGATGACGTCATGACGTTAGATAAGTTCTTATCGAGACATTGGTATTTAATTATGTGCTTTAAATTGTAAGTGAAAAACGAAGAGTACATTATTTAATTTATTTGAAAGGGCAGAGGGTCAATATTGTCCTTTCATACAGAGCGCAACATTAATATTTCGAATGTCCTTTCGTTTTGGTTGCATATCTTAAAACGAGCCTTTAAATTACTCACAAGTACAACTATCATGTATGCCACTCACTGAAGTTCAATTATTTTTCAATGGATATTGATTCTTTATTGATTAATAAATCCGACTATGCAAATCATGTTGACATTATTAAGTTACAATTCTTAGAAGTTTTAACAGGTTTTCAAATACTGTGATTTGGCTTCTCATTATGTATCGGTGCATGATACTTTGATTGTTAAAACAAGTCGAGCATACAATGAGCTATTGGTTGCATTTAAAAAAATAGCTTGCTTGATATTTAGACATTAGTCTTTATACAGAACGGTTTGTTAAATTTATAATATTGAAATAAAAAACACATGTTTTTAATAATTATGCAAGATAAAGGCAAGTCATAAAGACGGCAAATTTAAGCCTCTCGTGAATTTTAACTAATAAAATAGTTTTAACGAGTTAATAACTATTTCTACCTGTATGGTGCATCATCATACATTCAGCAAGAAATTAGGGAATTCAACACAGCAACGAGTATGATTTTTTTCACTGGAGAACATTCGGGTACTGATGTGTTGTATATTCTGAAGAAGAAAAAACAATAAACAAAGTATGACTCAAAGCAAATTAAGTCAAGCTGAAACTGCTCAAATAAATAAAATTCAAGACTTACAACATTTCATGATTTTATAATAATAATATTAATTTATTGAATTTATATTGCGCTCTCTCCAGGACCAACCTGTTCGAGGGCTCATAACAATACAACATATCAGAGTAAGGAAATTACGCCAAAAAAAATGAGTGGAAGGTGCACATCCTGTTTTTGATGTGAACAACTTATAAACGAAACCTTATTAGGGGAAACTTTATCGAAGGGTTTTCAAATAAGTATGTCGCTATACAAAGTTGACGGAAAACATTCATCAGTCTGACCATTTTCTGACTATAGTGACATAGCCAACATTCATACCAATCCCCCATTGCCCAACTCTATCTCTTCGACGTTCATATTAAACGTTCCTTAGTTTTAAAAACATTTCACCAACGGTCACCACTTGATGATACAGGATAAACTTTATAACGTAATTGTGCATCAAATAAAAGAATCATTTTGAAAAGCAATGATGTTCACACGGAAAACTTACCGAAGTTAGTCCCGTGTAGCAAGGTAAACACATGCCGTGACGAGGGTCTGAAACACCCATTACGATCCGATGACACATCCTTCCTTCTCGGTGTATGATCAAAACATATTACCATTGTTCGTCTTTTCCTGCTTGCATTTTCCCACATAATTAAATATCATACGAATCACTGAAGCAGGTGGTCATCTCAGTGAAACTTCGTCTTCAATTCCATATTGATAATAAAGCCATGAGAAGGGCAAGTAGGGGAACAATTAGACGTCGAATCTTAGCGGAAATCATGTTAATGCTAGTACGTAGTAGTAAGTACGCCATTGATAAGATTGCACTTGCGTTGTAAGTAAAACATGAATGGAAACTCTCGTTACGCCCACATGGCACTGATAGTAAACAACTATCGTTGTGCCACGTTGGTCTGTAACAAGTGCCTTGACTGGCTAGCTACCCACCGTTGCCAGTCGCGAGGGGGTATGTCATTCTGCGTTAGGCAATGGATTAAGATTAAAGGCCAATTTCTCTAATAGATCTATGAAAAACTTGATTTGTTCCAGTGTATAAAACAATAAGTATTCAGTACCCTTTGTTCGGGTATGGGGCACTGTTATGTTACTAAAATGCGTAAGCAGATTTATATTGAAAGTTTTTTAATTTTCAAAAAAAAGTCGTTTGCAAACCTATTACTTTTATACTTTTAGTGTACACGGGGGAAAGTGATATCGTTGCTGTATGAGTCTCCATAAAGTAGTTTAGATACACATGTATAACAATTTTCATGTAAATAGTCACAAACTTAACATGCTTAACTGATAAATTAAAAGACTAACAATTCAAAAATTAATGTTATCAAACTACGCATGCTTGCTACCTTATGTGTGAAGCAACATCATTTGTCATGATTATGAAAAGGGCATAAGAACCTACTGTTTACACGATGTGCAATTTATGTTGAATTTATTTTGCTAGTCACATTGTAATTCTTTGAAGTATTCAACAGGATCTAATAGTTAGATTCGCATAAAAACCGTTGTTGATCAGAGTCAAAGTTATGTTGACCTTTTTCCGATTGCATTTTCTCAGTTATCAAAAGTTATTCAAATCAGTGAATCACCAAAACAGTTCAGCAAAATACACTCGTTCAGTTGATATTCACCACCAAGCCAACAAATGGCTAACACGAAGGTTATGCAATGAGCTATTCATTGCACCACCGTCGAACATCGTAGATTTCCGAAGGATGGTTGCATTTATCGACGAGTGCAGTAACAAAGGACCATTAACTTGGTATAGCGCCACCATCGATAACGTATCACGACACAGCCACCATGGATAACGTATCACGACACAGCAATGCAGTCTTCGTGGACTTTGCACCCAAGATCAATGGCGCAGTGTGTGTACTGTTTACATGTACATGCAAGATTACGCGTGGTCAATGGAGCAGAATGACCAGACCTGCGGGCTAATACTAACGTAATGTTCAACTTACATTTTCAGCGGGAAGTCAAGAACAACCGGGATAACTCTTTGTGTAGCATTTGTTGAGTTTTAAAAGACCTGTCCGATGATGTATTGATTGAAGCAATCCATTCAGTAATGATTAAGTTATGATTTTTTGAAATATTAAATTTTGATTTACTGTATTTCAACACCTGATGACGTAATCATGACGTCACAACAACTTGATGGAGGTTTCATCAAGGTTCTAACATGGTGTAAATTTGAGGTTGATCGGATAAACAGAAGTGAATAATTTGGGCAGGAAATGTTTTTTGGTTAAGAATTGCAGAAAGGCAAACTTTGACCTTCCGTTACGACCGGAAGTAAAGGTCATGTGAATTTGGCGTTAACTTTTCAAATGTTGCCCGTGTCTTGATCTATCATAATGTTTAAATATGAATATTATAGCTTTCCTATTCAGAAACATACAGGCATTGGCATGAGGGCACTTTTTTGACCTTAAATGGCTTGTAATTTGACACCCGATGACGTCATCATGACGTCATTGCTCACACGTCTTCTGCTCTTTATGTTCTAATGTCACATTAAGTTTCAAGTTGATCAAAGGTTTGCAAGTATGTTTTTTTCTGCGGACAAACGACTATCAGAAGATTAAGCAAAACAAAGAAAAAAAAAAAAAAAAAAAAAAAAAAAAACGAACAAAAACAAGGAGTTGTTCGGTCTGTTGACCGAACACCTAATAATAATAAATCATTTGTAGAGCGCAGAAACTATATTCTACTGCGCTTCAAGAGCTCTTAGATGCTATACCACTACACAATGCTATACAATTCAAAGCATGAACATAATTAGGTGTTCGGTCCACAGACCGAACAACTCCTTGTTTTTGTTCGTTTTTTTTGTTTTTTTTTTTTTCTTTGTTTTGCTTAATCTTCTGATAGTCGTTTGTCCGCAGAAAAAAACATACTTGCAAACCTTTGATCAACTTGAAACTTAATGTGACATTAGAACATAAAGAGCAGAAGACGTGTGAGCAATGACGTCATGCTGACGTCATCGGGTGTCAAATTACAAGCCATTTAAGGTCAAAAAAGTGCCCTCATGCCAATGCCTGTATGTTTCTGAATAGGAAAGCTATAATATTCATATTTAAACATTATGATAGATCAAGACACGGGCAACATTTGAAAAGTTAACGCCAAATTCACATGACCTTTACTTCCGGTCGTAACGGAAGGTCAAAGTTTGCCTTTCTGCAATTCTTAACCAAAAAACATTTCCTGCCCAAATTATTCACTTCTGTTTATCCGATCAACCTCAAATTTACACCATGTTAGAACCTTGATGAAACCTCCATCAAGTTGTTGTGACGTCATGATTACGTCATCAGGTGTTGAAATACAGTAAATCAAAATTTAATATTTCAAAAAATCATAACTTAATCATTACTGAATGGATTGCTTCAATCAATACATCATCGGACAGGTCTTTTAAAACTCAACAAATGCTACACAAAGAGTTATCCCGGTTGTTCTTGACTTCCCGCTGAAAATGTAAGTTGAACATTACGTTAGTATTAGCCCGCAGGTCTGGTCATTCTGCTCCATTGACCACGCGTAATCTTGCATGTACATGTAAACAGTACACACACTGCGCCATTGATCTTGGGTGCAAAGTCCACGAAGACTGCATTGCTGTGTCGTGATACGTTATCCATGGTGGCTGTGTCGTGATACGTTATCGATGGTGGCGCTATACCAAGTTAATGGTCCTTTGTTACTGCACTCGTCGATAAATGCAACCATCCTTCGGAAATCTACGATGTTCGACGGTGGTGCAATGAATAGCTCATTGCATAACCTTCGTGTTAGCCATTTGTTGGCTTGGTGGTGAATATCAACTGAACGAGTGTATTTTGCTGAACTGTTTTGGTGATTCACTGATTTGAATAACTTTTGATAACTGAGAAAATGCAATCGGAAAAAGGTCAACATAACTTTGACTCTGATCAACAACGGTTTTTATGCGAATCTAACTATTAGATCCTGTTGAATACTTCAAAGAATTACAATGTGACTAGCAAAATAAATTCAACATAAATTGCACATCGTGTAAACAGTAGGTTCTTATGCCCTTTTCATAATCATGACAAATGATGTTGCTTCACACATAAGGTAGCAAGCATGCGTAGTTTGATAACATTAATTTTTGAATTGTTAGTCTTTTAATTTATCAGTTAAGCATGTTAAGTTTGTGACTATTTACATGAAAATTGTTATACATGTGTATCTAAACTACTTTATGGAGACTCATACAGCAACGATATCACTTTCCCCCGTGTACACTAAAAGTATAAAAGTAATAGGTTTGCAAACGACTTTTTTTTGAAAATTAAAAAACTTTCAATATAAATCTGCTTACGCATTTTAGTAACATAACAGTGCCCCATACCCGAACAAAGGGTACTGAATACTTATTGTTTTATACACTGGAACAAATCAAGTTTTTCATAGATCTATTAGAGAAATTGGCCTTTAATCTTAATCCATTGCCTAACGCAGAATGACATACCCCCTCGCGACTGGCAACGGTGGGTAGCTAGCCAGTCAAGGCACTTGTTACAGACCAACGTGGCACAACGATAGTTGTTTACTATCAGTGCCATGTGGGCGTAACGAGAGTTTCCATTCATGTTTTACTTACAACGCAAGTGCAATCTTATCAATGGCGTACTTACTACTACGTACTAGCATTAACATGATTTCCGCTAAGATTCGACGTCTAATTGTTCCCCTACTTGCCCTTCTCATGGCTTTATTATCAATATGGAATTGAAGACGAAGTTTCACTGAGATGACCACCTGCTTCAGTGATTCGTATGATATTTAATTATGTGGGAAAATGCAAGCAGGAAAAGACGAACAATGGTAATATGTTTTGATCATACACCGAGAAGGAAGGATGTGTCATCGGATCGTAATGGGTGTTTCAGACCCTCGTCACGGCATGTGTTTACCTTGCTACACGGGACTAACTTCGGTAAGTTTTCCGTGTGAACATCATTGCTTTTCAAAATGATTCTTTTATTTGATGCACAATTACGTTATAAAGTTTATCCTGTATCATCAAGTGGTGACCGTTGGTGAAATGTTTTTAAAACTAAGGAACGTTTAATATGAACGTCGAAGAGATAGAGTTGGGCAATGGGGGATTGGTATGAATGTTGGCTATGTCACTATAGTCAGAAAATGGTCAGACTGATGAATGTTTTCCGTCAACTTTGTATAGCGACATACTTATTTGAAAACCCTTCGATAAAGTTTCCCCTAATAAGGTTTCGTTTATAAGTTGTTCACATCAAAAACAGGATGTGCACCTTCCACTCATTTTTTTTGGCGTAATTTCCTTACTCTGATATGTTGTATTGTTATGAGCCCTCGAACAGGTTGGTCCTGGAGAGAGCGCAATATAAATTCAATAAATTATTATTATTATTATAAAATCATGAAATGTTGTAAGTCTTGAATTTTATTTATTTGAGCAGTTTCAGCTTGACTTAATTTGCTTTGAGTCATACTTTGTTTATTGTTTTTTCTTCTTCAGAATATACAACACATCAGTACCCGAATGTTCTCCAGTGAAAAAAATCATACTCGTTGCTGTGTTGAATTCCCTAATTTCTTGCTGAATGTATGATGATGCACCATACAGGTAGAAATAGTTATTAACTCGTTAAAACTATTTTATTAGTTAAAATTCACGAGAGGCTTAAATTTGCCGTCTTTATGACTTGCCTTTATCTTGCATAATTATTAAAAACATGTGTTTTTTATTTCAATATTATAAATTTAACAAACCGTTCTGTATAAAGACTAATGTCTAAATATCAAGCAAGCTATTTTTTTAAATGCAACCAATAGCTCATTGTATGCTCGACTTGTTTTAACAATCAAAGTATCATGCACCGATACATAATGAGAAGCCAAATCACAGTATTTGAAAACCTGTTAAAACTTCTAAGAATTGTAATTTAATAATGTCAACATGATTTGCATAGTCGGATTTATTATAAAGAATCAATATCCATTGGAAAATAAATAAACTTCTGTGAGTGGCATACATGATAGTTGTACTTGTGAGTAATTCAAAGGCTCGTTTTAAGATATGCAACCAAAACGAAAGGAAATTCGAAAAATGTATGCTGCTCTGTATGAAAGGACAATATTGACCCTCTGCCCTTTCAAATAAATTAAATAATGTACTCTTCGTTTTTCACTTACAATTTAAAGCACATAATTAAATACCAATGTCTCGATAAGAACTTATCTAACGTCATGACGTCATCAGTTTTCAAATGTAGGATAAGGATAAGGATAAGGATCATTTTTTTTAGCAACCAAAATAGGGTTGGATTCGTTAATTTGGCTTTAACAAAAGATTATTATTTTTTTAAATTTATATTGTGAGGTGCATTAATTTCCTGTGTAAACTAACGTTCAATCAACGAAGATTTACACTGTACTTTCCTTGAAATTTCAAAAGCTATCAACAATGTTTTCAGCGATTCAATGATATAGCTAACGCATTAAAACAGCACTGAGCCCAGCGAGAACCCGAACACCTAGAGTTTGTTTTACAAACTCTAAATCTCTAGTTAGGTGTTCGGTCCACAGACCGAACAACTCCTTGTTTTTGTTCGGTTTTTTTTTTTTTTTTTTCTTTGTTTTGCTTAATCTTCTGATAGTCGTTTGTCCGCAGAAAAAAACATACTTGCAAACCTTTGATCAACTTGAAACTTAATGTGACATTAGAACATAAAGAGCAGAAGACGTGTGAGCAATGACGTCATGATGACGTCATCGGGTGTCAAATTACAAGCCATTTAAGGTCAAAAAAGTGCCCTCATGCCAATGCCTGTATGTTTCTGAATAGGAAAGCTATAATATTCATATTTAAACATTATGATAGATCAAGACACGGGCAACATTTGAAAAGTTAACGCCAAATTCACATGACCTTTACTTCCGGTCGTAACGGAAGGTCAAAGTTTGCCTTTCTGCAATTCTTAACCAAAAAACATTTCCTGCCCAAATTCTTCACTTCTGTTTATCCGATCAACCTCAAATTTACACCATGTTAGAACCTTGATAAAACCTCCATCAAGTTGTTGTGACGTCATGATTACGTCATCAGGTGTTGAAATACAGTAAATCAAAATTTAATATTTCAAAAAATCATAACTTAATCATTACTGAATGGATTGCTTCAATCAATACATCATCGGACAGGTCTTTTAAAACTCAACAAATGCTACACAAAGAGTTATCCCGGTTGTTCTTGACTTCCCGCTGAAAATGTAAGTTGAACATTACGTTAGTATTAGCCCGCAGGTCTGGTCATTCTGCTCCATTGACCACATGTAATCTTGCATGTACCCATGTAAACAGTACACACACTGCGCCATTGATCTTGGGTGCAAGTCCACGAAGACTGCATTGCTGTGTCGTGATACGTTATCCATGGTGGCTGTGTCGTGATACGTTATCGATGGTGGCGCTATACCAAGTTAATGGTCCTTTGTTACTGCACTCGTCGATAAATGCAACCATCCTTCGGAAATCTACGATGTTCGACGGTGGTGCAATGAATAGCTCATTGCATAACCTTCGTGTTAGCCATTTGTTGGCTTGGTGGTGAATATCAACTGAACGAGTGTATTTTGCTGAACTGTTTTGGTGATTCACTGATTTGAATAACTTTTGATAACTGAGAAAATGCAATCGGAAAAAGGTCAACATAACTTTGACTCTGATCAACAACGGTTTTTATGCGAATCTAACTATTAGATCCTGTTGAATACTTCAAAGAATTACAATGTGACTAGCAAAATAAATTCAACATAAATTGCACATCGTGTAAACAGTAGGTTCTTATGCCCTTTTCATAATCATGACAAATGATGTTGCTTCACACATAAGGTAGCAAGCATGCGTAGTTTGATAACATTAATTTTTGAATTGTTAGTCTTTTAATTTATCAGTTAAGCATGTTAAGTTTGTGACTATTTACATGAAAATTGTTATACATGTGTATCTAAACTACTTTATGGAGACTCATACAGCAACGATATCACTTTCCCCCGTGTACACTAAAAGTATAAAAGTAATAGGTTTGCAAACGACTTTTTTTTGAAAATTAAAAAACTTTCAATATAAATCTGCTTACGCATTTTAGTAACATAACAGTGCCCCATACCCGAACAAAGGGTACTGAATTCTTATTGTTTTATACACTGGAACAAATCAAGTTTTTCATAGATCTATTAGAGAAATTGGCCTTTAATCTTAATCCATTGCCTAACGCAGAATGACATACCCCCTCGCGACTGGCAACGGTGGGTAGCTAGCCAGTCAAGGCACTTGTTACAGACCAACGTGGCACAACGATAGTTGTTTACTATCAGTGCCATGTGGGGTAACGAGAGTTTCCATTCATGTTTTACTTACAACGCAAGTGCAATCTTATCAATGGCGTACTTACTACTACGTACTAGCATTAACATGATTTCCGCTAAGATTCGACGTCTAATTGTTCCCCTACTTGCCCTTCTCATGGCTTTATTATCAATATGGAATTGAAGACGAAGTTTCACTGAGATGACCACCTGCTTCAGTGATTCGTATGATATTTAATTATGTGGGAAAATGCAAGCAGGAAAAGACGAACAATGGTAATATGTTTTGATCATACACCGAGAAGGAAGGATGTGTCATCGGATCGTAATGGGTGTTTCAGACCCTCGTCACGGCATGTGTTTACCTTGCTACACGGGACTAACTTCGGTAAGTTTTCCGTGTGAACATCATTGCTTTTCAAAATGATTCTTTTATTTGATGCACAATTACGTTATAAAGTTTATCCTGTATCATCAAGTGGTGACCGTTGGTGAAATGTTTTTAAAACTAAGGAACGTTTAATATGAACGTCGAAGAGATAGAGTTGGGCAATGGGGGATTGGTATGAATGTTGGCTATGTCACTATAGTCAGAAAATGGTCAGACTGATGAATGTTTTCCGTCAACTTTGTATAGCGACATACTTATTTGAAAACCCTTCGATAAAGTTTCCCCTAATAAGGTTTCGTTTATAAGTTGTTCACATCAAAAACAGGATGTGCACCTTCCACTCATTTTTTTTGGCGTAATTTCCTTACTCTGATATGTTGTATTGTTATGAGCCCTCGAACAGGTTGGTCCTGGAGAGAGCGCAATATAAATTCAATAAATTATTATTATTATTATAAAATCATGAAATGTTGTAAGTCTTGAATTTTATTTATTTGAGCAGTTTCAGCTTGACTTAATTTGCTTTGAGTCATACTTTGTTTATTGTTTTTTCTTCTTCAGAATATACAACACATCAGTACCCGAATGTTCTCCAGTGAAAAAAATCATACTCGTTGCTGTGTTGAATTCCCTAATTTCTTGCTGAATGTATGATGATGCACCATACAGGTAGAAATAGTTATTAACTCGTTAAAACTATTTTATTAGTTAAAATTCACGAGAGGCTTAAATTTGCCGTCTTTATGACTTGCCTTTATCTTGCATAATTATTAAAAACATGTGTTTTTTATTTCAATATTATAAATTTAACAAACCGTTCTGTATGAAGACTAATGTCTAAAAATCAAGCAAGCTATTTTTTAAAATGCAACCAATAGCTCATTGTATGCTCGACTTGTTTTAACAATCAAAGTATCATGCACCGATACATAATGAGAAGCCAAATCACAGTATTTGAAAACCTGTTAAAACTTCTAAGAATTGTAATTTAATAATGTCAACATGATTTGCATAGTCGGATTTATTATAAAGAATCAATATCCATTGGAAAATAAATAAACTTCTGTGAGTGGCATACATGATAGTTGTACTTGTGAGTAATTCAAAGGCTCGTTTTAAGATATGCAACCAAAACGAAAGGAAATTCGAAAAATGTATGCTGCTCTGTATGAAAGGACAATATTGACCCTCTGCCCTTTCAAATAAATTAAATAATGTACTCTTTTGCTGACAATACGTTTAGTATGTTCACCTTCGTTTTTCACTTACAATTTAAAGCACATAATTAAATACCAATGTCTCGATAAGAACTTATCAAACGTCATATGGACGTCATCAGTTTTCAAATTTAGGATAAGGATCAGGATAAGGATCATTTTTTTAGCAACCAAAATAAGGTTGGATTCGTTAATTTGGCTTTAACAAAAGATTTTTATTTTTTTTAATTCATATTGTGAGGTGCATTAACTTCCTGTGTAAACTAACGTTCAATCAACGAAGATTTACATTTTACTTTCCTTGAAACTTCAAAAGCTATCAACAATGTTTTCAGCGATTCAATGATATAGCGATTCAATGATATAGCTAACGCATTAAAACAGCACTGAGCCCAGCGAGAACCCGAACACATAGAGTTTGTTTTACAAACTCTAAATCTCTAGTGGATTTTTGAGTTTGTTCGCCCACCTCAAAAATACACGCATCGTTGTCCGCAGACTTTGACATCTTTCCCAAATTCGCACGGTCATGAAACTTGGCAACAATATTACACCTGATGATTAGATAAGACATAAATTTCGACAACATAATGACGTCACCCAATGAATTATTGGGTAATTAAATGTAATTAATTTAATCAAATTTTGAGTTTTTGGTTTAACAACCATGCAGAACTCGCAAACTAAGAACGATAAATTCGTTGTTATTTCTTGAAAACAAAGGGTATTGAATACTTATTGCTTTATACATTGGAACAAATCAAGTTTGAAATTTCAAAAGCTATCAACAATGTTTTCAGCGATTCAATGTTACAGCTAACGCATTAAAACAGCACTGAGCCCAGCGAGAACCCGAACACCTAGAGTTTGTTTTACAAACTCTAAATCTCTAGTGGATTTTTGAGTTTGTTCGCCCACCTCAAAAATACACGCATCGTTGTCCGCAGACTTTGACATTTTTCCCAAACTCGCACGGTCATGAAACTTGGCAACAATATTACACCTGATGATTAGATAAAACATAAATTTCAACAACATAATGACGTCACCCAATGAATTATTGGGTAATTAAATGTAATTAATTTAATCAAATTTTGAGTTTTTGGTTTAACAACCATGCAGAACTCGCAAACAGTTGGTTGCTTTTTTCTCTTGCGTTTTCTCCAAGCATGACAAAGCAAAACGTTTGTCTAAATTTTCAAGTTACAACTCTATAGAGTTCTCAATGGTGTAAATAACTACGCACCATTGGACAATTCTTGACTGACCTTGCACTTTGAAAAGAGACGCAGGGTGATCGCAAATCAGCTCTCGTTTCAGTGATCGAATGTCAGGGAACTTTTATAACCAGTGTTCCGCGACCAGAACGTGGGTGTAAAGAACTCAGAGAGTAGGGATTGACAGACCATCCATGACCAAACTAAGCTGGCCTTTGAAAAGACCATCCAATGTTATAGAAACTGAACCATTTGGGGTTTTATAGAGGGAAGATTTAAGTGCATGTTATGACTAAGATCAGGTATTGTGACGAGATTGGGTGGACCGAGACAAGTCTAATGTGCCATTCTTCGAGAAGCACAAGGTTAAGAGAAACGGGTATTCTTGACACAAAAGTCTATACCAAACCCACTGAAACCTATAACCAATACCTACACAAGACATCATCACAACCCCCGCATGCATTCAAAACATTCATCTATGGAGAAACACTCCGATATGCTCGAAACACAAACAATAAAGATCGATGAATTCTTGATCAAATCAAAACATTTCCATGCATGTGGGCCTAATACCACAGACATTCTGCAGGTGAACCAATAACCAATGGAAATAAAATAACAATGGAGGAGGAGGAATCCCATCTGTAACAGTCTTCCCCCCTTGGAGGAAAGTATTATTATTATTATATATTTTTTTTTTTTACTTTCAAAATTTTATTTTTAATTTGATAAATTATCAAGCCCCCAAAATTACTGTATTATAACTACACACTTGGTAAGAAAATACTTATCTAAATTCACTTAGAGTGGAATTTGAAAATAATCGTTTTAAATGCGTCGTGATAAGGCATCGGCAATCATGTTATCTTTGCCCTTAACATTAACTACTTCAATGTCAAACTCGTGGAGACTTAAACTCCATCTGAGTAATCTCTGATTTTGGTTTTTCATCTTTTGGATGAAAACCAGTGGATTGTGGTCAGTATACACAGTGATGGTTTGGGCAGGGGCCCTTAAATACACTTCAAAATGCTTCAAAATAAACCAAACTAGACTTAACGTGTTTGTGACAACAAACACTAGGTGTTCGGGTATCGCTGGGGTCAGTGCTGTGTCAATGCGTGAGCTATTTCATTAAGTTGAACGTTGGTGTTATTACTGTTTTGAGGTGCGTAAAAACTACACACTGAGTATGATGCACCATACAGGTAGAAATAGTTATTAACTCGTTAAAAATATTGTATTAGTTAAAATTCACGAGAGGCTTAAACTTGCCGTCTTCATGACTTGCCTTTATCTTGCATAATTATTAAAAACAAGTGTTTTTTTATTTCAATATTATAAATTTAACAAACCGTTCTGTATGAAGACTAATGTCTAAAAATCAAGCAAGCTATTTAAAAAAATGCAACCAATAGCTCATACTATGCTCGACTTATTTTAACGACATCATCATCAGTGCATATGTATTTAACAATCAAAGTATCATGCACCGATACATAATGAGAAGCCAAATCACAGTATTCCTTGTGGTTTATTATTTGATATTTGAAAACCTGTTAAAACTTCTAAGAATTGTAATTTAATAATGTCAACATGATTTGCATAGTCGGATTTATAAATCAATAAAGAATCAATACCCATTGAAAAATAAATAAACTTAAGTGAGTGGCATTCATGATAGTTGTACTTGTGAGTAATTCAAAGGCTCGTTTTAAGATATGCAACCAAAACGAAAGGAAATTCGAAAAATTAATGTTGCTCTGTATGAAAGGACAATATTGACCCTCTGTCCTTTCAAATACATTAAATAATGTACTCTTTTGCTGACAATACGTTTAGTAAGTTCACCTTCGTTTTTCACTTACAATTTGAAGCACATAATTAAATACCAATGTCTCGATAAGAACTTATCAAACGTCATAATGACGTCATCAGTTTTCAAATTTAGGATAAGGATAAGGATAAGGATCATTTTTTTTAGCAACCAAAATAGGGTTGGCTTTAACAAAAGATTATTATTTTTAAAAATTCATATTGTGAGGTGCATTAATTTCATGTGTAAACTAACGTTCAATCAACGAAGATTTACACTTTACTTTCCTTGAAATTTCAAAAGCTATCAACAATGTTTTCAGCGATTCAATGATATAGCGATTCAATGATATAGCTAACGCATTAAAACAGCACTGAGCCCAGCGAGAACCCGAACACCTAGAGTTTGTTTTACAAACTCTAAATCTCTAGTGGATTTTTGAGTTTGTTCGCCCACCTCAAAAATACACGCATCGTTGTCCGCAGACTTTGACATTTTTCCCAAACTCGCACGGTCATGAAACTTGGCAACAATTATTACACCTGATGATTAGATAAAACATAAATTTCAACAACATAATGACGTCACCCAATGAATTATTGGGTAATTAAATGTAATTAATTTAATCAAATTTTGAGTTTTTGGACGTTTAACAACCATGCAGAACTCGCAAACTAAGAACGATAAATTCGTTGTTATTTCTTGAAAACAAAGGGTATTGAATACACGTAGACAGTAAAAAGTAATAATTGTAGAAAACGGCATTTAATGTTGAAGGCTTTTATAAAATCCCGCTTTCCTTCAAAACGTCACTAGTTTTCTAACAGTGGAGACTTGTTGCTTTGAACTTCATATATATGGTACTTATGACTGATTTTCGTCCTATAAGCAATAAGCTATTTTCGTTAATAAGCAATAAAGTAAAACGTTTTGTGTTAGTACGTGAAATCAAAAATTGATGCAACATGTTTTCGAGCTTGAAACATGAGTACCGTAGCTCACAGTATTCCAAGATGGGATGGGAAACAACTTCTGACTCGATCAAGCATATTCTGTAGATTTCAAAATTAAACTTATTTTGTTTGACACCTGAAAAATAGACGATTGATAGAGGGTGCTCTGTTACAGGTGGTGACTTCATAATTCCTTACATTTTAACATAACGTCAGCAATTTCACGAAGGGCCAAAAACCTGAAAAATCGATAAAAAACTAATTTTTGACTTTTTGGGTGGATTCGACTAAGGTGATTGGGATCTAACTATTTACGAAGTTATAGGTCTCAAAATTGTAGTTTCTTAATTACGCTAAGTTGATGAATGACAAAAACCTCAAGAACCTGGATTTATGTTTTCACGAAGAGCCAAAAACCTTTTTGTAAATTTGTTGTATACCTTACCACGTTGATTTACAGTTGGCACAGTGCCAATCATGAGCGCGCCGTCTTTTGCATTTTTTAAGAAGAGCCAAAAACTTAAAAGGACAAAAAATAAGCACAACCCGGAATTGCGTTTTCACGAAGTGCCAAAAAGGTATTGCTCTAACGCGTGGAATTATCCCTTGGCACGGTGCCAAACGTGGGTGCTCCGGCTTTTGCGTTTTCACGAACAGCCAAAAAGTTTATACATGACGCGCTGCACACAGAGCACGGTTTGTAACGTTTTCACGAAGAGACAATTTTGTTAATTAAATAAATACTCATTAATTAAACACGTTATGGACAAAATTGAAACAGATTTGTATGATTTAGGATATCTACTTTCCTGACATGTAAAAATTTCCAAGATAAGATTTCGAATAGTATACCAACCAGTACTTTCAAAATAAGCTAAACTTCAAACGCGGTTTTCTTAGAACATATATTTTTGACTGCAGGGGACTTTTTTGCCCTTCGTGAAATTGCTGACGACAAGAGAACACATAAAGTAGCATACCGCGCCACACAGTCTTATGGAGGTGTTTTTTTTACCACACAGGCCATAAAACAAGAATTGTGGTGAGCGAAATGTATTGACTTTACGTTGGGCACTGGTGACGTCATGATGACGTCGCACAACGTTTAGCCTAACAAACACATCTACAGTATCCCACAAGTAGTAGTACACAATCGAAAACAGTTGATCGGACTTAAACTGTTCGAGATATGGTGGTCTCAAGATTTGCTAATTATATTCATGTCATTATGTATTATACAATAAACCATTGCAAGCAGTTCTGCAACAAGGTATGGATTTTTACCATGTGCAAGTCCTCGCACAACTTAATGGAATAAGCTACAGAAAGGCGAGTGGCCCCGATAATATTTCGGCTAGATTTATACGACAGTTTTCATATGAGCTATCTAAACCCTTGACTCATATAATCAACGCCTCGTTCGCACAGCTCATCGTCCCAGCACAATGGAAGCGAGCAATTGTCGTCCCTGTGCCCAAAAACTTCACCCGCCAACATAGACAATTTGCGACCAATTGCCCTCACAGATCACTTTGCCAAAGTGATTGAACATTTCATTGCTCAGCAAACAATGGCGTCGATTAAACCCAACCTCGACCCCGCCCAGTTCGGAAACATCAAGAACGTTTCCACCACGCACTTGCACCCATGTTCCCAACCATCGCGTGCAAAGCCTGAATCTTTTAACAACAAAAATCATAATGACTTTGGTCAGTGTTCCGCGACCAGAACGTGGGTGTAAAGAACTCGGAGAGTAGGGATTGGCAGACCATCCATGACCAAACTAAGCTGGCCTTTGAAAAGACCATCCAATGTTATAGAAACTGAACCATTTGGGGTTTTATAGAGGGAAGATTTAAGTGCATGTTATGACTAAGATCAGGGGCGGCGCCAGGGTATTGTGATGAGATTGGGTGGACCGAGACAAGTCTAATGTGCCATTCTTCGAGAAGCACAAGGTTAAGAGAAACGGGTATTCTTGACACAAAAGTCTATACCAAACCCACTGAAACCTATAACCAATACCTACACAAGACATCATCACAACCCCCGCATGCATTCAAAACATTCATCTATGGAGAAACACTCCGATATGCTCGAAACACAAACAATAAAGATCGATGATTTCTTGATCAAATCAAAACATTTCCATGCATGTGGGCCTAATACCACTGACATTCTGCAGGTGAACCAATAACCAATGGAAATAAAATAACAATGGGGGAGGAGGAATCCCATCTGTAACAGTCTTCCCCCCCTTGGAGGAAAGTATTATTATTATTTTTTATTTTTTTTACTTTCAAAATTTTATTTTTAATTTGATAAATTATCAAGCCCCCAAAATTATAACTACACACTTGGTAAGAAAATACTTATCTAAATTCACTTAGAGTGGAATTTGAAAATATGCGTGAGCTATTTCATTAAGTTGAACTTTGGTGTTATTACTGTTTTGAGGTGCGTAAAAACTACACACTGAGTATTATGCACCATACAGGTAGAAATAGTTATTAACACGTTAAAAATATTTTATTAGTTAAAATTCACGAGAGGCTTAAACTTGCCGTCTTCATGACTTGCCTTTATCTTGCATAATTATTAAAAACATCTGTTTTTTATTTCAATATTATAAATTTAACAAACCGTTCTGTATGAAGACTAAAATGTCTATTTTTAAAAATGCAACCAATAGCTCATACTATATGCTCGACTTATTTTAACGACATCATCGTCTAACATACAATTAAAGAAGATTTACACTTTACTTTCCTTGAAATTTCAAAAGCTATCAACAATGTTTTCAGCGATTCAATGATATAGCTAACGCATTAAAGCAGCACTGAGCCCAGCGAGAACCCGAACACCTAGAGTTTGTTTTACAAACTCTAAATCTCTAGTTAGGTGTTCGGTCCACAGACCGAACAACTCCTTGTTTTTGTTCGGTTTTTTTTTTTTTTTTTTCTTTGTTTTGCTTAATCTTCTGATAGTCGTTTGTCCGCAGAAAAAAACATACTTGCAAACCTTTGATCAACTTGAAACTTAATGTGACATTAGAACATAAAGAGCAGAAGACGTGTGAGCAATGACGTCATGATGACGTCATCGGGTGTCAAATTACAAGCCATTTAAGGTCAAAAAAGTGCCCTCATGCCAATGCCTGTATGTTTCTGAATAGGAAAGCTATAGTATTCATATTTAAACATTATGATAGATCAAGACACGGGCAACATTTGAAAAGTTAACGCCAAATTCACATGACCTTTACTTCCGGTCGTAACGGAAGGTCAAAGTTTGCCTTTCTGCAATTCTTAACCAAAAAACATTTCCTGCCCAAATTATTCACTTCTGTTTATCCGATCAACCTCAAATTTACACCATGTTAGAACCTTGATGAAACCTCCATCAAGTTGTTGTGACGTCATGATTACGTCATCAGGTGTTGAAATACAGTAAATCAAAATTTAATATTTCAAAAAATCATAACTTAATCATTACTGAATGGATTGCTTCAATCAATACATCATCGGACAGGTCTTTTAAAACTCAACAAATGCTACACAAAGAGTTATCCCGGTTGTTCTTGACTTCCCGCTGAAAATGTAAGTTGAACATTACGTTAGTATTAGCCCGCAGGTCTGGTCATTCTGCTCCATTGACCACGCGTAATCTTGCATGTACATGTAAACAGTACACACACTGCGCCATTGATCTTGGGTGCAAAGTCCACGAAGACTGCATTGCTGTGTCGTGATACGTTATCCATGGTGGCTGTGTCGTGATACGTTATCGATGGTGGCGCTATACCAAGTTAATGGTCCTTTGTTACTGCACTCGTCGATAAATGCAACCATCCTTCGGAAATCTACGATGTTCGACGGTGGTGCAATGAATAGCTCATTGCATAACCTTCGTGTTAGCCATTTGTTGGCTTGGTGGTGAATATCAACTGAACGAGTGTATTTTGCTGAACTGTTTTGGTGATTCAGTGATTTGAATAACTTTTGATAACTGAGAAAATGCAATCGGAAAAAGGTCAACATAACTTTGACTCTGATCAACAACGGTTTTTATGCGAATCTAACTATTAGATCCTGTTGAATACTTCAAAGAATTACAATGTGACTAGCAAAATAAATTCAACATAAATTGCACATCGTGTAAACAGTAGGTTCTTATGCCCTTTTCATAATCATGACAAATGATGTTGCTTCACACATAAGGTAGCAAGCATGCGTAGTTTGATAACATTAATTTTTGAATTGTTAGTCTTTTAATTTATCAGTTAAGCATGTTAAGTTTGTGACTATTTACATGAAAATTGTTATACATGTGTATCTAAACTACTTTATGGAGACTCATACAGCAACGATATCACTTTCCCCCGTGTACACTAAAAGTATAAAAGTAATAGGTTTGCAAACGACTTTTTTTTGAAAATTAAAAAACTTTCAATATAAATCTGCTTACGCATTTTAGTAACATAACAGTGCCCCATACCCGAACAAAGGGTACTGAATACTTATTGTTTTATACACTGGAACAAATCAAGTTTTTCATAGATCTATTAGAGAAATTGGCCTTTAATCTTAATCCATTGCCTAACGCAGAATGACATACCCCCTCGCGACTGGCAACGGTGGGTAGCTAGCCAGTCAAGGCACTTGTTACAGACCAACGTGGCACAACGATAGTTGTTTACTATCAGTGCCATGTGGGCGTAACGAGAGTTTCCATTCATGTTTTACTTACAACGCAAGTGCAATCTTATCAATGGCGTACTTACTACTACGTACTAGCATTAACATGATTTCCGCTAAGATTCGACGTCTAATTGTTCCCCTACTTGCCCTTCTCATGGCTTTATTATCAATATGGAATTGAAGACGAAGTTTCACTGAGATGACCACCTGCTTCAGTGATTCGTATGATATTTAATTATGTGGGAAAATGCAAGCAGGAAAAGACGAACAATGGTAATATGTTTTGATCATACACCGAGAAGGAAGGATGTGTCATCGGATCGTAATGGGTGTTTCAGACCCTCGTCACGGCATGTGTTTACCTTGCTACACGGGACTAACTTCGGTAAGTTTTCCGTGTGAACATCATTGCTTTTCAAAATGATTCTTTTATTTGATGCACAATTACGTTATAAAGTTTATCCTGTATCATCAAGTGGTGACCGTTGGTGAAATGTTTTTAAAACTAAGGAACGTTTAATATGAACGTCGAAGAGATAGAGTTGGGCAATGGGGGATTGGTATGAATGTTGGCTATATCACTATAGTCAGAAAATGGTCAGACTGATGAATGTTTTCCGTCAACTTTGTATAGCGACATACTTATTTGAAAACCCTTCGATAAAGTTTCCCCTAATAAGGTTTCGTTTATAAGTTGTTCACATCAAAAACAGGATGTGCACCTTCCACTCATTTTTTTTGGCGTAATTTCCTTACTCTGATATGTTGTATTGTTATGAGCCCTCGAACAGGTTGGTCCTGGAGAGAGCGCAATATAAATTCAATAAATTATTATTATTATTATAAAATCATGAAATGTTGTAAGTCTTGAATTTTATTTATTTGAGCAGTTTCAGCTTGACTTAATTTGCTTTGAGTCATACTTTGTTTATTGTTTTTTCTTCTTCAGAATATACAACACATCAGTACCCGAATGTTCTCCAGTGAAAAAAATCATACTCGTTGCTGTGTTGAATTCCCTAATTTCTTGCTGAATGTATGATGATGCACCATACAGGTAGAAATAGTTATTAACTCGTTAAAACTATTTTATTAGTTAAAATTCACGAGAGGCTTAAATTTGCCGTCTTTATGACTTGCCTTTATCTTGCATAATTATTAAAAACATGTGTTTTTTATTTCAATATTATAAATTTAACAAACCGTTCTGTATGAAGACTAATGTCTAAAAATCAAGCAAGCTATTTTTTAAAATGCAACCAATAGCTCATTGTATGCTCGACTTGTTTTAACAATCAAAGTATCATGCACCGATACATAATGAGAAGCCAAATCACAGTATTTGAAAACCTGTTAAAACTTCTAAGAATTGTAATTTAATAATGTCAACATGATTTGCATAGTCGGATTTATTATAAAGAATCAATATCCATTGGAAAATAAATAAACTTCTGTGAGTGGCATACATGATAGTTGTACTTGTGAGTAATTCAAAGGCTCGTTTTAAGATATGCAACCAAAACGAAAGGAAATTCGAAAAATGTATGCTGCTCTGTATGAAAGGACAATATTGACCCTCTGCCCTTTCAAATAAATTAAATAATGTACTCTTCGTTTTTCACTTACAATTTAAAGCACATAATTAAATACCAATGTCTCGATAAGAACTTATCTAACGTCATGACGTCATCAGTTTTCAAATGTAGGATAAGGATAAGGATCATTTTTTTTAGCAACCAAAATAGGGTTGGATTCGTTAATTTGGCTTTAACAAAAGATTATTATTTTTTTAAATTTATATTGTGAGGTGCATTAATTTCCTGTGTAAACTAACGTTCAATCAACGAAGATTTACACTTTACTTTCCTTGAAATTTCAAAAGCTATCAACAATGTTTTCAGCGATTCAATGATATAGCTAACGCATTAAAACAGCACTGAGCCCAGCGAGAACCCGAACACCTAGAGTTTGTTTTACAAACTCTAAATCTCTAGTGAATTTTTGAGTTTGTTCCATCTCAAAAATACACACAAATCGTTGTCCGCAGACTTTGATATCCTTCCCAAGCTCGTACGGTCATGAAACTTGGCAACAGTGTTACACCTGATAAATAGATGAAACAGAAGTTTTGACACATAATGACGTCATCCATTGATTTATTGGGTAATTAAATGTAATTAATTTAAATCAAATTTTGAGTTTTTGGTTTAACAACCAGAACTCAGAAACTAAGAACGATAAATTCGTTGTTATTTTTTGAAAACAAATGGTATTTAAACCGCTGCAAGCAGTCATGTGACAATTCATACAGGTTTACTTTCGAGACACATTGTCAATGTAACTGTGAAGCTATCAATAATGTACAATGTACTGGTAAAATGCACACAATAGTGTCTAGACTCCGAAGTTTAATTTAGTACATACATTGTGTCAGACAATAAACCATTGCAAGCAGCCATGTGATAAATCATGATTGTTTTTATTTTCGAGACACATTTGTCAAGGTAACTGTGAAGCTATCAATAATGTACAATGTACTGGTAAAATGCACACAATAGTGTCTAGACTCCGAAGTTTAATTTAGTACATACATTGTGTCAGACAATAAACCATTGCAAGCAGCCATGTGATAAGTCATGAATGTTTACTTTCGAGACACATTTGTCAAGGTAACTGTGAAGCTATCAAATCGTCACCCACCGGTTCCACGAACTGACACACACGTAGACAGTAAAAAGTAACAATTGTAGAAAACGGCATCTAATGTTGAAGGCTTTTATAAAATACCGCTTTCCTTCAAAAAGTCACTAGTTTTCTTACAGTGGAGACTTGTTACTTTGAACTTCATATACATGGTGCTTATGACCGCTTTTTGTCCTAAATTAATAAGCAATAAAGTGAAACGTTTTGTGTTAGTACGTGAAATCAAAAATTGATGCAAAATGTTTTCGAGCTTGAAACATTAGTACCGTAGCTCACAGTATTCCGGGATGGGATGGGAAACAACTTCTGACTCGATCAAGCATATTCTGTAGATTTCAAAATTAAACTTATTTTGTTTGAAAATAGACGATTGATAGAGCGTGCTCTGACAGGGGGTGACTTCATAATTCCTTACATTATAACATCAGAGAACACATAAAGTAGCATACCGCGCCGCACAGTCTTATGGAGGTGTTTTTTTACCACACAGGCCATAGAACAGAAATTGTGGCGAGCGAAATCTATTGACTTTACGTTGGGCACTGGTGACGTCATGATGACGTCGCACAATGTTTTAGCATCAAGTGGTGACGTTGGTGAGATGTTTTTAAAACTAAGAAGCATTTAGTATGATCGTCGCAGAGGTAGAATTAGGCAATGGGGGATTGGTATGGTTGTTGGCTGTGTCACTATAGTCAGAGAATGGTTCGACTAATAAATGTTTTTCGTCAACTTTTTTATTATGACATGCATATTTAAAGACCCTTCGATGGAGGTTTTCCTAAAAATAGTACTTAACTCATTATGTTAGTATAAATTCACGAGATGCTTAGACTTGCCGTCCTCATGCTTTGCCTTTGTCTTGCATAATTATCCTAAACAAGTGTCTTTCATTTTAATATTCTAAATTTAACAAACCGTTCTGTAGGAAAATCAATGTCTAAAAATCAAACAAGCTAATTTAAAACATGCAACCGATAGCTCATAATACTTGACTAATTTTAATGACATCTTCATCAGTGCATATATGTTTTGAACAATTAATGATTCATGCACCGATACTTAATGAGTATCCAACTCACTGTAAAAAGTTTCAGAATTGTAACTTAATAATGTCAACATAAATATCATCTAATGTGGTTTTTTAATCAAAAAAGAATCGATATCCATTGACAAATAAATAAACTTCAGTGAATGGCATATATAATAGTTGAACGTGTGGGTCATTCAAATGATTGTTTCAACATCTGCTGCCAAGAGAAGGGGAAAATGTTCCTCTGCTGTATGACTATGAAATGACAATGGACCTTTTGCTCTTTCAAATAATTTAAATAATGTACTCTTTCGCTGATTTTTGTTTTGTAAGTTAATCTTTGTTTTTCACTTGGCACATATTTAAATATCTATGTCTCGATAAAAACATTTGTAACTTCATAATGATGTCATCAGTTTTCAAATCTGGCTAAACAAAAGTTTGTTATTTATAAAATTTCATATCTTGAGTAGGTTTTATTTCCTGTGTAAGAAGATTTACACTTTACCTTCTTTAAAATTTACAAGCTATTAACATTGTTTTCAGCGACTCATTGATATAGCTAACGCATTAAAACAGCATTGAACCCAGGAGCGATACCCGAACACCTAGAGTTTGTTTTACAAACTCTAAATCTCTAGTGGATTTTTGAGTTTGTTCGCCCACCTCAAAAATACACGCATCGTTGTCCGCAGACTTTGACATCTTTCCCAAACTCGCACGGTCATGAAACTTGGCAACAATATTACACCTGATGATTAGATAAAACAGAAATTTCGACAACATAATGACGCCACCCAATGAATTATTGGGTAATTAAATGTAATTAATTTAATCAAATTTTGAGTTTTTGGTTTAACAACCATGCAGAACTCGCAAACTAAGAACGATAAATTCGTAGTTATTCTTTGAAAACAAAGGGTATTGAATACTTATTGTTTTATACACTGGAACAAATCAAGTTTTTCATAGATCTATTAGAGAAATTTGCCTTTAATCTTAATCCATTGCCTAACGCAGCATGACATACCCCTCGGTGGGTAGCTAGCCAGTCAAGGCATTTGTTACAGACCAACGTGGCACAACGGTAGTTGTTTACTATCAGTGCCATGTGGGCGTAACGTGATTTGTGCATCAATTGCGTGCCTACTACTACGTACTAGCATTAACATGAATTCCGCTAAGATTCGACGTCTAATTGTTCCCCTATTCGCCCTTCTCATGGCTTTATGATCAATATGGAATTGAAGACGAAGTTTCACTGAGATGACCACCTGCTTCGGTGATTCGTATGACTTTTAACTATGTGAGAAAATGCAAGCAGGAAAAGACGAACATTGGTTATGTTTTGATCACACACCGAGAAGGAAGGATGTGTCATCGGATCGTGAGGGGTGTTTCAGACTCTCCTCACGGCATGTGTTTATCGTTGCTACACGGGACTAACTTCGGTAAGTTTCGTGTGAACATCATTGCTTTTTAAAATGATTCTTTTAGTTGATGCACAATTACGTTATGAAGTTTATCCTGTATCATCAAGTGGTGACGTTGGTGAAATGTTTTTAAAACTAAGGAACGTTTAGTATTAACAGCGGTGGGTAGTCGAAAAGGGTGCTGTAGTCAGAAAATGGTCAGAATGATGAATGTTTTCCGTCAACTTTGTATTGCGACGTAATTATTTGAAAACCCTTCGATAAAGTTTTCCCTAATAAGGTTTTGTTTATAAGTTGTTCACATCAAAAACAGGATGTGCACCTTCCACTAATTTTTTCTTGCGTAATTTCCTTACTCTGATATGTTGTATTGTTATGCGCCCTCGAACAGGTTGGTCCTGGAGAGAGGGCAATATAAATTCAATAAATTATTATTATTATTATAAAATCATGAAATGTTGTAAGTTTTGAATTTTATTTATGTGACACCAGGATATTATTTGGAGTCGTATAAATAATTGGGTTGAGGAGAATAGCTTTCCGTTTACTTTAAGTTATGAGAGTTTATTCCGATCTGAAAATGAAGTGAAGAGAGCAGAGTCTGTTAAGTGTTGCTTCTCTTGCATTTAGTATAAAGTGAATGTGAAAGTCATAATTGGACTCATATCTAACTAAAATAACATATACAATTCGAAAATTAATTATCACAGGAATTATAATAATAAAAATAGCAATTTGCTGTACAATAGGAGAAAACTACGGGAACGCACTACTTAATACTGATTTAAACAAAGACGTTCCCGCCAAATAGAATGACAATGGCTGTATTTTTGCTGCCACACCTTAAACTATAATTACTTACGAAAAGACACATTAATAACAGCAAACCTTACTGGATTTCTACAATATATAAAGGATATCAATAAATTAAACAGATAATGTAAAATGATGTGAATAAATGGTGTTATATTTACCTGAAAATGAAGAGAAGAGAGCAGAGTCTGTTAAGTGTTGCTTCTCTTGCATTTAGTATAAAGTGAATGTGAAAGTGGGGGCTTGTGAGGGCGCATAATAAATATTTGCATAATTAAAGGCAAATCGGCGGATGGATATAAATTCGGTAAGCAATATGTACACAAATGAAAGAAAATAGTACATTTTAAAGGAATAATTAATAAACTCTGTGGGGTATATCTTTATAACCGTCACATTTATTTGAGCAGTTTCAGCTTGACTTAATTTGCTTTGAGTCATACTTTGTTTATTGTTTTTTTTCTTCTTCAGAATATACAACACATCCAGGACCCGAATGTTCTCCAGTGAAAGATTTCATACTCGTTGTTGTGTTCCATTCCCTAATTCCTTGCTGAGTGTATGATGCACCATACAGGTAGAAATAGTTATAATATTAACTCGTTAAAAATATTTTATTAGTTAAAATTCACGAGAGGCTTAAACTTGCCATCTTTATGACTTGCCTTTATCTTGCATAATTATTAAAAATAAGTGTTTTTATTTCAATATTATAAATTTAACAAACCGTTCTGTATGAAGACTAATGTATAAAAATCAAGCAAGCTATTTTTAAAAATGCAACCAATAGCTCATACTATGCTCGACTTATTTTAACGACATCATCGTCTAACATACAATTAAAGAAGATTTACACTTTACTTTCCTTGAAATTTCAAAAGCTATCAACAATGTTTTCAGCGATTCAATGATATAGCTAACGCATTAAAACAGCACTGAGCCCAGCGAGAACCCGAACACCTAGAGTTTGTTTTACAAACTCTAAATCTCTAGTATTATAATTAAATCTATGTTTAAAACAAATAGGTTTTTACTTTAAATTTAAAGCCATCTAATGATTGAGACTTTCTAATGTCCACAGGTAGCTTATTCCATAATCTAGGAGCTGCACAAAGAAATGATCGATCACCTAAGGTTACTTTTGTTCTAATTTGGGGGATCTTCAATGCCAATGTGTCTTGTGTACTACGAAGATTATGACCATGGGTTTGAGATTTAAACTCCAATAATTCAGTAATATAACTAGGAGCTTGACCATTAAGCGCTTTATAAACTATCATTAACATCTTAAATTCAATTCTTTGACGTATAGGCAACCAATGTAATTCTCTTAACAGTGGTGTTACATGAGCAAATTTAGGGAGATTACAAATCAATCTTGCACATGTATTTTGAACCCGTTGCAACTTTGCTATCTGTAAGTTTGGTAATCCATACAATAGACTATTACAATAGTCTAATTTACTCGTAATGCATGCGTGGACGACAGTTTTCATGCTATCTTGATCAAAGTATTTACGAATGCGCCTCAGATTATAAATCATGTAATATGCTGATTTACATACACTAATAATTTGTGATTCCATGTTCAACTGAGTATCAAATAACACTCCTAAGTTTCTTACGTTATGGGATGGTATTATAGCAGTGTCACCTACTGATATACCGTTTGACTTGAACTTTAGATACCTGACGTGTAGTGCCAATAACTAACAGTTCCGTTTTCCTATCATTCAACATCAGTTTGTTTTGTAACATCCAGGTTCTAATGTACTCAATGCATTTTTCTAATACACTGATACAGTATTCTTCATTTGGTGTGTTAGGACAGAATGACAAATATACTTGTGTGTCATCTGCGTAGCAATGACAAGTAATAATAGGGAACTTCTTTTCAATATTTGTGAGGAGTCTGCTTGTGTACATTGTAAACAATAGGGGGCCTAAACGTCAGTACATGTTCGTCGTGTGTCCCCCCCCCCCCCCCCCAAGAAAAATAATAATAATGACCGCAAACTAGTATTAGAAATGTTGTCTTTTGTTTTAAATATTATAATAATATATCAATCATGTGGCGTTTTTATATGAGAGTTTAGGCCTGGAAATCACGGAGGCCACGGAGGTCACGACCCATGTTGCCTTGGCTTTGCTGTCCCTTCAAAAGATTAACAGAGACTGAACTTTTTTCAAGGGAAGTGCTCTTGCAAAATGAAAATGGCCTTGCCCTCTCAAAGTTGAAATTCCAGGCCTAAGAGTTGATAAGAGTTTATAGGTTACTATACCATTAGGGACTAAATAACCTTTGAAGATTCAATACAATTTTATTATTGATCACAGTTTAAACAAAGCTCGCAATAACGGTTTTTGCTGGATTGATTTTGCGCTCCTTCCATTCTTTGAATTAAGTCAATTTGGGCTGCTTGATGCACTTTGTCCCTTTACACTATTTTTTGTTTCCTAAATAAAGTTTGTTGTATGTTTGTTTTGTTTGTTTATCATTTTTTGCGACCGCCTTGGTTTGACAATGTGGGGACGGCTCTTTCCGATCAGTCACCCCACCCCGTGACTAGACTTGTGGACAAGTCGTTAAATGTCTGGGCGCGGTGATAGCGGAACGGCTTTCTCGCAATATCCCGCGAGAGGGCTGCTCTGTGCGAGATTACTCTGTGCGAGATTTGCAATTATGTTTAAAAGAATGCATACAATATAAGGCTTACATCTTAGAGAAAACATATGCCCTATCGTGTATAATAATAACACGGTGTTAAAACTAACCTGTAAGTGTTTCCCCTGGACTGTATGTGTCACCGTCGGCGACTAGTAGGTACGGGCTGGTTTCGCTCGGCTGTGGGGCGGTGTCAGGATGCTGTGGCATCAGCGTAACACAAGCCTCGATCGGTGCTCCATCCGGGCGACTAGTCCCTTCTTGTGGTACCGTTACAATGAGCAAAAGCATGATGGGGTAAATCTTCACAAGGCACTCCATGTTTGTGTTCAGATAAAAGACCAAAACTTGATAAGAGTGTTCAATGACTGGGGCAGCAGAAATCAACGGAACACCCCAATTATAATACCAGTCTGTCACAAGACCATCCGTTATCAAAATCACATTGAGACACATTCTTTGTAGCTGCCGACATGGTCCAATGCTTCCACCTATTTATCTAACATGTAATCACAAACCTATGTTAAATAAGTAATGGGATTTCTCCGAGCAAGTTCAAAGATTAGTAAGGGTGGCCTTGACTGAGTTTCCCTTAAAAACCACCAAAATACTTTTTGCGAACCAAGGGTATTTTATGCACTGCTGGTTTCATGAAGCTCAATACGGTTGCTCGGGGAATTTGGGGGGGGGGGGGGGGGGGGGGGGGGGGTGGGGGGCGGAAGGGGTAGCCCCACCAGCGCGCCACCTACGTGGAAAATAATCTCATTCGACCATCGCGACGTGGACTGGTTGAAGCTCCCCACAAACTCTCCGCTGCGCGTGCCGTTGAGACTGCCTGGACGAGTCCATTTTATCAGAGGTTATTGTTATCTTCAAATGTTGTAAATTCACAAAATCTTTACACCAGAAAACATTTGTATTTTTTGTTTTGCCTTGCCAACTGCTTCAGTAAATTAACTATTTAATAAACAACATATATTTAACCTAAACGACATGTATAACATTATCTGTTTTAGATGTGTATGTTGCCTCAGAATTACAATTACCTGCGGCAAATGTTCCCGTCCGTCAACAGAGATCGTTTGAACGCAAAATAAACTTTTACAAATCGTCAAATATCTAGAGGATGTACCGAGGGATTTTGATTCAACTTTCAGGAATGAAAGATCTATTCCTAAATATTACGTTAATGGAAAAAAATCAGAGGATGAACGATAATTTTTTTCACATTATGTCGATATTTGTAGCCATTTTAGGGGAGACCATTTGTAACGAAATTCCCACCTGGACCCATTCATACACGTTAGCCGCTGCAATAAACCAATGGAAAATTTTCGATAATATTTTTACGTACTTTATTTAAAATTAAGCATCTCAACAATTGAAAATACTCTTACGATATACACTGTTATGTTTTCAGTGCTGATAAAGAGAGAATTTTAACGGTATACATGGATTTCTTTTTGTTTTTTAATGGTCATTACCTATTTTTAAAATGGAGTGTACCCAAACAGCGATCGCAAATGATTGCGCAACACCCCTTCCGCCCCCCCCCCCCCCCCCCCCCCCCCCTGCACAAGCCCTATAAATTGTGGATGCACGCCGGAGAAAATACCGGGCAAATTTAAGCCACGTTTGATGATGTTTCTAATACAAAGGGCCACAGCAAGTTTAATATATTTGCTGTATTAAAAACTAAAAGATCGGAATAAAATTTCTCTTCCAAAAACCAATGATGATTTGAAGCGCGAAATAAAAAAAATAAGCGAAAAAAAAGAAGAGTTATAACTATTTTTGTAATAAAAAAAAAGAAACAAGGAAAAAGACAAAAATGAAGATTTTCCTAAATTTTCCGCTGCTGTTAAAAAAAAAAATTAAATAAACTAATTATAGGGACACAAAAAAGCAATAAACACGTCAGAGCTCGGCCATCAGGCAAATTGATCTATATATCTAAACCTTCGTGCCAACAGTCAATGTCTGAATAAATAATGACATTTTACCAAATCCACGATTGTTTCGGATCGAGAGAAAACCTAATTAAACTGAAAGATTGAATGTTGTCCTTCGTGGTATTGTATCTACCAAGGTGCATGGCCCGATTCACGCAGAAATTATTTTAACAAGTAGTTTTCTCTAAAAGAATTTTTACAAATAATGCTGTTTCAAAACGAAAATCAGACAACTTTCACATAGGCCTATTATGCAATGGATAATGCACAAAATACACGTTAACGTCATGCACAATGTTTGTACATGGCTAGTAGGTGTGAGATTCTGTCTTTTCGGGATCCCAACAATTATTCATTTTTCATTTTTACCACTTTTAGAAGCTCACAATTCTCCAATCTATACAAATTTTAATTTACATCTATGTTTGGGTCAAATCAGCTAAAACATGGACCTTGCATCTAAACAGGGTTAATTTCATTAAGAAAAATCGATGTCTTTTTCCGAAGCTGTTGCTTAAATTTACTGAAGGGTTAGTCAAGTCTACGGATAAAGTGTTATCAAAGTTCCAACTGGCTTTGAGTTCAGACTGGATTGAACCGCATTCTTCCTTCTGACTTTGAAGGTCATGGTAAATACGACAATGCTGCGTGTGCCGGGGAAAGAAAGTGGAATTCCCCTTTGCAAATTGTATCAATAGTTTCGTTTTGTGTCCGACCTATTGTTATGGTAAGCGTTTTGCAGGAAAGCGATGGGAATAAAAAAAACTGTCGTAAAAGGTACCTAGCAAGGTCAAAACTGCAAATAAATCCAAACGACAAAGAAAACAAGTTCACAAAAACATTGCTTTATCGGTAATAGTTTCTAAGGAAACAAATCGGGCCTATTTAAGACCCGATGTATAATATATAAAATAATAATAATAAAAGCCGCCCCTTTTACCACGCTAATCTATAATCTTTTTTTTCATTGATTAATTTTATTTTGTAGTTAATGATAACTGTTTTAAATGCCATAGCAGTTTTAGACTTGATTTCAAGTCTGAGATCGCGGTTATTTCTCTGCATCAGCCACACAAAATTTCCCCCGCAGAATGGCTATCACGCGGTCTCAGCTCGCAATCTCAGACTCTGGTGTCTTGGGATATGTAAATAAATCTACTAAAGTTACACACCCCGCTATCACAGAACTATCATTGAAGCAAAAGAAGCTATTTCAAACCATTCAAGCGACACAAAATAAAGATAAAAGAAACGCACTGAGGAAAGAAAGAAATAGCGTTCTCACCAAACTTCATAACACAATGAAAGAGATAAAGGAGCAAGAACTGATAAGAAAAGCTGAAGACATTGAAAACCAGAAAAATGAGTCTACAAAATATTTCAAGGCCATCAGAAATATACAGCAGATGAAACCCAATCGGATACAGGTTGCTGACGAAAACGGTAATGCGGTCATCGATGCAGATGGTCAAGAAGAGATCATCAGAAACTGGTTTCAAAGCAAGTTAGATTTGAATGATGAAGCTATAATTGAAGAATTTCCACCACAAACAATGAGCAAACCATTCACCAAAGTAGAAGTTGTGAAAGCCATTAAATCATAAAAAAATGGCAAGAGTGCTGGAAAAGACAACCTCAATGCTGAATTGCTGAAGTATGGACCAGAGATAATTGCTCAAGAAGTCGCTCTTACTCTGAATGATAATAGCAAGCACAGGTATCTACCCAAATGACATCGAAGAAGGCATTCTCATCCCCCTTCCCAAGCCAGGCAAACCAAAGGGACCCCCCGAAAACATAGACCAATTGTCTTACTGACAATAATCCGCAAAATATTGGCCATATGTTTGACGAGAAGAATTGCTGACAGACTAAATTAATGACCATATACCGGCTTCCCAAGCCGCTTATCGACACGGTAGAAGCACTACAGAACAAGTCTTCTCTTTAAAGATCCAGAAAAGGCCATCACAGCTGATAACTACGAACTTCACCTTTTGCTTCTTGACATGTCAAAGGCATTTGACTCCGTGAAGAGAGTAGTTCTTTTTAAAGACCTTAAAGAAATGCTAGAGCAGGATGAACTTCATCTTTTGGCAATCATACTCAGAGAAGTCCGCTTACAAGTTAGAGTGGGTACAATCTTAGGTAAGCCCTTCAAAACCAACATTGGCGTACCTCAAGGAGACTGCCTGAGTCCCATTCTCTTTACAATCTACCTTGCGAAAGCACTGAGACAACTAAATGTACAAACACCAGCGGCACCACCGAATCTCCAAGATCATAACTACTCTGCCAATCTACTGCAGTCTCAGTCCCAGGCCCTACCTGCGGAACTTGAAAACCACAACTATGCCATTTGTCCACCATCATACTTTGAGATTGGGCTACAATATGCTGATGACATCACATGGGCAAGTAACAATGCTCACCCACTTAGGGAAATAGAACGGAGGGCACCTGAGGTACTTAAAGAGCGAAACCTGAAGGTAAACAACGCTAAGACAGAAAAACATCACATCAGCAGAAACGGAATTAACACCAGCTGGAAAAAGTGTAAATACTTAGGCTCCCTACTGGACACTGAGGAAGACATCACCAGAAGAAAAGTACTTTCGATGGTATCCTTCAATAAATTTCGAAGTGTTTTCAACAGCAAGTCGATCTCCCATGCAACGAAACTCAAAACATTCCGTGCATTCATAGCATCCATATTTCTATACAACAGTGAATTATGGACACTAACCAAGTCACTAGAACAGAAAATCGACGCCTTTCACAGGAGGCTCATGCGTTCAATCCTCGGCCTTCAGTGGCCCAAAAAGGTGTCAAACAAGGTGCTCTATGAAAACACCAACGAGAAACCTTGGAGTGTCATAATCGCAAAAAGACGCCTGAGATGGACAGGCCATCTCCTGAGACTACCTGATGAAACACCAGCCAAGCAAGCGCTTATGGAGTGTATACGTCATCACAAGCTGCCAAGGGGCAACATGGCTGAAAAGAATAAATGAAGACCTGAAAGCCACGGACATAAACATCAAGAACCGAAATACCTGGCACTTGGCAGCTGATAGAGTGCAGTGGAGGAAACTTACAGAGTGCGCAATGTCAGATGCACTTGACGAAAGCGCTTAGATGATGTAAATTGTCAGACGCTGAGCCTTTTCTATGCAGTCTATGGTTATGAGGCGTCAGCGTCCTCTTTAAAATGCGTCGCGCGTTAATTCTACGCAGGTGCGATCATCGCGCGTCTGCGTTTAAACTTGCCTTTAGTGATTGCACGTACTCAGGCGTGAATTTACAAAAGGGTTTCCTAAAAAGTTCTGATCAAATAAGCATCCTTGTCCCAGAGTTTTCAGTTTGTTTCAACAAAAATTAACACCTGATGTGTGTGTTATTTATGAAAGCTAAAACTAATTTTGTACAAATTGTAATGAGTATTCTTGTTGTTCAGATTTTTCATAGATCTAATTTAAAAACAATTGATTACAATTGATTACTGTTTATTTGTTCGTTATTGTATGCCTATGTGGTTTTAGGGTTTTCTGTATTTTTTTGTAATTTTTGTAATTGTTAATATTTTTAGACTCGCAAGCCGAAGTGAATTTCACTGTATATGTATTTATATGTGTGACAATAAACAATTGAATTGAATTGAATTGAATTGAATTTCAGAGAAAAATATGTTTTTCGCTTGACGTGTTTTCTCGTTCCGATACGCGCGAGACTTGCAGTATATAGAGATCAGTGCTTGCGACACCGCAGTTGATACATTTTGTCAATAGAGGGCGCTACCATTTTTTTTCGTCGGATTGGTGTATGGATCTGATTACTTTCAGATTATTGACCCAGGACCAACGAGAAATTTTAACGAGGAATTTCAGAGTGTGCATACAAAATTTAATACAAAAAATTAGTTTCAAAACTTCCATTATACATGGTACAGACATGGCATAGAACAACTTATTCATTTTGATATACAAGAGCAACATTACTTGAAAGAAAGCAGCCTAGTCCTCAGATATACATAGTTCCAAAACTAAACAAGTTAAACATGTTAAAACACCTTAATAAACCAATATAGAGTTTTCACAGAAATATACAAAAGTCTTAATTGTAAAACAGGCATCATAATACTTAATTCTATATTGCATAACTAATTTTATACGTGCAGCTGAATGTGTCGACGATTGCATAAAATGAATTTAACTAATTATGACTGAAAGTCAACTTTAATTTGATACACTACTGAGTATAAAAGCTCTTTCGCAGTCATTTCGAGAAATGAGCAACAATTGTGGATATAAAAGCAAGTGTAAATAACATTTTATTTTCCAACATCAGCTTTTTACAAGTGTTGTCCTTGGAACTTACAAAATATAAAGATAAAAATGCAACACTTGACAACTCAAATGTGTGTAAAAAGTAATTAAAAAAAGAAAACAAAACAGCAAGCTGAATATAAAAACACCCTTGGCAGTACGGGGTCCCGCTATTGTTGTGCTATGTGGAGTAGCAAAAAACAAAACAAAAAAACATTGTTCTATTGGTGACTGCTCTATTTTTTTATACCCCTATGTTCCGACAACCATATGTTCCGACAACCCCTCATAATTTGCACGTTACGGAGGGTTATAGTTGGATCAAGAAAATATATTAGGAGTGTAAGAACATTGGGGTGTTGGAACACAGGCGTGTACATGTAACTGCTCTATTAGTGTAAAAGACCCCGTAATCGGAGTGTGTAATAAGCCGATACACAGTAGGTATGGTTGATTATATGGTATGATTTGATGTTTTTTACTTTTCGTCTTTCTTTCCTTATAACCCTTGTTTTTGTATTAGTGCATTACAACCTATCAGTTACCATGCTGTACAATTTTTCACCTTTTACTTACCAATAATAATAATTATAATTGCAGATATAAACAAATAAAGATAAACAAAGATATATTTTACTTAAGAACCTTCGGTTGATTTCATCAGCTGTTTTTGATAACATATATTATTCATTTCAATAAAACCAATTTGACAATTTCATCACAAAAGGTTGTCATTCTTTTAGGAAAACCAGAGACAACAGCAACAAACTTTTTAGGTTTTTTTCTGAGGGGGCTTGTGAACTGTCATTTATCGCTAATTTCACTTTGCAAAATCTTCAGGCACAATAATATTTTGTCTTGCACATGTGAACACTGTATCGAATCGTGGATTGAAAGTGTATGCAAATGAAATTCTGTGCAAAAATGGAGATCATTTCCTCAGTCTTGTTGTGAAGATGAAGTTCACTTAATTTACACAATGTTACACATAGGTTTACAGACTCTCTCAACATCCTTTCAACTAAGTATCTAAAGGTTTAGTCACAAACAAGGGCAAAGTTTCTTTTCTGTGTAATGGCAATTTCACAACTTTCAAATGAAAACTGAAGGTCCAGGGAGTTTTAAGAAAAACCCTGACAAATCACAAGCCTGATCAAATAAAGAAAAAAAAAATAATTAAATTAAAAAAATAGGGCCTCATCAATTCATTTCTGTCCCCATTACAAATCATGTTTTGTACCTTTAGGTATTGGAATTAACGTTGCTGCTTGGGCGCAATCTAGTGTGAAGTAGAATGACTGCCCCTTGCACCACTACTACCCATGGAATCCTTGCTCCTGCAACAACCCAGATTCTTAAGCCCAAGTCTTCCATTTTTACGCATAAGAATGAAGAAAATGAACACTGTTAAGCCGATGAGAGAGTTCAGGATCGCAAAGATGTACTGGAAAGGCACAGTGAAGACGTCAATGGCCAGGAAACCAAAGATCCATGTACCACCGAGGAGGACAGCGATGGGAATCATAGTGCGAGCCTGACGGAGGACAAGATCTGCTCGTGTCTCTTGACGGGTCAGGGTGCTGTCGACGCGCTGGTAAACTAACCGACGGAACACGAGAATGAAGATGAAGATATTGAAGAGGAGGAGTATTCCAACAGGCAGCAATACACCAAAGTAGATTGGATTCCCAGGAGAAAGGAAACAACTGAAGGGGAAAAAAAAATACATACAATGTTTAATCAGAGGGGAAAAAAGGCTCTTAAAACTTCAATATGCTACCTTTATGAAATGATTTGAGTAATAATCGCATTCATAAAGCACTTCTTTCTGGTTGTCAGAATTTAACCTCATAGACACATGTGAATCAAGAATTTTCCTCTTCAGTAGTTGTGAGCTTAATAAAAGTTTCACTGTGCCTCATGAATATTCTATCAGCCAGCTCCCCAATATACTGCTTAAAGACTTTGAATTTTAAGGTGATTGTTTTGTCAACTTACTATTTTCTATCAGGAACATTCCACTGACTGTTGATAAAGTAGGGTACAGCCATTGTGACGAACACAATCAGGGCAGGTATGCCTGTGAGAAAACATACACGTTTATGTTTCAATCTGTTTCAGTCAGCGCCAAAACAAAGGGGTTACATCAACTTGGGGCCCCCCTCTCAAAGTAAGCAACTAGTCTGACATCAAACCAAAATTTTCTGTGATAAAAAGTCTTTCAATTCTATAGATGAATTAGTTGGGAAAAAAACTACCATGATTGAGCAAATAGAGACAACTGTAGAAGTAAATCTGTTACTGAATAGCGGGAATCCTTAAAAAAAAAGACCCCCGAGATCTAAGGCATCAGAACTAGCCCGACTTGAGGAGTTACTAAGGAAATGTGATTTTTCTATTCCATGCTGTGATAAAATGAAATAACACTCAAAACAATAACAGTATCATATCATTTATGAGATGCCTATCTCATAGGATTCACAGCACTTATTATGTATAAAGAAAAGCATGCTAGGTTTTGAATTATGAGAGCCATTTATGTAGTAACTTTATGAAGGTTTTCCAAGATGATGCAGTGCTGCCAACTAAGCCAGAGACACTGGGGCAGAACCTACTGCTTTACATCCCATCAAAACGATGAAGCAATGAATGTGAGGTGTCTTGCTTAAGGACACAAGTGTCACTAGACTGGGACTCGAACCCGAACTCTGCCGGTCAAAAACACACCAGAGCTTGAGTCCGTTGCACCAACCGCTCCCCCACAAAACTCACCCCAGCAGAAGATCATCATCCGCAGCAAATATCCTCTGACAAAATTCCTACGGGTCAACACCAGCAGGTAGAAGCAAACTGTCGCCTCCGCCGAAGACCAAAAGACAGATGTGAGAAAAAAGTAGTAGATGAGAGCGGCGAAGATGATGCAAGCCACTCGTGGTTGAATCAGCTCAATGCCAACAAGGAAGAATATATAGAGCAAGATGAGAGACACGCAGAGATTCAATAAAGTCTTCCGGGGTGTATTCGATAGATCGCTGAAATTTGATAGAATCAATATCATAAATTCATTTTTCAGTTTGATACAAAATGCATACATAATTATTAAAAGTGGTTCAGATGAAATAATTCTGCAGTAGCTGTAGTTACTCAAATTGATTTTCAGATATTAAAAATGGTGAGTGAGCCCAACAGAATGTCTTCAATTTATATTCATAAATACCAAAGGCATAAATCCCTTTATTCTTTTGTAACGCTTGTGTGCCATGTGAAAAATGTATGGTTTGGTTTGCTGTGCTTAGATGTTTTTTTGTCTATGATTTTACCATAGCGGTATAAGACCCCCATAATTTTACTCTCTCAAGCAGGGGGCTCAAGCCTCCCATAGGACAACTTACTTTGAGGTCAATGTTGTTAGAATGGTAAGAATGAGAGCTGCAATGGAGATACCACATCCAATCTTACTCAAGATATCAAGTACTGGATCCATTGCGTCACCTCCATAACTCTAAGTACAAGGGAACAGTCAAAATGTGGTGATTGGACATTTAATACATAGACTTACACGGTACAGTCTTGATAGTTAAACCAAGGTTCACCCTTAACATTACCTTGGGGTACATTGTCTAATAAAATCCGCTATGAGCTAGTGAACGGCAACATTCTCAGCTTGCCCAGTGGGCTACTAACAACTGTGCAACCTACTTGTTTATAATGTTCAAATTTCTTCCTTTTCAGCTGTAAATGATACAATTTTAACAGGGACTCGAAACCACACCCTGCTGATCAGAAACACCAGAGCTGGAGTCCAGTGTGCTAGACTGCTTGGCCACGACACGCCAAAATAATTGTCTGAAATTCTTGCCCCAAAAGGTGTTTTCTTTAGAGCTGGCTATTAGCCACAAACAAATTTTCATAAAAACACTTTTACAAGTTCAGGTATACATAGGCCCTACACAAAGAACGCATTTTGAAATACTTACAATCAAAATTGCAAAGCTGGTCAGGTGATCACAGTGGCATATTTTTGCCTTGCCTACACCCTTGTCTTCAGCCAGACGACAGCCCTTTGTTGACCAATTACCAACTGAGTTACCTGCAACCAAGGTAGGGTCCCAAAAGACACAGACGGTATCGGCAGCGCTGGTGTTCTGATACTGTAAGAGAGAAATTGGCATGATTACGGAAATGTTGGAAAGAGAGTGGATTCAGAAAGTCAAACCTCTGGTATGGCGGATATAAAAAGAGCAGTTGATAATTAATGATAAACACCCGCAGATGCAAGTCCACACGGCAAGTGACAGGGTCCCCCCTTGCGCATTCGTGCTTTTTGATGTCACATGGTCAGACAGGGTCAGCAGATCAACAAACGTGTACACACACATTTAAAAATACAGTGTCTTATGGAAAGACGATTTTGTTACTGGCTCTGATTTAAGTGATTTAAACCCTGTGGGCTACTAGTGTTTTCTGTTATATATTAAGGCATAATGTGTGTGAAAAGAACCTCCACGCAAATGATTAGGGTAATTATGGTCACACTATGGTCATTTGACCCTGGACGTCAACAAAGGCACATGCAGTCTCCATGCATGTGGTATTAGCACGTAACAAACATTCCCAGGTGAAATAATGGGTGTACAAACTTTCCGATCTAATTCCAAATTATGGAAGCTATAGTTTGATGAGCAAATTTGGACGAATATGTTTTCTGACTATCCCCACTGTATTTAATCATTTCATAGCAATAAATATTTATTTTCAAATTGCGGATTGACTGAATTTTAGTCTAGATGCCCATGTTCTCCCTGGTTTTTTAAAGTGCTCCATTTGCTGACAGAGGCTCAAAATGCAGACAGAGAAGACAAATTAGGGGTGGGGTATTTGACACAGCCAAGAAAATTTCAAAATAAACCTGACTTACATTTAACGGCCTAAACGAGGTAACAACCGGATTCGTTAGATTCATCACTTGTTTTTCTTTTCCTGCAAGACTTCCTGATATCACTCGACTGTTCACATCAAGGCCTTTACGCTGCATTACCTGAAAGAGCTTGGCGTTCTGGTACACCACAAAATTGACCGTAGAATTTGCAATGCCTGAAAATATATCATCCCAAACACAAAAGCAATCAAAGTGTGTCATGAAATTTTGCAAGTTGCATGGTGGGTAAAATGTTGTGAGTAGGATTGGAAACTTGGCAAGTTTATACCATCTAGTAAGGTTTGCAGTAATTAACACCATGCGTATGAGTAGGATTTGAAACTTTGCATGGTGGAGATACAATCCATAGTAAGGTTTGTAGAAACACCATGTACATGAGTAGGATTTGAAACTTTGCATTGTTGGAATACAATCTAGTAAGGTTTGCGGTAACACCATGTACATGAGTAGGATCTGAAACTTTACATGACACCATTTGTTTAAGTTCGTTGAGTTACAAAGCATAACAAAGTTTTTTTCTGTGTTTTGTGAGGCTGGTTAATGCTTTTCACCATTATGTCAGCCATTTATATAAAGGTCCCAAACTGCCAGTGCATGCAGTGATGAGTGATTAGTGTGATCGTGTTTAGCCGACCGTTTTTTGCAAAATGGCCTCTCCAGGATAAACTGTAGAGGGCGCTCTGGTATTGCGAATTGCCCGTGTTGAAGAAGATACCCTTTTTAAATAAAGCTACAAATCCATAAATAAATAGCCAAAGGATTTTATTGCATATTAACAAAATAACAAACACAAATTATAGTTAAAATAAGTAATTCTGTGTTTTTCAGAATTGAAACACTTGAAATGCAGTGAAAGAAAAGAAAGTGTACCTGTTGTGAAAGCTTCCTCTGGTATCAAAATTGATGCTTCAGCCTCAACCACGGGTATCTGGTCATTGCCAATGAACAATTTCTCATCATTGTTCAGTAATGTGTCATCAATATTACCATTTCTAGGTAAGGTAGCAAAACCAAGACTCTCACTATCGCTCTGCGGACTTGAACTTACGACCTTTACTATGATGTTATCCCTGGTCAAGCTGATGTTGTCGCGTGGGTTTGCCAACTGAGACTCAAACGCTTGTAAGATCATTGCTGATGCGGATTGGTTCGAGGAGAAACTCTCAGCTGCAACGTTTAAGATGTTGTCTACGGTTACGATAACCATTTCAGTCACCTGTCAATGAGGATTTGAAAAGACAATTTCAAAAATCTTACAGCTAAATATGACCTTTGGCATAAACCAAAGTTTATGTTCTCAGCAGGTATAGTTCTGAAATAGACTGTGCAAGTTAAAGTTAGTCTTAAAGGTAAGGTCATACACTGGTAAATACTCCCAAAATTAATGCCCATAAAATAAACTTACTTGGTGGGTATAAACTGTTTTGAGGATTCCCTTAAAAGTAATATGGTTTGGACAACTTTTCACCCCAAACGTTTTAATCTGAGAAGCGATTCATGCATGAATTGTCTCTCGGATTTCTGAGGCTTCCTCTCCGTTCACGAATGATGCGGCAAGAGACTCGGTTGGTACCTGCTGTCACTTCGTTAAACGAGGATAGATTTGACATTTGTTTGGAAATACTGTAACAGTTCTTACCCGAGTTGAAGAGGAAGCAACTGCAGCGATGCTTTCCATGGTTGAGCCAACAGCAGCAACTCCATCTGTTTGGATTCTGTCATAATAACCTGTTGCATTGGCCAACACAGCAGCAATCTGTTCTACATTCTCCTCATCTACAGGGACCTGTATGGGAAGAAAGAGCCACATTAAATAAACAAATTCTTTTCTCCTAAAGACGTTCAGTGAAACTGATCGAAATGTTGAGTTGATACATCAATGGTTCTTTTCAGTACCACCACAAATCTCAGAAAAGAGTTTTTCGCCCGAGGACAAAAACTGGTAGATCTAAAGCGACATTAGCCTGATGAGGTTACAAGACCAGCCCTATCATCTGTGAGTGCAGAGAAGCAGACCACACCATGAATCACTATCTCAAATGCTCATAACTACCCCATCCATGCAGTTCCTCTGACCTTGCGAACTACACTAAAATACTGCATGGACATATGAAAAATGACCACTTGATGCTTTGAAGATGCGAAAAGAAGAAAAACAACCTTTTGGTAACCCCTGGAGATAAGAACTACATGAAGTACATGGAATTTGACTAGGCTTTGCTGAGATGAGAAGTACAACAAAGAACCAGCATATTCTTGTTACAAACCTGGATAATAATAATTTACACCTTAATACACATTTTAAATATTTTTCCAGTCAAACAAGAAAATGGTTTAATATTTTGCAAACCATTACTCACTTTTGAGATGTCTTGAAGTAGGATATCAATATTACAGCTGTTGTCAACAATACACAACATCCCCGCTGATTGCATCGTTGCATTTGTGTAGCAAACACATAAATCTGAATAGGGAATGAATAAACATTTCTGATCATGGAGAATTAACCTTTGTCTCCGTCGAGATGTTTTTAGCTCTTATAACAATAACAAAATCACAAGTCTTTATATAGCACTTTATATTGGAGTCAAAAAGCTCATTATTGATCAGGTATGCAGCTTAAACTATAAGATATTTTTATAGCACCTTGTATATAGAGGGTTTACAGCGTAAACTGGCGCAATCTGTAGCCAACAATACCATTACCAGAAACAATGTTTGGGCAAAACCTCTTTTCTAAGAGAGGAGCTCCAAGTTCAAATTCAGTTTGATCCACTCATTTTCCAAAAGGTAGAGTCCTTACAAAAATGAGGGGAAAATTTAATGTCTCTAACCTCACGTTTAAGCGATGTAAAATGGCCACTGTGTTTAATACCCTTCAAGTGTAATTTTTCCAAAATCAAAAAATGTTCGATGACATCACATTTGACCTTAGAGACAAGCTTTAAGCTGTGTATCATTAATAACTGCTAAGCAAAGTGTGATGTCAAGATTTGTTGCTAATATTTTGGTTGGAATGGGGCTGTTCAAAGTATTAAACATCACCAAGGTCTTACAAAATGGCCTTGCCCTCTCAAAGATGAAATTCTAGGCCTGTTAAAGGCGAACTTACCAACGGTCACATTGAATGAGCAAAAAGCCGTGTTATTCAACACGTCTGAGATATTATACTGGATAATACTAGTAGATCTCACAGAGAAAAACGAGCCTGGCACCGGCTGTGATGGAGAGGCTGGTACGATTGTCACGTTTTGATTGGAGAGGTCTGTAGCTTCTGGCAAATTCCACGTTATAGACAAGCCTGGCTGCGTTACAGATGTAACTTGTTGAGTGATGTTCACTGGACAGTAAGTTATGATCGGCGGTGCTTCATCCTCTGTTGGCAAATTAAAAATTAAGCAGGATGCCTTGAAAGAAAATAAAAATCCACATTTGCATACCATCCTCTCTGCCTTTTGGCAAAGTATACCTTTGGTTTTTGGAACCGTTTGGTTGGTTATACACATGTATATAAATGTAGGTATATACAATAAAACTAACCTGTGAAAATTTCATTTCAAAAGGTGGTCGCGTTTTTGAGATATTACCAAAAAAACGGAGCAAATATTTCCACGCAGGAAGATTATTCCCTATAGGAATACACAATCTGAGAAGCGTTACGGCCGTAATGCTTCTTAGATTCAAATTTTGGGGGATAAAAAGTGATATATTTTTTCATAACCGCAGTACTTCAAAGTGAAAAGTTTCTCAAAATGCATTATATAATAATAATAATAATAATAATTTGGGAGGCTAATCATCCTTACTGGCAGCTATGAGCTGAATTGCGAAGGACGCGGCTACAACGTGTTCGAGAAGCAGGCATGCAAGGGCGCCTTTGGCAGCCAGCCACATCAACCCATTATGACCACACAGCACAGCCAGAGATCGAAAATGTTTGATTTTTTCCGAGGGAGGAAAACCGGATGGTCTGGAAAACCCTCGTGGCACAGCAGAGAACCAACGCACAACTCAACTCACATATGGCCCTGGCCGGGTATCGAACCTGGGTCACCTTGGTGAGAGGCGAGCGCTTTACGCACAAACCAACCATGTCACCCAAAGCTGCTGTACTTCTTACCAAGTAAGTTTTTATTGCCATTAATTTTCAGAGTCATTAAGAGTCATAACTAAATGTATACCTTCCCTTTAAGTGCAGGAGTAACCCCAGGATTTACACTAATGCAGGAAGGTTCCACTAGTTACTGGCTCCCCAGTGAGCCCAAAAGTTTGATTGGCAGGTGGGAGGGGTGTTGGAAACCTCAGAACCTAGCACAGGCTGTCATCAAGACATCTGGAAGCCTGCTACAAAGAACAGATGGCTCCACTTATCAGAGGGTTCAGATCTTTTTGTCTGTTAAATTTTGTGCACAAAGTGTATGAGTTGAAAAAATTGTTCAGCCCATCAAAAAAAACAAAAAAACATTCTGGACCTTAATTAAGAATGTTTTGAAAGATGGAATATGTTCCATGCAACTTGGCTTTGCCTTGTTGAATGGAACATTCCGTATTTCAACTCAAGAAAATATTCTTACCATTGCACTCATAAACATTCATTTTTTGTAAACAAAATTGCAAATTGCGAATTGCACACTTAAAATTTTACAAAAAGAAGAGTGAATTTACCAACTGTCACATTAAAGGAGCACTCAACAGCATTATTTGATGAATCTTTGATGAAATATAGAATCGTAGTGGTGCTGCCCAAAGAGAAGAAGGAGCCTGGTCCTTTCAAACTGAACAAAATCACTGACACAGATTGTGAGTTGTCGGTAACTCTCGGCTCAGCCCACATGACTGACAATTGCTCAGTTGTTGCAGATGTAATTTGTTCAACAATATTTCCCGGACAGTACAGTATCTCCGGTATCCCAATGTCCACTGGTGAAGTTAAATGGAAAAAAAATGGAAGATGAGAACAGTCACCAAGTATTTGTAGCTGCTAAGGTTTGTGAAGTCTTAAAAACGACAGACAGAATTGGTAAATACAAACAAAATAAAAATAGTTTCAATCTAAACACTCAATGACTACGAAGTTTATACCAGTAGAGTACACAAAATATTAATCTAGCAAAGTTTGCAGAGACACTATGAACATCAAACTCTCTTTGAGTTGTGGTGGTTCTGAATAGAAAAGTCGTTTCAAAACTCAAGTATAGTTATTTTTACAAATAACTATACTGGATATATTTTTTAAAGATTAAAATGACTCACCATCACATGTTGTCCCAATAAACCCCTCAGCACAGTTGCAACTTATTCCGCCTTGTGAGTGTCTACACAAGCCACCGTTGTTACATGGATTGGGATTACAAGGGTCGACTAATTGCAGAAAAGAAAACCAAAGTTAAAATGTCAAAGTTCAATTGAGTTATGATATCTGTTATGCCATGTGTGAATAAATTATACCATGCCCAATATAGTCCAGGAAAGATACAAACAAAATTGTGAAAACCTCAAACAAATTGCAACAGTTTTTATTTTACCACAGTGCATTTTGTTAAGGTCCTCTGAATAAAATACAAAAAATCCGCAAAAATCCAATTAGTGGAAATATGCCTAATCTGCATAAATCCAATATGGCCGCCAATTTAACGATTTTATCGTTGATTCAATCATAAATCTCATACCATGTGAATTTTTTTGGTGCATTAAATGGCTATTGAGATCAATTTCCATGTGGTTGGCATATTATGCACAGGTGTGTATGTACAGGGATAAAATGTAATAGAAAAATTGTAATACAATGTGTAATACAATTTGTATTACAATAATGTAATACATTGTTAATAAAAGCACAGTGCTAATGAAAATACCTTGCTTGTATGGTAACAGTTCCGAATGAAGCGTTTGATCATACATGTATGCAACAGGTCTTAAATACAAATACTGATTAGGGATACATTATCGAGCCATGGAGAACTGCTGTATCTGCAATGAATTATTTGATGATGGCAAACCATCTGTCGAGCTGCGAGCTAAGGGAAGCGAGGGAGTTAATCGTGCAAGTAGACAACGAGAGAGCAATGTAACAACACATCCTGGGCAACGTGTTCACCAGCATTGTCGTCGAGATTTCTGTGATCCAAAAAGAATTGCAAAGGAGAAAGCTGCACAGAGCATTAGTGTTGAGAAGTGCTCAAGTCTTCGTTCTCACCAAGAACCTTTTGACTTCAGTAAACACTGCATGTTCTGTGGTCATCCTGCCAAGTATGATGGGAAACGGAAAGGGTTTGATGTTATCCCTGTCAGATCGAAGGACTTTCAGGACTCAATCGCACAGATTTGCAAACATAGAAATGATCCATGGTCTCAGGTTGTATCTGGTAGACTTGCAATTGTTAATGATCTTCATGCAGCTGATGCTGTATATCATCAACAGTGTAGTGTGAATTTCAGAACTGAAAGACAGCTACCACAGGCATATTCTGAAGACGGTGCAAGCACCTCCAAAAAGATTAAAATAGGCAGACCAAAAGAAGAGGTGAGAATGACAGCATTTTTACAAGTCGCAGAATTCCTAGAGGAAAATGATGATGAACAAACAACAGTAGGTGAACTAGTAGCAATAATGCAAGGGTGTCTAATAGATACAGAGCATGAGGCCTATAGTGCTGTGTACATGAAAAAGAAACTACTGGAACACTTTGGAGAGAGAATCATTGTAACCGAAATTAATGGAAAACATGGTGTTGTGACATTTCGCAACACAGCCAGTTCTATTCTGTATGAATTCCACAAGCAACCAAAGAATGAGACACCGGAAAACGAGAAAAGGAGAATCATAGAGACTGCTGCCAAACTTATTCAGAGTGATGTCAAGTTCCAGGATATCAGCGGTGATGTATACCCAAGTCCGGCAGAAATGTCTTCTACCACTGCATCACTTGATTTCATCCCTGATTCTCTTCAGAGGCTGTTAAGGGGTATGTTTGTTGGCAAAAATGTAGACATCAAGCTGGCATCCATTGGGCAGGCCATCATGCAGGCAATACGGCCAAGGGTCCTCATTGCTCCTCTCCAAGTTGGTCTTGGAATACTGATGCATCATCATTTTTCATCTCGGTTCCTAATTGACACTTTGCACTCTCTCGGTTTCTCCTGTTCCTATTCCGAAGTGAAAAAGTATGAAAAAAGTGCGGCAGTTTCTCAAGGAACAGAAATTCCTGGTTACATACAGAACCAGTTCATTCAGTATATTGCCGACAATGTTGACCATAACATTTGTACAATTGATGGATTCGGTACCTTCCATGGAATGGGTATAGTAGCTACGAAGACACCGGGTACAAAGACCTCTAAGCCTATACCAAAAGTTACTGTAACTGCCGCAGATATTGCTGCTGTTGGGCGAATCAACATTGAATACTTCAAGGCCTCTCATACAGTACAATCGCTGATGTACCAACCCATGGTGAATTTGGGAACAGAAGACCCAACACTTAACCTCGATGTGCTTTGGAAGACATCATTACTACTTCGTTCCCCAAGGCCCTCATGGTCTGGCATGATGCAGATGGTCAATGAAGGTGAATTTCCAGGACAGTCTTCGGTATCTTTTCTTCCCATGATTGACATGAATCCAAGTGACCCATCCTGTGTATTCTCAACACTGCGATTTGTTTGCAATCATGCTGTACAGTACAATGTTACTCCTGTATTGACTTTCGACCAGCCACTATGGTGGAAGGCACTTACAATCATTCGAAACCAGCTTAGTGGCAGTGACATGAAGCAAATTGTCCTGAGACTTGGGGGACTACACACCGAAATGAGCTTCCTTGGAAGTATTGGGCATTTGATGAGAGGCTCGGGGCTCCAGGAACTTCTAGAATTAATTTATGCAAGCAACTCGGTTGGCCACATGCTTTCTGGAAAGGCAATATCAAGAGCTGTGCGTGGCCATCTCCTTGTTGATGCTGCCCTCAATACCATGCTGGTGGCAGATTTGTACAACGTGCCTCTGCCAACTAATGATGAGGAACAGTCTCTTGAAGTTGATACAACCTGTGGCGAAGCAGAAGTACAAGATAGAGAAAAGAGGCAAGCAACAGATTTGGCAGAAGCTCAAAACCTTTATGATAGTTTGATAACTGACACTGTATCAGTAGATGAAGTGTGCTCATCTAATGTCATCAAAACGATTCTTAGTCGGATGAAGGAAGCAAAAGAGGCCATGACAACACGTACAGCACGTCTCTGGCTACAGTACATGGACATGACAGATATTCTGCGCATGTTTCTTAAAGCTGAGAGAACTGGAAACTGGGAACTGCATCTGCAGGCTGTCCATGATATGCTGCCATACTTTGCTGCTTCTGGACACACGCTTTATGCCAAGTCTGCCTATATATATTTGCAAATGATGCATGATTTGCCAAATACACACCCAGATGTTCACAGAAGGTTCCAAGAAGGGTACCATGTAGTTAGGAGAAGCGATCGCTACTGGGCAGGGTTGTCCACAGATCTCATTATTGAGCAGGTCCTAATGAGGAGTATCAAGACAAGTGGAGGGCTAACCAGGGGAACTGGAATGTCTGAAACTCAGCGTAATGTGTGGCTCCTCTCCTTGCCATCAAGGGCACTAGTAAATGATGCAATGCAAGATCTCACAGGTGTCAAGTACGAGACTAGTGACCAACACAAGGATATCACATATGCTAGACAGATTAGGGATGTGAAAGACACACTTCAGTTGCTACACTATATCAGAGAACGTAGCCCATTCAACTCGGAATCGAGTCTACATAGTATTGCAAATGGGATGACAGCAGAGAGCACAGTTAATGTAGACCAATCCAAAGACATAGGACAAAAGATTTTAGACTCCATGGCTGGAAAGAACGTTGATGACTACACATTTAAGAAAGCAGACCAAGCTGTGACACTTGGCTCAAGATCCTCCATAAAAATAAAAAATGAGTCTGTACAGGTTGACCCACAACTACTGTTTCAGAGACTAGTGGCTGTAGGCAAGGAACGCATCGATGATCTACCGTCTCTCTTCAGCTATGAGTTGTGCAGTTATCCACCTGCAATGTTTGAGTCATCTTGCCTTCCCCTCCAAGCCAATAAACCAGCCCTTGCCGATGCCATATGGAAGGTTTTTAAGCACGAAGAGTCAGAGCCCATGGGCCAAGTGCACACTGTTTTGGACGGTGGGGCACTTCTGCATCGTCTTCCATGGCCCCGAGCAACTACTTACAACAACATATGCAAGCTTTATATTGATTATGTTACTCAAAGATATGGAAAACCAACCATAGTTTTTGATGGATATCATGATGGTCCTACTACGAAGGACTCCACACATCTTAGAAGAACAGGAACTTGCTCAGGCCTGACGATAAACTTTGCTGGTGACATGGTTATCAAATCAAGGAAAGAGGAATTCCTTGCAAACAACGTCAACAAACAACGTTTTATCCACCTCCTCGGTGACAAACTGCAAATGGCTGGATGTGTCATAGTTCATGCTAGACATGATGCAGATGTCCTGATTGTCAGTAAGGCAGTGGAGTCTGCAAGGTCAATAGGTACTGTTCTAGTTGGAGATGATACCGACCTCCTCGTCCTCCTTATCTTCCATGCTGAACTGAATGCAAACAACATATACTTTGCACCAGAGCCAAAGACAAATTCAAAGAAGAGTAGAAGTTGGAACATCAAACTGTTGAAGGTCACTTTGGGAAGTTCCGTGTGCGATAACATTCTCTTCATACATGCCATCCTTGGTTGTGACACTACATCACGTATATTTGGACTTGGGAAAGGTTTGGCACTTAAGAAGATTATGGGGAATGCAGACTTCTGTGAGCAAGCTAAGGTATTCGGTCAAACAGGATCAGTTTTGAAAGAGGACATAATCAAAGCTGGGGAGATTGCACTGGTTTGTCTCTACAATGGTCAGCCAACAGAGGGTCTAGATCTTTTAAGATACAACAAGTTTTGTTTTAAGGTAACAACAAGCACTTCCCATGTCGAAGCACACACCTTGCCGCCAACCTCAGCAGCAGCAAAGTACCATAGTCTTCGTGTATATTATCAAATATTAGAGTGGAAGGGGTTGGCAAATACCAATATATCTCCAGAAGATTGGGGTTGGCAGGTCGTAGATGGCAAATATCTACCCAAGCAGACAGACCAACCGCCGGCACCATCAGCACTACTTGAGGTCATCAGGTGTAGGTGTACGAAAGAATGTATGAACAGAAAATGCACATGCCGAAAGTACGGCCTGCCTTGTTCAATTGCCTGCACAGAATGCCGTGGCTCCAGTTGTGCCAACTCACCGCCACCAGACCTAGATTTAGATGCTTCTGAAGATGAGGCTGACTCATAAGTTGACATTTAATTCAGGTAAGGAAATAACTTATTCATAATTTACAGAGATTGACATTTTTTATAAAGACCGATTTGCGAACCCTCAAGAAGGATGTCCATCGAAAAATTACTGAAATCATTATGTATTAAAAATGTCAAATAAAAAATGGCGGCCGTTTTTTATTTATGCCAAATAAGCAAGTTTATCAAAGACTTTAGGAATCTTTTTAACCATAGATTTACTCCCTAACCTGAAGTGTGCATTTTAGTTATTTCAATTTTGGAATATGTTATCTAAAACAAGGGTTAATATGACCAAATCAATGAGAAACTTGTTAAAATGGCGGCCATTTTGAAATATGCAAATTATGCATATTTCCACTAATTGGATTTTTGCGGATTTTTGATATTTCATTCTGAGGGCCTTGACAAAATGCACTGTGGTAAAATAAAAACTGTTGCAATTTGTTTGAGGTCAAACCGTAGTTTTCCTGGACTAATATGGGGCAGAGGGTATCCCCCAATGTTGCAAAATTTTAACACACTATTTCCTTTTGTACAGAAGTACTCCTGAAACCCTCTGAAGAATTCCTGAGATTCCCAGAACACATTGAAGACACAATGGGAGGGGGAGGGTGGCGCAGTTCTAAGGAAGGGCTAGGGGCGCTTTGGCCCCCCCACAAAAAAAAAAAGGGGAAGACTACTTGACCTTCGTTAACAAATTTCAAATGATTTATATTCTTGGCCCAGACTACATGTACATTTAAATGTTTTCAGACACAATTCATATTTCCTGGACTAGCGCGGTGCTTAGAATTTGCGGTTTCTGCCATCACTTCCGCCTTGTTTTGTTTTGTATTACATGAACAAGGGTCAGCCACCTCAAAAATATTGGCTCTAGAACTGCGCCTGACATTACACCATGCCACATATCGAGTTAGACTTGAAACTATGCTTAGTCACAGTTCCCACTTAAATTTGAAGTCCATCTTAAGATTACTCCTAAAGATACAACAGCAGAAGAAGCCTGAATGTTTATTGAAAGACTGTTCCAGAGAGCAGCAGAATGTGAGAGTGCACTTTTGTTGCCATAGCAGGCCAGACACAAAGGACACGTACATGTACGACATGGCCTCTGTTCCCGCCGGTCTTGGCCTTAGTGTCCCTTCAAAAGTTTTCCATAGACTTTAGGATTTTCCAAAGGAAGTACCCTTTGTAAAATGATCTTGCTCTTTCAAAAAGATAAAACTCCAGGCCTGCCATAGAGTAATCAGTTAATAGGATTGTTGAGACAAGTAGCACCCATAGAAGAAGGAAGGTATGGAGTGCAACATATTTCAACATGTATTTAGAAACTCACCTTCACAGTTTTGACCGGAAAATGACAAGTCACAGAAACAATAGAGGATGTTATCTTCAATGAAACATGTCCCGCCATTCAAACATGGGTTGGATCTGCATGGGGTGACTGTGGGAAAATTATACCAAACTGAATGAAAAAAATCATTGAGTGTTTAACACCCATTTCAGACAGGCGCTCCAGAGTTGCGCCCAACCAAATTATTGAATTAAGTGCATGAAAAAAGTCGACGTCTGAAACAGTTAGGAGCAAGGTTACGCTAGAAGTCGAAAGATCGACTGTTGCAGTTGTTTGGAACAACTCTGGAGCGCCTTGGTTTCAGACGTCAATCTTTTTAATGTAAACTTTATATTGAGTTCGCCTTTCTGAAACCACAACATTTTATTTGGGTCGACCTAGAGTCGCTCCTAATCTATAAGGTTTGGCGCGACTCTGGAGCGCCTGTATGAAACGGATGTAACTCGAGATAGCAACTGTTTCCACTAGCATAGTTGGGAATCCTAAACTTTAGTGTTGTGTAGAAACCACACCCACTACAGAAATTAGCACCAATGATAGGATATGTGTCTAGGTAGTTTTTTTACGGATACAGTAGATAAATTTTCCCAAAATGTTCCCAAAACTCAAGGTTCATTTAGACTTATCAGTTTCTGTTATGAAAATGCCTTTTAATGGTGAAATTAGAGGGTTTTTTTAAAACTAAAATTACACACAAAAGATAAAATTATATGTTGCATTGTATTTAATGCATTTTATGCATACATTTTGTGGCCACCCCCCCCCCCGCCCCCCATTTAACAGAAAGAACATGGAAGTATTGAATTAAAATTACGGCAAGAATGAGCAAAACTGCAGGTAGACGTTGAATGTTGAAGACAGTTAAAAAAGGACATCAGGCTAATTTAAGAACGAGTGGTCCTAGAAGGGGTTTCTTAAATTTGACCACTGTATTTGAGGCACCTACTGTGGCTTACGGATAATCAACAAAATACATAAAGAGTTGAATGTCTCATTCCATTAGGGCAATAGAGGGCACCTTTACTTTTGCTCGCTGCCACAGGATCGAAATGGACAGATCCCAATCAGATCATGCCATAGTGAGTATGCGCCGGGCATAGAAACGGAAGGAAAGCATGTGAGCCCTTTGTACCCCTCACAAAATAAGAATAATTTTTAATATCATATAAATTAATAATTAAAAATAAGTATTAAAAGAATTCATAATAACAATTGAAACAAATGTACACAAACATTTGGGCACACAGGGAGAGTAAAACACCGTATGCCTTTAGGCTCTTTCAAGGCCTTGGTAAAGTGTGGAGCTTGCGGGGGATCACTTACTAAAGCAATACAAATTGAGTTGTTGTGAAATCACTTGATTTTTGGCAGAGATCAACTTGAATAGATGCAGAATCATACACTTACTGAACACAATGAGCAGACTATTGTGCTGATTCAATCAGCCATTTGGGAGTTATATTTAAAATGTCTGCAGTTCAAATGAATTGCTTTAGTCACAACTTACTGCTCAAACTTGAATACACCTGGGCCCAATTTCATAGAGCTGCTTAACGGCCGATTCTGTGCTTACGTACGAGTTTCTATTTCATAGCGCTGCTAACCGTAAGCACACGAAAAGGTATGCTAACCTTCCGGTGCTTACTGCACGAAAATGAATGACGTAACAATGCAAAACGTGCAAGATGGCCGCCGTATTTTTTGCTAACCTGTGAAATACGCTAAGGCTTAAGCAAATTTTTCTGCTACAGTTAGCACGAAAATTTGCTTACCGTTAAGCAGCTCTATGAAATTGGGCCCAGACTATAGAGACAGTTGCTATGTCATATGATTCGGGGCAAGCTTTTGCTTAGTTACATAAGAGACGGTGAACACCCATACACGATTCTGAATGTTGGCACAATGGTACCAGGCTTTGCTCATCTGGAGGAATTGCTATACAAAAGCAATTACCTCAAACCATTTGACATGGCAACTGTCTCCATAGTCCGAAAAATTCAATTTTAAGTGGCAAGTTGTGACTAAGCAAGTCATTGTACCAGATGTTATTCAAATCAAACTCACAACTGGCTTCTCCTATTCTTGCCAATAGGTGGCGCTCTGAAAAAAACCATTTCAACACAACAGAGTAGAAGATGGTATCTTACCTTCACACTTCTGTCCACTGTAACCATTAGCACACTGGCAAACAAACTGAAAAGGTTGGGTTGCATTCATACACGTGCCACCATACTCGCACGGATTTGGCATGCAAGGTGTGAAGTCCACTTTGAAAAATATGCAAAAATTAATTATTTAGTTCTTGCAAGTGATATAGATAGATTAAAAACAAACCAAAAAACCATAGATCGAAGAACAAATTGAAAATGATTTTACAAAAGAGTGTGCATGTCTCGCTCCTATTGAAAATGAGAACACAACTCAAACAAAGACAGAATTTTAAAATGAAATCAAATCTTCTTTTTTTTAAATTGTCACAAAAATTCTGGAAAATAGAAATATCCATGCCACTTAATATAATATGATAATTTGTCGAAAAATTTACACTGAAACAAAATTAAAACTTAGGACAAGTATGCTTATTTTTTGGAAACCCTATTTGCCAGTCACGCTTGATTTTGTGCAACCATTACACTAGTTTAATGATAACATGAATGTCAGTTGGGCAAAATTCTTAATTGTTTACAACTACAAGAAACGGGGTCTCAAATCACAGCAAGCTTGTAATTACCGCGTGCACTCCCAGTCAGGATATTTTAAGTTATTTGGCTTTTACTTTTTATCTTTTACTTTGTCACAGTCACATCTTTTTTGAAGATGTACACAATTGGTACTTTAGACTCCAATAACAACAATTACACATCTGTTGTGAATTAATGCCACAATTGAAATCAACTGTTTTTATTTTGTGCCGAATACTGAATGCTTTGGCAAACTGGACACTGAACACAAAATCCTCTTCGTCAGGAAGTTGTTTGATAGCGGGGGATTGAGGATTGAGGACCAAATAAGACTTGCTTATCACTGGGCCAGGAATATAAATCTTATCCAAGCCCAACCATCTTGACATTTTTGGTGTTGAACATAAAGCAGAGGATAGTGGCTGATTTGAGGGGTACAAGTACATATCCTTAACTTCAAATCTTTCAAAATTGTGTTGATTGGATGTTCTTTTTAGGAGTAATTCAGGCATTAAAACATCTACAGTGTGTTGTATCTAATGGATAGTGAATACAAAAACTATAATTTGCCTCAACACACACCAATACAACCAACGAAGCATACCATCTGCCATTTTGTGGAGTCAAAAATTTGGTTTGGTAAAATAAGTGGACCATTTTCTGTCTTGAAATTACACAAAAACCACACAATATCAAGGGGTTTATGTGAATCATTATCTTCTACTTTTTAAATTATCTTTCCAACCATATTAACTTCAAAACAAACACTTTTTACAATGCAAAGGCAACGAAAAGGGTTGCCTAAGGGCAAGCGGGCTTAGGAAGGAAGGGTTCACATCAATAGTGGTTTTAATAATAAATTGATGAAGTACAAAAACACTAAAAGTGGAGAGTTTACCTTGATTAATAAATATTAAAAAGGAGCATTCTCCTTCGTTGTCAGCATCGTCCCTGTATACATATTCCACTTGATGTCTTCCAGCTGGGAACAAACCCGGCGCTTGAGACCTGCTGACCAGATAAACACGTCCTAAGTTGTCAGACACTTGGGGTTCAGGCCAGTTCACTAGGATGCTTGGAGTTCCTAAGTCAATTTCGTATGTCAGGTCCTCAGGGCACAGGACAGTTGGTGGATATTCATCCACTAAAAAAATGACAAAAAAGCAATAAATTTAATTAAAATAAAAACAATAATAAATAATAAAAGCAAAAGGTGCACAAATCCACCCTCAGAGTGTTCAAAGTGCCTACAAAAAGTCCATACAAAACACCAATACAAAAAACTGACAAATACATGTATGAAAAATTGAAATTAAAATACAATTAAAAATGTACATGTTCTTAGATTACCATTAGCATAAGACGGGCTATGAAATTGAGCTGTTCATTGTTTATTGAGCACTGTGAAAAGGTGAAAGAAAATTAGCACATTTCATACTTTTCAAGGAATTTTTGATTGTGTGTGTGTAGTTTTTGTGTACTTTAACACTACTAAGGCTTTCTTCCTTGACAGTTTTGCAGAAACTCAGCACCTCACTTCTGATAATTTTGAGTTGAACAATGAAAAATTTACAAAAGCAGTATTTGAACTGGCAAGCTCCAGATTAAAGTGGCGGCACTCTACCAACTGAGCTATCTAGCACTAATTTTGGCGGTCTCCCCAATTTGTCTTTGTTCAACCCAAACTTATTTCAACTTTACCAAGTCAGTTTTCCTTGTGGATTATCACCTTACTTTTGAGCAGAGAATAACGACTGAGAGCACAGACATTTTCGCAGTAAGCAGAGCCACCAAAATTGCCCCCCTTACTTTTAAACAATTTGTTTCCCCCTTTTTTTGGTTGCAATTTTACAAGACCAGTTTCCATCTGAGAGAGTACAACAATTCTGTGAACCCCTAAACAAAAGTGGCCCTTATACAAACAAAACTTAGAAAACAACGGAAATAATTTCATGGGGAGTGAAGAAAAAATTCTTTTCCATTTTACCTGCAGTAATAGATATCGTGAAACTGCATACATTTGTGTTACCAGTAGAATCCCGGTATACAAATTGCACAACGGTAATGCCGACTGGGAAAGTGGAGGATGAATTGTGCGTCTGAGAGACCAAAAAGGTTGCTCCAAAATTATCTGTCACCGTGGGTTGACTCCACTGAACAATCCTGCCTTCCACTCCCAAAGAGACAATATAAGTTAGGTCTCGAGGGCATGTTACAGCTGGTGGAGTTCTGTCCACTGAAAGTAAAATAAATAACACTTGTTATCTGTTATTACATTTTTAAATGGAGCATCACACAAAAGTTTCTGTGAAATTATAAGTTGAAAACTCAAAATTTCTATCGACCGTAATGCGTATCTGCCATAAAAACTCACTCTACACTGAAACCTCTGAATCCCTATAATGAGACCAGCATCCAAAACACTCTTCAGTCTCCAAAAATCCTGAAATGTGCTCCACTGCAGTAAGATAAATAGCAAGACTTCTAAAAGAACAAATCTACACATCCAGCAAAGTAGATACACTCACAAGTCACAAGGTGGTGTTACCGCAAACTGAATATACATAATAGATACATCACTATCGCCATGCAATGCCTCAAATGACAAAAAGAGTCAAAATTGACCCCAGGGACTTACTTGAGATGCATATGTCAAAAGGACCTTTTCTCTAAATTCTGATGGAAAAAGAGTCTTTCTCGAAAGCTTAATGACAACACAACAAACATAAACTGGTATACTGCTGAGACAAGTTGAAAGAGAGGAAAAGAGAGAGAGAGAGAGAGAGAGGCATAAAGCACGCAGAAAAAGAAGAACAATGAAGAGGGCGATAGGGTGGGGGGGGGGGGGGGGGGGGGTAAAGAGAAAAGGCTGGTTTTGACCACAAGAGGTTGGAAACCCACAGGACAAAATAGAAGGTGGGAAGAAGGATAAAAGGTAATAAATTAATGAATGAGGCAGACTAAAAAGGGAGACATTTGTGAAAAAAAAGGAGAAGTTCTGACAGAAATGAGAATGCTATCTTGTAGTTATATGTACCTTCACATTTGGATCCAGCAAAACCTCGGACACACAGGCAGATAACGCCCGGACCATGTAGACAGGTTCCTCCATTCTGACAAGGGTTGGGATTGCATTGGTTTGCCGGAATTACTGTCATAAAAAAAAAGATTGCGTCTGTTGTCAAACACTAATGAAGACATAGTAACACTATTTTCAAAACGTAAAACAGTCTTAGTTATTAGTTAAATTGTTTTTGATGATATTGCATTTAATTTTCCGTATAAGCTATTTTTCTCACAGTCTTCAATTTTCAAATGATAAGCAATTTGAAGTTGTTTTTCACTTCGTAAAAAGTGTTGAATCTTTTCATTTCCACATGACTGTTTGCTAAACAACTATCTTCAAGCAAACTTGAATCCTCAATTCTGATTGGCCGATCCAGATCCATGGCAACAAGAGTGCGATATTAACCCATATTGCATGGTCCATATCAAATTCTGCTTATTGCGCTGTTATAACTCTACGTATTGCTCTATTTTAGGCTTAGTGCCAAGTTTGCTTGAAAATTAATTTGTTCTAGTTGAGACTACTGGCACACACGTGCTTGCAGAATTTGGGAAAATAAAGAGTGCCTGCATTCCATATCCAACGAAACCCAACAATAGACACGGAAACTCGTCCACCTCACACTCTGAACATTCTTTTAAAAAACTTCTAAACAGCATGGACACTTCATGTAGACAAAAACCTTGTCCTCTGGAGAACAACCTTGCATTGTTAGGATGAACAAGTGGGAACAGTTATTTTGGAAATAATAATACTACTTATAATAACAATAATAACTAGTTCTTATATAGTGCATTTTACAATAACGTATCAATGAACATTACATTAGTGCTCTGGTCATTGGGCCAATAACAATTTTCTTTAATCTTTCTCAGCTCCCTGGGGAGTATACATCCCTGGGCTGCCGTGGCGCTCAGAAGGCTTTTTCAAACACAATATCAACCTCTACCATTGCAGGTACCCATTTATACCCCTGGGTGAAGAGAAGCAATTATAGCGAAGTGTCTTGGTCAAGGACACAAGCGTCATGACCGGGACTCGAACCCACACCCCGATGACTCAACCACCAGAACTTGAATCTGATGCTCTATACCACTCGGCCAATACACTGCAAAGCATCCAATAGTTACCATATTATTGGACGGGCACCTGTCCAATTTGAATTTTTGGAGCATTGCAGCAGTAAATGTATGGCAAAAGTGACAATTGTATAAACAGTAAAACATGTAAAATGACAAGGATCTGTATGTGTGGTAGATAAGAGTAAATATAACACCCTGTTCAAAGATTCTGCCTTTTGATTGGTTTAGAGTGCATCACATGATATGTCTATGAATATGCAGGATCCTCTATGGATAACAACGAATCATTACCTTCAACAATAGTAACTGTGAATATGCAGCTCTGCTGGTTACCGTGGGCATCTTCGTAAACGTACGTCACAATGGTACCTCCAGCTTCAAAGAAATCTCCCAGGTTGTGAGAATTTGAAACCATTGTAAAATTTCCTGAGTTGTCAGTAACATTGGGTGCCATCCAGCTGACATTCCTGCCGGCTTGTCCGACGGGAATCTGAAATGTCAAGTCTGCTGGACACATCACCTCAGGTGGGGCACTATCCACTGCAATAAAATCAAATTTTATGCAAACAAAATGTAATTTACAGTCCACTGCTTTTTTGAAAAATGGCCTTTCTTGAGTAGACTGTTGGAGGTGCAATGTTAACCCTTTGGAGACCATAGCAGCCACAAGCGGCTTGTACCAAACCACCCACAGCGGCTGCAAAGTTTAACCTACTTCTATTCACATAAAGAGGTCAAAGTAAAGGTCATGGCCACATATGACATTTTTTCGATGTAGTATGTTGACATAGTATCACAACTTCTAAAACAAGAAACTAAATTTTCTATCTCATTTTATTTATGTTGAGATTTTTTACTGACAAAATTTCAATAAAGAAACTAACAACATTTGCAAAGTTTCCCCAAAAAACTGTTGTTTAATTTTGTTTTTAGCAAGCCAAGTCATGCGTGTAGTATATTTGGCAACCCAACCATAGACCAGAGCCTTTATCCTTCTTACATCTCACAAGCCTCGATGTAGGATGTCAGATGCTTGGTCTATCCTGACCAGAGCAGTCAGGAATCTAGACCAGACGCTCACAGAGTGCCGCCCAACATATGTTGGTTTGAAATCATGATTTGGTTAGTTCATCATCACAAGGTGACATTTATCCCCAAATAGTCACAAATCTTCCTCAAGTTTATTCAAGGTTTGGTCCGACTTTGGTAAATAAAATGATACAAATAGCAATCACTTAACACTGGAACAGGCACACCAACCTTACCTTCACCTAAATATTTGGTGTATTTTGGAGAATATGGGGGGGGGGGGACTCTTGCCACAGAAACTAAAGCAGTGTCCACACCACAGTGCCAATTCACAGGAATCAAAACCCAGGGAATTCATGAGGCATTTCAATACATTTGTTTCACACTCTCAGTTTCCTGAAAAAAAAAAAATGCTTATCCAGATTGCTTAAGAAATTCCCAAGGGTCCTGCCTATTCTTATCTATGATAACTCACCCTCACAAGCTATTCCAGTAAAACCCTCAGTACACAGACATGTTGAGGCAACACCAACGAGACATATGCCGCCATTCTGGCACAGATTAGGGGGGCATTGATCTGGCACAACAACTAATTGTGGAAGAAGAATTAGGTAAACAAGTATTAAAATCAAATCTGTCAAAGTTTATTTTCAACAGTCATTGTTTTCACACTTAAAATTCAGTAGACCTTAAAAACTCCAGTAATAAAAAGAAACTTTCATGATAACATGCGGTCTTGTTGAGTCTGTGCAAGGCTATGGCAATAATAGGTTGAATGGCTTCTAAATGGCAACTCTGAAAACAATATTTACAAAAAGGGAGACCGCAAACATTTGGGCTAGATAGCTCAGTTGGTAGAGCGTCGTCACAATAATCCAGAGGTCGCAGGTCCAAGTCCTGCCATAGTAAATTTTCTCTGTTCAACCCTAAATTAAGTCGGTTTCCCTTTACTTGATAATATCAAACTTCCAAACATTTTTACCTGCAACAACAGATACTTGAAAGCTGCAGGTGTTGATGTTACTTGCTAAATCCTGGTATGTGTAGACCACAACTGTGATGCCAACTGGGAACAGGTCATTGGGACTGTGTGAATTATTGACAAGAAGGACACCTCCAGAGTCGTCAGTTACGCTGGGGCCAGTCCAGTTGACCCTCCGGCCGTCCTGTCCTAAGTAGACCTCAAAATCCATGGATGGAGGGCATTCAACCACAGGTGGTTTTCTGTCCACTAGACACAACATGAAAAACTAAAATTAGTCGGAATATCAGATTAATTTTGTTTTTGAATGTTCAAATTCATGCTCGTTTGAAACCTGTGTGGGTATTCAGAAATAAGGAATAATAATTGGCATCCTGCCCTGGTGAACCGATTGTAAAGCATAGCAATTTACCAGCTACAGGCGTGGACCCCATAGGGCGTGGACCCCATAGGGCGTGGCCCCCATAGGGCGGGGACCCCATAGGGCGGGGGGACCCCATAGGGGGGGGGACCCCATAGGGGGGGGGGGACCCCATAGGGGGGGGGACCCATAGGGGGGGGGGACCCATAGGGGGGGGGGGGACCCATAGGGGGGGACCCCATAGGGGGGGGACCCCATAGGGGGGGGACGACCCCATAGGGGGGGACGACCCCATAGGGGGGGACCCCCCCATAGGGGGGGGGGACCCCCATAGGGGGGGGGACCCCATAGGGGGGGGGGACCCCATAGGGGGGGGGGACCCCATAGGGGGGACCCCATAGGGGGGGGACCCCATAGGGGGGGGGGACCCCATAGGGGGGGGGACCCCCATAGGGGGGGGGACCCCCATAGGGGGGGGGGACCCCCATAGGGGGGGGGACCCCCATAGGGGGGGACCCCCATAGGGGGGGACCCCATAGGTGGTTTTCTGTCCACTAGACACAACATGAAAAACTAAAATTAGTCGGAATATCAGATTAATTTTGTTTTTGAATGTTCAAATTCATGCTCGTTTGAAACCTGTGTGGGTATTCAGAAATAAGGAATAATAATTGGCATCCTGCCCTGGTGAACCGATTGTAAAGCATAGCAATTACCAGCTACAGGCGTGGACCCCATAGGGCGTGGACCCCATAGGGGGGGACCCCATAGGGGGGGAACCCCCATAGGGGGGGACCCCCATAGGGGGGATCCCCCATAGGGGGGATCCCATAGGGGGGATCCCATAGGGGGATCCCAGAGGGATCCCAGAGGGGGGATCAAGGGAGTAAATTCAAGGGGTGGATTGGGAAGGAGGGTTGATCCAGGGGATGGATCAAGGGTGTCGAGGCCCATTCCTATTTGCAACAACTCTTTACTGTCTTTTTCCTGTTGTAAACTTTCAACTTGTGCCATCACATAAACACAGCCCTAATCTTGCAACAAACCTAAATTCCTGTTGCCTACTTGCATTGCAATAACCATTGTAACCTTCCAGTTGCATTTTGTGGTTTTTCGTTTGTGCTAAAGCGCTACATCAGTGTTGAAGAATATGTTTTTTCTTAAGTGCACAGAACAAAGGAATGCCCACAGAGTGAATGCAACACATAGCTGTGTGTGTTTTTATGTACCTGTAGTGACATTCAAGTCGAGGACTCATAACAAAGGGGGCAATAGGTCCATGATTACTATCAGAAAGGCAGACAATGGGGTCCACGTTTGTCAGGACATAGGGTTGAATAAAGGAGGGTCCACCATTGGAGATCGTTACACACTTGTGTGTTTGAGCGTGTCTACCCGTTGAAACCAAGGACTTTAACAAAAGGGATCCGGGTGTTTGACAGAGCGAGGACGTCCTTGCTTCATTTTTGTGTACAAAACCAATGGGGACGTCTATAAACAAAAACTAAGTACAAACAATGGGAGAACAAAGAGAGGTCTTTTATTACCGGGATTCACAAACTTGTGTGGGTGTGTGGGTTTTTTGTTTTGTTTTTTGGTGGGGGGTTGTGGACCCTCTGAGGTACCTCTAGGGAGTATTAATTGCAGTAACACCATGTAAATAATCTCTCAAATAATTTGTTTGGCTCTAAAAGAACTTGTGGTGTATAAATAAAAACTTTACCACAATGATCCTCTACTGTATAAAGTTTCAAATCCAATTTACTTTACCTTCGCAGTTTTTGCCATCAAAACCAACCGGACACAGGCAGGAAAACGTTTGTGATCCATCCAAACATGTTCCACCATTCAGACACAGAGCAATGCATTGTATAGGAGGAGTAACCATTGACTCTGAAGAAGACAGTTTTTGTTTTAGTTACGAAAAAAATCAATTTTATTACTGCCGACTGGTTATTTTGTAGGTTAGCTTTACATAAAATATAATTTGACACTCTATAAAAGGCAATCAAATAAGACAGTCTTTATCAAATTTAACATTAATGGGTCTTGGACAATAATCTGAAGGTTGCAGGTCGAAGGTCGAAATACCATTCTGGTCAATGTTTCTTTATTCCCTCTAATTGAATGAAAATTTGCCCAGTCATTTTCCCCTTTGGTTTTCTACCTGTTACTTAATTTTCATTCCGATGATTTTGACTTCTTTTGGGAGTTTGAAAGATTGGCGTCAAATACGGGAGTCTTCCGCAAATAACGGAGAGTTGGCAGCTCTAGATTAAGCGCACCAGACTCAAACTCTGGTGTTTCTAATCAGTAGAGCATTGGCTCAATTTCTGGACTTGACACGAAGGACACTAACCATTATTGCTTCGCCCTTTGAATGGGACGTAAAGCTGTAGGTCCAAAGTGTCGTGTAATGCAGGTAAAAAGAACTCAGTTACACTTATAACAACTAGTCGGCTGCCATGTCCCTCCGAAGGCTTTTTCAAAAAAATATCAAGATTTACCCTCGCAAGTACACATTTATACTGATTGGTTGAAAAGAAGCATTTATAGTAAAGCATCTTGCTCAATTAGACACAAGTGTCGTGACCGGGACACGAACCCACACCCCGACGATTTTATGACCAGAACCTATAGTTGATGAGCTGAAGTGCTAGGCCATGACACACATCTTATGGTGAAACTGTTTGCTACAATGATCAGAGGGTATTGGACAAAAACATCATAAAGCAATTGTGTAACAATACAAATAACATAACCAGGGATGTGATAGGCTGTTGAAAAAAAAAAAACGAACTGTGAGCGCAAAGCACGAAAGCTTGCGAGCTTGAAAGCTTGCGAGCTTGAAAGCTTGCGAGCTTGAAAGCTTGCGAGCATGAAACCCACTATTATATATTTTTCTTTGGTTTTAAAAGTCCTACTCTGCAATCTGGGGGCGTTCTATTAGATTTTATCTTCATTTGTTTATGAATTTGATCTTAAGCATATAAACAAATATATATAAAAAAACAAACAAACAAAAACGGATTTCCGGTTAAAAACAGAGAAATCACATCCCTGGATAACTATACGCCTCTCTTAATATTCATGCATGACGTCATAATTCTTACTTAAAATGAGGCTATAGGCGCGCGTCCGCCACCACTTGCAGTGGCTGCGCCTATGGCCTCGTTTTGGGTTAGAATTGTGACGTACTCGAGCATAAATATTAAGAGAGGCGTATAGTATGGATCTTTCATAACATTCAGCAGGGCTCAAAACACCAAACCGCAAGCCTGAGGCCAGTAATTTTAGCATCAGGCCAGTAAACTCAACACTAGACAAGTCTAACGGTCTTGGGTTTTTGTTCAAATGCTGACTTTCCGGCTGATTAGTATCTTCCAATTGTTTTGATTATTGAAGAGTATTCACCCATAACACAAATAAGATCAATCTTCTCTTATTTCTTGTTCAAAATAAAACAATTAAACAGTAATTAAACTTACCTATATCGCAGTGTGTCCCGGTGAATGCAGGCAGACACAGGCAAATGTAAGATTTTAAATCTACCGAACTAAAACATATTCCATTGTTCAAACAGGGATTAATCTCACAGGCGGGCACAGCATCGGTAACTGTTATTTTGGGGAAAAAACACACCATACATCAATGTTTCTAAATATCACCAAGTCACATGGTCAGGATTGTTTGTTTGTTTGTTTAGGCAACCATGTATCAGACCTGTAAATGGGTAAAACAGTGTACAACACTAACTTTTTAACCTGTATATGGGTTAACAGTGTACAACACTAACTTTTGAACCTGTACATGGGTTAACAGTGTACAACACTAACTTTTTAACCTGTATATGGGTTAACAGTGTACAACACTAACTTTTTAACCTGTATATGGGTTAACAGTGTACAACACTAACTTTTTAACCTGTATATGGGTTAACAGTGTACAACACTAACTGTTTAACCTGTACATGGGTTAACAGTGTACAACACTAACTGTTTAACCTGTACATGGGTTAACAGTGTACAACACTAACTGTTTAACCTGTACATGGGTTAACAGTGTACAACACTAACTGTTTAACCTGTATATGGGTTAACAGTGTACAACACTAACTGTTTAACCTGTATATGGGTTAACAGTGTACAACACTAACTGTTTAACCTGTACATGGGTTAACAGTGTACAACACTAACTTTTGAACCTGTATATGGGTTAACAGTGTACAACACTAACTTTTTAACCTGTATATGGGTTAACAGTGTACAACACTAACTTTTTAACCTGTATATGGGTTAACAGTGTACAACACTAACTTTTTAACCTGTAGGGTGTCATGGCCGAGTGGTTAAGAGCATCGGATTCAAGTTCTGGTGGTTTAGTCATCGGGGTGTGGGTTCGAGTCCCGGTCATGACGCTTGTGTCCTTGAGCAAGACACTTTGCTATAATTGCTTCTCTTCACCCAGGGGTATAAATGGGTACCTGCAAGGGTAGAGGTTGATATTGTGTTTGAAAAAGCCTTCGGAGCGCCATCACGGCAGCCCGGGCTGTATACTCCCCAGGGAGCTGAGAAAGATTAAAAGGGAATGTTATTGGCCCAATGACCAGGGCACTAATGTAAAGCGCATTGAGACGTTATTGTGAAATGCGCTATATAAGAACTAGTTATTATTATTATTATTATATGGGTTAACAGTGTACAACACTAACCTTTTAACCTGAATATGGGTTAACAGTGTACAACACTAACTTTTTAACCTGTATATGGGTTTAATTTACATGTTTAAATGAAATACACAAAACCAACATTTCAAAAACTTAACCTTGAAGTGAGGGGAAAGGGGTAATAGACGGTACCACATAATCATTAATTAAGCCATATCTCCAAAGTTCAATGACCTGGGGGAGTGAAATTCAGTGATAGCCTCATCTGAACCATTCTACATATCTAAGAGGGGGGGGGGGGTCAGGTCCCAGATTATTATATTTTTTTAAGGGGGCAAAAACTTTTTGGCACCCATGTACTTACCATGTAAATATCACATGTCAAATACCATAGATCAAGGACGGACCTACCAATATAAAACCCTTTTCATAAGCGGAACCGTCTGTTTATCGTGTGTCTGCTTATTATTGTCAACAGCTTGTGGCTACAAGGTGTCTGGTTCTCAACACAAAATGTAAAAAGGCCCTTCAGTCATTCAAACACTGATATTTTTATTTATTATTTTTGGTTTTGCACGAGGCGTTTTAGTTTATGTTATTTCTCTGTATTACATAATCAATTAAAACAAAATTAATTAAACAATTAATTAAAAAAGGCAAATAATCTTAGACAATAGCTAGGCATGAAAAGCAGTCATTTAAATGTAAAACATCTTCAGAATTGCACAGAAAACATGTTCAATACCTTTTTGATGGTGTGTTACCATCTATTGGCCATTTCCAGCATTACCAGATTACAGTAAAGTAGAGGGGCGTGGCCTCACTTAAGGGTTTTAATCAACCTTTTTCATCAATGTCTGCCCGAGGTTTTCATCTATTATTTTTTTCTAGGTCAAAGGACGGCTTAAATGTCATTGATAAAGAATTCATTTGGAACAGTGATGATTTATTTTATTGCACTTACTTATCTCGCACCGAATTCCTTCGAAACCAGATGGACATCCACAACGGTAAGCATTCACTAGATCTGTGCATTGTCCTCCATTCAAACACGGGCTGCTAAAACATTCATCAATATCTAATGCACAAAGGTAAAAACAGATTTATTATTTGTGTTGGTTCAAGACGCTTTGCTGGTCTCCGGTTGACAGCAGTTTGTGGTTGACAGCACCCTCTGTCAGCAAGGGAAATAAACAACAATCTCAGCTCGGATTCGCTTTGTTAAATGGAATAGTCCAGATTTCACCTTGTGCCTATATTCTGAACCAATACATGTTTCTCTGTTCGGACACGGTCTGCTGTCACATGCATTAGAATCTAAATATTAACACACTGATATATTTAGGCATTCTAAAGCTCCCTGAGCCATGCCGTTGGATGTGGCTCATAGCTCCTACAGCCCTGCCCTTAGGTGAGATTGAAGCTCCCTGAGCCACGCCCTTAGGTGAGGTTCAAACTCCCAGAACCACACCCTTGGATGTGGCTCAAGCTACCCGAACCACGCCCTTGGATGTGGCTCAAGCTACCTGAGCCACGACCTTAGATGTGGCTCAAGCTCCTTGAGCCATGCCCTTGGATGTGGCTCCAACTCCCTGAGCCACGCCCTGAATGTGCAGTTTTAGCTTACAGTACAGTACTTGTAGTGCTCTCTTTTAAAAATTAAGTAAAATTTTCAAAATCTGTTACTGTCTGGAAATTGTCCTTTTCAAATAACATTAATTGCTGTTTTTAAAACCAAAATCAGTTTGGACACTTTCTTTTCTTCATTTTTGTGGGTGGGGAGGGGGGTTCTTTTTGTATTCGTGAGTGTTTTGAGGTTTTAATTTTTAAAACGGATACCTCCTTACTGTCTGAAAGTGGCTGCAATTGTTAATACTACTTGTGTTTTAATCTGAGGGTTCTTTGGGGTACTTTTTGCCGACATTCTTTAAGGGACACTACGAGACTAGTTACCTATCTGACATCGCACACCAGTATAGCCAGGCAGCAGGCATGTACAGCGATACTCATTGACCAAATCTGTACAACGCGCCTGATTGAAACATGGGAAACTGCTGCACTCATTTATATCTGCAAAAAAAGGCATTTATTGAAAGGAAAAGAAAAAGGAAAGGAATGTGTAGTTTAAAACAGTTAAGATACCGTGTCAAACAGAAAAACAATATTTGTAGTTTAAATCAGTTCAGAGAGAGGTCCAGGCTCTGTGGCTCTTTTGTAAACAGGTGGGGTCATGGGTAAAATGGCCTATAGGCCTTTGCAGTGATCTGGCCACCAGCCTTACATCCACTTTTCCTTTGCAAAAAGACACTTTGCTATAAGATGAAGATGGTGTCAATCTGATTATGCTACACTGTACAAAATAAATTTCCTCCGAGCCTCATTTTGAGAACATTTAGATTTCTACACTGGAAAAAACACAAGATGGCTTTTAACATGGTAATAATCTGCTCAATCTCCAATTCAATGAACGGATGATGATACAAGTCTCTCGCATATTTGATCATTTTGGAAACCTTGGATCCCAACACACATTGTCTTAATAACGCACAGAATCAATGAAAGAGGTGTGAGACTTTCTGGAACACAGCACAAAATAAAACCACAAATTGATCTGAAAATAATTCTGTTACAACTCAGTGTAAAAGTGAAAATGCAACACAGAGATTCCAGTGTCTGATGGCACCCTACCTAAAAAATTACTGAAAAATATAACATGATGATTAAACATACACACCTACATTGTCAATAAATCTGCGATGAAAAAAAACAAAAACATGTGTATTAGTATTTATAGGCAATGAGCCAAACAGTCAAACCGCTGTGGCCTTCTGTTTTGTCAAGCATATCATCACAGTCTTCACAATATTTCATGCATCACTTCCACCCTAGCCAATTTGACCCCTAAAATCTCATTTAAAACATACCTCGTTCACACATTAGGCCACCAAATCCTGCTACACAGGTGCAGGTAAATGCATTAACAAGATCGTTACAGGTGCCTCCGTTCTGGCACGAATTTGAGAAACACCCGTTATTCACATCTGTGGAAATAAATTAAAAAGACATGGTGGTCAGGTGGTTAAATCAGACTGTAGAGTTTCAATCCCTATGAAAGAGCTGGGTTCAATCCATAAAGCAACTGACAATGAAAAATCTTAAGTGCAAATCAATCTTAATTGCTAAGCAAAGTGTGATGTCACAATACAAATCACAATGGTAATACTGACAACTCATCTTAAGATGAATCTTAGTGCTTTGTGAAATCGACCCCTGGACACCAGTCACAACTAACAATAAAAAATGTGCCTAAAAACATGCCAACTTGGATTCCAATAACTAATTTAATCTACGATAATTCGGGAGGTCTTTTAATTTATACAGTATTTCAGTTGTAAATATTTCTCTGGAAGACTTCATAATCAGTGAGCTTTCAGATTGAAACTAAAATATTATAATTTTTTTAATAACAAATCCTGTTCTTGGTTTAGAAATGGCCATGTACGAATCCATGAATTAGTCTCACTTGCAAAATATATTGCACACGTATGAAGGTTTTGTTTCTATTGATACATACTTGTGTTACAATTGGCGCCAATATACCCCGAAGCACAGAGACAGATATATTGGTTTTGCACACTGATACAAGTGCCCCCATTCTGGCACGGCTGACTTTGACACTCGTTGACGTCTAAAACAAAAAGATAAAAACATGAATAAAAAAAAAATAATGATTGCTGCTTTTAAAGATGCTAGGTCTGATTTTTGGCTGATTTGACCCGAAAATTTAGATCTAAATTTTAAATAGCCATTCTTATAGATACTAGAAAGTTGTAAGCTTTCATTTAACGTATTGCACAAACAAATCTGCCAATGGTTAAAGTGGTAGTTAATTAAAAGCAAAAAATTAATTATTGTAGGGACCCAACATTATCTCTCAAACATCTATCAGCCATACAAACAACATTGCACAATAGAATGTGCATTGTGCATGGCTGATGTGAATTTTTTTTAATGGTTTTTGTTTTTGCGTCATTTGCCAAAACTCATTCATAATTATTTTTTTAAATAACACAACTTTCTTTTCGTGAAAAATTAGGTCATGCAACGAGTTACATGATAATGTCAAGTGACCTGTTCAACAATGCCTTTGTGAATTGCGACAATGAACATTCTGAGCAGAAGACTGATGTAAAATTTCATGTAAAGATATGGTGAGCATTAAAAACACGCCTACAATGGTATGGTTTTAATAATTTGATTCTATTTATTCCAGTGTAGGCATAACACATGGAAAGAGAAGCAGAGGAAGACCATGCAAAACATACATTGACCATTTATGTGAAGACTCCAACCTGACCTGTGAGACATCAGGCATGTGCATGCTGGATAAAACATTTGGAGGCTGGTGCCATCACAAATGTCCATTGGAAGCCGTTGGATTGAATGAATGCAGATGACACTGTGTTGTGCATGGCATTGCTACATGTAGATGAACACATGCGCAGTTGTTGCGCATAAGAGCTTTTAAGGTTCACTGATTGTAATATAATATTCACCAACCTATCTCACACTGAGCTCCTGTGAACCCTCCCTGACAACCACACTGGAAACCATTTGCTGAAGCAAAACACAGTGCTCCGTTCAAACACGGTCTGCTGTCACATGCATTAGGATTGAAGGATTCTAAAGGATTGAAGGCATACATTTACAGTCAGTCTATAAATTTATACATATGGATATATTTAGGCATTTTAAGTTTCTTCCAATAAATAAAAAAAACTTCAAACATTACTTGTTGTATTACATCACAGTTTGCTCCTGTGAGTCTGTACACAATAAGCACTTTCACTGTGGTCTTATGTGCCATCTTGTTCAAGGGGAAGATTTTGATTACTGTGAACACTCGTTGACATCTGAGATTTGGCATGCTTCGCACTCGAACTTCCATAATCCATGTCATGGCTTATCTTCAAGATGCGTGCAAGAAGATCGACTGATCTATCTATTCAAAAGAAAAGACGGACATCTTGCCGGTGTCCTAGGAAAATATGTCCCCCAGAAATGGGCTGAAGGAGGTTGATTCAAAAGAGGGCGCTATCAAACGAAGTTAGTGCACAACAGTACGCCGTATGGGGGACCTGAATATCCAGGGGGACAGAGACCTCCTTCCATACTCAGACACAGGCTAACTTTTAGGAAACTCTATGAGCTTCTTCTTCCTTTTGAGTGCAGCCTTCTGACACACACACTGGGGTAAACCCCTTCTCTAGTGAGTGTACTAGGGGTCTTTTACGTGTATGGATGGTACACACGGCTACAGCTTACAGCTTTATGTCCCATCTGAAGGACGAAGCAATAATGGTTAAGTTTCTTGCTTAAGGACACAAGTGTCACGACCGGGACTCGAACCCACACTCTGCTGATCAGAAACACCAGAGCTTGAGTTCGTTGCTCTTAACCAGTAGGAGCAAGTTCGAGTGCGCACCATGGTTAACTAAAGGTTGACTATTTTGACTCAAACCCACGCTGGTCGACCATTGGTTGACTACTGTGGTCGACCATTTGGAACCAGCCTCGGGACCATGGTTTATTCCGTGGTCCCGATAGCCTTGTTCTATGCTAACATGTGTAAAGTGCAGAAGGGAACCAGTGACACTATAGCAAAAATGCGGAAGAAGGCAATAGAAATGTTGAACACCGTGCCACTGGTTGACTAGACTTCCAATAAAGTCGTACATGTGAGTACGTCATTGCGCGTGCATGTTGCTAGTCAGTGGTCAACTACGGGTCGACTAAAGGTGCGCACTTGAACTTGCTCTAGGCCACGACACAAGCTGGATAACAGTATAGCGCCATCTTTGACACAAACACGAGTAGCCGACATTTAAGCTTGTAAGAAAGTTTCTCTTCGATGTGCGATTATGTAAAACTGAACATCATGCAGCTCTCCTACTAATGCTCTCTAGTAACTCGTATGACACTCAGGGTAAGAAGCTTTTTTCACATCATTGTAAAGCCTTACTCCTCAGAAGGGATACAGAGGCTTATTACCTATAAAAAGTGGAATATTCTTGCTCTTTATCCCATCAAGTTGTTGTTAAGTGTTATGAATGGTTGATGACCACCAGCAGGATTGCCATGGAGTCCAGCCGTCGATTTCACCATTGAACTCTTCCTAACTTAGGACTAGTCCTAGGCAATGCTAAGAGATAGGACTAGTCTTAAGTTAGGACAAGTTACTCGTCCTAACTCGAGATAGGATTAATCCCAGCGTTTCGTGAAATCGGCTGCTGCCCCCCATTAGCCGTCCAACTCACAAACCATGGCCTAAAATACAGACCCCACCCCCAATGTAGAGTGCCTGACTGCTGAATTTCAATTGGTAATGATGAAATTAAAAATATGAAGCCTTAGTTAAAACTTAAACGCAAGCGTCTCTGCAGTGTGTTCATGGAGGTAGAATAGTAGCCCCACTTTTGTGGCCAAGCCAAGGCTAGCTGATCAAGGACTCAGCTAGCGTTGGCCACAGAGGTGGGGCTAGTAGAAATAAGAATAGGTATGGTAGATACTAGATTACCCCAAAAGACTGATCTTTATGAACATTCATTGGGCGAAAACCTACCATACAAATAGTAAAATACAATGTTACCGTAGTTAGTGGAAACTAACCAGCATTCATTACCACGTTTTAAAAACTCCAGTGCCATGAGTGCAGTGTAAACTGCCTTAGAAACATTATTTTATAGCAATTGTTCTTTTCTACTTTTAATACCTTGTCTGCTGACCGACACCTGTAGATTAACCCAATACGTAGTAAAGTTGTAGACCACTGAAGCTCTGCACGAAAATAAATGAAATACATTCAATTTACCATTTAATTTATCAATCGTTAGTTTTAGTTTACAATTATAACCTTTTACAGGGAACTTGCTGGCAACCGGATCCGACATCGATCCCCTATCAATATTACTTTTATTATTATTTATTCGGCATCGCGGCATACTTCACAAGACAATAAAAATTCATAACACTTTAACAGTTGAGACAATGATAAAAATACATGGGAACAAACATCCAACAATAGAGCCAGCAACACTAGTTGCGATAATCGTTACCCCCGACGGTCGGGGAATAATAAGACCTTTAAAGGAACCGTTAATAACGGCGTTATAACCGGGTGTGGGTAAAAGCCGGAATTGCCTGATCTGCCTGATCTGCCTGATCTGCCGGAACTCGAAATAGAATACACTGTTTTTCGAAAATGTGCAATAGAGGCAGCCGGAACTGAATATAGATAGTCATAAATATAAGTTGTTATCATAATTACCCACTTCGCTCTGCACAAGATTATCCCCGGAACTCAAAAACGGTAAAATTTGACTAACTTTGTTGATCGCCTGACGGACAAAACAGTCAGCAGGTACCAGACTAAGCAACAGACGCACGCAAAGTGTCATTCGTAATCGGGCGTTGCAAGCAGGGTGCGTGGGAAGGTCGCTTATTGCAGGTCGGAACTCACTTTGCGTTGTGTGTCCATAGCGTTTATGACATGATAAATGCAACGGTCGCTGATTGCAGGTCGGAACTCACATTGGTTGCACGCTCTAACGTTTACTGCATAACCATAGTATGATCGCTGTGTATCCTATGTGTGAGCTGATGGGACGTAATTTCTGAAGCGACGCACGGTGGTTGGAGGTTGCAGGTCGGAACTCGCGATAGTTTCTCCAGTCCAATGGTAGATCTCCCGTGTCCAGGGATTGTTGAAAAATGAACTGTAAGATCGGAGCAATTTCTTCTGCTGCAATTTTGAGAGCTTGGTTTTGAATTTGATCAGGACCAATTGATTTTGTGACATTTATATTGAGCAATAATTTCTTGACACCTTCAATCTCTATGGTAATGGGAGGCATATCTGAAAATGGTTGAATTTAAATGTAATAACATATTTTTTAATAATAATAACATGAGGGTTGCACTAGTTTTTTCCAGACTATGAGAAAATGATATAAGGCACATGGCTTCTTTATGCCTCTGTATCCCCCCCACCCCCAGAATGCTCAGCTGAAAGGTGAGTCACATGATTTGATCATCGTGAATATTATTGTGAATTGAAATAGGTGTTTGATGAAACTTTTTCAGTGGGCACAATTTTTTTTTATGGCCCTAACAGTATGACACCTTGTAGAAATACATAATTATACCAGAACTATTTGCATTTAGGCCTATAAGTGCATGCAACTAACAAGTGGAGCCTTACATGTTTCTAAGTTTTGGTCAACGAAGAGGAAACTCGATGTTGGGCATGTCAAAAACAAAAAACACGCGCAGTGAAAGATTTGCCTTGATTTCAGGATTGCCTTGTGTACGCGATTTCCGGTGATTTGAACATCTGGGATCGTTCCGGCTTTTACCCAGTAGGCTAAATAACGCACAGCGTATGGTGGGCGATCTACTGAATAACTTGTAATAATTCCATAAGCGTCCAGAAAAGCAGAAATAAAACTGAGCTCGTTCCGACTTTTACCCAGTAAATAACGCACAGCGTATGGTGTGTACGATCTACTGACTAACCCGTGTTAATTCCCTAAGCATCGTAGTAAAACAGAAATAAAACTGAGCTCGTTCCAGTTTTTACCATCAAATAACGCATAATGTATGGTGGGTACAATCTGAACGTCAACTTGTAAAAATTCCGTAAGCATCGTAGTAAAACAGAAATGATGATTCCGGCTTTTACCCACCAAATACCGTACAGCGTATACATGTATGTGTAGGCCTACTATCTACTGAATTCCCTAAGCGTCGTACTCGTGTAAAACAGAAATTTATGATGATTCCGGCTTTTACCCGCCAAATACCGCACAACGTATGGTGTGTGCTACTTCCATGGTACGATCTACTGACTAACATAAATAATAAGCGTCGTATACAGAAAAACAGAAATAAAACTGAGATCGTTCCAGCTTTTACCCACTAAGTTTAACGCAAACAGCATGGTGTGTACGACTTGCTGAATATTGAATAAGTTGTGTTTCAATTCCCTTAACATAGTTGTTTTACTGACAAGAATAAAACTGTGATTATTTCGATTATTTACCCACAAAATGATTTATTTCATGTGAACTTTTCATTTTAACTTCTTGAGTTCCGACTTGAGCCTGGTTTAATGGAAAATACGCTTCTCTTAATATTTATGCTCGAGTACGTCACAATTCTAACCCAAAACGAGGCCATAGGCGCAGCCACTGCAAGTGGTGGCGGACGCGCGCCTATAGCCTCATTTTAAGTAAGAATTATGACGTCATGCATGAATATTAAGAGAGGCGTATACATTGATGAAAAGCCAAGAAAATATTGCTGTCGAAAACAGGAAACTTGGATTGTTTCAATCGACACAAAAAATATACAACTGATTTATTTACATGGTGTTACTGCAAGAATTACTTCCACAGTACACAGTTTTGACTTCCCTAGTTGAAACATACGCGAGTTCCGACCTGCAACCTCCAACCACCGTGCGCCGCTTCAGAAATAGACCCCTCAGCTTACACTGCAATGTGAGTTCCGACCTGCGATCACCGACATCTGCATTTATACACCACATGTACATGTACGATCAATGCTATATCAACACAACGCAAGTTTCGACCCCTACTTACACTGCACGTCCGTCATATTTAACCTAATAATTATTATTAGAAGAAAAAAGTTGCTGAAGTTTACCCCCAAAAAATATTTGCAAATAATAAAAAGGACCAAGACAAACTAGCATTTGATATTTTGATGACAGTGGAAAAAAATAAGCGTTTAATATATAAAATAATTGTGAAAAGTAATTTTATGTGACGGACGTTACGTGACAGACGGTGCTATATAAGACAGCCCCCTTCCCCCCACATTAAGATGCGAAGCCGAACTCAAAATTGCTCAAAATGTCCCCAACACATCTTATCTATCTGGCACATTACAACTTGTTCAAACTTACTTGAAGGATTATGCCATCAGTGTCAGAATTTGTTTTTCAAAAGCGCCCTGAGTGGCAGCCTGAATAATTTTTCCGTCAGGGCCTCTATAAATTTGACCAAACGTTATATTTTAGAAAAGTTCGAATAATCTTCTCATGATATAACACACCTATTGCAAAAATGATTTGTAAAAATTGACCCTCATGTCATATTTTCATGGAATCGCCCCCTACATGACCTGCAACTTCCAACCAACGGATGATGGTTTATAATTATAGACTAGGCCCCGGCTTTAACGGATTTAGGTTAAATCTGTACAAATTTAATTTTAAATCCACTGGATTGATTTATAATTTGTTTCAATAATTGAACAAAATAAAGATTTATTTGAATTAAATCGGTGATTTTTCTGAATGTTATCCACCAAATGGCGCAAAAACGTATGGTGTGTACGATCTACTCTGAATAAGTGTTGATTCCCTAAGCATCGTAGTAAAACAGAAAACTGCGATCGTTCCGGCTTTTACCCACCAAATACTGCACAGCGGATGGTGTGTATGTTCTATTGAATAGCTTGTGTTGATTCCTAAAGCATCGTAGTAAAACAGAAATGATGATTCCGGCTTTCACCCACCAAATACTGCACAACGTATGGTGTGTACTCTCTACTAAATTCCCTAAGCGTCGTAGTAAAACAGAAATGATGATTCCGGCTTTTACCCACCAAATACTGCACAACGTATGGTGTGTACGATCGATCTGCTGAATAACCTACGCGTCGTATACAGAACAGAAATACAACAGAGAGCGGGCTTTTACCCACTAAGTTTAACGCAAACAGCATGGTGTGTACGATCTGCTGAATATTGAATAATGTATATTTTAATTCCCTTAGCATCGTTGTTTTACTGACAAGAATAAAACTGTAATATTTTCGAATTTTACCCCCAAATGATTTATTTCATGAGAACCTATGAAGCACGTACCAGTTTAGGTTTCTAAATTCATTGTAACTTCTTCAGTTCCGACCTGAGCTTGATTTACTGGAAAATACATCATTAAATGACAAGCCAAGAAAATATAAAGCTGTCGAAAACATGAAACATGGATTGTTTCAATCGCCACCGAAAATATACAACTGATTTATTTACATGTTAGGCCTACTGCAAAGATTACCTCAACGGTGTAAAGATTTGGACTTTCCCCTTGTTGAAACATAGGCCTACGCGAGTTCCGACCTGCAACCTCCAACCACCGTGCGCCGCTTCGGAAGTATGCACCATCAGCTTACACTGCAATGTGAGTTCCGACCTGCGATCACCGACCTTTGCATTCACGCCAGTGTACTGTACATGTACATTAATTACGGTAACTTACGTTTACATGTACCTATACGATCAATGCTAATGTCAACACAACGCGAGTTTCGACCCCTGCAAACTTCCAAAAAACGGACGATGCTTTAGAATATTGAAGGCTAGGCCCCGGTTTGAACGGTGATCAGGTTAAATCTGTAGAGGTTTTAAAATTAAATCTACTTGATTGATTTTATAAAATCTTCCCATATAGTTAAACAGAATCTTTTGAACGATTAAGTTCAGGCTTTACCCACAACCTGCACAACGTGTACGATCTACTGAATTCCCTAAGCATCGTAGTAAAACAGAAATGATCCGTTCCGGCTTTTACCCACCAAATACTGCACAACGTATGGTGTGTACGATCTACTGAATTCCCTAAGCATCGTAGTAAAACAGAAATGATAATTCCGGCTTTTACCCACCAAATACTGCACAACGTATGGTGTGTACGATCTACTGAATTCCCTAAGCATCGTAGTAAAAAGAAATGATCGTTCCGGCTTTTCCCCACCAAATACCGCACAACGTATGGTGTGTACGATCTGCTGAATTCCCTAAGCGTCGTAGAAAAGAGAAATTTATGATGATTCCGGCTTTTACCCACCAAATACTGCACAACGTATGGTGTGTACCATGATTTACTGAATAACTTGTGTTAATTCCCTAAGCGTCTAAAACATAATTAAAACTGAGCTCATTCCGACTTTTACCCACTAAAATATGCCTTGATCAACCTCTTCATACACAAAATTAATGTGACTAAAAACGACTTTTCTGATACATGATCGGCAATTGACTGAATTTTTGCTAGTTTGTTTATTATTATTATTATTATTATTTAAAAAAACAATATTTTAATCTATTTAAACCCCTAAGACAATACACTATGAGCAGAGGCGGTCCAGGGATAAGCAAAAGTAAATATATAAATACAAATCATTAGGTCATTTAAAATATAAAAAAAATAAAACAATTTCAAAACAATTTCAAAACAACGATAAATACTGCGATCGTTCTGACTTACCACCCACTACGTACGATCTACTGATAATTTGTTTGCGAGTTCCGACCTGCAACTTCTGACCACCGTACGATGCTTTAGATGTTGGGCCCATCAGTATACACTGCACTGTGAGTTCCGACCTGCAATCAGCGACCTAAGTATTGTTTTACACTAGTACATGTACACACACGATAAGCGCCACGGACACACACAACGCAAAGCGAATTCCGACCTTTAACATCCGACCACCGTACGACGCTTTGGATATTGGCCCCATCACAATACAGTATACACACTGCACACTGTGAGTTCCGACCTGCAATCAGCGACCTAAGTATTGTTTTACACTAGTACATGTACACACACGATAAGCGCCACGGACACACACAACGCAAAGCGAATTCCGACCTTTAACATCCGACCACCGTACGACGCTTTGGATATTGGCCCCATCACAATACAGTATACACACTGCACACTGTGAGTTCCGACCTGCAATAAGCGACCTTCCCAACACACTGCCATGTGAGTTCCGATGCATTGTTTACATTGCTGCGACCCGATTACGAATACAGCGCCAATTTGCGTGCGTCTGTTGCACAGTCTGATCTGGTACCTGCTGTCTGTTTTGTCTGTCACTACTGTAGTGTCATGCGATCAACAAAGTCAGTCAAATTTACTCGTTTTCGAGTTCCGGGGATATTCTTCTGCAGAGTTCAGTGGGTAATTATGACAAAAACTTACATTTCTGATCATTCCAATTGAATTCCGGCTTCCCCTGCAGCGATTTTTTATTTTTTTTAATTTTTCTTTGACAGTTCCGGCAGATCAGGCAGTTCCGGCTTTTACCAATTGCCGTTATAACCCACCTTAGAAGAGCAGAGCAGACGATATTCGCTGAGTGGTATACCCCCGGAAGTGATAGAAATATTTTGAGAGCGCCCCCACGCGGTCAAAAATACAGCGCTTCAAAATCAAGGATAGACTGGTCCGCTGTCCTTATCCCATCCACAAGGATAAGGACAGGCACCGGTCTAGTAATCCGATACTTCTATTGGACAGACATGCAGTGACGTAAGCTTTCCATATCTGAGTTATGATTGGTCCGATGAAATGTGGTTGTCGGCTGAACGGGATGCGAGGTCAAAGGTGCGTTTGTCAGGTTTCCTCGAAGCCGGTCTCTGGCATAAAACACGAGCCTCGAAGTGTGACGTCAGATGTTCGGGCTAAATCAAGGACAGCTTTCCCCAATATCCTTCCACTAACAAAGTTGGGACTAAGTCAAGTTTATTTCAAAAACTTTCTTCTGATTACTGGATAATTTAAGTCGTTTGTAATGTTCAAATAATCATCGTTAATAATTTTGTTAAAAGTTTTTGTGGCGGGGGAAATTCTAGTCACGTGTTTGTGTCATCATGCAACAATCTACTTCAAGTCTTTGCAGTCACTAGAGGGCGCTGTTAGATGGACCTTAAAACTCGAAAACAATTCTTTCTAAAATAATGGTAACTACCTACTTTTCAACTTTTTAAAATCAGTGTATTGAAGATGCAGCATACCTTCGGAATGCATATTTTGTTAAGTTTTTGTGTGTAATGGTCTGGTCCGATTCCTCCATTATTCTGATAAGCATGATTTTGTTTGTGCTTAGCTTATTTTTGTTCTTTTAAGCAGCTCTGTGAAATTGGGTCATGGGCACTCACATGAAATCAACGTTGTCGGGACTCTGGAATAACTGGGGAGCGATCCAGGTGATGTAGTTGTCTTGCAATGGTATCTTGACTGTGTTGTCGGTGTGGGTGATCGTTGCTTCTCCATATTCTATGTCAGGACAACGCAAGTACCTCCAAAAGATACCCTCGGCCAACTGCGGTACTTGCCAAGATCCAAATGGCGTACCGTCATCCCCTCTACGAGCTTGGAGAATGAACCCCCGGAAAGAAACAAATCGAGGGTCTCCCGGGACCAGACGAACTAAGGAAAACAAAAATAATGATACTATAATAAATAAGTAGTTCATAGCGCATTTTACAATAGCGTATCAATGCGCTTTACATTAGTGTCCTGGTCATTGGGCCAATAACATTCCTTTTAATCTTTCTCGGCGCCTGGGGAGTATACAGCTAGCCCCGAGCTGCCGTGGCGCTCAGAAGGCTGTTTCAAACAATCAACCTCTACACTCGCAGGTACCCAATATACCCCTGGTTGAATAGAGGCAATTATATTACGAACGGTGTCTCGCTCAAGGACAGGGACTCGAACCCACACCCCGGCCGGATGACTTAACCACCAGAACTTGAATCCGAAGATCAAAACCACTCGACCATGACACCTTATAATACCACCCATCAGATCATTCTTCTTAAGACAAAGTACTGTGCAATTTACATGGGGATAAATAAATGTTTTTCTAGCTAACACATTTGTTTTTAAATAAGGACGTCCCCCAAACAAAGTCATTATCGAATGCCTCAAATGAATTATGTTAAGTTGAGGAGTCCCATTGGCGTCAACATGCTTAAAGTCAAAACAAATAATAAAAGAAACACATACAAAGTTTAAAAAAATCATATATCCTCAGAAAAGAGCTCCCCGTTGGAATGGCACGACTAAAGACCACTCTACATAAGTTGGGCATTCGCTCAAATTCGGCCCCTCCTTTAGTGAGTTACCTGCAGTTTTCCAGTACCCCATGTTCGTCGTGTGTCCCCCCCCCAAGAAAAATAATAATAATGACCGCAAACTAGTTTTAGAAATGTTGTCTTTTGTTTTAAATATTATAATAATATATCAATCATGTGGCGTTTTTATATGAGAGTTTAGGCCTGGAAATCACGGAGGTCATGACCTATGTTGCATTGGCTTTGCTGTCCCTTCAAAAGATTAACAGAGACTAACTTTTTTCAAGGGAAGTGCTCTTGCAAAATGAAAATGGCCTTGCCCTCTCAAAGTTGAAATTCCAGGCCTAAGAGTTGATAAGAGTTTATAGGTTACTATACCATTAGGGACTAAATAACCTTGGAAGATTCAATACAATTATTGATCACAGTTTAAACAAAGCTCGCAATAACGGTTTTTGCTGGATTGATTTTGCGCTCCTTCCATTCTTTGAATTAATCAATTTGGGCTGCTTGATGCACTTTGTCCCTTTACACTATTTTTTGTTTTCTAAATAAAGTTTTTTGTATGTTTGTTTTGTTTGTTTATCATTTTTTGCGACCGCCTTGGTTTGACAATGTGGGGACGGCTCTTTCCGATCAGTCACCCCACCCCGTGACCTAACATCGTTTATGAGATTGCGGTTATTTCTCTGCATCGGCCACGCAAAAATTCCCCCGCAGATTGGCTATCACCACGCTCTAAAAAAAACCGTAGGTTCAAGACGGAGGTTTGTCCACAAGAGGGCGCTGTTTCAGCCAATAATGTATCGGCTATCAGCATCAGAGGACGACTAAAAACCACGATCACAGACTTGAACCAAGTCTAGCCCTATGGTAGATTTCCTCAACTTCGAATTCACTGAGGCAACTAAATTATTTTCCCCCTAACCTTTGACACTTTGATGGTAAAATCTGGAACATGAATGCATTTGAACGACAAAGGAGCGAATTCCAATTGCCCGATGCATTGGTACTACTCAAGGCTCCGGTGTTGCACATCGTCGTGTCATGTGACGTTGGGAACTCTATAGGTGGGGCTAATCGTCAGACTTTGCAAGTCTCTCTAGCATTCTAAGGCTGTGAATCTATCGTCTATACTTTGCTAAAATGTGAGAATTAAACAAAGTATTGAACAGCTCCAGACCTTCGATAACACGAGGAAATTTCGCTAATAAAATGAAATACCCACCATTACATGCCATAAAAGGCTGATACTGTTACCGTTATGCTGTCCCTTTTCTTTGAGAGTTTAGCCATACAGAGTTTTGCAAATCATCAACAATGTTGTACTATACATTGATTCATGACAGTTGATCTTATAATTACAAGAATCAGCAGTTTTTCAAATCATCAGCAATGTTGTATCTATCTTGATTTATGAGAGTTTGGTCTTATAATTACAAGTACCAGCAGTTTTGCAAGCATCAACACTGTTGTACCTTATCTTAATTCATGAGAGTTTGGTCATACACAGTTTTGCAAATCATCAACATTGTTGTACTCTATCTTGATTCATGACAGTTTGGTCGGACAAATTTCCGTATCCTGCCACCACTTTTTCATTCGTTATGAAAAAAAATAGTACTCAAATGAGATTATTTCTGTTGGTAAAAATTATTCAAAATGTGGTGGCAGGATACGGAAATGTTTCCGTTTGGTCTTATAGTTACAAGTATCAGCAGTTTTGCAACCATCAACAATGTACCTAAGTGATGTTTGAAGGTTTGCGTGGTGTATGTGGAAAATAAGAAAGTCTACAGTTAAGCTGGCGGTTACAACTTTAAAACTCTTTTGGGAGAAGTGTTGGCTCTGAGGGACTGTAAGTGTCACCGTCGGCGACTAGAAGGTACGGGCTGGTTTCGCTCGGCTGCGGGGCGGTGTCAGGATGCTGTGGCACCAGCGTAACACAAGCCTCGATCGGTGCTCCATCCGGGCGACTAGTCCCTTCTTGTGGTGCCGTTACAATGAGCAAAAGCATGATGGGGTAAATCTTCACAAGGCACTCCATGTTTGTGTTCAGATGAAAGACCAAAACTTGATAAGAGTGTTCGATGACTGGGGCAGCAGAAATCAACGGAACACCCCAATTCTAATACCAGTCTGTCACAAGACCATCCGTTATCAAAATCTCATTGTGACACATTCTCAAATTTGTAGCTGCCGACATGGTCCAATGCTTCCACCTATTTATCGAACATGTAATCACAAACCTATGCTAAATAAGTAATGAGATTTCTCAAGTTCAAAGATTAGTAAGGGTAGCCTTGACTGAGTTTCCCTTAAAAACCACCAAAATACTTTTTGCGAACCAAGGGTATTTTCTGCACTGCTGGTTTCATGAAGCTCAATACGATTGCTCAGGGAATTTCTGAACCGTTTTTTTTTTTTGAAAACCCAAGCCTATAATACGGAGCTTTAAAGGGACAAAGGTGAAAAACCCCAACAAAACAAAAAAACCAAAACAAACAAATAAACAAACAAACAAACTGGGATTTTATTTTTTCGTTTTAACGAAAATAATCTTTGTTCGAACGAAAAATATCTTTGTTCGAATGAATATTTAAAAACGAAAACCCGCACGCGCACTTGTGCTGCTGGAGACACACAAGCCCTAGAAATTGTGGATGCACGTGGAGAAAATACCGGGCAAATTTAAGCCACGTTTGATGATGTTTCTAATACAAAGGGCCACAGCAAGTTTAATATATTTGCTGTTATTAAAAACTAAAAGATCGGAATAAAATTTCTCTTCCAAAAACCAATGATGATTTGAACCGCGAAATAAAAAAATAAGCGAAAAATAAAGGAGAGTTATAACTATTTTTGTAATAAAAAAAAGAAACAAGGAAAAAGACAAAAATGAAGATTTTTCTAATTTTTCCGCTGCTGTTAAAAAAAAAATGAAATAAACTAATTATAGGGACACAAAAAAGCAATAAACACGTCAGAGCCAGGCCATCAGGCAAATTTATCTATTTATCTAAACCTTCGTGCCAACAGTCAATGTCTGAATAAATAATGACATTTTACCAAATCCACGATTGTTTTGGATCGAGAGAAAACCGAATTAAACTGAAAGATTGAATGTTGTCCTTCGTGGTATTGTATCTACCAAGGTGCATGGACCGATTCACGCAGAAATTATTTTAACAAGTGGTTTTCTCTAAAAGAATTTTTACAAATAGGCCTAATGCTGTTTCAAAACGAAAATCAGACAACTTTCGCATATTATGCAATGGATAATGCACAAAATACACGTTAACGTTTATGCACAATGTTTGTACATGGCTAGTAGGTGTGAGATTCTGTCGTTTCGGGATCCCAACAATTATTAATTTTTCATTTTTACCACTTTTGCCTATCATTGGAGTTTTGGGGGGTGCAACACATTTGGAAAGCTCACAATTCTCGAATCTATACAAATTTAAATTTACATATATATTATGTTTGGGTCAAATCAGCTAAAACATGGACCTTGCATCTTTAAACAGGGTTAATTTCATTAAGAAAAATCAACGTCTTTTTCCAAAGCTGTTGCTTAAATTTACTGAAGGGTTAGTCAAGTCTACGGATAAAGTGTTAATCAAAGTTCCAACTGGCTTTGAGTTCAGACTGGATTGAAACGCATTCTTCCTTCTGACTTTGAAGGTCATGGTAAATACGACAATGCTGCGTGTGCCGGGGAAAGAAAGTGGAATTCCCCTTTGCAAATTGTCAATAGATCAATAGTTTCGTTTTGTGTCCGACCTATTGTTATGGTAAGCGTTTTGCAGGAAAGCGATGGGAATAAAAAAACTGTCGTAAAAGGTACCTAGCCAGGTCAAAACTGCAAATAAATCCAAACGACAAAGAAAACAAGTTCACACAAACATTGCTTTATTGGTAATAGTTTCTAAGAAAACAAATCGGGCCTATTTAAGACCCGGTATAATATAAAAAATAATAATAATAAAAGCCTCGCCTTTTACGACGTTAATCTACAACTAATTTTTTGTCATTGATTAATTTTATTTTGTAGTTAATGATAACTGTTTTAAATGCCATAGCAGTTTAAGCAAAACTATCTCAATGGCAGTTTTCCCCACCATGAGCATCTTTATGAACCATTCCACACAGCAGATCGACGTTGATAAACGTCATTCAAACGTCAGACGATGGGGATGGAAACGTTGGATAGACGTCAACATCCACCGACCTATGTGACGTCAGGCCAACGTAAGTATGTTGTGTGGGATGTAAAAGTCGGCAAACGTTTATAATTATTTTTTAGTTTTACCGGGGTTGTGCACCATTTAGTCCGGCAGCCAACAAAAGGCATTTTTTACCTGAACCTTGCAGCGGAGGATATGTAGGGGGTGGTAGAGAAACTTTGCTGAAAGATTAATTGAGCTGACAAAGTTCTGCTGGTTCTTTATTGACTTTTTTTTATTCAGTGAACTGTGGAAGGGATCGGCAATGACAACCGGCCGCACGGAGACGAGACATGCATGAACTGTGGAAGGGATCGACAATGACAACCGGCCGCACGGAGACTAGACTTGATTTCAAGTCTGAGATCGCGGTTATTTCTCTGCATCAGCCACACAAAATTTCCCCCGCAGAATGTCTATCACGCGGTCTCTCAGCTCGCAATCTCAGACTTGACCCCCTTGTGTATATTCATTTATTCACAACTGACATTTTACATAACAACACTATGCCAGAGAGATGGCCAATCAGGAGGCCACAAAACTCCTGCTGGTTGCGTCTATTCCCAATAGGTTATAATCACTTCAGTATTTTCTGTAAAATCGATTGAGTCATTGTTTTTAATTTTTATAGTGCTTTGTACGTATGCTATTTCTAATTTATACATAAAATAATACTAGATGTATTCTTAAAATATTGAAAATAAACATAACAAATAACCTGATCCCTACTAGACGAAAAACTGTGTTCCCTTTATTTGAATGGAATCGTCTAATGATTTTCCCAACGTTTTTATTTATTTTGAATTTAAAAACTAGAATCACTTTGGGTTTTTTGTTTCCAAACTGTAAGTTGAATCATCACTGAGCAGAGGCAGATTAGTTACATGTGATTCAATGTTGTATTTCTGTACTATATCCCGTGGTATAAACGGTCAAGTTTGAATGTGCATTTTATTGACGGCTTCTGAGATTCTGACCAATCAGAGTGTTCCGTCCACTTTTGGACTAGTTCGCCATAGGGTGTGTACAAACCGAAAAACAATGTTCCCAAGTCTGTGATCGTAGGCCAAAGACGGTGGTTAATCCACAAGAGGGCGCTATTTCAGGCAATTATGTATTGGCTATCAGGTAGACTAAAAACCACGAGCACAGACTTGGAACCAAGTCTACACGGAGACGAGACATGCATGAACTGTGGAAGGGATCGGCAATGACAACCGGCCGCACGGAGACGAGACATGCATGAACCGCACATGTAAAGGAAGACAATAATAAAAGAAATGACAATTAGTTTAAATTATACTGAGAAATGCTGGGCAGACTAGTCCTACTATGAATAAAGACCTTTGGGATAAATCCTTGTTGAAACTATCAGACTAAACCAGGAATTATGCACTGTATTTTAGAGACAGAATGACACTACTACACATGATAATAAAGGTTATTACACTCTTAGAGCTTTCATCATTGCCAATGGAATTTTTAAAAGGTATTATAATGTTGACCTTAAGCTCTCTAATACTATCGCCGATTTGTTTGAGTACATCACTATGGCTAGCTTGATCCTCAAAAACTTTGTCCAATTGTTTTTGTTGCTTTTCAAGCAGGTTCATGAGGGTGGAATTCAAATTGACAAGGCTACTCACAGTACTTTGAAGATCAGCAATGATTGAATATATTAATCTGCAGGTGTAGCACGGCCACACTCCAGAGACATCATCTTTGAAGAGTTTAAGGCACGATTCATGAAACCAATGTCCGCATAAGCAACATCTGATTGTGTTCCCTTTTGAGCTTCCCTTCATGTTACAGTTTATAGTGCATATCTTATCGGGATCCGAAGATTTCTGATGAACGTTGTTTTTTAACAGGTTTGAACTCGCCGCCATGATGTTATGCACATCTATTTACACACACGTAATGTACATGTATAATACCAATAGATCTGTGTAGCAGTTGCAGTAACGTCAATGGTGCAGGAAATTTTACAGACGAAATGTTGGAAATTTCGAGCAAAGAACCGGATATGTTAAAAAATATTCACCCACACTATCGGAGAAAGTCTTGCAAAACAGTTTGGAGAGTAGATGATAACTGGATGTAGCTGGAGAAGCTTGATTTTCAGTGATTTTCAGCAGATTTTGTATGAGAAGGAGAACAAGATTTTTTTTAAACAAAAGAGTATAATTGTATATTAACAAGAAAACAATTTTTTGAGTAATTGTTTGTCAGGATTTATATGTTAAAAAAATAGATAAAGTTGTTTGGGGTGGATCCGCCCATCCCTTTTTGTGACGTCAATCAAGGAAGACTTCGCTGCGATCGAACATCAACCCCCTCGCTCGAACTTGCCTGCATTTACGTTGTATACACACGTGCAAGTCTTGTACGTTTCGTTTGGTTATCCAAATAAGGGATTTTTCTTGCATTTTTCCGGCAATGCCGACCAGGTGTATTGCTGCTGGATGCAGCAAAACGACTAAAGATGGGGTCAGCCAGCATTTGTTTCCTGCAGATCCCAAATATAGGCAGTTACGGGCATCGAAAGACAGGCTAACGAGGGCAAAGTGGTCCAGCCGTCCGACGTCGTTTTCAGCGCTATGCAGCGAACACTTCGAGCCGTCGCGATGCGACGTGCTTCGATACCGGGATGTACCACACATTTAACTTGAAAAGAAAAGTCATTCTAAAACATGATGCCATCCCAACCATTTTCCCAGCTAGTGGGAAGTCGAAGCAGCTACCTGAAAGACTTGAAGAACCTAGAGGAGCATTTGCAAATTCGGGTAAAGTTTGAACTTTGAGGGCATGTTTTTTTGCTTGTGTAACCCTGAAAAATGGATCACTTGAATAAAACTAAATAAAACTAAACACTGGGGAAACTCACTTCAGAAAAACTCAACTAATCTAGGGATCGAATAGGGTTAAGACGCGAGGAAATGCAAAAAGTAGGACAGGGACTCAAAATGTAGGTTTCTCAACAAGCAAATATAAAAAAATAACATCAAGAATTACATCAATAAACCAGGTAAACTCTAAACCAAGACCATTATTATTAACACTATTGAACTAAACCCCCGAGCAATGAAAAGAATTTATAGAAACCACTAAAAACAACAAAACAAAACACAGTGCCAAAGAAAGTTACAAATTAAAATCAAAATGGCTTTAAAACATAGCAGTATTGACTTGACGCAGGCAAAACTTAAAACATGAAGTTGTAGGGTTTACATAAAATCAATCGTGATGGTGGAAGAACACATAAATGTGAAGTGTTCTCCTTGCACTGCCAGGCTGCTATTTATGAAGTCAATTACAGGGGTGACTAACCACACTACCAAGGATTATGCAAGAGGGTTCATTGTTTATTACAAAGGATTCATAAGAAATTAACTAAAGGGGTGCTAGAAGAGCTTAAGGGGGAAGTATAAACAGTGGAAGGGTAATAAAACTCTTACTTAATAGACACTTGGTCACCTATAGAACAAAGGTTTTACTACACCTATTACACTTGCGCCAAGCGTCACGATTTTTTGTTGGCACTATGTGGATATAATTTCTTGAAATAAGATCGTGGCTACATGAAAACAATTGTTGTGATGTGCCATGTAGGGGCCTAATGAATTCCTCGGTTTCGGAGCATCCTGTACACAAAAACATCACTGATAAATGCATTTTTATTGACTAATTAATCATATAAATTGAATATGTGTATAACTCAAGATAAAAATCATAGGAAAGTGATGTCAAACTTGCCGTGACCATTATGACAATTTTATTGTGTAGCTCCTATGCTGAGCGTTTTTTCGTTGGTATTTGTCCAAGTGTGCAAGGGAAGTAACAGTTCAAGCGTAGGTTACCAGCGAAATGTTTTTGGTGTTCGGATCGACAATACATTTTGTCATCACGGGGCCAATAAAATACCTCGTATTATCCGTGTTCTCGTTATGACCATGCTCGTATCTTCCGTTTTATAAGACATAGAAACGCGCATGGGACAGTTCGGGACCGGTGAAAACCTCGTATAAACCTTTGTCTCGTATCAGTCGACTGCACACTGTCCTAGGATTGCATTGGGTGACGTCCGAGTACGAAAACGCATCATACCGATCAGGTACCCAGACGTAATGTACGGGGCCAGACTACACATTTTCTCTTCAAATATCCCGCCTTGATTGACGTCACGAACAGCGCCATGTAAAGGGGGGGGGGGGGCCTATTCTTAAATTTGTAAATAAAATGAAAACACAATTTGTTAAACCTTAGTTAATTGTTTATTCACATTCCACTCATAAAAATGTATATACTAATGACAAAAGCTTTATTTCGACAAAATACCACTGCCAGGTGCCTTTAACTAAAATGTGCAGATTGAAATGTGCAGATTGCTAGCACAATAATAATGAACCAAATCCAAGGTTTATGAGCGAGCAAGAAAGGAATGATGGTAAAAAAAATGGCGAGGCGAGGTCTCATCACCAACATGGGATTAACAAAATGCTAAATAATCGTTGAGAGGTGTCAAGTTCAAAATGTAGCAAGGGTTTAAAAACAGACAAAACGTTGGCATTATCCACCACGGACAATGCACAAAACCGTCATGGAAATTTGTTTTCATATGGCTGATGGGCAGAAAGAATGTCACGATCTCATCAATATTACATTTGAATTAACGATACAGCTTTTTCTTGGGGCAAATTGTTTTGAAAGTTCTCAACTATCACGAATCTATAAAAATTGTTATATGAATTCATATTGAAGTGGTTGCGTCAATGCGGGCAAAACCCAGACTAAACAGAGTAAATTTCATTAATAAAAATTAAGGTTGTTTTTCGAAGCTGTTGCTTATAATTTACTTTTAAAGGTGAGTCAAGTGTACGGAATGTTAATTTCAAACTTCAATGCTTCAAGTGGCTTATTGAATTTAGACTGAGTTGAACAGCAACACACTTTGCCCTTCTGACTTTGAAGGTCATGGTCAATGCTGCGTGTGCCGGGGAAAGAAGGGGAATTCCCCATTGCAAATTTTCAATAGATCAACAGGTGTCGTTTTGTGTCCAATGTATTGTTATGGTAAGTGTTTCGCAGACGATGGGAACAAAACACGTAAAAGGTACAAGAAAGAAAACAAACGTATAGGCCTATGCTAATAATTGTCATGAGTTTGGTAAATGCTAGATGTTGTTAAAAAAATATCGTATTACAAGCTGTCTTATAGTTATACTGCACTAAAACCAACTATTTACTTATTATAACAAAATTGTTCATAGTATTAAAAAAAGTGTCAGTGACCAAACATTTTGAGTGTTGAATTTAAACGTCGAAGTGTTGTACGTTTCCCCTTTGACTATGCACTGAAAAAAGGTAGTTATACAAACTCATTAAACATTAATTTGTGTGTTCTAAAAATGTATTCTAAAGTTCAAAGATTTCTACCCTAATGCTTGTGCAAAGTATGTACCATATTTTATTTCATTAGTGTTGTTAAACTACAGCTCAGTGGAATTGGTATGTCCGCTATTGCTCCGTCCGTCCTTTGACGTAGAACGGCTGCCTCCAGAATGAGCCCTCTTTGATGACGAACAACAAAACAGTTTCTCCAGACCTTGCCTACCTTTCTTACGGAACGCAACAAATAACACGAATACTAATAAGCCGATGAGAGAGTTCAGGATCGCAAAGATGTACTGAAAGGTCAAAGTGAAGTTGCCAATAGCCAGGAAACCAAAGATCCATGTACCACCGAGGAGGATAGCTAAGGGAATCATGGTGCGAGCCTGACGGAGGACAAGATCTGCTCGCGTCTCTTGACGGGTCAGGCTGCTGTCGACGCGCTGGCAAACTAACCGACGGAACACTAAGATGTAGATGAAGATATTGAAGAGGAGGAGTGCTCCAACAGGCAGCAATACACCAAAGTAGATTGGGTTACCAGGAGACAGGAAACAACTGATGAACAACAATAATCATTATTGTTAGACTCAGTCCGGGCATTTTCAACAACATATTTTCATTTAGAACCAAAATTATAGAAATGTTTTTCGAAATCAACTTACTATTTGTCAAACGCAACATTCACTTGTCTACCAATAAAATAAGGGACACCCAATGTGACTGACACAATAACTGCAGGAATACCTGAAACACAGAAACAAACAAAAATGAGTAGTGAGAGGACTTTATCGTCCATCATGAAGACCTAACAAAGTGTAAGGATTCTGATGACCAATCTTTGAAATTTAAAGAGGAGATTACGAACGTAAATTTATTTTCTTAACTGTTAGAAGACGCTAGGTAGCAGTATTTTTTGTGAATGCTTCTTCTCGTGTTCAAGCTGCTCAAATGCTATTCATCCATCAGTATATGGCAACCCGAATGGCAGTGTCGGTAGCCACAGCCAGGTCATCAGTAGTTGAAAGCTGTTGCGCATGCTTAGAATAATTGTAAATTACCTGGTAATTTCCCATTCAATCTTACCCCAGCAAAAGAACACCATTCGCAGTAGGTAACCATTGGCTATATGCGTGCGTGTCAGGACGAGAAGGTAGAAACAAACAATGGCCTCGGCCGATGACCAACAGACAGACGAGAGAAAGAAGTAGTGGATGAGAGCAGCGAAGATGATGCAAGCCACTTCTTGTTGAATCATCTCAATGCCAACAAGGAAGACTCCATAGAGCAAGATGAGAGACACGCAGAGATTCAATAAAGTCTTCCGGGGTGTAGATGACATAATAATGTCTCTAAAGAGGGGAGGAAGAGAGCGAGATGAAATAATAATTTTGTTTGTCATGTTTTGTTTTTAACCAAGGAAAAAAAGCAGACATGCTGTCATCCTTAGACCTTAATCATACTGCCACCATCTTGGTCATGAACCTGGTATCAAACAACGGGACTGAATGCCACCATCTAATTCATATCTCTTGTATCAAATAACAGTACTGGATGCCAATATTCGTTTTATAAAAAGGAACCAGACTATTTATCCTTCTCTGCACCCAGGTGTATAGCTTAGGACTTGTGAGGAATACGATTTTGTTGTAATCGAATAAACCCCTCAGCATTTTTGAATACGGGTTCACAAGAAAGTAAATTAACCGGTCATTGCTTGGACTACAAGCAAAATAAGCATGTCACTAAAGGGGGCCCCCGGAGAATGGATTTGGGTTTCGGGGGGCAACACATATTCTCAAGGTCAGCAAGACCCTTTTTGTAATACTAACAGATAATCTGGGCGAGTTAACTGTTAGTAGGTCTAATTCGTGTAAATCGTTTATTTTGGTGTTTTGTGGATCCTTGAAGGACCATTTGCGCGACTAGTGTGCTGTAGTCGTCGTCAGGAGACAAACTTTATTCTCGACCCCCGAATAGTCACGAAAGAGGTTTAGCACCCAGGGTCACGGTTCTGGGTCCATACTGATCTAGAATTTGTTGATGTTTTGTTCATCGGTGTTATTAATAACAGTTCATTGGTTGTCAAAACTTACTTTGTAATCACTGTAACTATGATGGTTAGAATGAGAGCTGCAATGGAGATACCACATCCAATCTTACTCAAGATATCAAGTACTGGATCCACTGCGTGACCTCCATGACTCTAAAAGTTAAATAAAGCAATTCTGATAAATAGTTCTGGTTAATGGGCCGGGTCGTCATAATCAAAGCAGGCGTGTGGCTGTACCATAGGTATAGATTATAATACCTATTCTATATAATATTATGGGCTGCACATGGAATTATATGAACTCCTATGTTACTGCATGCGCGCTCACCCTCAGTGGATTATAATACAGATAGAGAGCGCGCATGTGCAGTAACAGGGTGAGAGTTCATAATTCCATGTACAGCCACAGAACTGCTTTGATCATGACGACACAGCCCATTTAAGCTTTTACATCTAAGTTATAATTGATAAAACATGTAAACAATGGCATCTTGCGAGTAACAAAAACAACTGAACCACTCGCACTATTGGGAGCCCGTTGCGGGTTTTTGCGTGAAGGTAAAAAATTGCACACTTTTTAACTGGTACAGATTTGGACACCGTAAGCTGGAGAAAATGCACAGCCTACGCGAGGATCTGGAAATAGAACAGCAATCAGTACGTACGATCAAAACAGCAAAGTTTGTCAGATGATTGCAATGGCACAGCGTCGCTTCACCCGTTCCGTTGTCTGCAGACAGACTACAGCCCTCTGTCGACCAATTTCCAGCAGAGTTACCAACGGCCAAAGTAGGATCCCAAAATACACATACAGCTTGCCCTTTAACAGTGTTCTAAAAAACAACAAAATGTTAGGACAAAATATGTACCATACGGATAGTACAAACAATGGTTTGGGGAGAATAAATAAAACAAACCACAAAGTGTTCACTTTTAAAATGGAAAAGATGTAAAAGGTTTGCTTCACTGATCATGTATGTGAGATTCTATTTTTTGACAAGCTGTATAAAGATCCTATTCATTCAGAATTTTCAAAAAATTTACGGAATGTTCTTGATCTCACAAGTATCCTTGCAAACTTTCTGCAAATACTGAGCTATTTTTTCTTCTTCTGATATTCACCCACATTTCACAATTGTAGTACCATTGTTAGAAAGCAGATAACCTTTTATGTTTTTCTTGTTATGATACTTTTTAACTCTGAACTTCCCACTACTTTTCAAACTATTCCCTGAAACTACAAAGGAAGTGATTGCTGTTATGATGAGAAGAATAGAACAATTGCTACATGTATGGAATTAGTAAATAGTACTAAGGTGATAGTTAACGATTCGATAACCATCTGTGTTGTTTTAACCTTGGACGTGTACAGTTAATTGAATATGATTTTTTCAGTTCCTGCATAGAACCACTTTTCGATAGATTATTTGAAATCTCAACTAGCCTTGACAACTTACATTTGGCGGTCTAAATGAGGTAACCACAGAGGGCGCCAGATTCGTTGCTTGTTTTTCTTTCCCGCCAATACTGCCTGATATGACGAGGCTGTTTAGTTTGAGATGCGTGTCATTGCTCTGTGGTAGCTGGAACAGAATGGTAGTTGCGTACACGACGAAGAATACCGACACGGACTTATTTAATGAAGAACCTGCAATGTAGTGATTATACTACCTGTTTAAAGTCTGCCTGTCGTCTTTACAGAGTGTGGGGGGGGGGGGGGGGTATGGGAGGCTCCAAGGTAGGGTTGGGTTAGGGGTGTTTACCCGTTGAAACCTATCAGTTATTTCTTAGTTTTAAGTTATTGTTTTTATTTTTAAACAAATCAGCTTTTTCGAAAAGAAACCAAATTGCGCTTTGCAATGCCACAATATCAGCCGAAATTCGTTCAGGGAAAAACTAATAATAAACAAATTCTGCAAAAATTGGGCCGTGTATCTTTAATATTACGATAGCCGGACAGAAAATTTCAGTAACCCCCCCCCCCCCCCCCCAAAAGGGTGTCCAGTCACATGCATTTTTCTGGTCTAGCTTGGTTGCTGCTATTTATTTGGAAGTTAATAGTTCAAACCTTGCAATGAGGCTTTCTCATTCTGTTGAATCAAAATCGATGCTTCAGCCTCATCAAACACACTGTCAGGAATACCACGCTTGTCGCCTACGAACAATTCCTCATAATTGTTGCCTAGTGTATCATCTACCGGTATGTCAGCATCTTCAGGTTTGGAGGCGAAACCTAGACTGATAGCCAGACTAACTGACGGCAAAACCTCTACAGCGAGGTTATCCAATGACATGCTAATGTTGTCTCGCGCAAACGATAGCTGAGATTCGAATGCTTGGAGGATCTTCGCTGATGACGATCGGTTGGAGGAGAAACTTGCATCCGGGACATTCATGATGTTGTCTACGGATTTGATGACGTTTCTGGTTACCTAGCAGAGATACAATAACCTGATTATTTGACCATCGAATACGAAAGCCCATTAATGCCATCCAAAGTCTAACTTGCTTTTTTGAAAGCAATTGATTGTTTTGTTTACAAGTTTTTTTCCAGGCGAGTCTTGTTTTGCGTTTTATGTTTAACAACACACAAGGAAACTATAAGTCTACGAACTTCTGCCCACAATAGGCCTAAGCGTAAATAAGGGCTTGTAAAAACGCGAGTTCACCATCCATTAACATTGACCAACCGTATATCCACGTACCTGTATCGAGGGTGACTCTATTTTCACGATGTTCTCCAGTAAAAGTGCTACAAAAGTGATTCCATCAGCAAGAATTCCGGGATGACTCGTCACATTAGCTAGAGCCGCAGAAACCTGCTCCACATTTCCTTCGTCGATGGAAACCTTCAAATTATAATGTAGATTGGGAATTTCGGGTTTTCACTTCTTTTGATTTATACAATTAGCTTAACACACAACCTCTCCGTTATTGATTTTTTGAAAAAACCAAAAGTTAGTTGTCCGACCAAAAAAGAATTTATCAAGTGACACTTCAAATATGTTTCCGATGAAAAAACAATTACAGACGTCAATAGCCTTTCTCCTAAGATTAATCAAACTGGCATTTCGGCGACAAACTCTTGGTGGCGTAGTTTAAGCCTAAACGGTGATTCAGTCAAACTGAAACCAATCAATATCACCTTTATAAGTGTGATAGTAGGCTCGCAGGTTAAAGCGTCTGTATAAGTTTGGTATAATGACTCTGAAAATTAATGGCAATACAGTATAATGCATTTTGAGAAACTTTCAACTTCGAAATGCTACGGTTATGAAAAAATATATCACTTTTTATCCCATCAAAATTTGAATCTGAGAAGCGTTTATACGGTAACGCTTTTCAGATTGTGTATTCCTATAATTATAGGGAATATTCTTCCTGCGTGAAAATATTCGCTCCGGTTTTTCGGTGATAGGCCTATCTCAAAAACGCGACCACCTTTTGAAGTGAACTTTTCACAGGTTAGTTTAATTGTATACTTACATTTGTATAAAATTAACACAATCAGTAGGCTGCTATTACCAAACGTATACAGCACCTTTAAAACCCAAAGAGTGCACAGAAGTTTCTAACAGGATGGTTGCATGACGCATATTTCGTACGCACTACCACGTGAACGCCGTTCTTTGATGTGGGCGGAGCTTAATTGATCGGCTTCTTATTAGTATACCATGCCCGACATTGGGGCAGAGGGGCCCATACTCTAACACACTATTTTCCTTGTGTACAGAAGTCCCCTCCAAAAGTCCCCCAAAGAATAAATTAGATTCCAATCACACAATGAAGACACAATAGTACGCCAATGTTGCATTCGGACACCTTACGGCTTGGTAACTAATAATAATAATAATAAAGAGAAATTTATAAAGCGCAAACAGTAGCAGATAAATGATACACAAAGATAACAAAATTGTTACAGAAAATTACGACTGGACCAGCCAACAGTACAAGCTAAAAATTTAGCGAGTTAAAAATAGTTTCAGAAATTGAAAAATAGCGCACTTTAAATTAGTTGCAATGTTGAAAAAATATTGTTTAAAAAGATGAGTTTTTAGGCGAGACTTGAACAGCTCGATGGTCGACGACTACATTTTAAAAGCAAGTTCTTTGAAACTATTCTACTTACTTGTGACAACTGTTGAAGCATGTCATCCACATTACAGCTTTCATCCATGATGCAAACCTCGTCATTTTGTTGAGAGCTCGCATTAATGTAACACATACACACATCTATGGACAAGAGAAGTCAAAACACCAAACAGGTTTATAGTGTTGAATTTAAAGGAACGAAACAATGTTTTTTACAAAGACAATAGGAATAATTCATGTTGATGAGTCAATATGTCAACCCATTTTAACTCACATCAGCTCGCATTATTTACGACCAGCTCCAAAAGCATAGTTTCTATTTACAAACATTTCACTCGCTTTTTTTTTCACGGTTTATCTTCACAGTTACCTTCTATGGTTATTATGTAAAAGCATTCGGCTACATTGCCTGCGCCATCAGTGGCTGTGCAGGTAACTTGGTTTGGACCAAGTTCCAAAGGATTGTTTTCGGCTGAACATTCAACTGTTGGTGCGTTGCCGGCATTATCTGTTGCTGTTGCTGTCGGAATTTCTTGAGAAGAAGTACGCTGTCCTGCGTCTGTCTGTACGGTCATATCTATAGGACACCTTATACTCGGAACTTCTTTATCTGTTGAAAAAATAAATACTGTAAAATAAAGGAGTTGAGACATTTGAATCTTTGGTGCTGTCACTTGTGCAACAAAGAAACTTTGGGCAAAAAGGACAACTTTACAGGGCATAATATTATGTCATCCAATATGCCTCAAGTTGGAAGTCAACAGCCCCCAGGTCACAATTGGGAATTTTTTTATACACTACATGTATCCCTTTTATTGGGCTCTTAAATTTGTCTTGAGGGCATACAAAATATTATTGAGGACGGCGATCTGCTTTCTCCCAATGTTGTGGGTGCACCCACAAGGGCGCTCCCGTAAGCTCTTTCACTCCCCTCTCTCTCTCTCTCTCCAGTCAAAATGCTGCAATGAAGACGCAATGTTTTTGATCACGTTTGTTTTACTCGAAAAATCGTCTTTCTACATCTAGCTGATGAGGATGCCCTACTATGAACATTAAATAAACAAAATATACAATAACAATTTAAATACAACAAGAAAAATAAACCCGTTTCTAAAAAATTAATTGCCAATTACATTTGGAGTAACGTTAGTCAAGAACATGGATTAAATACCTAATGGGACAATTTAAAAAAAGTCTTGTTCAAAATTGGACCAAAATAAATTTGTAGATGTATTTAATACCAACTTCCCCGTTAGTAAAGTTCAACATTGTTTTAGCCTGTTGTTGCAACTACATGTATTTGAGGTTTGTGATGTAGGGATAAAAAAGTTGCATGTGATTCGTTTTGTTACTCGTATAGTGTCATGATTTATGAGGATTTGTCATTTTTACTTTCACATTTTGAGGCTGAAGACTCAATCAGATTCCGCAGCATTGGTGCTGAACTAATTTATGAAATATAAATCAATAATAAGGTGCTTCAAAATCTTCCTGCATTTATATTGTATACTTATTTCATTTCACGGGCAAAAGCATATCAAAGGGGACTTTATTCTTCTTAATACTAAAGTTTGGCCTAAACCAAGACACAAAATATTGAAGTAAAATATATTAAGCTAATGCTTGGGGGGGGGGGGGGGGAGGGGGGCTCACTAAGAAAAGAAACATATACTTTCTGTCAAAGTTTGAACTCTTTTTCAGATCTGCAGAAAACTTTGATAAAAAGAAGGATTTGAATAAGATTTAAATTTCGTCAGGTCCAATTTCACACAGCAGACCATCGGACAAACAATAAAGCGTTCTTCCCATTACGTTGTGGCTTTTAACCAAATACTAACATTTCGTAAGAATTACATGCATTGGCCATTTACAAATCGATTGGGCATGTACAAACTATATGGGTGTCCGGTTAGGAATAGAAGAAAGGCTACGATTTTCGTGGTAAATTCCTAAACTTGAATAAGTCCCAATCTCATAACGATCCACACTAGTTATACAAAAGATTATTCTAAGGTGACTGGATGGAGTCAATTTTTCCTTTCTGACTGCAAATGGCGTGACGAAGTTAAGTTGTTGAGGATATTGCATGCATAACCATCATTTTATATTTTGTATGCATTTGCACAAGGCTTACTTTTCCAACCAATGTTAGTAATCTGTATTTGTAAAGACTTTTTCTGAAATTATTTAAAATACTATAATTTTAATTACTCACCATTTCTTGATACTGAGTATGAAGACACAAGGTAAAACAATGGTGTTCTATACACTAACGCCCTGGAAACCAAACAATCACAGAACAAGAATTAAGCATAGGTCGACCTACTTTTGCTTACATTTAAACACAACGTTCGCATAATAAACAAAACAAGTCTGGTTCTTTTTTTAAAATTGCCTTTTATCCTGGATGTTCAAGGACCTCTGGGATTTTGTTATAAATTGTGCAATAAGTCTTCTTTTACTTCAGTGAGGGTGCTATTTGACCTTGTGACGTCATGTTATGCAGGGGGTTTGTTACCTTGTACAGCACCATAAACTAATAGCTATCTTTATTATAAAATTACAAACAATAACACTACTCCACGCTCAGAAGGAATGCCAGTAAACAACCGTTTGCCAATTTCTATAATTTTTTGGAAGCAAAACTATTTATTCAGGAGTTTGTATTATTTGAAAAGCCCCAATAGTTACCTTATGGAAACTGTTTGATTTTCAGGGATGTTTGCAATGAACGAGAACGAGAAACTTCGCAATACGGGACTTCGTGTTCGAAACAAAGTATCTCTGGTTGAAGTGCAATTTTGAACATCGAATGTTGGGGCTGGTAACCAGTAAAAACTTGAGTCTGCTTCAGCTTGATGCGACAAAGACCGTTGTACGGCGGACACTGGAAAAAACGCACCGTCAGTACTGGTGACGTTAACTGCGGACAAAAAGGTGAAAAACGTGCGTAAAATACCCCCATCATCCAAATCCGTGTTCCGCTTCATCAAAGCATACTTCAGTGTCGCCTCTAATTGTTGTCGTTTGTGATCATAGGATGATACGGCGACACGATACACAGGGCTAGAATTACACTAATGTCCCCTGTTACCCCTCGTCTTGACCCTTGGTGCCCCTTACATACTTTCACATAACTTTAAGATTTTTAAATGGAAGTGCCCTTAGCAAAATGAAAATGCCTTTGCCTTCTCAAAGATGAAATTCCAGGCCTGGGTATACACTCTACAGTCCAGACTGTGTAGGCCTACATTGATTATCGGCCATTTTGTTTAAAACATGATAGGAAAAAACCCATCATAAGCACAAGAAAAGTTTGGTATAATCATATTCCGACTCTTCCTCATCTGTGTAGTACGCGGATAACGAAAGTAAAAGGCCCCCAGCGTAGGACAGTATCCCCAATTCTATACACTGTTTGGCTTCATTTTGCCATAATGTGCCTCATTCGTTGAATCATTTAACTACTGCATGTTCAATAATATTCAGCAGTTTAATTTGAATGAAGTATATATAATTGTGATAAACGTTATGAAGTAGGCCTACATTATCAAATTAACTCACCTGTGACGATATCACCTGGTATGAAATATGGGTCCATCGTCAAACTGAAGAGTCCTTGATCATCAGGCCGAGCTATGTCATAGAACTCGCAGCAGCAGCCCTGCGCATGCGGTACCACTGACGACACAACACAAGTTAAGGTCACGATGGTGATAAAGTGCTTCATAATTACAGTGGATTTCTTATATCCAAAAAAGGTTACAACCACACCATCATCTTGTCTAACTCTTCGAACGTTGGTTCACGATGTCTAAAAATCTATACAATATTTACTGCTTGGTGGTTTACAAGAAAGTGAGCAGTCATGTTACAACTTTTATTTTTGACCTTCGAATGCCGAAGCAGGCAAGTTATTTCATTCAATCTGAAAAGCCCATTACAATTAAATGCAACCAACCACACACAAATAAAGCATTCACGGTGTTTCCCTCATGGTCTAGTGCTCGCTTATATATATTTACTTATAGCTTTGACAGACACAGAGACCGTGTATTTACAATGAAAACTGCGGTTTTGACTTTGAAGTAAATTATTTGAACAGCCCTTTCTAACCCTCATGGCGTCATTATGTGCGCCGAGCGCATTTATTGTACTTTGTGCCTTTTCTAATAAGTATTTCACATCAAAGATTGCGGTCCGTACAATGCTGGTAAGGTTGCCGCAGTTGACGGTTATTTCACAATGAGAGTAAAACCACAATAAACTGACACAACAGAATCCCACAGACATTGACCGGAAACAAAAACCAATAATATTACGTAGTAATTACACATCTTGCAGGTGTATAAGCGATCCCAATGGAGAGGAACAGCTAGATTTGGCCCACCAAAATAGTATAAATCAAATAAAAAAGATTCCCTTTTTATTCTAAAAGGCAACGTATGTAAATATTTACAAATCAATAGAATGTTCATTCACTGAAATTATAAAATAAAATAAAAATGTCACTTTACACATTTTAGCAAAATACTTTGAAATTGTCCGTAAACTTATCTAATACATACCAATCAATGGAGTAACTGTTAAACTATGGTGGTTAGAATGAAGTGGATTTTTGGGGGAAAGCTCTCAACTATCACGGATCTATAAAAATAGCTATTTGACTTTGAATCTAATAGACCCCTTGCATCGCGAAACGCTACACGGATGCTGAGGAGGTCACACGCACGTTTTTACGCACAAAGAACACCTATCGTCCAATGATCTGCCTCCTTTGGCCTTAGTGAGGGCGCTTTTTGGCCTCAGTGAGGGCGCTTTTTAAGAGTTTGACGTCATATGTAAGGGGTCTATTGTCTGAACCAATACAAAGCAGCTTTAAACAGAGTTAGTTTACTTAAAGGCTCTGCTAGGGTCGAGTTAATTTCATTGAGAAAAATTAAGGTTAAGTTGTTGCTTATAATTTACCTTAAAAGGTTAATCAAGTGACGGAATGTTGAACCGCAACACAATCCTTCCTTTTTCCCCTTCTGATTTTGGTCATGATCAATGCTTCGAGTGCCAGGGAAAGAAGGGGAATTTCCCTTTACAAATTTTCAAAAGATCAATATGTGTCGTTTTGTGTCCAGAACGTATTTTTATGGTAAGTGTTTCGCAGACTGTCACAGACTGTTTACGCGGTCTTGGATTTTTAGATGAGCACCTTTGCACCAACACTCCATAAAACAACTCGGACAAAATAAGAGGACAAGGAGAGAATGATTAGGATACACTATAGAAGAATTAACAATTACCATTTATTTAAACTGAATACAACTGGCGACTTAGCCCTGGTAGGACGTCAGTCAGTGCCGCTGCACTGACATACTGGGTATAAAGATCCTGTATAATACGAACACAATTTTAGGTACAAATTTTTCATATTTTTACCTGATTTGAGAAGCTGAAACTCCATTCATATATTCTTGGTGTCCATAACTACACTTTTTATGAATTCACAACTAACAAATACATCCATGGATGACATTATTTCCAAAAATAAGTCCGAGTTGTGCACTAGCGATGTGACCATCGTGTACCAATTGACTGTTAAAGCTCATGTGCGCATGCGCGATATGCATCATACTACAGAAAACGCGCATGCGCGTAAGCATTCTCAAGCGGTTCACAAGCTGTCAGTTTAGGCTGTCGCAACGAATGCGTCAATTTCCATTTTATTTTCACAATAATGTCATCCAAGGAAAACATTTACAATTCTGAATAAAGCAGGCATAAAGTTCAGGACAAAAGGAATATGTGAGTCAAGTTTCAGCTTCCTCAAAAAGGTCAAAATGTGAAAATCATAAATTTTTTCGCAATGACAGAGCACCTTTATACCCTGGACTCCGTCGCGTTGTATGCGACGGAGGAGTCCAACCTGGGCTAACTGGCAACGGTATTTAAATAAAATGCAAGTATAAACAAAACTTATCGAAAAAGCCGGCTCAACTCAATCAACTAAAATAAACAAGTAAACCTCAAGGGTGAGCAGTGACTTCATGGGTCCTCCCTCAACTCTGGCCTCTATAGCGGCGGGGCTCGCCTTGCCGTGTCTGGCAGAGTGACCTCCCGTCTCTCTTTCTTCTGGTGGTTGCTCTAACCCAAGTTCCAAAACCCTAAAATTTAAAAGCAATTACGCTACACTGTAATTCTCGTATTAAAAATTCACAAAGATTAAGTAATTGCTCACTGAATTTCCAGGGCGCCATTTTATACATATTAATTTGCACCACATAACGTACGGTTAATCTCCCAATTAAACTACAAAGATCCATAAAATTCTACGACCAAACTAAACTCCACATAGTATCATTATTTGATACAAGATGCTCAGATTATTGAAATGCAAAATACAGTCTATAAATCTGCAGTTGCGTTTTTCACAACTTTTACTTTATGCTATGAATAAGACATTTTGCAAACATTACTTACAGGTTTGACCCTGGAGTTGGCTGAGGTGACGAGGCTGCAAGACCATAATCAGCTTTTCCAGCTTTTCAGCTCTCTGACCAGTAGTAATCTACGTGAGTTGCTCTCTAAGCTCTCTACTACTCAAGCACTGGTATAATAAACTGAAACTACCCCTACTCTCTAAGCGGGGGTTACTCCAGGGCCTCAAGTTGCCCGGCCTGACTTCGTCTTTCTTTGCAGCCAAGTGCCTAACCAACGCCCTTCCCTCGCCTTGAGTACTTCAGTTGGAGGAACTTGAAAACTATTCAAAAACCCTGTTCCATTACGGAACACAATAGTGACCACCTTGTACCTCTAATAATACAACTTGATCACCGAGAACAATTTATAGGGCTCCCTCTCTGGGTGCTCACGGCCCAACCCATAATTAGCTACAGTGTAATGCATAACTTACATTTTTGACCATTCCGGTAATACACCCCCTCAATACATACAACTGAACTTTACACAATACCATCTACATTCCAAATCCATTAATTCCGCAATGTTATTCACGGGGAATAGTAGTATTGAAATCACATTGTGACACAGACGATGGGAACAAAAAACGTTAAAGACCAAACAAGAAAGAAAATATAACGTAGGCATATGCTAAGTCGTCATGAGCTTGGGGAATGCTAAGTCGTTATAAAACTATCTTATTACAAGCTGTCTTATACTGCACCAAAACCAACTATTTTGCTTATTTTAACAAAATTGTTTTTAGTATTAAAAAAAGTTACCAAACATTTTTAGTGTTGAATTTAAACGCCGAAGTGTTGTACGTTTCCACATTGACTATTCACTGAAAAAGGTAGTTTTTTATACAAACTCATTAAACATTCATTTGTGTGTTCTAAAAAATGTATTCTAAAGTTCAAAGATTTTTACCCTAATGCTTGTGCAAATTATGTACCATATTTTATTTCATTAGTGTTGTTAAACTACAGCCCAGTGGAATTGGTATGTCCGCTATTGCTCCGTCCGTCCTTTGACGTAGAACGGCTGCCTCCAGAATGAGCCCTCTTTGATGACGAACAACAAAACAGTTTCTCCAGACCTTGCCTACCTTTCTTACGGAACGCAACAAATAACACGAACACTAATAAGCCGATGAGAGAGTTCAGGATCGCAAAGATGTACTGAAAGGTCAAAGTGAAGTTGCCAATAGCCAGGAAACCAAAGATCCATGTACCACCGAGGAGGATAGCTAAGGGAATCATGGTGCGAGCCTGACGGAGGACAAGATCTGCTCGCGTCTCTTGACGGGTCAGGCTGCTGTCGACGCGCTGGCAAACTAACCGACGGAACACTAAGATGTAGATGAAGACATTGAAGAGGAGAAGTGCTCCAACAGGGAGCAATACACCAAAGTAGATTGGGTTACCAGAAGACAGGAAACAACTGATGAAGGATAACAACAATAATCGTCATTGTTAGATTCAGTCCGGGCATTTTCAACAACATATTTTCATTTAGAACCAAAATAATGATTTATAGAAATGTTTTTCGAAATCAACTTACTATTTGTCAAACGCAACATTCACTTGTCTACCAATAAAATAAGGGACACCCAATGTGACTGACACAATAACTGCAGGAATACCTGAAACACAGAAACAAACAAAAACGAGTAGTGAGAGGACTTTATCGTCCATCATGAAGACCTAACAAAGTGTAAAGATTCTGATGACCAATCTTTGAAATTTAAAGAGGAGATTACGAACGTAAATTTATTTTCTTAACTGTTAGAAGACGCTAGGTAGCAGTATTTTTTGTGAATGCTTCTTCTCGTGTTCAAGCTGCTCAAATGCTATTCATCCATCAGTATATGGCAACCCGAATGGCAGTGTCGGTAGCCACAGCCAGGTCATCAGTAGTTGAAAGCTGTTGCGCATGCTTAAAATAATTGTAAATTACCTGCTAATTTCCCATTCAATCTTACCCCAGCAAAAGAACACCATTCGCAGTAGGTAACCATTGGCTATATGCGTGCGTGTCAGGACGAGAAGGTAGAAACAAACAATGGCCTCGGCCGATGACCAACAGACAGACGAGAGAAAGAAGTAGTGGATGAGAGCAGCGAAGATGATGCAAGCCACTTCTTGTTGAATCATCTCAATGCCAACAAGGAAGACTCCATAGAGCAAGATGAGAGACACGCAGAGATTTAATAAAGTCTTCCGGGGTGTAGATGACATGTCTCTAAAGAGGGGAGGAAGAGAGCGAGATGAAATAATAATTTTGTTTGTCATGTTTTGTTTTTAACCAAGGAAAAAAACAGACATGCTGTCATCCTAAGAGTAAGACCTTAATCATACTGCCACCATCTTGGTCATGAACCTGGTATCAAACAACGGGACTGAATGCCACCATCTAGGTCAGATCTCTTGCATCAAATAACAGTACTGGATGTCAATATTCGTTTTATAAAAAGAACACTTTCCAGTAGTTTCATCAGGTTAACTCACCAGCTGTGCTAGCTCAATATGGGGGTGGGACCATTTGGGCGTGTCTGGCAGGCACAACCCACCACTAAAAATGTCTGGCAGTGGCCATTCATGATACCTGGACCTAGGCTGAACATTTTCCAATAGGTTTCATCAGGTTAACTCACCAGCTGTGCTAGCTCAATATGGGGGGTGGGGCCATTTGGGCGTGTCTGGCAGGCACAACCCACCACTAAAAATGTATGGCAGTGGCCATTCATGATACCTGTACCTAGGCTGAACATTTTCCAGTAGTTTCATCAGGTTAACTCACCAGCTGTGCTAGCTCAATATGGGGGGTGGGGCCATTTGGGCGTGTCTGGCAGGCACAACCCACCACTAAAAATGTCTGGCAGTGGCCATTCATGATACCTGGACCTAGGCTGAACATTTTCCAGTAGGTTTCATCAGGTTAACTCACCAGCTGTGCTAGCTCATTTTTGGGGTGGTGGTTATTTACGTCTGGCAGGCACCCCCCACCACCGAAAATGTCTGGCAGTGGCCATTCGTGATATCTGGGACTATGCCGAACAATTTCCAATAGGTTTCATCAGGTTAACTCACCAGCTGTGCTAGCTCATTTTTGGGGCCCTCCTCAATGGCCCCCCTGACCACACCCACCAGAGTGAGCTCGGCAGACGTCCATTTCCTTACATGGGCATGTACATGGACCATTGCTGTATACATGAAAATTGGTTAACTTTCCAGCTATGCTGACCCCCCTGGGCTCCTGCTCTATCTCGAAATAAACGTCGATATTCAGAAGACTGTCAACTCAAAGAATGTATCCCATGCTGCGTTACGAGATCATGTTGTACCTTATTTTTCATTGTACCAAAGGTTTTTTTTTGCAAAAATAAAAGTTAATGATAATTTTAACATAATTTGAACAATACTTATTTTATTTTTACAGAACATACAAGGAAAGCCAAAAGTGTTACCAAAAATATATAAATTAATAAACGAATAAATAACAACAATTAACAAAATAGGTCATCAAAATGATATTCACACACAGACCCCTGTTCCAGATTGACATTAAAAGATCCGTTCTATCACGATAAAAGCATGCAATCCATGGGTCCGTAAATAGGAATTACCTCTGCTACCCTGATCAAGTCTTATTAAGAAAAGGACATTCAGGATGCTTTTGGTCGTACTTTGAGTGACCAGGAAATTCCTTGCTGTTTTTATTTTAGTGTGATAAAGTCAATATTATTTCAAGTCGTCTTGCAACGCAGTAAACTGAAAAATCTGGAAAGTAATCTCACGCTGTAAACAACATTTTAAAATGTGTATACAATTATACTAAATAAAGGACATATTGTGGATGTGCATTGTGGATGTGCCGTTGAGGTCCCCCTCATCTGCAGGAGCTTAACACGAGAATCAACGAATTAAAATTTCAAATCATGCCAAGTTTCATTTATATGAAGACACTCAGACCGTAGTTACACCTTTGTTTGTAGTCTCAAAGCACGTAATGACATTACATTGCTTTGTTGCGACTATCTTATTTTAGCATATTATAACCAAATCCATTTTCAAAGTACAAGGTTGTTCCAAACTTAAAGCTCATTGATATGATTTCAAAGTACAGACCAGCAAAATTCATCCACACGATAGTTTTGAACGACCGTCAAAGTCGGGGAAAATAACGTGCGAAGACACCCCAAATCCACCGTACGACGACATGGAAATAAAAATCATAAATACAATATTTGACAAAACATAAACAATGTTTAATTGTTTTACTTTATTTTTTGTTTTTATTTTAACAACTCCGACCAACCAATTAAAAAAAAAATAAACACAGGTTGGTAAATGGTGTGTTCATTGAAAATTGGAGGGTGGAAATTCATTTACTCTTTTGAATAGCAATGATCGATGTTATACATCTTTAAAATCCGAGTATGCAAAATATACAATTTGACTGCCTCAATATTTTATCCTTTTATTTTCTGGAATGTTATTTAATGGCTACGCGCGAGTAAGCCCCTTTAAAAGGCTTGACCACCTTTTGTGTGGTCTGCAGTGCCCATGCAGGCATACACGTTGTGCGACCCGTTTTGTGCAGCGTTGGACCCAAATCTCCTCCGTCTTCGACGACTACCTCCTTATTCACCAATGGATCGTGGCCGAGAGTGACGGTGCTGCTGGACTTGTCATGGCTTCTGACCCGAACTCCCGAGTTGTTGGAGAAGCTGGACGAAACGTGTGCACTTTATAAATCTTGTTAGGGAACTGACTGGACGAAACGTGTGCACTTTATAAATCTTGTTAGGGAACTGACTGGGCGAGGGCATATTCTTTAAGCCTCCTTAAGGTAAATATTACTCGGCCGAACCTAATTTGCTTTAATTGATCTTTGCCGGCTTACCATTAATATCTGCCTCTGTTTTGCTTAAATCATGCTTTATGTGGCCTAAATGCTCTGTAACTTATGTGGCTTTACCGTTATTAATGTTTCTTTAACTCGATTGTTCTGCTTATTGGTTTATGTATTTAATATCACTCTGAATGTATTTCATTGATTGCTTCTGTGCTTTTACATGCAAGGTCTTTGTTCTTGTCCCGTTTCACACAAATTGCGCGGTCGTGCTTTCCAGCACGGAACAATGTGCTTTGGGAAAAGGATTTTATTTGAGTTTCAGTTCAACCTAATTATTATGTTGAGTTTGACCCTTTTCTGAAACAAATTGTATAATATAGTATATTCTGTGTCCTTAGCCAATCTTGCTAATCAGGCCGATTTTTATATCCGGTTTCGTTGACATTAAACGACTGGGAAAAATACTATTTCCCCTGGACAGGATACCAGTCCATCGCAGATTGATCCACCACTCTCGCTGGTACCCATGTGTGCTCCTGGGTGGAGACTAACCAATTATGGTTATGTACCTTGCTTAAGGACGCAGGTGTCGCAACTTACCAGGCCAGGGGGCCGATTTCACAAAGCAGTAATTACCATAGTGATTTGTATTGTGACATCACTCTTTGCTAAGCAACTGCGATGGATTTGCAGTTACGATCAATCTTAACTCTTTGTGAAATCGAGCCCCCCCCCCCCCGTTCTGTAAATACCGAACTTGAGTCCACCGTCCTCGACCGCTCGACCACGACACATAATATACCATTATTCACTGTATTAAGAGAAGTTTTTGAATAACAAAACAATACAAATAAGGTTGTCAAATAAAACATTACAATTTTCAATTATAAGACCTGCTTATAATTAACCCACAATGTATTTCCAAAAACGTGAGTCCACTGTTATGTTTAATTCATGGAGTCGTAATGTCCTGCGGCTTTTGCTTTATATTTTCTGCTTAGAAAAGGGCTTTTAAGGCACTAATTAATATAATAATTAGTAACATATTTTGTTGGCTTGGACCCTTTACTTAAACACACTTTATGACATCACTTTCTCAATTTGCTGAAGTGTTTTTTCAGCAAGTAAATTTAGTTTCGTCGCTGAACCAATTTTGTGAACTTTCTTAAGATGCAAGTATATCTCGTAATTATTTACGCCCTTTATTTAATTGAATCAGACTTCAGGTCTATTGGTTGTCGTGAGAGTAAATTCACTGCCATCCTCTAGTTTACTCATAAACGCTTCATAACACGTCGGAAACGGGGGCTGACCACCTAAAAGTAAACCAAGGGATGAGTCTTCCAAGGCGTGGCTGTATATAAACATACTATTTTTACAACATTGAGCCAACCATGCGATTTAGCAAATCATTAAAACATAACCCACCTTTTTCAATCAGGTGCAGCAACAAGATGATGCATCACCTTTAGCCACATGCAGAGTATCTTTCAAGAGAAAACAAAGATTTCCTCCCATATATGGATTGAGATTTGTAGAAGCGGAGTTATCTGATTTAGGTGAGTACTCAATTCATGAAAAATAAAAGGACTTCAAAGTTAAACCAGCGGTAATACCCCTTCAACTGCGAGGTTATCCTGTGGTAAAAATACGTGTAATGGGGCTTAATTAAGCTCAATTTTAATGTTTCATCATTCATCAATCTTATTTATTCCTTCATTTACTTCTTATTTGCAGTGGTTTGCTGTATATAGCCAGAATTTGTTTTATAGAACAAAATAATTTATTATTGTCTTACATGAAGGTCCTTGTGTGTGTTTATATAAATATTTTGTGGCTGGCTCCTCCTTCACAGTACAATTGCTTTACGAACATTGCGATACTCAGTTGGTCCAAGGGGTTACTTCGTTAACGCAGCATCAAAAAAGTATTTCCTCAGTAGAAGGCTTGGTCGACTTTTTTACAGTTGACATTCAATACAAAAGAAAATGAGTGAATTTTTTTATAAAAATATAAACTAAATAGTAAACCGTCGTTTCGATAAGGACAGAAAAATTGTTTTCGAAGGCTATGACAACACATCGAATTATGTTACCTTTTTCGACTAAATTTACAAAGTTTATAGTTGAAAACGATCATAAGCGTGATCTAAGGAGGGCAGGCTGAGGCTACGCCACCCTTCTCCAAAAACTATATAGGTGTTGATTTGCACAGTTCTTCTGTGCCTATATTATTAAATAAACTAATAAAAGGCTGTTCGGAAAACACGTATACATGTAGACCAAGTTTGCACATTATTTAATAATGCGCGTTTTAGTACATATTTACTGTCAGATAGGCCAAGTTCGCACATTCCAATTAGATTAGTACGGTTTGCTACATGTTTAATATATCAGCTAATAAATGTAGGCCAAGTTCGCACAATTATTGCCTGATCAAAAACATGCTTTGAACGTACACCAGAACCCAAGTGTAAAGCAAGTTATTTAGTCAAGCACGATATAAAACGCACCCCTCCTCACTGCATCGTTGTACACGATAAGAAAAGACCACCTCCTCTGCAGTTGTAGTTGAAAGAATCTATATTGCAATTCCAGAAGAAATTCAATGACACAAGAGATGAGAAAATGTTGAAAAGGTAATATTAATTTAATTTGATACGAAAGCAAACTAGTTTTACAATTATATTAAGCTGTATATTTAAGGCTTATTTATAACGCCATCCTAGTGTAAAAAATGTATTTTTTAAAAGCATAGTCATTAAAAAGATCCATTCAGAAGTGTTTAATGAGCAAACTTCTTGTTCATCAACATTAACGTTCTCACGAACCGCTGCTTTCTAACATTTTGACCAGCTTTTCTTTTCCTGAGAAAGAGACGAGGCAATTCTTTAAATACATGGCACGATCGTGTGTGTGGTGAACAAAACGAGTCCGTTTTGTGACGTCACAGTGTTGTTTTGATTCCTTTGTGCTTATGGGCAGGGCCCAATTTCATGGCTCTGCTTAAGCACAAAATTTGCTTAAGCACCAAAAAACCTTGCTTAGTAAAACCAGATTACCGGCCAATACTCCACTCGATTGTTATGCTAACTAAACAACAGCTAAATACAAGTCACGAGCAATGTACATCGCATGGAGTTTTGGCCAATAACACGAGTATAATAAGCAAGCTTTTTTTGTGCTTAAGCAAATTTTGTGCTTAAGCAGCTCTATGAAATTGGCCCCTGTTCGTGAAACTCGCCTAGATGTAAGGCCAAACGACTGTTAATGAAAGATGTTAATGTTGCAACAGAGATAAAGAATATTATGTGCTTTTTACCCTTACACCGATGTGGCAATGTACACTCAGTACTTTCCAGAGTCTTGCCTGTGGAGTTTTTCACAGTACTCGTGAAAGTACGGAGTGAAAGTACGGAGTGAAAGTACGGAGTGTACAGTGCTTTATACACAAAGGTGCAAGGGATGTAATTGTTACAAACTCATTTACCTTCCGTATAGGACCATCTCGCAGGGAACATCGTAGCTTATATTTATCAGAATCATCATACTATTTGGGAAAACTATTATTTCTTGATAATATAATTGCTTTATGATGAGTAATATGAAAGATAACGATTGATGCTTACATGCTTCCTATAAGCAACAACATTCGAACTTATTTTTTAAAACCCTGTGGGAAACACCGTATACTCCAACACCGTATACTCCGTTCTACTCCAATTTGCCCCGTTGAACGGGCGTACTCACGCGGTAGGCGTTTTATGTTAGGCTGTAAATAACTGTGTTTAGGGTGCACAGATCTTGTTCTAATGGTCTGAACAGTTGAATCTAACTTCACTGAACACACACACACCAAATATTTTAATGTTCTGGCTCAATTCTGGCCCAATACAATCCATACACCAAACAGCCATAGACCAGAGGCACAACTGCACAACTGCACAAACGAATGCCGCTTTGGCTCCGACCCACATTTGTGACAACTGGCCTACCCGATGAATGACCTCTAGGGAAAAATCGGTTCAGCCACTTGTTAAGGACTGTTCAGGGTTGGATGAAAATTAATTTCTGCGAAATTGAATTAAAAAAATTGTTGTAATTAACAAAAATAGAAAAAAGTGCCTACGGCTTGAGTACAGGTGTTTCCCCCAGAGTTTTAACAGATACGTTAACAATAATACACACTTTTATGGTTACCTTATAGTTTACTATGGCATAATAATTAAGTCAACTAAGTAACATTTGCGTAAAATTTTCTACCCACAACTGAAAATACGAAAACAAAATAACTACAAATTTACGTTAAATAACGAGAAATGTTTACAGGCTTGACTCATTACAAATGTAAATTGATTATACACCAATTGATAATCTCATTAACGATGGGCAATTTAAGCCATTTCCAAGTGGTACAATTACAATTTAAGTCAACAAAATTTACTTTAATCTTTACAACAATCTTTACTTTGCTACTATTTGACTAAAAAATGCAATCAATCGTTTTCTTAAAATGTATCATTACAAAATAAGCAATAAACAACATAAAACTGTTCATTATTTTTATGAAGCGCGCATCAAAACAGTGCCATCAATAGGTACCAGTTGGTTGTTAAAATTGATGATTATGTACATTGTTGTTGTGATGATATTTTTTTTCTTTAATAAGGCAAAAGTGCTTTTGCAAATGTTTAGGCCTAATGTATACAAAATAAAAATCATTAGTCACAAAACAGAAAAACAATTCAAACAAATAATTGTAATTCACTGCATTCTTTGTATTACTCTTGAGTAAAAAGGAAAACGCCTCATGACATAAGTACTTATTTCGAATGTTGTTTACGATAAATGTTATTTAAATTGTTATTATCTAATGCTCTGCAAACTTTATACTATACGACTGCTATTAATTTGATTCGGCTAGTATCCAATACCACAAAATATTCCCTACAGGAAGAAAACAGTTTCATACTTCATAAACCAACTTTTATACCCCGTTATTAAAATTTGGCAAACAAGGATGTGTCTGAATCCTGACAATGGTCTGATGAATATCGACCTAAATGACCTTCAACAAAAGCTAGTTGTCATCAAACTCTGGGCTAATGTTCACATATTTGTGCTCTTCGGATCTCGGAATAAGGCTCGACAAAAGCTAGTTGTCATCAAACTCTGGTCTAATGTTCACATATTTGTGCTCTTCGAATCTCGGAATAAGGCTCGACAAAAGCTAGTTGTCATCAAACTCTGGGCTAATGTTCACATATTTGTGCTCTTCGGATCTCAGAATAAGGCTCGACAAAAGCTAGTTGTCATCAAACTCTGGGCTTATGTTCACATATTTGTGCTCTTCGGATCTCGGAATAAGGCTCGACAAAAGCTAGTTGTCATCAAACTCTGGTCTAATGTTCACATATTTGTGCTCTTCGGATCTCGGAATAAGGCTCGACAAAAGCTAGTTGTCATCAAACTCTGGTCTAATGTTCACATATTTGTGCTCTTCGGATCTCGGAATAAGGCTCGACAAAAGCTAGTTGTCATCAAACTCTGGGCTTATGTTCACATATTTGTGCTCTTCGGATCTCAGAATAAGGCTCGACAAAAGCTAGTTGTCATCAAACTCTGGGCTTATGTTCACATATTTGTGCTCTTCGGATCTCGGAATAAGGCTCGACAAAAGCTAGTTGTCATCAAACTCTGGGCTAATGTTCACATATTTGTGCTCTTCGGATCTCGGAATAAGGCTCGACAAAAGCTAGTTGTCATCAAACTCTGGTCTAATGTTCACATATTTGTGCTCTTCGGATCTCGGAATAAGGCTCGACAAAAGCTAGTTGTCATCAAACTCTGGGCTAATGTTCACATATTTGTGCTCTTCGGATCTCAGAATAAGGCTCGACAAAAGCTAGTTGTCATCAAACTCTGGGCTTATGTTCACATATTTGTGCTCTTCGGATCTCGGAATAAGGCTCGACAAAAGCTAGTTGTCATCAAACTCTGGTCTAATGTTCACATATTTGTGCTCTTCGGATCTCGGAATAAGGCTCAACAAAAGCTAGTTGTCATCAAACTCTGGGCTAATGTTCACATATTTGTGCTCTTCGGATCTCAGAATAAGGCTCGACAAAAGCTAGTTGTCATCAAACTCTGGGCTAATGTTCACATATTTGTGCTCTTCGGATCTCGGAATAAGGCTCGACAAAAGCTAGTTGTCATCAAACTCTGGTCTAATGTTCACATATTTGTGCTCTTCGGATCTCGGAATAAGGCTCGACAAAAGCTAGTTGTCATCAAACTCTGGGCTAATGTTCACATATTTGTGCTCTTCGGATCTCAGAATAAGGCTCGACAAAAGCTAGTTGTCATCAAACTCTGGGCTTATGTTCACATATTTGTGCTCTTCGGATCTCGGAATAAGGCTCGACAAAAGCTAGTTGTCATCAAACTCTGGGCTAATGTTCACATATTTGTGCTCTTCGGATCTCGGAATAAGGCTCGACAAAAGCTAGTTGTCATCAAACTCTGGGCTAATGTTCACATATTTGTGCTCTTCGGATCTCAGAATAAGGCTCGACAAAAGCTAGTTGTCATCAAACTCTGGGCTAATGTTCACATATTTGTGCTCTTCGGATCTCGGAATGAGGCTCGACAAAAGCTAGTTGTCATCAAACTCTGGGCTAATGTTCACATATTTGTGCTCTTCGGATCTCGGAAGGAGGCTCATGTATATCTGCGAGGAAACAAAATGTGTTATTTAAACAACAATCCTCTTTGTTGTTTATTACTTGATTTTATTATTCTTTTGAAAAGACTTTGAATGTTATCTTCGAGTTCAAAGATGTTATTTTCAGTTGGAAAGTTGTACCTTGATGCTAGAATTGAACAAAAAGACCATGCACGTGCTGGATTAATAATCTGTTGAGCTGTTGAGGAATCCATTTTGTTACAATACAAATCACTTGTTTTGATGATTGTAGATTTTTGACACTATAGGCCTACGTTTTGAACAAAATAATATGAAGAAGATTGAAAGACTGTTAACATAGGACTCTAATGTTCTTGAATATTAATACCGTATCTCATGGGCAATACCTTATCATCTTGGTTCTCGGTCATTGTGGTAAGAACGGACACGATATTCTTGAAGGAAGGTCGGTCGCTTGGTTTCTCCTGCCAGCATTTCAGCATCAGGTCGTAGCTGTAAAATTGATTGGTATTACAAATATTGACGTATCCATCAAATGCTTATTACCTGTTTATTCTTCTTTGTTTCGTTTGACACAGTAGTTCATGTGCCATGATCATAATTTAAATCAAGTTCTGTAAGCCACTTGACAGCTAAGTCTTCAAGAAGTTCTTCTGGTGTTCCTTGGTCTTGAGTTTTAAAGGAACACGTTGCCTTAAGATCTCACGAAATCTTACGGTTGGAGGTGTTCCTTATAGTTATTAAGAGTTGTTCATGCAATAAAACACCTTTAATGTGTTATAATTAGTGAATGGTAATTAAAAATTAAAAAAACGTTGACCTCTGACCCCAGAGACATGTCCCGCGAAATGTATACGTATTTCAAGTCGTCAATACGATCGTCGGTATAATGGGCAATAATGCGCGATGAAGAGCAGTAGGCTGGCACCGTAGCCTGTGGCCTGGTAAACCTATCACATGAACCCCAGGTAATATACCATTCTCTACTCGACGACATGTGTGTGACAACGTACAATTTACAAGTAAACACGTCCACACCGCGCCGTAGAAGACATGTCAAAAAAGAAGAAACGAAAACCTCGCCGATCGGGGTAAGAATACTGTCATGGGACAAACCGAGAGAAAGGACTTGGGTTATTTATACCCAATGTTTATTGTGGACACGACTAAAAAAAACACGGCACATCACGCGTGATAATTGTGATAATTGCGCATGAGTCGTAGTTTAACAGCTGCGACTCTGGAAATAAGACTAATAGAATTTGTCCGCCATTTATGGGAGTCAAAATCTTGACTCCCATAAATGGCGGAGCGTTTTGTTTTGCGAAATTTAGCAAAAGCGAAGCATTTCTAAGGCACGTTTGTGTGGATCATTATATTCTACTTTTTAACCATCTTTCCGACCGTGCTCATTTTAAATCAAACGCTTGTTATAGCCCAAAAGCGCCCAACCCGAAGGCAACGTGTCCCTTTAACCACATGCGCAGCTGTCTGGTTTTCGTGTCTCTGGGTACATTGTGTAGATCTAGTCATCAGACAGTTTATGACGGTATCATGATTCTGCCCTATTCGTTCTGTGTAAGCGTTTGACAAGGCTTTAGGAGGCATGGTCAAATAAAATAACTTTTAAGATAATTAATGAGAAATGCAAGGGTTCACGTAGGGTGTACCTGGTATTCAAAAATGCATTTAGAATAGAAAATACATTGTGTTTTTAAAACTATATTCTTTGGATTCTTTTTGATACTAAAACTTTAGTTTGGTAGGAGGGAATCTAAAACGGCAACAACTGAAATGAAAGTCACATCGTATAAAGTCGTTTTCCCATACGTACATCTTAATATCGCAGTTGGTTGGTTTAGGCATGCGATATCCAGTCTTCAACTTTGATCTCAAGACACCAGTTTGTATCCCCGAATATGGTGTACCACCTGTGAAAACAAGAATGGAACTTAGTATGCATAACAATTATATTTAAATTTTAAGATTATAATATAATAAATTATCACTGATTTGTTTTTGCACAAGGCAAAAGCCAATTGAATTTGCGTCCCGTTTGTCGTGCCCTGTTTTATAAACTGAAGTGATTGCAACTTTGTTCCGAATAGCGAATACCGAAATTTCTCTCAATTTCATCCAAGTGAAACAGATGTAGACAGTAAAAGTCATGTCTTACCGACAGTTGCAATCTCCCAGAGAAGGATTCCGTAAGACCATCTAGAAGGAAATGTGAAAACAGACATCATTGAATATTTCCATGCATTAGAAACGGGTATGTCTCACAATAATCTAAGGCCATTTGATTTTATATTGCTTAGGAAATACATGAATTGCGAACATTTTCGGTGCAGAGGTTTACTTTTGAAACTCCTTCGAAACAAATATTGAACTATTTTGATTCATTATGAATACACCTAAAACAAATCTGCGTTTAATTTTTAGTATACCCAAATGATATTGTAGAATCTTTTTCTACCACGAGAGGATACAAAATCCATACATAATGGAATTGGACTTGGGATGAAAACAATTTAAATTTCTATACTGTACACTTACACGTCACTTTTTGTAGTGTAAGTCTTGTTAGTCAACGACTCCAAAGACAACCAGCGAGTTGGAACACGAGTCTGAGGGGAGAAAATGAAATATCATGCAAGGTGACGTTGATACATTTGGGTTATGGAGTTATATCATGCAGCGTGTTGTTTATGAGGATGGTTTACCTTTGATACCTGCACATATATATCCTCTCCTCGTGACAAACCAAAGTCAGAAATTTTGGCAACCAGATTTTCGTCAAGAAGGATATTCCTTGCGGCCAGATCTTTGTGTATCACCTGTAGAAGTAACAATAGTGCACAAACCGTAATGAAGTCCACATTGTCTGTTAAGACAGGAATTTAAAAGTATTTCAGGATTTATTGACAACACATTAGCATTTTTGTTTCTTGTTAAAAGATTCGTAATGTTTGCACTATTCTATTATTGTCCTTCATGTTGGCCATAATGGCTTTAGCCGCCTATTCAAGCAGCCCCGAAATGTAGGCCTACACCCAAGACATTTAGCTTTGTCCAATCCAATTTCGGTTGTCTAAGAGTGACACTTATAATTAATGGGTAACATTCTTAGTATCAGGTAAAGTGATGTATAACGTTTAAATCCACTCAACTCAAGTGTTGGTCATAATGACTGCACCAGGCTATCCAAGTAATGCTGAATCGTACCAAATCAACTTTTAGATTAATACAGTCCAGTTGCGGTTGTCTTTAGAGTGACAATTAATGATTGGGTAACATTATTTTGTATCTGGTCATGAAGGGGGATGTAACGCTTGGACCCACTCAAGTCCAGTTATTGGCATAACATTACAATGTCACGGAGTTTTTCTTCCGATCTGGATACTCACACCTGATGTAGCAAGGTGTTGCATTCCTTTAGCGACATCCAAAGCAAACTGAAGCAACTTGTTAGAAGACAGAGATTCTTCACCGTCCATTGATCGAGCGTTCCTCAGGTAGGAACGAAGGTCACCATTGAGAAGATACTCCATGGCTACGTAAAGTTCATCTTATGTTTTAACAAAATGAGAACAAAATTTCAATCCCATATGACGTGATTAATATCTTCTATACTGACTTCTCCATTGAAGTAAATAAATTGGAGAAAAATTTAGTAATACAACTCCGTGTGTCGGGTTGGAAATGACGTACCGTACATACACGATATAATGTGAATGGTTTACCTTCGTGCTGACAAGCAGCAAGAATCCTGACAATGTTTGGATGACGTCTGATTTTGGTCATGGATTGGAACTCATCCAGGAAATTCTGCCTGTCAGTGAGAGACGCATGTTCTGTACAACAAAACATAAACATCTAAGAAACTGAAGCCACGTATCCTTAAAAATCTTTTTACAGTGAATCATAGACCTCTGCCTATCTTTAATTGTATTTCTAATTCTACTTTCTCTGACGTGACGTGTGATTTTGCATATGCAAACATTATGAATACCTTTTTGTAATCAAATATTATTTGTGTACGCAGTGAAGCAATTCTTACCTCGTAGCTTCTTGATAGCAGCCTTGCACAGTTCGCCGTCAATCATTACTCCTCCATACCGTACCTCACCAAACTGTCCCTTTCCGAGTACTTTAGTTCCGACAATCAAATTGTCCCACGGTACACTCCATGGCTGGGCCCATGTAGGTAAACCAACATATTCATAGGTCGGAGACGAACAGATACCTCCAACAGGTTCACATGCAGATGCTTGATTCTGACCAACTCGCTCAAAGTCGGTTGCAGAGGCGTTGATATTATCATCGGGTGTTATTTCATTTGCGTAACTGGCCTGTGGGGAGGTTAGTAGGTCAGTTATTGTTATACATTTTTGGGGGGAACTGAGATTATTACACATTATGTACAAAATTAAGGTAATTTTTGAAGAAAATTTAAAAATCTGAAAAAGAGCACAACTACCAAGTGTCTTTTTTAAACTGTTCACCTTATTCTCAACAAAATATTTAGATATGATTTTCATATTTTCGTGCTTCAATATTGTACAACAAAAAGCAATAAGATATTCCTTTCTGTCATAAAAATTAATACCAAATTAGAGCGTACAAAAGAAGAATATTGCTCAAATACAGCCCAAAGTTTCAATAAGTACTTAGAAACAAAGAATCTAAAGTTTTTATTTCAAACCGAAAGTAAAGGATGATTAAACAACAAGGAATAAGAGCTAGATGTGTCTTACAAACTTGATACAGTCATAGTCTCCATCTCAACCTTGGTATTATATATTTTTCTTGATCAATGTATCCAAGGGTTCGAATGGAACTTTCCATTGGTGTATTAAAGCTTTTGAAAATAATCACGACGAGGAGCATATTTTCACCACATGTCTTTTTTGCAAATGACTTCTTACCATTTCTTGGTCCCGTGTTGATTCTTGTGGGTTTGAATGCTGGTGTCTCCTCTTTCGAACTCTCAGAAAGTAAACCAAACAACCCATCACAAGAATGACGACAACGACGATCACGCAGATGATAACTACAACTGAGGACGATACCGCAGAATGAGCTTCAATCGTACATAATCGTAACATATAAAAAACCCAGATTATTTCACATAATATTTCTATATTTTCTAGTGGAATCTAGAGTTTTTTATTTTAATTTCATTTGTCTTTAGAAATATGAATATGGGGAGAAAACACCATTACTACTATTTTGAGTTCTTTATGGCGGTTTTGTACTAAACACAACAATCATTTTGTGTCGCTTTTTTCCCTCCCCTGTTTATATGTTGAATGTGATTTTCTTTCCCAGATAGATGTAGGGGTCTACTATCTCAAAAGAAATTCCCTGACCTTGTATTTTTACAAGTTTTGAATATTGCTACTCATCATGATCTTTGTTTTCTTGATGTTCATCATGCATACGGCCTGCTTTAATACTACTTTCATCTGGCAGCTTCCGAATCATTTCCTATAGAGTTCCTCGGGGGTGTGACTGAACATTAGGATATTATCGGCAAATCTGAGATGGGTGAGGTGTTCTCCATCCACCAAGATCCCTTTATCACTCTAGTCGATGTTCTTGGAAATTTCTTCCAAGGCTGCTGTAAATAGTTTTGGTGACATTGGATCACATTGTGTGACTACCCTCAATATCACATCTTTGGCCAGGTGAACTTTTTTCAGTCGGCTCTTTGTACATTGCTAGATGATTTTGATTTACTTCCCATCGATATTTTGCTTTTCCAAAGCTGTCAGTGACTGGTGGTCTGAATTATCAAAGTCTTTTTCATAGTCCAAGAAATCTAGATTCCTTTGGCTTCTCAATTCATTGACCTATGCACAACTTACAGTAAAGCGTTTATAAAATAAATTCACCAACAGCACATTTGCTCGGTATGGTACACACCTGCACACATTTTTGTTTTAAGTTACAAAAGTCGGGAACGGTCCAAACAAGACAAACTGTAAATGACAGAGACGAAGTTAAACAATCTTCACCAGTCCGTATTTAGACGTCATGGTTCCGAACATGCGAGGGCACCGCCAAGAGGGGGGGTGGGGGGGGGGGTAGTTTTCCGATGAAAACTTATGGCCAAATAATAACCAAACAATTAGTAAACAAATAAAGAGTCAACTTAGTTTTTAGTGATTTTGTTCAAGTTGATCTTACTTCTGGGAAAAAGGAAGCTGCATCGGTGATCTGAACCGGAAGCTGCAGCCCCAAGCTATGACTATATAAATGACGACACTGAATTCCAAGTTATTTCATTATTGCTAGACATTTCTGGTATCCTTTTTAACGTATCACCCTGAAGAAGGACAATGGCACCGCCACAGCTGATAGATTTTAAGACAATAATGAAGGAACAGAACATGTGGCAAATCTAGCAATGTGCACAATGGAAGCACAGGTTGTAGTCAATCGTTATTGATGACGATAATGATGATGATGATAATGATGATGATGAAATACTAACAAAACCGATTGATAAAAACAAATCAAATATCAGGGTTGAAAAAAATTGTACACACTAATAATAATGTTTATCAGATTCATTAAAGATTTGATTTATCTTACTCCAACTATAAAACTTGTCTGTTTTGATGTGGGAGTAAAAGTGAGTTGAGTTGAATTGAAGGTATTCATCAAAACTCTTTCAACAGTCACCACTTAGTGGTTATGTACACAGTGACATGGTGTTGTGTAAGCAAAGAAATGTACAAAATGGAGGTTACTTAGTTGATATAGGAGAGACTTAGCTTTACTTTTGGTTACACAGACATTATGGTCTTGACTGATCATTACATACATCATGTAGGAGGAATAAATTGATTGGTCTTTTGAGGACAAAAGGTTGTTTGCTACTTACGTGTTGTACTTGTTCGTGGCTCTTGTGTATTAGGCGGTAGCGGTGTACTTGTTTGTGGGTCTCGAGTTACAGGCGGTGGAGGTAGAGTCTGAATTAAAGATTCAGGACTCATGGGTCCTTCTCCCCCTTGTCCTTCTCTTATCGCAGCCACACTGAATCTGTATGCAGTATTAGCTTCCAATGGCTGAACCACGTAGTTGTATGTAACTTTTAATTGGTCTGTCACTGATACAGTACTAGCTTCAGTCCAGGGAGAGGAGCTTGCTGGGGAATAATAGACTTTGTATGAAACAATTGGTCCATCACCAGAGTCCATGCGACTTGAGTTCCATGCATTCCAAGTGACTTCAACTGATGTAGATTCTGGTGTTAACATTGGCCGCTGGCGGAGGCTTGGAAGAACTTTAAGTAAATAAATAAAAGCTTCTTTGAACTCCATTCATGTTTTAAATCATTTAACGTTATACTATATACATGTACTTTTGGTTCAATGTTTTGTTTTGGTTTTCTTAAACAAACATTCTCACACAAACTTGTTTGTCGGACAAGTAATTCTAGGACTTCTCTTTATTCACCCATTGCTTGAACCGCGTTTGTTTTGCCATTTCCCAAAATCATCGGGATTCCTTGTGTTAAAGGCTTATTGCAATGAGTTGCCATGCTTTTGTATGCTTTTTTGGAGCAGGCCTATTAAAAATTAATCAATCCAACTGGTTTAGATGTTGATTTGGTACCTTATTGGGTTGGATTTTGCTGGACTCAAAGGAGTTGGGAATGGGGTTAATAAGGGTATGACCCATACATAACACAAACATCAGATAACAGAAATAAAGGTATTATAATTTTACAAATAATTAATCATTTGCAGATAAAATGTGACTCCCGATCATTTCACTTCATATGCTACACTGGTTTGTCCATGCTGTGAAACAAAGTATGACACAATTGTATTTACCCCTGGTGAGAACAACAATGAGAAATGTTGTTTTTCCATAATGTTATTGTTTTCATCTTACTTTAAAACACAGACGCATGAACGTTACAACATTGTATGGTACACTGTATAATGTAAATCGCACTAAGTGCAAACACAAATCCTTGTCACTTGGTTGGTGGAACGTACTTGTCATTCATTAACTTTCTATATATTTATTACCGCGACACTCCAAAATAAAAAAATTGATAGGCCTGTCCAATAGCATTTATATTTTGACTCTTGTGGTAAACATGTTTTATCAGTATCGTTTCCAAAGTAATTTGTCTCTGCCCAGTCGTCCATAGGAGGAAAGGTTGTATCCCACTGGGGACTAGATTGGTGTCTACATTGAGTTGTTTACATTGTTTAGAGTGAGTTTGTAGAATTTTGTATAGTTGGGGTGAATGAGTTTCCATGTCTATTTTGTGTGTTATTTTATGTAAAAATATCAGTTGCAAGGTTTTATGTGCGAGTTGTCATATAACAAATATTAAATGTATTGTAGCAGAATATAATTACCCAACAATGAAATCTGGATTTTCCAGTGTTCGCCTTGTGAAATCGAATAGTTCAGATTTAAGCTTCTGATTATATTCTACAAACGTGCACTCTGTTTATGCTACAATAAACACCAGGAGAAATCTATCTTTGCCACTTCACTTGACTTCGCCTCAGGAAATGGGACAGATATATATTTCACCTTGTGATTTTATTCTGCGACAATGCACTCATATAAGCAGCCAATATTTGTAAAATATTTGTAGTTGAATGAATAAAGTTAAATATCTCTTACGGTAAACAAACACAGAAAAGGTGCAGGTAGCCTGGTCATCAGAGTTAGCGATAAATGTGTAGGTTACTTGAGTATTTTGTCCGATATTGAAGAAACTTCCTGGCTGACGAGTCTTTATAATGTTTGTTATTTGCTGACCAGAAGCATCAGTTGCTGTAGGTTCTGTCCATGTCACTTGGGTTGCTGTAAGTCCTACAGCAGTCACTGTCTCTGTTGGGCAGCCAACTATATTCACTGGGAGTAAAATGTAATGAAAACATCCATGAATGCTGAGGAATTTCAGTGACGGTTGTAATCTGAACATTTACAATAATAAAACTGTACTCATGTACTCCATAAACAATACAGAACCTTTGGACTCGACAGAACTGTCCGAATCTATTGCAGGCTACAACAGTGCACCAATCGGTCAAAACCATGTGGATGACATGAATGGTTAGATAGCACAGGGTTTAAAAATAGAGGACATTAAAATCTTGAGCAAAGAGGTATCAGTCAAACCAACTCTGAATATGTTGACTGACAAGTAGTAGACTGTAAGTCGAGTTCACTGGCGTAAATTCTCTTCTCTTGTATTAACCCTTACAGTCTGAAATAGTTCTATATCCAATTGCCAAAGTGAAGGGTTCAGTGGTGGGGCCAGAAGGCCCAAACAACAAGTACTATATCTGACCCTGCAAGGTATTAATAATGTCCGTTTAAATCAAATCACCTCTTTTTCATTTACATTCATGATAATGTTAACAGGCATAACAGTGTAGGAAAATCTGTGAAACTTTCTCTTTTGTAATTTATAAATTTCTGTCATGTTATTAGGCTCTGTTTCCAGAGGAGCCAAAATGCATGCAACGCTTAACAGCTGTGCATACGCATGCGTACTAATAAAGTTAACAGTGAGTTCCAGTATGTATTGATTGCATGAGGCAATATTAATGCCCGCGACAGCTTACAAGATTAAACTTTGATAGCTGAGAGTGCTGAACAAGCATTAGCAAAATGATAACCAAACAAATAGTAAACAAATAAAGAGTCAACTTAGTTTTTAGTGATTTTGTTCAAGTTTATCTTACTTCTGGGAAAAAGGAAGCTGCATCGGTGATCTGAACCGGAAGCTGCAGCCCCAAGCTATGACTATATAAATGACGACACTGATTTCCAAGTTATTTCATTATTGCTAGACATTTCTGGTATCCTTTTTAACGTATCACCCTGAAGAAGGACAATGGCACCGCCACAGCTGATAGATTTTAAGACAATAATGAAGGAACAGAACATGTGGCAAATCTAGCAATGTGCACAATGGAAGCACAGGTTGTAGTCAATCGTTATTGATGACGATAATGATGATGATGATAATGATGATGATGAAATACTAACAAAACCGATTGATAAAAACAAATCAAATATCAGGGTTGAAAAAAATTGTACACATTAATAATAATGTTTATCAGATTCATTCAAGATTTGATTTATCTTACTCCAACTATAAAACTTGTCTGTTTTGATGTGGGAGTAAAAGTGAGTTGAGTTGAATTGAAGGTATTTATCAAAACTCTTTCAACAGTCACCACTTAGTGGTTATGTACACAGTGACATGGTGTTGTGTAAGCAAAGAAATGTACAAAATGGAGGTTACTTAGTTGATATAGGAGAGACTTAGCTTTACTTTTGGTTACACAGACATTATGGTCTTGACTGATCATTACATACATCATGTAGGAGGAATAAATTGATTGGTCTTTTGAGGACAAAAGGTTGTTTGCTACTTACGTGTTGTACTTGTTCGTGGCTCTTGTGTATTAGGCGGTAGCGGTGTACTTGTTTGTGGGTCTCGAGTTACAGGCGGTGGAGGTAGAGTCTGAATTAAAGATTCAGGACTCATGGGTCCTTCTCCCCCTTGTCCTTCTCTTATCGCAGCCACACTGAATCTGTATGCAGTATTAGCTTCCAATGGCTGAACCACGTAGTTGTATGTAACTTTTAATTGGTCTGTCACTGATACAGTACTAGCTTCAGTCCAGGGAGAGGAGCTTGCTGGGGAATAATAGACTTTGTATGAAACAATTGGTCCATCACCAGAGTCCATGCGACTTGAGTTCCATGCATTCCAAGTGACTTCAACTGATGTAGATTCTGGTGTTAACATTGGCCGCTGGCGGAGGCTTGGAAGAACTTTAAGTAAATAAATAAAAGCTTCTTTGAACTCCATTCATGTTTTAAATCATTTAACGTTATACTATATACATGTACTTTTGGTTCAATGTTTTGTTTTGGTTTTCTTAAACAAACATTCTCACACAAACTTGTTTGTCGGACAAGTAATTCTAGGACTTCTCTTTATTCACCCATTGCTTGAACCGCGTTTGTTTTGCCATTTCCCAAAATCATCAGGATTCCTTGTGTTAAAGGCTTATTGCAATGAGTTGCCATGCTTTTGTATGCTTTTTTGGAGCAGGCCTATTAAAAATTAATCAATCCAACTGGTTTAGATGTTGATTTGGTACCTTATTGTGTTGGATTTTGCTGGACTCAAAGGAGTTGGGAATGGGGTTAATAAGGGTATGACCCATACATAACACAAACATCAGATAACAGAAATAAAGGTATTATAATTTTACAAATAATTAATCATTTGCAGATAAAATGTCTCTCATTTCACTTCATATGCTACACTGGTTTGTCCATGCTGTGAAACAAAGTATGACACAATTGTATTTACCCCTGGTGAGAACAACAATGAGAAATGTTGTTTTTCCATAATGTTATTGTTTTCATCTTACTTTAAAACACAGACGCATGAACGTTACAACATTGTATGTTACACTGTATATGTAAATCGCACTAAGTGCAAACACAAATCCTTGTCACTTGGTTGGTGGAACGTACTTGTCATTCATTAACATTCTATATATTTATTACCGCGACACTCCAAAATAAAAAAATGGATAGGCCTGTCCAATAGCATTTATATTTTGACTCTTGTGGTAAACATGTTTTATCAGTATCGTTTCCAAAGTAATTTGTCTCTGCCCAGTCGTCCATAGGAGGAAAGGTTGTATCCCACTGGGGACTAGATTGGTGTCTACATTGAGTTGTTTACATTGTTTAGAGTGAGTTTGTAGAATTTTGTATAGTTGGGGTGAATGAGTTTCCATGTCTATTTTGTGTGTTATTTTATGTAAAAATATCAGTTGCAAGGTTTTATGTGCGAGTTGTCATATAACAAATATTAAATGTATTGTAGCAGAATATAATTACCCAACAATGAAATCTGGATTTTCCAGTGTTCGCCTTGTGAAATTGAATAGTTCAGATTTAAGCTTCTGATTATATTCTACAAACGTGCACTCTGTTTATGCTACAATAAATACCAGGAGAAATCTATCTTTGCCATTTCACTTGACTTCGCCTCAGGAAATGGGACAGATATATATTTCACCTTGTGATTTTATTCTGCGACAATGCACTCATATAAGCAGCCAATATTTGTAAAATATTTGTAGTTGAATGAATAAAGTTAAATATCTCTTACGGTAAACAAACACAAAAAAGCTGCAGGTAGCCTGGTCATCAGAGTTAGCGATAAATGTGTAGGCTACTTGAGTATTTTGTCCGATATTGAAGAAACTTCCTGGCTGACGAGTCTTTATAATGTTTGTTATTTGCTGACCAGAAGCATCAGTTGCTGTAGGTTCTGTCCATGTCACTTGGGTTGCTGTAAGTCCTACAGCAGTCACTGTCTCTGTTGGGCAGCCAACTATATTCACTGGGAGTAAAATGTAATGAAAACATCCATGAATGCTGAGGAATTTCAGTGACGGTTGTAATCTGAACATTTACAATAATAAAACTGTACTCATGTACTCCATAAACAATACAGAACATTTGGACTCGACAGAACTGTCCGAATCTATTGCAGGCTACAACAGTGCACCAATCGGTCAAAACCATGTGGATGACATGAATGGTTAGATAGCACAGGGTTTAAAAATAGAGGACATTTTCTTGAGCAAAGAGGTATCAGTCAAACCAACTCTGAATATGTTGACTGACAAGTAGTAGACTGTAAGTCGAGTTCACTGGCGTAAATTCTCTTCTCTTGTATTAACCCTTACAGTCTGAAATAGTTCTGTATCCAATTTCCAAAGTGAAGGGTTCAGTGGTGGGGCCAGAAGGCCCAAACAACAAGTACCTATCGCACGGCTCTGACCCTGCAAGGTATTAATGTCCGTTTAGATCAAATCACCTCTTTTTCATTTACATTCATGATAATGTTAACAGGCATAACAGTGTAGGAAAATATGTGAAACTTTCTCTTTTGTAATTTATAAATTTCTGTCATGTTATTAGGCTCTGTTTCCAGAGGAGCCAAAATGCATGCAACGCTTAACAGCTGTGCATACGCATGCGTACTAATAAAGTTAACAGTGAGTTCCAGTATGTATTGATTGCATGAGGCAATATTAATGCCCGCGACAGCTTACAAGATTAAACTTTGATAGCTGAGAGTGCTGAACAAGCATTAGCAAAATGATCTTAAACAGCTTCAGCCATGTCTTCACCAGCCGTTTCATCAGGTAAACATGGTCACGGGACCCCCCTTGTTTGACGGTCTCTAGAGCTGTTACAATTTGACAAGTATTCATTACAAAAGTTTGTAAAGTATCAGTTTGACCCATAGATTTAAAAAAAGTCATGCTCCAAAAAATATGAGAATGGGATCACCTTGAATTACGTCATTATGACGTCATAACCTCTTTTTATGTAATAAAGCAAACGCAAATGCCATGGTGGGATTTCTACATGCCAAAATTATGTTTCTGAGGTCAAGGAATTCAATGAGGTGGTATTAGTTTGTAAAAAATTAATATCCTTTATGGTGACTATATTGATGTAATTATGACGTCATCATCGTCAATACTACACAAATAACACAAAATTTGGAAAAAAAATGTTATTGGTTTCGCCAAAATGCTAATCTGTTTGTGTTCATATGGTAACAGTATAATTACCGTGGCACTGATCTATAAAATACCATGATGTCATTATGATATAATAAATAATAACTACCAACCAAAACAATAACACATTAACACAATGAAACACAATGATTCTGACCGGATTATAGGTTATGACAGGAGATTTATTATGTTGAATAGCGCATAACAGTTGGTTTGTGTAGACGAGGGATTACAGTGTGTTACCATTTATTTGACTGCATCTTACAGTTACAGTTATTGGGTTTTTTGAACAGTGGTATTGAGTTCTTCTTTATTGGTGCATGGATTGACTTTGTTCTGTCAATGAAAACCTCTTTCTTAAATGTCAGATACTGGTCTGCACCCAATGCCTCGATAGTTCGCACTGTACGCACACCGGATTCATCTGCACAGTCTCGTGTGTGCAAGACAAGTAACTCAGGGTAGTCATCTTGGAAAGGGTTACTGTATTCCCTGATTACCTCGATAAGGCATTTGGTTTGCTGTTGGGAGGACTTTTGAGCAGATGGGCCTTCCTCGTGGTGCTGGAAGTTTACTTGAGGGTCTTCTTGTGGTAGATACTCACTTTCAAACTCAGTCAGTAGCCTTGTTTGCTCTGGGCCGGAAATCATCCAACGACGAAAGGCATCTGGATTTTCTGTGAGCCCGACTGCCCCTCCTTTGCCTTTCACTTTGGTATTTTCTTGCTCATGGACTTGGTCAATGGGGAGTGCTGAAAACCTGTGCTTGGTTTTGCTTACCACCCAGTACTTTGGGAAGTCTTCCTTGAGAATACCGGTCAAGGACTGCATATCATGGAGATGGACTGAAGCCCAGCGACAGTAGTTGTAGTGATCAAGTGCGAAAAAGAGAAACATCAATGCTTGTAGAGACTCTACATAGAGATCAAAGTCCTTCTCCCTGTGGGCACGAATGAAGACAAGGATTAGGACCTCAGTTCGCAGGACTATATTCCAAAATTGGAAGGTGGGACTGTTCTTTACCATAGCGAGCCTCCAAGCCTCGTATTAATCTGTGCCACCGGACCCATCATGAAGTAGAAAGGCACCATGCTGCATCTTGGATAGGGCCAAAGCTGTCACCTGGTGGGCGTGTCGAGTCCGTGTTATGTGTGAAGCTTTGAGGAAAGAGTCGGTGGTACCTGATGTAGCTATACCTGCTTCTCAGAGCCACGGTCCAGCCACTGTGATCTAAGAAATCCCCCAGACAATTCCACATGGATTTCACCGTATGGAGACCTCCAAACATGATAAGAAACTTATCTTCTCCATGCGTTGCAGGCCAGGTCCACTGGATGTACTTGCAGTTTGCAAATATTGGACAGTCACAAGTCAAAACTGGAATTTGGCCGGGGTGGAGGAACTCAGTGATAGACTTCAAGACATTCAGGGCATGCTTAATCATTGCAGGGGAGTCAGCCTTCTCATAAAAGAGTGGTAGGAGGGCAGTTAACGCAGGCGGGTCGAGTGGTGGAGATTGCAGAGACGCATGATATGCAGCCCAATATATAGCCTGGCCTTTCTCTAAGGTATCCACATCAAGAAGCTTTGTAGCATGTTTGATCCAGGTTTCCTCCTTGACCTTCGCTTCACTCAATTTTCCGTGAACCGATGCCATGTCGACCTCTGGCACACACGTAGCCGATGCCTTCATATGTACCGCCTGGACTATGCTGAACTCATCGGGTAGATATGGCTTCCTCCTTTGATTTTTAGGTGGGAATGTGGCTTTCTCTCTCGACATATCAGGATTATCCTGGGTAGGGAACTGAATGATGCTATTAATGCCGCTCCCACGGAATGAACCCTTAGCTGAAGTGGAGGACGGATTGTAATCAATGTTGTCTAAGGCGCCAACTGTAAAGATACCTTTCCTTAGACTAGAGGGCCACACAATACCTTCAGCATGGAATTTCTCACACATGGAGATAGCCAAATGGTTCTCAAGCTGTAGGACCCGGTCGTATGAGATACAAATGCTAAGTTTGGCTAGTTTGTCGATTAGGATTTTGTTCCTTGTCAAGGTGTGAATGTTCAGTCCAGTGTAGATGGGAAGGAGAGGCTCTCGCCCTAGAGATTGCCGAGTGGTTTTTGCCTTTTCTTTGTATCTCTTCTTAGAATTGTGGAGGAACATCTGGGATGTGGTCATGCAAGCCTGAGTGTCCACCACATCACTCTTCAGGTTGGGCCCATAGAGGATCATTGATGCAAGGAGGTTTGTGCTGGGAAGTATTTTCTGGCAATTAGAAGGGAAACTACCAGAAAATGTAATTGGTTCTTCTTTGAAAAACACTTCTCTGCATATTTTGGTCACTTTTGCAAACAAGAGGGCTTCTGATTCATAGCTGCGCTCAAGTAACGCATCCCGAAGCAACTTCTGCATGCCCTCTGGAAAAGTCAGAACAACATTTCTTCCATCAGACTGCTCTTGCACACCAGTATCAGCAAAAAGTTCCATTCCTTGGGTACGTTTGGTAGCACACTTTCCCATAATGAGGTAAGGTTGAGTCTGCAATTTCACATAGGGGTAAGCTCTTATAACATCAATCCGTATGATACACAAATATATTCTCCTGCAGTTACAGTAATAATATGCCAATACTTTTAATTCACATACCAGAACAGTCTCCACTCCAGTTTTCGTCACAACAACAAGTGCAATATTCATCATCAAGTGTTCCTCCATTCATGCAGATTAGACGACATTCTGCAGGAAAAAGAATTGATTTTTTTATGTTTCTTAATCACTGTATATTACACATCTCTGCTGTGAGTAATGCTTCCCTATTACGCCAGGTTGGATCAAGAATTGCACGATTCAAAATAACGAAGCCATAGTTATCGTTAACTATGAAATGGTAGTACCACAATCTGCAGGGAAAAAAAGTGTTGATGTTTCTTAAACATTGTATTTTACATGTATCTCTGCTTCGAGTCATTATCCCCCAATCAGACAGGTTGGATCACACGCTGCAAGAGTCGAATTGACGAAGCCATTATTGAAACCATCTTTGCAACCACAACGCCATGAGGGAGGGTTAGTGTACTCAATCGGAGAGCAGTGGCCATCATTAAGACATGGGTTACTTGTACAGATATCGTAGTATTCTACATACAAAACAAAAATTTATAATTGGGCTCAAAATAAAAGCTTTGATTTAAGAAACTGTCAAATAACAAAATGTTGCATCGTGCAAGTCTAAAAAGCTGCAGAACTTAATATATGCCATCCCCTAAGCCTTGCTGACTGAATATGTACTTTACATTCATTACGGGGTCTATCAATCATCTGACGTCTATCTCGTATCTGTCGTAAGCGTACGCGTATTTGTTTTGAAGTTTTTGCTACTTCCAATAAAGCTGGGATATGTTTGTGTAATTTTAAGACAGAAACTTGTAAGTCTGAGAAGAACATAGTACATTTGGAGCATCATGGCTCAGCGGCCAAGCACACCTTAACAACCCTAACAGACTAGACCCTTGGGTAAACATACTGCCCAAATCCTTCTATATCATTCAGATTAAAGTTGTCATAAACCTAAAGTTTCCAACTCCTTCTATATCCTTCTCCTTATTGTAAATATACATATTAGCCCAAATCCTTCTCAATCCTGTTGAGACAGAAGTTAGGGAGTCAGCTTTGTGAATTACTTTAGGTACTCTGCTGGGGCCCTTGGTGTATGATATTTGATCAATTATGTGTTTGTGTTTCTTTATTACAATCTCCACCCCTAAAAGCCCAAAACCTTCAGAATTCTATTTTGGCTAAGCTGCATAAGACCTTCTAAATCCTTCTAAATCCTCCTATGCCCGATAGCCCAAGTCCTGCTAAATCCTACCCTAACAAAAACTCATTGTTGCCCAAACCCAAATCCTCCTGTGTTGCAGATCCCTAAAAGCCCAAATCCTTCTCAATCCTGCACTTTGGCAATGAGGATATTGAAGGACTTGGGCCCTTTAGGGTTTTAAGGCTCCCTGTGAGCTTAAGAGCCTTTTAGTTTTAAAAAGTAACTAAACTAAAGCTCTGTCAGTCTTTACAGCAGAGTGTGGGTTTGAGTCCCGGTCTTGACACCTGTGTTCTAAAAGCAAAACACTTAATTCGATCTTTGGATGGGACGCGAAGCCGTAGGTCCCGTATGTACTATGTCGTGTAATGCACAAACACAACAAAAGCACCCAGCAGTATCAAGAAGAGGTTTGCTCCGGTGTTTCTGGCATGGTTGACAATTTCATAAAGCATTTTTATAGCCCCACTTTGTGTGGCAAAGTTCTCTGAATCCTTGACAGCCTGGCCACAAGTAGTGGGTCTAGGCAGTAAAAAAAACAACAACTAGATTTTCAGTTTTTGTTTACTACCAAAACAAGGTGTTCGTGGTGAGTGATTGAATGAATAGTTAACGTCATTATACCTTATCAATCCAATTCCTGGTTCAGGAGTTATGAACTTTTCAAAAATTAAACATGAACTTCCTGTTTGAACCGGAAGTTGAGGTCAAATAAGGTCACATGTTGATTATTTTATGAAGACCTTTTAGATGATGTATAGATTGATAACAATTCAATGTGTGGTTCAGAAGTTATGATTTTTTCAAATAATAAATTTTAACTTCGGATATAAACCGGATGTCAGAATCAATAGAGGTCACGCTTGGTTGCGCTGGTGAAGTCTCCGATGTCCTTTCTGTTGACCTTTAGATAATAAAAATCGAATAAGTGGTTCCGGATTTATGATATTTAAAACATTAAAAAGCAACTTCCGACTTCTAAGAGAATACGCTTGAGTAACATAATTTAAAGTTTGAGTGGCCAGGGCAAGGTTTTTACACAATAATACGCTATTGTGCGTCGTCAATGCGGGTCAACTGATGGGTGCATGTTTTCGTCCTTTTTTGACCAGATGTAAATGTAAACATGTTGTTATGTCTGTGCACAAGTTTGAGCAGGCTTAATTAACGGTCTACACCCTGATACAAGAATTATGCTGAAATGATTAGTAGTTTAAATGATATGAACATGATAAGATATTTTGAAAGTTTCAACTTCCGGTTTGAACCGGAAGTCAGTTCAAATGTTGTAAAGGTTCTTTGTGGCATTTGTCAAACTCTTAACGACCTATCCGATGATGTGTAGATTGTCAAAATCCGAATTATGGTTTTTGAGTTATGATTTTTACAAATATTAAACTTTATCTCAGTGCAAAAGTTTAAGTGAGATTGCTGTTCTACAATCTGATACAAAACTTATGCTGAAATGATCTTTAGTTTTAAAGTTATGAATAAGATAAGATATTATGAAATTTTCAACTTCCGTTTTGAACCGGAAGTAAGTTAAAATATTGTACGGGTTCTGTGAAGCATTTGTCCAACTCTTAACGACCTATCCGATGATGTGTAGATTGTCAAATTCCGAATTATGGTTTTTGAGTTATGATTTTTACAAATATTAAACTCTGATTTAATTTAATTCAATGCCCGATGACGTCATCATGACGTAATTAAGTATGTGTTGTCTTGATACTAAGGTTCAACTATCTGTTGAGTTTCATTGTTCAATTCAATCTCAATCTTGAGTTATTCCGTAGATAAGCTCGAAAGTTGTTTTTTGGAAGAAAAAATACGAAGGCGAACGTCGACCTAGGGTAACGACCCGGAAGTTAAGGTCGTACGATTTTGGCGTTAACTTTTTAAATGTTGCCCCACCCTTGATCTATGCGATGCCCAAGTATGAACATCATAGCTTTCATATTCGTTGACATACAGCAAAAAGCAAATGGTAATTTTTCAACTTTAAAAACCTTGTAATTCGACACCTGATGACGTCATCATGACGTAATGACAACTGTGCCGTCTTAATATTGAGGTTCAATTATCTGATGAGTTTCAAGGTTCAATTCAGTTTCAATCTTGAGTTATGTTGCGGAGAAGAGTTCGTACGGAAGAAGAAGATGGAGAAGAAAAAAACTAGAGGTGTTCGTGGAGAGTGATTCAATGAAAAGGTAACAACATTATACCTTATCAATTCAATGCCTAATTTCAGGAGTTTTAATTGTTTTTAAAATTAAACACCAACTTCCGGTTCGCAACGGATAAAAGGTCAAATAGGGGTCACTATTTGTGTAGCGCGTGATAAGTTTATTGAGACCTTTTAGATGATGGATGGATTGTAAAAATTCAAGATTTGGTTTAGAAGTTATGATTTTTTCAAATATAAAGTTTCAACTTCCGTTTTGAACCGGAAAGTGATGTCAAATGAGGTCACACTTGCTGGCGTTGGTGATGTCTTTTGAGTTCTTTCTTTTGACGTATAGATGATAAAAATCAATCATGTGGTTTAGGATTTTTTATTTTTCAAACATTATAATAATATATCAATTTCCAACTGTAACCGGAAGTCAAGGTCAAACGAGGTAGCAATTGTGTAGCGCGTGATAAGTCTATTAAGACCTTTCAGGTGATGCATAGATTGAAAAAATCAAATGTATGGTTCAGATGTTATGATTTTTTTTTAAATATAACATTTAAACTTCCGGTTTGAACCGGAAGACAATGTCATCAGGTCACAAATTATAGCGTTAGTAATATTTTTTAAAGCCTTATCTGACGACGTTCAGATAATAAACAACTAATTCCTGGTTTTGGAGTAATGTTTTTTTCAAATAATTAATTGTATCTTCCTATTTAACCGGAAGTGAAGGTTAAATAGTAAATGTTGTGTGTCGTTTCTTAAGTTGTTACATACCTACCCAATGACGTATAAATAAATTTAAAAAATCAAATGTGTGGTTGAGAAACTATTTTTCTTTGAAAAATTTAATTTCAACCTCCGGTTTGAACAAGAAGCCAAGTTTAAACTGGTTTCATTTGTGTAGATCCTAATCAGTACATTAAAACCTTTCAGCTAATGTGTGACTTGTAAAAAACCTATAATTATGTGAACCGGAGTAACGTGTTTTTCAAATATTAGATTAATTATCTGAGGGTGTGCATTGTTTCTTGTATGCAGAACCATTTTGGCACAGCGCTATACTTCGTATGCGGATGCTATGCAGCTTTGCGGGCTTGAGTCTCTTGCTGATAGGAGGGAGAATCATTGTCTCAGCTTGGCCGAAGGTCTTGCCAATTCAGAACGTACAAATGATCTTCTCCCTCCTACCAGACGGGAGTCTCACGCCCGCAACCTGCGTAATGCACATCATTATTCACACTTACGCACCAGGACATCACGATTCAAAAACAGCCCAATACCCTATTTCATCAGCTTGCTGAACAAGTAGAATATTTTGCTCTGTGAACAGTTTTTAATAATCTTTTTTTAAATTAGTGCCACCACCTCAAATCTGTGCTAGATTATTACTCGCATTTAGATTAATAATAAAACTGCCCGTGCTTACTTTTTACCAGTTATCTAAATAGGGCCTTAATATTCCTTGTGAGCAGCTTTTTAATTTTTAATTTTTTCAATGATTTGTGGCAGACAAATCTGCTAGTATGTGTAATGTACTAATTGTTTTCTTCTTCTAGATTCGTAACCAACCCATATCGTGTTTTTTAAATTTTGTTTTATACAAGTTTGCTGTGATTTTGATGATTTTAATATTGTAAATTATCATGCAATTTGGCCTTCGGGTCACAATGTGATAATGTGAATAAAATATACCATATATACCATATATATATATATATAATATCAATGCCAATGTATTCCTACTTGTAGTTTTGGTGCGAGACGTTCTTTATCACTGAACTATTGCGATTCTCCGCTATGCACTCAGCGCTCGATGTTACTGAAAACTTTATTCACAACAGCGCCCTCTTTCGTTGGACGAAAAAGAGCGCTGTTGGGGGATTTCCCCCCCCCAAAAAATAATTATAATTCGCGCCACATCACACACGTTGTAGATACATGTATACCATCAAACTAACCTGTGAAAATTTCAATTTGACCAAAATTGTTAAGGTTTTTTAGAAATCGCCAAAAAATGGAGCGATTATTTCATTTCAGTCAACGTACGTGAGAAAGGGACTAAGCTAGTCCCTTTCTCAGATTTAAATTTTTGCGGTCGGAAAATAATCGCTTTCTGTAAAATGTGAGCACGAGGGATTCATTTCTCAGGTTGTTTGATACTACATGTACATGTATACTAACTTATGAAGTAAGCTTTTATTAGTGAAGTACCAAAGATGTACCCTACCTTTAAGCAATATGAATACCATTCATTCAGCAGGAGTTCTAGTTGTCTGGTAAATTTTCTAAATTAGTTTTTTTTTCTTATTTAAAGAGTTAAAGGTATTATACAGGATTGGCAGAGCTGACAAAATAATCACAGACAGTGTTCATGTTTTGTGTAATAAACCACATACATGAAATAACAAACCTGTGAAAATTTGAGCTCAATTGGTCATCGAGATCACGAGAAAATAGTGAAAAAAATACCTTATGTGTTTTCTGTTTTTCAAACATGGAGTTTATTATCGCGCGCGATAAAACCTATTGTTTTACTCATTTCTCAAGAACGATAGCATTTTAGGCAGAAATATTTTAAGGAACCCTTTCTACCATTACTTACTTTAAATCATGTAAGTTATGTGTGAATCTGTGAACATTTGTGTTTTTTGATCTTACCAATCGTGTACAGGGCCTTTAAGAGTTTATTAAACGTGATATAAAAGTTTAATTTTTTTTAAATATCAATAATAATTGTTTATATCATTTCAAAGAAATAATTATGTTGATGTGATGGTTAGAACGATTTTCATGACAAAATTAAACAAATTTATACAGAGAAGTGTTTTAATTTCATAATTTGTAATGTGTGTTAGTATCATTCCGTTAATGTAAATCGGGAAAAACAATATTAACTAGACATTAGGTGTTTGTGAACAAACACAAAGCTGTTCCGTGTATTATTGTTTTGCTTTGATTAAGTGCTACAAAGCTTTAAAGTTGGTCTGATTTCAAGATAGAACACTATTGACCTTTGACAGGCCCTTTTTCACTTAAGTGTACCTAAAATCTAAACCTGGTCTTCATTCTGATACTGAATCGAAAGGAGCTTTAAACCAGAAATAAAGGTCAACATGGGGTCATGGTAACCCTTGTCTAACATTTAATGCTCAAAGGGTTTATATAACTGAAAAGAAATTGAAAATCGGGTGTGTAGTTCTTGGGATATGGTCCCACTTCCGGTTGACCTAGAAATAAAGGTCAACATGGGGTCACGGTTACCTAAGGCTAATCTCCAATGCCCAAGGATTATATAACTGAAACAAGTTTGAAAATCGGTTGTGTAGTTCTTAAGATTTGGTCCCACTTCCGGTTGACCCAGAAGTAAAGGTCAACATGGGGTCACGGTAACCCAAGGCTAATTAATCTCCCATGCCCAAGGAGTCTATAACTGAAAAAAGTGTGAAAATCGATTGTGTAGTTCTTGAGATATGGTCCCACTTCCGGTTGACCTGGAAGTAAAGGTCATCATGGGGTCACGGTTACCCAAGGCTAATTTCCAATGCCCAAGGAGTCTATAACTGAAAAAAGTTTGAAAATCGGTTGTGTAAGATATGGTCCCAGTTCCGGTTGACCCGGAAGTTAAGGTCAACATGGGGTCACGGTTTCCCAAGGCTTACCTTCAATGCCCAAGGAGTCTAAAACTGAAAACAGTTTGACGATCGGGTGTATACTTTTCGAGATACAGTGGTCTCAAGATTGGCTAATCAAATATTCACCTCGCTGTAAATGGGCTACTAATTAAGAATTTAAAATAAAATTTACATTGAGAGTTAAGTTCATGTACTAAGGTTTAATTTGATATAGGATCTAACTCTTTCATATTTTTATGCTTTAGGATATAAGGTCACATGCACGGTAGTCTCGATTGGCGACGTTCATTTTGTTTAACGTAGTGCGATATATATCGCAACACGAATTACTGTCCGCAACACGAATTACTGGAGAAGAGATATCTGTATCACACGCACATCTCGATCAAAACGAACCAGATTTATAGACTTGACCAGTCCTTCTGAGTCAGCCTCCCAAACAGTCAATGTAGCGCCCTCTATTGGTGGCTAGTACAAAAAACAGCGTCGCCAATCAAGACTACATGCATGGTTGTGTAAACAGTTTTTTTTTTACTTGAAATTTTGTTTATGAAACTGCTGTTACATGGGTAACCAACTGTTTCAGAAACGGTTACACGTTTACAAAAAAATGTGAATGCGCAGGCTTATGCGTAAGCCTGTGACGGTTACACGGTTAAGTGAAAGATCGTACGATTAAACGTTCACATTTGTTGGGATAAACGTTGAAAAATTCACTTGAAAAGTGCTGCGAAATGCTGACCATATTGTTCCAATTTACAGGCTTTGTTATTTCATTACTTTGCGTGCGGCATTAGTTGCAAGAAACATTGAACGCTAGAGGGTATTCCACAACAAATTGATCGCACGGTTACCCGGTTAATATTGTTAAACGTTTAACGTTTAATGTTTACGGTTTGGATCAGCGTAAACACATTCACTTGAAAAGGACTGCGAAATGGTGACCATAATAACTGCGATCACGATTTGCACAGCAAACAATCCCATGCCACACGCACCCATATCATTTCCAATTTACAGGCTTAAGTCTTTGTTAATTCTTACTTTGCGTGCGGCATTAGTTGCAAGAAACACTGAACACTAGAGGGTGTTCCACAACAAATCGATTGCACGATTACCCGGTTAACCAAACGATAATCTTGTTAAACGTTTAATGTTTACGGTTGGGATCAGCGTAAAAAAATTCACTTGAAAAGTACTGAGAAATGGTGACCATAATAATTGCGGTTAAACATCTACATTATTACGGTTCGAATAAATGTTTAACAATCAACGTCAAAAAGTGTCGCGAAATGTTGACCATAATAAATGCGAACGGTTACACGTAACTGACGGTTTCAGAAATATTTACGGGTTTACTTAAAAATAACAAAAAATGCGTGTCAAGCTAAATGCTAGTGTTGTATTAAAATCGTAATGTTTGTTTTTGTTAATATGACATGCGTGTATAAACCAACCATTTTAGAAACGGTAACACAATTACAAAATCAACTGTAAATGCTCAGGCTTTGTAAGCCTACCTATGACGATAACACGGTTAACCACGGCTAATTAACATCTACATTATAATTATTAGGGTTCGGATAAATGTTTAAAAATCAACCTAAAAAAGTGTTGCGGAATTTTAACCATAAATAAATGCGAACGGTTACCCATGTCTGACGGTTTCAGAAACGGTTATGGGTTTACTAAAAAATAACCAAAAATGCATGTCACGTTAAATGCTGTTGTATTAAAATCATAATTGTAACAATTTTCTACCCTGAAATGCCAATCGAGTGTAACCGGGCAAATTATACCCGATTAATTCTTTGCCATATTTGTGTTGTATACAGTTATTAACTTTCATAATTACTAAAAAAAAAAAAATTTTTTTTTACTCTTATTCTGAATTTTGCCTATATGTACTCTTATTCTAAATTTAGCCATGTAACCCCAAATCCAAGCATTCATCACAAAAAAATAAAAAATATTTTTTTTAAAATTCTCTCGAGGTCCAGCTGACTGGACGATTTATGTCCTTGCAACTAGTTTAGCATCGCCATCCAGGGTGGGGGTAATGTGGGTCATTGGGCGCATGTGTGCAAGCGGGCATTGCGAGGGGTGCAGCACTTTACATTTCACCAGCGGTAACAGCAGGCAAGGCTATCTAAAACTTGCTCGCTCTCCTGCAACACTCGGTTGATGTTTCATCCTTGAGCTTCTTTGTTTCTTCAAATAAGGTAATTTCACTTTGATTTGTTTGCTTGTGTTATGACAATATTGATATGGTGGTATTTGTACATTTAGTTAAATTGGTAAGGAGTTTGGGTTGAAGGATAGTGGGGCAATGGACTGTACTCATCGGACAGAAACCGAAGTAAATTCGTCTTCCGATTTTAGAGTTTTAAGGATAGTTGTTCCCCCGGAAATTAGCTAGTCCAAACCATTTAATTAAGTACTTACTCCAGGCAGAAGCATTATGCTAGCCTGTTTTTATCATTGTCATTTCCAGTGCCAAGTCTCATTATAAACTTCATTCTCGTTATTCTCTGATGGGTTACAGTATAGATTTTACTTTTATCTTGTTCTTTGTATCGTTCATTTTGTATTTATCTAAACTTTTATGTTAGTCAAATTGGTTGTTGATTTTAGCACATGCCACGGTACCCGTCCTGTATTTTAAAATGTTTTCGAATAAGAACGGACGATAGTTTATTCTGGTGCGGCCTGGGAGATTTAACGTTAAGTTAACCCAGAGGTTGCAGAAGTGAGTTATTGAAAGTGGTCCATGCGAGACGATAATGTTCCATCGGAATTTTACGGTGGCTCATACTCGCCAATTCCTAGAGAACCCCCATGTTTTTTTACGGCGTTATATCGCCGTACTATTGCGTTATAACGCCGTACTATTGCGTTATAACGCCGTACTATTGCGTTATAACGCCGTACTATTGCGTTATATCGCCGTACTATTGCGTTATATCGCCGTACTTTATTGCGTTATATCGCCGTACTTTATTGCGTTATATCGCCGTACTATTGCGTTATATCGCCGTACTTTATTGCGTTATATCGCCGTACTTTATTGCGTTATATCGCCGTACTTTATTGCGTTATATCGCCGTACTTTATTGCGTTATATCGCCGTACTTTATTGCGTTATATCGCCGTACTTATTGCGTTATATCGCCGTACTTTATTTACTTCCAAACTAATTTCTCTTTACCACACCTTTCCTCAATCAGCTCTTTTTATTGCTAAAACATATCGTTTCCGGCGAACGGGACCCAAGAGCAGACAAGTCTACAACTCCTGTATCACTGAATGCCCAGTGGACATACGTGCGGTGATATCGCATAAAACACGGCAAACATGTTTTCTTGGACTCAGGGCATCAACAAATTATTCTCTCGATTTTTGTGAATGAACGTAGACTTGTGTCAGTCGGCGACAGTGATGGTGTGTCTATGTATTATTCTACAAAAACGGCAACAACAAGGGTCATAAATGGGTTGAGGATTTGGTCGTGTTTAAAAAAATCAAGAAATCGCACCGTTAAACTCGTATAGCGCCCTCAATCTTTTCAAAAGTTAAACATTTGACTGCTTTTCGTATATAAACACATAAAATTTTAGGCAGAGTACCCATGGCGTTCAATTTGCCTGAAAATGTTGGGTTTTTTTTCTACTGACAATGTTTTAATAAGTTTTGATGCTTTTAAACTGATTGTCATTAAAATCTTTCTTGCTTTAAGAAAATTTGTGTGATCTAGGACGTAAAATTTGAGCTTAATTGAAAAACTATGTTTCTAGAAGTCGGATTTGTTTTCACTATCTCCATTTGTTTTGTACATGGGCGAAAACGCGCAATAAATGACGTCATTGTGACGTCGTCCGTAATTTTAGGCCGAAAGGCACATCTACAGTATCACATAATCCTAAAACCGAAAAAAGTTTGACGATCGGGAGTACACTTTTTGAGATATGGTGCTAACAAGGTTGGCTAATTAAATATTCACCTCGCTGTTAAGTGGCTAATTAATTAAGAATGTTAACATTTATTACATTTAGAGTTAAGTTCATGTACTAAGCTTCAATTTGATATAAAAATCTCACTCTTTCGTATTACGCTTTAGGATATTAGGTTTAAAGAAAAAACGTGTGCAAATGCTATGGGATTTAGGTGGAAACAAGTATAAGAAAAACTAGACATTAGGTGTTTGTGAACAAACACAAAGCTGTTCCGTGTATTATTGTTTTGATTAAGCACTCCAGACCTTTAAAGTTGGTATGACTTTCAGATAGAAGACCCTAATTAATTCACCTTTGACTTATTTTGACTTTAAGTGTGCCTATTGTAAGAATTGAAATGTTGGTGACAAGATATGATGTGCACTCATGAATGGCTACTTTATTCGACGACTCAGCACATGTGACATTGATCAAGTCTTAACACAAGGTGGCGCTATAACATTTACATGAAGCATTATCATAGACTATTAGTATTACACCTATCACAATTGTTAATTTTGGTTTTTCAGCATGATCATAGGATATTACACCTATCACAATATTGTTAATTTTGGGTTTTCACCCCCAAATCCAACACTAATCGTATAGCCATGAAAAAAATCTCTTTTCTACATCTTTCTCCAAGTTTTTTGTTTTCTACACGGTAATTTCCTGAAGTATTAATGCGTACGCATAGAACCCTAAATCATGTGGTTTTCAGGAAAATTGGTCCCCAGCGCAAACGCGTCTGCCACACCCGCGCAACATCGTCTCACGTTTACGGTGAAACCTGATTAAGAATAAAGATACTGAGCGCTGATACACTTAGTCTTGGCACATTACGTCAGGGATCGATTGTGGATATAGTGTACTGCGCTCAGTTACAACTCGTTGTGTATTATTTGGATATTTCAAGCTACAAGAGGGCGCGCTATAACGAGTCGTAACCGAGCGCAGCACACTACCCACTATCCATCACGGACGTCTTGGGCCAAGACTATGATACACACGACGTTCGATTATTGTGAGTAAATTTAGACTTGTGTAAGTCGACGACAGGAATGAATCTATGTATTCTACAAAAAACGACATAACACTTGTCATGTGGGTCCAGGACTTGTTTGAGTTCAAAATTTTTCAATTACGAAAATACAACTCACATTTTATGCCGGGTACCAAATCCGTGAAATTTGCAGAGAATACAGGTTATTTTTCCTACTGAAAAATATATGTTTTGATATTTTTCAATTGACAGGCAAAGTATTTTTGTTGAACATATATTTTCATAGATTTACTTTAAAAAGAAAGAGATGATTTTAGAAAAATATTTTCTTCGTCTGACATGGAGGGGACAAGTTTTCTTGTTGCGATACACACGAGACTTGCCCGGTCTATAGAGATCTTTATCGCGGGCAGATAACTACCTCAATCGGGAGCGATGACGCACAGGCTTACGTAAGCCTGAGACGGTTACACGGTTAATTAACAGATCATCCGGTTAAACTTTTACATTTTTAAGGTTCGATTAAACGTTGAACAAAAATTTACTCAAAAAGTGCCGCGTAATGCTGACAATAATAACTGTGATCACGATTTTCATAGCACAATAATCCATAAAACACACACACTTACATTCCCAATTTACAGGCTAGCTTGAAGTCTTTGTTATTTCAATTCAACTGTGCTCGCAGCAATATTGTAAGAAACATTGAACGCTATAGCTACGGGCGTTCCACATCAATTTGATTGCGCATGCGATGTTTATTTTGCAGGAAGATTACGCAAAGTCAAATTGCTGCAATAAAGAATGAAGACACAATATTTTTTGATAACGTGCCCAGTTGTGTCAACAGGTTTTTTATTTGAAATTTTGTTCAGTGAAACTGCTGTTACACGGGTCACCAACTGTTTCAGAAATGGTTACACGTTTACAAAAAAACACTGTGAGTGTGCGGGCTTGTACGTAAGCCTGTGACGGTTACACGGTTAAGTGACAGATCATCCGGTTAATCGTTTACATTAAATTGTACGGTTCGGATAAATGTTGAAAAGTGTTTTGTTAGCATATTATAGTCCATAGGAAAAAGCCCCGCTTTGGATAGTAACAATTCTATGGCACATAATTTAAGGGCCCAATTTCATGGCTCTGCTTAATGCTGAATTCTGCACTTGGGGTCACCATTCTCCGCTTACCGAGCAAGCGAAGAATTTCTGCGCTAGCTGTGTAAACGTAGAATACCTAGTAACATGGACTCTGCAAGCACACAAAATTCCATGCTAACCCACATAATACGCTTGACATAAGCGTAGAATTACCTGCTTCCGTAAGCGCCGATCCTTGATATAGGCCTAAATAAAATTGAAATGTAAACATTGGTTGTTTCAGAAAGTGTTTACCTTGTATGCAGTTTTCTATATAAAATATCTTAAACCTTATTTTTTTACAGTTTTTTTTACTTAAAATTTTGTTCATGGAACAGATGGTTACTCGTGTAACGGAACGTTTCAGAAACAGTCACACGCTTACAAAAAATAACCGTAAATGCGCAGGCTTGTACGTAAGCACAGGCTTAATAGCTTGGTCAATATGCTGTTGTATTAAAATCGTAATTGTCACAAATTGTCACAAATTGTGTGCCCGTTAATACCCATCGAGTATGGTATTCTTGTTAGGCTAAAAACGTAAATTTATATGGGATATGAGTTGATTGTTATTTTTGGCTCTTCACCCCAAATCCCACACTGACCATTAAGCCCATGGAAAAGAGTAATTTCTCTTCACCTTTCCCCAAGCAGCTCTTTTTATTGCGGCCGTATTGCCATAAATTTTGGTTTGCGCCACATTGTGATTTACCGAAGTAATGCGTTTGCCTAAGGAACCTTAAAAATGTGGTTTTCCGGGGAACGGGTTTCCCAGAGCAAAGAGATCGCACCCGCTGATCGTTCAAAAACCCAGGCGGTTGTTGTCTATATGTGCACGCTGAATCTGAATAACAACCTGAGCGGGTTGCCTCTCGACGCGCTGAAAATATTCTTCTCGATTCTTGTGAATGCGTAGACTTGTGTCAGTCGACGACAGTAATGAATCTCTATGTAGGTCTATAAAAATCTACAAAAAACGCAACAACATGGGTCATAAATGGGTCGCAGACTTGAACGAGTTTAGAATTTGACTCTGTTCCGGAAAATATAAACACATATAAAATTCTAGGCAGAGTACCCAAGGCGTTAAATTTGCCTGAGAATTTTGGGTTTTTTCTACTGACAATGTTTTAATAAGTTTGATGCTTTTAAACTGCCGTCAATAAAATGTTTCATGTTTTAAGAAACATTTGTGTAATCTAGGAAGTTAAATTTGAGCTTAATTGAAAATTGAAAAACTGTTTCTAGAAGTCGGATTTGTTTTCACTATCTCCATGTGTTTTATACACGGGCGAAACCGCGCAATAAATGACGTCGTTACACATTTCAGGCCGGAAAGCACATCTACAATACCGCAGAAGTCTAAAACTGAAAAAAGTTTGACGATCGGTCGTATACTTTTTGATGTATAGTGGTCTAAAGATTGGCTAAATAAATATTCACCTCGCATTAAAGTGGCTAATTAATTAAGAATTTTAACAATTGTTACATTTAGAGTTAAGTTTATGTTCTAAGCTTCAATTTGATATATGATTTAACTCTTTTGTATTTATACGGTCTAGGATATTAGACTTAAAGAAAAAAACGTGTGCAGTTGCTATGGGATTTAGGCGGAAACAAAGAATAAGAAAAAAAGAAGAAACAAAATCTCGACGAAAACAATAGCTGTTCCGCCAGTAGGTCGGAACAGCTAATTACACTGTTTGGAAAAATCCAGTCATCACAAGCGAACCACACATTACTTACATTACTAGCATGTTGGCTTACTTTTCTTCATATCTTGTTTTGTGGCAAGATGTTACCATAAGGAGCTAAAAAAACAGACAAGAAATTGACCTCCCAAGTGAATGTTTATATACAAGGCCTTATTAAGGGCAGTATATCGACAGTCATTAACACGTAATTTGCCTCAGACCGAGTGCCAAAGTTTGCCCAAATTAGTGGTCAATCGAGAAAAATAAGGACAGTACTTCATTCCGATTTCATAATTCTTTTTAAAGTGGTATTCTACCTTTACGATAACTATTCTAGACTTTTGTGGACTTCAACAGACAGATACTTGTCGAGCTTTGGTCATTGTTTAAGAGTTACCTTCTACGGATATTTGGTATTGGCACTCAGCATAGTTTCCTGCTGCGTCATACGCTATGCAGGTAATTACGTTGGACCCAATCTCCAATGAGTTGTTTTCGTCTGAACATGTAACTGTGGGTGCGTTGCCGTCATTATCTGTTGCTGTTGCTGCCGGAATTTCTGCAGAATAAGTAGGAAATCCTTTGCACCCTGCTTTTACGGTTATATCTACTGGACACGTCAATTCCGGTTCTTCTTTATCTGTAGAAAAAGGAAGAAGTTGTACAATGAAGGAGTTGATCGAGGACCAAAGGTGCCTTTTGTGTTGTCCCTTGTTCAACAACGAAAGGTCTGTTTGCTCGCCGCTAGAAATAAACATGTGCTGATAAAACTTTTGTTGATATAAAGTTAATGGGTTACTTTCTTTGAGTGATCTTTAAGGCTGAAGAAAACGTGCAGACGGGGCTGAAATTAGAATTTAGAGAAAGTTTGTAATTTATGTCACAAACCTTAAAAAGAACTAAAAAATATCAGCATCCCCTCTTACTAAAAAAAAAATCCACAAAACACCCACAAAGTTGCCAAACAGTGTGGTTTGTTTTCTCAAGAGGAAAATGTGTAGTAGATGATAAAACTCGAGTGTTACTTTCATTGGCAAAAATTGAGTAAATTACACGGTTTGGAAAAATCCAGTCATCACAAGCGAACCACACATTACTTACATTACTAGCATGTGGGCATACTTTTCTTCATATCTTGTTTTGTGGCAAGATGTTACCATAAGGAGCTAAAAAAACAGGCAAGAATTTGACCTCCCAAGTGAATGTTTATATACAAGGCCTTATTAAGGGCAGTATATCGACAGTCATTAACAAGTAATTTACCTCAGACCGAGTGCCAAAGTTTGCCCAAATTAGTGGTCGATCGATAAAAATAAGGACAGTACTTCATTCCGATTTCATAATTCTTTTTAAACTGGTATTCTACCTTTACGATAACTATTCTAGACTTTTGTGGACTTCAACAGACAGATACTTGTCGAGCTTCGGTCATTGTTTATGAGTTACCTTCTACGGTTATTTGGTATTGGCAATCAGCGGAGTTTTCTGCTGCGTCAGACGCTATGCAGGTAATTACGTTGGACCCAATCTCCAATGAGTTGTTTTCGTCTGAACATGTAACTGTGGGTGCGTTGCCGTCATTATCTGTTGCTGTTGCTGCCGGAATTTCTGCAGAAGAAGTAGGCACTCCTTTGTCTGTTTGTACGGTCATATCTACTGGACACACCAATTCCGGTTCTTCTTTATCTGTAGAAAAAAGAAGAAGTTGTACAATGAAGGAGTTGAGACCAAAGTTACCTTTTGTGTTGTCCCTTGTTCAACAAAGAAAGGTCTGTTTGCTCGCCGCTAGAATAAACATGTGCTGATAAAACTTTTGTTGATATAAAGTTAATGGGTTACTGTCTTTGAGTGGTCTTTAAGGCTGAAGAAAACGTGCAGACGGTGCTGAAATTAGAAATTAGAGAAAGTTTGTAATTTGTGTCTCAACCCTTAAAAAAGAACTAAAAATGATCAGCATCCCCCTTACAAAAAAAATTTATATAAAAATCCAAAAACACCAACAAAGTTGTCAAACAGTGTGGTTTGTTTTCTCAAGAGGAAAATGTGTAGTAGATGATAAAACTCGGGTGTTACTTTCGGTGGTAACAATTGAGTAAATTACACGGTTTGGAAAAATCCAGTCATCACAAGCGAACCACACATTACTTATATTACTAGCATGTGGGCATACTTTTCTTCATATCTTGTTTTGTGGCAAGATGTTACCATAGGGAGCTAAAAAACAGACAAGAATTAATTTGACCTCCCAAGTGAATGTTTATATACAAGGCCTTATTAAGGGCAGTATATCGACAGTCATTAACAAGTAATTTGCCTCAGACCGAGTGCCAAAGTTTGCCCAAATTAGTGGTCAATCGAGAAAAATAAGGACAGTACTTCATTCCGAATTCATAATTCTTTTTAAAGTGGTATTTTACCTTTACGATAACTATTCTAGACTTTTGTGGACTTCAACAGACAGATACTTGTCGAGCTTTGGTCATTGTTTAAGAGTTACCTTCTACGGTTATTTGGTATTGGCACTCAGCAGAGTTTCCTGCTGCGTCAGACGCTATGCAGGTAATTACGTTGGACCCAATCTCCAATGAGTTGTTTTCGTCTGAACATGTAACTGTGGGTGCGTTGCCGTCATTAGCTGTTGCTGTTGCTGCCGGAATTTCTGCAGAATAAGTAGGCACTCCTATGTCTGTTTGTACGGTCATATCTACTGGACACGTCAATTCCGGTTCTGCTTTATCTGTAGAAAAAAGAAGTTGTACAATGAAGGAGTTGAGACCAAAGGTACCTTTTGTGTTGTCCCTTGTTCAACAAAGAAATGTCTGTTTGCCCGCCGCTAGAAATAAACATGTGCTGATAAAACTTTTGTTGATTTTAAGTTAATGGGTTACTGTCTTTGAATGATCTTTAAGGCTGAAGAAAACGTGCAGACGGTGCTGAAATTAGAAATTAGAGAAAGTTTGTAATTTATGTCTCAACCCTTAAAAGAGTACTAAAAATTATCAGCATCCCCCCTTACAAAAAAAAATTAATAAAAAAAATCCACAAAACACCAACAAAGTTGTCAAACAGTGGTTTGTTTTCTCAAGAGGAAAATGTGTAGTAGATGATAAAACTCGGGTGTTACTTTCGGTGGTAACAATTGAGTAAATTACACGGTTTGGAAAAATCCAGTCATCACAAGCGAACCACACATTACTTATATTACTAGCATGTGGGCTTACTTTTCTTCATATCTTGTTTTGTGGCAAGATGTTACCATAGGGAGCTAAAAATAGTCAAGAATTTATATACAAGGCCTTATTAAGGGCTGTATATCGACAGTCATTAACACGTAATTTGCCTCAGACCAAGTGCCAAAGTTTGCCCAATTAGTGGTCGATCGACAAAAAAAGCTTCGTAAAAACTTCATGCCTCTGCATGAAAACGCATACATAATACACACGGAGTAACACGGCGTATTTTGTTTACTCTCGTTTGATCATGGGTAGTACGTCATCACTTTTCGCTGGTTTACACGTCCGCTGGTACTATATCGTGGATTTCATTGTGATTTTCAATGGATTTTTGCCGGGAACCAGTACAGAGCGGGAAATTTCAAAATCGAAGATTCGAGGTCTAATTTTTTCGGTCAAATAGCAACAAAATTATTTAGAGAAAAACATGACCACAACATAAGATTGTTACCTGAACACAACATAAACAAGATTTGATAGTAAATTTAATGAGTGAGATTTCGTTGTAGTCCATCTTTAATATAGGGAGCTAAAAACAGACAAGAATTTGACCTTCCAAGTGAATGTTTATATACAAGGCCTTATTAAGGGCAGTATATCGACAGTCATTGACACGTAATTTGCCTCAGACCAAGTGCCAAAGTTTGCCCAATTAGTGGTCGATCGACAACAATAAGGACAGTACTTCATTCCGATTTAATATTACTTTTTAAAGTGGTATTCTACCTTTACGATATCTATTCTAGACTTTTGTGGACTTCGACAGACAGATACTTGTCGAGCTTCGGTCATTGTTTATGAGTTACCTTCTACGGTTATTTGGTATTGGCACTCAGCAGAGTTTCCTGCTGCGTCAGATGCTATACAGGTAATTACGTTGGACCCAATCTCCAATGAGTTGTTTTCGTCTGAACATGTAACTGTGGGTGCGTTGCCGTCATTATCTGTTGCCGTTGCTGCCGGAATTTCTGCAGAAGAAGTAGGCTGTCCTATGTCTGTTTGTACGGTCATATCTACTGGACACGTCAATTCCGGTTCTTCTTTATCTGTAGAAAAAAGAAGAAGTTGTACAATGAAGGAGTTGAGACCAAAGGTACCTTTTGTGTTGTCCCTTGTTCAACAAAGAAAGGTCTGTTTGCTCGCCGCTAGAAATAAACATGTGCTGATAAAACTTTTGTTGATCTTTAAGGCTGAAGAAAACGTGCAGATGGTGCTGAAATTAGAATTTAGAGAAAGTTTGTAATTTATGTCACAAACCTTAAAAAAGAACTTTAAAATATCAGCATCCCCTCTTACTAAAAAAAAATCCACAAAACACCCACAAAGTTGCCAAACAGTGTGGTTTGTTTTCTCAAGAGGAAAATGTGTAGTAGATGATAAAACTCGGGTGTTACTTTCGGTGGTAACAATTGAGTAAATTACACGGTTTGGAAAAATCCAGTCATCACAAGCGAACCACACATTACTTATATTACTAGCATGTGGGCTTACTTTTCTTCATATCTTGTTTTGTGGCAAGATGTTACCATAGGGAGCTAAAAATAGACAAGAATTTATATACAAGGCCTTATTAAGGGCTGTATATCGACAGTCATTAACACGTAATTTGCCTCAGACCAAGTGCCAAAGTTTGCCCAAGTAGTGGTCGATCGACAAAAAAAGCTTCGTAAAAACTTCATGCCTCTGCATGAAAACGCATACATAATACACACGGAGTAACACGGCGTATTTTGTTTACTCTCGTTTGATCATGGGTAGTACGTCATCACTTTTCGCTGGTTTACACGTCCGCTGGTACTATATCGTGGATTTCATTGTGATTTTCAATGGATTTTTGCCGGGAACCAGTACAGAGCGGGAAATTTCAAAATCGAAGATTCGAGGTCTAATTTTTTCGGTCAAATAGCAACAAAATTATTTAGAGAAAAACATGACCACAACATAAGATTGTTACCTGAACACAACATAAACAAGATTTGATAGTAAATTTAATGAGTGAGATTTCGTTGTAGTCCATCTTTAATATAGGGAGCTAAAAACAGACAAGAATTTGACCTTCCAAGTGAATGTTTATATACAAGGCCTTATTAAGGGCAGTATATCGACAGTCATTGACACGTAATTTGCCTCAGACCAAGTGCCAAAGTTTGCCCAATTAGTGGTCGATCGACAACAATAAGGACAGTACTTCATTCCGATTTAATATTACTTTTTAAAGTGGTATTCTACCTTTACGATATCTATTCTAGACTTTTGTGGACTTCGACAGACAGATACTTGTCGAGCTTCGGTCATTGTTTATGAGTTACCTTCTACGGTTATTTGGTATTGGCACTCAGCAGAGTTTCCTGCTGCGTCAGATGCTATACAGGTAATTACGTTGGACCCAATCTCCAATGAGTTGTTTTCGTCTGAACATGTAACTGTGGGTGCGTTGCCGTCATTATCTGTTGCCGTTGCTGCCGGAATTTCTGCAGAAGAAGTAGGCTGTCCTATGTCTGTTTGTACGGTCATATCTACTGGACACGTCAATTCCGGTTCTTCTTTATCTGTAGAAAAAAGAAGAAGTTGTACAATGAAGGAGTTGAGACCAAAGGTACCTTTTGTGTTGTCCCTTGTTCAACAAAGAAAGGTCTGTTTGCTCGCCGCTAGAAATAAACATGTGCTGATAAAACTTTTGTTGATCTTTAAGGCTGAAGAAAACGTGCAGATGGTGCTGAAATTAGAATTTAGAGAAAGTTTGTAATTTATGTCACAAACCTTAAAAAAGAACTTTAAAATATCAGCATCCCCTCTTACTAAAAAAAAATCCACAAAACACCCACAAAGTTGCCAAACAGTGTGGTTTGTTTTCTCAAGAGGAAAATGTGTAGTAGATGATAAAACTCGGGTGTTACTTTCGGTGGTAACAATTGAGTAAATTACACGGTTTGGAAAAATCCAGTCATCACAAGCGAACCACACATTACTTATATTACTAGCATGTGGGCTTACTTTTCTTCATATCTTGTTTTGTGGCAAGATGTTACCATAGGGAGCTAAAAATAGACAAGAATTTATATACAAGGCCTTATTAAGGGCTGTATATCGACAGTCATTAACACGTAATTTGCCTCAGACCAAGTGCCAAAGTTTGCCCAAGTAGTGGTCGATCGACAAAAAAAGCTTCGTAAAAACTTCATGCCTCTGCATGAAAACGCATACATAATACACACGGAGTAACACGGCGTATTTTGTTTACTCTCGTTTGATCATGGGTAGTACGTCATCACTTTTCGCTGGTTTACACGTCCGCTGGTACTATATCGTGGATTTCATTGTGATTTTCAATGGATTTTTGCCGGGAACCAGTACAGAGCGGGAAATTTCAAAATCGAAGATTCGAGGTCTAATTTTTTCGGTCAAATAGCAACAAAATTATTTAGAGAAAAACATGACCACAACATAAGATTGTTACCTGAACACAACATAAACAAGATTTGATAGTAAATTTAATGAGTGAGATTTCGTTGTAGTCCATCTTTAATATAGGGAGCTAAAAACAGACAAGAATTTGACCTTCCAAGTGAATGTTTATATACAAGGCCTTATTAAGGGCAGTATATCGACAGTCATTGACACGTAATTTGCCTCAGACCAAGTGCCAAAGTTTGCCCAATTAGTGGTCGATCGACAACAATAAGGACAGTACTTCATTCCGATTTAATATTACTTTTTAAAGTGGTATTCTACCTTTACGATATCTATTCTAGACTTTTGTGGACTTCGACAGACAGATACTTGTCGAGCTTCGGTCATTGTTTATGAGTTACCTTCTACGGTTATTTGGTATTGGCACTCAGCAGAGTTTCCTGCTGCGTCAGATGCTATACAGGTAATTACGTTGGACCCAATCTCCAATGAGTTGTTTTCGTCTGAACATGTAACTGTGGGTGCGTTGCCGTCATTATCTGTTGCCGTTGCTGCCGGAATTTCTGCAGAAGAAGTAGGCTGTCCTATGTCTGTTTGTACGGTCATATCTACTGGACACGTCAATTCCGGTTCTTCTTTATCTGTAGAAAAAAGAAGAAGTTGTACAATGAAGGAGTTGAGACCAAAGGTACCTTTTGTGTTGTCCCTTGTTCAACAAAGAAAGGTCTGTTTGCTCGCCGCTAGAAATAAACATGTGCTGATAAAACTTTTGTTGATCTTTAAGGCTGAAGAAAACGTGCAGATGGTGCTGAAATTAGAATTTAGAGAAAGTTTGTAATTTATGTCACAAACCTTAAAAAAGAACTTTAAAATATCAGCATCCCCTCTTACTAAAAAAAAATCCACAAAACACCCACAAAGTTGCCAAACAGTGTGGTTTGTTTTCTCAAGAGGAAAATGTGTAGTAGATGATAAAACTCGGGTGTTACTTTCGGTGGTAACAATTGAGTAAATTACACGGTTTGGAAAAATCCAGTCATCACAAGCGAACCACACATTACTTATATTACTAGCATGTGGGCTTACTTTTCTTCATATCTTGTTTTGTGGCAAGATGTTACCATAGGGAGCTAAAAATAGACAAGAATTTATATACAAGGCCTTATTAAGGGCTGTATATCGACAGTCATTAACACGTAATTTGCCTCAGACCAAGTGCCAAAGTTTGCCCAATTAGTGGTCGATCGACAAAAAAAGCTTCGTAAAAACTTCATGCCTCTGCATGAAAACGCATACATAATACACACGGAGTAACACGGCGTATTTTGTTTACTCTCGTTTGATCATGGGTAGTACGTCATCACTTTTCGCTGGTTTACACGTCCGCTGGTACTATATCGTGGATTTCATTGTGATTTTCAATGGATTTTTGCCGGGAACCAGTACAGAGCGGGAAATTTCAAAATCGAAGATTCGAGGTCTAATTTTTTCGGTCAAATAGCAACAAAATTATTTAGAGAAAAACATGACCACAACATAAGATTGTTACCTGAACACAACATAAACAAGATTTGATAGTAAATTTAATGAGTGAGATTTCGTTGTAGTCCATCTTTAATATAGGGAGCTAAAAACAGACAAGAATTTGACCTTCCAAGTGAATGTTTATATACAAGGCCTTATTAAGGGCAGTATATCGACAGTCATTGACACGTAATTTGCCTCAGACCAAGTGCCAAAGTTTGCCCAATTAGTGGTCGATCGACAACAATAAGGACAGTACTTCATTCCGATTTAATATTACTTTTTAAAGTGGTATTCTACCTTTACGATATCTATTCTAGACTTTTGTGGACTTCGACAGACAGATACTTGTCGAGCTTCGGTCATTGTTTATGAGTTACCTTCTACGGTTATTTGGTATTGGCACTCAGCAGAGTTTCCTGCTGCGTCAGATGCTATACAGGTAATTACGTTGGACCCAATCTCCAATGAGTTGTTTTCGTCTGAACATGTAACTGTGGGTGCGTTGCCGTCATTATCTGTTGCCGTTGCTGCCGGAATTTCTGCAGAAGAAGTAGGCTGTCCTATGTCTGTTTGTACGGTCATATCTACTGGACACGTCAATTCCGGTTCTTCTTTATCTGTAGAAAAAAGAAGAAGTTGTACAATGAAGGAGTTGAGACCAAAGGTACCTTTTGTGTTGTCCCTTGTTCAACAAAGAAAGGTCTGTTTGCTCGCCGCTAGAAATAAACATGTGCTGATAAAACTTTTGTTGATCTTTAAGGCTGAAGAAAACGTGCAGATGGTGCTGAAATTAGAATTTAGAGAAAGTTTGTAATTTATGTCACAAACCTTAAAAAAGAACTTTAAAATATCAGCATCCCCTCTTACTAAAAAAAAATCCACAAAACACCCACAAAGTTGCCAAACAGTGTGGTTTGTTTTCTCAAGAGGAAAATGTGTAGTAGATGATAAAACTCGGGTGTTACTTTCAATGGCACAAATTGAGTAAATTACACAGTACTTCATTCCGATTTCATAATTAGCTGTTCCGACCTAGCTGTCGGAACAGCTTTTGTTTTCGTCGAGATTTTTAGCTGTTCCGACCTAGCTGTCGAAACAGCTATTGTTTTCGTCGAGATTATTATTATTTTTAGCTGTTTCGAACTAGCTGTCGGAACAGCTATTGTTTTCGTCCAGATTTTTATTAGCAGTTCCGACCTAGCTGTCGGAACAGCTATTGTTTTCGTCGAGATTTTTATTTTTAGCTGTTCCGACCTAGCTGTCGGAACAGCTATTGTTTTCGTCGAGATTTTTATTTTTAGCTGTTCCGACCTAGCTGTCGGAAGAGCTATTGTTTTCGTCGAGATTATTATTATTAGCTGTTCCGACCTAGCTGTCGGAAGAGCTATTGTTTTCGTCGAGATTTTTATTTTTAGCTGTTCCGACCTAGCTGTCGGAACAGCTATTGTTTTCGTCGAGATTTTTAAATTTTTTTCTTATTATTAGCTGTTCCGACCTAGCTGTCGGAACGGCTATTGTTTTCGTCGAGATTTTTATTTTTAGCTGTTCCGACAATTCAGTCGGAACAGCTATTGTTTCTGTCAAGATTTTTATTTTTAGCTGTTCCGACAATTTCTGTCGGAACAGCTATTGTTTTCGTCAAGATTTTTTTTTTTTTATATTATTATTATTATTATTATTATTATAGGTTTTCCCGGCCAATTTCAACAAAAATCCATTCATTTTAACTCCTGGCTCATTCAATTTCGTTTGAAAACGAATGCTCCGTTGAAACAGCATTCAACAGTTTAAAGGAGTCATTCAATTTCACCAGTTTAGCATTCACTGGTCAAATAAGATCATTCAATTTCATCAGACCGCAAGACTCATTCAATTTCGTAAAAGCCAGCGGCAAGAGGTGGTCAACCATTCAATTTCATTAATGGGCAATCTTTTTCAAAATGTTTGCATTCAAATTCAAATTCTATGCTATATGCCTTCTGATTCGTAGCTGCCTGTAATAAAGGCAAATGTTTTTAGGGAAAACTCATTTCTACACTAGTTTCACGTTATCTCCAAATATAGGCATAAGCGATTTTGCATGAAAAGGTGGCTGCCCGTGGTCGGTACAGAGTAGTGAATAATGTTAACAGGGAGACACTGATTGAAGCATTCGAGAATAACCAGGCATGACTAGGCCCACCTACAACTACCATGATAACTCTTGGCATAATCATAACCAAACTTACATGCCGAGATGTCTGGCACGTCAGATCATTGAAGGTTAAATAAACCAACTTCAGATAAAAATAAACGAATAGAAGAAATGTATATCAAACACACGAAGAAAAGGACTTGTGAACAAAATCCACAAGAAAACAAAAAGATTAATTTATCTTTAGATTTTATAACGACCCATTATCATTTTAAGCTTTTGTTTCCTTTAAAACATTTGTTAAGTTCAAATTTGACATGGTCCGGGCATTAGCAGAAAACAAAGACAAGAACATAAATACCAGGGCAAAAAATATCAAGACTTTCGCAAAAGAGTTAGTTTTCATTTTAAAGTTATTGGGTGCAGGTTTTAACTTCGAAGTGTATAACAAAGCAAAAGGAACAGCGGACTGTTTCAATAACGAAAAAACAAACGATACAATAAAACAAGTAAAATACATGGAAACACCTCTTACAAAGGACATCTTATGTGCCAGAAAGGGGCTATTATTTCCAGCTTACTCGTAAAGCCATAACTCATGTTTAATTTGAATGCAAAGATGTTGAAATTCGTTGCCATAAACGAAAAAGAAAACGCAAACTAGCAACAAAACCATGTTCGCTTCAATGAGTCTTAATTTGAATGCATCAACTGTGAATACGTAGTAGAAATTTAACTTAAGAATGGTCAAAGTGTAGTCTTGAATGCCTATAAACGAAATAGAATGACCGAAGCGAATCTGAACGAGAAAAACGAAATCATGTGTGCACAAAAACGAAATTGAATGCATTTAGAGTTAAAAAGAAACCCTAGTTTGAGAGGATTAGGGGAAAATGCGTGAATTTGAATGCATGTTAATGAAATTGAATGATTTTTTGCTGAAATTGGCCGGGAAAACCTATATTATTCTTTCTTTCCCTAAAAACCCATTGACTTAACCTGTGACTTTTCTGACTGTCATATGTCTCTCTTAGAATTATCAGAAGTAGACAAATCATATACCATATTAAAGCTTATGCCCTGAATTAAATTTTAGATGTAATTGGATTAAAATTCTTAATTAATTATTCACGTGACAGTCATGTGAATATTTAATTAGGCAATCTTGTTTGAATCATATCTCAAGAAGTATACATCCAATTCTCAAATTGTTTTCAATTATGGACTCCTATTAGGTAGTAGATGTGGATTGCGGCATATTTTTCACTGTGACGTCATCATGACATCATCTATTGGCTCGTTTTTTATCTGTGTACAAAAGACATGGTGCTCATATTGTGCTGAGATTGCACAAGTTTTACTGTTCAAAAACACAATATTTTCTAAATAAGTTTCCTAAATTACCCAAACTGTTTTGAAAAGTGAAATACTTTCACTAAGAGTTTTTCCAGACCATTAAAACTAATCAATGTACAATGTATTTCCAAGATAATTAACGAAGAAGTGACAAATTGGACCCCATGGCTAGCTGGCAAATTGTGCCGTGATAGCGCAATCACGGCTAGGCGTCAAAGACTGCCGTGATATTGGAATCGAGAGAGGATATACGTACGTTCTAATAGGGTTTTCGTTAAAAGGCATTGGATTGGGATAAGTTACATACCATCGTGTACCTTATCAAATTTATTAGTAAGAAAAACACATTTTTGTTACTGTGACGTCATCAGGTGTCAAATTACGGTAATTCAAAGCTTTAATTAGTTAATCTTTGCAGCACCATATCTCAAGAAGTACACAGCCGATTTTCAAATTTTTTTCAGTTATTGACTCCTTGGACGTTGGAAATTAGCCCTGGGTAACCGTGACCCCATGTTGACCTTTACTTCCGGGTCAACCGGAAGTGAGACCATATTTCAAGAACGACACAACCGATTTTCAAACTTTTTTCAGTTATAGACTCCTTGGGCATGGGAGATTAGCCTTGGGTAACCGTAAACCCATGTTGACCTTTACTTCCGGGTCAACCGGAAGTGACACCGTATTTCAAGAACTACACAATCAATTTTCAAACTTTGTTCAGTTATAGACTCCTAATGGGCATTGGAAAATAACCTTGGGTAACCGTGACCCCATGTTGACCTTTACTTCCGGGTCAACCGGAAGTGGGATCATATCTTAATAACTACACAACCGATTTTCAAACTTTGTTCAGTTATAGACTCCTAATGGGCATTGAAAATAGCCTTGGGTAACCGTGACCCCATGTTGACCTTTACTTCCGGGTCAACCGGAAGTGGGACCATATCTCAAGAACTACACAACCGATTTTCAAACATTTTTCAGTTATAGACTCCTTGGGCATTGGAGATTAGCCTTGGATAACCATGACCGCATGTTGACCTTTACTTCCGGGTGAACCGGAAGTGACACCATATTTCAAGAACTACACAATAAATTTTCAAACCTTTTTCAGTTATAGACTCCTTGGGCATGGGAGATTAGCCTTGGGTAAGCATGACCCCATGTTGACCTTTACTTCCAGGTCAACCGGAAGTGGGACCATATCTCAAGAACTACACAACCAATTTTCAAACATTTTTCAGTTATAGACTCATTGGGCATTGGAGATTATCCTTTGATAACCGTGACTCCATGTTGACCTTTACTTCTGGGTCAACCGGAAGTGGGACCATATTTCAAGAACTACACCACCGATTTTCATTTTTTTCCCAGTTATTGACTCCTTGGGCATGGGAGATTAGCCTTGGGTAACCGTGACCCCATGTTGACCTTTACTTCCGGGTCAACCGGAAGTGGGACCATATCTCAAGAACTACACAACCGATTTTCAAACATTTTTCAGTTATAGACTCCTTGGGCATTGGAGATTAGCCTTGGGTAACCATGACCCCATGTTGACCTTTACTTCCGGGTCAACCGGAAGTGACAACATATTTCAAGAACTACACAATCAATTTTCTAACTTTTTTCAGTTATAGACTCCTTGGGCATGGGAGATTAGCCTTGGGTAAGCATGACCCCATGTTGACCTTTACTTCCAGGTCAACCGGAAGTGACACCATATCCCAAGAACTACACAACCGATTTTCAAACATTTTTCAGTTATAGACTCATTGGGCATTGGAGATTATCCTTTGATAACCGTGACCCCATGTTGACCTTTACTTCCGGGTCAACCGGAAGTGGGATCATCTCAATAACTACACAACCGATTTTCAAACTTTGTTCAGTTATAGACTCCTAATGGGCATTGGAGAATAGCATTGGGTAACCGTGACCCCATGTTGACCTTTACTTCCGGGTCAACCGGAAGTGGGACCATATCTCAAGAACTACACAACCGATTTTCAAACATTTTTCAGTTATAGACTCCTTGGGCATTGGAGATTAGCCTTGGATAACCATGACCCCATGTTGACCTTTACTTCCGGGTGAACCGGAAGTGACACCAAATTTCAAGAACTACACAATAAATTTTCAAACTTTTTTCAGTTATAGACTCCTTGGGCATGGGAGATTAGCCTTGGGTAAGCATGACCCCATTTTGACCTTTACTTCCAGGTCAACCGGAAGTGGGACCATATCTCAAGAACTACACAACCAATTTTCAAACATTTTTCAGTTATAGACTCATTGGGCATTGGAGATTATCCTTTGATAACCGTGACTCCATGTTGACCTTTACTTCTGGGTCAACCGGAAGTGGGATCATATCTCAATAACTACACAACCGATTTTCAAACTTTGTTCAGTTATAGACTCCTAATGGGCATTGGAGAATAACCTTGGGTAACCGTGACCCCATGTTGAATTTTACTTCCGGGTCAACCGGAAGTGAGACCATATTTCAAGAACTACACCACCGATTTTCATTTTTTTCTTCAGTTATTGACTCCTTGGGCATGGGAGATTAGCCTTGGGTAACCGTGACCCCATGTTGACCTTTACTTCCGGGTCAACCGGAAGTGGGACCATAACTGAAGAACTACACAACCGATTTTCAAACATTTTTCAGTTATAGACTCCTTGGGCATTGGAGATTAGCCTTGGGTAACCATGACCCCATGTTGACCTTTACTTCCGGGTCAACCGGAAGTGACACCATATTTCAAGAACTACACAATCAATTTTCTAACTTTTTTCAGTTATAGACTCCTTGGGCATGGGAGATTAGCCTTGGGTAAGCATGACTCCATGTTGACCTTTACTTCCAGGTCAACCGGAAGTGACACCATATCCCAAGAACTACACAACCGATTTTCAAACATTTTTCAGTTATAGACTCATTGGGCATTGGAGATTATCCTTTGATAACCGTGACCCCATGTTGACCTTTACTTCCGGGTCAACCGGAAGTGGGATCATATCTCAATAACTACACAACCGATTTTCAAACTTTGTTCAGTTATAGACTCCTAATGGGCATTGGAGAATAGCCTTGGGTAACCGTGACCCCATGTTGACCTTTACTTCCGGGTCAACCGGAAGTGGGACCATATCTCAAGAACTACACAATTGATTTTCAATTTCTTTTCAATTAGAGACTCCTTGGGCATCGGAACAGCTCTGTGATTGTACACAATCACTATCTCTAGTTTTTAGCTGTTCCGACAATTTCTGTCGGAACAGCTATTGTTTCTGTCAAGATTTTTATTTTTTTTAATTATTATTCTTCCTTTCCCTAAAACCCTATTGACTTAACCTGTGACTTTTCTGACTGTCATATGTCTCTCTTAGAATTATCAGAAGTAGACAAATCATATACCATATTAAAGCTTATGCCCTGAATTAAATTTTAGATGTAATTGGATTAAAATTCTTAATTAATTATTCACGTGACAGTCATGTGAATATTTAATTAGGCAATCTTGTTTGAATCATATCTCAAGAAGTATACGTCCAATTCTCAATTTTTTTTCAATTATGGACTCCTTTTAGGTAGTAGATGTGGATTACGGCATATTTTTTCACTGTGACGTCATCATGACATCATCTATTGGCGCGTGTTTTATTTGTGTACAAAAGACATGGTGCTCATATTGTGCTGAGATTGCACAAGTTTTACTGTTCAAAAACACAATATTTTCTAAATAAGTTTCCTAAATTACCCAAACTGTTTTGAAAAGTGAAAAACTTTTACTAAGAGTAATTTCAGACCATTAAAACTAATCAATGTACAATGTATTTCCAAGATAATTAACGAAGAAGTGACAAATTGGACCCCATGGCTAGCTGGCAAATTGTGCCGTGATTGCGCAATCACGGCTAGGCGTCAAAGACTGCCGTGATATTGGAATCGAGAGAGGATATACGTACGTTCTAATAGGGTTTTCGTTAAAAGGCATTGGATTGGGATAAGTTACATACCATCGTGTACCTTATCAAATTTATTAGTAAGAAAAACACATTTTTGTTACTGTGACGTCATCAGGTGTCAAATTACGGTAATTCAAAGCTTTAATTAGTTAATTTTTGCAGCACCATATCTCAAGAAGTACACAGCCGATTTTCAAACTTTTTTCAGTTATTGACTCATTGGGCATTGGAAATTAGCCTTGGGTAACCGTGACCCCATGTTGACCTTTACTTCCGGGTCAACCGGAAGTTTAGACCATATTTAAAGAACTACACAACCGATTTTCAAACTTTTTTCAGTTATAGACTCCTTGGGCATGGGAGATTAGCCTTGGGAAACCGTGACCCCATGTTGACCTTTACTTCCGGGTCAACCGGAAGTGGGACCATATCTCAAGAACTACACAACCGATTTTCAAACATTTTTCAGTTATAGACTCCTTGGGCATGGGAGATTAGCCTTGGGTAACCATGACCCCATGTTGACCTTTACTTCCGGGTGAACCGGAAGTGACACCATATTTCAAGAACTACACAATCAATTTTCAAACTTTTTTCAGTTATAGACTCCTTGGGCATGGGAGATTAGCCTTGGGTAAGCATGACCCCATGTTGACCTTTACTTCCAGGTCAACCGGAAGTGGGACCATATCTCAAGAACTACACAACCGACTTTCAAACTTTTTTCAGTTATAGACTCCTTGGGCATGGGAGATTAGCCTTGGGCAACCGTGACCTCATGTTGACCTTTACTTCCGGGTCAACCGGAAGTGACACCATATCTCAAGAACTACACAACTGATTTTCAAATTTGTACAGTTATAGACTCCTAATGGACATTGGAGTTTATCCTTGGGTAACCGTGACCCCATGTTGACCTTTTCTTCCGGGTCAACCGGAAGTGGGACCATATCTCAAGAACTACACAACCGATTTTCAATTTCTTTTCAATTAGAGACTCCTTGGGCATCGGAACAGCTCTGTGATTGTACACAATCACTATCTCTAGTTATTATTATTATTATTATTATTATTATTATTATTATTCTTTCTTTCCCTAAAAACCCATTGACTTAACCTGTGACTTTTCTGACTGTCATATGTCTCTCTTAGAATTATCAGAAGTAGACAAATCATATACCATATTAAAGCTTATGCCCTGAATTAAATTTTAGATGTAATTGGATTAAAATTCTTAATTAATTATTCACGTGACAGTCATGTGAATATTTAATTAGGCAATCTTGTTTGAATCATATCTCAAGAAGTATACATCCAATTCTCAATTTTTTTTCAATTATGGACTCCTTTTATGTAGTAGATGTGGATTGCGGAATATTTTTCACTGTGACGTCATCATGACATCATCTATTGGCGCGTTTTTTATCTGTGTACAAAAGACATGGTGCTCATATTGTGCTCAGATTGCACAAGTTTTACTGTTCAAAAACACAATATTTTCTAAATAAGTTTCCTAAATTACCCAAACTGTTTTGAAAAGTGAAATACTTTCACTAAGAGTTATTCCAGACCATTAAAACTAATCAAGGTACAATGTATTTCCAAGATAATTAACGATGAAGTGACAAATTGGACCCCATGGCTAGCTGGCAAATTGTGCCGTGATTGCGCAATCACGGTTAGGCGTCAAAGACTGCCGTGATATTGGAATCGAGAGAGGATATACGTACGTTCTAATAGGGTTTTCGTTAAAAGGCATTGGATTGCGATAAGTTACATACCATCGTGTACCTTATCAAATTTATTAGTAAGAAAAACACATTTTTGTTACTGTGACGTCATCAGGTGTCAAATTACGGTAATTAAAAGCTTTAATTAGTTAATTTTTGCAGCACCATATCTCAAGAAGTACACAGCCGATTTTTAAACTTTTTTCAGTTATTGACTCCTTGGGCATGGGAGATTAGCCTTGAGAAACCGTGACCCCATGTTGACCTTTACTTCCGGGTCAACCGGAAGTGAGACCATATTTAAAGAACTACACAACCGATTTTCAAACTTTTTTCAGTTATAGACTCCTTGGGCATGGGAGATTAGCCTTGGGTAACCGTGACCCCATGTTGACCTTTACTTCCGGGTCAACCAGAAGTGGGATCATATCTCAATAACTACACAACCGATTTTCAACCTTTGTTCAGTTATAGACTCCTAATGGGCATTGGAGAATAGCCTTGGGTATCCGTGACCCCATGTTGACCTTTACTTCCGGGTCAACCGGAAGTGGGACATATCTCAAGAACTACACAACCGATTTTCAATCATTTTTCAGTTATAGACTCCTTGGGCATTGGAGATTAGCCTTAGGAAACCGTGACCCCATGTTGACCTTTACTTCCGGGTCTGACCTTTACTTCCGGGTCAACCGGAAGTGACACCATATGTCAAGAATTACACAACTGATTTTCAAATTTGTACAGTTATAGACTCCTAATGGGCATTGGAGAATAGCCTTGGGTAACCGTGAACTCATGTTGACCTTTTCTTCCGGATCAACCGGAAGTGGGACCATATCTCAAGAACTACACAACCGATTTTCAATTTCTTTTTAATTAGAGTCTCCTTGGGCATTGGAACAGCTCTGTGATTGTACACAATCACTATCTCTAGTTATCTTGGAAATACATTGTATCTTGATTAGTTTTAATGGTCTGGAATAACTCTTAGTGAAAGTATTTCACTTTTCAAAACAGTTTGGGTAATTTAGGAAACTTATTTAGAAAATATTGTGTTTTTGACCAGTAAAACTTGTGCAATCTGAGCACAATCTGAGCACCATGCCTTTTGTACACAGATAAAAACGCGCCAATAGATGATGTCATGATGACGTCACAGTAAAAAAATATGCCGCAATCCACATCTACTACCTAAAAGGAGTCCATAATTGAAAAAATATTGAGAATTGGATGTATACTTCTTGAGATATGATTCAAACAAGAGTACCTAATTAAATATTCACACGGCTGTCACGTGAATATTTAATTAAGAATTTTAATCCAATTACATCTAAAATTTAAGTCAGGGCATAAGCTTTAATATGGTATATTATTTGACTACAGTTTTGTATTGCTAAAATTTACATATGACAGTCAGAAAAGTCACAGGTTAAGTCAATAGGGTTTTAGGGAAAGGAAGAATAATAATAATAAACTAGAGATAGTGATTGTGTACAATCACAGAGCTGTTCCGATGCCCAAGGAGTCTCTAATTGAAAAGAAATTGAAAATCGGTTGTGTAGTTCTTGAGATATGGTCCCACTTCCGGTTGACCCGGAAGAAAAGGTCAACATGGGGTCACGGTTACCCTAGGATATTCTCCAATGTCCATTAGGAGTCTATAACTGTACAAATTTTAAAATCAGTTGTGTAGTTCTTGAGATATGGTGTCACTTCCGGTTGACCCGGAAGTAAAGGTCAACATGGAGTCACGGTTACCCAAGGTTATTCTCCAATGCCCAATGAGTCTATGACTGAAAAATGTTTGAAAATTGGTTGTGTAGTTCTTGAGATTCAACTTGCAGTTTGGAAACAAAAAACCCAAAGTGATTTTAGTTTTTAAATTCAAAATAAATAAAAAACGTTGGAAAAATCATTAGACGATTCCATTCAAATAAAGGGAACACTTCGTCTAGTAGGGATCAGGTTATTTGTCATGTTTATTTTTCAATATTTTAAGAATAGGCCTACATCTAGTAGGCCCTATTAGTTTATGTATAAATTAGAAATAGCATATACGTACAAAAATTACTCGATCGATTTTACAGAAAATACTGAAGTGATTATAACCTATTGGGAATAGACGCAACCAACAGGAGTTTCGTGGCCTCCTGATTGGTCATCTATCTGGCATAGTGTTGTTATGTAAATGTCAGTTGTGAATAAATGAATATCCCGTAGACACAAGAGGGTCAAGTCTGAGATTGCGAGTTAGGGCGCGTGATAGCCAATCTGCAGGGGGAATTTTGTGTGGCTGATGCAGAGAAATAACCGCGATCTCAGACTTGAAATCAAGTCTAATGCCCAAGGAGTCTATAACTGAAAAAAGTTTGACCGGTTGTATAGACCTTTCTTTTTGTTGGACGGCCGAGGGTTAGCAAAACATTCAATTGTGTTAAAAAATGTTGTGACAAAATTCAACATTTTCTGTAAAGATTCATGAACGGAAATACCTTCCATGATTGGTTGATTTGTTTCCAACAAATTCAACACTTTTTTGAATATTTCTGTAACACTGCTACAAACTGTGGCAATCTGTTTTTGATTTGTAGTTATGGCTTTCCATACTTTCCCAACCTGGGTTGGCAAAAACTCGGGCTGTGACGTTGCAAAAGAAAGGTCTATACTTTTCGAGATAAGTGGTTTCAAGATTGGCTAATTAAATATTCACCTCGCTGTAAATGGGCTAATTAATTAAGAATAAAAAAAAAATTACATTGAGGGTTAAGTTCATGTACTAAGCTTCAATTTGATATGGGATCTAACTCTTTCATATTTTTACGCTTTAGGATATTAGGTCACATGCACGGTTGTGCAAACAGGTTTTTTTCTTGAAATTTTGTTTATGAAACTTCTGTTACACGGGTCACCAACTGTTTCAGAAACGGTATGTTGACAAAAAATAACCGTGAATGCTCAGGCTTATACGTAAGCCTGTGACGGTTACACGGTTAAGTGACAGATCTTACGGTTAAACGTTTACATTTATTTGTACGGTTTGGATAAACGTTGAAAAATTCACTTAAAAAGTTGCGCGTAATGCTGACCATAATAACTGTGATCACGATTTTCACAGCACAATATCCCATAAAACACACACACATATCATTCCCAATTTACAGACTCGTAGTTTTTGTTATTTCAATACAACTGTGCGTGCAGCAATATTTGTGAGAAACATTGAACGCTAGGGGGCGTTCCACAACAATTCGTGAATGCGCAGGCTTATACGTAAGCTTGTGACGGTTACACGGTTAAGTGACAGATCTTACGGTTAAACGTTCACATTTGTACCGTTCGGATAAACGTTGAAAAATTCACTTGAAAAGTGCTGCGAAATGCTGACCATAATAATTGCCACACACACCTATATCGTTTCCAATTTACAGGCTTAATTCTTTGTTATTTCATTACTTTGCGTGCGGCATTAGTTGAAAGAAACATTGAACGCTAGAGGGCATTCCACAACAAATCGATTGCACGGTTACCTGGTTAACCAAACGATAATCCTGTTAAACGTTTAAATGTTTACGTTTATATTTAAATGCCGAGGCTTTGTAAGCCTGCCTGTGACAGTCACATGGTTAACCATCCGATTAACCGGTTGAACATCTACACTATTACGGTTCGGATAAATGTTGAAAAATCATCCTCAAGAAGTGTCGCGAAATTTTGACCATAATAAATGTGAACGGTTACACATGTAACTGACCATTTCAGAAATGATTACGAGTTTACTAAAAAATAACTGTAAATGCATGTAAACAAAATGATGTTGTATTTAAATCGTAATCGTAACAATTTTTCTACCCTGAAATGCCAATCGAGTATTGTTTAGGCTAAAACAGTAAATTCATATGGGATACGATTGTATTGTAATTTTGTCTCTTCACACCCCCAAATCCAACACTAACCGTTTAGCCATGGAAAAACTAATTTCTCTTTACCACACCTTTCCTCATAATCTGCTCTTTTTATTGTTTATTGCAAGCGCCATCAAGTTTTGTAACTGATACATCGCGGTTTCCTGAAGTAATGCCTTTGCACAAGAAATTTTAAACATATCGTTTTCCGGCGAACGGGACCCAAGCGCAGACAAGTTTGCCATCCCGAAACGAAACAGCGGCAAGAACACGGCGCTCATATTCTTTACGTCCACGCTGAAATCTGAATAACTATCTGATTACACGACGCTGCGCTGATGATAGCAAGACGAATTCTTTTCGATTCTTGTGAATGAACGTAGACTTGTGTCAGTCGCCGACAGGAATGATGACTCTATGTATATTCTACAAAAACGGCAACAACACGGGTCATAAATGGGTTCAGGACTTTATCTTGTTTAAGAAATTCCAGAAAAAGCACCGTTAAACTCGTATAGATTGAGGGCGCTATACGAGTTTAACGGTGCATTTTTTACTTTAAAAATAAAGGTGAAAAATTTAATTATTGTTGTTAATAAACACATATCAAATGCTAGTGAGAGTACCCATGGCGTTCAATTTCAATTGCCTGAGAATTCTTTTATTTTTTTCTACTGACAATGTTTTAATAAGTTTTGATGCTTTTAAACTGATTGTCAATAAAATCTTTCTTGTTTTAAGAAAATGTGTGTAATCTTGGACGTTAAATTTGAGCTTAATTGAAAAAATATGTTTCTAGAAGTCGGATTTGTTTTTACTATCTTCATTTGTTTTGTACATGGGCGAAAACGCGCAATAAATGACGTCATTGGCTAATTAATTAAGAATTTTAACATTTATTATATTTAGAGTTAAGTTCATGTACTAAGCTTCAATTTGATATAATAATCTCACTCTTTCGTATTACGCCCTAGGATATTAGGTTTAAAGAAAAAACGTGTGCAAATGCTAAGGGATTTAGGTGGAAACAAGTATAAGAAAAACTAGCATTAGGTGTTTGTGAACAAACACAAAGCTGTTCCGTGTATTATTGTTTTGCTTCGATTAAGTGCTTCAAAGCTTTAAAGTTGGTCTGATTTTAAGATAATAGACTCTTGACCTTTCACAGGCCCTTTTTCACTTAAGTGTGCCTAAAAACCTAAACTTGGTCTTCATTATGATACTGAATCGAAAGGAGCCTTTAAACCAGAAATAAAGGTCAACATGGGGTCACGGTATTCCAGGCTAATCTCCAATGCCAAGGATTATATAACTGAAATAAGTTTTAAAATCGGTTATATAGTTCTTGAGATATGGTCCACTTCCGGTTGACCCAGAAGTAAAGGTCAACATGGGGTCACGGTTACCTAAGGCTAATCTCCAATGCAGAAGGAGTCTACAAATGAAAAGTTTGAAAATCGGCTGTGTAACTCTAGATATGGTCCCACTTCCGGTTGACCTGGAAGTAAAGATCAACATAGGGTCACGGTAACCCAAGTACAATCCAAAATGCCCAAGGAGTCCATAACTGAATAAAGTTTGAAAATCGGCTGTGTAGTTCTTGAGATATGGTCCCACATCCGGTTGACCCGGAAGTAAAGGTAACATAGGGTCACGGTAACCCAAGTTAAATCCAAAATTCCAAAATGCCCAAGGGGTCCAAAACTGAAAAAAGTTTGAAAATCGGCTGTGTAGTTCTTGAGATATGGTCCCACTTCCGGTTGACCCGGAAGTAAACGTCAACTCGGGGTCACGGTTAACCAAGGTTATTTAAAAAGTTCGCTTACTCTAAATTAATTCGCTTACTCTGAATTAATTCGCTTATTCTGAATCACTTCGCTCATTCGTAACCTCTGCGCTTGTTGATGTAAATTGTGAAACACCTAACACTACATCATTCAATGATTCACCACAAGACGCACGATCGAATGATAGTGTTCATTCATAAAATGTGAATGAATCGGGACGCTTGTTCAGAATCACTTCGCTGATTTGGAATCAATTTGCTTATTCAGAATCAATTCGCTTATTCAGAATCAATACGCTCATTCGGACTAATTCACTTATTCAAAATTTATTTGCATATTCTGAATTTGCTGATTCGTAACCATTTCGCTTATTCGTAACGATTTCGCTCATTCGTAACCATTTTTGATGTAGATTGTAAAGTTAAATACACTTAACACTACGCGTACATCATTCAATGATTCACCACAATACATAGTACCATTTCGATGTTAATTTATAAAATGTGAAAGAATCAATTCGCTTATTCAGAATTACTTCGCTGATTTCGAATCAGTTTGCTTAATTACTCTGAATTAATTCGCTTATTCGGAATTAATTCGCTTATTGTGAATCATTTTGCTGATTCGTAACCATTTCGCTTATTCGTTACGGTTTCGCTCATTCGTATTACGCTTATTTTTTTTTTGGTTTTTTTATTTTATTTTTTTAAGTGCAAGCACTTTTTTCTTATTTCATACAAATATGCACTCACAACCAACCACGAACACACAAAACAAAAATAGAGGACAAAACATAGAAACCTTATCAAGAAACAATTAATAATTAATTAAACCGTAAACCTCCACTTTGTGATGAACTTTGCATTGTGTTTGAGCCAGTCGCAATCTTTCTTTCTAATTCATAGTTAAATTTTACTAAATTAACAAAAGAATGAAAATTTGGCCTTTGTTGATTAAACCTACTTCTAAATATCATCTTCTTTGTCAATAAAATGCAAAGGTTAAATAAAAGGTCTGGCTGGTCAGTGTTTTGACCAAACAGAATGGATTTAAAACTTAAAGTTATTTCCTCGTGCGACAAACCTTTCCACCAATTCTAAAACTGTTTCCAAATAGGCTGCGTATATTTACAATCAAAAAATAAATGTTTCATTGTCTCTGGAAACTTAGAGCAAAAGGAGCAAGCATCGCTATTAATGATTTTCATCTTAGATAATCTAACATTAGTCATTAAACAATCCATATTAATTTTATATTGAAAAATTCTCGTACTAACTTCCATACTACACCGATAGGGCAGGTAATAGATGTTTTTCCATTAATCCTTCAAAATACCGAGCTCCTGATTAAATTTGGTCTGAGCAGTTGGATGAATGAATATCCTAGAAGTAAACATTTTACAGATCTCTTTTGTTGAAGGATTTGCTCTTAAGTTACCTGCAAGGTTTGTTCCATTAACAAGCCCAGAAAGACCATGGGCGTTGCATATTTCCCTTTAAAAGCCCGCTCTCAGAGTTTGTTGCCATACCCGAGGGACAGCTGAAATAAGCCCTCTCCATTTCAAAAAAAGATTTGTTGACAGCCCTTTGTCTACCCAATTATCAAATGGAACAATCCTTCCATCTTCAAGGAAAAGATCGCTGACCAGCATAATACCTTTAGAGTAAAAACCTTCATAAAAACAGGGTTTGTTATTAATGCGAACTCGCTGGTTATGCCAGACGCACTGTGAGTAAACCCCAACGTTATCATGTTGCATTAAATCAAAATAAGAATTAAACACATCCTTGTAAAACCTAGGAATATTCTTCCATTCTTTCACTTGGGCACAATTTACATTGCAATGAAACAAAAGATCTCCCCCGTAAGGAGTAATGAAAAAACTCAACATGGACTTCCAAGCTGCTTGATTAATGTTGTTATATCTCTGAGTCCATTTTACACGTAAAGCTTTGAACATAGACTTAACATCTACCATTTTTAAACCGCCTTCTTCAATATCTCCTACAATTGTAGATCTCTTAACCATACCTTTGCCCCCATTCCACAGAAAATCATACACAATGGATTCAATCTGCTTAACTACCTGACATGGCACGTGGATACAAGATGCCAAGTATACAAATTGTGACAATGCAAAGGTTTTGATCAAAAGGATCTTACCAGAAAGGGTTAAACACCTTCCTCTCCAGACATTAAGAATAGTTTTAAGGTGCTTAAGTCTATGTTCAAAGTTTACTTTCTCTGCAGCTATGACATCGTATGAGAAATACACGCCCAGTGCTTTAACTGGAATTTGGCCATTCAACATTAAAAGGCTTTAAATTACAGTGGCGATCAGAACATAGCCACAAAGCTTGAGACTTGTTTACATTGAGTTTAAGGCCGGAAACCTTTGTGAACGAATCGATAAGCTTGAACAGATTTTTAGCAGATTGTTCATCTGCCAAAACACAACTAGTATCATCAGCATAACTGTATTACGCTTGTTGATGTAGATTGTAAAGTTAAATACACCTTTTAACTACATCATTCAATGATTCACCACAAGACATATATAGGCCATGGGGCATACCCAACTAACAAATGGACGTTTTCTGAACGTTCTAAAAACGTTCCAGGTTGGTTTTTTGGACGTTTTGTGAAAACGTTTTATGGACGTCAAAATGTGGTAGGTTTTAGACGTTTTAAAAACGTTTTACTGGACGTTTTAAAAACGTTTTTTAAACGTTAAAAGAACCCCTAAAAACCTTTAAAAACCTTTCGGAAGCTCGAGACGTCCAAAAACCTTTTGAAAACGTTCTAAATATATTGTGGATGTTGTTAGAACGTGCAGAAAACCTTTAAAAAACGTTTGGAACGTTCTTAACACGTTTTTAAAACGTCCAAATGTTCTACAAACGTTTTAAGAACGTTTAAAAACCTTTTAAAACACGTCTATAAAACGTTTTCCAAAAGTTAATATCCTCTTTGAGACGTTTAAAGAACGTTTGGAAAACCTCATAAAATATGTGTTGGACGTTCAAAAAACGTTTTAAGAACGTACAGGGACCTTTTAAAACACGTGCAGGACGTTCAGAAAACGTTTTGTTTTAATGTAAAAATGTTCTATTAACGTTCAGAAAACCTTTCTAAAATGTGTTAATATGTTCTACAAACGTTTAGAGAACGTTCAGAACACCTTTATAGAATGTCTGAAAATGTCTCAGGCGTTGAAAGAATGCCCAACAAACATTAAGAACGTCCAACAAAAGCGTTAAGAATGTTGAACTAATACAAATTGTATATTGTTTAAACACTGGGTCACACTTGATCGATTTCAGGATTTTATTATCAAACATAAATAAATGTCCAAAGACTTGGTAATAATAGTACATGTATTTCACGGTCACTTATAAAAAGATAAAATATTCTCGGTAGGTTTCCATGGTGATAAAGAATTGACAACTGAAAGTTTCCAATAATACCATGCGGTATTCCAAAATCCAATAGACGTCTATTTCTGGCTGGTGATTGACAAGTGATATCATGGTTGAAAAATTGGCGTAAAATAGACTGAAAGATGAAAAGTGAACAGAAATTTGGTTGGGATGGTTCATTTGAAACCACAGAAACAATAGTTATTTACAACAAAAAATGTTCAAGATGATATGTCATAGCAAGTGGCAAGTATGAATACTCAATTTTACCAATCTATTAATAAAAAAAGGCAAGTCTTTGAATACATCTAGTGTAAAAAATTGGCAGCACACACATTGCATTTTTTGTTACAGCATACTCAACAAAAGTCACTCAAGTGATTTATATAACCCGTAATTTTATCTTTGATTCCTGAAAAGATGTTGTTAATTCGTACTAAAAACATGAACCAACTAAATGACAAAGAAAACTTTGCATAATTGGTGTGATTGACCTCTGTTAAAACCTGAACGAGAACTGTATAGTATGTGTCAAATTACCAATTACCATATTGTCCTTTTGCTCCACCACAGATTTTATAGCCATGTCCAGATTTGTGCTATAAACGAGTTTTATCAGAAGCCAGCATTAGAAATTTCATCTTCCATGAAATACAAAATCCATCATATAACATAGTAACAATCAACACATAGTTATTTACATTAATGAGGTACAAGTTGAAGATATGTCATAAAACTGGCAAGTATGAAAACTCAAATTTACCAGGCTATACATAGAAAAGGCAAGACTATAAATATATCTAGTGTAAACAATTTGGCAGCACACACATTATTTTCCCTGAGTTTAAATGTGGTGTTGTCTGGCGAACTAAGACTTCTTCGCATGGGTGTCTTCAAAATGAGTGAAGGGCCTGAAAACCCAACTATAAATGAGTTTTATCAGAAGCCAGTATGTAACTACAAAGTGAATCGAGAACAGATGTCATCAGCGTTTATCATTTTCAATTATCCATGGCACCCTCCTCGTCTTCAGTAGCATCTGCAACAGCAGCATCTGTGGCAACATCTTCGGCAACATCTTCGGCAGCGACAGCTGGAACTCCAGCCCCAACGGTATCAGGTTTCTGCAAATCAGAGCAAACACTTATTTATAAATTAAATGTTCATCTCAACTATACCATAAAAAACTAGGGGGTATGATAGTCCCCTCCCTAAAAACAGCTCCTATACAAGCTCATTTGGTGACAATCTGGCATAATGAAAATTATGAACCAAAATTGTATCTGCACATAAGTAAATATTATTGCTTGTCCAAAAAATATGAAGTCTCGAAACCAAAGCCTAAAAACTGACGACTGGATAAGTTTGGGTGGCAGTGAGGTGAATCCAGCCACCCCCATCAACAAGGGCAAAACTGGACTAATGATGTGCTTCATGTACAATATTGTTTTACAGATAATTTTGGCTGGATAATGGGTCCATCCCTTTCAAAGGGCACTCACACGTAACTACAGAGTTTTCACTCATTCAATTAAAAGATAACTGTGAAATACACATTTTTTTTTAAAACCCTAATCCCGTGATCAAAAAAGCCCAATGGTATTAGGGTTTATGTCCAAGCAAAAATTGGTCAAAAAAGGTTGAATGCACTTTGAAATTTACCTTGCATTTCCTCCCTCCTGGAAGATATGGGGTTCGCTTGAGAAAATCCCCTAGGACTTCTTCAATCTCCGGCGGGCGGGCTTAAGAATGACAGCCGCATTAAATATGCTGTACTCCAAAATCTTATCAGATTGACCTCCTATGAAACATACTATGAAGTTCTTGAGAAGAGATATTTTGTTTGTGAAATTCTCTATGTAAATACTTACTGTCCGAGGTTCTAGCCTTTGTCGTCGGCAGCTGGCCTTGGCGTGAGGTTGAAGGAGTTGAGAATGTGGTGGCAGATGATGATCCCCTCGTGAATGTGGTGGCAGATGATGATCCCTTCGGGCTTGTTGATGTCGACAATTTGGGGACAGGAAGTTTCCTAGTCTTATTTGCCTGTCTCGGGCTTCTGGGCACTGGCTCAGGGTCTAACTCCATATCTGGAAATACATCACAGACATTAGGAAGATATCAAGCAAGAAAAGAATGTTCCAGCTTTATGAATTCATTTTTATGTTAATTTTCAATTTTGATGAAAATTATGCCCCCCCAAATGTGCAATTTCTACATGTACAATACAAATTGATACGCTGCGATAATTTGACTTTCCTCATTGCTTTCACCCTAAATGCAGCAAAATTTGTTGAAATTGAAGGAACATTTGTCTAATTTAGGATATGCATACCCATTTTAATTACAAGACAGAATAAAGATGTTAAAAATGCAAAAAAGGGGTGAGCAGTGTCAATAAAAAAAATTTAACTTATGAGAACCCTCAAGCAGTTTTATCTCTTGTATTTAATTAAGCGCCAAGTGAGTTTTCAGAATACAGACTTGCTAATCAACACCGAATTAAACGCCAATTGTGCTTTCAGAGTACTTCCCCAGACCTTCAGCAGGGATATGACCATAAAAAGCTGAAAAGGGCTAATGTGTGAAAATTTTCCAGAAGAATTAAAGTATACCATTTTTGTGTTAAAACAACTTACCGGCATCACTGTCCGATTCACTTAGAAATCTCAATGGCGCATGCCTCTTCCTATGGCTGCTATCCTCATCTGTGTCCAGATTTGATGTTTCCTCTGCCTTCCTGGCAATTGATCTGGCTTTCTCATAGTTGCCTGTATGTAAACACAAAATACATGCAAAATGATAGAAAACATGCATGCAAAACAGGCAATTCAGTCATATTAAGCTACGGTATTACCAATTGGAACGGATCCTTTGGTTACTACAGCAGGGAGCCAGTGAAAACCAATTTGTCACTCCTGCCAAAAGAATTTGTAAGAAATTGTGTAACGGCTGAGAAAATAGCAAAATGAACATGCAATGGAGGGTGCTTATTCAATAATATTATTTAGTGTGGTCCCACATCTAACTTTTACTGTTTTCTGTGTTGGCTGTACAGAAATTACCATGTGCTTAGATCTATAAATGTCCAGTTGAATTGAATTGAATTGAATTGAATCTATGTAAATATGATGTAAAAATTAACCTGATTTGTTTTGATTGAACTTCATAATCATATGTCTGAATGTTTCTCCCATAGCAACAACGAAAGAGCGCGCCGTTTAGTTAATACCTGAGCGCACGATCGCAGGGCGCAAATTTTTAATACGCGCTTAAATTTTGAGCAAGCTAAACACAGCTCTACGGTTATAAATTTGTTGCGCGCTGTTTTTTGTGCGCAAGATTTCAAATTTGCGCGTCGCGCTCGACTTTGCAATCAATGCAAAACAGTTGGGCACATAGTGCACGTACAAACTTCACACAGAAAGTACATTATGTTCGGGACGATTTGTACATGTTTGCGTTTTATTTCAAGTATAATTTTCACCGAAAGTGAACGGAGATATTTAAAAACTATTCAAGGAGTAGTTTAAAGTACTGGGAATATATGAATGGACTTTCAGCTTCTACCATCAGGTAAAAAAGGGTGAAAACAACTCAGGACGTCAGTGGCAGTGCAACGGAGACTGACGTCCGACCAGGGCTAATATATAGTACATGCAGACATGATCATGACACAATCTGACACTCTTTGATTCCAATGTTTTCCCACATATTACACGTCTCAAATTCACTCCAAAACATTTAAACACCTAACAGATATCAATTGTAAAATATCACTTACCTTTGGTGTTGAAGTCTCACAGATTAGGTAGAAAGTTCAGGATTTCTTGATAGCTCATGAAGAGGCAAACACGGTATTCAACGGGAAATTTTTGAATGTAATTATTACGCAAGGCGCGCATGCGCAGCGCGCGGCCGGCCGGCCAGGCATGCAGGCACCGCATGGCACGACATTACGTCATCGATCAATCCTCGCCGAGCGGCCTCGTTCGTTGCATGTGTATAAAAGATCATGGTAAAAATGTAAGAATGAAAGGATTTGAAATTACCGGTAATAAAATTGAGTTTGTAAAATCATTAAAAATATGTTATTGTTATGTATTTTTGTTTACGAATCGTGTATATACATGTATATGATAAAATAAACAAATCTCGCTTTCAATATAGAATCGCCTGTAGTATTTTAGTGATCTGTGTTTTCGTTTGTTTTTATTTAGTTGCACGTAGAAAAAATATTATCACTTCTGGTATTTGTTTAAAAAAATTCTTAGTTTATTTATTGAAGTGGACGTATATAAAACGTTCTGTAAACGTTATGTACAAAACGTTTATTTTGTAACGTCCACAAACGTTTTGTCAACGTCCTATACCAAACGTTCTGTAAACGTCCTATACCAAACGTTCTGTAAACGTCGTGTACAAAACGTTTAATTTTGAAACGTCCAAAAAACGTTTTTTAAACGTTCACAAAAACCTAAACTTTGACGCAAATGAGAAGTCCAAACTTTAACGTTATATAAACGTTTTGAAAACGTTCATTTAGGACGAAGACGTACCTGACCTAAATAAAACGTTTTGAAAACGTTCTGAAAACGTTCTGTGTTTGCTGGGTAGGGCTAAAATCCGTTTTTTCGTGCAACAGAAATGGGGACTACTTTGTTTATTCATGAAAATCAGCAAAATATTCATTCCATTCGATATAATAATGTGCCCAATAAATATACGTGCACATTAAAATACAAATAAAGAAAGAATTTCGATAAAAAAATCAGGTTTAACATTCGCGAACAAGGTTGTTCACGTGATAAATTCAGCGAATGAGCGCTCCCGATACGTCAGGTGCGGTAATTGGCCAATCACGCAGCTCGTACTAAGCTCCGTTCGGTAGCTGACAAAACAACATGGCGACGCCCGTCGCAACGGAAGTGACAGCAAAACCTGTTCACATTTCGTCCAAATTTTGCGTGATGCATGTTGTTAATAAAACTAAAAGCAATTTCATTCAATTCCCTGAAAAAAGTTGGTCCCGTTTTGTTTTATTTTCGAGTAAATGGTTGCTCTATGACTGCAAAGAACGCGATTTACTGACCGACTGTGCGGTAAAACTTGGGCTTGATTTTGCCGATATACAATCCTGCATTGATCGAAGCCAAACCAGAAAATCCTAACATTGGCTACCATTATGAATGTTCTCGTCGCTTTTGTGACATCAGTAAAGTGAACAGACTCAAGGAGAAAAAGACCAAAACATCTACATCTCATGGTATGTATGTTAATATTATGATTAATATTATGTATTGTAATTATTATTTTTTTATTTTTTATTTTTTTAGTAAGCTTTTAAGTTTAGCCAAACAAAAGTTTCAATTGTTCTGCAAGTGCAACATTGAATCTGATCGTGATAATATTAATAAAGAATTAACTTTTTATTGACATGTATCATGATCAAATAAATCATCATGCTTGATTCAAGCAAGTTAATAATAAATTCCTGAATATTTTGAGTTGGCCTTATTATTATCATTATCAATGATTTTGATATCTTCAAACTCAATTGACAAATGCAAAGCAGACTCGGCATGTCATGCATGATAACATGTACATTTTATGATTTTGTTTATCTATTTCAAGACTACAATTTATAATACGAATCGTACTATTGCAAGCATGCTCTTTTACTTCTACAGTATCATGATATTTGGGGCTACCGCTATGTTGTTTGTCATCAGGCTTATGTCATACCTCACTACAGTTTTTAGGATCCACAAATAATTAAGAAATAATTGTGTACATACATGTACACATTTTTACTAAAATGAATGTTTGCAAAATTTAAAACTGAGGTTATTTTTATTTTGTGTTTTTGTTTTGTCATGGTTATTAATTTGTTAACTAGCAACTGACAAAACAATATTTAATTTTTTATGTGTGTGTGTGTTATGTTTATGTTTAGACAACAATTCAATGGTTGGTAGGTAGGAAGAAAATAAATACAGTTTTTTATATTTTGACAAAAAGTTTCATTCTAATCACTAAACATTTGTGTTCTCTTTTATTGCAGATGACGGGACAGACATGAATGAACTTGATGATGGCCCAGTTGTAGTAAGTGAAAGTAGTGGAGAGCCCAGCAGAAAGAGAATGTTGCGTTCCTCAGATGCAAACAGCCGCAAAAGAGATTGGAGCAGGCGACATATGTTTCCTGAAGAGTGCATTTTCTGCCATAGCAACCAATACAAGCGCAGTCACATTTCAGGAAAGAGGTCAATGGTAAGGCTTGTAAAATGTGAACTCATCAGTGGAGGTCAACTTCTAAAGGCTGCAAAAGCAAAAGAGGATGTACAAATGCTACATCAAATAGAAGGGGAGGACTTGGTTGCCAGGGAGCTTCAGTACCATCATGGCTGCTACAAGAATTTCACAAGATTTTTTAGTAAACCTCGCAAGCCATGCATTGACCTCAGTTCAAAATGGCTATATTGATGCTTTTAACAAATTCAGCCAAGACACCATCAGAAAGCGTCTAATTATAGGCAAAGAAATTCTAACATTGAGTAAACTCAACAAGATATTTATCCGCGCCATTAAAGAAATCAGCGGCACCGATGCACCATATCGAACATGGCATCTGAAGACGCGACTACAGAAAAGCTTTCCACAGCTAGTCTTCGTCAAAGCCAAAAATAAAAACATGAGTGACATTGTGTTTAGTGAGAGTCTATCAGCTGAAGATTTGGCCGAGGACTTGGTGGACGATACAGCAGGGAGTTCAACAGATGACAGCACAGATGTGGAAGAGGAGACTATACCAACTGTTTCAGAATCCAAAGTACCACCCACAAATGACCACTTCGCATGCTGTATAGAGCTGCACTTATCATAAAGGCTGCTGTCTCCATTAAGCCATCTTCACCACCACCATATCCACCTACTTCTGACGACCTAAAAGAAGAGAAAGTAAAGGCAGAGGTTCCTTTTCAACTGTTCAACTTCCTTGCTTGGATGACAGGTGTGTCCAGTGAGCCGGATGATGCAGACTTTGTGGAAGTTCCAGACGACAAACAAAGAAGGCTGCTATCAATTTCGCAAGATATAATTTTCTTGGCCTCCAAACGACCCATGCCGGCAACCAACTGGTACTCCATGGTACGACTGCCAGTCTAGCTGTCGTAAGACGCACAGATATATCAGGTTGGAGGGTTTTAAAGGGATTTAGTTAAGCCCGCATGCCCGTTGTCTGCGGACGAATACTTTCGTAAACTATTAAGACGTGGTACCACTTTTCATGTATGAAGCTTAAATATTGCGAGTGCTTCTGCAGAATATCAATAACACTCGCAGATCAGTATAATATCGTCTATTCATTTGTTTTATTCAAAGATTGCATTTGTGATCCCGCCTCACTCCTTTATATCATAAATTCTCAGGATTCTTTAACATATATCAAATAATAAACCACAAGGGAAACTGACTGGGTAGATTTTTAAATGATTTTGGGTTGAACAAAGAAAAATTGACTAGAGCGGGATTTGAACAAACGACCTCCGGTTTAACGTGCCGGCGCTCTACAGCCCTATGTTGGTGGTTTCCCTATTTTGTCAATATCTTTGTTCGGGGGGTACCAGTCAGAAGCCATTCAACCGCAAACTGCCGTGTAGCCAGGGATCACACCCAAGTATACGATACAACCTGGGAAGCGGCAGCCAGGGGATCACCTTAAGGGGATGTGACTTTTTATATCAGATATCAAATAATAAACCACAAGGGAAACTGACTGGGTAAATTTTTAAATCATTTTGGGTTGAACAAAGAAAAATTGACTAGAGCGGGATTTGAACCAACGACCTCCGGTTTAACGTGCCGGCGCTCTACCAACTGTGCTATCTAGCCCTATGTTGGCGGTTTCCCTATTTTGTCAATATCTTTGTTCGGGGGTGCCAGTCAGAAGCCATTCTTTAACATGCACAAAAATGTGCTGCATAATTTGCGAAGCTGGCCCCTCCTAGGGCTCAGCAAAAGCAGCTCTGATCTGTGCATACATGTAGCTGGGCTAAGTTCTATTTAACCAAGTTCAAATTTGGCTCTGCAATTTTGCATCTATTGGCTTCAACTTGGTAATTATGATAAACCACTTCCGAGCAGAACTTGACGTATGGTGCAGAGCTAGCCTTGAGATGGTGCCACCACGCATATTATATATAAATACTGTTACTTTAAATGTGTAGCTTCATAATAATTTCTTCTGCACTGTTTCGTAATCATTGCAATTTCCCACTGCCCGTTCATAGAGAAACTGACGATAACATAACAGTGTGTAATGAAGCTATATATGAAACTCAAATTAATTTTTTTAATACTTTCTTAGGCCTGCTTGTTTGTATAGAAAAATGCTCTTTAATTTGGCACTTTAAAAAAATGCAGCCAATCACATCCACCTTTCAAATAATTGTTTCTGTTTGTTGAAGCTTACATGAGCACAGTCTGATTACATGAGAATCATAAAACTTCTGTTTCTTCAACTGTAGTTATCTTGTGGAATTTGGAACAATTAATTCACTGGTAGATAAAATGTTGTATTTTTTCTCATACAATTAACATTCAATAAGACTATGTATCTATAGAGAAAAATGTAATGTGTCATTGTGTTTGAAAGATAATGCATATGTATAAAACCATTAAACACTTTGCTTTATATCAAAAACATATTTCATTGCTCAATTATTGATGTCTGTCTACCTTGTTGGCATGTATGCATTATGTATTGAACATGGAAACTAAGCAAAAGTAACAGTACTCTTAAACACTTGTCATGTAAGCAGTTTCCATGACATGCGTAATGTATACATGTTGTACTGTTTTAAATAAATAAGTTGAAAATGAATCTTCTTAAAAGTAAAAAGAGTCAGCAGTCAGCTGCCAGTCATTGCCATTCTTCAAATCAAACAAGATGAACTGATCATAGAAGGTAGAAGTGAGAAGGTAATTTTAAAAATTGGTTTCCATTCCACCAAATCTTCATGCAGAGCTCGGTATCCAACCCCTTAGCCACCGAAGACGAGTAGCTGGCCTAACAGTTTTCGAAAAAATTCAGTGCTCTCTTTTACCCCATCCACTTGAAAGTCTCAAACTTCCTCTAAAAACAGCACGCCGCTTTACTAGGCAATCATGTACACAACATCAAGATACTGTCATCATCCCCAAATCACGCACGTCTCAACATCAGAGATCCTCTATATCATCCTGTACCAGGCTTTGGAACTCACTACCTGCTTCTGTCGTTGTAGCCCAATCAGCCCAGTCTTTCAAGTCCAGGATTCATAATATCCTTATGAACATGCCCCCTGCTCAGAACTTATGAACTCTAGCTGTAGTTTATTACTATTAGCTTCTTGTTCGCTTGAGTGAGGTTTAAAAAAAAAATAAAAAATAATACAAATTTGCGGCACAACATGTGTTTCAGCTGTGGCGGACCGATGCATCTTCAACTTATCTCTATGACTATCTAGATTCAAAAATTTCATGTTTATTGGTGTATCTCAGTAAAAAGGTTGTCTAGAAACAATACTACCATCAATTTTTTCACTTTACTCCTCCAACTTTCCAGAAATAAAAGAAAAAGCAGTAACGTGTAGTTGATGTTACTTGCATTTTTATCAAGTTAGCGTAACGTGTAGTTGATGTTACTTGCATTTTAAAAAGTGCGTGTTAAAAATTAATGAGCACCCTCGGTGTCTGGGCACATGGTTTTTCTTGTTCAGGAGCACATTCCCAACCCATCTATAGCAATTTTAAGTAATCCCCTTCGTTGTTGCACGAAATTGTCAAATTGAGCACATTTTAGCCCTATGCCCCATGGCCTAATATAGTACCATTTCGATGTTCATTTTATGAATCAATTCGCTTATTCAAAATCACTTCGCTCACTCTGAATTAATTCGCTTATTCGGAATTAATTCGCTTTTTCTGAATTATTTTGCTGATTCGTAACCATTTTGCTTATTTGTTATGATTTTGCTCATTCGTAACCATTACGCTCGTTGATGTGATTGTAAAGTTAATTACACTTAGCACTACATCATTCAGTGATTCACCACAAGACACACAGTACCATTTCGATGTTCATTTATAAAATGTGAATGAATCACTTCGCTGATTTGGAATCAATTTGCTTATTCGGAATCAATTCACTTAATCAAAATTAATTCGCTTATTCTGAATTTGCTGATTTGTAACCATTTCGCTTATTCGTAACCATTATGCTTGTTGAAGTAGATTATAAAAATAAATGTGAATGAATTAATATTTGCCTATTCAGAATCACTTCACTGATTTGGAATCAATTTGCTTATTCAGCGAATCAATACGTTTCTTCAGAATCATTTCGCTTATTCTGAATAATTTTGCCCATTCTTAACTATTTCGCTTATTCGTTACAGTCTTGCTCATTCGTAATCATTACGCTTGTTGATGTAGATTGTGAAGTTAATTACACTTAACACTCATTCAATGATTCACCACAAATGATAGCACCGTTTCAATGTTCATTCATAAAATGTGAATGAATCATTACGCTTATTCAGAATCACTTTGCTTATTCAGAATTAATTTCCTTTTCAGAATCATTTTGCTCATTCGTAACCATTTCGCTCATTCGTAACCATTACACTTGTTGATAAAGATTGTGAAGTTTCTGAATTACACTTAACACTACATCATCATGATTCACCACAAGACATATACATTGATAGTACCATTTCGATGTTCATTTATAAAATGTGTATGCCGTGTTAACTTCCAAATCTCGGGCAGGTGTATTCGTCCGTGCACGGTCCACTTTTACGTAGACGGAGTATTATGATGCCTAGATCGAAGCCAAATAAGTAAAGCAACAGGTGTTTATGTTTCACACAGGTTTGTCCTCTCTGACAAGTTTCAGAAAGAAATTGCTGTCACTTTGTGGTAATTGACAACACACGTAATACGAAAAACTGCAAAAATAGCGCTACTCGAAGAAGTTGTTGTCGCATGTCTGCCTAACCCGGTGCTTTGTAGAACGTGCTGAGGCAGATGAAGCACACACATTGCACTTGATTGAAATGATTCTGAGTAAGCATATTAAATCAGAATAAGCAGTGATTCTAGTAAACAAAATAATTCTGACTTCGTAAGCAAGATGATTTTGTGCGTACACAAATCGTTTTGTGAAATCGTTTTATTTCAGGCTATATAGATTATAATCATCGAGGTAGAAATTCAAATAGACCATGCTATAATATAGTCGCGCCGGCCGCCGAGGAGCACCGTAAAGTTTGATTGTTTACTCGTTGTGCTGTGATAGTTTGTATATTGTTTAAACAGATCCTTATCTTTGTTAATTCTTAAATTCAGTTAATTCAGTCGCCCTAGTATTTATTTCTTGTTGTTTTTTGTTATGCCTGTTAAGTTCCCATGTGTTTTTTGTAATCGTCCCGTCAAGGTTAACCAATGTGGAATATTGTGTGACATCTGTAACAACTGGGTTCATTTGAAATGTACATGTCTTTCTACTCAGGATTACATCGAACTTTCCAACAACAATCAACCCTGGTTTTGCCATTTATGTTTAGCCAACATCTTACCATTCACTTCCTTAGACCATGCTGAATTTCAAGAGGTATTTCATGATTTTAGCTCCCATCCAAGTAGCCTTATGATCCAACTACCTTACTTTCCGACTTGCCTCAATTTAGAAATGTACACACCATAGACCCCGATAATCCTGTGCCGGTTACACATAAGTGCCTGTACTCCTCCGAAAAAGATTTGTGTATTCTCCAGTCTAATTCTGTTGCCAATCAAAAGCTAGATTTTATCCACTTTAATATACGAAGTCTCCCGAAGAATTTTGATAACTTTAAATTACTTCTTCAGTCACTAAGCGAATTCTCAGTTATTGCTCTCACAGAAACTTGGCTTAAAGATGACAATTCCACTATGTTTTCGTTACCTGGTTATAAATTAATTACCAATAATAGAATTGATAAAATTGGTGGTGGCGTTGCCATTTATGTGCTAAATGACATTCAGTATAATATCCGTCAGGATCTCAATTATTCCAATAACTCAATTGAATCGCTGTTTATTGAATTGAGACAAACGTCATCAAAAAACGTGATAATTGGTGTCTTATACAAACCTCCACAAGTTTCATATAATGATTTTATGTACCACTTCGATAATATAACCCTTTCATTACCAGCAAATATTTCACAGTAGGACCTTGCATACCAGCAGTGTGTTACCCCTCACAATGCTTCTGCACCAACGAATTTGTGTGGATTTTAATGAAGAGCGCCACCAATGTGCAGTGAGTGATTTTTCATGTGTATTGTATGCACTGTACAGGCATACAGTGTAATCCTCCATGGTGTAAGTAAATCAAATAGCATTATAGCATACCACCAAATCTAAATCATTTTATGTCACTGAACTATTTATTGAAGGACATTAAATCCAAATGAACCACAAAAAAGTGTTGACAAACGACCAAATATAAATCATTTTATGTCACTGAACTATTTATTGAAGGACATTAAATACAAATGAACCACAAAAAAGTGTTGACAAACGACCACCCCCTCCCCCTCCCCCCCTCTTTCAAAGTTGCCTTGGATTGCGGACACACGAACACATTTTTGGCGGCAACATTGAATAGGGGGGGCGGGGGGGGGGGGCTATTGTTAAAAATGCCTACAAATATGGAGCTACATATTTCTTTATGCCATTAATTTAAACCAAGTGCAATGTATGGTAATTCTCAAAGCAAGGAACGACGCACATTGGATATGTACATTGTTTGCAAATCATCCTCGTTTGTTTTCTCTTGTGTAATCGACGGTTACTACAAACGATGCAGTCACGTTTTCTTCCGGAAGGGTTTTTGCCAGGATAATGCATTTTCTCTATCATCCCAACAGGAAAGTTATTCGCATTGGATCGTCTACAACGCAGCATTGTAGAACGCTCCCAACCCGTGAGCAAGCCGTCTATAACTTGAAGACGGAAGTCAAGATTACTGACATGCTTATTTGTTGACATGCTTATTTGTTGGTATGCTGTTGAAAATTACCGTAGCATTGAGCATACATATGTTCAACATACAAAAAAACACCCGTTTCCACCATTTCAAACTTCTGTGTGTATGCGTGTAGTACTGACAAATTTGATTAGCGAGATCTGTTCCTCCCATGAATTTGTTGTAGTAATCTATAGATTTTGGCTTAGCAATTTCACGCAATCCACTTTCGCTTTTCTTACACCGATTTTTTTTGCTTATTACTTGGCAATCGCCTACATTTGTTAGGAATACAACATTTTTGTTATCACGCCAAACAATGCATAACTGACCAGCCTTCTCATAAAATTTGGGGTCATCTCCCTTTTTCATTCCATTTGTCTTTGGGTGTGCTGCACGAGGTATGCCCCGTGCCGTATAACGCACAGGACCACTACATCCAAATCCTAGGTTGTCCATTTTTGATACCAGAGCTGGCCTGTTAAAGTAATTATCACAATAAATTACATGTCCTTTATGTTCAAATCCATTTACAAGTTCAAGGACGACTTCTCCTGGGATGGTTAGGTCAGAGGGATGGCATTTTGCTGGGGATGATTCGGTATTTACAGGTGGCCTTTGTGAAGTCTTCGTCTCCTTGGGAGCAGCTCCTGTGTACAATACCCAAGAGCACGTGTAACCAGTCTCCGACTCATTCAAAGAGAATGCCTTCATTCCCCATTTGACCGGTTTTCTGGGCATGTACTGTAGAAACCCGAGTCGTCCCTTAAATTTGATCATACTCTCATCAGGAGATAAGTTCTGTCCAGGGTAATACAGGTTGCGAAATTTGGGGAGGATGACATCCAGCAAAGGCCTAACTTTCTTAAGCTTGTCACATCCAGAGGCTGGTTGAGGCAACTGGTTGTCAGACAGGTGAAAAAATCTCATAATGGAACTAAATCTATTTCTGGACATAATGGATGGATACAATGGCGTGAGTAGAACTTCAGATGTTGACCAGTACATGCTGTACTGAGGTGACTTGTTGATACCCATAGCAAGCAGGAGTGCCACAAATGCCATCATTTCATTTAAGTGAGTGGGGGTCCAGGACGTTTGTGAAGCAGTTTGTTCTGCGTAGCGGTTTGTTTCGTCTACAAGCATATCCCAAACCGTACTGCAAAAGAACAACTGGAATACCTGTGTTGCAGAAAGTCCTGTAAAATCACTGGTGGGGCCGGCATCTCCGGTGAATTGCATCGGCTTCCTGTTGAGACGACCGATCTCTTTCCAACCCGATCTGAAGTCTGGTTTCTTCCGTGTAGATTTAGCGTTTTCCTGCAGTAGGAAAGAGGAAAGAGGCAAAATGCATGAGGGCGCTGTAGATCTATCACTTTACGTAAAGTGTGCTATATGCAGAGTTATTTGAGGACCCAGATTGATGAAAATGTTATTATGTAACCTTCTCGTTCCACAAATATAGGGCAAGGGGGTGGGGGAGGGGGAAGGGGTGAGAAGGGAAAGGGGTGGGGGAAGGGGTGAGAAGGGAAAGGGGTGGGGGAAGGGGAAGGAAGTGGGGGAGGGGTGTGCATGCAGTTGCCATGTCAAATTGTTGTAATGAACTTTCCCTTTGTTTGTGTGCTTTTTAGTGTAATATTCCTTATCGCAAATAATAATAATAAAACTTATATAGCGCTGGTATCTTAACCGAGGGTTAATTCATTGCGTTGCACCAACAGAGGGCGCCCTTCCGCAAACCATTATGGGATAAATCTTTACATCCAACATGGCCGCCAATGGTGGCCCATCGTTGATGGTCTTTTTGTATTCATTGTTGTCCGAGTCGACACATCATAACTTTAAGTGACAAACTTAATCATTAAGAACGCCCGCAGAAACGCCTTTTTACTGTTCAATGTACCTTTAAGAGCCATTGTCCTAAATCAAATTAAAAGCCAATGTAAAAAGGGGTACTTTTGGACAAATTTATGCCCAAGTTATTCCTGCCCTCTAACTGCATGCACGGTCATGACCTACTCCCTAACAACATCGTGCTTACCTGCTCCACCTCGCTCGCCGATTCGCTGGAGGTTGATTCACCACCATCCTGCGTGTCGATCTCCCCTTCCGAGTCGATCTCCCCTTCCGAGTCGATCTCCCCTCCTTCCGAGTCGATCTCCCCTCCTTCCGAGTCGCTGTCTGCAAATATCTCGGCCAAAATTTCAGCATTTCTATCGCCGTCCATAATGTTGCAGCCACTTGTTCGTTTGAATGAATGCGCGCCAACAGGTCCGCGGGGGAACGCTATAAATCACAATGGGATTAACGAATTCGCCAATAGAGGGCGCCCTTGTTACTTTCTCAATAAGCATTATGGGTGGGGACCAATAAGCGCCACTGGTCGTTAAACAATACATTTGACAAGGTGCCATATGGAGCCCTGGTCGGGAAGAATGACCCCAAATATGTGCCATTTGTCGCCCGTGGTACTGATAGGGATAACTACCTGCATTTCTAATGAAAATAAACATTGTATTCTCTCTGGAGATTTAAATATTAATCTTCTAAATTACGATGATAATATCACTGTACAAAATTTTCTTGATACTATGTTTTCATACTCCTTTATTCCACTTATAGATAAACCCACAAGGGTAACCCGTCATTCGGCAACTTTAATTGATAATATTTACACCAACATTCTACCCATACCAGACTCTGTTATATTAACTGCAGATATTACTGACCATTTTCCTATTTTAACGTCGATACCAATGATCAATGCTCACCCTAAGATCACTAAGAATGTCGGCTCTCGTTATTATACTAAGGATAATTAAAAAAACTTAATGCGTGATTTGAATTTAGCCGACTGGTCCCCTGTATTTAATACCCTAGATCCTAATATTGCTTTTAACTATTTTGCGAATATATTTAATGAGCATCACGACAAAAATGTCCCACTTAGAAATAAAAAGAAAAACAAAGCCAATCCTAAATCTCCCTGGGTAACACTATCCCTCCTGAAATCAATACAACTTAAAAATAGACTGTATCATAAATTCCTTTCTAAACGTAATGAAATAAATCATGCGAACTATATTAAATACAAAAATATTCTAACCAGTGTTTTACGAACAGCTGAAAGAAGTATTATTGCTCTCAATTTGAAAAAGAAAAAACAAATATTAAGAATACTTGGAAAATTATAAACCGGGTTATTAATAAAAAATCTCCTTCTACGAAAATTCCTGACATCACTGTTAATGGAAATTTAACTGATGACCCCCAAATTATGGCCGAGAGTTTTAATAATTTTTTTGCAAACATAGGCCCCAATCTGGCTAAAAATATTCCTCAATGCAAAGCAAAAATCTTTGATTATCTCGCTCATCCTAACTCACATTCTTTATTTTTTCAACCAGCCACTAAAAAAGAAATTGCTGATATTATCAAGAATTTGCCAAATAAAGCTAGCAGTGGTTTTGATTCAATCACTTCCTTTGTTCTAAAAAATACTGTTTCCGTAATTGTAGAACCTCTTACATACATTATTAACATTTCTTTATCAACTGGTATTGTGCCAGATAACCTGAAGATAGCAAAAGTTATTCCTATTTACAAAGCTTCAGATATTGATCTAGTAAGCAACTACAGGCCAAATTCAATATTACCGTGTTTTTCGAAAAATTTGAAAGAATTGTTTATGTACGTACTCTTGATTTTTTACGTAAATACGATATCATATCAAACTTCCAGTTTGGGTTTCGTGCAAAACATTCAACTACTCATGCTGTTCTTCATCTCATTAATAAGGTTGTGACAGGTTTAGACAATTCAGAACACACCCTTGGTATTTTTCTTGATTTTTCAAAAGCCTTTGACACCTTAGATCATAATGTATTGTTATATAAGCTTAATTACTACGGCATCAGAGGAGTCCCTCTTGCTTGGTTTCAAAGTTATCTCTCTAACAGAAAGCAATATGTATTAGTTAATAACACTCCTTCTAATATACGTTCCTTGACATGTGGGGTTCCTCAAGGATCTATTCTTGGACCACTACTATTTCTTGTTTATATAAATGACCTAGTTAATGCCTCAAAACATTTGTCGTGTATCTTATTCGCCGATGATTCAAATTTATTCTATAGTAACAAAAATATTAATGATTTGATTGACGTTGTTAATACTGACCTTGTTCTGATATCAGACTGGATAAAAGCAAACAAACTTTCTTTAAATGTCAAAAAGACTAAGTGTATGTTGTTTAGTAATTCTTTACGTTCATTACCAAGGGATGTTTTCATCGATAACAACAAGATCACTGAAACAGATTGCACTAAATTTCTTGGTTTATATATTGATAATAAATTAACTTGGAACAACCACATCGACTATATATGTAAAACTCTTTCTAGAAACATTGGTATTATCAACAGGCTCAAGTTTTATATACCTAAATATATCCTGTTATCCCTGTACAATACTTTAATATTGTCATATATTAATTACGGAATCTTAGCTTGGGGAAACTGTATTCAAAGATCAATGAATCGACTAGTTTTACTCCAAAAAAAGGCCCTAAGAATTACAAATCATACCAGCTATTTAGCTCACTCCGACCCGCTTTTTCTACTAGATAACACACTCAAGGTAAACGACATATACCATTTCCAACTCGCTATCTTCATGTTTCAATTAACCAAAAATGATCTACCGAACTGCATTTCGTCCATGTTTAACATAAATAGGGACTTTCATAGATATTTAACTCGGCAGGCCTCCGAATTTCATTTACCATTTGTACGGACAGCTCTAGCCAAAAAAAGTGTTAAATTTGAAGGGCCAAAATTGTGGAACTCTCTAGACAATACAATAAAAAAATCGTTATCTATTTCTACTTTCAAAACCAAATTTAAACAGATTCTTCTTAACAAGTACTCGAATTAATGACTCAGAATTTCATCGCTATGTCTTTTCTTGTCAATACTGTTCTGCAAAATTCCTTCTAAATCCTTCGTAATACCTGTTTATCTTCATAGATCATGGTTTTGTGTTATTTTGTATTATTTTATATCTTGTTGGTGTGGCTTTCTTGCATGCTCCTTTTTGTGAGTACTTTTACTTGTTTTGGAACCTTTTATTTTATTTTAGAAATTTATTCATTTCCCTGTAAAATCCACCAGTTTGTTATTGGTTGTCATATTGTGACTTTTGCGTAGCTTATTATCATATTCATTTTCATAAAAAATTCACCTCTAATTTAACTATTATGTTACGTTATTTTTTGTGTACGTACGTGTTTTGTTTAGCTTTCATAGCTTTCATACTGTATCTTCTTTGTTGTTTATGTCCAGGGGACTCGCACTCGACAAGCTTGCTTTTTGTGGGTCCCCTGCATCTCTAGGTGGTGTTATTCAAATGTTATTATTCTGATCTTTATATTTTTTTTTAAATGTATAAATTATAATAAGTACAAATTGTATTCTTTTATGCCTTGAGATGAAATAAAGTAAAGTAAAGTAATATAAATTAGAATCAACTCTTGCAAGTGCTCTTTAGTGTTTAACTATGACTATATAGGCCTACATACCACAAAATAATTATCCTTTTATTTTCCGGGAATGCAAAATTCTCTGGAGCCAAAAATTGGAAAAAGAATATGTGATACTGTTCGTTTTAATGTAGGTTACAAGTTTCTCATTGTTAAAAACATGTAAAATGTATGCCTTTATTATATTAAAATCGTCGAGATCCCGAAGGGCCTCGGACCTGCGATCATTGGCTTGGTAATTGGCTTGGTAAAGCGGTAAACCGCGGTGCCATCAGACCATCATGACAATATCTCTGATTTGATACCTTATATTATTACTGTATATATTGAATAGACTTGTTCAAAGTCCGCCATCGTTGCAGTCTCATGTCTACAGTACAAAGAATACGACAGCATCGGGCGCACACGGCCTCAGGACTTAGTACGAGTTTACACTGTTCTTCATTACTTTGTACACGGATACGAAACACGCTATAAATGATGTCACGATGACGTGCATATAAAATTACGTCATTGTGCACAACTTCAATACCCAGAGAGTCAACATCTGAAGACAATTTGAAAATTTGACGTTTAATTTTGGGAGATATGGTGGTAACAAGATTGCCTAATTAAATATTCATGTCATTATAACTCAGCTAATTGATTAAGAAATTAAACAGTATAACATTTAGTGATTAAGTTATGTACTAAGCTTCGATTCAATATAGGACTCAAGTCTGTCATTTATACTGTTTCTAAGATTACGAATAAAGAAAAATCGTGTGTTAAACCTATGGCGTTTTGGTGGAAAGAAAAAAAAACGTTTGTACAATAGCTGTTCCGACTGGAAGGTCGGAACAGCTAATAATAATAATCTCGACGAAAACAATAGCTGTTCCGACAGTTAGGTCGGAACAGCTAATTATAATAATGATTATGTTAAATTATCACCGACAAAATACGAAGTATTGACCACAAGACGAATTGTTTCAATGTAATTGCCCCCCACAAAATAACCAGACATTTTCTTTATAGCCTAGCAAAATGTGACAGTTTTTCCAGCCAAAAATATTTGGTGAAAATTGAACCAATGTTAATAGTACTTTAAAAAAAGTTATTTTATTGGTTAGTTATAAATTAACCAATTTATAGCGAACACTGAAATTCACCAACACGTTGGTAACACTACATTGCCCAATAAGATGGGTAATGACACAACTACCAATTGTTGGGTAAAAACATTTATCCAATTATGTGGTAAACATATTTGACCAACTAGATGGGTAATAGAACATCAACCAATTGTTGGGTAAAACATTTATCCAATTATGTGGGAAACATATTTGACCAACTAGATGGGGGATGGCACAACAACCAATTGTTGGGTAAAAACATTTCTCCAATTATGTGGTAAACATATTTGACCAACTAGATGGGGAATAGCACAACAACCAATTGTTGGGTAAAAACATTTCTCCAATTATGTGGTACATATTTGACCAACTAGATGGGGGAATGGCACAACAACCAATTGTTGGGTAAAAATATTTCCCCAATTAGTGGTAAACACGGTGGCGAAATACCGTTGGGCAAAAAAAGTCCAACAGTGTGGGCAGTTGATAATTCGATCATCTTTGGGTAAAAGTTGGGTAAATTTTGCCCAATTGTTTTAAGAGTGTACGTGATGGGCACATGCAGGATTGTGTTTATACTAATATTGTAATAATACACGTGAGTCATATTTACATGGTGTTCAGGCGCAGACTGGTGATTTTTTTTAAAGTTTTTTTTTGTACGGGGGTAAACAGACAATTAAAAGGATATCAGATGCGAAAGCATGGGGTCATACTGCATCCTTGAATGTTGTTGAAAATGACAACATGCCAGTTGAAAACGTAAACCACTGACATTGTGAGGGTGACGCCAAGCAGAATGCAATTGACAAAAAAAATCTACAGAAATCAAACAGTATTGTAATGGTACGGTTTATCCAGCGTACTTAGCTTATTAGCTTCTTGCAACGATCTAGGAAATTAGTTCGAAGGGAAAATAACAGATTATCATACACAAAATATTGATTTAATAATTTAAATGCTTTTGCTTATCATAGCTTATCATTAATATGCCCTGTTACGTAATATTTAGATTTTGTTTGTTGTTGCATATTTGCTGACTGTCTCCAGCATTATAAACTTCTTGGGTAAAGTTGTCTGAAATGGTATTTTAAATATCTTAAGGTTGGAGGCTCGAAACTAGAGGTGTCTGAGTTAATTTTTCCTTTATGACCGAAAACTGGCGCGACGAAGTTAAGTTGTTGAGGATATTGCATGCATAACCGCCATTTCATATTTTGTATACATTCGCTCTAAAGCTTGCTTTTCCAATTCCAATGTTAGTAATCTGTATTTTTAAGGACTTTTTCTGAAATGATTTAAAATACTATAATTTCAATTACTCACCATTTCTTGATACTGAGTATGAAGACGGAAGGTAAAGCGATCCACTTAGGTACAGTGCCGCCCTGGAAACCAAACAATCACAGAACAAGAGTTAAATATTATACTTTGCTTACATTTAAACACAACGTTCACATAATAAACAAATTAGGTTTGGTTCTTTTTAAAAGATTGCCTTTCATCCTGGATGTTCAACGACCTCTGGGATTTTGATAGATCCCTTGCATAAATTATGCAATAAGTCTTCTTTTACTTCAGTGAGGGCGCTATTTGACCTTGTGACGTCATGTTATGCAAGGAGTATGTTACCTTGTATAGCACTATACACTCACCCGTAGCTATCTCTATTGTATCATTACACAAACAATAACACTACTCCACGGTCAGAAGGAATGCCGGTAAATGATCGTTTGCCAATTTCTATTATTTTTTGGAAGCACAATTATTTATTCAGGAGTTTGTATTATATTATTTGAAAAGCCCTAATAGTTACCTTATGGAAACTGTTTGATTTTCAGCGATGTTTGCAATGAACGAGAACGACAAACTTTGCAATAAGGAGCCGCTTGTTCGAAACAAAGTATCTCTGGTTGAATTGCACTCTTGGACATCGAATGTTGGGGCTGGTAACCAGTAAAAACTTGAGTCTGCTTCAGCTTGATTCAACAAAGACCCTCGTATGGCAACACAAAAAAATAACTCCCCGTCAGTACTGGAGACGTTAACTGCGGACAAAAATTGGAAATACGTGCGTAAATCCCCATCATCCAATTCTGTGCTCCGTTTCATAATAGTTTTCTATATCGCTTTTTACTGTTGTCGTTTGTGATCATAGGATGATACGGAGACACGATACACAGGGCTAGAATTACACTGATGTCCCCTGTTGCCCCTCGTCTTGACCCTTGGTGCCCCTTACATACTTTCACATAACTTTAAGATTTTTAAATGGAAATGCCTTTGCCTTCTCAAAGATGAAATTCCAGGCCTGGGTATACACTCTACAGTCCAGACTGTGTAGGCCTACATTGATTATCGGCCATTTTGTTTAAAACATGATAGGAAAAAACCCATCATAAGCACAAGAAAAGTTTGGTATAATCATAATCAGACTCTTCCTCTGTGTTGTACGCGGATAACGAAAGTAAAGGGCCCCAGCGTATAGGGCAGTATCACCAATTCTATATATATAGGCCTACTATTTGGCTAATTCATTTTGCCATAATGTGCCTCATTCGTTGAATCATTTAACTACTGCATGTTTAATAATATTCAGCAGTTTAATTTGAATGAAGTATATAATTGTGATAAACGTTATGAAGTAGGCCTACATTATCAAATTAACTCACCTGTGACGATATCACCTGGTATGAAATATGGGTCCATCGTCAAACTAAAGAGTCCTTGATCGTCAGGCTGAGCAATGTCAAATAACTCGCAGCAGCAGCCCTGCGCATGCGGTACCACTGACGACACAACATAAGTTAAGGTCACGATGGTGATAAAGTGCTTCATAATTCCGTGGATTTCTTATATAAAAAATGTTACAACCACACCATTATCTAGTCTAACTCTTCGAACGTTGGTTCACGATGTCTAAAAATGTATAAACATATTTACTGCTCGGTGGTTTACAAGAAACTGAGCAGTCATGTTACAGTTTTTATTGTTGACCGTCGAATGCGTGGTGGGCAAGTTATTTCATTCAATCTCAGAAGCACATAACAATATAAATGCAACCAACCACACACAAATAAAGCATTCACAAAATGGTGTTTCCCTCATGGTCTAGTGCTCGCTTAATTTATACTTACTTAGCCTTGACAGACACAGAAACCGTGTATTTACAATGAAAACTGCGGTTTTGATTTGAAGTAAATTATTTGAACAGCCCTTTCTCACCCACATGGCGACGCTCTCTCGTCCTTCGATAACAAACAAAGCTGTTCTCATGGTCTTACTTGACTTGCCGGCCGCCTTCGACACTGTCGATCATGACATCATCCTACAGAGACTTCGCAGTCAATTCAGAATTGATGGTACTGTTAATTCCTGGTTCCGCACATACCTCAGTGAGCGTGAGACTCAAATTTCCATTCAAGGTGACATCTCACGTGAACATAACTTTACCTATTTACTCCCTCAAGGCTCAATTGTTGGTCCGTTAGGGTTCATCATGTACACTTCTCCCATTGGAACATCATGTTCCATCAGTATGTTGATGATATTCAACTCTATGTTGAATTGGATCCGAGGAGTGACAGTTACCATCAACGAGTTCTCTCGTCTTGCATGTTATGTACAATCATCGAATGGATGTCACAAAAGATGCATTAAACTTAACCGGAATAAGACAGAGTTCTTTGGCTTTGCCTACAATCGCATACTTCCTTCTCTCACTAACCTGGAGCTAAGACTTGAAAATCTACACATTCACACTTCCTCTTCTATTAAAGATTTAGGCATTATTCTGGATCCATCTTTGAGTGTGTCTTATCATGTGAGCTCTGTTTGTAAAATTGCTAACTTTCACAGTCATTCGCAACCTGTGGCGCATCCGTCGATTCATCACACAAGATGCCTGTCATCATGCTGTCAGATGTCTGGTCCTTTCCCGCGAACACAATGCCAATTCTACGTTGTATGCATGGAGCGCGCGAAGTTAACCTAAAATGCTCACAACGCTTGCAAAATAATGCTGCTCGGCTAGTCTTTGCATGTGGACGGGACCAGCCTTCTGGTAGCCTGCTGACAGTGCTACATTGGCTTCCTGTTAAAGAAAGAATCCGTTTCAAAATGTTAACACCGATTTACAAAATTCTCCATGCTCAAGCTCCCTCTTATCTTGTTGATTTGATACATTTACAAATCGGTATTGTCCCGGATGACATCGACTCTGTTTCTCTTTGGACTTGACCCGGCTTTCCATTCCTAGATCCAAAAGGAAAGCTGGTGACAGAGCCTTCGCAGTCACTGCACCGCGCTTGTGGAACACGCTACCAACAAGTCTAAGCTGCGTCGTGTTCAAACGCCTCTTAAAGACACTTCTCTGTTCCCAGAATCGTCCTAATTTGCTCCTATTTTTGTTTGGTTTCCTTGGCTAGTCGTTGGTTTGTTTTTGTTGTTTTGTTTCCTGAAGCAGTCAATATTTGTATACTATACTTATGACGTCATTAGAGTAGGGCGCCCTCTAGAGGTCAAAAGAGGTCATTGGCCCATTCTGTTCGCCGACCGCATACCGAAACCAATTAAATTATTTCGTCCCTCGAAATATTATTTTGTATCCCTCGAAATGTTAAAATAACATTTCGAGGGAACGAAATAAGCCATTTCCCACAAAAGAAATAATTATTCAAGGGGAAGAAATAATACGTTCTCTTACAACATTATAACCATTTAGATTATATATTTCATATAAACAAGGACACCTGTTTTTGATATTATTTTTACAGGTTAGTTAGTTAATTCAATCAAATCGAGAGGAAGAAAAAGGTTCTGCCGTAAACAAACACAAGATACTTAACGACTCACCACTGACATTGTAACATCCCAAAGTTTTATTTTAAAAACGATTATAATGATTGGACTAGAGCTCTGTTAATTAGCACAAACACTAGCATCAAATACTCCTTTTACTACTTTATGCTTTAAATCTACATTGGGTCAAAACTTGAAAGGCTTCGGGTAGCACCGGCTGAAAGTGTTGCATTTTTATCTTTACAAACAAATTTGAACAACAAGAACATTTAAGTCAAAAATAAGCACAAAAAAGACATTACCAAAATTTGCGTAGCTTGGAAAACTTTGTTTTCAGAACATTAAAAGCAACAGCCAACGAATATGTAGAACATCGATAACATCTTTCACATAAAATGCTAAATACATTTACGTAAGCGTACATACACCACTGGCTGGGAAACACCCTAGAGTTGTGCACTAAGATGACGCACAAACGCGTATGCGTCACGCCACCATCAGCCTAATTCAAAAAGGCGCGATTTTCTCACAGTTAGTGCACATGCGCAATGTGCACTTTAAATATTTATAGGAAAAGGCTAATTGGTGCAGTTCTTCGAACTGACAAAATGAAATGGACATATCACCTAATACTTAGTTTGTGGTAACAAGAAATACTTAATTTTTAGACGAAGGCAGTTTGTCTAATTTGATTAATTCCTGATTAGCTAATAAGTATTTCTAAATGAACAATTCTTAGCTAATGCGTGAAATTCAGTAGCCCATGCATGTCCCAATGCGCATGATCGCCGCGCAAGGGATTTGAACTGACGAAATGAAATGGACATGTCACCTATGTACTAAGTTTGTGGTAACAAGAATGGCATAATAGTTACATGTACACTACAGCATCGTCCATATCGGCAGCTTGGTTTTTGTTTCAAGTGAACGCAGTTTCCAAAAATGCATACAGTGCGGTATATTTTCAAGATGGTGTTTGTACAATAGGCTACTGTCGTAGGTGTATAATGATGCGTACTAAAGAAACACTGGGTGCAATGAATGAAAGTACTGCCTATCCAATGGGGGAACATAATTGTTTGCTCGCATTGGTCCAGATAACATACCTAAAATTGTAAAAAATAGTCACACGTCACTTTCTGCTACTTTTAAAGTCTAGCTTGACAATTTTGGCAAAGTGGAAGAGTAACATCATCTTATTTTAAACAAAAACAAAATCATTTATTTATATATATATATATATATATATAATGTATAATACATACACGACAAAAACAACGACTGCAGATGGAAATGTTTACAATTTACAATCTAAAAGTTATACTCTTTTGCTCTGTTGTTAATAATTTGGCACAGATAACATAATTAATATCACACTCACTAGTATAATCACTTATACTATATATCCTCAGCCTTCCAGGAATACGGCGTGCGGAATGTCCCGACGCGGGTAAAGCGAGTGGCGCGCGTAGGGACCTGCTTGGCCTTCTGTTCGCCGTTATTCCGGTAGAGTTTCTTGCCGACCATCTTCCTATGAACGTGGTATGTTGACGTCTTCCCAACGGTGAAGCGACAACAAGAGCAGCAGTGTTTATCCATCAGATCTTTCTTCCCCAGGCAATAAATACCGGCCAGGAGTAATGCCCCCTCGGCGAGGGCAAATATACTAAATATCGACCGGAGGATGTACGAGTCCACATTGGTCAGCATGAAGTAACAGACGACCGACCCGATCGAGGTGAGCACGCTTAGCGGTACAGAGACCTTACAGCGTCGGATAGCGTGCATGATGTTACGATCACTGCAGCCGTAGCGACTACACAGTTGCTTGTGTAGCATCATACCGATGATGTATAGATGGAAGACGAGGAGTATGACCATGGGTGTTACGACGCCAATATACAAGGCGAGACCAGGGCTCAAGAAACAGCTGCAAAATGACCAAAGAACAGCAACTTGTAAACACCATTAATGTAAACTGACAATGCCTTTTTGTAAGACCTGGGCCCAATTTCATAGAGCTGCTTAAGCAGAAAAAATTCTTAACAATTATCTGCTAAAAAGAAATGAGCAGGATACCAGTCACAAATTGTGAATGTGACATGGAGGTTTGGCTGGTAACATTATTCTGGTAAGCGAAACTTTGTTGTGCTCAGCTACTTTTTGTGCTTATACAGCTCTATGAAATTGGGACCAGATAGATGTGAGACAATCTACACAACTATATAATACGGAAAATCAGATCAAGTTTGTTGTTAAAACTGGTCTGGATCTACAGTTTTGGGTGAACAAAAAAATACTCCACCGTGATTTGAACCTGCAACTTTGAGATTTAAGCGTCGGAGCTCTCACAACTGAGCTATCTATAGCTCAATGTTGGCAGTCTCCCCGTTATGTAACCTTTTTTTCAGCGGTGCCTAGATCTAGCCTGCAGTTGTGTGAAATTCTTCCTTGCCATTTCCCACCAAAGTCAATTCGTTAATGAAGCAATGGAAAGACGCTTTCGGCTGACTTATTCAACAAAAACAGTATATCCATTTCTGTTTTCATTGATTGATTATCAATTATATTTTGTGTGTCTCCATTTTACGGAACTAAAATTCAAATCGAGAGTATTGCCGAGTCCTTTTGGTTCAGACACTCTGAAATAAGCAACCCCACCATTTACACAAACACACACACGTGTGTAACAACCTGCAATCGTGGACCTCCTATTGTCCCTCTTTTGTTTATACTCTTTTTCAACTGCTCCCATTGGTTTTGTACACGATTTCCAAAACCCTTTCCCGAACCGTGGACCTATTGTCCTTATTTGTTATAGGTCCCCGGTTTTAATGTGTAGACCTACTCACCAAGACACACGGACACACACAATTATTTTATGGCAGAAATGAAGGTAAAAATCTTACAATGTGTTGTTCTCCGTCCAGTTATACGTCAAGAGAAAGATGATGACTCGGGAATAGAGCACGAAGAGAAGAGGAACAACTGAGAAAGAAGATTGATCCAAATATTAATTTTCTTGCTGTATATTTGTTGTGATATAAAATATATGTTTAAATTTGTGTTCACTCTCTATTGCAAATGTTTGTAAAGTATTGTTATATGCCTCAATATAGTATTATTGTATTTGTAGTCTTATCTCACCAGTGGTTCTTTTCAGAACTAAATAAAAATAAAATAAATTGTGCTTATATAGCGCTTTCCATCGTATCAACAATCTCAAAGCGCTTTACAATATTATTCCCCCGTTCATCAGGCCATGGGACCTTGCGGCAGCCTACTTACCAACTTTGAAGCTAATCTCATTGAGCTCCTTCAGCACAAAAAGTAGCTGAGCAAAACAAAATTATGCTGAGCAGATGAAGGTTACCAGCCCCAAAAACATGGCACATGGACGATCTGTGATTGGTATGCTGCTTTTCTGCTTAGCAGAATTTTTCAAAGCAATATTTTTACTACTGCTAAAGACAGCTCCATGAAACTGTATTCTGAAACTAATTCTTATCTACTACAGGTTGTTAACAATACCCTGTGTTGTAGTCCAAGCTTGGACGCGGTCAAAATGGACCTCTGCTCCCATTTGGACCGTTATTATTTATGGACTCGTGCTTGGACTTGCTGTACTTGGACTAATTGTTCAAACTATTACAGTGCACCCATTACCAGATAATACTTGACTCACCCCAACATCCGATGGTAACCCTCACGATGTGTCTGTTTAGAAACTCTTGCCGTATCAACACCACCTGCCAGAACAGGTTGAGCGACTCCACCGCTGTCCAGCTCAGCGTGACCAGGAGGAAGTACTGCAGCAGGGCAGCGATGACAGTACACCCCACGCCGTCACCGAGTTTGATCTGGTCGATGCCGCCCAGGAACAACCCGTTGAGGAACAGGAGTGAGATGCACAGATTGATGATGGTCCTGTGTGGGATCTTGGCCCTGATGGCATCAAATTAATCATATTAAGATTTACGTCACTCATTTCAAAGTTCTTGATATCCTAGACTTGACCATTCCCAAATCTAAACGGGGGATCTGGTCCCAGAGTTGTGTACGATATTTTTTGAGGGGCTGAAAAATATTTACACTCATATACCTTGTGCAAAATTGTACAGACATACAGACCTACCCAATTCTAACCCTCTGATACGGTGGAGCCATCTGTTCTTTGTAGCAGGCTTCCAAATGTCTTCCTAACAGCCTGTTGCTGTGGTTTCCAACACCCTCCCTACCAATTAAAAAGTAAACTAGTGGCACCTTCCTTCATTTGTGTAATTTCTGGGGTAACTCCTACACTAACTCTTTCTCACTTACCAGATGCTCAAACTGATCATCGTAGCAGCCGTCATCATTCCGATGCACAACACACAGCCAGCAAACACGATGATGTCAATCAAAAACACCTTGGGAGTCTGTCGATTTGAAACGAACAAAACATTATTTATGGCTTAATCGAGATTGCGAAGATCATCATTACGAATTGGTTTCATCAAGATTTGGATGACGAAATACATATTCGTTTCACAAGATTAAGAAGATGAATTACGAATTTGATTCATCGAGATTGGAATGACGAATTACGAATTGGTTTCATCGAGATTGGAATGACGAATTACGAATTGGTTTTATCGAGATAGAAATTACGAATTACGAATTAGTTTAATTGAGATTGGGAGGACAAGCCAGAACAGCAATTGCGTAAATCAAATCCCAGGAGGGACATGAGGTTATAACAAAACCTCAACCTTTTAGAACGAGGAATGGCACATAAGATCGTCCCACAAATTTGAATAAAATACAGAAAAACGTTTGAAGAACAACCAATGATGACAACAAATTTAAGGGATAGACTTGTTTCCAAACATGCATTGCGTACATTTTAATTGTTGTGCCTTTCTAATTTGTGTATGGTCTATACGTAAATATGGAACTCATAAATATTCATACTTTGTAAGAATTAATAGATTTAGTAATTGCCAGTATAACCAGGGATAGTGAACTTACAAGACGCAGTGCAAAGTGTGTCAAGTGGCTGCAGACGCAGACGATGTGACCAGAGTCTAGAGTCTCAGCGAGGTGGCAGCCGTTTGGGGACCACGCCCCGTTCCCATCATGCAATGATGTGTTCCAAAACACGCACTCGAACTCTCTCCCGTGATGTTGCTGAGATAAGAACGAATAAAGTGACTTGTTTGACAATGTACAAATAAGTAAGTAAATTTGAAACTCCGAAAATCACCTTGCGATCTTTGAAGATGCAATATTTTTGACATACTTTTATTAATTTCTAATCAATGGCGGCACTTCAGATGAATTAATCTCACAGACTGCTTACTATCTTTACAACTGGCAAGCTTTCGAATAAAAGTTACAACAATTTTCCAGGGCCATTACCAAAGACCCTAACTTTAAAGGGTCTATACGTGTGGTAATCACTCTCAAAATTAATGGCAATAAAAACCTGTCGGTTAGAATCCTACAGCAGCTTACAATAATAGCATTAATTTGCTTCACTTCGAAGTAATGTGTTGATGTAAAAACAATATCAGTTTTTATCCCCAAATTTTGAATCTGAGAAACGTTACCGTCAAAGACGTTTCTCAGATTGAGTATTCCAATGACGGATTATTCTTCCTACGTGGACATAACTGCTCCGGATTTAAAGCGATGTCTCAAAAACCCTACCACCTTTTGAAATGAAATTTTCACAGGTCAGTTTTGTTGTATATTATCTCGTACATTTGAATAGGATTGAACCAATCGAACGGTTTTAGAAACCCAAGATGTATACGTACCCTTTAAGCTACGTATTTCTTTTTCTGAAACACTCACCTGCCATGGCCGGAGTGTAATCCTTGCAGAACCGTTGTTGAAGTGAATATCCCTCTTGACACCATCCACACTGGCTGAGATCACGCCACTGTTGATGTCATCCTCCCCAGGGGGTTGGAATAACTTCGAGTTATTGTAGAAGGTGAAGATGGCTGGGTACGAGGATGATGGAATACCTGAACAGAAAATTGTCAATACTATTATAGACAGTCAGGACAAAAAGTAAGAGTGAAACATTCTTAATCCGACTATTCTGCACGGTCAACCAGACTTCGGGTTCAACTTATCATCCTTACAATACTTAACAATACGCACGTGTGTTTATAATCAATAACAGTCTTTATAATTGTGTATGATTTTGATTTATTTATTGCACACTCAACAGAACTATTAGGGCTAGTATAAGGAATGAATTGGAAACGAGAAGAATGTTCAATATAGTTGTAGATGGAAGGAAAACCCCAATGGGGAAACCCACACATCCAGGTATAGGGACTGAAACCCCAATCCACTTGCAAGGCTTCGGTCTGTGGTGGGATTCGAATCGGGAAACATGGACGTGAAAGGCAGGGAAATAAGCCACTGAGCAAATCAGATCCCCTGACCTGATTCGGGCCTTTTTATAACTAACCCTGATCGAGTTGGTTAACTAGTTTTCGCCTTTTCATTGTGCAGACCAGTTGGTTTTATATGTGGATTTGTATCCATCGAAATCACTCGTTCTGTTGCCCGATAAAAATGTAGAGATATTTTGCAAACCTATTTTGATACACTTTTTATTTTATTTCTACTCTGATACAGATTCAACATAGCATCACCCACCTAGGGACCAATACACATTGGTTGGGAGTGAAATGGAGGCCTCGACATCGTCACTCCAACCGGCATAGTTCTCATCAGCGGTCATCATATCCTCGAAGATGTCAACTCTAGCACTGCCGTTCCGCACGGAGTAAGTCACGGTGGAGTTCCGCGGCACTGACTCGGTCCACACTGCCATGTTGTCCTCGGTGCGGATGAAATTGCGGCTGCCCCGGTGGGCGAAGAGGAGATGGAAATCGAGCGAGTTCAGAATCCTGGTGTTGGCCATGCCACTGTTTTGCGCCTGCTTGAATTCCTCATTAGGTGTCTGTAAGATGTTGTCTGTAGATTCGATTATGTTTGCGGCGACCTGTTGGGAGTATCAATTTAAAAATCATCATGAATTAGAAAGTATAGCATAAACACTGGCAATAGTACGACAGATAAGTTTCGGAATCTCCGGGGCCCAAATCCCCCCGTTACACCGATACTTACGCTGGAAGAAGTGGAGCCAACCACCGCTATGTGTTCCAACACCGAAGCAAAGGACTCAATACCATCAGCTGTGATTGTATCGTGACCGGTTGATATCACATTCAACGCCCCTGCGTAGTTCTCAACATTATCCTTGTCTACTGCTATCTGTTCGGGTAAAATATACCACCAACAAATTTCAAATCAAAGTTTATTGAAGACAATCAGAGCATACCGAACGAAACGTCGACTTTTCAGAACTACCACAACTGATAAAGAGAGAGATGTACATGGTGTCCCAGCAAACTTTACTAGATTGTATTCCCACAATGCATAGTTTCAAATCTTACAAAGTTTATTGGATATAATGACAATACAAATTTTCTTAGTTTTCACTTTAATTAAAATAAAATGTGGTCGAGCGGTCTAGTCCATCGGACTCAAGTTCTGATTGCTGAACCATCGGAATAATATGGGTTCGATTCCCGGTCATGACACATAAGTGCTTCTCTTAACCCATGTATACAAATTTGACCATGAAAGGGCCGAGAGACAGTGTTGGGTTGCCTTAACCCCTTGATTGTACAGACAATGAAAGACAATTTTAACTTCTTTATTACCGTGAGATTTTTGTGAAGAAGAAACAATACGAACTGTTGATACAAAAATATTTGTCGGTTGAGGTACTTGCATTTTCGTATTTGTAAATGAACTAAATCCCAACTATGAAGTCCCTCCCTGCAACTTACGTTGGTCAGGTTATCAAGAAGTCTATCCGCATCACACGTTGAGGGCAGTATACAATGACTCATTATCTTCAGGGTTGTCTCCTCAACGTAGCAGTCGCAAATACCTAAAATATCAATGAGGCATAAAACTCTCAAATAAACCGGTTGAGCAAAGAGTTAGAATTCAGCTTTGAATAGGGCTACATTACAAGGAAATATATTTGGGGGGGGGGGGGGGGGGGTATCAGATCGAGCAAGTCTCGCGAGTTTTCGAGCATTTTGCGGGGAACCTTAGGTCTCCCTCCAGTAAATTGCTTATACGTGTGGAGAAAACAAAACCACGTGCATTAACGCTGGAATACGCGCGAGATTTAATAACTTGTTGGAGTTGAATTGAAGCGTCTATCTTGGAAAAAGATTGTAGTAATGTACCGAGGCAGGAGACTGTAGTATATAAACTTGCGGATATAAAAAAAATTAAAACTCTTTTGGTAAAAGTGTTGGCTCTGACAAGAGCCTGTTCATCTCAGAGCCAACACGGTGCTTAGTTGTTTACTACTATAGTCTTTCTTATGACTCCATGCAAAGCTTCAACCATCACTGGCCGAGGCACATTTTCAAAATTTCTGTGAATCGATAGCAGCTGAGCTGTATTATTTTCTCACGAGGGGATTCTGGAACTCATTTTATTTGGAATGGCTATAAATTCTATATGTGACAATCTACAATGATGCCAGGCATATTGCATTACCAGTATTATTTAAATCAATATTGACTAATGAAAGTTAAAATGATATGAGATGTAACTACGTTTGTTGTCTCACATGTCAATTATCAAGATCTTGTCGATCACTTCATCGTAGATTTCTACCAATAAATCACACTTTGTGCACCGAAATCCACTACTGATATAGTTTTAATACTCACCGTAGGTCTCAGATGTTATTGCTGCTGGTATATAGCCAATCGTAAACCGCTCTGTTACCGTAGTATCGACAAATGGAATGGTTGTACGATGGACGGCTGGAGTGGAGACTAGTCCAGCACTACTACTGGCATGCAATGGATTGTTGTGGTTAGTATTTGTGTTGTGGTAACTGGTTGTGTTGTTGTAGTGGGCATTTGGGTAGTTGTGGTCGGGGCTGGAAGTTGACATAGGAAAAATAGAAATGAAATGAAATACCGGTAACTATTATCTAAATCTATGATCGACACAGTCGATGAAGATGAAACACAATGTGTCATGAATAATTTATGAATTTAAAATGAATTGAGCATCTACACATCTAATCAAAAGTGATTCATGCATAATGATAGACCGGTTGACTACAGAATAACCACTTTCTCTAAAAACTGTCATACAACCAAAAATGACACATTCGCATTCTGGAATTGATTACATCACAGTCGTCCTTCCCCCGGGGAAAGCCGTTTTCGGCTTGTGGGTCCTCGTCACGGCAATATGCAAATTAGAGTTGTCCGTTGCGGAGGGCTCCGCCCACTTCACGATGACCCCTGACGTCACGTGCACCGGGGTTGTCTTGTTAATGTCAGTTGGGCACCGGTGAATAATTGGGGCTTCATCGTCTGAAAATCAATGCAGTTTTGGGAAATGTAAATAAAAACCATCAAGAGAGAATAAAATAACATGCTTTGGACCTTCGGACTATGTTTTTGCTGAAACATTTTGTTTGTTCCAAGTTCATAGTTTCAATTTTGGGGTGATCAAAGAACAAGCATTGCCTAGGGCGGGATTTGCACCTGCGACCTCTAGATTGACGTGCCGGTGCTCTAACAATTGAGCTAAATGGCCTTATGTGGTTAATTACGTGGTAAATTCATAGTTGGTGTGCCCTTGTTTGTTTTGACCACTATATTGCAAACTTAAATTATCTTATAAGAATATCAATAAATAAATATGAACAAATTATAATAAACATTTTGAGATGCCAAAAAATACTAGGAATTTGTTAATGATAAAAATGATACGAAGATTCAGAACTGCCAACATTTGCATCTTGCAATCAGGGAGATTTTGTACATCAATTAGAGAGATATTTAAGTTCAATCAACATAATTGGGAACAAGTTTCCATAATCAGGGAGATTTTCAAACTTGTGGATCAGAACATGGAAATATTTTATTTTCAGGGAACTTTTCTGCAGAATCAGGGAGAGCTCTGCACGATTGCGATGAATTTCATAGTACCGGATGCAGCATTGTAATGTTTTCAAATTAAATTTATAATAACGAGACTAGATGGGAACCTACCGATCTCGTCCACCGTCACAAGGAACGTACATACGGCCCTGTTTCCCGCCAAATCTTCAAAGACGTATGTGACGGGCGTACGACCCCCAGAGAAGACTTCTCCCGGTAAGTGGGAGGCAGTGACCATTTTCACCGACCCTGACTCGTCGGTGGCATGGGGGACGTCAAAGTTGACGTGGACGCCAGGCGTACCGAGACGAATCGTCTCGTTGACGTTGCTCGGACATCTAGTTATCACTGGAGGTGTAGTATCATCTTTACATGAAAAGTGAAACAGGAACTGTTAATTGATTGCTTTAAGACAAAATATAACATGCCCGATATGTGGCAGAAGGTGTCAACCCCACCCCCCGAAAAAAGTCAAAAGAAAAGAAAAAATGCTCCTATACTAGAGTATAGGAACACTATGGTGTCGAAACCAAGCGTCTTAAGAAAAAACTACAGGTGACAGAGAGGGCTATGATAGAAAAGGGTGACAAATGAGTAGCTAAAAAATAAAAATAAAGAGTGCGGGAAGAGCATTAAATCAAAGAAGTGGAGATGGGCAGGTTACCCTCACAAAAATGCCAAAACAACCAATTGGACCCCAACAAACTGAAAATGAAGAAGAAGGAGACAAACAGAAGAGAGATGATTTAGGAAGCTAAGTTCTTTCGGTCTGGCTCTTTTTACTTTAGGTTTTTCGTCTTTAATATTAGGCCTATGCTTGTTTTTGTATATTTACATTTTAATTCTTCTTTTGCTTGCCATCTTTTGTTTACTTTTTACTGCAATTTTAGATTTGTGTACATAATATGAATTGTTATTCTTTTAAATGAGCAAGGTCTGGGAGGGCACATCTTTTTTGATGACAGTTTTTTGACTTTTGCCTGATCCCTGGACGGCCTCTGCTTGTATATTGTATTGTCCAAAGAATTAAAATAAATAAATAAATAAATAAATAAGATGGGGAGATGAACTAAGAACATAAATACAGGGGCATTGCTTGGCAACAGACAGCCCAGGATAGAGTGAAAAAGGAGAATTGTTGAAGAGCCTTTCCTCATGCAGTTGAGTGAAATATGCTAGAAAGAAGAAGACGAAGAATAAGAAGAAACTCATTATCTATACTGACCAATCTGCTCCACTATGACGGCGAAATGACAAGACGCTGCATTGCCGGAAGTATCTGTAAATTGATAGGTCACCACTGTTGACCCCAATCTGAACTTTGACCCTGGTCTGTGGGTTTTTCTCATCGTGGTGGGACTACCCGAGTCATCAAGAGCTGTGGGCTCTTCCCAACTGACGGAAACTCTATTGGTTGGGGCGTAAATGTATTGGGTGGTGTTTTCAGGACAGTCGCTGATCAGCGGTGACTTGGTATCTACGTATAAAGGATTTAGACAATATTGAAATAAATTAACTTATAAAATTTTTATGTCAGCAATTAGCGCGTTGTGACTGAGCAGTTAAGAGCACCAGACTCAAGTTCCGGTGTTTGTGATCAGCAGAGTGAGGGTTCCAGTGCCGGCCATAGCACTTGTGTCTTTGAGAAAAACACTTTAGAGTCGTTTCTGATGAGCATTATCCTTTATACATTTGTTATTGATACGATGATAGTTTCTTTCTGATCCAATCACAATTGAAATTATTAATAGTTCTCCCACTTCAAGTATGTTTCTTTTCACTCACCGATCTCATCCACTGTCACGGTAAAGTTACAGAATCCCTGGTTCCCAGAAGTATCCGTGAAAACATACGACACGCTGGTACCTGCGATCGGAAACGTCTCCCCTGGTCGATGAGAGGCCTGGCTAAGAGGTACAGCACCAGTGTCATCAGTTGCTTCCGGTTGCAGCCAGATAACTTTGACCCCACCGGAAGCAGATCCCAGAGTGACTGACTCGTTGACGTGAGCAGGGCAATTTGTGATGACTGGTGGTGTTGTGTCTTTGACTGAAGTGATAGAAGTTTTAAAATCAAGATGTGAATGTAATGCGACATTTCCATTTTAGCTTGCAACTTAGTGTTTCTTGTGTAGAATTAAATGATTTGTTACAAAACAGGAACGAATCCATAACTTCTAATTAAATTCGATTATAGGACAGCAGTGGGATGTAGGCGGTTTAGTTGTAAATACATTTTGCTGTATAATTCTTCATCAGTTAACCAAAGGGGAGAGGGATCAATGCTGTAGCCAACATCAATAACATCAATAACATAAATTGGTGATTGTTAAAACAAACTCTTGTTTGTCAAATAATCAATATTTTATCTAGTAGATGAAATACATTTTTCCCGCGTCATCTGATATGCTGATTAGTAGCGTTGCGTTAGACTCAAAAACAAGTCTGTTTGCATGCTTGTCATAGTAAATCTCTTTAGTTGACACAGTGCCGAAATTGCCACAATTGTTTTACAGTCTTGATATCAAGTCTATGTCAAGGTCAATTATATGAGACACCATGACTCCATCTCATATGGCCCCTCGATGCTTTTTTGCCAACGCTATTCTATAGTCATTAACCCAGTCAAACAAAGCAAGTTTACGCAGAATGGGAGGTCCTTATGCGTTTCTGATGAATGCTTGGACTGCATATTGATTCAATACCCAGCCTGAAAACGACCGAGAAGTCTTTCATCTCCCGGGGGATAACATTACCAAATGGAATTCTGCATCAAAACAACCTAATGCACTTAGGCTATTGACTTGATAACTGATCACTTTCAACAAATGTATTATGGTGAAGTAATGCACCCGAATGCATGAAACATTTTGTGATGTTTAAGATATGTATTTATACGTTACACGTTGGAGCCCTTTTCAGTTAATTTCATCACATCCATCGTTCATCAGGGTTAGCGAGGCATACCTCTACGGGTGCAGGAATCTACCATTGACATTGTAATTTTACTCCGTCTTGTATTTAAAATACTCCTGACTGTATTAATAGAGTTTGCGAAATTTGATGTATTACTCCCATCCACATTTTTCAAAAATCCATCCAGACCGATCTTCTCCCTCCCTCGGATCGGTGTCAAATAAATGTTATATCTGTATTTTTAACGCCCCTGTTGCATGTTAAACAAATCCTTGCAAGTGTTAGCATTTTTCAGCACTTCTAAAGATATTATTTTCTTTCAAAATGGCGGCTATACAGATCTTCATTATAACCATTATAGCATACAAAGATACACCAGTAAGTTTTTACTTCCAACCTCAATTTGGATGTATATACCTATAGCACTGAGTGGCAATGTTTGTTGGGTTCCCTGCTTACACAGTGTTAATACCAGTTCTACTCATACCATTTAAAGGGAACTAACTACTTTTTCCTTCCAGCCACAGTTTGGCTACACTGGCATGAAAACCAGAAATCAAAATGGCTGCAAAATGATAAAGATTAATTGCCTTGGATGGACGAAAAGCAATAAGGCTGCAACAGAAGGTATCTTCTTACCTAGAGTATACGTAGCTCCTCCAATCCCGGTCAACTCCCCGCCCTCACCGACCACCTGGACGCCAATCTCATACGTCACCTCGGGCTCCACGTCACTAAGGGTACTCCGAGGTTCCTGGGTCGAGATGACTCGCACGTCTTCCCCGTTGGTGCTGATGACAGACACGAGGTATGATGAGGCAGCAAGCAGTTGGTGATCCGGCCAGTTTACCTCCAGGGTCCTTGGTGGATGACCGCGAACCACGATGTTTCCGCCGGATGCTGTGGGTGAGAAAACAACTAAATGTTGAAATACTTGGTACACCAACTGTGATAGCCTTCATAGAGCTCCAAAACCAAAGTAACTACGATTCTTACTGGGTTTATTATAAGCCACGTTTGAATCAAATGGCTATGGCTAGAGCTGTTGGAATTACGGCCATAGCCAGTTCAAAGCCGTAATTTTTGTTGGCCGCCTGAAAAGAACAGGTTGGCTTATGCACAAGCACAACATACATGAAACATGGCAATTGAACATGGCTGATGGACGTGAGATAATGTTGGATTCCTGAATATAACTTAGTTTTAGTTTAGAACTAAAACTAACAAATAACCACTAATCATTAGAGATTTTCTTTTTCGTGCAATACCTTACATAAAACTTTGAAACATTTTATAACCTTTACCAAAGGCTGCTTAAAATTTAAATCTATAGATGTGTCTCTGTGCTTTGTAATGCTATCATTCGTCTAACCTGGGTTCAATGACACGTCTTTCCAAATAGGAAATATTAATAAAGAGAGTGAGTTAAACCTTAACTTGTTCCGGAACTCGGGTAATTTCAACTCGTCTTAACTCATATAAACAAGTGTGAACCTTCGGAGAGGCGCTATAAGCTGATGAGAGGTAAACAAACAGAATGATAACAAACGGGTTCAATTTTCTGACCGAAATGTTGACCCCGAAATATCAATGAACCATGCATTTTCTTTCTCTTTTGACATAAAAAGTATTTTTGACGCAGGAGCATAACTATACTTTTTAATGGGAGAGGGGCAACGGGGGCATTGAAATAATTGGATTTATGAATTAATCAAACCATTTATTTATGCAATTGTTTTTAATTTCATTTTTGGGTGCACTGAGGTGGGGTTCTGAGAGGGATAGTTCTGTGGGGCCTTATGCATTTCTGGATCAGTGTGACCCGGAATCTGTGTGAAAATACGCAGAAATGGGTCAAACTGACGCAGAATTCTAGTCAAAATCCCATTTGACCCAGAAATGGGCCAGGCCCCCTGGGACCTAGACTTGACTCAAGTCCCAATCCCGTGCAAGGCCCTTCCTTGCCTCATCGTCAGAAAACTATTATTTTGCGCTCTGCATTCCCCAACCTGTTCCGCGCCGCATAAATAACTACATTTTGTCGGTGAGGGCGCACTGGTATTCTGTGGCTGCATGCTGGCGCGTTACGTTAGGAACCTCGCACGAGAAAGGGACTTGAATCAAGTCTACCTGGGACCTGGAATCCGGGTAAATTCTGACACGGAGTTCTTAAAGTGTTATAAGCAAAAAGGTTCTTGCAAACATTGATTAAGAAACTGCTAATGACGTCAGGGCCCGTGTCTATTAAAAAGCACACAATGTACTCGAGAGAAAACAGGAATTCTAAGGCCTATCAACTCAATGCAATCACTGTGTATAGAGGAAGGGCATCTTTTTTGCCGACAATGCTTTCGCTTCTCAAACATTTGGTGATTCATTTCAGGTTGCTATGGCAACTAAGAAGAGGATAAGGAAACACCAGGTGTTTGATTCAATTTACAAGTTGTGGTTGGACCGTCAAAATGAATTGATTTAGGCTGTTTGTGTTAGTTTCTTGGCAAGAAGGAAAACATTTTGACAACCTCACCACAGCCTGAAATTTGACAATTCCTCAGTCTACAGATGTCCCTATGGATGCATTGGTTTAGACATTCGTCATGCTGTATCATTCCCACACGTATTCCTCAGGGCTGTGTATTGAGAGAGTGGCAACATGGAGGGACCGGTTTTCCTTCGGTCACGTGGCTGTTAGACTTGACTCAAGTCCCAATCCCGTGCAAGGCCCTTCCTTGCCTCGTCGTCAGAAAACTATTGTTTTGCGCTCTGCACTCCCCAACCTGTTCCGCCACCACAATAGCTACATTTTGTCGGTGAGGGCGCACTGGTATTATACGGGTGCACCACACTAAATAAGCCCGAATTAATGCGCCAAGCTACTTATCATAATTTGTAAACCCACAACTTATTTTTAATTATAACGTTTTGGGGGTCATGCAATTAATAGATTGTGTAAATATAAAAATCTATCACAACCTGGGGGTTCTGTGCTTCAACTTTTGAGGAGACTTGATAAATTTAGGCGTTAAAGTTGGCCCTATTTGACCGGGGAAGTGGAGAAGTGCTTCACGAAAACTGGCAGCAAGTCGGTTTTGGAAAAAAAAAAAAAATCGTGTTTTTTTCTTCTGGGGTAGTTAGCAAAAATTCCAAACGGCTGACCTGCCAAAAATTGAAAAGAATTCTGAAGTTTAGTTGTCCGGAAATATGTCTGATTGGTTTTCAAGAGGCTGAGAGACTTACACGATTTTTTGAGTATTTTTGAATAATTATCATTTAGCATTGGTTCCTATGGGAGATCATTTAGAGGGGTGCGCCCTATATATACAACATGGTGGCGCCCTTGCAGCCATTTTTGTTGGGATTTAAACATGTCTGCCGTTTGTTTACAATTGCAGGCGTGACAGAAATGAGTTGTTTGAGACTTCTTTCGTCAGTTATCGCCGTTTTTTTTTTATTGTTCGTGAAAACATCACTCCTCTGGCTGCAAACAGTAATTATAATAAAATATAGATAGCAATAACATTGTCACTTGTTAACAGAATAATTCAACGTTTTCAAAGAGTGGCTTGCTTTTTTTTTAGGCATCCTATTCCTACACACTTAACAGTCAGTATACAGTGTGTAAGACGGGACAAACTACGATCGACGGTACGACTATCGTGTATGACTATTTGATGAGACTGTGATGGTAAGTCACTTTCAAGAAAATCATGGGTCAACAGCGGCTGGTTGCTTCCTCAATTAGGAAGAAATAAACATGTTGTAAACATCATCATCATTCATACATTACATGGCATGGTTGGTATTAACTAATAACTGAACAAGAAGAGTGGGGGAGGTGTAAACATTGCATTATTATGAATGTCAAGTTTCCGGAAAAGTCAAGTGATTCAATTAGAGTTACACTCTATCGGTTTTTCCATTTTGAGAACATTCTGCTGTAATTGTGCTCCTTGTGAATCTTTGGCCCCTCATAGTTATACGATGAGTTAGTGTCCTGTGACTTTGGATTTAGTTGGCCAGGTTGATACAATTTTTTTTTTAGCATAGTAAGTGTGATATCGTTCAGCTCGACACTGTGCTCGTCGCTTTTTGTAGATCTTTCCCATAACACGTTTTTTGTGATATTGTTGTTTTTTGTCCATTGCATCGAGGGCTTTTGCAGCGGGTGATCCAGCAGTAATGGGGCAATGAGTTGCCTCACACTTTTTGATAATAGAGTTTGCATGTTGGTTGTTCACCAGATGGATGGCGCTGTGATCTCTTGAAGCTCCGTTCCTTGAAAAGGTTACTGTTCCTTTTGGATTTGTCATGGCGTAGGCATGATTCATGGATTCAGACTTCTGGGAACTTGTTCTGTACTTGGTTCTCTCTATCGCTTCGTCTCCTATGCGTTTTTCCAAAATTGTTTTAAAGATTTCCTCATCTTTAGATGTTAAAATAAATCTGCCGCGGACATAGCGAGAGAGGTATGGGTACTTGTATTTACCGTTGCAAACATGAGAATTTTGTTTGCATTTCTCATGGTCTCCCATGTAGCAGTTCGGAATTGCATCAATCGCCTTTGCAGCCAGTCTTTTCATGCTTGCTGTGTCATTTCCGCATTTAATGGAAATATGGTGTGCCTCAGCCTGTGCTCTGTGACTCACGTCATCAGCAAATCGGTCCTGTACTCTGTTTCGGTCTCTTGCACTGTTCCCAGGGAACATGTCACTGCTAAAGTTTGCTCGGCTGACTGCCGCACAAAGCGAGCGGTTCAAGTGGGATGGGTCCAGCAGACTTTCCATTTCCTTTCCCGTTCTTCTTCTCATGACAGAATTCATTCCTTTTGCTAGACAGCCGTCAGCGTCTGTTGTTATTCTATCCACAAGAACTGGTTCCGTGCACTCCAAAAGTTTAGTCGCACATCGAACACCCCCTTCTCTCTCATCTCCCATATTGAAATGCGCTGGACGAGTAGCTGTGCACTTGTCGCCGTGCTTAGCGGATGTGCATTGTTGACCGAATGATGATGGTGACATTTCACCACTTTTACAAAGCTTGTTTTCTTGATGGTACATTATAACAAACTTTGAAGTAGTTGCGTTCTCGCACACGGTGTCTCTTGTCTGTGTTGCAGGAACAAATGGGTTTTTTTTCCTACAGTTGCGCAGGGGATTATTATACTGCCTGTCCATTTCAACTGCAATTGGACTTTCTCGTTCAAAGCCTTGGAGCTCACGGATGTCTTTCACTAGTTTCCTCTTGTCTGCCATGTCTCTGATATTTTCATTTTTGATAATTTCACCACATTTGTTCGAAATTTTTTGCAGCCCACTAGTGGATGGTACAGCTGTGTCCATTGATGTCAAGAGCCTCCTCGCACCTGCGGTTGCAATGCCAGTGTTCTGCAGGCCAACTTGGAAAGACATGTTTGGGGTTGCAGTGCGTCGTCCCCGCTTCCTACCCTCGTTAGCTATCTCACTGTAAAGTTTTGTCTTTTGTGTTTTAAAACCACACTTTTTGCAGGACATTACCTCTGAGACGGCTAAACCTCTACGCTCTTCTGCCTCAGCCAATAGTTTAGGTTGACCATCACACTTAGGATGTGTTTGTTGATGATCAAGTACAGCTTGTGCACCCAGCTCTAGAGCTGAGTTGATGTCTACAAAACGATAACCTCCTCCTTGGTGATCAGTTCCTCTCTTGGGCAGTGGCTGGCCACATTTGTTGGCTATTGGGATCACTCCCTTGAGCTGGATCTTGTCAACTGGAGCCATTTCTACAACTTTTGGGCGAAGGAGCATCACATTTCTGCGGTTGTCTTGTTCCATCTGTGCTGCAATGTGGCAGAAATCTCCTCGCTCTGTATTTGGGGCGGCTAAACTCAACTGCTGATGGGTTGGCCTGACATACCGTGGTGTAGGTATACTTTGAGTTTCACTGCCTTTGTCTTGTAGTGAATTAAATTTATTTTTCGGCTTGAACCAAGTTTTTTGCATCTTGAAAATGCCGCGTCTAGCTCTACCCATTTTTATGGCAATGGATTTGTTACAAACATTGAATGGCATCCATCATAAGTGATCTCACATTAGTTGTGGTCTAAAGCAAAAATACTTTTAGAGTTCTCCCGATGCACAAGCTAGCGTATCAGGGCCGACACTACGCTGAACGCACAAATTTCGGCCGATATGCCAAAATATATATATATTTTTTTTTTATTATTTTTTTTTTCAATTTCAGATAAATTTCACAAAAATTCATCAAGATAAAACCATTGCCAATGCTCCATATTGGACAGTAGGACCTGTGAAAAGGCCCCCATCCCAGGGGAATTGTCTAAGATAATAGCCATCTGTTTCTGGATAGAGTTATAACTTGTCCCCATCAACCAGAAACAATCATAATGGTTTGGCCTTTTTCAACATGCCCCGCCCACGCCCCGCCCACCCTTTCCCCCTTTTACCCCGTTCCAGAGGTAGAATACAATTTGAAAGGGCAGTTAAATGTACAAAAAGTGACCTATGTGTTTTCTAGATTTTATAAAGCTCCCCATTTTAGACTAATATGAATGCATGGTTAGAATAATTAAAGGGAAAGCAAAATGTGACCCCCCCCCCCCCCCCGGCCAGCCCCCTTCCATGTTTACAGCTTGTTCATGCCAATTAACCCCTTCTTAATGATTAATTAAATAACTTGTAAGGTTTTTATGATCCTGTGATAAAAAAGAGACATGTTAATAACTTTTGAGTGAGGACTTGGATATAACTTCTGACTTGTCCTTAGAATGTACACAGTGTGTCGTGCAGGTTTTTCTTCTCGCATAGTGCTTAGAGTACATGTAAATGCTCCAACATGTTTGACCTTGTTGTAGACGAACGCAATAACATTTCACATTTTTTTTTCCAGATATCAAGTCAGTGACTTATTCTCAACAATTTAAGCATAATTTTTTAACCATAAAGAATAATTAAGTGCCCTTATAGGGTGCACCACACTAAATAAGCCAGAATTAATGCGCCAAGCTACTTATCATAATTTGTAAACCCACAACTTATTTTTAATTATAACGTTTTGGGGGTCATGCAATTAATAGATTGTGTAAATATAAAAATCTATCACAACCTGGGGGTTCTGTGCTTCAACTTTTGAGGAGACTTGATAAATTTAGGCGTTAAAGTTGGCCCTATTTGACCGGGGAAGTGGAGAAGTGCTTCACGAAAACTGGCAGCAAGTCGGTTTTGGAAAAAAAAAAAAAATCGTGTTTTTTTCTTCTGGGGTAGTTAGCAAAAATTCCAAACGGCTGACCTGCCAAAAATTGAAAAGAATTCTGAAGTTTAGTTGTCCGGAAATATGTCTGATTGGTTTTCAAGAGGCTGAGAGACTTACACGATTTTTTGAGTATTTTTGAATAATTATCATTTAGCATTGGTTCCTATGGGAGATCATTTAGAGGGGTGCGCCCTATATATACAACATGGTGGCGCCCTTGCAGCCATTTTTGTTGGGATTTAAACATGTCTGCCGTTTGTTTACAATTGCAGGCGTGACAGAAATGAGTTGTTTGAGACTTCTTTCGTCAGTTATCGCCGTTTTTTTTTTATTGTTCGTGAAAACATCACTCCTCTGGCTGCAAACAGTAATTATAATAAAATATAGATAGCAATAACATTGTCACTTGTTAACAGAATAATTCAACGTTTTCAAAGAGTGGCTTGCTTTTTTTTTAGGCATCCTATTCCTACACACTTAACAGTCAGTATACAGTGTGTAAGACGGGACAAACTACGATCGACGGTACGACTATCGTGTATGACTATTTGATGAGACTGTGATGGTAAGTCACTTTCAAGAAAATCATGGGTCAACAGCGGCTGGTTGCTTCCTCAATTAGGAAGAAATAAACATGTTGTAAACATCATCATCATTCATACATTACATGGCATGGTTGGTATTAACTAATAACTGAACAAGAAGAGTGGGGGAGGTGTAAACATTGCATTATTATGAATGTCAAGTTTCCGGAAAAGTCAAGTGATTCAATTAGAGTTACACTCTATCGGTTTTTCCATTTTGAGAACATTCTGCTGTAATTGTGCTCCTTGTGAATCTTTGGCCCCTCATAGTTATACGATGAGTTAGTGTCCTGTGACTTTGGATTTAGTTGGCCAGGTTGATACAATTTTTTTTTTAGCATAGTAAGTGTGATATCGTTCAGCTCGACACTGTGCTCGTCGCTTTTTGTAGATCTTTCCCATAACACGTTTTTTGTGATATTGTTGTTTTTTGTCCATTGCATCGAGGGCTTTTGCAGCGGGTGATCCAGCAGTAATGGGGCAATGAGTTGCCTCACACTTTTTGATAATAGAGTTTGCATGTTGGTTGTTCACCAGATGGATGGCGCTGTGATCTCTTGAAGCTCCGTTCCTTGAAAAGGTTACTGTTCCTTTTGGATTTGTCATGGCGTAGGCATGATTCATGGATTCAGACTTCTGGGAACTTGTTCTGTACTTGGTTCTCTCTATCGCTTCGTCTCCTATGCGTTTTTCCAAAATTGTTTTAAAGATTTCCTCATCTTTAGATGTTAAAATAAATCTGCCGCGGACATAGCGAGAGAGGTATGGGTACTTGTATTTACCGTTGCAAACATGAGAATTTTGTTTGCATTTCTCATGGTCTCCCATGTAGCAGTTCGGAATTGCATCAATCGCCTTTGCAGCCAGTCTTTTCATGCTTGCTGTGTCATTTCCGCATTTAATGGAAATATGGTGTGCCTCAGCCTGTGCTCTGTGACTCACGTCATCAGCAAATCGGTCCTGTACTCTGTTTCGGTCTCTTGCACTGTTCCCAGGGAACATGTCACTGCTAAAGTTTGCTCGGCTGACTGCCGCACAAAGCGAGCGGTTCAAGTGGGATGGGTCCAGCAGACTTTCCATTTCCTTTCCCGTTCTTCTTCTCATGACAGAATTCATTCCTTTTGCTAGACAGCCGTCAGCGTCTGTTGTTATTCTATCCACAAGAACTGGTTCCGTGCACTCCAAAAGTTTAGTCGCACATCGAACACCCCCTTCTCTCTCATCTCCCATATTGAAATGCGCTGGACGAGTAGCTGTGCACTTGTCGCCGTGCTTAGCGGATGTGCATTGTTGACCGAATGATGATGGTGACATTTCACCACTTTTACAAAGCTTGTTTTCTTGATGGTACATTATAACAAACTTTGAAGTAGTTGCGTTCTCGCACACGGTGTCTCTTGTCTGTGTTGCAGGAACAAATGGGTTTTTTTTCCTACAGTTGCGCAGGGGATTATTATACTGCCTGTCCATTTCAACTGCAATTGGACTTTCTCGTTCAAAGCCTTGGAGCTCACGGATGTCTTTCACTAGTTTCCTCTTGTCTGCCATGTCTCTGATATTTTCATTTTTGATAATTTCACCACATTTGTTCGAAATTTTTTGCAGCCCACTAGTGGATGGTACAGCTGTGTCCATTGATGTCAAGAGCCTCCTCGCACCTGCGGTTGCAATGCCAGTGTTCTGCAGGCCAACTTGGAAAGACATGTTTGGGGTTGCAGTGCGTCGTCCCCGCTTCCTACCCTCGTTAGCTATCTCACTGTAAAGTTTTGTCTTTTGTGTTTTAAAACCACACTTTTTGCAGGACATTACCTCTGAGACGGCTAAACCTCTACGCTCTTCTGCCTCAGCCAATAGTTTAGGTTGACCATCACACTTAGGATGTGTTTGTTGATGATCAAGTACAGCTTGTGCACCCAGCTCTAGAGCTGAGTTGATGTCTACAAAACGATAACCTCCTCCTTGGTGATCAGTTCCTCTCTTGGGCAGTGGCTGGCCACATTTGTTGGCTATTGGGATCACTCCCTTGAGCTGGATCTTGTCAACTGGAGCCATTTCTACAACTTTTGGGCGAAGGAGCATCACATTTCTGCGGTTGTCTTGTTCCATCTGTGCTGCAATGTGGCAGAAATCTCCTCGCTCTGTATTTGGGGCGGCTAAACTCAACTGCTGATGGGTTGGCCTGACATACCGTGGTGTAGGTATACTTTGAGTTTCACTGCCTTTGTCTTGTAGTGAATTAAATTTATTTTTCGGCTTGAACCAAGTTTTTTGCATCTTGAAAATGCCGCGTCTAGCTCTACCCATTTTTATGGCAATGGATTTGTTACAAACATTGAATGGCATCCATCATAAGTGATCTCACATTAGTTGTGGTCTAAAGCAAAAATACTTTTAGAGTTCTCCCGATGCACAAGCTAGCGTATCAGGGCCGACACTACGCTGAACGCACAAATTTCGGCCGATATGCCAAAATATATATATATTTTTTTTTTATTATTTTTTTTTTCAATTTCAGATAAATTTCACAAAAATTCATCAAGATAAAACCATTGCCAATGCTCCATATTGGACAGTAGGACCTGTGAAAAGGCCCCCATCCCAGGGGAATTGTCTAAGATAATAGCCATCTGTTTCTGGATAGAGTTATAACTTGTCCCCATCAACCAGAAACAATCATAATGGTTTGGCCTTTTTCAACATGCCCCGCCCACGCCCCGCCCACCCTTTCCCCCTTTTACCCCGTTCCAGAGGTAGAATACAATTTGAAAGGGCAGTTAAATGTACAAAAAGTGACCTATGTGTTTTCTAGATTTTATAAAGCTCCCCATTTTAGACTAATATGAATGCATGGTTAGAATAATTAAAGGGAAAGCAAAATGTGACCCCCCCCCCCCCCCGGCCAGCCCCCTTCCATGTTTACAGCTTGTTCATGCCAATTAACCCCTTCTTAATGATTAATTAAATAACTTGTAAGGTTTTTATGATCCTGTGATAAAAAAGAGACATGTTAATAACTTTTGAGTGAGGACTTGGATATAACTTCTGACTTGTCCTTAGAATGTACACAGTGTGTCGTGCAGGTTTTTCTTCTCGCATAGTGCTTAGAGTACATGTAAATGCTCCAACATGTTTGACCTTGTTGTAGACGAACGCAATAACATTTCACATTTTTTTTTCCAGATATCAAGTCAGTGACTTATTCTCAACAATTTAAGCATAATTTTTTAACCATAAAGAATAATTAAGTGCCCTTATAGGGTGCACCACACTAAATAAGCCAGAATTAATGCGCCAAGCTACTTATCATAATTTGTAAACCCACAACTTATTTTTAATTATAACGTTTTGGGGGTCATGCAATTAATAGATTGTGTAAATATAAAAATCTATCACAACCTGGGGGTTCTGTGCTTCAACTTTTGAGGAGACTTGATAAATTTAGGCGTTAAAGTTGGCCCTATTTGACCGGGGAAGTGGAGAAGTGCTTCACGAAAACTGGCAGCAAGTCGGTTTTGGAAAAAAAAAAAAAATCGTGTTTTTTTCTTCTGGGGTAGTTAGCAAAAATTCCAAACGGCTGACCTGCCAAAAATTGAAAAGAATTCTGAAGTTTAGTTGTCCGGAAATATGTCTGATTGGTTTTCAAGAGGCTGAGAGACTTACACGATTTTTTGAGTATTTTTGAATAATTATCATTTAGCATTGGTTCCTATGGGAGATCATTTAGAGGGGTGCGCCCATACTGTGGCTGCATGCTGGCGCGTTACATGTGTGTTAGGGACCTCGCACGAGAAAGGGACTTGAATCAAGTCTACGTGGCTGTAAGCACAACCCGATGAGCTGTCTACTAGTCTCGAACCCAGTGTTCGCACATGCGTTTTCAAACCGAAAAATGGCTTCTTATCACTAGTCGTCGCAATTCTTTTCAATGCACAGCTCAGGGCCCAACTTCATAGATCTAGAGCTGCTTAAGCAGGGAACTTTGCCTTGTAACTTTCTGCTAAACAAAAATTTGCAGGATACCAGTCACAAACTGTCCTGGCCGACATGGTACTTTGGCTGGTAACCTTATTCTGATAGTTATAATTTTGTTGTGCTGAGTTTACTTTTTGTGCTTAAGCAGTTTTATGAAATGTTGCCCTGGTGTGACTGAAGCTGAATTAAGCCCCATTATAATACTGGTATTCAATACATTAAAGGGACTCGAAATAAAAACAATCGAGTCCCTTTAATGTACTGAATACCAGTATTACGGGAAATAACAATGTGCCCGATAGTGATGGCTGTAACCTTGATACAGGTCAGCACGTCACCTTCTTGAGAGGAGGCTACCCCAGCCCCTGGCTAAATATTAGTAATTTCCGCAAATCAGCACCTGGAGTATCCCGGCTCCACAGAGGTCTAAACTGTGACAGGTTCATATTTCTGGCCTTGAACAAATTCGAGGAATCAATGGGTTCAATATAAGATGATTCAAAAATCTTAAGATTAGAGGAACTGTTCCATACGAAAAAGGGGGTATTTAAGTTCATTAATTGTGTCTTGGGCAGATGACAGACGGTTACGTCTGAAACCAATTTCCCTTTACAAATTTTCAAAAGATCAATATGTGTCGTTTTGTGTCCAGAACGTATTTTTATGGTAAGTGTTTCGCAGACTGTCACAGACTGTTTACGCGGTCTTGGATTTTTAAATGAGCACCTTTGCACCAACACTCCATAAAACAACTCGGACAAAATAAGAGGACAAGGAGAGAATGATTAGGATACACTATAGAAGAATTAACAATTACCATTTATTTAAACTGAATACAACTGGCGACTTAGCCCTGGTAGGACGTCAGTCAGTGCCGCTGCACTGACATACTGGGTATAAAGATCCTGTATAATACGAACACAATTTTAGGTACAAATTTTTCATATTTTTACCTGATTTGAGAAGCTGAAACTCCATTCATATATTCTTGGTGTCCATAACTACACTTTTGATGAGTTCACAACTAACAAATACATCCATGGATGACATTATTTCCAAAAATAAGTCCGAGTTGTGCACATCGTGTACCAATTGACTGTTAAAGTTCATGTGCGCATGCGCGATATGCATCATACTACAGAAAACGCGCATGCGCGTAAGCATTCTCAAGCGGTTCACAAGCTGTCAGTTTAGGCTGTCGCAAACGAATGCGTCAATTTCCATTTTATTTTCACAATAATGTCATCCAAGGAAAACATTTACAATTCTGAATAAAGCAGGCATAAAGTTCAGGACACAAGGAATATGTGAGTCAAGTTTCAGCTTCCTCAAAAAGGTCAAAATGTGAAAAAAATTTATCATACATTTTTTCGCAATGACAGAGCACCTTTATACCCTGGACTCCGTCGCGTTGTATGCAACGGATGAGTCCAACCTGGGCTAACTGGCGACTATACAATTAACTACAAGAACAAAACGGTATTTAAATAAAATGCAAGTATAAACAAAACTTATCGAAAAAGCCGGCTCAACTCAATCAACTAAAATAAACAAGTAAACCTCAAGGGTGAGCAGTGACTTCATGGGTCCTCCCTCAACTCTGGCCTCTATAGCGGCGGGGCTCGCCTTGCCGTGTCTGGCAGAGTGACCTCCCTCCCGTCTCTCTTTCTTCTGGTGGTTGCTCTAACCCAAGTTCCAAAACCCTAAAATTTAAAAGCAATTAAGCTACACTGTAATTCTCGTATTAAAAATTCACAAAGATTAAGTAATTGCTCACTGAATTTCCAGGGCGCCATTTTATACATATTAATTTGCACCACATAACGTACGGTTAATCTCCCAATTAAACTACAAAGATCCATAAAATTCTACGACCAAACTAAACTCCACATAGTATCATTATTTGATACAAGATGCTCAGATTATTGAAAAAAATGCAAAATACAGTCTATAAATCTGCAGTGGCGTTTTTCACAACTTTTACTTTATGCTATGAATAAGACATTTTGCAAACATTACTTACAGGTTTGACCCTGGAATTGTTTGAGGTGACGAGGCTACAAGACCATAATCAGCTTTTCCAGCTTTTCAGCTCTCTGACCAGTAGTAATCTACGTGAGTTGCTCTCTAAGCTCTCTACTACTCAAGCACTGGTATAATAAACTGAAACTACCCCTACTCTCTAAACGGGGGTTACTCCAGGGCCTCAAGTTGCCCGGCACGACTTCGTCTTTCTTTGCAGCCAAGTGCCTAACCAACGCCCTTCCCTCGCCTTGAGTACTTCAGTTGGAGGAACTTGAAAACTATTCAAAAACCCTGTTCCATTACGGAACACAATAGTGACCACCTTGTACCTCTAATAATACAACTTGATCACCGAGAACAATTTATAGGGCTCCCTCTCTGGGTGCTCACGGCCCAACCCATAATTAGCTACAGTGTAATGCATAACTTAAATTTTTGATCATTCCGGTAATACACCCCCTCAATACATACAACTGAACTTTACACAATACCATCTACATTCCAAATCCATTAATTCCGCAATGTTATTCACGGGGAATAGTAGTATTGAAATCACATTGTGACACAGACGATGGGAACAAAAAACGTTAAAGACCAAACAAGAAAGAAAATATAACGTAGGCATATGCTAAGTCGTCATGAGTTTGGTGAATGCTAAGTCGTTATAAAACTATCTTATTACAAGCTGTCTTATACTGCACCAAAACCAACTATTTTGCTTATTAATTAACAAAATTGTTTTTAGTATTAAAAAAAGTTACCAAACATTTTTAGTGTTGAATTTAAACGCCGAAGTGTTGTACGTTTCCACATTGACTATTCACTGAAAAAGGGTAGTTTTGTATACAAACTCATTAAACATTCATTTGTGTGATCTAAAAAATGTATTCTAAAGTTCAAAGATTTTTACCCTAATGCTTGTGCAAATTATGTACCATATTTTATTTCATTAGTGTTGTTAAACTACAGCCCAGTGGATTTGGTATGTCCGCTATTGCTCCGTCCGTCCTTTGACGTAGAACGGCTGCCTCCAGAATGAGCCCTCTTTGATGACGAACAACAAAACAGTTTCTCCAGACCTTGCCTATCTTTCTTACGGAACACAACAAATAACACGAATACTAATAAGCCGATGAGAGAGTTCAGGATCGCAAAGATGTACTGAAAGGTCAAAGTGAAGTTGCCAATAGCCAGGAAACCAAAGATCCATGTACCACCGAGGAGGATAGCTAAGGGAATCATGGTGCGAGCCTGACGGAGGACAAGATCTGCTCGCGTCTCTTGACGGGTCAGGCTGCTGTCGACGCGCTGGCAAACTAACCGACGGAACACTAAGATGTAGATGAAGATATTGAAGAGGAGGAGTGCTCCAACAGGCAGCAATACACCAAAGTAGATTGGGTTACCAGGAGACAGGAAACAACTGATGAACAACAATAATCATTATTGTTAGACTCAGTCCGGGCATTTTCAACAACATATTTTCATTTAGAACCAAAATAATGATTTATAGAAATGTTTTTCGAAATCAACTTACTATTTGTCAAACGCAACATTCACTTGTCTACCAATAAAATAAGGGACACCCAATGTGACTGACACAATAACTGCAGGAATACCTGAAACACAGAAACAAACAAAAACGAGTAGTGAGAGGACTTTATTGTCCATCATGAAGACCTAACAAAGTGTAAGGATTCTGATGACCAATCTTTGAAATTTAAAGAGGAGATTACGAACGTAAATTTATTTTATTAACTGTTAGAAGACGCTAGGTAGCAGTATTTGTTGTGAATGCTTCTTCTCGTGTTCAAGCTGCTCAAATGCTATTCATCCATCAGTATATAGCAACCCGAATGGCATGTCGGTAGCCACAGCCAGGTCATCAGTAGTTGAAAGCTGTTGCGCATGCTTAGAATAATTGTAAATTACCTGGTAATTTCCCATTCAATCTTACCCCAGCAAAAGAACACCATTCGCAGTAGGTAACCATTGGCTATATGCGTGCGTGTCAGGACGAGAAGGTAGAAACAAACAATGGCCTCGGCCGATGACCAACAGACAGACGAGAGAAAGAAGTAGTGGATGAGAGCAGCGAAGATGATGCAAGCCACTTCTTGTTGAATCATCTCAATGCCAACAAGGAAGACTCCATAGAGCAAGATGAGAGACACGCAGAGATTCAATAAAGTCTTCCGGGGTGTAGATGACATAATAATGTCTCTAAAGAGGGGAGGAAGAGAGCGAGATGAAATAATAATTTTGTTTGTCATGTTTTGTTTTTAACCAAGGAAAAAAAGCAGACATGCTGTCATCCTTAGACCTTAATCATACTGCCACCATCTTGGTCATGAACCTGGTATCAAACAACGGGACTGAATGCCACCATCTAATTCATATCTCTTGTATCAAATAACAGTACTGGATGCCAATATTCGTTTTATAAAAAGGAACCAGACTATTTATCCTTCTCTGCACCCAGGTGTATAGCTTAGGACTTGTGAGGAATACGATTTTGTTGTAATCGAATAAACCCCTCAGCATTTTTGAATACGGGTTCACAAGAAAGTAAATTAACCGGTCATTGCTTGGACTACAAGCAAAATAAGCATGTCACTAAAGGGGGCCCCCGGAGAATGGATTTGGGTTTCGGGGGGCAACACATATTCTCAAGGTCAGCAAGACCCTTTTTGTAATACTAACAGATAATCTGGGCGAGTTAACTGTTAGTAGGTCTAATTCGTGTAAATCGTTTATTTTGGTGTTTTGTGGATCCTTGAAGGACCATTTGCGCGACTAGTGTGCTGTAGTCGTCGTCAGGAGACAAACTTTATTCTCGACCCCCGAATAGTCACGAAAGAGGTTTAGCACCCAGGGTCACGGTTCTGGGTCCATACTGATCTAGAATTTGTTGATGTTTTGTTCATCGGTGTTATTAATAACAGTTCATTGGTTGTCAAAACTTACTTTGTAATCACTGTAACTATGATGGTTAGAATGAGAGCTGCAATGGAGATACCACATCCAATCTTACTCAAGATATCAAGTACTGGATCCACTGCGTGACCTCCATGACTCTAAAAGTTAAATAAAGCAATTCTGATAAATAGTTCTGGTTAATGGGCCGGGTCGTCATAATCAAAGCAGGCGTGTGGCTGTACCATAGGTATAGATTATAATACCTATTCTATATAATATTATGGGCTGCACATGGAATTATATGAACTCCTATGTTACTGCATGCGCGCTCACCCTCAGTGGATTATAATACAGATAGAGAGCGCGCATGTGCAGTAACAGGGTGAGAGTTCATAATTCCATGTACAGCCACAGAACTGCTTTGATCATGACGACACAGCCCATTTAAGCTTTTACATCTAAGTTATAATTGATAAAACATGTAAACAATGGCATCTTGCGAGTAACAAAAACAACTGAACCACTCGCACTATTGGGAGCCCGTTGCGGGTTTTTGCGTGAAGGTAAAAAATTGCACACTTTTTAACTGGTACAGGTTTGGACACCGTAAGCTGGAGAAAATGCACAGCCTACGCGAGGATCTGGAAATAGAACAGCAATCAGTACGTACGATCAAAACAGCAAAGTTTGTCAGATGATTGCAATGGCACAGCGTCGCTTCACCCGTTCCGTTGTCTGCAGACAGACTACAGCCCTCTGTCGACCAATTTCCAGCAGAGTTACCAACGGCCAAAGTAGGATCCCAAAATACACATACAGCTTGCCCTTTAACAGTGTTCTAAAAAACAACAAAATGTTAGGACAAAATATGTACCATACATTAGTACAAACAATGGTTTGGGGAGAATAAATAAAACAAACCACAAAGTGTTCACTTTTAAAATGGAAAAGATGTAAAAGGTTTGCTTCACTGATCATGTATGTGAGATTCTATTTTTTGACAAGCTGTATAAAGATCCTATTCATTCAGAATTTTCAAAAAATTTACGGAATGTTCTTGATCTCACAAGTATCCTTGCAAACTTTCTGCAAATACTGAGCTATTTTTTCTTCTTCTGATATTCACCCACATTTCACAATTGTAGTACCATTGTTAGTAAGCAGATAACCTTTTATGTTTTTCTTGTTATGATACTTTTAACTCTGAACTTCCCACTACTTTTAAAACTATTCCCTGAAACTACAAAAGAAGTGATCGCTGTTAGTGTTATGATGAGAAGAATAGAACAATTGCTACATGTATGGAATTAGTAAATAGTACTAAGGTGATAGTTAACGATTCGATAACCATCTGTGTTGTTTTAACCTTGGACGTGTACAGTTCATTGAATATGATTTTTTTCAGTTCCTGCATAGAACCACTTTTCGATAGATTATTTGAAATCTCAACTAGCCTTGGCAACTTACATTTAGCGGTCTAAATGAGGTAACCACAGAGGGCGCCAGATTCGTTGCTTGTTTTTCTTTCCCGCCAACACTGCCTGATATGACGAGGCTGTTTAGTTTGAGATGCGTGTCATTGCTCTGTGGTAGCTGGAACAGAATGGTAGTTGCGTACACGACGAAGAATACCGACACGGACTTATTTAATGAAGAACCTGCAATGTAGTGATTATACTACCTGTTTAAAGTCTGCCTGTCGTCTTTACAGAGGTGGGGTGGTATGGGAGGCTCCAAGGTAGGGTTGGGTTAGGAGTGTTTAACCCAGTTATTTCTTAGTTTTAAGTTGTTGTGTTTTTTTTTTAACAAATCAACTTTTCGAAAAGAAACCAAATTGCGCTTTGCAATGCCACAATATCAGCCGAAATTCGTTCAGGGAAAAACTAATAATAAACAAATTCTGCAAAAATAGGCCGTGTATCCACAGAAAATTCCAGTAACCCCCCCCCCCCCCCCCCCCCCAGTCACATGCATTTTTCTGGTCTAGCCTGGTTGCTGCTATCTATTTGGAAGTTAATAGTTCAAACCTTGCAATGAGGCTTTCTCATTATGTTGAATCAAAATCGATGCTTCAGCCTCATCAAACACACTGTCAGGAATACCATGCTTGTTGCCTACGAACAATTCCTCGTCATTGTTGCCTAGTGTATCATCTACCGGTATGTCAGCATCTTCAGGTTTGGAGGCGAAACCTAGACTGATAGCCAGACTAACTGACGGCAAAACCTCTACAGCGAGGTTATCCAATGACATGCTAATGTTGTCTCGCGCAAACGATAGCTGAGATTCGAATGCTTGGAGGATCTTCGCTGATGACGATCGGTTGGAGGAGAAACTTGCATCCGGGACATTCATAATGTTGTCTACGGATTTGATGACGTTTCTGGTTACCTAGCAGAGATACAATAACCTGATTATTTGACCATCGAATACGAAAGCCCATTAATGCCATCCAAAGCCTAACTTGTTTTTTGAAAGCAATTGTTTGGCATTTTTGTTGAACTATATGTTTAGGCGAGTCTTGTTTTTCGTTTTATGTTTAGCAACACACAAGGGAGACACTGTAAGTCTACGAACTTCTGCCCATATAGGCCTAAGCGTAAATAAGGGCTTGTAAAAATGCGAGTTCACCATTACCATTGACCAACCGTACATACACGTACCTGTATCGAGGGTGACTCTACTTTCGCGATGTTCTCCAAGATAAGTGCTACTAAAGCGATTCCGTAAGCATGAATTCCGGGATGACTCGTCACATTAGCTAGAGCCGCAGAAACCTGCTCGACGTTTCCTTCGTCGATGGAAACCTTCAAATTGTAATGTAGATTGGGAATTTCGGGTTTCACTTCTTTTGATTTAAACAATTGATTTAACACACAACCTCTCCGTCATTATTATTTTTGAAAAACAGAAAGTTAAATGTCCACCCAAAAGAAGTTTATCAAGTTACAGATCAAACGTGTTTCAATAGCCCTTCCCCTACGATTAATTTCAAATTGGCATCTCGGCGACAAACTCTTGGTGGCGCACTTTAAAACGTAATGGCCGAATCCAAAATGGCAGCTACGGCTAGAGCTACGACTGTTGGTAAGGGTGTTGCTAAGGACGTCCTATACTTCAACGCATGATGACGCGGAGATCCAGCCGTAGCCGTAGTTGTAGCCACTAATTCGGACACGGCCTTAAGTCAAACTGAAACCATTCAATACACATTGCTCCAACCTCGTTCCCAGTGGTGTACGATCTCGCCGGGCGCCATGTTGTTTTCTTTTCCAGACGTACGCGGAGTTAGCGGGCGTTACGGCCCGCTTCCCATGGTAGCGAGGATGACATTGCTCCGCCCCTAAATGCATCGACCAATGACAGCTGCAAGCACGTGGCTATAAGTGTGATAGTAGGCTTGCACGTTAAAACCCAATTAAAAGTTTCCAACAGGATGATTCATGACGCATATTTCGTACGCACTACCACGTGAACGCCGTTCTTTGATACGGTGATCGGCTTTTTATTAGTACACCATGCCCGACATTGGGGCAGAGGGGCCCATACTCTAACACACTATTGTCCTCGTGTACAGAAGTATCCCCCCCCCCCTAAAATCCTCTAAAGAATTCCTGAGATTCCAAGCACACAATAAAGACACAATAGTACACCACTGATGCATTCGGAAACATTTCGGCTTGGTAAATACATATTACAAGCAAGTTCTTTGAAACTATTCTACTTACTTGTGACAACTGTTGAAGTATGTCTTCCACATTACAGCTTTCATCCATGATGCAAACCTCGACATTTTGTTGAGAGCTCGCATCAATGTAACACATACACACATCTATGGACAAGAGAAGTCAATTCACCAAACAGGTTTATAGTGTTGAATTTAAAGGAACGAAACAATGTTTGTCTACAAAGACAATAGGAATGTCTCATGTTGATGAGTCAATGTGTCAACCCATCCACGCTCACATAAGTTCGCATTATTTACGACCAGCTCCAAAAGCATAGCATGATGTTTCTGTTTACAAAAAATTCACTCGCTTTATCTTCACAGTTTGTACCTTCTACTGTTATTATGTAAAAGCATTCGGCTACATTGCCTGCGCCATCAGTGGCTGTGCAGGTAACTTGGTTTGGACCAAGTTCCAAAGGGTTGTTTTCGGCTGAACATTCAACTGTAGGTGCGTTGCCGTCATTACCTGTTGCTGTTGCTGTCGGAATTTCTGCAGAAGAAGTATACGCTGTCCTGCGTCTGTCTGTACGGTCATATCTATAGGACACCTTTTTATACTCGGAACTTCTTTACCTGGAGTTGAGACTATTTGAATATTTTGTGGAGGCCTTTTGTTTTCCCTTTTTGTTTTGTCCTTGGTCTCCATAAGATACCAAAAGTGAGAGCACACACACCCATCCTTACGGATCCGGTTTGTGGGGTACTGCTATTGTTGTTCTATTATTCCCTTTTCTGAAGAACTTCCTTGTGGGGTCCACACACCCAAGTGTGTATACGCCTGCAATCGTGGACCTCCTATTGTCCCTCTTTTGTTTATACTAACTTTTTTGCAACAGCTTTTTTGTACACGTTTTCTAACCATGGACCTTTTCCGAACCGTGGACCTATTGTCCTCTTTTGTTATAGGTCCCCGGTTTGAATGGGTATACCTACTGTCACACACAAGTGTGTAACAGCCTGCAATCGTGGACTCTCACACATTCAACTCTTTGTGATAGCAACCGTGGACCACAATGCTTTCCTTTGTGATAGCAACCGTGGACCTATTGTCCTCTTTTGTTATAGGTCCCCGGTTTGAATGTGGTTACTTGCTCACACACACACACGCACACCGAGACACGCCCAATAATAGAATGTGCAAGTCTCACGCGTCTTCGAACAATAGGGAGCCGGAGGAGATTGCAACTGATGGATAGGCTTACAACATGGTGCGTTCCTGAACTCTTTGACCATTTTCAAGGTGAGAAATGTTCACAATTTCAACAAATGATATAGGGCCTAGTTTAGAACCTTTAGAAATAAATAGCTAAGCACGGTCTGGTGCCTTGTGTGTGCATGCAGTACACTAGACCCAGTAACTGGGGCGCTGTACTCCTTTTTAAACAATTTTGGCATCATCGGTCGTATTAGCGCCCCGGGAACGCGTTGCACATATCCACGGCAATCCCTGATATCGCATCATTTTGAATACGGAAGCCACACAAAATGCCTCAGAACGACAAAAATACCCAACAAAATAGCTTTAAAAACGCCTACTGGCTTCTTGATATGTCTAAGATGCAACAACAGGTATTTAAATGTACTCACGATTTTGTTTTGTGCTGAAATTTTACGTTTTTTGTCAAGTCGATCGGAGAAAATGGCGATCCTGCTCTCAGCAGGATCGGAGTGTGGGCAATGTATTCGTCGACGGGGCGCGTTTTGTGATGGGAAAGAATGGTGCACTCGCTGCAAACAGTCGTTGATTAAATCTACTTGAAATTTTGTTTATGAAACTGCTGTTACATGGGTCACCAACTGTTTCAGAAACGGTATGTTGACAAAAAATAACCGTGAATGCTCAGGCTTATACATGTACGTAAGCCTGTGACGATTACACAGCTAAGTGACAGATCTTACGGTTAAACGTTCACATTTGTACGGTTCGGATAAACGTTGAAAAATTCAGACCATAATAACTGCGATCACGATTTTCACAGCACAATATCCCATAAAACACACACACATATCATTCCCAGACTCGTAGTCTTTGTAATATTTCAATACAACTGTGCGTGCAGCAATTTGTGAAAAAAATCAACGCTAGGGGGCGTTCCACAACAATTCGATTGCGCAACATGCTCGCTTTTGGAGGTTCGCAAAGTCAAAATTCTGCAATAGAAGGAAGACACAATGTTTTTGATCACATGCTGGTTGTGTAAACAGTTTATTTTACATGAAATGTTGTTTATGAAACTGCTGTTACACGGGTCATCAACTGTTTCAGAATTACGGTTACACGTTTACAAAAAAATAACCGTGAATGCGCAGGCTTATACGTAAGCCTGTGACGGTTACACACGGTTAAACGTTCACATTTGTACGGTTCGGATAAACGTTGAAAAATTCACTTGAAAAGTGCTGCGAAATGCTGACCATATTGTTCCAATTTACAGGCTTTGTTATTTCATTACTTTGCGTGCAGCATTGTTGCAAGAAACATTGAACGCTAGAGGGCATTCCACAACAAATTGATCGCACGGTTACCCGGTTAACAAATCGATAATATTGTTAAATGTTTAACGTTTAATGTTTACGGTTTGGATCAGCGTAAACACATTCACTTGAAAAGGACTGCGAAATGGTGACCATAATAACTGCGATCACGATTAGCACAGCAAACAATTCCATGCCACACGCACCCATATCATTTCCAATTTACAGGCTTAAGTCTTTGTTAATTCTTACTTTGCGTGCCCGGCATTAGTTGCAAGAAACACTGAACACTAGAGGGTGTTCCACAACAAATCGATTGCACGATTACCCGGTTAACCAAACGATACTCTTGTTAAACGTTTAATGTTTACGGTTGGGATCAGCGTAAAAAAATTCACTTGAAAAGTACTGAGAAATGCTGACCATAATAATTGCGGTTAAACATCAACATTATTACGGTTCGAATAAATGTTTAACAATCAACGTCAAAAAGTGTCGCGAACGGTTACACATGTAACTGACGGTTTCAGAAACATTTACGGGTTTACTTAAAAATTAAAAAAAATGTGTGTCAAGCTAAATGCTGTTGTATTAAAATCGTAATGTTAATGTTTGTTTTTGTTAATATGACATGCGTGTATAAACCAACCATTTTAGAAACGGTAACACAATTACAAAATCAACTGTAAATGCTCAGGCTTTGTAAGCCTACCTATGACGATAACACGGTTAACCACGGCTAATTAACATCTACATTATAATTATTAGGGTTCGGATAAATGTTTAAAAATCAACCTAAAAAAGTGTCGCGGAATTTTAACCATAAATAAATGCGAACGGTTACCCATGTCTGACGGTTTCAGAAACGGTTATGGGTTTACTAAAAAATAACCAAAAATGCATGTCACGTTAAATGCTGTTGTATTAAAATCATAATTGTAACAATTTTCTACCCTGAAATGCCAATCGAGTATACATGTAAATTCAGTAAAACAGTAAATTCATATGGGTTATGAGTGTATTGTAATTTTGGCTCTTTACACCCCCAAATCCAACACTGACCGTTTAGCCATGAAAAACTACTTTCAAACTAATTTCTCTTCACCACACCTTTCCTCAATCAGCTCTTTTTATTACTAAAATCGTTTCCGGCGAACGGGACCCAAGAGCAGACAAGTCTACAACTCCGGTATCACTGAATGCCCAGTGGACATACGTGCGGTGATATCGCATAAAACATGTTTTCGTCGTCCACGCTAAAACCTTAATAACGACCTGCAGATCTGAGTGGTGGTGGTACACGACGACATAAACCTCAGACTCAGGGCATCAACAAATTATTCTCTCAATTTTTGTGAATGAACGTAGACTTGTGTCAGTCGGCGACAGTGATGATGTGTCTATGTATTATTCTACAAAAACGGCAACAACACGGGTCATAAATGGGTTGAGGATTTGGTCGTGTTTAAAAAAATCAAGAAATCGCACCGTTAAACTCGTATAGCGTCCTCAATCTTTTCAAAAGTAAAAAATTTGACTGCTTTTCGTATATAAACACATATACAATTTTAGGCAGAGTACCCATGGCGTTCAATTTGCCTGAAAATGTTGAGTTTTTTTTCTACTGACAATGTTTTAATAAGTTTTGATGCTTTTAAACCGATTGTCATTAAAATCTTTCTTGTTTTAAGAAAATTTGTGTGATCTAGGACGTTAAATTTGAGCTTAATTGAAAAACTATGTTTCTAGAAGTCGGATTTGTTTTCACTATCTCCATTTGTTTTGTACATGGGCGAAAACGCGCAATAAATGACGTCATTGTGACGTCGTCCGTAATTTTAGGCCGAAAGGCACATCTACAGTATCACAGAATCCTAAAACTGAAAAAGGTTTGACGATCGGGAGTACACTTTTTGAGATATGGTGCTAACAAGGTTGGCTAATTAAATATTCACCTTTACTATTGGTAAGATCGAAAAACACAAATGTTCACAGATTCACACATAACTTACATGATTTAAAGTAAGTAATGGTAGAAAGGGTTCCTTAAAATATTTCTGCCTAAAATGCTATCGTTTCTGAGAAATGAGTAAAACAATAGTTTTTATCGTGCGCGATAATAAACTCGATGTTTGAAAAACAGAAAACACATAAGGTCTCTTTTCACTATTTTCTCGTGACCTCGATGACCAATTGAGCTCAAATTTTCACAGGTTTGTTATTTCATGTATGTGGTTGATTACACAAAACATGAACACCGTCTGTGATTATTTTGTCAGCTCTGCCAATCCTGTATAATACCTTTAAGTGGCTAATTAATTAAGAATTTTAACATTTATTACATTTAGAGTTAAGTTCATGTACTAAGCTTCAATTTGATATAATAATCTCACTCTTTCGTATTACGCTTTAGGATATTAGGTTTAAAGAAAAAACGTGTGCAAATGCTTTGGGATTTAAGTGGAAACAAGTATAAGAACTAGCCATTAGGTGTTTGTCAACAAACACAAAGCTGTTCCGTGTATTATTGTTTTGATTAAGCACTCCAGACCTTTAAAGTTGGTCTGACTTTCAGATAGAAGGCCCTAATTAATTCCCCTTTGACTTATTTTGACTTTAAGTGTGCCTATTGTAAGAATTGAAATGTTGGTGACAAGATATGATGTGCACTCATGAATGGCTACTTTATTCGACGACTCAGCACATGTGACATTGATCAAGTCTTAACACAAGGTGGCGCTATAACATTTACATGAAGCATTATCATAGACTATTACACCTATCACAATTGTTAATTTTGGTTTTTCAGCATGATCATAGGATATTACACCTATCACAATATTGTTAATTTTGGGTTTTCACCCCCAAATCCAACACTGATCGTATAGCCATGAAAAAAAATCTCTTTTCTACATCTTTCTCAAAATTTTTTGTTTTCTACACGGTAATTTCCTGAAGTATTAATGCGTACGCATAGAACCCTAAATCATGTGGTTTTCAGGCAACTTGGTCCCCAGCGCAAACGCGTCTGCCACACCCGCGCAACATCGTCTTACGTTTACGGTGAAACCTGATTAAGAATAAAGATACTGAGCGCTGATACACTTAGTCTTGGCACATTACGTCAGGGATCGATTGTGGATAGTGTACTGCGCTCAGTTACAACTCGTTGTATATTATTTGGATATTTCAAGCTACAAGAGGGCGCGCTATAACGAGTCGTAACCGAGCGCAACACACTACCCACTATCCATCACGGACGTCTTGGGCCAAGACTATGATACACACGACGTTCGATTATTGTGAGTAAATTTAGACTTGTGTAAGTCGACGACAGGAATGAATCTATGTATTCTACAAAAAACGACATAACACTTGTCATGTGGGTCCAGGACTTGTTTGAGTTCAACATTTTTCAATTACGAAAATACAACTCAAATTGTATGCCGGGTACCAAATCCGTGAAATTTGCAGAGAATACAGGTTCTTTTTCCTACTGAGAAATATATGTTTTGATATTTTTCAATTGACAGGCAAAGTATTTTTGTTGAACATATATTTTCATAGATTTACTTTAAAAAGAAAGAGATGATTTTAGAAAAATATATTCTTCGTCTGACATGGAGGGGACAAGTTTTCTTGTTGCGATACACGCGAGACTTGCCCAGTCTATAGAGATCTTTATCGCGGGCAGATAACTACCTCAATCGGGGGCGATGACGCACAGGCTTACGTAAGCCTGAGACGGTTACACAGTTAATTAACAGATCATCCGGTTAAACTTTTACATTTTTAAGGTTCGATTAAACGTTGAACAAAAATTTACTCAAAAAGTGCCGCGTAATGCTGACAATAATAACTGTGATCACGATTTTCATAGCACAATATTCCATAAAACACACACACTTACATTCCCAATTTACAGGCTAGCTTGAAGTCTTTGTTATTTCAATTCAACTGTGCTCGCAGCAATATTGTAAGAAACATTGAACGCTATAGCTACGGGCGTTCCACATCAATTTGATTGCGCATGCGATGTTTATTTTGCAGGAAGATTACGCAAAGTCAAATTGCTGCAATAAAGAATGAAGACACAATATTTTTTGATAACGTGCCCAGTTGTGTCAACAGGTTTTTTATTTGAAATTTTGTTCAGTGAAACTGCTGTTACACGGGTCACCAACTGTTTCAGAAATGGTTACACGTTTACAAAAAAACACTGTGAGTGTGCGGGCTTGTACGTAAGCCTGTGACGGTTACACGGTTAAGTGACAGATCATCCGGTTAATCGTTTACATTTGTACGGTTCGGATAAATGTTGAAAAGTGTTTTGTTAGCATATTATAGTCCATAGGGAAAAGCCCCGCTTTGAATAGTAACAATTCTATGGCACATAATTTCAGGGCCCAAATTCATGGCTCTGCTTAATGCTGAATTCTGCGCTTGGAGTCACCATTCTCCGCTTACCGAGCAAGCGAAGAATTTCTGCGCTAGCTGTGTAAACGTAGAATACCTAGTAACATGGACTCTGCAAGCACACAACATTCCATGCTAACCCACATAATACGCTTGACATAAGCGTAGAATTACCTGCTTCCGTAAGCGCCGATCCTTGATATAGGCCTAAATAAAATTGAAATGTAAACATTGGTTGTTTCAGAAAGTGTTTACCTTGTATGCAGTTTTCTATATAAAATATCTTAAACCTTATTTTTTTAAAGTTTTTTTTACTTAAAATTTTGTTCATGGAACAGATGGTTACTCGTGTAACGGAACGTTTCAGAAACAGTCACACGCTTACAAAAAATAACCGTAAATGCGCAGGCTTGTACGTAAGCACAGGCTTAATAGCTTGGTCGATGCTGTTGTATTAAAATCGTAATTGTCACAAATTGTCACAAATTGTGTGCCCGTTAATACCCATCGAGTATGGTATTCTTGTTAGGCTAAAAACGTAAATTTATATGGGATAGGAGTTGATTGTTATTTTTGGCTCTTCACCCCAAATCCCACACTGACCATTAAGCCCATGGAAAAGGGTAATTTCTCTTCACCTTTCCCCAATCAGCTCTTTTTATTGCGGCCGTATTGCCATAAATTTTGGTTTGCGCCACATTGTGATTTACCGAAGTAATGCGTTTGCCTAAGGAACCTTAAAAATGTGGTTTTCCGGGGAACAGGTTTCTAGGCAGAGTACCCAAGGCGTTAAAATTGCCTGAGAATTTTGGGTTTTTTCTACTGACAATGTTTTAATAAGTTTGATGCTTTTAAACTGCCGTCAATAAAATGTTTCATGTTTTAAGAAACATTTGTGTAATCTAGGACGTTAAATTTGAGCTTAATTGAAAAACTATGTTTCTAGAAGTCGGATTTGTTTTCACTATCTCCATGTGTTTTGTACACGGGCGAAACCGCGCAATAAATGACGTCATTATGACGTCGTTACACATTTCAGGCCGGAAAGCACATCTACAATACCCCAGAAGTCTAAAACTGAAAAAAGTTTGACGATCGGTCGTCTACTTTTTGATGGCTAAATAAATATTCACCTCGCATTAAAGTGGCTAATTAATTAAGAATTTTAACAATTGTTACATTTAGAGTTAAGTTTATGTTCTAAGCTTCAATTTGATATATGATTTAACTCTTTTGTATTTATACGGTCTAGGATATTAGGCTTAAAGAAAAAAACGTGTGCAATTGCTATGGGATTTAGGCGGAAACAAAGAATAAGAAAGAAAGAGAAAAAAAATCTCGACGAAAACAATAGCTGTTCCACCAGTAGGTCGGAACAGCTAATTACACTGTTTGGAAAAATCCAGTCATCACAAGCGAACCACACATTACTTACATTACTAGCATGTTGGCTTACTTTTCTTCATATCTTGTTTTGTGGCAAGATGTTACCATAGGGAGCTAAAAAACAGACAATAATTAATTTGACCTCCCAAGTGAATGTTTATATACAAGGCCTTATTAAGGGCAGTATATCGACAGTCATTAACAAGTAATTTGCCTCAGACCAAGTGCCAAAGTTTGCCCAAATTAGTGGTCAATCGAGAAAAATAAGGACAGTACTTCATTCCGATTTTATATTACCTGTTAAGGTGGTATTCTACCTTTACGATAACTATTTTAGACTTTTGTGGACTTCAACAGACAGATACTTGTCGAGCTTTGGTCATTGTTTAAGAGTTACCTTCTACGGTTATTTGGTATTGGCAATGAGCGGAGTTTTCTGCTGCGTCAGACGCTATGCAGGTAATTACGTTGGACCCAATCTCCAATGAGTTGTTTTCGTCTGAACATGTAACTGTGGGTGCGTTGCCGTCATTATCTGTCGCTGTTGCTGCCGGAATTTCTGCAGAAGAAGTAAGCAATCCTTTGTCTGTTTGTACGGTCATATCTGCTGGACATGTCAATTTCGGTTCTTCTTTATCTGTAGAAAAAATAAGAGGTTGTACAATGAAGGAGTTGAGACCAAAGGTACCTTTTGTGTTATCCCTTGTTCAACAAAGAAAAGTCTGTTTGCTCGCCGCTAGAAATAAACATGTGCTGATAAAACTTTTGTTGATATAAAGTTATTTGGTTACTGTCTTTGAGTGATCTTTAAGGCTGAAGAAAATGTGCAGACGGTGCTGAAATTAGAATTTAGAGAAAGTTTGTAATTTATGTCACAAACCTTAAAAAAGAACTTAAAAATATCAGCATCCCCTCTTACTAAAAAAAAAATCCACAAAACACCCACAAAGTTGCCAAACAGTGTGGTTTGTTTTCTCAAGAGAAAAATGTGTAGTAGATGATAAAACTCGGGTGTTACTTTCATTGGCAAAAATTGAGTAAATTACACGGTTTGGAAAAATCCAGTCATCACAAGCGAACCACACATTACTTATATTACTAGCATGTGGGCATACTTTTCTTCATATCTTGTTTTGTGGCAAGATGTTACCATAAGGAGCTAAAAAAACAGGCAAGAATTTGACCTCCCAAGTGAATGTTTATATACAAGGCCTTATTAAGGGCAGTATATCGACAGTCATTAACAAGTAATTTGCCTCAGACCGAGTGCCAAAGTTTGCCCAAATTAGTGGTCGATCGATAAAAATAAGGACAGTACTTCATTCCGATTTCATAATTCTTTTTAAAGTGGTATTCTACCTTTACGATAACTATTCTAGACTTTTGTGGACTTCAACAGACAGATACTTGTCGAGCTTCGGTCATTGTTTATGAGTTACCTTCTACGGTTATTTGGTATTGGCAATCAGCGGAGTTTTCTGCTGCGTCAGACGCTATGCAGGTAATTACGTTGGACCCAATCTCCAATGAGTTGTTTTCGTCTGAACATGTAACTGTGGGTGCGTTGCCGTCATTATCTGTCGCTGTTGCTGCCGGAATTTCTGCAGAAGAAGTAGGCAATCCTTTGTCTGTTTGTACGGTCATATCTACTGGACACGTCAATACCGGTTCTTCTTTATCTGTAGAAAAAAGAATAAGTTGTACAATGAAGGAGTTGATCGAGGACCAAAGGTACCTTTTGTGTTGTCCCTTGTTCAACAAAGAAAGGTCTGTTTGCTCGCCGCTAGAATAAACATGTGCTGATAAAACTTTTGTTGATATAAAGTTCCCATATAAAGTTCTCCCATTGTTGATATAAAGTTCTCCCATTATGTGGTAAACATTGGCACAACAACCAATTGCTAGGTAAAAGCATTTCCCCAATTTAGTGGTAAACATATTTGACCAAATAGATGGGTAATGGCATAACAACCAATTGTTGGGTAAAAACATTTCTCCAATTATGTGGTAAACTAATTTGACCAACTAGATGGGTAATAGAACATCAACCAATTGCTGGGTAAAACATTTATCCAATTATGTGGGAAACATATTTGACCAACTAGATGGGGGATGGCACAACAACCAATTGTTGGGTAAAAACATTTCTCCAATTATGTGGTAAACATAATTGACCAACTAGATGGGGAATAGCACAACAACCAATTGTTGGGTAAAAACATTTCTCCAATTATGTGGTAAACATATTTGACCAACTAGATGGGGAATGGCACAACAACCAATTGTTGGGTAAAAATATTTCCCCAATTAGTGGTAAACACGGTGGCGAAATACCGTTGGGCAAAAAAAGCCCAACAGTGTGGGCAGTTGATAATTCGATCATCTTTGGGTAAAAGTTGGGTAGATTTTGCCCAATTTGTTTAAGAGTGTACGTGATGGGCACATGCAGGATTGTATTTATACTAATATTGTAATAATACACGTGAGTCATATTGACATGGTGATCAGACACAGACTGGTGATTTATTTATTTTTTTTGTACGGGGGTAAACATACAATTAAAAGGGTATCAGATGCGAAAGCATGGGGTCATACTGCATCCTTGAATGTTGTTGAAAATGACAACATGCCAGTTGAAAACGTAAACCACTGACATTGTGAGGGTGACGCCAAGCAGAATGCAATTTACAAAAAAAATCTACAGAAATCACACAGTATTGTAATGGTACGGTTTATCCAGCGTACTTAGCTTATTAGCTTCTTGCAACGATCTAGGAAAATAGTCCGAAGGGAAAATAAAAGATTATCATACACAAAATATTGATTTAATAATTTAAATGCTTTTGCTTATCATTATAGCTTACCATTATTATGCCCTGTTACGTATTTAGATTTTGTTTGTTGTTGCATATTTGCTGACTGTCTCCAGCATTATAAACTTCTAGGGTAAAGTTGTCTGAAATGGTATTTTAAATATCTTAAGGTTGGAGGCTCGAAACTAGAGGTGTCTGAGTTAATTTTTCCTTTATGACCGAAAACTGGCGCGACGAAGTTAAGTTGTTGAGGATATTGCATGCATAACCGCCATTTCATATTTTGTATACATTCGCTCTAAAGCTTGCTTTTCCAATTCCAATGTTAGTAATCTGTATTTTTAAGGACTTTTTCTGAAATGATTTAAAATACTATAATTTCAATTACTCACCATTTCTTGATACTGAGTATGAAGACGGAAGGTAAAGCGATCCACTTAGGTACAGTGCCGCCCTGGAAACCAAACAATCACAGAACAAGAGTTAAATATTATACTTTGCTTACATTTAAACACAACGTTCACATAATAAACAAATTAGGTTTGGTTCTTTTTAAAAGATTGCCTTTCATCCTGGATGTTCAACGACCTCTGGGATTTTGATAGATCCCTTGCATAAATTATGCAATAAGTCTTCTTTTACTTCAGTGAGGGCGCTATTTGACCTTGTGACGTCATGTTATGCAAGGAGTATGTTACCTTGTATAGCACTATACACTCACCCGTAGCTATCTCTATTGTATCATTACACAAACAATAACACTACTCCACGGTCAGAAGGAATGCCGGTAAATGATCGTTTGCCAATTTCTATTATTTTTTGGAAGCACAATTATTTATTCAGGAGTTTGTATTATATTATTTGAAAAGCCCTAATAGTTACCTTATGGAAACTGTTTGATTTTCAGCGATGTTTGCAATGAACGAGAACGACAAACTTTGCAATAAGGAGCCGCTTGTTCGAAACAAAGTATCTCTGGTTGAATTGCACTCTTGGACATCGAATGTTGGGGCTGGTAACCAGTAAAAACTTGAGTCTGCTTCAGCTTGATTCAACAAAGACCCTCGTATGGCAACAACAAAAAATAACTCCCCGTCAGTACTGGAGACGTTAACTGCGGACAAAAATTGGAAATACGTGCGTAAATCCCCATCATCCAATTCTGTGCTCCGTTTCATAATAGTTTTCTATATCGCTTTTTACTGTTGTCGTTTGTGATCATAGGATGATACGGAGACACGATACACAGGGCTAGAATTACACTGATGTACCCTGTTGCCCCTCGTCTTGACCCTTGGTGCCCCTTACATACTTTCACATAACTTTAAGATTTTTAAATGGAAATGCCTTTGCCTTCTCAAAGATGAAATTCCAGGCCTGGGTATACACTCTACAGTCCAGACTGTGTAGGCCTACATTGATTATCGGGGCCATTTTGTTTAAAACATGATAGGAAAAAACCCATCATAAGCACAAGAAAAGTTTGGTATAATCATAATCAGACTCTTCCTCTGTGTTGTACGCGGATAACGAAAGTAAAGGGCCCCAGCGTATAGGGCAGTATCACCAATTCTATATATTTAGGCCTACTATTTGGCTAATTCATTTTGCCATAATGTGCCTCATTCGTTGAATCATTTAACTACTGCATGTTTAATAATATTCAGCAGTTTAATTTGAATGAAGTATATAATTGTGATAAACGTTATGAAGTAGGCCTACATTATCAAATTAACTCACCTGTGACGATATCACCTGGTATGAAATATGGGTCCATCGTCAAACTAAAGAGTCCTTGATCGTCAGGCTGAGCAATGTCAAATAACTCGCAGCAGCAGCCCTGCGCATGCGGTACCACTGACGACACAACATAAGTTAAGGTCACGATGGTGATAAAGTGCTTCATAATTCCGTGGATTTCTTATATAAAAAATGTTACAACCACACCATTATCTAGTCTAACTCTTCGAACGTTGGTTCACGATGTCTAAAAATGTATAAACATATTTACTGCTCGGTGGTTTACAAGAAACTGAGCAGTCATGTTACAGTTTTTATTGTTGACCGTCGAATGCGTGGTGGGCAAGTTATTTCATTCAATCTCAGAAGCACATAACAATATAAATGCAACCAACCACACACAAATAAAGCATTCACAAAATGGTGTTTCCCTCATGGTCTAGTGCTCGCTTAATTTATACTTACTTAGCCTTGACAGACACAGAAACCGTGTATTTACAATGAAAACTGCGGTTTTGATTTGAAGTAAATTATTTGAACAGCCCTTTCTCACCCACATGGCGACGCTCTCTCGTCCTTCGATAACAAACAAAGCTGTTCTCATGGTCTTACTTGACTTGCCGGCCGCCTTCGACACTGTCGATCATGACATCATCCTACAGAGACTTCGCAGTCAATTCAGAATTGATGGTACTGTTAATTCCTGGTTCCGCACATACCTCAGTGAGCGTGAGACTCAAATTTCCATTCAAGGTGACATCTCACGTGAACATAACTTTACCTATTTACTCCCTCAAGGCTCAATTGTTGGTCCGTTAGGGTTCATCATGTACACTTCTCCCATTGGAACATCATGTTCCATCAGTATGTTGATGATATTCAACTCTATGTTGAATTGGATCCGAGGAGTGACAGTTACCATCAACGAGTTCTCTCGTCTTGCATGTTATGTACAATCATCGAATGGATGTCACAAAAGATGCATTAAACTTAACCGGAATAAGACAGAGTTCTTTGGCTTTGCCTACAATCGCATACTTCCTTCTCTCACTAACCTGGAGCTAAGACTTGAAAATCTACACATTCACACTTCCTCTTCTATTAAAGATTTAGGCATTATTCTGGATCCATCTTTGAGTGTGTCTTATCATGTGAGCTCTGTTTGTAAAATTGCTAACTTTCACAGTCATTCGCAACCTGTGGCGCATCCGTCGATTCATCACACAAGATGCCTGTCATCATGCTGTCAGATGTCTGGTCCTTTCCCGCGAACACAATGCCAATTCTACGTTGTATGCATGGAGCGCGCGAAGTTAACCTAAAATGCTCACAACGCTTGCAAAATAATGCTGCTCGGCTAGTCTTTGCATGTGGACGGGACCAGCCTTCTGGTAGCCTGCTGACAGTGCTACATTGGCTTCCTGTTAAAGAAAGAATCCGTTTCAAAATGTTCACACCGATTTACAAAATTCTCCATGCTCAAGCTCCCTCTTATCTTGTTGATTTGATACATTTACAAATCGGTATTGTCCCGGATGACATCGACTCTGTTTCTCTTTGGACTTGACCCGGCTTTCCATTCCTAGATCCAAAAGGAAAGCTGGTGACAGAGCCTTCGCAGTCACTGCACCGCGCTTGTGGAACACGCTACCAACAAGTCTAAGCTGCGTCGTGTTCAAACGCCTCTTAAAGACACTTCTCTGTTCCCAGAATCGTCCTAATTTGCTCCTATTTTTGTTTGGTTTCCTTGGCTAGTCGTTGGTTTGTTTTTGTTGTTTTGTTTCCTGAAGCAGTCAATATTTGTATACTATACTTATGACGTCATTAGAGTAGGGCGCCCTCTAGAGGTCAAAAGAGGTCATTGGCCCATTCTGTTCGCCGACCGCATACCGAAACCAATTAAATTATTTCGTCCCTCGAAATATTATTTTGTATCCCTCGAAATGTTAAAATAACATTTCGAGGGAACGAAATAAGCCATTTCCCACAAAAGAAATAATTATTCAAGGGGAAGAAATAATACGTTCTCTTACAACATTATAACCATTTAGATTATACACTGTAAAAAAATTGGGTAAAATAATGCCCAACTTTTTACCCAATTAAGGGCGAATAGTCAACTCATCCAACTTTTGGGCAAAATATTACCCATTCACATTGGGCACACTTTTTGCCAATTACTTGGGCAAATAGACCTCTCCCAACAGTTGGGCAGTATTTTATAACCAACTGATTGGGTAAAATTTATTTAACCAGGTGATGAGCACAATTTGCCAACCGTTGGTTAAAATTAAACCAAATATTATTTAACCCTTTGATTCACAGTTCCTCCTGTGATACGTCGTAAAACCAGGCATAGAAACGATGGCAAACGGTGGCGAGCTGTGACCTTGGCGTCTCTCTGAAAAACGTGAGGGTGCCCAGTGGTTTGTAGATGTCTTGGAAGGTTAGTTTTTAACTAATTAAAGTTTGTTTCCTGTTCAGTTGTTGTACACAGTCGTGACAGTTGCAGGGAATGCAGTGATAGTTCCATGCATGTATTGTCATACATGTACATGTACTACACACACATACAGCACAACATACACGCATACATGCCACGGGCCGCGGCGTTGCCATAATGGCATGATAAAACTGAAAATAATTCAACGGTGGTGTCACTGTGTTGCTTGCTCTGCAACTGTCACGACGACTATGTACAGTGTACGACTGAATAGGAAACACAACTTCATTTTTAGTTAAAAACTAACCTTCAATGTGGATCTATAACCACTGGGCAACCCCGCTAGTTTAAGAGAGACGACATGGTCACAGCCACTCCTCCACTCGCTATGTTGGAAAATATCGTTGTTATGCTTTTTATGCACACACGGCGTTTGGCGGGAACAATGCCCAACTTTGGGGTAAAATGTGCCCAGTTCTTGGACAACTCTTTGATCGTAGTGTGCATGATCGGACGATTTTGCCCAACTAATGTGCATAATTTTAACCAACAATCGAGATTAATTAAAATTACCAAAAAGTTGCCCAATACATAAGCAAAAGTGTAACCAACAATTATGATGAATTCAGATTACGAAATATTTGCCCAACACTTGCCCAACTTTTGTTCCGCTTCTTATACAAAAAATGGGCAAACAAAATGTTTGCCCAACAACACCAATTATTGCTTTCGTTGGGCAATTATCGACCAATAATTGTGAAAGTTACTTTGCCCAACAAATGATTTGACCAACGTTTTTGCAGTGTATATTTCATATAAACAAGGACACCTGTTTTTGATATTATTTTTACAGGTTAGTTAGTTAATTCAATCAAATCGAGAGGAAGAAAAAGGTTCTTCCGTAAACAAACACAAGATACTTAACGACTCACCACTGACATTGTAACATCCCAAAGTTTTATTTTAAAAACGATTATAATGATTGGACTAGAGCTCTGTTAATTAGCACAAACACTAGCATCAAATACTCCTTTTACTACTTTATGCTTTAAATCTACATTGGGTCAAAACTTGAAAGGCTTCGGGTAGCACCGGCTGAAAGTGTTGCATTTTTATCTTTACAAACAAATTTGAACAACAAGAACATTTAAGTCAAAAATAAGCACAAAAAAGACATTACCAAAATTTGCGTAGCTTGGAAAACTTTGTTTTCAGAACATTAAAAGCAACAGCCAACGAATATGTACAACATCGATAACATCTTTCACATAAAATGCTAAATACATTTACGTAAGCGTACATACACCACTGGCTGGGAAACACCCTAGAGTTGTGCACTAAGATGACGCACAAACGCGTATGCGTCACGCCACCATCAGCCTAATTCAAAAAGGCGCGATTTTCTCACAGTTAGTGCACATGCGCAATGTGCACTTTAAATATTTATAGGAAAAGGCTAATTGGTGCAGTTCTTCGAACTGACAAAATGAAATGGACATATCACCTAATACTTAGTTTGTGGTAACAAGAAATACTTATTTTTTAGACGAAGGCAGTTTGTCTAATTTGATTAATTCCTGATTAGCTAATAAGTATTTCTAAATGAACAATTCTTAGCTAATGCGTGAAATTCAGTAGCCCATGCATGTCCCAATGCGCATGATCGCCGCGCAAGGGATTTGAACTGACGAAATGAAATGGACATGTCACCTATGTACTAAGTTTGTGGTAACAAGAATGGCATAATAGTTACATGTACACTACAGCATCGTCCATATCGGCAGCTTGGTTTTTGTTTCAAGTGAACGCAGTTTCCAAAAATGCATACAGTGCGGTATATTTTCAAGATGGTGTTTGTACAATAGGCTACTGTCGTAGGTGTATAATGATGCGTACTAAAGAAACACTGGGTGCAATGAATGAAAGTACTGCCTATCCAATGGGGGAACATAATTGTTTGCTCGCATTGGTCCAGATAACATACCTAAAATTGTAAAAAATAGTCACACGTCACTTTCTGCTACTTTTAAAGTCTAGCTTGACAATTTTGGCAAAGTGGAAGAGTAACATCATCTTATTTTAAACAAAAACAAAATCATTTATTTATATATATATATATATATATAATGTATAATACATACACGACAAAAACAACGACTGCAGATGGAAATGTTTACAATTTACAATCTAAACGTTATACTCTTTTGCTCTGTTGTTAATAATTTGGCACAGATAACATAATTAATATCACACTCACTAGTATAATCACTTATACTATATATCCTCAGCCTTCCAGGAATAAGGCGTGCGGAATGTCCCGACGCGGGTAAAGCGAGTGGCGCGCGTAGGGACCTGCTTGGCCTTCTGTTCGCCGTTATTCCGGTAGAGTTTCTTGCCGACCATCTTCCTATGAACGTGGTATGTTGACGTCTTCCCAACGGTGAAGCGACAGCAAGAGCAGCAGTGTTTATCCATCAGATCTTTCTTCCCCAGGCAATAAATACCGGCCAGGAGTAATGCCCCCTCGGCGAGGGCAAATATACTAAATATCGACCGGAGGATGTACGAGTCCACATTGGTCAGCATGAAGTAACAGACGACCGACCCGATCGAGGTGAGCACGCTTAGCGGTACAGAGACCTTACAGCGTCGGATAGCGTGCATGATGTTACGATCACTGCAGCCGTAGCGACTACACAGTTGCTTGTGTAGCATCATACCGATGACGTATAGATGGAAGACGAGGAGTATGACCATGGGTGTTACGACGCCAATATACAAGGCGAGACCAGGGCTCAAGAAACAGCTACAAAATGATCAAAGAACAGCAACTTGTAAACACCATTAATGTAAACTGACAATGCCTTTTTGTAAGACCTGGGCCCAATTTCATAGAGCTGCTTAAGCAGAAAAAATTCTTAACAATTATCTGCTAAAAAGAAATGAGCAGGATACCAGTCACAAATTGTGAATGTGACATGGAGGTTTGGCTGGTAACATTATTCTGGTAAGCGAAACTTTGTTGTGCTCAGCTACTTTTTGTGCTTATACAGCTCTATGAAATTGGGACCAGATAGATGTGAGACAATCTACACAACTATATAATAAGGAAAATCAGATCAAGTTTGTTGTTAAAACTGGTCTGGATCTACAGTTTTGGGTGAACAAAAAAATACTCCACCGTGATTTGAACCTGCAACTTTGAGATTTAAGCGTCGGAGCTCTCACAACTGAGCTATCTATAGCTCAATGTTGGCAGTCTCCCCGTTATGTAACCTTTTTCAGCGGTGCCTAGATCTAGCCTGCAGTTGTGTGAAATTCTTCCTTGCCATTTCCCACCAAAGTCAATTCGTTAATGAAGCAATGGAAAGACGCTTTCGGCTGACTTATTCAACAAAAACAGTATATCCATTTCTGTTTTCATTGATTGATTATCAATTATATTTTGTGTGTCTCCATTTTACGGAACTAAAATTCAAATCGAGAGTATTGCCGAGTCCTTTTGGTTCAGACACTCTGAAATAAGCAACCCCACCATTTACACAAACACACACAAGTGTGTAACAACCTGCAATCGTGGACCTCCTATTGCCCCTCTTTTGTTTATACTCTTTTTCAACTGCTCCCATTGGTTTTGTACACGATTTCCAAAACCCTTTCCCGAACCGTGGACCTATTGTCCTTATTTGTTATAGGTCCCCGGTTTTAATGTGTAGACCTACTCACCAAGACACACGGACACACACAATTATTTTATGGCAGAAATGAAGGTAAAAATCTTACAATGTGTTGTTCTCCGTCCAGTTATACGTCAAGAGAAAGATGATGACTCGGGAATAGAGCACGAAGAGAAGAGGAACAACTGAGAAAGAAGATTGATCCAAATATTAATTTTCTTGCTGTATATTTGTTGTGATATAAAATATATGTTTAAATTTGTGTTCACTCTCTATTGCAAATGTTTGTAAAGTATTGTTATATGCCTCAATATAGTATTATTGTATTTGTAGTCTCATCTCACCAGTGGTTCTTTTCAGAACTATATACAAATAAAATAAATTGTGCTTATATAGCGCTTTCCATCGTATCAACAATCTCAAAGCGCTTTACAATATTATTCCCCCGTTCATCAGGCCATGGGACCACGCGGCAGCCTACTTACCAACTTTGAAGCTAATCTCATTGAGCTCCTTCAGCACAAAAAGTAGCTGAGCAAAACAAAATTATGCTGAGCAGATGAAGGTTACCAGCCCCAAAAACATGGCACATGGACGATCTGTGATTGGTATGCTGCTTTTCTGCTTAGCAGAATTTTTCAAAGCAATATTTCCACTACTGCTAAAGACAGCTCCATGAAACTGTATTCTGAAACTAATTCCTATCTACTACAGGTTGTTAACAATACCCTGTGTTGTAGTCCAAGCTTGGACGCGGTCAAAATGGACCTCTGCTCCCATTTGGACTGTTATTATTTATGGACTCGTGCTTGGACTTGCTGTACTTGGACTAATTGTTCAAACTATTACAGTGCACCCATTACCAGATAATACTTGACTCACCCCAACATCCGATGGTAACCCTCACGATGTGTCTGTTTAGAAACTCTTGCCGTATCAACACCACCTGCCAGAACAGGTTGAGCGACTCCACCGCTGTCCAGCTCAGCGTGACCAGGAGGAAGTACTGCAGCAGGGCAGCGATGACAGTACACCCCACGCCGTCACCGAGTTTGATCTGGTCGATGCCGCCCAGGAACAACCCGTTGAGGAACAGGAGTGAGATGCACAGATTGATGATGGTCCTGTGTGGGATCTTGGCCCTGATGGCATCAAATTAATCATATTAAGATTTACGTCACTCATTTCAAAGTTCTTGATATCCTAGACTTTGACCATTCCCAAATCTAAACGGGGATCTGGTCCCAGAGTTGTGTACGATATTTTTTGAGGGGTTGAAAAATATTTACACTCATATACCTTGTGCAAAATTGTACAGACATACCCAATTCTAACCCTCTGATACGGTGGAGCCATCTGTTCTTTGTAGCAGGCTTCCAAATGTCTTCCTAACAGCCTGTTGCTGTGGTTTCAAACACCCTCCCTACCAATTAAAAAGTAAACTAGTGGAACCTTCCTTCATTTGTGTAATTTCTGGGGTAACTCCTACACTAACTCTTTCTCACTTACCAGATGCTCAAACTGATCATCGTAGCAGCCGTCATCATTCCGATGCACAACACACAGCCAGCAAACACGATGATGTCAATCAAAAACACCTTGGGAGTCTGTCGATTTGAAACGAACAAAACATTATTTATGGCTTAATCGAGATTGCGAAGATCATCATTACGAATTGGTTTCATCAAGATTTGGATGACGAAATACACATTCGTTTCACAAGATTAAGAAGATGAATTACGAATTTGATTCATCGAGATTGGAATGACGAATTACGAATTGGTTTTATCGAGATTAGTTTAATTGAGATTGGGAGGACAAGCCAGAACAGCAATTGCGTAAATCAAATCCCAGGAGGGACATGAGGTTATAACAAAACCTCATTCTTTTAGAACGAGGAATGGCACATAAGATCGTCCCACAAATTTGAATAAAATACAGAAAAACGTTTGAAGAACAACCAATGATGACAACAAATTTAAGGGATAGACTTGTTTCCAAACATGCATTGCGTACATTTTAATTGTTGTGCCTTTCTAATTTGTGTATGGTCTATACGTAAATATGGAACTCATGAATATTCATACTTTGTAAGAATTAATAGATTTAGTAATTGCCAGTATAACCAGGGATAGTGAACTTACAAGACGCAGTGCAAAGTGTGTCAAGTGGCTGCAGACGCAGACGATGTGACCAGAGTCTAGAGTCTCAGCGAGGTGGCAGCCGTTTGGGGACCACGCCCCGTTCCCATCATGCAATGATGTGTTCCAAAACACGCACTCGAACTCTCTCCCGTGATGTTGCTGAGACAAGAACGAATAAAGTGACTTGTTTGACAATGTACAAATAAGTAAGTAAATTTGAAACTCCGAAAATAACCTTTGAAGATGCAATATTTTTGACATACTTTTATTAATTTCTAATCAATGGCGGCACTTCAGATGAATTAATCTCGCAGACTGCTTACTATCTTTACAACTGGCAAGCTTTCGAATAAAAGTTACAACAATTTTCCAGGGCCATTACCAAAGACCCTAACTTTAAAGGGTCTATACGTGTGGTAATCACTCTCAAAATTAATGGCAATAAAAACCTGTCGGTTAGAATCCTACAGCAGCTTACAATAATAGCATTAATTTGCTTCACTTCGAAGTAATGTGTTGATGTGAAAACAATATCAGTTTTTATCCCCAAATTTTGAATCTGAGAAACGTTACCGTCAAAGACGTTTCTCAGATTGAGTATTCCAATGACGGATTATTCTTCCTAGGTGGACATAACTGCTCCGGATTTAAAGCGATGTCTCAAAAACCCTACCACCTTTTGAAATGAAATTTTCACAGGTCAGTTTTGTTGTACATTATCTCGTACATTTGAATAGGATTGAAACAATCGAACGGTTTTAGAAACCCAAGGTTTATACGTACCCTTTAAGCTACGTATTTCTTTTTCTGAAACACTCACCTGCCATGGCCGGAGTGTAATCCTTGCAGAACCGTTGTTGAAGTGAATATCCCTCTTGACACCAGCCACACTGGCTGAGATCACGCCACTGTTGATGTCATCCTCCCCAGGGGGTTGGAATAACTTCAAGTTATTGTAGAAGGTGAAGATGGCTGGGTACGAGGACGATGGAATACCTGAACAGAAAATTGTCAATACTATTATAGACAGTCAGGACAAAAAGTAAGAGTAAAACATTCTTAATCCGACTATTCTGCACGGTCAACCAGACTTCTTTTCATAACATAAACGTTGGGTTCAACTTATCATCCTTACAATACTTAACAATACTAGCACGTGTGTTTATAATCAATAACATTCTTTATATTTGTGTATGATTTTGATTTATTTATTGCACACTCAACAGAACCATTAGGGCTAGTAAAGGAATGAAATGGAAACAAGAAGAATGTTCAATATAATTGTAGATGAAAGGAAAACCCCAATGGGGAAACCCACACATCCAGGTATAGGGACTGAAAACCCAATCCACTTGCAAGACTTCGGTCTGTGGTGGGATTCGAATCGGGAAACATGGACGTGAAAGGCAGGGAAATAAGCCACTGAGCAAATCAGATCCCCTGACAAGATCCCCTGACCTGATTCGGGCCTTTTTATAACTAACCCTGATCGAGTCGGCTAACTAGTTTTCGACTTTTCATTGTGCAGACCAGTAGGTTTATGTGGATTTGTATCCATCGAAATCAATTGTTCTGTTGCCCGATAAAAATGTAGAGATATTTTGCAAATCTATTTGGATACACTTTTTATTTTATTTCTACTTTGATACAGATTCAACATAGCATCACCCACCTAGGGAAGTGTCATACCAATACACATTGGTTGGGAGTGAAATGGAGGCCTCGACATCGTCACTCCAACCGGCATAGTTCTCATCAACGGTCATCATATCCTCGAAGATGTCAACTCTAGCACTGCCGTTCAGCACGGAGTAAGTCACGGTGGAGTTCTGCGGCACTGACTCGGTCCACACTGCCATGTTGTCCTCGGTGCGGATGAAATTGCGGCTGCCCCGGTGGGCGAAGAGGAGATGGAAATCGAGCGAGTTCAGAATCCTGGTGTTGGCCATGCCACTGTCTTGCGCCTGCTTGAATTCCTCATTAGGTGTCTGTAAGATGTTGTCTGTAGATTCGATTATGTTTGCGGCGACCTGTTGGGAGTATCAATTTAAAAATCATCATGAATTAGAAAGTATAGCATAAACACTGGCAATAGTACGACAGATAAGTTTCGGAATCTCGGGGGCCCAAATCCCCCCGTTACACCGATACTTACGCTGGAAGAAGTGGAGCCAACCACCGCTATGTGTTCCAACACCGAAGCAAATGACTCAATACCATCAGCTGTGATTGTATCGTGACCGGTTGATATCACATTCAACGCCCCTGCGTAGTTCTCAACATTATCCTTGTCTACTGCTATCTGTTCGGGTAAAAATAATATACCACCAACAAATTTCAAATCAAAGTTTATTGAAGACAATCAGGGCACCGAACGAAACGTCGGCTTTTCAGAACTACCACAACTGATAAAGAGAGAGATGTACATGGTGTCCCAGCAAACTTTACTAGATTGTAGTCCCACAATGCATAGTTTTAAATCTTACAAAGTTTATTGGATATAATGACAATACAAATTTTCTTAGTTTTCACTTTAATTAAAATAAAATGTGGTCGAGCGGTCTAGTCCATCGGACTCAAGTTCTGATTGCTGAACCATCGGAATAATATGGGTTCGATTCCCGGTCATGAGATACAATGTTGGGTTGGCTTAACCCCTTGATTGTACAGACAATGAAAGACAATTTTAACTTCTTTATTACCGTGAGATTTTTGTGAAGAAGAAACAATACGAACTGTTGATACAAAAATATTTTCGGTTGGGGTACTTGCATTTTCGTATTTGTAAATGAACTAAATCCCAACTATGAAGTCCCTCCCTGCAACTTACGTTGGTCAGGTTATCAAGAAGTCTATCCGCATCACACGTTGAGGGCAGTATACAATGACTCATTATCTTCAGGGTTGTCTCCTCAACGTAGCAGTCGCAAATACCTAAAATATCAATGAGTCATAAAACTCTCAAATAAACCGGTTGAGCAAAGAGTTAGAATTCAGCTTTGAATAGGGCTACATTACAAGGAAATATATTGGGGGGGGGGGGGGGGGGGGGTATCAGATCGAGCAAGTCTCGCGAGTTTTCGAGCATTTTGCGGGGAACCTTAGGTAAATTGCTTATACGTGTGGAGAAAACAAAACCACGTGCATTAACGCTGGAATACGCGCGAGCTTTAATAACTTGTTGGAGTTGAATTGAAGCGTCTATCTTGGAAAAAGATTGTAGTAATGTACCGAGGCAGGAGACTGTAGTATATAAACTTGCGGATATAAAAATGTTTAAAACTCTTTTGGTAAAAGTGTTGGCTCTGACAAGAGCCTGTTCATCTCAGAGCCAACACAGTGCTTAGTTGTTTACTGCTATAGTCTTTCTTATGACTCCATGCAAAGCTTCAACCATCACTGGCCGAGGCACATTTTCAAAATTTCTGTGAATCGATAGCAGCTGAGCTGTATTATTTTCTCACGAGGGGATTCTGGAACTCATTTTATTTGGAATGGCTATAAATTCTATATGTGACAATCTACAATGATGCCAGGCATATTGCATTACCAGTATTATTTAAATCAATTATTGACTAATGAAAGTTAAAATGATATGAGATGTAACTACGTTTGTTGTCTCACATGTCAATTATCAAGATCTTGTCGATCACTTCATCGTAGATTTCTACCAATAAATCACACATTGTGCACCGAAATCTACTACTGATATAGTTTTAATACTCACCGTAGGTCTCAGATGTTATTGCTGCTGGTATATAGCCAATCGTAAACCGCTCTGTTACCGTAGTATCGACAAATGGAATGGTTGTACGATGGACGGCTGGAGTGGAGACTAGTCCAGCACTACTACTGGCATGCAATGAGGTGGTGGTGTCGGTGGGTGGCGCCCTTGTTGTTTGAAGATGCGTTGTTGTCATGGTTTGGGTTGTGGGTAGGATTGTTGTGGGTAGGATTGTTGTGGTTAGTATTTGTGTTGTGGTAACTGGTTGTGTTGTTGTAGTGGGCATTTGGGTAGTTGTGGTCGGGGCTGGAAGTTGACATAGGAAAAATAGAAATGAAATGAAATAACTATTATCTAAATCTATGATCGACACAGTCGATGAAGATGAAACACAATGTGTCATGAATAATTTATGAAAATGAATTGAGCATCTACACATCTAATCAAAAGTGATTCATGCATAATGATAGACCGGTTGACAACAGAATAACCACTTTCTCTAAAAACTGTCATACAACCAAAAATGACACATTCGCATTCTGGAATTGATTACAAGTACAAGTGAAATGCTGAAATGTGTTACGACTACTCACTCTGATGACGAAATTAGTGGGTCCTGCATGTGACCCCAGTCAAATATAGCATGGGTTCCGTCGGAATTTTGCCATAAAGAGGTGGCAAGAATTCGTTTCAAAAGCATCAAAATTTAAAATGATACCTTGCATCCCACAATACCCTTTCTATCTCAGGTGTCAAGTTTTCAAGATGCCAGGTTTGCAGGGTGCTGAGCTTAGCAAGTTCAAGTATGACAAGGAATTCAAAAATCTAAGGAGAATGTGGAAATAAAACGAAACGGTATATATACCTTCTAGAATAGTCACATCGAATTGACAAATTACGGAGTTGTTTGACGAGTCGGTAAACGTATACATCACAGTCGTCTTTCCCCCGGGGAAAGCCGTTTTGGGCTTGTGGGTCCTCGTCACAGCAATATGCAAATTAGAGTTGTCCGTTGCGGAGGGCTCCGCCCACTTCACGATGACCCCTGACGTCACGTGCACCGGGGTTGTCTTGTTAATGTCAGTTGGGCACCGGTGAATAATTGGGGCTTCATCGTCTGAAAATCAATGCAGTTTTGGGAAATGTAAATAAAAACCATCAAGAGAGAATAAAATAACATGCTTTGGACCTTCGGACTATGTTTTTGCTGAAACCTTTTGTTTGTTCCAAGTTCATAGTTTCAATTTTGGGGTGATCAAAGAACAAGCATTGCCTAGGGCGAGATTTGCACCTGCGACCTCTAGATTGACGTGCCGGTGCTCTACCAATTGAGCTAAATGGCCTTATGTGGTTAATTACGTGGTAAATTCATAGTTGGTGTGCCCTTGTTTGTTTTGACCACTATATTGCAAACTTAAATTATCTTATAGGAATATCAATAAATAAATATGAACAAATTATAATAAACATTTTGAGATGCCAAAAAATACTAGGAATTTGTTAATGATAAAAATGATACGAAGATTCAGAACTGCCAACATTTGCATCTTGCAATCAGGGAGATTTTGTACATCAATTAGAGAGATATTAAAGTTCAATCAACATAATAGGGAAAGAGTTTCCATAATCAGGGAGATTTTCAAACTTGTGGATAAGAACATGGAAATACTTTATTTTCAGGGAACTTTTCTGCAGAATCAGGGAGAGCTCTGCACGATTGCGATGAATTTCATAGTACCGGATGCAGCATTGTAATTTTTTTAAATTAAATTTATAATAACGAGACTAGACTGGAACCTACCGATCTCGTCCACCGTCACAAGGAACGTACATACGGCCCTGTTTCCCGCCAAATCTTCAAAGACGTAAGTGACGGGCGTACGACCCCCAGAGAAGACTTCTCCCGGTAAGTGGGAGGCAGTGACCATTTTCACCGACCCTGACTCGTCGGTGGCATGGGGGACGTCAAAGTTGACGTGGACGCCAGGCGTACCAAGACGAATCGTCTCGTTGACGTTGCTCGGACATCTAGTTATCACTGGAGGTGTAGTATCATCTTTACATGAAAAGTGAAACAGGAACTGTTAATTGATTGCTTTAAGACAAAATATAACATGCCCGATATGTGGCAGAAGGTGTCAACCCCACCCCCCGAAAAAAGTCAAAAGAAAAGAAAAAATGCTCCTATACTAGAGTATAGGAACACTATGGTGTCGAAACCAAGCGTCTTAAGAAAAAACTACGGGTGACAGAGAGGGCTATGATAGAAAAGGGTGACAAATGAGTACCTAAAAAATAAAAATAAAGAGTGCGGGAAGAGCATTAAATCAAAGAAGTGGAGATGGGCAGGTTACCCTCACAAAAATGCAAAAACAACCAATTGGACCCCAACAAACTGAAAATGAAGAAGAGGGAGACAAACAGAAGATGGGGAGATGAACTAAGAACAGGGGCATTGCTTGGCAACAAACAGCCCAGGATAGAGTGAAAAAGGAGAATTGTTGAAGAGCCTTTCCTCATGCAGTTGAGTGAAATATGCTAGAAAGAAGAAGACGAAGAATAAGAAGAAACTCATTATCTATACTGACCAATCTGCTCCACTATGACGGCGAAATGACAAGACGCTGCATTGCCGGAAGTATCTGTAAATTGATAGGTCACCACTGTTGATCCCAATCTGAACTTTGACCCTGGTCTGTGGGTTTTTCTCATCGTGGTGGGACTACCCGAGTCATCAAGAGCTGTGGGCTCTTCCCAACTGACGGAAACTCTATTGGTTGGGGCGTAAATGTAGTGGGTGGTGTTTTCAGGACAGTCGCTGATCAGCGGTGACTTGGTATCTACGTATAAAGGATTTAGACAATATTGAAATAAATTAACTTATAACATTTTTATGTCAGCAATTGGCGCGTTGTGACTGAGCAGTTAAGAGCACCAGACTCAAGTTCCGGTGTTTGTGATCAGCAGAGTGAGGGTTCCGGTGCCGGCCATTGCACTTGTGTCCTTGAGAAAAACACTTTAGAGTCGTTTCTGAGCATTATCCTTTATACATTTGTTATTGATACGATGATAGTTTCTTTCTGATCCAATCACAATTGAAATGATTAATAGTTCTCCCACGTCAAGTATGTTTCTTTTCACTCACCGATCTCATCCACTGTCACGGTAAAGTTACAGAATCCCTGGTTCCCAGAAGTATCCGTGAAAACATACGACACGCTGGTACCTCCGATCGGAAACGTCTCCCCTGGTCGATGAGAGGCCTGGCTAAGAGGTACAGCACCAGTGTCATCAGTTGCTTCCGGTTGCAGCCAGATAACTTTGACCCCACCGGAAGCAGATCCCAGAGTGACTGACTCGTTGACGTGAGCAGGGCAATTTGTGATGACTGGTGGTGTTGTGTCTTTGACTGAAGTGATAGAAGTTTTAAAATCAAGATGTGAATGTAATGCGACATTTCCATTTTAGCTTGCAACTTAGTGTTTCTTGTGTAGAACTAAATGATTCGTTACAAAACAGGAACGAATCCATAACTAATATTAAATTCGATTATAGGACAGCAGTGGGATGTAGGCGGTTTAGTTGTAAAATGTAAATACATTTTGCTATATAATTCTTCATCAGTTAACCAAAGGGGAGAGGGATCAATGCTGTAGCCAACATCAATAACGTAAATTGGTAATTGTTAAAACAAATTCGTATTTGTCAAATAATCAATAGATGAAATGCTTTCAAAATGCTCGGTGATTTCTCTTCTTCTCTTTTCAATTCAGTTTTAACAATGTTTGATTGTTTTCGAAATCATATTTGAGTGACACTACGAAACACTGTACTAACTATCGTTTGCAAACACTAGCGGCCCATTTCACAGACTAATCATGCATCCTCAGCCTAAAGATATTTCCTACGTGACATTCACTTGCACAATCCTGCACAAATTAAAACTCTTAAACGCAGTTGATGAGTTTGACAGTGGAGTTATTTACGTATGGCATAGTGGAGATACCATAAATTTTCACCGCGTCTATCTGATATGCTGATTAGCAGAGCTGGGGTTAGACTCAAAAACAAGTCTGTTATGCATTCTTGTCAAAGTATTATCTCTTAGGTTGGCACAGTGCCGAAATTGCCACAAATGTTTTACAGTCTTGATATCAAGTCTATGTCAAGGTCATTGAGAAAGCAAGACTCTATTTCATATGGCCCCTAGATGCCTTTTGCCAACGCAATTCTATAGTTATTAACCCAGTCAAACAATTAAAGCAAGTTTACGCAGAATGGGAGGTCCTGTGTCTCTGAAGAATTCTTGGACTGCATATTGATTCAATACCCAGCCTGAAAACGATCGAGAAGTCTTTCATCACCCGGGGGATAATATTACCAAATAGAATTCTGCATCAAAACAACCTAATGCACTTAAGTTATTGATTTGATAACAGATCACCTTCAACAAATGTCTTATGCACCCGAATGCATGAAACATGTTGTGATGTGTATGTTACACGTTGGAGCCCTTTATGTGAGTTTCATCACATCCATCGTCTAACATGATTAAGCAAGGCATACCTCTACGGATGCAGGAATCTACCATTGACATTGTAATTTTAATCCATCTTGTATTTAAAATACATCAATATTATTTTTATATAATACTAATACTCTTGACTGTTTGCGAAATTGGACGTTTAAAGGCACTGAACACGTTTGGTAATTGTCAAAGACCAGTATTCTCACTTGGTGTATCCCAACAATGCATAAAATAACAAGCCTGTGATGAAAATTTGGACTCAATTGGTCATTGAAGTTGCAAGAAAATGATGAAAGAAAAAACACCCTTGTTGTACAAATCAGTGTGCTTTCAGATATGAATAAAAGGCTTCTGGCCAGAAGTCTTTTATTATTTTAGTGAGAAATTACCTCTTTCTCAAAAACTACGTTACTTCAGAGGGAGTGGTTTTTCACAATGTTTTATACTATCAACAGCTCTCCGTTGCTCGTTACCAAGTAAGTTTTTATGCTAAATGTATATTTTGAGTAATTACCAAACGTGTACAGTGCCATTACTCCCATTCAGATTTTTCAAAAATTCATCCAGACCGATCTTCTCCCTCCCTCGGGTGTTAAAGTCCAATTCAATTTTATCTCTGTAATTTTAACGCCCCTGCTGCATGTTAACAAATCATTGCAAACGTTATCAATTTTCAACCCTTCCAAAGACGTATTCTTTCAAAATGGCGGCCACATATCTTCATCTAGTGCTACCATCATCTCTGTCATATTATGCTGTGTATACCCAAATGACAATCATACTGTAAAAAGGGGAACCGGACTATTTTTCACATCAAGCCTAAATTTGTTTTTTATAGACCTTTATCACTGTGTGGCCATCTTTGTTGGGTACCCTGCTTACACAGTAATAACGGCGCAGTTCTCCTCATACCATTAAAATGACTTGACTCCTTTTTATTTCCAGTCTCAGTTTGGTTACATTGGGATAAACGGCAGAAAGGGCAAAATGGTTGCATCATGATAAAGGTATACTGCTTTGAAATGAATGAAAGAGAAGCAACAACGCTGCACAAGAAGGTATTCTCTTACCTAGGGTATACGTAGCTCCTCCAATCCCGGTCAACTCCCCGCCCTCACCGACCACCTGGACGCCAATCTCATACGTCACCTCGGGCTCCACGTCACTGAGGGTACTCCGAGGTTCCTGGGTCGAGATGACTCGCACGTCTTCCCCGTTGGTGCTGATGACAGACACGAGGTATGATGAGGCAGCAAGCAGTTGGTGATCCGGCCAGTTTACCTCCAGGGTCCTTGGTGGATGACCGCGAACCACGATGTTTCCGCCGGATGCTGTGGGTGAGAAAACAACTAATAATGTTGAAATACTTGGGACACCAGCTGTGATAGCCTTCAGAGCTCTTAAACCAATGTTACTAGATACTTACTGGGTTTATTAAGCCAGGTTTGAATCAAATGGCTATGGCTAGAGCTGTTGGAATTACGGCCATAGCCAGTTCAGAAGCCGTAATTTTTTTTGGCCGCCTGAAAAGAACAGGTTGGCTTATGCACAAGCACAACATACATGAAACATGGCAATTGAACATGGCTGATGGACATGAGATAATGTCGGATTCCTGAATATAACTCAGTTTTAGTTTAGAACTAAAACTAACAAATAACCACTAATCATTGGAGATTTTCTTTTTCGTGCAATACCTTACATAAAACTTTGAAACATTTTATAACCTTTACCAAAGGCTGCTTAAAATTGTAATCTATAGATTTGGCCGAATCGGCCCGAAATCGGACCTAGCATCTTCAATATTTCACATCCAAATAAAAGATGTGTCTCTGTGCTTTGTAGTGCTATCATTCGTCTAACCTGGGTTCAATGACACGTCTTTCCAAATAGGAAATATTAATAAAGAGAGTGAGTTAAACCTTAACTTGTTTCGGAACTCGGGTAATTTCAACTCGTCTTAACTCATATAAACAAGTGTGAACCTTCGGAGAGGCGCTATAAGCTGATGAGAGGTAAACAAACAGAATGATAACAAACGGGTTCACCGAAATGTTGACCCCGAAATATCAATGAACTACCTTTTCTTTCTCTTTTGACATAAAAAGTGTCTTTGACGCAGGAGCATAATATACTTTTGAATGGGAGAGGGGCAAACGGGGGCATTGAAATAATTTGATTTTTGATTAATCAAACCATTATTTTGTTTACGCATGATAATTTAATTGTTGGGGGGCACTGAGGTGGGGTTCTGAGAGGGGTCACACTGATCCATTTCTGGATCAGTGTGACCCGGAATCTGTGTACAAAATACGCAGAAATGGGTCAAACTGACGCAGAATTCTAGTCAAAATCCCATTTGACCCAGAAATGGGCCAGACCCCCTGGGACCTGGAATCCGGGTAAATTCCGACCCGGAGTTCTTAAAGTGTTATAAGCAAAAGGGTTCTTGCAAACATTGATTAAGAAACTGCTAATGACGTCAGGGCCCGTGTCTATTAAAAAGCACACAATGTACTCGAGAGAAAACAGGAATTCTAAGGCCTATCAACTCATAGTAAATGCAATCACTGTGTATAGAGGGAGGGCATCTGTAACTGAGTATGAGTGACAACTTTTTAAAACAGTTTTTGCCGACAACGCTTTTGCTTCTCAAACATTTGGTGATTCATTTCAGGTTGCTATGGCAACTAAGAAGAGGATAAGGAAACACCAGGTGTTTGATTCAATTTACAAGTGGTGGTTGGACCGTCAAAATGAATTGATTTAGGCTGTTTGTGTTAGTTTCTTGGCAAGAAGGAAAACTAAATGATTTGACAACCTCACCACAGCCTGAAATTTGACAATTTCTCAGTCTACAGATGTCCCTATGGATGCATTGGTTTAGACATTCGTCATGCCGTTTCATTCCCACACGTATTCCTCAGGGCTGTGTATTGAGAGAGTGACAACATGGAGGGACCGGTTTTCCTTCGGTCACGTGGCTGTAAGCTATTCGGTTCAAATGTAGCACAACCCGATGAGCTGTCTACTAGTCTCGAACCCAGTGTTCGCACATGCGTTTTCAAACCGAAAAATGGCTTCTTATCACTAGTCGTCGCAATTCTTTTCAATGCACAGCTCAGCTCAGGGACCAACTTCATAGATCTAGAGCTGCTTAAGCAGGGAACTTTGCCTTGTAACTTTCTGCTGAACAAATATTTGCAGGACACCAGTCACAAACTGTTCTGGACATGGTAACCTTATTCTGATAGTTATAATTTTGTTGTGCTGAGTTACTTTTTGTGCTTAAGCAGTTTTATGAAATGTTGCCCTGGTGTGACTGAAGCTGAATTAAGCCCCATTATAAATACTGGTATTCAATACATTAAAGGGACTCGAAATAAAAACAATCGAGTCCCTTTAATGTACTGATTATTTTATTTTTATTTTTTTTAAATGAGATATCGCCTTACTCTCAAGGCCACGGACGGCCACTTCAAGGTGAGGGCTACACATAACTGATTTGGGCTATCGACCCAAATCAATTGACACCAGGGGCACGTTGCCTCCTACTCCTGGGGCTGAAACAGGGTTACCCCCTTCACAGTCCTTAAGGATGTAGGCATGGGTATCATCCACTAGGAGCCTGTCTGGTAGAGCAGAATGCACTACCTTCCCAACTTTTTCGAAGCAATTATGGTTAAGTGCCTTGCTTAGGGGCACAAGTGTCATGACCGGGTATCGAACCCACACTCTGCTGAAAACACCTGAGCTTAGGTCCAGTGCTCTAGACCGCTCGGCCACGACACGTATTACAGTATTACGGGAAATAACAATGAGCCCGATAGTGATGGCTGTAACCTTGATACAGGTCAGCACGTCACCTTCTTGAGAGGAGGCTACCCCAGCCCCTGGCTAAATATTAGTAATTTCCGCAAATCAGCACCTGGAGTATCCCGGCTCTACAGAGGTCTAAACTGTGACAGGTTAATATGTCTGCCCTTGGACAAATTCGAGGAATCAATGGGTTCAAAATAAGAGGATTCAGAATAAGATTCGTATCTTGAGATTAGAGGAACTGTTCCCTGCGAAAAAGGGGGTATTTAAGTTCATTAAATGTGTCTTGGGCAGATGACAGATGGTTACGTCTGAAACCAAAGACTAATTCAACCTTGAACCTGATCAACAATTCAACATGGAGGGTGTTTTTATCTGTTGGCGCCTAACATTTAACTTAATTGGTAATGTTCATTCCGGCAGCAAATTTGCAGGCTGAGCTTTTAGTCTAATGCATGTAAGGGACACTAACCTTTTCTACAATCCGTGCAAGTCTCGCGTGTATTCGACATTTTTTGAGACCACTTTGGTCCCCTCGTATATTGCTAACGCGTAACAGAAACAAATTCGCGCACTTTAACGGGTCTAAATGCTTGAATACGCCCGAGACTTTCACAGTCTATTGGAATTCCAATCAAAATGCGAAACTTGCAACTAGTTTGTCTGCAAATAGACCATGAAACCCTTGTGCGTTTCGAACACGGGGCTCGTTTAATACAAGCCTCCAGTTTCCCGGAATTTAAAATAATTGCAGTCAACTCACCAGTTTGACCTATGACCCAGCCGGCTGACTTCTTCTTTCCGTCAATAACTGCGTCCAGTATCACGTGATAGTCCATGCCTTCGTCCAATCCGAGGAAGACGTGGTCCACTGCTGCTTTATCTGAGGCTGGCAACTCGACGGTGCGGGCGTCTCCGAGCTTGCTGGCGAGGGTGAGAATATAGGAGCTGGAACCCACCAAGGGCTGCCAACTGACCTGTAGGGCATGTTGTGTTACTGCAGCTAGCGTAACCTTTGACCGTGTAGGAGCTAGTAATCAAAGGAACAATAACCAATGAATTTATTGTTATTCTCTCGAAGCCTCCAAATACATTGACAATTTATTTTAATTTTTATGTTAACACAGAGCATTGTTTGTGAAAGACAAAGTACATGTACATTGATTGATCATTTGTACAGAGACAAAAGTTTGAAAGTTTCAATCTGAAAGCTCACTGATTATAAAGTTCACACTAGAACCAAGCCTTCAGATAAATATTTGTGTATGTTGCAGTCCAGGAAGTTCCATTTGGAGACCTTATTTCGATTGTGAAATCGAAAAGAGCACGCTTATTGTGTCTGCCCACATAATCAATGGCCAAAGATAAACCAGTTTTCTTTTGTTTTTATACCGTCAAACGGAATTACAAAATTTTGTTGAAATTAGTACAGGTTGGTTGGATGAAAATAATTTAATATAATTATTATAAGTATTAAAGCTTAAATTTAAAACAGTGACTTTAATAAATAAAAAATAACCTGAGATATCTATGTAAAAAAATGCGGAGAGAACTGAATCCTAAAAAACAACCGCCCTCTTGTGACAGAGTCAAGTATAATAATAAAGTATCACACAAGTGAAAACCTAAACTGAATTAAGAAGTGCTTTAAACAGTAACCATATCCTGTTTAATAATGGCTGTATTCAGCAAAAGTCTAGAAATTATGGCGATGATCAAAACGAAATTTGCTTATCACCAAGAAGGCGCCAGTCTATTTTTAAAACACTTGGGCCTATAACTATGTCTTAGAAACTTTTAAAAAAGACACATTCATCTCTAGATATGGTAACTCCTTATGTTCTCATAATATGAATATTCATTTCCATCAAATAAAATACGAATAGACCCCTTTCATAGGCCGCCACCACTTGGAAACAATGGAAAGTGTGCGCGTGCAACACAACTTTCAGCCAATGATTAGTCTTCCTAGAGCGCTGTTTGAGCTTGTGGTGTCATTATGCAAGAGAGGGGGGGGGGGTTCATTTGCAATGGTTCCACGCGAAAAAGGTTCTCTTCCGTCTGCAGCACTGCGATTGGAGAGAAACTTGTCTCCCAACCTTTGATTTGCAAGTCGGAACACTAAACCAAAGTTGAATATATAGATTCTACATAATAACGTACAGAAAACAAAAAGGGCACTATAGTATGCAACTAATCGTACAACAGCTGCCATAATAAAAATCAAGATTCCAATAGTTTTGTTCACATTATGAATGCGGCTACTACACGTCTTCAAATTGCAGTGGGTGTTTACTGTTAGTGCTTTGTCAATAATAAATTAGTGTAACATATTATAAACATTAAAGGTGGCAATTACAGCTACAAGAGCATAACGTAAGGTTGGTAGGGAGAAGTTAGCTGTCGACTTTGGGATACATAATGTTTGATTGGAACGGAGCGACCCCTATAGGCGCAGGTTCAAGGTCAGTTTGACCGGAAATGTCACAAAGCGAAACTCCGATGAAAGACACAATGTATCAGAGATATTAAAAGAATGAATCATTTAAGACAAGTTAAGGCTTTTTCCAAATTAGGAAGGAAGGGCAGGCAGAAAGTTTGCTTTCAAATATTATTATGGTAATTTATAGCTGAGAGTATTTTTAAAAGGCCTTGCATTTTTCTTACCCCCAACACGGTTTTCGTATTTTTTTTGAGATCTCAACTGTATAGGCTAAACAAAGATTTTTTTCGAAAGTTGGGAGATCCATTTTGCTGGATGGTTTTCTTTATTTACGGAGACATTATGAGTGTTGAATTATTTCCCGCAATCTTACCCAACTCACATACTTTTGCTAAGAGATATTCATCAATCAATTTGCCCATACTTCCAGATCATAATTTGCACATATCCTGTTTTGTATAAGACCAGCAGCTTAGCAGCTAGTCATCTCGACCTATATCTCCTCTACTTACCCGCAGGAACCGAGACGGCTTTCACCCCCGTCCCAAACGCGTCAAAGTCGCCAAGTACTGCGTAAAGTGTGAACACGTATCGCTCCCTCCGCCTGGTTTGAGTGAAGATGTAACTCGTTGCGTTCTTGTTGAGGGTCACCGACCACCGTCTTTGATTGGATGCAGATCGGGCGTTGTCTCGTTTGACGTCTAGATAGTATCGGTCAAAGGGAGGGGTAGGCGGGTCCCAGTTGAGTACGATGGTGGAGCGGTTCAGGTTGTGCCTTGTTACATGCGTGGGAGAATTCGGCTCTGAGATAATAACAATAATAAAGACTCATTACCTTGGAGACCCTTGGATACCAAAAGGTCAACAAGAGTTGAAATAAATCAGCATCAGAACTTGGTGTTTGAGTTCACGAAGTTACTGTAAATATTGCAAAGATGAATCACATCTGGGTATTCTCAGGCGAGTTAACATTTCCTGCACCCCCTTAACATGTTATCAGGGGTGGAATTCTTGTATCACAAGCAACGACAAAATGAGAAGATTTATTTGCTCAAAGTAACCGATCCTTTCTGCTGCAAGATAACTTGTTTGGTTTAAGTTTACCAAACGTGCACCTCGTTGTAAAATAATCAAAGTGAAATTTCCTGTTAGAAACGAGTGTCCTGCAGGTTTTTTTTAATGATGGCGAACAAAGGTAGATCCTAACAGAATCTATTTTTCATCCCTAAAGTGCAGAAACCAGGAATTACACCATTAATGCAAGAAGGTTCTACAAGTTACTGGCTTCCATCAGTAAGCCAGCAAATTTGATTGGCATGGGGGGGAGGTGCTGGAAACCTCAGAACCTGCCACAGGCTACCAGTATTAGACATCTGTAAGCCTGCTACAAAGAACAGATAGCCCCATTATCACAGGGCCGAGAGATGGGTAGGTCTTATCTCTATACAATTTTCAGCACGAGTATTGAGTGAAAATTTGTTTCAGCAACAAAACATATTCTGAGACCTGATCCCCTTCTTAGACATGTGGATATGATATCAAAGGCTTAAATCATGACTTAGTGTTACCAGCGCTCACTTAAGCATTTTAATCAATCCGAATACTTACTTTGAAATTTCGGGTCAGGGATGATAACATATGCAGGGTCACTTCTGATGCCGTTCCTAACGGTCCTCACAGCTGCAGTAGTCTCTTTACCAGTCACTATTCCATCTACAACATACGCAGATGCACTCCCATCAAGGGAAACTGATAATGGCCCTTTGGTTCTATTGATACGTATTTGGTAATTGTCGAATTCAGTACTATCGGTTGGTGTATTCAGTTCAAGACGGGATGAGGATGGCGTTAGGAGGTGTTGAGTAACGACTGGAGTGGGAGGCAACACTAATGGAAGAAAAAGAATGACGAATGAAAAAGTCACCTGATTCAATAAAATTATGTTTTCGATGGGCAACACCTTTTTCTGTAGCACCTCATATTGAAAAAAAGACGAGATATTTATGCGAGAATAAACACCTCTCTAAAGACAATGAACAACATGGGTTATTGTCAAAGACCGGTCCACACTTGATGTGACCCAACATAATAGGCCTACATGAAATAGCAAACCTGTGAAAGTTTCAGCTAAATAGGTCTTCGGAGTCATGAGAAAACTGTGAAAACCTCCATTTTATGTTTTCACTGTTTTCAAACATCAGATTTCATCACCAGTGATAAGGACTAATTATTTTACTCATTTCCTAAAAACTATAGCATTTCAAGCAAAACTATTTCAAGGGAAGTTTTCCACCATTACCATCTCTATACCATGCAAGTTATGTGCTTATCAATGAACATTATTTTTTCAATCTTACCAATGTTGTACACACCCTTTAATCTTAAAATATAAAACAGACACATTCTGTTACCGTTCGGTCCTTTGGTTCATGCCAGAATTATCATGAAGACGGACGTATCAACTGTGCGAAACGTCAACACTGTTTACTGTAGCGACACAGCGTGTACCCCTTTAAGCTGACAAGAGATACACCCGGGACGGCGCTAATCTTCACCGACCTGGCCCGTCTGTTAGCCTAACTTGATAAACTTTTCATCGAATGTTGGACAAACTCTTGAGGGAGATGTGTGGGGGATGCCTGTCGAAGAGGCCCACACTAGGTTATGAGCCATGACAAAGAAATATACATAGAACTGCTCAGAAAATCGTGTATTCATATTAATTGTTATCATTAATTATTGCTGGATCTGTATGTAATTTTCTGCCATGACTCAGCGGCGGCTGTCTCTACCTGAAGCGCACACCATGATGACAGTCAGCCGGAACGTTAATGTCCCGTAACAACTTCACATATCGAGTTATTTGATTCATTATAATTATTTAAAGTGCACTCAAACACAGTGCACTAGGCAGTATAATTTTGCGTACATCTAAATATTTGTGCATTCATTTTGTAAGCAGACTCGGAGCTTTGGTATAAAAGTCTTTTCTAAAGCCTTTTCGAACCCAAGTCTTCGGCATGGGCATATTTCAAGCTCCGTACTAAAATAGCACCTTTCAAAATCAACGAGCCTAAAGCTGGATGGAGCCGACTCAAGCCTAAGTCGTGTTTTCAAAAAGGCCGAAAGGCGTGTATTTGTAAAACAATCTAAAGAAAATCAACAATGGCTGCTTCCTAAGATGCAGTGCCAAAAGTCTAAACAGTGAGAATTCGTAATCGGGTACAGAGAGGAAAGCTCAACCTCTTCAAAGTTACGTGACTTTGTATATAAACCCCGAGGCCATCGCGGGAAGGAAACTGTGCCTGCTTAGACGTGCCCATATCAGATAAATGTAAAAGGTTAGGCGTGCTTGCATAAGTAAGAGAAGTGTAAAAATAGAAACTCCAAAACCCATCAATCGTATTCACGACGCACATTACGTCAATCTATAAAAAAATCTTCCCGTAAAATGTAATAACTTATAGAAAGGTACCTCGTTGTTTGAAAATTGTTATGTGGAAATGTATTCAAAAGACCTTGCACTGCGCAAGCCTGCAATGATATCGAGTGGTGAAAGCATACACGGTCAACCCTCCTATGCCTGATCATTCAGTATCAATCACATGGTTTTGAACTCACTGGAAAGTATACAAGGGTTGTTAATCGGACGAAGTCTTTCCGCGAAGTTAAAGACAGAAACCTGTAAACATTTCCCAATTTTCCACCCCATTTCTCTCCTGCAAAGTTCACACACAGTTCTTTAAGATTCACCAAAAGTCTCCTGACATTTTATGGGAAATGTGGAGTTTCCCGCCAAATCCTAGGGTTTGTTCCAGGTCCATGACCCGTACACCTCCCCTCCCTCCTACGTCCTCTACCCCTGCCTCGATCAGACGTAAGAAAAACAAGTGAAGGAAACAACTGAGTGAGTCAAAAAGATTGCGTTTCATTCAGGAGACATGACAAAGAATGACGCTTCAGCCAGAAGTAAATACACCCTGTTGTGGATGCGTCCTACACCCTCAGACATGAAGTCAAAATTCCTCAGGGTGGATGTCCAAGTATCCGAAAACACGCGGTTTATATCCGAGCACCGGACAGGTACAGAGCCGGTGGAGTTTTACAAAGAGGCCTTGGGTGGGGTTAGTGTACTACGGACGGTACTGGTACTCATCCGTTTTTAAACCGGATCCGTCTTGGCTCCAGTAAAACTAGGCACGAATAGCAACCTTTAATGAAGATACCAGCATGAAGTAGAAGGAGCACCAGGGACGATTGATAATGAATATATGGTTATGTAATCAACTCTTCCTGCGGATAAGTCATAGTTTCGAACAACCTCAGTGCTTTTTTTAAAAAGTCATTGTACTGTTAGGTTCCCGGTTGGAAAGAAATCCATGTTTGTTTTGGACGAATAGATGTCAAATAAATATCGGTACAGCATTTTAACGTGAGTTTAGCGACTCGTAGTTTCCCCCACTTTCATGAGCAGGATACTATCTTTTTGAAAATTAATGCATCACAAAACTTGGAGACTCTCTTTAATTTTAACAACTAAAGTATTTCCATTTACTTGGTTGTATTATCAAGGACACTCGAGAAGTGAATTGGTCCTATGGGTGTTCTAAAATATGTTCCAAGGGCCGATTTCACAAAGAGCAATGATTTATCCTAACTGTGTATCACTCTTAATCACTAAGCAATACAAATCACTATATAGCAATACTGACGACTCATTTCAAGATGAATCTTATAAGTTATAGTGCTTTGTGAAATCGAGTCCGGGTTTCACAAACTACGAAGAATACGTCTTGAAGATGAGTCAGGTAATGAAGTAATGTTGAGCAAGTATAAGACGTCACAATACAACAGTGACAGTGAACAAGTCATACCTAAAGGCTGGATTCATCATTTTCTTTTGGGAAGGACGAATCCATTCCAATCATAGTTTTCAGTGAGCAAACCACACGGCCATCCTGTGAAAGTTTCATATGAAAAAAGGAGGTCACCTTTTTGAGGTCACCTTTTTGATGACACACAGTTTTTAGTTTGACTGGAATTTCATTCATGCCCAGACTGCGCTTATTTAGATTTGGTATATCTAAACAAGAAATAAGTGTTTATGCCTTTTCAGGGATTGTGTGCATGTTCGTTTTCGGTTTGTCTCGACTGTGGCAATAGAAATAAGCAATGGTGATTTCTGTGGTCTTCAAATGCTATTTCGTTAACTTTGACATTATAATTTCCACTTTGCGATATTTCTCAGGATGTTTGGTACTGGTGGTATGAACGTCATTATCAGTGTGATTACAAATCGAAACTGCCTGAGATAATTACCAGTCTTGTACTGTTCCATTAACATCTTTAGTTCAGGGTTTGACAAATCCCAAACTATTTATCTAAGGGTCAACTCATCGAATAACAGTCCACTCATAAGAACTTCCCCTCACACAATTTGGAAAAACTGTATTGAGTTGAGCCAAATGCGATTCAAACTTGTGTCATGCAGGTCATTTTGATGGCACCACACTCTAAACACTTCAGGATCAGAATTGATCCGGATTCCGGACCCCGTGGGACCTGACCCATTCGTGGCTCAGTATGACCCGGAATCTGAGCTAAAATGACCAAGAAATTTGTCAAAATGGCGCAGAATGCAATTTAAATTCACATTAAAAAAAAACACTCTCCGGGTCAGCCTGACCAGGAATCCAAAATCCGGAATTCGGATTTATTCTGATCCGGGTGTTTTAGAGTACATAATGTGTAACTTACAGTTGCTTCCCGGTAGGAGCGGACGGACCTCGGATGATTCACTGTGCATTGACCCCCTGATGGACACCAGTCCGATTCGGAATTGACTGGTGATGGCTGACTCACACTCAATATGGATGTAAGACATGGAGTTGTTCAGTATCATCTTCTTCTCCTGTGTCACTGTGGAGACACAAAGTTAAATACTCGTTTAATTTAGTAACGGAATTGACGCCGCAAGACGGCTTCTTTCAAAAGGACCCGATTTCATAGAGCTGCTCAAAGTAGCTAAGCACATGTTTACCAGAATAACGTTACCATCCAAAGTACCATCTCACCATCTGCAACTGATCCTTTTTGTTTTGCTAAGCAGAAAGTTGTTAAGCAACAATCAGTGCCGAAGCAGATCTATGAAATACTCAAATAGGGCCTTGGGCCTGTAATTAACCGTAAGAAGATTGTGATACTACAGCAGAAAAGCAATGCGTTATATAAATTGCACTAATTAATAATTATTATTGATTAAATCTTGTTGTGTATTTTCTTAGCACAATATTCCTTCTCATGAAAAACGAACGAATGTTTCCAGCAATTATTCTAATTTAAAAGGAAAATACTTGAGTTTCAGTCTTGACAACCAAACGCGGTTTCTGTGGTTAGCGAGAACACATTGGTGGTTTTGAAGTCTGGTTTGTCATGAATTCTGGGCACGGTAACAACGATTGCAGTTTTTTGAGAAAGCAGCTCTGATAATGCGGGGTCTTCTAATAGGCCCTAGTAATACCACTTTTCTCTTCAGGTGGAAATATTTATCTAAATGTCCTACAGATAAATATTTCCATGACTTTTAATTTAAAGAGCTTTCAAATTTTAACCAGCCATCAGATTATTTGATGAATACCTATCCTGCGTTATCAGAATGTCAACCGAAGAAGCTTATCAATTTCATTTATTTTTAAACCAAGGTTAGTATAAATTCTTCCCAGGTTACGACCCTGAGACACCGGCGATAAATGGCTTTCTTAAAGCAGACGACGGGAAGCTCTAAGCATCTCCTTGATGTACTTTAATGATATAGGTAAAACAATCATTTCAACTTTTAGGAAGTTAACAATTTGATTTACCGGAAGTAGTTAGATCTAAACGACGTAGAATATCAATAATATAAACTATTCCACACAAAACGACAGTAAGTAAGCAGAACATCTTGAATGTTGAAGTATACCCAAGAAGGGAATAAAATGTTGCTTAAATTTATAAAACAACGATACAGTGTTTTAATTTTATATAATTATGTGTGTAGGCCTATAGTTGTTGATGTACAATATCCTATGTACACCGTCCTGATTCATATAAACAGAAATCACATTAACGAATGCTAAATGAAATACACTTTCGTTTTACATAAACTGAAACATTTGTACATTGTACTTTCAGTCCTGTCATATTTCTCAATGTCATCAAAATGGTCCATTTTGAAAAAACCGTTTAGCACAATAAACTGCTTAGCATAGAAAATCCTACTTAGCAGAAATGGCTTGCCAGCTAAGATACCGTGTAGTGCGTATTGTTTGCGACTGCATGGTCCCCTTCTAATTCTTGTTAGCAGACACATTTTCTTAGCACCATTTTCTGCTAACAGCTGAATGAAACTGGGTCCAGGGCCCACTTTCATAGAGCTGCTTTTGACCACTTTCTGTGTCAGCCTGACCCAGACATGGGTCAGGTCCCCGGGACCAGAAATCCGGGTCAATTCTAGAGGTTTTAGATTGTGTCAAAAGTCATACATACCATTCAGATTAAAGCTATAATTTTCAATCTGTTTACCCAAAGTATCATACACTTAAGAAACATAAAAAGTTTGAATAGGAACAGTTAGATTGTCTCAAAACATTCCTGCTCGTTGTGGAGAGAATAAAATACCAGACCTATATTATAAAGAACTTTTGCCGACATTACTAAGGATGAACTTTCCCTGTAAGCAAAGAAACAGACGCCAAAGTAGATGAAAAGCATCACTGAAAACACTTAAGCCAAGACAGAGATGTCAACACAATATCAAAACAAGTTCAAGGTTCACTCCTGATAAAGTCTCAGAGGAGACGGAGAACGCAGATGAGCTTTCAGTCGGGAAGGAGTAAAATTATTACCCTTTAAAGAAAAGTTTAAAATCCCATGCCCTGCTCGAAAACAACAATTTCCCTATGAACCCAATCTCCCCACCGCCCCCTCTCCCTCCCCTCCCAAGATCTGCATCCGCTTCTGTAATGTAGACTTTATACTTTAAGCCACAACCCTTCACTCTCGACTCCCGGGCTCCTCGAATGTCTCCTTCTCAAAAACTAATATTTGTCAGTAAAAAAGAGGTTATATACCTTCATCTGGGCTGTAGAGAATCACGTACCCATCTACGGTGTCATTTGGTTGGGTCCAGGCGAGTGTAAACGCAACATCGCTCGTTCGCTGGAGAAATATATCCTCAGGTGGGAGAGGAACTGTTGATAATTAAAAAATTAAAGTCAGCATTTAAACCCAATGTGTGTTTGAGAGGGGTTTGATGCTGACTGCAGCACACACAAGGTCAAGATGTGGCTCAGACTTCCAACTAAATGGAGTATGTCAAGTTAGTCAGTGATAATTACAATCAGACCCTGAACCCTCTGACATTATTATATTGGGGATGGGGAAAACATTAGCTCAAAGTTTAAGTTCCCTGCCGCAAACTGACGTCCTACACAAACGGTTATCAAACTGTTTGCTTTGAAGAGTAAGCTAACAAGAAAATTGTGTGCATTGGGCTTGAGAAAATGTTCCTTCATGAGAAATGCTGTCAAATATTTGAGTAAAGGGCGACTGGGTGCATTTGGACGGAGTTCATCCTGTACTACAACTCTGGAATAAGCGCATGTCTGACTGGGGTAAAATATTACAATGTCTACGTTTAGTTAGCAGTTAATTTGATTATAACTTAACCATCGCTTTAAACTATAGTTGGCTGCAACCATGGAGGAAGCAACCGCATCTCCGGCACCAGAGCAATGGGTTGTTACTGATAAGGATACCCACGATGTAATCAGCTTAATGTACGGTCAGATTAAAAAGTCAGCAATAGGAGCAAAAAGTCAGCAATAGGAGCAAAAAGGCAGGCAGGAACTTGCTGCAGAAAATAAAAGCTAAATTTACCTTTGTCCGTGTTCTCCCTCCACTCCCCCCGATCACTCTTGATGCCATTCCGTACAGTGTAGAGATTCGTGTAAAACTGCCCGGTCACTCCCTCGATGAGGTACGAGGTTGTCTCCGGAGACAGCTCGACCACGGCCTCCTGCTTGCCGTCCGTGGAATAGATCAGGCGGTAGGTCTCGAACTCCCCGTCCGGTACGGTCCAGTCCAGCTGCATTGAGTCCGGAATAACAAGCTTTCTTGTACCGCTTGGTTTGGGCGGGAGATCTAGTGGGGAAAAACGTATAGTGTGGGTACACCGGGGAAGGGGAAATATGAGGAAACACACAACAGCAATGCGGTTGAACAACATGAAGTTTGCCATCCCCCTTGCTCGTCTGATCTGGAGCAGTTGCTAATGATAACATTACTGAGCACACGTCACGGATGGGGAATCTGTGTCAGAGCTGGGACACTACTAGTACTACTGTCATTAAAGAGCTTTAGGGCTAATAGTAAAGCCATCCGGTCTCAACTCCCCTCGCCTTCTGGTAAACTACTCGCGTTGAACTTGAGAGGAATTCTTACTATTTTTGGACATGGTCCTAAGGGTAAACAACACCACAAGTTCTACAGTGTTCCACGTACCGGTGCTGCAAATCAAAACAGCCCGAACTGCTGTTAATAAGGCGGGACAAGTTTGCAATTGCATGGCGTATCAGATTCACCTGCATGCTGATGAAAGGAGACATGATTTTTAGGAGTGGATTCCACTTTGATTATTTTGTAAAATCTCAGCTGCTCAGCGGAAAGAAGTATAGCGTTGCAACTTGTTGTTGTTATAAAAAGCAGCAACAACTTGTTTATGGGGGTTCGGGGTTCTGGTTTTCCCAACAGGTTTGCAAACATTACATGGTAATTTTAACTTCAGGTCCAACGCGACCGTGTAATATAGAACACATTAAAAGGTGGTATCATGGCAAAGCGGTTTTTAGTGCATCTGACTAAAGTTCTGGTGGTCAAGTCGTTCGAGTTCCGGGCATGACTCGTCTCCTTAAGCAAGACACTTAACCATAACTGCTTCTCTTCACCCAGGAGTAAATGGGTGTCTATGAGGGCAGACGTGGTTCTTGTGATTTATTTAGCTTGGTGTGCTACAGAAATTGGCATCACAAGCTGTACACTCCCCAGGGAGCTGAGATTGTTTAAGGAATGAAATAAATGACCCATGACCGGGGTTATAATTTTTATGCGCCATAGTATATTCCACTTCTCGTCTAGTTCTTTTCCCCACTTATAGCTTTTTAAGAATCGGAAATGTAACTTGAGGACAGCATAGAGAGAAGGAAGTAACTCGGGAAGCGTCATAAATAAGTGAAAGAGGACAATCCCAAGGGAAGGATTACAATTTCATCAGTAGATGAGAAATGAGGATGAAGTAACATGAAAAATAAAACCAATTGCATGGATGGAGCGATTTCAAATGAAGAAATCAAAATATGGGCTAGGCTGTGTGCATGATGGATGATAGGCCTTTATGAAATCGATTATTGAAATCAATCACGGGTGATGCTCCATTCACGTAGATCTATTATCAGTTAAAAACGGATTCATTTCCCCCAAAAGAAGGAATATTATTATTCAGCTATAAAACTTAGCCCTTGTTTGTGTATACATTTATTTGCTTGTTTATTTATTTAATCATTGAATTTAATAACGAAAAACAAATAAGCATCTTCGAAATGTGTTAAAGGCAGGCCGGGTACACCTTTGATAATTGTAAAAACCAGCATCCTCACTTGGTGTATCCTAACATATGCCTAAAATAACAAACCTGTGAAATTTTGGGGCTCAATTGGTCAAGTTGCTAGAAAGTAGTGGAATAAAAATAAAAACCTTATTGTCTATAATTGTGTCCTTTGAGATGCCTGCAAAAGGCTTCACAATGTGACTGATCTCGAATCAAAAGTTGAGGTATATATAATGGGCATTTTATATTGAAAACAATCAGTGGAAAATAGAAAAGGTCTGAAATAACAATAGAGACTATTGTTGAGGAAGACACAGCATACAAAGGACAGACTTGAGAGATGGACAGGAAGCGATTTTAACTTCCCACTTACGTGGACTTCCTTCGATCAAGTTAACGAAACCATGCGCATTGCTGCTGTACCCAACCGCCGTGTACGAATACATCCCAATTGAGAATCCCTTGGGGTTTAACACCTCTTGGCTGACCACCACGACGCTGGTTGCCTCGCCGTCGATTTGGACTCGCTTCCCGCCACTGTAGGTCAGCAAGTAGCCGTCAACGGGCTCCTCTGGTGGGTCCCAAGCCACGGTGAAGTTATGGGGGCCTTGGAACTGGACTAAGACATTGGTTGGTGGCCGCGCGACTGAGGCTGTGGGTGAAGAAATGAGGATGAGCGGTTGGGAAGGGGGAGGAATTTGGGTGGATGGATTAATTGGGACAAATGGTTATTAGTATAAACTAACTTTATGGAAACAAAACTTCATGATTATCGAGCGTCCCTGATCGTGGCTTGAAATAACCAGAACTAAGCTTGCATTGTGTCGGTGGTAGGGCGGTGGAGGGAGAAAATAAATTCTGGGGTTGAACTAAGGCTGATCAAAAATAAACAAGCATGGGAGGGGAGACTTTGTGATAGATGAGTTCTTCAACGACATTTAGATTAAGCCGTACAACAGGAAAATGCAACCTGTTATGTAAGCCTATGTAGAAAATGATTGCAAACCATGTATAGGCCTAAAGGAACAATATCTATTTAATACACTCATCACCATTTTCTCTTCTAAGGTAAAATTGAAATCGAAACGTTGGGATTACACAATAAAAACAACATATTTTTGCAACTGTAATAGTTCCAGTTGATGATTGATTTAAGATTGGCAATATGATATTGCAACATTGCTTTAAATCATCTACACAAAGTACAAATTGTGCCAAAGTTACTTTAAATCATGTACTCGACTGAGTAAACAGCAGTATAGGTTTGGAGAAGCATTCGGTGCACATACAATCATGTACAACTAAAAAGCCGCAGCATTTATAACAGGCCTGGAATTTCATCTTTAGAGGACAAGGCCACATTCTCATTTTGCACAGGGCACTTCCATTGTAAAACTGTTGAAGGGGCAACAAGGCCATGACCAGGATAGCGAAGGCAATGACCTCCATGGCCTTCGTGTAATTCAAGGCCTGTATATAAGCATAACCCGATGCTGATGCTTTTAAAGCAATTTTTGCGCACCATCTGGCTGATAAATCGTTTTTGTTATTACGAAGTTGTGTGGTTTGTGCCAATCTGAGACAAGTGTACCTATTTGTAGGTTTTTCTTTCTGTTTTCGGGGGGGGGGGGGGGTGTGGGTTCACCCCAAAACCAAACCAAGCAAATAGAACCCTGTTGTGGAGCGGGATTGCAACTTACGTGCATCTGCAGGATTTAAAATTGTGAATGTGTCCGCATTTTGGCTGTAACCGGCCGAGGTCCTTGAGTACAGTCCCATCGAGAACTGCCTGCGGTTGATTGGACTGTTGCTGACCACCTCCACGTACGTGGCGTCCCCGTCGACTTGGAGGCTGCCTCCGCTGTACGCCAGGTTGTATCCAATCACCGGGTGGTCAGGCGGCTCCCAGGATACGACGAAGGAGTTTGGACCGGTAAACTGGACCAGGACTTGGGTGGGTGGGTCTATTACGGCTGGGGGTAAAATGGGAAAGACAGAGATAGACGTTGAATCAAAAAGTCCTGGTTATTCGATGATGATGTCGTACATTACTCGGCCAGATAGATTAAACAAAGTTACAGACACACTCTTAAAAACTCCCGGGTCAAAAATGACCCGGATTCAGGGTCCAAGGAGGCCTGACCTATTTCTGTGTCAGGCTGACCCGGATTGGATTTTGCCTCAGTCTGACCCATTTTGGGGTCAATTTGATTCCGGGTCAAACTGACCACGAAATGGGTCAGGCGGCCCCTGGGACCCGAAACCGGGTCAATTCTGACCGGAGAGCTTTTAAAATGTAGTTTGTTTATAATATAATTTGAACTATAATAAGACCTTATCCATCTGTGGAGCGGAGTAGTAGTATGCAATTTATACCAAAATGAGCGTTTATTTTTTTTATAAACGGAGACTTTGCAAAGAAACAGTCATCAGATAAGTGGACTTTCCCATAACAGCCTTTCACAACTCACAGAAATAACAGTAAACCTGTATAAGCAGCTCCCAAGAACTATCATCATTCTATCACCAAGTGTCTTAAAAGCGACCATATTAAACACAAATGTACATAGGCCTCCTTACTGGGAAAATACATTACTAAAGGCAAAAAAAAAATTCTTGAAACATGTCCAGGGCTTCAGGTATGTCTTAAACTCAGACACAATGTACACCCTTCCCAATGTTAAAGGTCATTTCGAGAAAGGTTGGCAATTTCTCAGTGGAGAAGTACTAAAAGTATTGCCCAAAATGTTGAAGCAATTCTTTCATCTCACTAAAATCACAATCACTGAATGACTTTTAAAACCTTCAATGTAACAAGAGTATGTATAGTGGATTGCATGTAAAGCTGAGGAAGTGAAACAATAATATTAATAACTAAACATAATGAAACATCATCTGACTGGCATGTAGGCCGGGTCAGCATGTCATCATACAAGAAGTGGACAGAAATAAATCATTACTTTAGTTGGATTAAACAGATGGTTTAATGGAAATTGCCAATTTGATTGGATGGATAAAGAAAGAAGAAAAAATCCATTATACCAACTTTAGCAGCAAAAATCAACACTTGTTTGCGAAATTACATTATAAAATTAACAATTTGTCAGTGTATTAGAAACTGTTTAAGAAATCATCGAACCATATAAGGGGATAGCAAGAAGATAGTCAACCATTAAAGGGATAAAGTATGACTGCTCTCTATTTTGTGTTATAGTAACTGTTCAAATTTAGTGAACCATGATCCTTTTTTGATGCTAGTTTTAAGGTTACCCTTTTTCCAATTCCAAAAATAAATTTCACAGTACTCCTACGGTTTCCTACTCTTTCAGTTTCCTCCACACACTCTCCCACTTCGTTATTATACATTATAACCAAATCCTGTTTTCCAATAATCTTTCCTATCTCATAAATGTTGTAAAAATAAATTCCCTGTGGCAGCGGAGAGGTCTCCCTTGGGCTTTGGCGGGAAGGCACAAGGGAACATACTAAATTAACCTCATCTACATGTTGCATAATTAATTTCCCTGTGTGTCATGAAGTGACGTAGAAGTGTACACATTTGAGCTGATGATCTCTGTCATCCAATGCTGGTATATTCCTTTAAGGCAATCATTCAGACACGCAGACCAATCATGTAAGATTGGAAGTAATTTTCAAGATGATTATGATTTCAAGATGTGATACTTTACCAGATGTCAGCACAGACATTAAGGAATGGGAACTATTTGTGAGTTCACCGAACGACCAGGGTTTGAGATCAACTCAGGATCCCGAATAAAATCGAGACAGAAAAATGTTTGAACATGGGATTAAAGTAATCTAACGAACAGCACCAAAAGAACACCCATATCAGATTGACCCGAATAAGGGTCAGGGTCTGCGTGCCCCGTTTTGTTAGATCAACCCTGAATGAATCTGAGATACCATTACATCTGATCTGGTATCTTGGTCTGTGGGACCCAGAAAACGAGACAGTCTGACCCTGGAAATGGATCACGCGCACCTGCAATACGGCCAACGCTGAACCTCTTTCCGGTCAAATGAGTCCCGTTTGTGTTAAGTAATAATCAATGAATATTTCATTGATCGATTTTATCTGAATATTTGTACCACTTACATTTTTGTTATTTTTTTTTTTCAATTTTTCCCGGATTTTCCAATCATCAGTATGATAAATTAATACAAAACACTACATAAGAATTAATGCAAAATGCATCAAAAATTTAAATCTATACAGTTCAAAAATGATCCGACAGCAAAAATATCTAGAGTCACTTTAGACTTTTCTCTTTGTTCCAAACTGGCCCAGATTCCGAACCCGGCTACTTCTGGGTCATTATGACAGGGATCCCGTCAGCTATGTGTTTTCAAAACTGCGGATCTAAGTCCAGCTCAATCTGAGTCCGGTTATCCTCGGAACTGGGTCCAAATTTTTTAAATAAAACCAAGCCAATAATAAAACAATGTTGTTCAAACAATTTCTATACCGAACTTTAATTACTGATATGAAATGATGATCAAACTTGATGCGGTTGACCTAAAATCATTAATGAAGCACCGAACTCAAACATTTTCCGATCAAAAGGGTTAATCGATTTTGCTGAACATCTGGGTAGGTAGACAGTGAGGGAACATTGAATTTATTATTACGGTTAATATATTCATCCTTGATTGTACTTCATGTTTCAAGGCATGTCAACCAGCAGGTGGGTGATGAGTCGTATTTGATTTGTGTTATCTCAATATAAGAACAGATGGCACGATTAATAGTTACGCTTCGTCGGTTTAAGGTGACGATTGCAGGCTACCAATGGTTAGTGTTTAAGTAGGGGGGGCGGGGCGGGGTACATTAGACTTGTGCAAGTCTCATGCTTATTCGGATAATGAAATCCGTTAAAGTGCGCGTTTTGTTTCCTCCTTGCTTTTCCCCGGACGAAAACTCGCAAATAAGGTTCGAAAGTTTGAATTCAAGCGAAACTTTAAAAGTGTATTTTATAATAATGTACAACTATTTTTATAAATTCTAATTTAAAATAAGTTTAGGCCCTATGTTTAAAAAGCACCATCGAAAAGATTTGATATTTATTTATTGTTTATCATTATTGTTATTTATTTTAAAGCAATAATTTAGTATTATTTCTCAGATTGAAGATCTTTCATGAGATTGACAAAAATTACCATGTCTGTCCGGATATAAACAGATTCATCAAACAGTTTTGTTCAACTGTCGATGAATGTTAGAACCAAGTTAGGGGCTCACTGTCTTATTGCAATGATTTTAGAACCCGGTTAATGTCCCACCAATTCTTCTCATTAAATGTATGACACTGTTGATCATTGCACGCTGAACTGAACTCATTTTTTACCAAGCATTGTTAACAACAGTGTCAATGGAAAGCATCAATACCTTTAATGTTTCTAAGTAAGATTTGTCCATGCTTAGCAAACATGCTAAGCGATTCTAAGCATTAAAATAGTAGTTTTCTGAAACCGAGTCCTAACCTTTTGTAAAAAGCTGTTGTTAAAAAATGCGAATATGATTAAGACTTCTACTACAAAAAGGGCGTCAACTCGCCCTTCCCTTTGATTTTCTGGATCAACTGAAATTAAATTAACAATTTATGTTTTACTACAAAACATAAAAGGTGTCGAAAGTCTGTTATGTAATATTGCTTGTGTGTCACGGTCCAATACCTGGGTTTATTTAGGCCAATATTACAAAACTAAGAGAATTTTCCCGTTCGTCAGAGATGACGTATTGCTACGTCATTTTTTACCCGTCTTTTACGTAATTGTTTGCAGTAGGCACGGTGAGACTTTCACAAAGGCTTGTGAGTCGTCAAGTCACGATCTCGTTGACGATTTAAATTTTTGTAGCTGGTTAAAATTCTTACTGTTGGAAAACGTACGGGTTATAAAAAATAGTCACGGTGTCCGGTACTATTTCATCAGAGCGCGAGGACTTTCACAAGTCTAACAAACACAGAGCGTCGCACGTTTACTGGAAATGATGCGTAAATCATTAGGTCATTTTTGTCGGTTCTCAACCTTTGGTTGCAATTGCTACTGTTTAATACACACCACTCCATATGTTTTATTAGTATAGACCTCTCTAATGTAATCATCGGATATAAAGTTGTCACGCTGGTTTAAGGAAGAACGGTTCAGTACCCGACCGTACTACTTAACAAACCTGATCCTTAAAAGCCAACGGGGGGGGGGGGGGGGGGGGGGCATTGAGTAGGCTACAATTTCTTTTTCTTCGGCATGACGCTCGGGTCTGCGAGTTCACTTGGCTTAGAGATGTAATTTTTTAATCTCACAAAATATGAAATAGTGAAAAATTTATCGGATATAATTTTGAAAACAATAATTAATTGATGCTTTAAAATGTCTCCCTTTAAACTATCAGCAATTCGTTCAGTTTATTTGTAGACGTCGAGGAGGGATTCAGGCGACTCGTACTTTTGTTTGATATGTTGCACCCAGCCACCTGTTACATTAAATAGTCATCATTATGAAATACATGGATATAATGGAAAGAAGCCAACATTTATTGGAGGTACAGAAACCGGATGTAATTTTAATTTACACTGGAAACTGACAAATCATTCAAAATTATGTTTCCGAAAATATTTATCGTACTTTGCACTCAAAATTATGAGTTTATTAATCAACCGTTTCCCCTCCGTCGGTGAATCGAGGGGGGGGGGGGGGGGGGGAGGGGGTTAAATAAAAATTCAAAAAGAGAACAAAAGAAAAGACACACTATTAAAAGATAATCCAGATATGCTGAAAATGCACCAAAATTATCTCCAATTTGTTTGCATATCTGTACATCACCTTAGTTTGCCCCCCAAAGTTTGGAACTAGATCTGCCCCTCGGTGGCTGCGCTCAGAGCCACAGCAGATATTGTTACAGTCGCCTTGCAACTGTAAGGTCCATGACAGTGTGTACCTTTCTCTTCATTCATATAACTCAATGTGACGTCCAACAACAAGACCAAGAAAACTAACGAATAAATTTAGGCCCATTATAATAATAATAATACAAAGCATTTATATAGCGCTCTAACTAACCAAAGAGAGTAACACAGCGCTTCACACAAAGTTAAAGGCCCATCAAAAAAAAAAAGTATTGTTATAATCAGATTTCATGCAGCCATTTTTTTTTTTATCTTCCATTCAAACTAACAATACATAACGAGGCTTGGTGTAAAATTTAATCCGACCTTTTTCAATATGACAGCAGATTTTGTTTAAGTTTTTTGTTAAAATGTGCACAATTGTCGTTTTTAAAATCCATAATGCCTCCTGGTGCATAATATGATAGGGACCCGTCACAAGACTAAGAGGCAATACACAGGCAACCATTATTGAAGCAAAAACATTCATATTATAATTTTCACATACTTTTCTCTGAGATGGGACACTATGAAATACTGTAAGAAAAATGCCTTTCGTGGAACCGAAGTTCTCATTTTGACTGGAGCCGAGTTGGCTGCCTCCAAATTGCCTGTATACTGCCATATTACTTGCGCCTTCTCTCCCCCGTTTGCACATAGCCAACTTTCATATTTCAAGTGTAACATAATTTTCTTTTAACAGTATAAGATACTAAGTTACATAAAATGCCTTTTTGTGGAGAACTGATGTTTCAATTTTTCAATACAGCGAAGTTGCCTCCAAACTGCCTGTAGAAATTACCCCAATTTTTACTGCGCCTTCTCTCCTCCGTTTGCACATACTCATTTGCCTTCCTGCTCATATTTAAGACGCAACCCCGCGCGAAGGACTACACGTAAAAAGCTAATAAGACAACCAAGTTGATCAATTAATGTAATCACTGTTGTGACAGGTAAATTAAGAGATGTCGGCCGGCATGAGGTTGTCGTCACTTGGAGTTCATGAGCTTGTGGGTTTCGACAGCGGCGAGCTAAGGGGGAAAGCTGCACGGGGAACACCCCGTCCCAAGTCCCTCCTGTCTGGAACTTCAAATGGTGATCGGAAGACATGTCTAATACTATTGTCACTCTACCCTTAAAATTTAATTAACCCATCCTAAATTTCACCTTGACTTTTAATTATGAAAGTTTGATGGCTTGTACATGATGTAAGAATCGTTTTCACAGAAGACTCGCAAATTGACACAGGCAGCCGAACGATCGTGATTGATGTTTTAGTACGGTATTTGAAAGTGTCATTGCGATTGTGGTTGGTAACAACTTCGCAGTAGAGCTAATTTTGTATCAAAACAGGCGTGACGTCATTTTGAACGAGCTTAGCCTTTTCATGACATCTAGTCAAACATGATTGTGGTTTGATTTAAGTGAAAAAAGGCAAGATGCTCATGTAATAAAGTTAACTGCATTCGCAGAGGTCAAGAGCATGTGGCAGGTTTAGAGGAAGGATTGACTCTAAAAAATCCTGGGTCAGAAGACCCGGATTCGAAGCCCCAAAGCCTGGTCCATTTCTGGGTCAGGCTGACCCAGGAAAGTGGTTAAAACTGGGATTTTACCTCGAATTTTGCGTCAGTTGACCCATTTTGTGGGTCATTTGAACACAGATTCTGGGCCATACTGACCCAGACACCATCAAGCCACAATGGACCCGGATTTGGGTCAATTCTGACCCGAAACATATATCAAAGAAAAGACAAAAAAACTAAACAATTCCAAGTCCCCGATTGCAATTATGTTGCTCTTTAAATGAAATACTGTTGTTCAGCACCTACATCAATTAATTTCTCTCCTCCTGGCAAGCGACCTTTCTCCACATCGAAATCTCACCATCGTACAAAGAAACCTTCTTCTCATTGCAACGCAGCTGTTCGCACATCAGTTTCTGCGTATTTTGGTCCATGTTTTTTTCAAGTTTCATATTTTGCCTGCGGCGATCGGTTCAATTTCTCCCCTTGATCTACATCAATACGCTTCGGAAGTTTCCCCTTTCCCCAAACCACAATGACCTCCTTCAAAAGTGAAAACCTACATCGACAAGATAAAATCCTTAAACCCTTCCCCTTTTATATCCACATATCCCTGGATTTTATATTTAGCCTAAAACATTCCTAAATCAATGCCATACATCTGTATCTCTAGCCCTCACCTTCAGTGGACTACAACCTTTATCTGGATTCACGCTTAAAGTGTACAATCCAAGACGGTGACTCATGTAGTTTCTTGAGTCACCGTTGTCGACACTTCCACTTGATGACGTCCCATCAGTGGATGGACCCGAGAAGGGGGGGGGGGGGGTAATCTGTCCTGATGGAATACTCGTCATATCATCAGAAAGAGACGGGAACCACACATGGAGGCAAGAGGTCGTACTATTATAATTATTAAGATAATTAGCAAAATACATCAGTGCACTTTTAGGAGACTCAAGATGTGTGTCTTGAAAATAAATTGGGAAAGTTAAGGATGAAATAACACCGAGGGCGCATCCAAATCAAGCAACTTCGGCTACGGCTTTGGCTGCTGGCTGCAACGACAACGTTGAAGAATAGCCCTTTCAGCGATCGAGCCAAAGCCACTGCTAAAAACCGTCACTTCTGACATGGCCTATGATGATGGAAAGGTGGATGAAATTCTTTTAAAAAAATATTACGGTCCTGGGCTCAACTTCACAAAGAGCTTAGACTGATCTTAAGTCTTATTCGATCTGAACTGCTAAGCAAAGGGTGGTGTCACAATACAAATCACCATAATACTGTGACAGCACAATCTTAAGATTAATCTTAGTGCTTTGTGAAATCGAAGGATACATATAATCCTTAGCCCGATGCTCTCTGAAGAAATCCCATCAATTCCTACAATCCCCCCACACCCTCAACCCGGATTTTGGTGTAATGAGTCTGGAACTCATCTTCATTCCAAGTGGAGGATGATCCCAATTTACTGATTCACTTCTGCCATATTGCAAAATAAAACACACCAGCATTTTGTTATCAAATACTTCTCATCAATCATTGTGCTAATCAGCAGCGCAATCGTTCCCCGCATGCATCACTAAATCCTGAACAAGACTTGTCTACAAGCTCATCAGCCCATCATCCTAGCGGTCTTGGATGAGTCCAATGGGACCGAGAGAAATCACCTAATACAACAAACAAACATGTTACTGAGAAAAATATAGGCGGAATTTCAGCTTTCCTAACCCATCAGACTTTTCAACGTTAAGATGCATTTTCAATCACGAATGCCTTTGACAAAATTGTGAACAACAGGTGCCAAAAGTAATTGAGGCGCCAATAATACTGTCACCAAAAGAGGATAAACATGCACACAGTACTGCATCAATTATTAGAAAGGAGAAGTTATTGGGACACAGTCATCTCTCCTATAATGATGCCCTTGGAGCTGGGAGACGGCGGGGAAATGCATCTACATTTCCCCAAGGGGGTAAAGACCTGGCCTGTTGAAAGCCAGATAATTTACACATTTTCGAAGTTCCAGATGGGACATTACTTGGTGTGGTGGTAAATGAAATCCTTCCTGCAGCTTACCGTAGGAAGGAAAGACATTCAAGTGCAGGTTAAAAAACCGATTGGAACCCATTGTTCAGAAAGTTCTCTATTTGTCTCTTCCAAGGGAAACCATGTGATTGGGGGATAACATATTATACAATTAAAACTAACAAATTACAGAGCTAAACAATGACGTTCAATATAAGCGGAAGACACTGTAAACTAATAATTCACAGTATTTCCCCTTCGCAGATGAAACATCACTTGACAACAATCCGAAGATGATTAGTCTTCCTGTAGCCAGAATGAAAGGAAGGAATCATATCTCCTTCAGAACGGAGGTAAATATTTACAACCAAAAATGTTAACTGCTTTAAAACCTCATTGTTGGGACAGAGGAGTGTTCCCTTATGGATGAGCTCATCGCAGGGAGGTCCGAGATTATGAAACGCCCAAGAGGCATAAAGTCTTATCATCACATCGATCGGTCTTTTGCATCGATCAATTGATTGATGAAAAGGACCGATCAATCGATTAAAAGAACTGATCGATTGATGCAAAAGACCGATTGACCGATGACAAAGACAGATCGATCGATACAAATGGCAGATTGATCAATGCAAAAGACCGATCGATCGATGCAAGAGACCGATCGATCGATGCAAAAGACCGATCGTTGTGTTGATCGGAATATATGCCTCTTTGGCGTTTCATCTGATTAGAGATGGGGACATCCGAATTCAGACTTACGATCCGCATCATTCTTGTACACGTATCCACAAATATGTAAAAACTTCAGATGCCAGTATATAATTAATTTGACTTATTGAGCAAACAATATGGCTGTTGCCACCCGTCCTGTTTATATATCCCAGTGCAATCCATTTCATAAAAAGGTCACTGACTCTAAATCAAATTACCACATGTGATATTGTGTTCACTAATTTAGTGAACACAATATCACATGTGGTAATACGGAGAGATATACTTTCTTGGGGTTGTTCTAAAACCCCCTCGACCCCCTCGACCCCCACGACCCACGACCCACAACCCCTCGACGTCCGCCCCGTTATCGAAACGTGTCCCAATTCCAATTCATAACACATCGCTTTACGGCCGAGTAAGAATTAAGTTCCCGATTTAGAATTCACAGCGTGTGATCCAAAGAGCCAATTGCCAGCTGGTCTGGCGACGCGACTTCCTTCCGGCGACCTGCTGATGACCAACAGACCATACGTCCAGAGTCAGTGGTGTTGCACCGACCGAGTGAGAGTCACGACACAAGAAGAGAGGTAGCATGTCAAATAATTTCGTGTTGTCAACAATTGTTTGCCAGTCTGTGTGCACGTTACGTGCACACCGATCATGATCTCGTTTCATATGGTCGGGGGCCCGGGTGTGGGAGACTGACAACCCCAAAACACGTGTGGGCCATGGTCGGTCGGGTCTACAACCTCGAGCTCCGCATAGAGCAAGTAGTAATTGTTGACACAGGACGGGAGCGATCAGCCGGAAATGAGTCTGCCTGATCATCACGTTTGGTTTGGTTTGGTTTGGTTTATTGATCTCTGCGACCCCAAGAGGAGTATGAGAGCCAGTACAGGTTACAAAGTAATTAATATAACGGTTATAAAGGTTAAGAAAATAAAGTACAAGTTAGCTTTATATAATACATTATCAATAAGCAAGAATTAGTATAACCAAATGATTACGGAAATTTAGACAGTATGATCTTTATAAATTTAGCTAGATTACTCAATTGAAGGTAACCTTTTACATTAAACAATAACCCCAATTTGACAGTGTTTGGGTTAGTCCAGTAAAACCTCTTTATATAAGAGCGTCTGTCTTCGTGAAGTGCATTACAAACAAGAGTATAGTGGAATTCATCACAATTGCCTTCAGAATTACATAACGGGCAAACTGTGATATTAACAGGTGATTGAGATGGTAAATAGCGGACATCAGATGATGGAAGGTGGTGGTTTCCACAACGAAAACGAGCTAATGCTGATCTACTAGAATTTTTTAATTTGACAAGGTACTTCTCAGAATCTAAGTTAGTTTTAATAAGTTTATAAAAGGAACATAGTCTGTTATTTGAAATGTCACATTCCAGGTGCTGTTTAGCAATATCCTGTAGTCTACGATCAAATTCTTTAGAAAGTCTTTTTTTAGAAAAATCACTTATTTCAGTTTGGTTCCATAATACAGAAAATCCAGTATCATCTAACATGGATTTAACACACCCGATCCATTTAGAATTTACAATATTTTGGTCAAAAAGTGCTCTCATAAGACGATACACAGTGTTAGAAAGACTATTAGGACGGGTAGTTAAATGAAGCCAAAAATTAAACATACGTAAATACACAGTATATTTAGGTCCTATTCTACCCAATTCACCATAAGCAATACAATTAGCAGTCCGGTAGTTAACCCGTAATAAGCTTTTCAAAAACTTTTTATGAAAACTCTCAATGAGTTGGCCTAAATCGTACTCGGGCGGTAAACGCAGGATCCCAGTTGGGATATACTCCTATTCAGGCTCGGGTCGGCCAAGAGATACGCTTGGAAATGCCGCGATTTTTTTTCTGTACACCAAAATTGCCACAGTACCCGATCTCAGCCAATCACGCGCAGTTTGCTTCGTGCGTGATTGGCTGAGATCGTGTCATGTGGCAATTTTGGTGTACATAAAAAAAAATCGAGCATAAGTCGAGGGGTCGAGGGGGTCGTGGGTCGTGGGTCGTGGGGGTCGAGGGGGTCGAGGGGGTTTTAGAACAACCCACTTTCTTGGTACGGCGGTATGCTCCCACAAGCATTCTGCATTCAATGTTCGTATACTAAATAATTCAAATCAATTCAAAACAATATTTATTTCCATACGTTTCATGTCCATTTGTACATCGAATTAAATAAGAATTACAAAACAATTTCAATAGAAATATTAAATTATAATCAAGAAAACAAGATAACAGAAAGAGTGAAAAGTACGGGGCCGTTCATATAATAAGCTTAGGATCGGAGAGAACAGCCTTTAGACAAACAATACCCGAAAATCAAGCAAACAAACGGACAAGGAACAATCAAGACATAGACAAAAGGAATAATGACAATATGTTTTTAAAATAACATTTAATGTCAAATAATCAAAGAGAGGTGAGTGTTTCTGTAGGGAGAGATTGATGTGTTACCTATTGACAGAGAAGCACCCTTTTGTAGGATTTTTAATGATTTTGTGCAGGTCTTGAATTTAATTTTTGAGAGGGCAACGTCATTTCCATTTTGTAAAGTGCACTTCCAGTTGAAAACTTTAAAGCTTAGGCCTATTGGAAACTTTTGAAGGGGCATTGAGGCCATTGAGGGGCATTGAGGCAACGGATGCCATGACCTCCGTTTAATTCCGGCCTGTTTGCAGGCGGATTTAAAGGCGGATAGTTAACTCAAATGTTACCCATACTTTACAAACTTTCAACAGTTACTTCAAGGAGAGTACGATCAAGGTTTAAAATATAAATATTGAGGATAGTGAACTGACTCGATGGAAAGTATCAACGCGCTCCTCGTCATGGGTGAAAACATTTGATGTATGTTAAAATGTTGCGAGGATTCCCGGCAGGTCACATTTCTCCCATCTGTTGTTAAGAAAGATAAACATAGGTAACATACAAGTATTTCATTGCCTCCTGGTACGGTCATTATTTTCTTTTCATTAAGGAAAGTATTCTGAATACTTTCACACGGATGAAAAGGACCGCTGGAAAGGAAAACTGCTCTCAAGTTGATTGATTCTGCAATCTTCAATGAAATTGTAAAAGTGGATTCGAAATATATTAGAACTATGGCTTTGGGTATGTATATGGAATATCTAGGAGTTGTGGTGGTTCTGAAACGAACTATAGTGGTGTAACAACTAGACTTATGAATCAGTTTTGATCCTCTGATCAGCTTTTTGCTGAAGACGGTCAGAGCATACTGATCGAAAAGTCAAGTTGTTCCAGCTCATAGAGAGAGATTGGTCATGTATAGTATGGTGTTGAAGTAGATTTTACTTCCACCATGCAAAGTTTCAAATCCTTTTCACATATTCCCTTCAAAGCAGATTTGTGGAAAACTGAAAAATCTGATAATTTCGGGGGATGAACAAGTTAACAGTTTTAATGTTGAAAAGGTGATAAGTGTTACATTAGGGAAGTTTTCGGGAACAAACATTAAAACTGTTTCAAAGTTTCAAATCCTTTTCACATATTCCTTTTAAAGCAGATTTGTGGAAAAAATGAAAAATCTGATAATTTCGGGGGATGAACAAGTTAACAGTTTTAATGTTTATTCCCGAAAACTTCCCTCATGTAACACTTATCACCTTTTCAACAGTAAGACCACCAATTTGACAACGATCCTGTTTTTGTGAAACTCGCGAAATTAAAAGAACTGACTTCACTTCCTTGGTAGAGTGTTGAGTATCTTGTTTTTTGGCAATCTTGACAAATATGGCGAAGCTCATGACATTTCCGAGAGAGTGTCATAAGAAATTAGGATATTTAATTGAGAGGTGATGTCTTCACAGCCCTGGCTTATTTTTTGAATTAATCAAATATGAAATCCCGCTCTGTGTAGACAGTGATCTGATTGTGGCACATGCTGAGAAAGGACACATGTTGATCTGGATGATGCATTCAACTGCTGTGAAGCTTTTTGTTTTGCCCCCCCCCCCCCCCCCCGGTTTTTTAGGAGGGGATTATTACTCTCATATAAAATCGTTTAAAACTCGGAAATCAGATCCCACTTGCAAGGGAATTTATCAAAAATAAGTATCAACAAACAACGATGCGAACATGCAGAGCGGGAACTGACCTTTTTATGATATCTGAAAAACTCAAAATATAATCGAAAACAACCCAAACTGACATCTCTACTTTTATCTGTTCTTAACCCGGAGGTCACAGATTCAAATCCTACATATTAAACTATTCTTTGTTAATTCCAAAATGAGTAACATACTTAACAACACACACGGCTGACCAATCCTCGTCCAATGTAAAGAAATCACTTGAAGGTTTGCATGGTTAAAGTACAACAAGAATTGAGTTTTCAAGTCACACTATTTCTAATGTCATCAATGTCATGATTTATGTACATTTACATACATCAGAGGTAAACGAACAATAACAAATGACACAATCTTTATGATTACATTATATTATGGTAACGAAACCAAGGATGCCTTATAAGTGAACTTAGTCACTGTAGCTTGCAAGCCTGAGAAAACCTGTAAACAAGGGTGCTTCCTATGTGAACCCTAAACACCGATGTTAACCCCTATATGCTCTTCCACAAATTGTTAAGGTTCTTTGACGTGCATGGAGTACACGTGTCCTTCTTTCAACGTCAACATTGTTGCAGAATTAGGTATCATCCAAGCTATAACCTTACCGAACCCTTCTTTCTCCTACTAAACTAATACCACACTTGATTTGACCTTCCTCTGCCTGCCATTTTTTTTTTACATGCTTCAAGTTAAGGTCAATTTATTCTGGAAAAGTCATTCGAGGTTTAGAGCAAATCCCCAACCTATGTTATACCGAATTAAGAGGATTTCGCAAATCAGAAGGTCTATCCGTCACATTTTAATGCTTCCAAATGGCTTATGTACGAATACATCCAAGAAGTTGAACAGATCACACAGAGCTTGATGTTGTTTAATGGCACCATGCCTACGGCATTTTGTACTTTTCAAAAATCGGTAACTAAGCTTTGGCTTTGTTTGGAATTAAATTTTGTTTTCAGCAAATTACAGCCAAGTTACAAAAAATTCACATGGGCTTTTATTCCTTAACCATATTCTTTCCGTTTCCCTTCCAAGTTTTCAGCACCTTGCAACGCACTCAGCCGATTAGTCACTTCCTGAAAGCGTTTGTCAAGTTCATGGTGATATTGAAAGGTATGCCGACCGAACGAAGCGAGTTTTCGGCCGGGTGTTTTCATGAGTTTCTCCACCTGTTTTCGGCTAGTCAGTCCTTTGATGAAATAAGTGAATTGAGCAATCTCAGCACTAAAAGATGAATCACATTTAATTCGCTGATGATAAAGCGAATATAAAATATATTATCAAGCTGACAAACAACCTCCGCTCTTAACAAACAAAATGATTTACGAAGTGAGTGTTTTTGTTTACTGGCGGTTGTTGGGGGCGTGGCATACGCCTGGTTTGCAATTTGAATCCGGACGGAGGCGTATCAGCAGGGTTTTTATTTGACTAGAGCCAGTGGGACCAGCTGTCAATTCACTACTCCCTCAACCTTTTCACAATTCCATACTTCATATATATAAGATAAGGATGATTTTCAAAAAGGTCAACACATTAACTAGCCAGCTGGACCATGGAAAGAATTGTGACTAGTCCTCGGGTGTTTTAACCAGTTGGCCAGCAAACCACTGCATGGACAACAAATAAATAAAAATAAAAACCTGTGACTAAATAAGCTTCTTAAGATGGAAAAATATCAAATTGTTTTGCGATAATCTAAAAATAAGATCTAATCACGTCATATATTTAGTTCATTCCATAGAATGGGTATTTATACGCATAGTTGCAAAGGAACAGTCATTTGTGTTTTTCCGTATCATAAGCTATAAAGCAGATTTGACTAAAGAAGTGGTCCATCAGGCAATAGTCTGTTTTGAAAAAGAAAAAACCCCAATAACACCTCGCTTTGGGTGGTAATGTTTGGAAACAGGAATAAGCCATGAAGTCACACTTGCTCTCCACGAATGGCACTTTTTTTTTCGTTAGCTACAAAACTTCTCTTACTAATTGGCTCTCATCGGGAGGGTGCAAGTGTTGTCTCTAGCCCAATTAGTTGTTGATAGCTTTGCTGCCAAGTTTCACTCCTTCCTTATAGCTCTCAAATCCCTGAAATAATGGTTTAATTTTGGATAACTTTAAAGTCTGACTGGTTAATTCTAAATTCAATAAAACAAAGAGTTTTTCGTCTGCAGTCTTGCAGTTGTTGACAGTTTTGTTGCCAAGTTTTACCACATCCTCAAGCCTCTATAATAACGCTTCAAAAGTGGTTTATTTGGGATCAACTTAATGTCTGGAACAGTCAAATTGAGATTCGGCCTTTTGTACCTCGCCTGCTTCTCAAACAGTTGTTTTGATTTTCCTGCCAAGTTTCGCTGCACCCGCAAGACTTTAATCTTCCACATGAATAGTTTATTTCGGATTACTTGAAAGTCTGAAACTGTCAACATAAAATTCAGATCGTGCTCTTAAGACCATAATTTTCGAAATAAGAGTTTATTTTGGATAATTCCAAGGTCTCCAGCGGTCAAATTGATTTCCAGACTGTCTAGCTGGGGAAGATGAACGTCTATCAAGTCAAGTGACATTGAACTTGACATCATTTGGGCAACTTATACCAAGGGTGGCTTTCAGCCTTGTTTGGAGTGAACTTGACTTAAAGCAATGCAAAAACCCACGCAATTCTTGTTTTCACTTCGATGTTTCCACACTCCTGTGACTCACAGAGCAAGGAACTTTCGAGGATCACTTGGTTCCTTTACCAGAAATGAAGTTCTTTCATCATTCAAATTAATGGTGCATCAATAATTGACTTTAAACTGGATTTCTTTTGTTACATACAGATGGAAAGCTATCATCCATCAAAAGTTGTAACATGTTTTGGCGCAATCCAGATCATAAGGGCATGCATTCTGGTGGCGGGTCTGTCCATTTTAATAATGTGCGGATCAAGAAACAGATTGTCAACCTAATGCGCAGATCAATAATGGAACTGCCTCCTTTCAAGAATGCGCAGATCATGATGCTAAAGCGCTGCATCGTTTTAATATTACTTTGCAGATCAAAGTCGACAGTCTATCCATTTCATTAATGCTCAGATCAAGATGCAGATTATCTGCCTAATGCGCAGATCAATAATAGAACTGTCTGGTTTCAACAATGCGCAGATCAAGATAACAGTAGCTGCATTGTCTTTATTGGATCAATAATGGGACTGAACGTGTCTGCACGTTTAAACCGAGGACTTTAACAAAACAGGGATCCGATAAATTAACACAGCGAGTCGACCCCTCGCTTTGCTTCCGTGTTCTTAAAAAGGTGATCACCCATAATTCGATGACATTTTCACAGCTTGCTTTAAAGAGTGTGTTTATCAAAAACTAGAGGATTTGAATTAACTTCTCCCTCCCCCCCCCCTCCACAATAAAACAAAAACAACGATTAATCTCCCTTTAAATTACATAATCGTTTGTTATTTGCCTGAGGATTGGGCAAGGGTCCATCAGCGCAGATTCCACGCCATAAATCAGGATTAAAAATACCTGTCAAACAATAATCAAAATCAATCCTTCAACTTACTTGACCTTCACAATCGTTACCAAAAGCAGTCTGTCTCAACTCATTTCCACCTTGGAGCTGCCGATGCCCAATATTAATGCTCTATAGTTACAACCGCAAAACAACAAACAGGCTTTGTTTGTAGTTGCCAAAGTAACCGTGTGAGTGCATTTATTACACTGTTTTTATTTCATGACACCTTTTGAACAATCAGCTCAGACCCTGCAAAGTTCCGTTTACGCAAAGTTGTTTCAATTATTGAATGAGTTGATTATTTTACAAGTGAAATTATGGGCGTATCCAAATTAGCGGCTACAGCTGTTGCTAATGGTGTTGCATAGCCATCCTTTACTTCAACGAATACTGAAGCAGCGCTGCAGTCGTAGCCAGGTAGCCATAGCCACCAATTTGGACATGGTCTATGTTTGGAGCCTTGAAATGATTCGTCCTCGAACTTCTTGTTTTTGATTTTTCCGCGTTACCGCAGAAAAGCCAATGTTTGTTGTTGCTTTTGTTGCCAAGAATCGCGTTGTTAAGACAATACTGAATTGATAGAAAACATCTCCATATCTGATGTTACTTTTATCGATGGTCAAATTAAAATTAAGCATCTATCAATGGGCACCGCAATTTATCTGGCTGGATCAAGATGACCATTGGATGTCACATTCTAATCTGATGATTTCCATCAACTCCTGGGATAGAAATCTTGACTCGGCGATCGTTCAAGTGTCAAGACAATTACTCAATTGCACGACTCGAGTAAAGTCTCGAACTTAGTGTGGGATTGTCGCGGCTCTGTATTGCGGAAAGGGATGAATTGAGTAATGCTTGTGTATGTCGTGGTGGGCACGTTTTCGCGGTCACAACCGAATAACTGCTTTCGGTTGTAGATTATCCAATTAGAAGAGTCTACTGTGAGAACCACAAACTGTCACCACAAACTGTTTAAAAAAAAATTGAATTCTTTGAAGAAGAAAGTTCGTTTGATTCTTTACTCCCCGTATGGACATTTCAATCGAGTACACGCACCAACTCTTCACAAGGGAAGAGAAATAGTGGGACAGCGATGGGACAACTTTCCTATGTCGTGGCTTTTTCCCGATTTCTCGGGGCAGTGTACATATAAAGACAATTTAAGAACACCTAAAGGCTAATCTCAAATCAATTCTCGTCGAAACCAAGTTTTAGTTCGTCAATCATAAGAATGATTTAATTTCCCACCATTTGTCTGTTTTAATCATGATATCTTTCTGGTATAAAACCACGGAACCCTTGCCCCTTGCACAGTAATCCACAGGTCTGAAAGTACCATGCGTGGAGACGATGTTTAAAACATCTCAGTTTTAGATGTGGAAAGTGGAATGACTCACACAGAAGAGAAAGGCACACATTCGGGTAGGGACTGCAAACCTAATCCACATGCAAGGCTCCAGGTCCGAAGTGGGATTTGAACCTGCACCCAGAGAAGAAAGACAGGGGAAGAAACTTCCAATCCAACCTGAATTGTTGATTAAAAATAGCTCTTTTCACATGAGAGTAATTTAGCAGGGATCCCTTGTTTTGTTTTAGCATGGTTATAAAATTCTACAAATTGCACTGATTTTTGTCGTGTGATGAAACTTCTGATTTTGACATAATCTGCTCGGTGGATAACCGTGTCCTGCATTTGGCGCCAACAATCTTTTAGTAAGAATATAGTCCATTCTTTAAAAGCAATTCACAACGTGTATTTTGGGGTAACATTGTCGGGATCTGTTAAAGTACTATCCGCTCAAGGTAAATACAATCTACAGAAATACACCTACGAAGGTTTTTACTGCAGACATTTTGCCTGGATTCTTTCTGTCACAAAGGAAAACAAGATTTGTGTTTATATGTACATCTGTACCATTATGTTGCATTCCATTTGGTCTATTCAATGCTACCAAACCTAGTATGGGAGGAAGAAATAGTCTGGGCCTCTGTCAATAACGAGAACCAGTAATCACTGTTTCTATGGCACACAAGGAACAAGACACATTGAAGCTTAAGGAAAACCAAACTAAATACTGTCAGTTTTTAGGCCTCAACTCATTTGACCAAAGACAGAATTAAGGTGCAAGATAATCCCCTGTTCCTAAAAGACTTTTAATGTTATCATTTATTTATTTATTTCTTAATTTCTCATTGATTAGTTTATTGTCTGTATGTAGTACTTTATTGTGCTTATTCGATAAGTGTCTTGAAAAAATGAAGCTGTCCAGCTTCAATGAAATAGAAGAAAAATAAATAAATAAATATTTATATTTTCATCCAGCTATGCAGAAAATAATGACACTATGATTTGAACATGACACAAAGGTTTTCTGGGTCATACCAATTATGACCTTTACGCTTGCAAATGAGTGTTTTCCGTCGTCTGATTCTACCAATCCTTACAAAGCCTAGTCACGCCCTCAACTTAGAAAAACGTCAGAACAATAGTTGGGCATATTCCGGATTGGGCACAAACTTAAGATGTGCCAGTCCTTAGTACACTCCAAAAAGAGCCGGGTCAGAATTGACTCGAGAAGGGTCCGTATTGGCCATACTCAGTTCTGTGTCAGCGAGACCTGTTTTGGGGGGACTCAGATTTCGTGTCATGTTGACAAACAAAAAACAGGTCACGACCCGGAAATGGCCCATCCAGACCCTCTGGGTCAATTCTGACTTGGCACTTTACAGAGTGTATTTTAGGACTGTCTGCACACTAGAGTTGGAACAATTATCAAGATAATAATTTGAATGGGCATTTTCTCGAAGCTAACATACCCTTTTTTGAGTACGAATGTTCCTTGTGCTCCAGGCATGCACTGCGGCAATCATAATAGGAAGGTAGTAATTGATCATTTGTTGTTAAAAATAGGCATCTGGGGGCTGAGTTTAATCACATGCATGTGTTGAATGTGTCAGTTTGTATGTGTCGTGGGCTGCACAAATACTTCCCCCATATCCACTATTATCGCACGAAAGAAGGAGAAAGTAAATCCAAGGAAGTTGTGTGACCTTGAAGTTTTGTACGAACAAAACAAGCAGGTGACGAAGGAAGGCCTCTAATTAGAGTGAAGTGAGAGCTCATACCTGCGGCAGGAAACGTCTGCAAACATGGTCCCCGGGAAAATCCATGGCTCATGCAACGTCAATGCGCCAAAATGTAAATATACATCATTTATGGCTCAACCGGAATTATCCATACCAAATGATGAAACAACATCCAAAACAGTTGTACGGGGAAAAGACTCAAGAAGTCCAAACTGAAGGAACACGAGCATCATTGCAAAAGCATATGTCTCTCTTCTAAACTTCATGATACTTCTGATCAGCAGAGTGTGGGTTCCAGCCCCTGTCGTGGCACTTGTGTCCTTGAGCTGGGACACTAAGCCGTAGGCCCCGTGTACTACTATGGTGTTCTAAAGGCGACAGACGTGCGTCGCGTCGTGCCGTCGCGTCGCCTATTCCGTCGTCCGTCGCGTCGTGCGTCGCGTCGTGCCGTCGCCCGTCGCGTCGCCTGTTTTTCAATTGATTTGAATGGTGTTTTGACTTATGTCGTCCGTCGCGTCTTGCCGTCGTCCGTCGTGTCGTGCCGTCGCGTCGTCCGTCGCGTCGCCCGTCGCGCCGTCCGTCGTGTCTTCCGTCGTCCGTCGCGTCGTGCCGTCGTCCGTCGCGTCGTGCCGTCGCGTCGCCCATTGTCCAATCAATTTTAAAACTTGTTTCTCCACTCGACACAGCGAAAATCTGTGTAACTGTCAACATTTTAAAAGCTTTGGGAATGCGTGTAAGGGGAAAAGCGAATCATACATGTAGCTGTGTATCAGACCATGAGATGAGACTAGTGTATGGTGTTCCATATGTGCCACTCCTTCCGTCGCGTTTTCAAATTTTTCCGTCGCGTTTTCAAATTTTTTCGTCGCGTTTTCAAATTTTTACATAGCGTTTTAAAAAATTTCCGTCGCCTTTTCAAATTTTTCCGTCGCCTTTTCAAATTTTTCCGTCGCGTTTTCAAATTTTCATTCCGGTCCTAATATTTTCCTTGCATGCCCGTCTCTAAAACTCTCTATATGATGCACATATCTAATACCATCAAAATGTTTTTTGTGGTCACACTAGTATGGTGTTCCATATGTGCCACTCCTTCCGCTATAGCGCTGCTATAGCAAAACAACATGTTGCAACACGTTACAACACATGCCCACTTTAAAGCGCTGCAGACATCTTCAAGTTCATGGCAAACATGTAGGCCGAAATGGTTGTAAAAACTAACAAATAATAATACGACACACATCAGTCTCTGTATATGACTGAAGATCGTAATTTTTTTTGAGAAACTCACCTTTCAATACGTCCACCAAGGAGCAAAATCCCCATTCTTGTAACTTTTGCTCGACGAGCACGAACAGGCAGTAAGGGTCGTGTTAGAACAAACTCAAACGTTTAGACGGGAAAAGGGTACAATTTATCGGTAGAAATATGTAATATTGTACGAATACACACAATCCAAGTAAACATTTTACCTAAACAAACAGTAAAATAATAATAACTAGGCATTAGGTGTTTGTGTACAAACACGAAGCTGTTCCGGTTTTCTGATTCATAAACAAAAATTAACAAACAAATAAAGGTCAACATGGAGTCATGGTAACCCTTGTCTAACATTTACTGCCCAAAGAGTCTATAACTGAAAACAGTTTGAAAATCGGCTGTGTAGTTCTTGAGATATGGTCCCACTTCCGGTTGACCCATTAGTAAAGGTCAACATGGGGTGACAGTTACTCAAGGCTAATCTCCCTTGCCCAGGGAGTCTATAACTGAAAAAAGTTTGAAAATCGGCTGTGTAATTCTTGAGATATGGTCCCACTTCCGGTTGACCCGGAAGTTAAGGTCAACATGGGGTCACGGTTACCCAAGACTAATCTCCAATGCCCAAGGAGACTATAACTGAAAAAAGTTTGAAAATTGGTTGTGTAGTTCTTGAGATATGGTCTTACTTCCGGTTGACCCATAGGTAAAGGTCAACATGGGGTCACGGTTACCCACGGCTAATCTCCCATGCCCAAGAAGTCTATAACTGAAAAAAAGTTTTAAAATCGGCTGTGAATTCGTAAGGTATGGTCCCACTTCCGGTTGACCCGGAAGTAAAGGTCAACATGGGGACAAGGTTACTCAAGGCTAATCTCCAATGCCCAAGGAGTCTATAACTGAAAAAAGTTTGAGGATCGGGTGTATACTTCTTGAGATATTACAGAAACAAGTTTGGCTAATTAAATATTCATACCGCCGACGAAAACAATAGCTGTTCCGACAGCTAGGTCGGAACAGCTAATTACACGGCTATAAGGTAAATAAAAGTTTTTACCCATAAAAAGGGTAACGCGGAATAGTTTTACATGTAATAAAAGTGTAAGGTTTACACAATCAATGTGTAATATTTTACATATCTAGCGTTTACTTAAAATTTAGGTAAATATGTTTACTCCTAAATGAAGTAAGTTTGTAATTCTTTGTTGTGTAAGTTTTTACCGTGCAACAAACTTGTAAAAGTTTACCTAACTGTTAGCAGGTTCACCCCCTGCCTCTAAAACATGTTTTTTTTTACACAACTTGTGTAAATAATTTTCTGAGTGTAGGAGGAAACGCTCACAAGCTTGTGTATAGCAATAAAAAGTGACATCAACATAAAATTATAGTCTGTGGTACGCATTAATAGTCAAATCAATGGCAATCGTTGATATAAATACATTTTATTTTTCCCCTTCACACATGACTTGTAACAATTGTAATGTAATGATGATGACATTTTGTAGCTTTCACCAAAACCACGCTAATTTGTAACCAAAGAAACGAGTAATCTTCTTTTATTATGATGATACTATCAAAAAGATTGGCTGAGCAATTAATCAGTATGAGTTCATTTTAACCCTATATGAAAAATAATCGCCTTAACAATTACCGGCAGCCGTTAACGTGAGGCACTTTTGACTTATTGTTCCCTAGGGACTTAGTTATTCAATGACAATATTCACGAAAAAGACGAAAACACAAAGGGCCTAAATAATTAGCCTTGGGTGTCTTTTGAAAATTTGAACTACGATTCAAGTAATTTACTGCTTGTATCTTGAAATCTAAACATCTTTTCAGCAAACCCAGGCGGTCAGGGACAAGGGGGTTAACAAACAATGTTAACCAACAAATCAAAAATAAAACTACATCTGCAACAATTCATATCTATGACAGTTTTGACCCATCAAAACCATTGGCTTGGAGAAAGGGAGACCCCTGTGTATAGACTAGCTCACAATCTTACAATAAGCCACTATAAGCACGCTGACATTGGCCTAAAAGTTATTGAAATAGTATGAAAAAAACCCTTCTCTTGATATCAAGATCATGTCCTAAACCAGCACATGATTTTTCGATTACAACTTTTCAAAAATCAAAATAAGGTAGTTGCGTGTTTAATCATAGACTTTGTTACAGTCAATTCGCATACAGGCTATATTTTGCGATTGTTTAATTAGTTGGGCTGAGTTAATAAGTAGGTTAATTAAATGGGGGCGCCTATGCATAATGGTTTGGGATATAAGGAAGACAACTGTAAAGAAACATATAAGATATTATGTTTTTTCGATGACAACTTTTCAAATGAAAATTGCGTGTTTCTTCCGGACGTTAAATAGTAAATTCGCATACGTGCTAATTTATGCAATTGTTAAATTAATTAGGCTGAGTTAATTAGTAGGTTAATTAATTGGGGGCGCCTAGGCATGATGGTTTGGGATATAAAGAAGACATCTTTGAAGAAAAAAACTTAAGGTTTTATGATTTTTCGATGACAACTTTTCAAATGAAAATTCGAGAATTCGCGATTTCGTTCACACTGTCAACGACGGCCCGTGACGGTCGTTGACAATGTTTTTAGGAATTTGGTGCTGGCCTAAATTTCTCGCCAGCAACAAATTTGGTGCTGGCACCAATTGAAAAGGCGACGGAAAAATTTGAAAAGGCGACGGAAAAATTTGAAAAGGCGACGGAAAAATTTGAAAACGCGACGGAAGGAGTGGCACATATGGAACACCATACTAGTGTGACCACAAAAAACATTTTGATGGTATTAGATATGTGCATCATATAGAGAGTTTTAGAGACGGGCATGCAAGGAAAATATTAGGACCGGAATGCACTCAAAGTGTTCAAAAAGCTTTAGGTTGAATATTTTAAAATTCTCCCATGTTGATGGAGAATCAAGTATGGAGACTAAAGCTTTAAAAAACGCAAGAGGCGTCAAGTGTATAGTTCTTAAAGTGATAGGGGGGTTAGAGAGGGCCACAGGGAAAACAGGTGTTGGTTAAAGGGGGGAGATAGGATGGAGGGCGTGAGAAACAGCGCTGTGTGTATGATGGCGCTGTGTGTATGATGTTTTTTGGCAGTCTCCTTTTCACACCCTCCATCTTATCCAAACCCCACCCCCCACTAACACCTGTTCCCCTTCTAGTTTTGCCTTTTCACTTAACCACCCCCCCCCCTTCCCTATTAAGAACTATCCACATATCGCCTCATACGTTCTTTAAAGCTTTAATTTCCCTACTTGATTCTCCATTAATAAGGGAAGAATTTTATAAATACTATAACTAATTTAAGCTTTTTGACCACTGTGAGTGCGTTCCGGTAATTACTATATTTGTTGTGCTTGTCCTCTAAAAACACTCTATATGATGCTTATATATACAAAACCATCAAAATGGTTCTTTGTGGTCACACTAGTCTCATCTTATAGTCTGTTTGCACAAGGTTACACGTTTGATTCGCTTTTCCCCTACACAAAAAAATTCCAAGTTTGGTGACACTTCTGTACATTATACACACACCTCAAACACATTGTATACCTGTTGTATGCAATGTGTTGGCTGTGTCTATGAATCTTATTATTTGTTTCGCATCTATTTGTGTCTCTTCCTTGTCTCAGCCCTCGCCCATCCTTAGTCCCCACTGTCACTGCCAGTTTAAAACAAGTACGCAATGGTCAAGTGCATACCTGTTAATGTCCCCACCCTAACATCAGTTGATCAACTGATTGACTTTTCTATTAGTTTTTGTTTTTCTATCGGGCGATCGGCAGCTCGCCATGGCAGCTTTGCTGTTCTAGTTAAATAATCTGTTTACAGTTGTGTTAAACAATTCAATGTGTCCCATTTTACCCCCACCTGGCATGTCATACGTTCATTTAAGACTTAATATGTCTTCATGTACTAATGTTAATGTTAATGTTTATTTACGGAAAAGTGAAATCATACCTGTAGCCGTGTGCAGCAAGTCATGCGTGACTACGAACACAATTTTGATTGTATTTGAAATACCATAAAGAGGTTTTTATGCAGGACAAGCAAAGTAAAACATGACAAAACCGGAACGCATTAAGATGATCAAAAAGGTTTTTTAAATATTGACAGTATCGAGTGAGAAACAAGTTTTAAAACTGAATGGACAATGGGCGACGCGACGGGCGATGGCACGACGCGACGGACGACGGCACGACGCGACGGACGACGGAATACACGACGGACGACGCGACGGGCGACGCGACGGACGACGCGATGGGCGACGCGACGGACGACGCGACGGGCGACGCGACAGACGACGCGACGGCACGACGCGACGGACGACGGCAAGACGCGAATGACGACATAAGTCAAAACCACCATTCAAATCAATTGAAAAACAGGCGACGCGACGGGCGACGGCACGACGCGACGCACGACGCGACGGGCGACGGCACGACGCGACGGACGACGGAATAGGCGACGCGACGGCACGACGCGACGCATATCTGTCGCCTTTAGAACACCATATACTACTATGGTAGTGCACGTAAAAGAACTCAGAAAACTTATCCTGTGGTTCACATAGCAAGCACCCTTGCTGACAGGTTTCCTCAGGCCTGCGAGCTGTACAGTGATTAAAGTTTACTTTATATGAGGCATCCTTGGTTTTGTTATTAGAAGTATATCATCGATAAAGACTGCGGTTAAAAATGTCGGCAAACTTCCTTAAACTCATAATTTTTCACAGGGTGTATTCTCCAGGGCTGTGTTGATTGATTAATGTGAAAAATTAATTTAGCTTTAATTGCAATGGCTCCATTAACTTATTGGGTTGGGCCACATCAAGCTCACACTAGACTTGTGGACAAGTCGTTAATGTTTGTCGCGGTGATTGTCGAGTCGTGGTACTGGTAGCGTAATACAGACTGCTGTCGCGAGATCATTCCTCTCCCGCGAAGTTGCTGGCTGCCGACCACTGATCTCTGAGATCAGTGCTGCCGACTCGTCGTTGTGAGAGCAGTAGTCTCGCACAGAGCAGCAGCCTCGCGGGATATTGCGAGAAAGCCGTTTCGCTATCACCGCGTCAGACATTTAACGACTTGTCCAAAAGTCTAAGCTCACACACAAATCACACAAAAATGGGACACTGTTCCCCAAAATGGGTCAAGCAACACCCCAACGTACAAAAGTACTTTACCTCAACAGAGTCAACTTTAGGACCATTTTGTTACAACTCTTTGCGGCACAGCTTTTATATCTCCTCATACCATATGTCATATCCCTGAGGGGGCTAAGCAATTAACCTTTCCCAAGACCCGTAAAGAACTCGTTACCCTTCCTTGACCTTCCCATTTGACCTTCAGTTATTAATACCCGCAAAATAAAATCACAAATATTTTCCCCAAATTTTCCAAGCCAGATAGCATCCGATGAATCAGTTTAAGATACAATTTTATAAGTATTGCCTCCTGCTATTTGAGAAGCGTTTAACGCTTCCAGTCAAGTGTGACCGATGAGGGAATCCCTTGAATGTTTTGTCTGGAAATGTCAACCGACAAAACAATTTTCCCCCAATTTCCAAGCGAGTTTACATTTTTTCCCCACTATTTTGTGAGTATGGCCTCCGGCAACTTGAAGAACTTTTATTTAACGCTTCAAGCAGAGTGTGAAATTCACCTCAAAGGACTCTCCTTTTTGTCTCTTTCTCTAGGAAAATTGGTTTGAACAAATAAAATTCCAACTAAAGAATTCCTGGTTTTGTTTTTCAGGCCAGTTGATTTGATGGAACACGTTTTTAAAGTATGGACTCAATCGAGTTGATGCTTAAAAGCATTTACATCGAAATGTGTTTAGTGCTTTTCCCTCGATTTGAAATATAACTGATGTTTTCCCGTTGATTGTAAATAAGTTTAGTAATTTTCCGTCGATTTGAAATGTGTTAAGTAGAGTTTTCCAGTCGATTTGAAATTCACCTCCCCACTTCTGGGTAAGTGTAACCAGAAATCTGTTTCAAAATGACCCACAAATAAGTCAAACTCACGCAGAATCCGAGCTTAAACTTAAAGGCATTGTATACTTTTGGTTACAGCTCAAAATCAGTGTCCACATTTTGTTTGATTCAACATAGCATGAACAAACAAACCTGTGAAAGTTTGAGCTCAATTGGTCATCGAGGTCACGAGAAAATAGTGAAAAGAGACCTTATGTGTTTTCTGTTTTTCAAACATCGAGTTTATTATCACGCGTGATAAAAACTATATTGTTTTACTCATTTCTCAGAAACGATAGCATTTTAGGCAGAAATATTTTAAGGAACCCTTTCTACCATTACTTACTTTAAATCATGAAAATTATGTGTGAATCTGTGAACATTTGTGTTTTTCTATCTTACCAATAGTGTACAGGGCCTTTAAACACGTTTTTAAAACAACTTCCGGGTCAACCTGACCCATCAGTCAGGTCCCCGCTGGTCCCGGAACCGGATCAATTCTGACCCAGGTGTCTTAAGACAGTGTAAACTGGTATTTATAACAGGATGGTTGAAAGTTCCAGTTTTGAATGTTTTTAATACTCTTGTATTTTGTCAGGAACATGGGATTCAGAGTCATAGGCCTAACCGGAAAGTTAAGTTCATGTTTCTTTGTGGTTAAAGATCACAACAGGGTGCCGTGACATTCAGAGGATTTCATATATTAATTGGCAGGGCTACTGTCCTTTTCGATACACCAAGGACGATGTGTATTGTGTGGTTACGCTCTGAAAACCCACACATTGATTGCTTCAATTATTCACAAGGAACTTTCGAAATTAAAACTTCAAGTCCAGACAATAATGTTGAATATCCATAATGCTGTTTAACTTGAACAGAATTAAAGGGCGTGGACAACATTGGTAAGATTGAAAATATAAATGTTCACAGATTTGCACAAAACGTACATGGTATAAGATGGTCATGGTGGAAAACTTCCCTTGAAATAGTTTTGCTTCAAATGCCATAGTTTTTTGGAAATGAGTAAAACAATAGTCTTTATCCTGCAGGATAAAATCCGATGTGTGAAAAAAATGTTAAAACATATAATGGGGTTTTTCACTGTTTTCTCATGACTCCGAATACCAATTGAGCTTAAACTTTCACATGCTTGTTATTTCATGTATGTTGGGTCACATCCAGTGTGGATACAGGTCTTTGGCAATTACCAATTTGTACACACCCTTTGAGGAAACTTGTTGCTTATTTTGTACATTTGGACCCGATTCAAAAGTTAAAAACAATTAAAATACTTTGTTAATGCAAATATATTCACAATACTTTTTTTATCCCATTGCTTTTATACTTTGCTGATCACTTATACACAGTTTCATGAATGTACATAAATCACGTGTTACATTTCAACACCATCCCAGGGGCCAATTTCATAGAGCTGCTTAAGCACAAAATTTGCTTAAGCACGAAAAAAGCTTGCTTATTATACTCATATTATTGGCCAAAACTCCATGCGATGTACATTGCTCGTGACTTGTATTTAGCTGTTGTTTAGTTAGCATAACAATCGAGTGGAGTATTGGCCGGTAATCTGGTTTTACTAAGCAAGGTTTTTTGGTGCTTAAGCAAATTTTGTGCTTAAGCAGAGCCATGAAATTGGGCCCAGAAGGTTATGCAAACCACAATTAGCATTGAGTAATATGAACCATAAATGGAATATTCTGATTGCGAAAACACTGAGTTGATCAAGCAGCAAAGTACACTGTTGGGTGCAAGCCAATAAAACAGATGCATGTGACAATAAATACGGTACATTGTGTCACTGGAGGTCAGTGTCTGTCATAGTGCTTAATGGTGACATTGAGAGACTGGTGGTGTTCACATCGTGGTGAGTGAACATGACATACTGCAGTATTATACTAATGCACCAGCTTGTGGTATACAATATATTACTTTACTGCTAAGTGCTTATGATCAATGTTTTGCAACATTCAATTTACTCTGTCAAGTTTCCCGTTTTACCGCATTGCAACGGCTGACTAGGGTTGTATGACAATTTAGAACAGCTTCCAATGTGAAAAAGTTCAAAAAAACAATTGAACATTATTCAATGTTTTCTTGAAAATGAGAGCATAAAATTCGATGAAAGCGAGGCCTTAGAAACAACAAAACAAAACCAACAACGAGAGTATCGTATACATTTAAAGAAGAAATGCAAGATTTTAATTTTATCGGTTTTGTTTTGATAAGATTCAATCTGAAAGCCAACTGAAGATTAAGTTCAACAGTACCAAACCTCCACAGAAATATTCCTCCTTAATATTACCACAGTAAAAGTCAAGAATATGGCATTCGAGAAGAGCCCTACACTGTTCCTTATTCCAATTGCCGCAATCGATTTAAGCTTGAAGAAACGACCGTGAATGAAATCGCTGACAAAAAGTATAACACGAGTGTTTCGTTGTTTTTCCCTTAACAATTGATCACGATAAATAATAAGATAATCACAGATTGGCTGGATGAGTTGTTAATGAAAATTTGCGGATGAAAATAAATGCTGTCAGGTCGTGCTTTAGAAGATAATTATAAATAATTGTACCTTCACAAAACCGTATTGTATCATAACATGATAATGTATCATAACATGATAATGTATCATACTGTAAGCCACCCTCCCTCCACAAAGAGACAATCTAAGTTCTAATTCCAACAAAACGTCGACAATATCATGACATAATTCAGTTTCATCTTAGCATTCTTCGAAACATTGCATCGTCGTGATTTAGGTGTGAATGATTGCACTTTTACACAAACCGATGATGATGCATCATATCGTTAACCCCCCCCCCCCCCCACCCCCTCCACAAAAAGACAAATTAAGATCTCGTTCCAACAAAACGTCTATAATATCAATAGATATATCAGTTTCATATCGTGTGGCGAGTGGCGTTGTATACAACAGATGATTGATGTGGTAAAATAAGCACATTCCAATCATGAGTGTGCATCATTACGTTGGGATGCCTAGCAATCAACGTGATTGGTGGTGCGGATCACAAGATGATGAGTTTACATGAATTGGATATAATTGGCAACAGATGACAGTAAGACATGAATTTTTAAAATAGAACAATTTGGAAATTTGAACTTAATGATGAAAGTCAATAACGGGGATTTTTCCTAAGCTTGGGTTCCGGTTCCGACTTGTGGGTTCCGTCATGAATGTTGGAGCATTGTATGAATTTGTGCACGATGTTTCAACATCAAACGGAACCAGGAGCCCGGCGGACGCGAGGTTTCATTTTTTATGTGGTTGTCACATCCACTAAAACATAACAATTGAATTATTCAACAAGAATAGAATCTACTTCAGTTAAAAAAGACCATTACTACAATTTATAATCGCCGTAGAATCAAGCAAGGCTATCATTGTCAAGGTGAGAAACGATTAATTTCAAGAAGTGGGCCTAATTCGTTACCCCATCGGTTTATTATGAAAGCCCCTCGATTATGAAAATTCGGTATTGAATTAGGCCTATTTGTTGAAATTCGTTCAAGTTTTTTTCTGCAAGTCCTTTGTATAAAAGATATTATACAGGATTGGTTTGGAGGAAAAATACATTTGTTTAATTCTAGTCTGAAAGCTTATATTAAGTTCTTACTAAAACTCTTTTTTTTCCTGTGAAACATTTCCCTCTGAAAGAATACTGTAATTATGAAAACCTAAAAGAGTGCAAGAGCTGATTTCAGTTGTTAACCAAAATGAAGGATAGTGTTTACACACTGTAGGCCTAGTGCATGGTTTTTCACTGTTTTCTCCTGACTGGCACACAACGGGTTAAGCCCAAACTTTCACAGTACTTCTTTCATGTATATGGTTGATCACACAAAACACGAACACTGTCTGCGACTATTTTGTCAGCTCTACCAATCCTTTATAATACATTTAAGCTGATAAAAAATGGCCAATGTAATCAATAAACAACCTCGGGCACGTGTGCTTTTCAGACCACAATAGTGTGATATTAAAGGCACATTGTTTCCGCATTTCACATGTGACTAAATCGTCCTTTGATGAATTGTTAAATCATTACTCCAGTCACCCGGGCAACATAATTATTACTTTATCAAAACACTGTCACAACAAAAGCAATCAAGACGAGTGATAACAGCCTACCGCAACTCATCACTATCTCTGTACAATCGGATAACTGAGGGCAGTTAAACTTAAAGAGGGTGTGTCTACCGCCCACACACTAAACAACTGTTGCGTATAGCCTCGATATCCACAACCCACTATTTGAAACAACAGCCGCTCCACGTGTTCACGTATGCCCTTCTCATTGTTTACCTTTAGCAGTGGTCCGTTGGCCAAATGCCAGTTAAAACACCTGAGGACCAATCATAATTCTGTCATATACTTGTCCTGCTGGCGAGTTTATTGTTTCCCATCGCTACACCGATACTTCATATTTGTAGTTCAACTTACAAGTCCTATGAAATGACAATACTAATGAAAATGTTGAACGAAAAAATTAAATTATGAACCAGTGAAAAAGCTGGCAGACCAGTAACGACAAGTTGGCTAGTCACTGAAAAAGTTAAGGGCGAACTCTGCGTCTCCTACTACCGTTCCCCTTATCCATTGCATTACTGTTTCCATTCCCAGTGGTGATTTAAGAGAAGACTGCAAAACTGGCATTCCCCTTTCATTGCAATCAACAGTTATACACAACCTGTGTTCCAACTGACTCTAATTTGAAACAACACCCGCCCCTCCACGTGGCTTTTACATACAGCAGCTCTCATATAGTTCCAAAGACACTACAACAAGGGGCCAGCCTAAATCTTCCTCCTAGTCTCGGTTCAGTTACATTGATTTGAACGATAGAAAACGAGAATCGGTACGCAGGGATGAAGTATATTCCCCAAGCTCCCACATAATCATCATCACAACTACCAGTCAATCCATTCATCATTGTCTCCCACATCAGTGAGGAGGATATTCACCAATCATTCTGCGTCCGTTGAGGTTATTCAAAGTCGGTAGTCTTCATTTTGAAAGGAAGGGTGTGTTTACATCCCCTCAAGAATCTCCACATTAATTTGCAGCTAAACAAAAATGCGCAAGACACACCAGTCACAGATGTGAATTGGCGTTTTGATTGGTAACCTTATTCTTGAGCTTAATTTGCCGTGCTTAGCTATTATGAAATGGGAACCAGGTAATCAAAGGGCTTTAAACAAAAGGGCAACAGGTGATATTCTAGTAGGCCTATAGCTGTTTAAAACAGGTTGACCTTCTGTTTTATTTTATTTTGTTTAAGCCCATCATGTTTTGGCTCGTTAGCGTACAGCTTCGGTCTCCACAGACTAATACAGCTTTTTATTATGCAGTTCGGTGGCTGTTAAAACGACCCCGTCTTCTGCAAATTGGGAAACTCGATTTATATTTTGAGAAGGCTTTATTTTTTTTTCCCAAGGGCCCGGGCAAGCTCGGTGGCGTTTGGTCTGTGCTAAAATCGTTCACCGTGTAGCGAGGACAAATTCATTATAAGCCCGTGTGAGTCCCCTTGTATTACTATTAGCTTCTGTCTTGAGTTTCGGGTCCTGATTTTGCGTTGACCAAGGTGGACGGACACACCACCACCGGCAGATCCGGGCAAAACGAAACCCAGGAGTAAAGACTAACACAGACCAGCTGGATTGGGTTTCCTGCCTCTGCGGCCCTCCTTTGTGCTCTGTGGCCTCGACGGCAGCGATGGTTTTAATCATGTCCTCGTCAGGTTATATTTTAAAACCAAAACACACGGGGTTCAGACTGCAGTGTCCAGCGGAACCATAAACCCTTTTCGGACCCTCGATGATAACGCATCAACTTCTACCGATGATGCATTCATAACTGCCGGTATATCGTAAAGGGAATTTCACCGTAACAAAAACTTTCATCATTAAATCAAAAAAGCTTTGATGAAAAATAACATACTCAGATTTTACAGCCTTGTGTAAGGCGGGAAACGGTACCCAAGCATAGAGATCGCGACATCACCTTTCCAACACATTACTCTTGTACAAGAAGTTATATAACTGTTGTAAAATTACAAACTTTCTGCCTGCCATACAAGGTTGTCCACAAGACCATATCAAATGACGTCACCATGCGGTATTACGTTCAACGTGTTATTATATTTTACGATAATTGTTTTTACAATATTGATCTATACCTTTTATTCGGTCAACTCAATTTATGTTATATGTTCGTGGTCCATAGACCCATAAAAACTCAGGTGGAAGTACCAACAGATCCACCCAGAGGTAATCGTGGAAATCCTATAGAGCGGGAAGGGCCCCTGGGTCCCATCATCCCCGGGTTCCGTTGACTATGAATAGCCCTCCAGTTTGACTGCAGTTTGACTGCAGTGACCTGTAAAGGTTTAGAGTTTGTTTTCCAGCTCCCATGTTTTCAGCACATTAGGGATAAAATTACAACCACCGTATTCCTAAAGTTTAGTCCTCGGGAACTTTACGCCGTCTTCTGAACAACTTTGCGTCCATCTTCTTCATCTCACTAAAACTCAACCATTTATTCTATCCTTGTTTACAAAAAGAGAGACCTTGTTACATTTCAGAGCATTTCCGGGCAGGCAAGCTACTACTCGGGTCATATGGGAAATTTTACATTTTTTGCGATAATTTCTACAAGAGTAAAAAATAATTATAACAGCTGATCAAGTTTTGAAATGGGCGCCCTTTCTTCACATCAAAATTTGAAAAAAGATGGACAGAGTGCAATCTCCATTAAATATAAGATTGGGTGTTTTCTTCCATTGGGCTGTGAACAAATCGTTCCCGGAAGACGAGGCTCTGTGGCTTTTTTGTAAACATTTGACGTCACAGGTTACATGGTCTATAGTCTCTGCACTGAGCGTACGTTGAACAAATACAGTAATTACATTAAGATTGGTATTTGTATAGTTGATTTTGTTACATCGTTAATTTGTACGAGTAACTTATTGACGCCCTCAACGCCTTCGACTTTTACTGGCCTAACACTGATTTATCATAACTTTTACCCATCGAAGCAAGACACTTTACAAACAAACAAATTTCATACTTCACGTGGGAATTCAGGAAAATGATGATGATGCAAAGTCATGGAACGAAATCTGACTTATGTTCCAGGCGTCAGAGATTCGCGATTGATGGAGGGTTGTGCATCCCTGGCCTGACACGGGACGGGCAAGGGCACATGGCACGGCGTGCCAGACTGTCATAAATAGTAAATATATGCCATGAGGGAATTTATTAATATTTCATGTCGTTTATTGTCTCTGCAGAAGAGATCACAGTCAGCGTTAGTGGTGGCTCACTGCAGTGCATTCACTGCTGTGCAGTCAAGACGGCGTTCTACATACATTAGCCGATTAGTTAAAACTCATTACGGTCTGTCGTTGTTGAAGGACGACGAGAATTTGAATTAAGACGGGTTTTCTGCGCACAGGAAAAAGTATGGGCGATCCAAGAACTTGCGCAGTTACGTATGGATATTCGGTATGTTGGAACCTCAAAACAGCAAGATTTGATTTCAGAAATTGTTATTCTAAGGTTGGGCCTTGACGAGGAGAATATGCACAATGGTTTACCGGTGTGTAGTCCTTGGCATAAATATGACCATGCAATTAAAAACAAAATGGCCTCACAAGTTGATTTTCTTGGGCTTGCTCTAAAAATTAATACCCATTTTATGATCAGATTCCTCAACTCATCAACGAGGCCAGGCATTTTTTACTACAACGAGGACATTGCGTATTGACTGTCAAACCTTTGGTCGTCTAAACTGAAATCCTAGTTCCACATATTGGTCTAGAAATACTGATTGTATGTAGAGATCGATGACGTTGTAGATAAAATATAATAATCAAATCTCTTCAAGGCATTTCGGTTCTCGAGTTGGTCAGTTGCGAGAACGGCTTCGTCGTCTCATAATTATGCGTTCTATTAAAGTTTACACAACAGTCTTGAGAAAAATAGTCCCTTATTTATAAAAACAATGATATAAATTGAATGAAATTCAGTCACAGTATGAATATGAACATGCCAGTAAATGGCATTGTCAACAGTCTTCATGTTGGTATACCATTCGTATTCCTCCTTGCGAGGCACAATTTTGACCCATCCCATGATAGATAACTGGCATAATTTAAATAACAATAAAAATGAAATGAAAGGTAAACAAATCAAGAAATCTAGTCAGCTGAACCGGGTTTGTAAACACGATGGGATGGTAGGTCTATCCAGTGTAACACACAAACGTCTCATGCAGATTGTCTCTATGAATATAATATTATTCACTGTACATCAATAGTACCGGGTATACATTCATATGATATTGAAGACAACAAGAAATGTTTAAGACTTACTCTGACATCTCGAATAGCCAAGAACATACAGGAGGAGTATTACCGGAAGAGCTCCATTAACAGCCATGGCGTCAAATGTGGTGGCCCGAGTGCAGTGGTGCAACTTAAACGGTCTCCAGCTCTCAGCTCGCAGTCACTGCTGGTCTCGGTCTGTTAAACGATTGCTCACCAACAGCTGCCTACAATAGTTGACATTGAAAATTATATTTACGTATTGCACATAATACAGAGGAACGTTGTATGTTATTGGCCCAGCTGATATATACACATCTCTAGTAGTACATGTATACTGATGCCCCAGTCATGGTCAATGCACGCAGTCAGCCGTAAAACATCTCCTCTGTCACGCTGGAGGAACTTCACTCAGAAGTATTTTCAACTCCGGCCCGGTACTGCATTCCTAGTGTCGCAGATACGCACCGGTATGCCATATATGCGTCCTTAACCGCCGCTGATCGCCCCCACACACTATCCTACCATCCCCCGTATACTAATTTCTTTAAGCTCTGCACAGCACCGTTTTGAATTTCCGATGCTAGCTGTAATGAATTTCTCCTCAGCTATCCCCGAGAGGGTTCCCCGTTTTGGGAGGTAGAGATTTACCTTTTACCGGGAGTCGTTACAAACGTGAACTATGACTCGGGGTGTCTTGCTTCTCTCATTAATATTGGCTAGATTTCTCCGAGTTGTGACCATGCATGTCGTCACCACGTTGGTGGGTATGTTCGTCCTCTGCCGCCCTTTGCACTCAGCGTGTGGTGACAGCTAATAATCATTAAAGACGAGCGCCATGCCATAAACAAACCTTACAAAAATAACCCTTTTTGTCCTGAATTGTGGAAATGTTTAATTGGTGATTATCCATACACGACGTTTCCTTAACCATAAAGATATATCCTTTGCATCTATTTAAGACATAATTGATTGGTGATTGTCATTAATTAATTAGTGGTTTTAATTACTGATGTCATAACAACCCTTTCCACTCGTTTTGTCTTTGTTATGCATACCATCCATTTCTGGAGTAAGAAAAATAAAAACCAAATCTCAAAATCAAACCGTTTTAATTTATTTGCAGTGCGTAAAAAATATCTTGTAAAATATCAAAAGGCATTTTAGTGCAGACATCAAGCTGTAAAACGTATTTCTTACAGATCAGTGTAGGGATGGTATATTATTATGATAATATATTAATTCCCGGGCAGTCATAAAAAGTACATACACAATCACTACAGCTTAAAAAAAGAAGAACAAAACCCAAAACTAGAGTAGAAAACAATAAAAACCACAGAGGAAGAGGTTAGTGAACCAGCTGCTGGAGCCCGATAGATTGCCAAAAAAGAAACACAGTTTCTTTTTAGAGGCTTTCCTCTCCAGCTGTTCAAAGAAAAACAAAAGTTATTTTAAAAAAATACAAAGCTAAACAATAATTATGTATGATGTATTACAGGGATGGTTTATAATTTTTTCTTTAACAGTTTATTTTCTTCTATGGGTCTGAAGACAAACAAAATTCTCTTTGGTGTCCAAATAAGCACCGGCACTACATTATTCCGAATGCCTGTACCTTTAAATCCAGCTGTGATAATGTTTGATTTACTGTACACACAGAACATGGGTTGTCGATCACGGTCATTGCAAACAGTCACTGCGAACGAAACAACACATTTTTCTTCACCTGTCACAATTGTTGCCATGTTTCCTATTTGCGTTAACAACCTAGAACTCTGGGTCTCGGTTACCAACATGGGTTGTCTATTTCCCTTCCAAGCCTCGGTTTGGGTTCAGTGGAATCACCCATTCGTTATCGATGCCGTGAAGCAATTATGAAACCTTCCAACTTGTTTTCACTAAAGGCACTACATACATAGTTTTGCTATGAATTGAAAAAAAAATCTAAAACTTTGTGAACTTAATATTAGTGTACTCGGAAATAATCCTATCACTGCTTGAAGGAAGATCTAAAAAGATTTGTCTAATTGTAGGTACGATCGCTGAAATCTAGTATAAAAAGCTTCATTCAAAATCAAAGCCGCAACGAATTAACGGCTGCAGCTTTGGCTAGCTCACCATGACTGCCTTTTCCTCAACGCTGTTTCCGAAACCAAAAGCCACAGCCATATACCCAATATCAACCACGACCCCACGGGCTTGATTTCACAAAGCACTAAAGATTCATCTTAAGGTGAGTTGTCAACATCACCACAGTGCTTTGTTTTGTGACATCACACTTTGTTTAGCAAGAAGATTGATACACAAAGATCAATCTTAACTTTGTGAAATCGGCCCTGATAATATATGTCATGAACAGTCATGGTTTTCGAATTAACCAATAGCGTGTGAGGATGCACTTCTGTTTCATGAGCTGCGGTAGATCGACACAGGAAGGAATCATGAAATACAATTATTTTGATTCTTTGTGACGTTTTCCTCTCAATCTCTCCGGAAGTATTACGCACCACACACCACACTCTTTCCACCATCAATTATCTGACCTGAACCCTCGCTTTTATAGACGCCAAATGTGGGCTGTTTTCGCTGGTTATTGCATGAAATGAAAATGTTACCGATGACATCATGCCATTGAAGTGAGCAACTCTAGTGTAATTGAAAAAATAACAGTTATACTTCACTCATAATGAAGTGTGGCATTTCGTGATTAATATCAATGTCTCAGACCGAACCAATGCCACAAGAGGCCCGTGAAAGGGGGGGGGGGGGGGGGGGGTGCATTGATGCAATATGTTTCCACTGCACTTTGTATATTACCCAACCCATTCACAACAAACCATGGCCAAATGTGTTTTCATTTTTCAGTCTTTTGTTTGTTTTCTGGAATTTGCGTTGACTGCAGCTAGCTGAGCAGCCGCGGTAGTGATTGTGTTTGGACTAACAGTTTATGAAGGTCGAGAGCCCAGGCAACTGTAGCCTATATTCACCGCGTTCTGAGCATTATTATGAATATTTATGACGTGACGTATATTCGACTATCTTCCGTGTATAATTATTATGCTTTCGGGAAAAGTTTTTTATTAAGGTCATAAATCTTTTGATTATGACATCGGCAAGTTTAAGGATCACAATTGACTGCCAAACGAATATTTAGATCGCATTCAACCATGTGAATGCAACGGCAAAATGAGAATCGCGACCATTATATTATTTGAAGCAATAATAAGTCCAGAACCCAACTGGCAATGTCTGTTCGAGTTAACATAACCCGTGCTCCGTAGCACAACAATAGCGGCCGTTTTTCCTCTAAACGGGCAATATTCCAATATGGACCGTTATAACATTGATATTAACTGTACATTTTTACATTTTGAATATAATGACCTTCATTTCTGAGTGACCTTAAAAACAACGCAGACAAAAATCAAATGTTTTCGCAGCGGCTGACATTTTCTTGATTAAAAATGGCTGCATGATGTCTGTACTAATTAAGGCATGCCATTCACCTCTGTGTAAAGCATGCGAACAGTAAATAAATGAAATAGAGCAAAGGAAATTAAAATATGATGTTCCCCGATTAAAGTAAATACTGTGGAAAGAGAAAATAAATGGTTGTATAGAAATGTAAAGTTTGTCCGGTATTGGGACTTATCGCTGATTTGTTTATTTTGGAGGTATGTTTTTATGAGGATGTTGTTGTTACTAATTGCGATGGTGTTGTTGCTGATGTTGTTGTTTTCGGCGTCGATCGTTGTTGCTCGGTTGCTCCTGATGTTGTAGGTGGTGGTGCTGGTGGTGTTGTTGTTGTCATTTATATTGCTGCTGCTGCTGCTGCTGCTGCTGCTGCTGCTGCTGCTGCTGTTGTTGTTGTTTATATTGCTGCTGCTACTGTTGTGATAAAAATACTACTTTTCAATAAAAACAACAATTTATAGTCAAAAGGAAGATACTCCGTTGTCAAGATAATAAAATTACAGTTTTGTTATAAACCATTACGAGTCAAGACGTCAAAACTGGCATACACACTCTACACACAGCCTTATCTGGCACCTGCAATTTAGCACTTCCCCGAATTCCTCTTAAAATAGTTTCAAAAAGTCCACTAAACATGTTAACCTTGTCTCCGTGGTTCTCGCGTTTATGAGTGAAGTCTCATTGGTATGGTAATAAAGGGACGTCATCCTTGAATAATGAGGCCCTGCTCATGCATGATTTGCGAATCATCACGATTTGTTATAAATTAGTGGCCTTTGACCTCGACAATGGACGTCGGTGACCTTTCCATTGAAACCACGTAGAAGACTGGTTCCACACTCGTTTGATGTTGTAACTCTGAACGACTGCTTTAGTGCTACAGTGACGATTTAATGTCTGTAAATATTGAATGCGCATGGATGATGTGCAGTTAAAGCCAAACTGAAAGGGACCAGCCCTTGCCATTCACTGGTTGTTCAAAATAAAATAAAAACACCAAAACCCGGCTAGCTTTCTCCTTCATTCAAATCAATGCACAATCGAGGCTTGGGGGGGGGGGGGGGGTGATGTTCCATACCAAGGTACTGACAAGGGGACATAACCCTAAAACATGACCAGAAAATAATAATAAAACCAACAAATAACTACGCAACAACAACAGCATCAAAACTAAATTTGGGATTGGATCAGACCAACCTGCACTTCATAAACACCAGTAAAATCCACGGTAAAATCTCCACTGGCAGAAACCACCCTCCCCAATTCTTCATGGGAGTGTCCAAGCCCCCGCCCCTAAAATCCCAACACCCACTTATGGGAGGACTCCCCTTTGTGTTTCCCATTGTTTGGACTTTTAGTGACGTCTTCATAAATCTCTGAACGGTTAATAGTCGTTTTAGTTTGGTAGTTCATGCACACTCTCTTAACACTTCCGGGTCAGAGTTGATCCGGATCCGGTTCCCGTGGGGTCTGACCCATTTATTGGTCACAGTTTGACCCGGAAACTGGTTACAAAATGGGATTTTCACTAGGATTCTGTGTCAGTTTAACCCATTTCTGCGTATTTTTGACAAAGATTCCGGGTCACATTGATCCAGAAATGGTTCAGGTTCCACAGAACTATCCCTCTTGAGAACCCCACCTCAGTGGCCCCCAAAAGTTAAGGTAAAAGCATAGGTCAAAATAACCAAGGAATGGATCAAAATACCGCAGAGTCTGAGTTAAAAATCCGATTTTAAACACTTCCGGGTCAGCCTGACCCGGAAAGGATCAGCTCCCCTTGGACCCGGAGTCCCGGTTAAATCCCAGTTTGTCTTCGATTCAATTTTAAAAAGGAAAATAATCAAGTATGAGCGTTCAAATGGGCGATGATTTTTTTTTTTAGATTACGAAATACAGACATTTATGATCGTTGAATCAAGTCAGATTAATAATAACAATGCATAGATTCGAAACTAGTTTCTGCGCGTTCATTCACCTTTAAAAGTATTACACAGAATTGATAAGAGTTATAATGCAACATGATATCCGACCAGTCATTAGGAAACAATCTAAACCGAAATGAAGAGGTCACCGCTGAACAAGAATTATTGCTGCAGTTTTACCCCGGGGAGGGTGACTAATAGGCTAGCAATGGTTGGCTTATAACGACATTACGGAGATTTCGTGTTTTAATATTCCTTCTTGGAAATTGTGTGACGAGCTTATAACAACCGCATGGGGCCAAAACAAGTAGACCAAAATATGCAGAACATCAGTTCATAATAAAAATGATTTACGATTTGTACGATTCGAAATGTATGAGTTGCTTAAATAGTTATTTATATCAACATTTCGCATTCACGAGACATATCACCAATTTGTAAAAATGTATTCAACAATTTGTTCACATCATTATTTCAAGAAAAAGGCTCAAGTTAATTAATCGTCTTTAATTAAAAATCACCTTTGATTACTAAGAAGTGTCTTGCAGTGTTGTTGTAGAATGTTTCGTTTTCATTCCCACACACATTATATGCCTTAAGATATTACACTGTTTGAGTGGAGTGAAAATATACGTACACTGAATTCAATTGTCATGAATCGCTGGACGACATTAACAATATTCAAAACACAAAAATTACGCACTCCGGCAGATAGACAGCAAATTTCACTCTTTAATAAGCATTTTTTTTTTTTCAATAATTTTTAGGTTAGAATTTACAGATCGCTTTATATTTCATTCAAAAAAGCATTGTTTTACTATACAAACGAATCATAGCTGGAAACGATTGGAGTAACAAGCCCATTATTTGCGCAAGGCAACTTTTCATTTCATTTTGGGACATGTTTTGGGCCTTTACACTCAGTCCTGACTGAAAGTCACTCCCAAACATTAGGGATCCGTGTCTAGCCCACTCTAACTACAGCAAATTAATCATGCAGACTGTTGTATAGACAGAGCGATGAGAGACGGTGGCTATACGCCTATATCCATATGGCGTATTTTAACATTAATGTCTCAAAAAATCGAGGTCGCCTGGTATTTAGAAACCAGAAAATTTGGGATTATTCACCTTCGTTAAAGCTATACAGAAAAATATGCCAACATGGGCTCAACTTCATCAAGCCTGTAAGCAAAAACCTGCTAAGCACAGAAACTATCTTGCTTAGAGGAAACGGGTTACCAGCCGACAATCCATAAAGTGTACATTAATGCGACTGGTGCACCACTCATTTTTTGCTTAGCAAAACAATTGCTAAGCAGTGCATTCTGCTAAACAGCTAAAATTGGGTTTTAATCATCTACCAAAAAATAATAATAATAATAATCCTTAAATCAAGTGGGTCATTAATGAATCTCGAATTAGAATTTCGACGTCTCGCGCATGCGTGTTCGTGATTTTGTTTCCATCATAATGAACAGTGCACTCTAAACACTTCCGGGTCAGTATTGACCCGGATCCGGGTAATGTGGGCCGCCCTGACCATTTTCTTGGTCAATATGACAAGGAATCTGTGTCAAAATGACCCAGGAAATGCTCAAAATTACGCAGACGTGAATTAAAATTCAATGTTCAACTATTTTCCGGATTAGACTGACCCGGAAAAGGGTCAGGTTCCCTAAGACCCCAAATCCGGGTCAAATCTGACTCAGGAGTATATTGAGTGTGGATGTTCATATGTGATCAGTTCGAGACAAGGGAGACACAAGGAAACTCAAAGAAAGCCAGTAACTATCTAAGAAGTATCAATTGAACATTTTCATAATGATCCAGTAAGAATGTTCTATATTGGAACTCCAGACTGGATATATCATTTCTTTCTTCTGACATAAATTATCTCTATTTATAGGCAATCTCTACAAAAATCCCGCGAGTCTCGCCAAAATCACAGCAATCTTGGAAAGAGCCTTTTCCCGTTAAAAAAAAATCTCCTGTACATTAAGGATTTAGTGTCTCGCCCGCATCTCGTGGCATTTTAATCAAGGAATCTCGGTCTGGAGACGGTAAGGAGATGAGTGATAGAACCGTGTGACTACCCTCGATGTCTTTATGTACCATATTGTCTTGAGAATGAAGGCTGCCTGGATAAAAGCGATCGGTTTGAATAATTGTATTACGATTTAATATTGGGGCCTTTTTGAAGGTTTTTCCAGAAAGTCTAAATAAAGAACATACATGTATACCCTAACCTTATTGGAGACACGTACACAACAATGTGACCACAATCCACCTCTGCTGGCAAATACAACAGTGGTTTTATTCACACGCTCTAAGAGTAAGGAATCAGACTTGATCCGGATCCGATTGGGGTGTGGTAGACATACTTTCGGGTCAGTCCGACCTACTACGACTGACCCACTATAGTTTCAGGGAAAGTTATTTTGACCAGGAGTACGAGTAGTTAATGTATTTCTGGCTCAGATAGCGGGCCTTTTTGACTAAAAAATGGGTAATGCTGACCCAATTAGGGAGCTGGGTCATGGACCTGGGTCAGGTCTTACCCTTGATGAGTTCATGGGAGGTTATATGAAATAACATTGGGGGTACTAATTATGTTGTTGTTCAAGTGTCCACTTTTGAAATAATTATTCGCAGTACACTTAAATCAAAAAGGAGATTAAAAAGAACAATTTTTCATGGATACCCTACAACAGGGGCACCCTCGGGAGCAGGCAATTATTTTGTAATGTCCCTAAATGTTCCAAAGGTGTTGCTGAAAACCTATAGGCACACGCCCCCTCACAAACGTGAATCATCGCTGACCTAGAATGTTCGTCTTTTGTTCCCCGCGTACAAGGTTCAATAAACAGTCAGTAAACGACAAATAGGCCTATACATTGGTTTCAGTATACATATGTCAGGACGATGTCAACTAGAGAAAACAATCTCTAGGGAGCCTAGGCCATGTTTGAGGTCAAAACATTTCTTTTGTAGAAAAGAGCGGGATGATTGAGTAATGAGTAATGTGTATACCGTGCTCAACTTGCTCGTCCATTTATTTTTTCATGAGGGAAATGAACGAATTTGGACCATACATTGATGTTTGGGTTCACTATTGGTATACCTCACACATGAATGAAGAACCAGCTATTTCTCAACCTTCACAAATGAAAAAGTAACCACCACCGGTTCTGTATTGTGACCGCTACACGTAAACAAGGAACCGGGAGATAGTTACCTGTAAACAAACGTGTAAACAAAAATATCAAGAGTGAACACGGAAAAGTGAACCAACTTCAATATCTTCAAACTTTTTACGCTGTGGCTTCCGTTGTTATAGTTATTACAATATTGGCAAGACGGTTAAACTAAATAAACTTCCTTGAGGATGAATAAGTAGTCGTGCATGCTGATCTTGCCGTTTTCCCCAAAACAGACAATTATTCATTACACGTCTATATAAGTATTCGTTATTTACGATCAATTTCCTATGTTCAGTAATCTCGAATTATCTGGATTAACTCCTATCCATTAAGCTCTGACGTCCGAGAGTAGTTTGTTTACAAAAAGGGGTGAAACATTGTGTTGAACCTTTTATTGACGGTGAATAACATAAAATTATGTGATTAAAGTGTGTGCCAATTTATTTAAAAATTTCAATTTATAATGCTTAAATTGTTATTAAATAACTATTTGGTTTGTTCTGTTTATTTGCTGCTAAATGTTTAGCAAACGTGTATATTCTGTTATAAGCTTTCAAGTAATAAATATTGCCATCAAGTGAAGTTTGTGGAGACACATGTAGTATAACTCTTATGAACTGTGGTGAGATGAACCAGTGGTTTCACGGTTCTGAGAAGAACCAGTGGTTTTACGGTTCTGAGAAGAACCACGTGGTTTCACGGTTCTGAGAAGAACCATTGGTTTCATGGTTCTGAGAAGATGAACAAGTGGTTTCACGGTTCTGAGAAGAACCAGTGGTTTCACGGTTCTGAGAAGAACCACGTGGTTTCACGGTTCTGAGAGGAACCAGTGGTTTCACGGCTCTGAGAGGAACCAGTGGTTTCACGGCTCTGAGAGGAACCAGTGGTTTCACGGTTCTGAGAAGAACCAGTGGTTTTACGGTTCTGAGAAGAACCACGTGGTTTCACGGTTCTGAGAAGAACCATTGGTTTCACGGTTCTGAGAAAAACCAGTGGTTTCACGGTTCTGAGAAGAACCACTAGTTTCACGGTTCTGAGAAGAACCGTGGTTTCACGGTTCTGAGAAGAACCTTATCAAAGGAATTGTTAAACCACTGGGGGTTTTTTTCAGCATCACCACAGATCAGAGAGATTTATGACAGAGCGTTATTCATCGCAAACCTCACTTGAGTGTATCTTCATTATGCACAGTTTCAATCATAGTAATGGTTCCTTAACTCATTTCTGAAATTATTGTCATTTTCATACTGCCCCCCCTCCTTTAAGAACCGTATTTTCCCTGAATATAATTAATTTTCCCTCGGTTATATCAAAGAATATAAAAAATGCAGTAATTCATTTAACAAAAAATCGTGAAAAAGTATCTCAGTGTGCAAAAGTTGTCAATGACCTCACGTTTTGACCCCAACAGAGGCTTTCTCAAATATCATTCTTTAGCCTTTGGGAATGACTCTGCCAGGTTAGCTACTTTTTTCAGGCTATAAAATATGGTTTGCATTTATACCACAGGTCAATGCACTGCTACCACAGTACTTCGCTTACAGTGCCCTGGAAAGAGTGTGATTCTATAGTATTAGCCAATAAGCTCAGAATTCCGCTGTAGGCAGAGTCCTATAACTTTACCCGTCTGCAACAGCCAATTCCCACTTCTTAAAAAAAAAAAAAAAAAAAAAAAAACCCCGCTTAGTAAGTTAACATATTTTGTATTCACATTCTCAAGGAACAGATAGTCCTTTTAGTTTTGTTTCGTCTGTCCAGGAGGCCCAACACCCACCGACTGAAAGCAGATATGCCATCAATAAAATGTATCGCGTCATGTGAGAACATTGTAAATGTACCCCGTCTGCATTAGAGGGACTCCTCTGGGACGACTCCCATACATTATTTTTTCACTTTCTGTGGTGAATGCCGGATGACCCAGCTTATATTATGGCGGTTAAAAAATATGGCGGTTAAAAAATATATACAACATCCACGGGAAATTAAATTTGCTAACAAATTATTCTGAGGCTCCGTTGATGTGTTTTGATTGTCCTACTGAGGCTAGACCCAGGAAAGTTTGTATAACTAACATGTGGTTCGGATTATGCTAGCAAAACACTGGTGCAACGTACCCCAATACATCTTCATTTGCCGGTAATACTAATCTCCAAGATTTGTATTAGTCAACTCTGGTGAGATGTTAAGGGGATACTTATCTATAAATGTACAGATTTTCAGCGCAAAATCGATGTCTTTAAATTTGCGTGATAAGAGGAAGGAGTCTATGCCCTTTTCGAAACCAGGCTTCGGTTTTTAGGCTCCGTTTGGAATGGTTTTGACGTTCACTTTGGAAGGGACTTCAAATTGACAGACCACCGGTGCCTAAACCGTAGCCAGTGTCTAAGCCAGACCCGGGTCCGGTGCATAAGGTTGCACGCCACTAAATAAACTCTCATTAATTATAGTGGGGGTTGCTAAATACTAAAAAATACACCAACAATACTTAGAAGTCTCACAGCTTTTCACAGTAAAGAGACAATTATTAAATGACTCTTGAACTTTTATTATCTGACGGGGAGTCCCTGGGCCCGTCGAGTTATTCCCCTCCAAATAATAACACCCCTGCACCGGTGTAATTTTCAAAACGTCCGAGCATCAATCTTGAAAAAGGTCATTACACCTCTCGGCAAATAGGACCATTTATTTCAGGGCCTATGTCATCCAAAATACCTCAAGTTGGAAGTCAACAACCCCAATGTCACAATCGGGCACAATTTTTACACTGTATCCCTTTATTTATTGGGCTCTCAAATCTGTCTAGTAGAGAATATTTTGAGGGCCTACAAAAATTAATGAGGCTGGCGCTCTGTTTTCTCCCTATTAATAGTGGGGTGCATCCCAAAGCCGGAGCTGGAACCATTGATTGCGAAAACGGCTACATGTACTCGATCTGTTCCACAGAAGCACGCCATTTGGGTACTAAAACTTCTTTTAAAAACAAAGTCATTACATAAGGGGAAGTGTGTTAATTGAAGCTTATCTCGTTAACAAGAAGAAATTGAAATCGTTCAAAAGGCAATGCATTAGGGAAAACGACTAAAATGTTTAAGCTCCTCTCGTTTTGACAAGATAATTAAAACGTTTTTATTTTTAAGTAAGTAAATTACGCTCATCTCGTAAACAAGAGCATCTAAATTTATTTAAATCAAAAGTCGTTACAGGTAAGGGAAACCAGTGAATTTTAAGCTTATCTTATTAATGAATAATTAAAATGTTTTGAAAAACAAAGTCGTGACACTACGGAAATAAAATGAATGTTTTAGCTGATCTCGATGATCGAGATGATTAAAAAGATTTTGTTATTTAATCCAAAAAAAAAAAAAAAAAAAATTGAAAATAACATCTATATTGGCAGGAACTCCAATTTGAAGCTTATGGTTCTACCGTTACACCGATGTGTGATAACACCGTATACTCCGTGCTTTCTTAGTTCTGGGGGAAACAAATATAAAACTCGGGTGGGATTCAAACCCAAGACCCCTCCCATAGAGCAGATGTTTTAACTGCCAGCCCACCGAGCTTGCCCGGTGATGAGAGGCCAGTTTGTATCCTGTAATTAGCAGCAGGAACCAAAACAATAGATTTAGCCTAAATAAACATAGGGGTAAAGATGTGTTATAACACTGTATAGACCTTATTATGGCGGAACCATCTTATGTTCCTTTCATTTGAATCAGTGTGATCAAACCGAGGCTGGAAGAAAAAACGTCTGGTACACAATGAGATTCGGTATTCATTATTGCTAAAACAAACAGGGAACAAGGCAATGACGGCATGGAACAATTCGAGGCTCGGTTATCACAGAGCTATCAATTAAATATCTGTTGCTCTCAACTTCCCCGTTAAATTTAGCATACTCTGTTAAAGTCAAATTCTCAATGTTCTAAACAGACTCGTATGATAATTTTATAGTTTTGTTACAACCATCTATTCCCTGTAACCTATCATGAAATCAAAACGAGGCTTGTATAGAGAAAATAGTCTGGCTCTTTTCAGCATCCATTGGTAACCAGTGTTCGTGACAGGGAACATGACATAGATATAGGTCGCATGATTACAGTCTTTAAGAAAAGTACTGATAAAATGTTTGCAATGCTAAGCGAAAAGTACTGATAAAATGTTTGCAATGCTAAGCGCGCAATCATAATCTCTTTATCCTGAGTTTTACGCGGTCGTGTTGTATATTTTATGTGAGGGCGCCCTGTCTACATGACAATCCGAAACCAGACAGGAGATCTAATAAGTTCTTTTTTACAAGGGTTTTCGTATAGAGTAACACCAGAAGTCTATCTTATATCGCCTCTGTTATCGCTTCATGAGTTGCCATAGATATCCCAATTCAATTTAACGGTTCAGCTCCAACAAACACTCAAACAATAAAAAAATATATATAAAAAAACCTACACCGCAGCTCCAAATTCAACCAACAATAGGTAGCAGCATCAACAAGAGCAAAAACAACCCAAATGAACAAACTCCTACTTCTGCTCAAATCGAGCAAAGTCACAAACAACACACGCAGACCTTAGTATAATATTAAACCAAATATCTTACAACCAAGATAATGGGGGCAGAGGGTAACCCCCCCCCCCCCCCCCCCACCCAATACTTTAACACACTATTTTCCACTTGTACAGAAGTACCCCCCCCCCCTAAAATCCTCTAAAGACTTCCTGAGATTCCAAACATACAATGAAGACACAATAGAGGGGTACCACCGTGCCCCATATCGAGCACTAATTGTGAGTCCAAAATTAGAGCCTGACGGCTGTGGCTGTTGCTATAAGGGTGTTGATAAGGGCATTCCTATGTTTCAACGCTTGTTGGCATGACAATCAAGTCGCAGCCACAGCCACTAAGTCGATGCAAATCCTTAGACAACCCGAATTCATCAAAACAGCATTGAAGACGAAATACATCAGACCCAGCCACGACCCAGACTCATACAGTACATCAAGGGAACCACACTGTGTTTTAATTTTTAGTGACGCTGGGCCTGGCTCGAAAATCGACGCTCACACTGCGAAGACGATGTAAACTCAAGGAGTCTCAATACATCACCTTGACAGTTCAATATATACTTTAAGAAGGTTCGATATGATCTCATTTTGAGTAATTATATCACACGTGACTTGAATTGGCTTGGCACTAGTCGAGCAGACTCTGTGACTCGACTGACAAACTCGACAACTGGAATCATTCATTCATTTCATTCGATCACTCGAGCCAAGATTAGATTCAATCCGAGATGTAGGACCAGACTACATGAGTTTCACTGACTCGTGACAAAGTACTTTTGGCTTGTACCCTTTTCTGGGTACCCACGGCAATAAGTTCCTTGTGCTTTTGGTGTTCAGTTCAGTTCGAGAAAGACTCTGCTAGGGTCGAAACGTCAGGCCACTAACTTATTTTTTGCATTTATACCACAGGTCCTTTTGGTTGGTAAGCAGTTTGCAACAGCTAATTCTATTTTCTCAGTTCAGTTCAGTTCAGTTCAGTTCAGTTTTTTTTTTTTTTTTCCACACTATGCAAATAGTTATACAATACATACAAGCAAACTATGCAGTCACTTTTAATTATAAAAGTTAAAAAACAATTGAATAAATAAAGTAAAAGAGATAGAATTATGAGGTAAACAAGCAATATACATGCATGTGGAAGGAGGCCCTCAAAGAGCAGTGCTTGTCTAGTAAGGACCCCCAGGAAAACACGAAAAAACAAAGTAGTGAACAATTTTATAGACAAAAGTTTTGGTGTAGTTTGCCATGGAGCTAAATTTGAATAGTAACCTTTAGGGAGAACATTTTCAAGGGAGAACATTTTCAAGGGAGAACATTTTCTGAAAGAGAATAGAATCGATTTGAAATGTAAGTGATTTTGTTATTAATGTTAGCCTAGAAACAATGACAACGGCCCAACTAAACCACTGCTTTTTTTAGCAAAACAGTAATGCACAAACATTTTGTTGCTTACTGCAACAAGGTTACCAGCCAGGATGCCATGTCACATCATCACATGTACCATTTTTGACTGGTTTCCTGCACAAATTTGCCTAGCAGGAATATTTTTAGATATTATTCTGCAGCTCCATGAAATTGGCACTGAAAGGGCCCCCATAATTTAGACGTTCCTATGTCATGCCCATTGCAATTCATGTGCCTAATTTTCACAGCTTATTATTATTTAATTGCTTTGAAATGGTTTATTCGTGAATACAAAACCACTTCATCGCAGCCAAAGGCCGAATGAAGACATTTTAGATAAATATACGCAGAAAAAAACAGTATTATTTTTTTTTGTAAATACTGTTGTCCGGTTTCATCAATGTCAGCCTATTATTATCGGGAGTTTGACCTCCTTGTTGAGTCTTGCAAACTCAGAAGAGGGCGCTATTTATGACATTGGGGTGGTTACAGAACCAAAATTAGGTGAGGTAGTTTTATGGTTTGTATTTCGAAGAACACTCGTATTGCTTTCTTTAAAATAAAATAAAAAGGGGGGAGGAGAACAAAATAAATTGATTCAAGAATGTATCAAAATAAATTTTTCTGATTTTCCGGAAAACAATGATATTACACTTCCCACTTCCAAATGCTAATATCCTCCTCTAGCAGAATGTGGTCACCTCGAAATTGTCTGTATCATACGTATTCCAAAAAAGTTGTCACCAATCAATAACTTTTCTCAGGATCTCATCAGGTTGCATGGCACTTTTTGAGCACCGTAGTGTGCGCTTCACACGTTTTATCAATTTTGTTGCATTATAATTAAGACTAAAGTGGAGGCATCTCCCTAGTGATTGATTGTATCGATCTACGACTTGATATGCCATACGTTTAGTTCTAAAGCAGCATGAACGAGTACTCTGCTCAAAGGAGACTGAAAGGTCAAATCCAGTTTTGTGATTCACTCATTTTCAAATAGACAGACTCCTTACGAAAACGAAAACAAACTATTTACAAGTCTCTATATAGCCTCATGTTCAAATGGTGTAGAATGCCCTTCAAGTTTAATTTGTTTGTCAAAATAAAATAAAACATTCGATGACATCTCATTCCAAATATGGTATGTACCATTTTCTAAAAAAAACTTTCAGTCATTCCGAAATTCTGATGATATTCAATCAAAACGTCAATGCATTTCTCTTCCCGCCCGGCTACAATGTTCCTGGCTCTTGTTGTAGCAGTCCGCGCTAATAGTATTAAGCGTTGCACATAGTTCGAGCACTATTTCGTCACTTAGGAACCAAGTAATATCGAACTATTTTGATGCAAAAAGTCAATATGGAAAGGCCTCGGCCTTTGAGGTCTTTTTCCTGCCGCCGTTAAATTCCTCTATTCAGACTGCACTAAAAATAGCTCTGATTGGGCTTATTATCGATCAGACCTGATCACAATTCCGATAATGATCAATGCGAAAAACAGCGAGCAATTGAAACACTGCAGCTTTTTTAACAGAGTTATGCCATGGTTGAAACCGAAGCGTTGTTGAGAACATGGCGGTATCTTTCTGGTTTGCTGGGTTGTTTGTTCTGCTAGCATGCAAAGACCCATGGTATGTTAAAGTGTTATGTTGTATTGTTGAAACTAAACATAGAGTATTTGTTTCATAGAGCGTGGATTGTTGTATTCGAAGGATTTCAATTAGTTATGGTTTCTCAATCATTTCCAGCATTGATGGTCACCTAGTTTAGATTTTTTTTAAAGTGGTTGTTATACGAGCACAGGTGTACGTTACCATATAAAAAATAACTATAGGCCAGTTTGTGTGCTCGACAAGGTGAGCATTATACAAGAGACAACACGCTTAAAAACAGATTACATTTTAACCCTTTATCTTTTAAGCTGACTCCAAAACTAAAGGCTCTATGTTAAAATCTGTTTTGTGATGCACTCATTATCCAATAGATGGAGTCCTAAAGAAAGTGGGGAAAATTACAGGTCTCTAACCTCACGTTAAAACGCTGAAATTTTTATTGTATACCCTTCCAGTGCGAAATGTGTTACGGTATAACAGCATCAAATTCCATTTAAACTATATAAATTTCAATCATTTTTGTTGGGGATTTTTTCATTTCAAACTGAATTTCCACGATATTCAATCAAAACGCATTGAGTTTGACCTTTTGGCTAACAAAACATTCCAGTGTGGCCTCTCCAAATCTATTTGAAGTTGACATCTAATGAAGTAATTTTTCAAATTTCTTTGTCAAAGAGTGTCAAATATACAATGACGTTTTACACCACATGATATTAGAAAATTAAGAGCATCACAAAACTGAATTTGACTCGATAGTAGTCCTATTTAATAGAAAACCTCCCTACATCATTCACTCAAACAGCGATGGTATATGTTGGGTGGGGCAAGAACCGGATCCGAATGCACCTCATCGATACCGGTGGGTCATCCCAGTTGAGGATCCCTGCGAGTGCACTGAGGTTCGACCGGGTGGTGTGACCAACCGTACACCCAACCGCCACTTCAAAGTCATCTACTTTGATAAGCCGCTTCTCTCTCAACGAGAAATTCGCGAAAAACTGACTTGTCCAGACGGTCCCGGTAAGACAAACATTTTAAGATTGTGAAAATAACTAAGACCACGCCGGTTTTTCTCAGAACCAACACTTCTCACAAAAGAGTTTAACACATAGTTTGTTTTCTGCTCAATTTTGCTAAACAGAAAATTGTAAAGCAACATTTTCAGCTTAAAGGCACTGGACACGTTTTGGTATTTGTTAAAGACCAGTATTCTCACTTGGTGCATCCCAACATATGCATAAAGTAACAAACCTGTGAAAATTTGGGCTCAATTGGTCATCGAAGTTGCAAGAAAATAATGAAAGAAAAAACACCCTTGTTGCACAAATGTATGTGCTTTCAGATGCCAATAATAAAAGGCTTCGCTGAAGTCTTTTATTATTTGAGTGAGAAATTACCTTTTTCTCAAAACCTACGTTACTTCAGAGGGAGTCGTTTCTCACAATGTTTTATACTATCAACAGCTCTCCATTGCTCGTTACCAAGTAAGTTTTTATGCTAACAATTATTTTGAGTAATTACCAATAGTGTCCAGTTCTTTTTAATCATGCAGCAACAAGTAAATTTTACAATTGCATTTTAACGTATGCACATTAAGTTTAATTGTGTTACCCTCAGGAGAGACGTCAAGCAGTGAACAACAGACTACAACGCCCCTCACCACGGCGTGGGCATCACCCTTCGATTCATCGACAACGATGAGTGACGCACCGACTACCTTTGGCTTGCCGGAGTGCGTCACCTTACACCAAACATGGTTCGTAGCGGATCCTGAAGACTGCACCATGTTCTACAGTTGTATTAGCGGCGTTCTAACTCATCAAAACTGCGCAGCTCGATTGTATTTCAACCCAAGTACCAATGTTTGCGACTATATGTATAACGTCGACTGCTCTATTTTTTATTTGTAGGAAATATGGTTCAATTACATTATTGTTATTAATATCAATATTATATCTTTCTGGTAATTAAATCTCAAAATGCCTTACACTGTAACCCGTACAGGTCTGAAGATACGTATGTGCAGAGAAGATAATGACTATTTATTAATAATTGGTGCTTATTTAGTGCCCATCTAGTAGCTAGATCAAGGTGATCCCTATTCATCGGGCATACTTTTAGACCATTCACCGAGAATCGAAACCAAAATCCAATGGTAATAAAGACAACTGACTAGCTCAACCTGTTCAAATCATCAACTAAAATAAAATAAAACACCCTGTTTTGAAATCTACGGCATTTAAAAGTCTTGGGTGAGACAAAGTTCTGCCTTCATTACTTTTCCGTGATATTAGTTCAACATGATATTTGCTGCTAACATTTTAATGTGGTCACTAAATATCTTAGTATAATGTTGTTAAACAGCAAATTTTTTTTAACGGGATTGATATTTTAACTTGTTTATATCAATATATACTTTGCCACTTTTGAATTTTTCGTAATTATCGATCAAAAAAAGGTGGCCCCAACCTCAAGGTTTTTAAAAACTAGCTACAATTCTGCCGTCGACGGCGTGCGTCAAAATTCAATACTTTGACATCATTTGTGGGATATTGCTTGTATACATACATTACAACAAAGCGGGTATACAAAACGGAGTTCCCACAAATGACGTAATGGGTGATAACGTAACGGGGCTTTTCGCGAATCTTTCTTAACAGCACCGAAGGATATTCAAAACGATTGGGGTTTTGACAATTAAAATATGTTTACTCTCATGTTGTAAACTCAATTTCCTTATTAATTGAAAACATTTGAAATGAATTTTTCAGCGAAGATCAACGTTCAAGCTGGTCCTCAAGTGAACGTATCACGTACTGATTTTTGTTTTAAATAACTTTTAAATCTATTTATAATTATATAAGCTGGCGTAGACCCGTCGTGGACAGTGTAGATAATTTTGGAAGTTGTGTATAGTGACCAATGTAACGTAAATGTATGTGTAATTCTGTATATAGGGCGTACAAGTTTGTCACATTTTCGGTACATGGGCGGACAGGACATAATGTTATTCATTCGCCTTCACCCCCCCCCCCCCTAAAAAAATCATACTCATGTACTTGGTGTTAATTCAAACCTTTTTAGATTGTATACTATATCCACCATGCCAGGTTTCAAATCCTACTCATGTACACGGTGTTAACGCAAACCTTACTAAATTGTATCTCCACCATGCAAAGTTTCAAATCCTACTCATGTACATGGTGTTAACGCAAACCTTACGAGATTGTATCTCCACCATGCAAAGTTTCAAATCCTACTCATGTACATGGTGTTAACGCAAACCTTACGAGATTGTATCTCCACCATGCAAAGTTTCAAATCCTACTCATGTACATGGTGTTAACGCAAACCTTACGAGATTGTATCTCCACCATGCAAAGTTTCAAACCCTACTCATGTACATGGTGTTACTGCAAACCTTACGAGATTGTATCTCCACCATGCAAAGTTTCAAACCCTACTCATGTACACGGTGTTACTGCAAACCTTAGGAGATTGTATCTCCATCATGCAAAGTTTCAAATCCTACTCATGTACACGGTGTTACTGCAAACCTTACGAGATTGTATCTCCACCATGCAAAGTTTCAAATCCTACTCATGTACATGGTGTTACTGCAAACCTTACGAGATTGTATCTCCACCATGCAAAGTTTCAAACCCTACTCATGTACATGGTGTTACTGCAAACCTTACTAGATTGTATCTCCACCATGCAAAGTTTCAAACCCTACTCATGTACATGGTGTTACTGCAAACCTTACTAGATTGTATCTCCACCATGCAAAGTTTCAAACCCTACTCATGTACATGGTGTTAACGCAAACCTTACTAGATTGTATCTCCACCATGCAAAGTTTCAAATCCTACTCATGTACATGGTGTTACTGCAAACCTTACTAGATTGTATCTCCACCATACAAAGTTTCAAATCCTACTCATGTACATGGTGTTACTGCAAACCTTACTAGATTGTATCTCCACCATGCAAAGTTTCAAACCCTACTCATGTACATGGTGTTACTGCAAACCTTACTAGATTGTATCTCCACCATGCAAAGTTTCAAACCCTACTCATGTACATGGTGTTACTGCAAACCTTACTAGATTGTATCTCCACCATGCAAAGTTTCAAACCCTACTCATGTACATGGTGTTACTGCAAACCTTACTAGATTGTATCTCCACCATGCAAAGTTTCAAACCCTACTCATGTACATGGTGTTAACGCAAACCTTACTAGATTGTATCTCCACCATGCAAAGTTTCAAACCCTACTCATGTACATGGTGTTAACGCAAACCTTACGAGATTGTATCTCCACCATGCAAAGTTTCAAACCCTACTCATGTACATGGTGTTAACGCAAACCTTACTAGATTGTATCTCCACCATGCAAAGTTTCAAACCCTACTCATGTACATGGTGTTACTGCAAACCTTACTAGATTGTATCTCCACCATGCAAAGTTTCAAACCCTACTCATGTACATGGTGTTAACGCAAACCTTACTAGATTGTATCTCCACCATGCAAAGTTTCAAACCCTACTCATGTACATGGTGTTAACGCAAACCTTACTAGATTGTATCTCCACCATGCAAAGTTTCAAACCCTACTCATGTACATGGTGTTAACGCAAACCTTACGAGATTGTATCTCCACCATGCAAAGTTTCAAACCCTACTCATGTACATGGTGTTAACGCAAACCTTACTAGATTGTATCTCCACCATGCAAAGTTTCAAACCCTACTCATGTACATGGTGTTACTGCAAACCTTACTAGATTGTATCTCCACCATGCAAAGTTTCAAATCCTACTCATGTACATGGTGTTACTGCAAACCTTACTAGATTGTATCATTATGGAGGTCAAAAAGTGGACATCTTAAATTATGAAAAAAAAACAGATTGAACGTTTTTTCTGGTGCATTTTAAAAACTTTTCTGCTTTTCGTCCCCCTGAAAAGTAGATTAAACATTTTCGTAGTATCCATTGCACTACTTTTTACTTTTCGGTTTTTTATTATTATTGGTTTATTAAAAACATTCAAACATCGCAGCCAAAGGCTGAATTGGGTTTAAAATACAGAGATTTATAAAAATAGATATGTTAAAAATTACAGAAAAAACATAAATAAATACAATTTGTTTTAATACATTAAAAAGTAAAATGGCTTGTGCCAGTGACTAAAATAAAACAAATAATTGTACAGCAAAGCACATAAAAAGAACAGGGTGAATGGATGGGGACAAAAGGCATACCAACCGAGTGAACAAAATCAAGAGCTATTGTTGAGTGCTTGGACAAGGGATGGGATGCAACTATTTTTGTAACGACCAGTCCTACATTTGGGGGGCGTGACATTTTGTTGGCATTACGCAAGTTGTTGTTTTTGTTTGGTGGGAGCCAGTGCCTGTAATTTTCAGATTCAAACAAGGTCTTACCAAACTTGACAAATAAATGACTCACGGTCTATCAGTGATGGTAGGTAAACTAAACAGTTGGCATATTTCCACATATGATGTTGGTGTATTTTGCTGACCAGCCAGAATGATACGAAAGGCCCTTTTTTGTAACCTTTCAAGGGTTATAATTTGTGTTTTAGTAAGTCCAGAGTACCAGACAGGACAGGCGTATTCGATTGTGGGTCGGACATACATAACATACACTGTTAACAGATCCTTGACAGAAATAAAACACCGTTTAAGCTGACGTAAAAAGAACAGTCTACGGTTAAAATTACCACACATGCTGTTCACTTGGGAATCCCACTTCAAATTACTCTGTATATAAATACCCAACAATTTCAAACAATCAGTTTGGTTAATTTGAGAATCTAAAATGTCGAAGGTGGGTAGATCAGGTAGGTTACGTTGAAAACTAATATTCATATACTGGCATTTGGCGGGATTAAGTTTCATTTTATTCAGATCAGTCCATTGTTTTAAGTCATTAAGCACATTTTGCATGCTGGAACTCTCATTAGGATTAGAGAGGGTCTGACTTAAAGTCAGATCATCGACATACTTGTAATGTTTGACCGCTGGAAGATCAGGAACAAAATCATTAATCATTACTAAAAAGGCAATGGGCCCAATTGTTATTCCTTGGGGAACTCCAGCATGCAATCTCTCCCAAGCAGAAATATCACCCTTATATCTAACAGCCTGAAGACGATCTGATAAAAATCCACATAGCCAGGGAATTAAGGAACTTCTAACCCCAAGCTTAATAAATTTATTAATAACTATATTGTGGTCAACTCTATCAAATGCCTTACTAAAATCGGTGGCTATCAACACAGCAGAATTATGTGGTTTATCAAGAACACTATGTATATTGTCCAGGAGTTTGACCAGACAGTGGGATGTAGAGGATCCTTTCAAAGATCCAAATTGAAATTGGTCAATGAAAGACTGTATGTCACTAAGGATCCATTCCACAACAAACTCTTCGAACACCTTAGAGAAAATACAAGTGAGTGAGATTGGGCGTAGACTATCAATGGTTGGATGATTAGTCTTGGGGACCGGTACAACAAAAGCCTTTTTCCAAATTTCAAGAACTACACCTTCACAAAGAGAACAATTACAAATATTGGCCAAAGGAGAACATAACTCATAAGCAAACTCTTTAATTATGCGTGGCGGGAGGCAGTCTGGCCCTCCAGATTTACCTAATTGGACCTTTTTCAACTTGTTAAAAACCATTTGTGGTGTTACAGCTGGGTCCGATGATACAGACGGTAAGTAAGCAGGTAAATTATTGAGGTCTAGGGTAGGAATATCAACTGCAATGGAGGTAAATTGTTTGTTTATTTTGTTGGCAATCTCTACAGTTGAGGTACCAGGTAGAGTAACACCTTGCTTACACTTAACACCTGTCATTTTCTTTATTTGTTTGTGCCACTGCCTAGGGTTACTAATTCTAAGCTTTGAAACACTAGAGCTGTAAAATGCAGACCTGGCTATCTTGATAAGTCTAATGATCTTATTACGAAGTAATTTCCATAGATTAAATTTACCACAGTTAAAAGCCCTTTGTCGTTTACCATTAAGAGTTTTAATCTCAGGAGTCATCCACGGCTTATCACTGTTATGAATAGTGACAGTACGAGTAGGAAAGTACTTATCCAAGGCATTCTGCAGAGTTTGGTAAAATTCTTCTACTTCAGTACTTGTTGTTGGGGTTTCGAGGAAAGCAGGTTTTATTTATTCACCTACACTTACGGTCGAAAAGTGGACATTTTGTCTTTTGGGTTTCCTAGAAGCAGAAAAGCAGGTTGAACGTTTTAGATAAATCCTTTTTTCTGCTAGCCACAAAGCAGATTTGACGTTTTGTGGCACACTTTTACTGGTTTCCAAAAGCCGATCGTACGTTCTGGACCACTTCACTTTTCTTCTTTTCTGCTTTTCTGCTTTCCTGCTTCCCGGAAAGTGGATCGAACATTTTTTAACAGAGGTTTGAAAAAGGACATCGGTTTTACGCACCAACAGAAAAAATGCATTACTTATTAGCAGTTAAATTTACTCCCCTGTTTATACGAATGCACGACTCCCAAGGGGGACGAAAAGCAGACAAGTTGAAAATGCACCAGAAAAAATTTTCAATCTGTTTTTTCTATATTTAGAAAGCTGGAAAGCAGGATGTCCACTTTTCGACCACCAATACCATGCCAAGTTTCAAACCCTACTTATGTATACATGGTGTTACCGCAAACCTTAGATCTCCACCATGCCAAGTTTCAAACATACTCATGTACATGGTGTTACTGCAAACCTTACTAGATTGTATCTCCACCATGTAAAGTTTCAAATCCTACTCATGTACAATGGGTCACCAAAAATCTTACTAAATTAAACTCCCACGAAAAAAAATTCTAATCATTTAAGCATATAATTTTTTTTGTTTGAAATAGTGTACATAAAACGTAACTCGACATATTTCAAATAAACCAGCGTCAACACTGTCGTCGTTTACAATTACGTGTAATGTCCGAAAATAGAAGAATAGCATCATTCTGTTTTGACACCTTTTGGGTCTAATAAGATTATCCGGAGACAAAGAAGAAGGTGATGGTACTACTAATCCGTGACGTCAGTATACGGTAATCTGATACCACTCACTAATACCAATCCCAAACACACATACAATAGACACAATCGGCGACTGCAGGCACGTGACTCATAGTGGGTATAAAATGTAAACAAACCAAGCAAGCAAGGCACAGCGTGAATGGAAACGCATGTATGGCTGCTTCCGAGCACAGTACTCCTGCCGTATAGGCCAAGAGCATTAGCTTTAACCCGGATATAGCTCATAACAAGCTGATTTTTTCAGGATAGGTCCGGGAATGTGTCTAGAATGACATACTAAAAGTCCCCTAAAATCCCCCTGGAGCTCTTTCCGAAATCCAAGATGGCGTCCAAAATGGCCGCCATTTTCTAACCTTATCATAACTATGCAACCAGGCATGCTATAAATACAAACAAAGTGTCGAATTATATGTTTTGAGGCACAAGGAATCCAATGGAATTATTATTTTGAGATTTTAAAACTCATTAGTATCTAAAACCAAGATGGCGTTCAAAATGGCGGCCACTTTTCAAATATTTCATAACTATGCAACTTGACATGCTGTAAACACAAATTAAGTGTCTACACATAGGTTTTGAGGCACAAGGAATCCAATAAAACCATTATTTTGAAATTTTAGAACCCATTAGTATCTAAAACAAAGATGGTATCTAAAACAAAGATGGCGTCCAAAATGGCCGCCAAAATGACCGCCATTTTTATATTTTAAAACTTGTAAACAGACAAAGATGTTTGTTTCTACTTGTGCGAGATTTATATCTTGTGATTTGTATCCCCATTCTGTATTCTAGAGTATTCCCATCAATTCTTCAACAAGGAGATAGTGCATGCAGTCCATGCCAAATGGGATATATGTGCAGTATTCATTAAGTGATTCAAAGTTGCTGGCCCCATAGACCTTAAGAACACTAATTTCCCTGGTTTGTGATAGGCAACTCGGAATACGAGACCCGATGAGCCATGAACCAAACTCGAAGCCTCTTTTCAGAATTGGGGTTCATAATAAACAAAGATAAATCTTTGCCAATCTCCACCCAGCTAACCTTTTTCAGGGTAGACCTTCAACGAGTAGCTTTCCTCCACATAGGAGCACAGTCATTCAAAACCCTCTGGAGTTCATCCCTATGTCCATATTGCCCCAGCTGTAGCCTGGCTACATCTCCTGCACCTCATGGCCAGCCCATGCATCCACTTTTGGTCACATAATCAGCACAATCTTTGCACCGGATAGGTCATGCATCCCCCCAATAGACGCTTCAAAAAGTAGTATTAGCTCGGTATTGGGGACTTCATTCTAGAAGGAGACTCGCTTCCACATCAATGTTTCTGAATTTTTGGCAGTGTACCAGGCATTGAGGCACTTGCAGAGAACTGTCACAGGGAACGCTGTTTTTGTCAAATTAAAAAACTCAACAGTCAGTTCGTACATAAACCGATATGGTGGAACTCAGTCACCACTCTTGTTTGCACTAGACAAAAAGTGACATAGTTCTCTCCACAGTTCACTATGTTAGGAGAATCAGGGTGGTTGCGCTGTCCAGAGGAAAAGTCCTCCCTACATAACGGTCTCTCAACCAAGCAGTCATTCAAACGATCTTCCAGACACCCTCGGGCGTCAACAACGAATTCCCAGTCATTTATGCTCGGAACGGAGATCCGGGCACTTTGGAGAACATTATTTGCTCATGCCTTTCCTCCAATCTCTCTCCTAGGAGTATTGACAAATGACACAGAGGGAATGCTGCATGATCCTCATAGCCCCATTATGGCTATGCCAGCCCTGGTTGCAGAGTGATCCTCTAGCCCCATTCTGGTCATGCCAGCCCAGGTTGCAGAATGGTCCTCGTAGCCCCATTTGGCCATGCCAGCCCAGGTTGTTGCAGAGTGATCCTCTAGCCCCATTTGGCCATGCAAAAAGATCCCATGCCAGCCCTGGTTGCAGAGTGATCCTCTAGCCCCATTCTGGCCATGCCAGCCCAGGTTGCAGAATGGTCCTCGTAGCCCCATTTGGCCATGCCAGCCCAGGTTGTTGCAGAGTGATCCTCTAGCCCCATTTGTCCATGCCAGCCCAGGCTGTTGCAGAGTGATCCTCTAGCCCCATTTGGCCATGCCAGCCCAGGTTGTTGCAGAGTGATCCTCTAGCCCCATTTGGCCATGCCAGCCCAGGTTGTTGCAGAGTGATCCTCTAGCCCCATCCTGGCCATGCAACAAAATCCCATGCCAGGTTGCAGAGTGATTTCACATAGGTCCATTCTGGCCACAACAGCCCTGGTTTCAAAAATTTGTGCGGCTACTGATCCACCCTCAGAAGTGAACGGATCTACTGTACCAACATCTCAGATTTCAGGGAGAATCCCTCACTTGCCGTGTCGGATGTTGTTTAAGCAACCACACATACCTACAGGCAGGGCTGCACTGCAAAAACAAAATCACATGCAGCCCTTTCTGTTGATACATTTTAAGCACCATCTACCTCACCTCCTCCGATCCCTCATCTTGCTTGTTAAATTGATCTCTAATTGTTTTAGAACTTTAAGTTTGGTAGAGCACAAAGGGACCAGGAGCTGGGCTTCCCGAAGCAGTCTTATTTCTTACCTTGCCCCACATAGAGCACCTCCTTCTCTCGGTGCTAATCTAACCTGCATAAATACGTTTATCAGGTATGAGACATGAAGTAGACTCTCCCGAATCAAAGGTGATTTGAGACTCCGCGAAGTTAAACCACAACCTCCTGCCCCAAAGAAGGATTGATCCTTGGATGGTTGGCACTCGTGCAAAGAGAGTAGAGGTCGACTGACTGAGTGTTACTGATTGGCTCTTGAGTTTTAAACTCACAAAACAATCATTCTATTGGATTCAACGTGCCACAAAACATATGTTTTGACAGTTTGAGTGCATTTTTTTATTGTCTGGTTAGAAAGTATGGATAACAATTAAAAATGGTGGCCATTTTTGACGCCATCTTGGTTTTATATATAAACAATAATATTATGAGAACTAAAATCTCAAAATAATTATTCTATCGGACTCCTTGTGCTTCAAAACATAAATAAACTTCTGTTTCTACAGCATGTCTGGTTGCATGACTATATGATAAGATTCAAAAATGGCGGCCATTTTGGACGCCATCTTTGTTTTAGATACTTATTAGTTATAAACTCTCGAAATATTGGTTCTAATGGATTCCTTGTGACTCAAAACCTATGTGTAGACACTTAATTTGTGTTTACAGCATGTCAAGTTGCATAGTTATGAAATATTTGAAAAGTGGCCGCCATTTTGAACGCCATGGTTTTAGATACTAATGAGTTTTAAAATCTCAAAATAATAATTCCATTGGATTCCTTGTGCCTCAAAACATATAATTCGACACTGTTTGTATTTATAGCATGCCTGGTTGCATAGTTATGATAAGGTTAGAAATGGCGGCCATTTTGGACGCCATCTTGGATTTCGGAAAGAGCTCCAGGGGGATTTTAGGGGACTTTTAGTATGTCATTCTTGGCACATTCCTGGACCTATCCTGAAAAAATCAGCTTGTTATGAGCTATATCCAGGTTTTGGCATATATGGTCTAATGCTCTTGGACTAAGGTGGGAAGCAGCCATGGTTTTCCATGCTTCCTGTGCATTGTTTGCTAGGTTTGTTTACAACGTATACCCACTATGAGTCACGTGAATCCGGTCGCCGATTGTGTCTATTAATGTAACCCATAGAAACTGAAATACATGAATAGCTACGTCATGACTCGTGGGGTTTTTTCCAAGACACCAGCGAAGGACACTTTCACAGAAATGCTCAAAATACAAAGTAAAACACAGGATGCCTATAAATATGGAAGTTCCATCTTGTACTTAATCAATGACCTTCAAGAACTTCCTTGCATCTACAACAAGATTCTCCCTGTCTTCTAACAACATTGTATAGACTAACTACAGGTTGCATAATTGCTGTATAAGCAATCAGCAATCGCAATTGCGATATTAGAAATTATTCGAGCGTCTTCGAAAAGTGCACAATGTCTTCGTCCGGAGTGTTGACGGTTTGTTTACCGTTGGCCCTGCTTCTGTTGTTCGGAGCAGTCGACGCCGTGCCGTATAGACGAAGTACTACCGGTAAGTTTTTCAAATTCTCTTGTCATGGTATGTTTCGATTACTATTTGGTTAATGTCATAGAATTTCGGGAAACTGGCGTGTATTTTACTTGTGTAAATTTCTACACTTCATAAAACCAAAAAATTGCACATAATGTCATGTGGATTGTAAAAATACCTTGCGCTAAGCTTTTTAAAAGGTAGCCCAACTGTGCCTTTTAACTTGTTCCCAGGAAGTTTCAGCAGCCCGGGTTAAAAGCATGTGTTGTCCAAACTTTCTGATGCATAATGGAAGTGTGGGCATAACCAGTTTATTGGTAAAAAATAACTTACTCACTCACAATATATTAAAGCATATTAAATTTGTATATTGTATATTGTAAAAAAAAAATTAAAGTGGGCCACGGAACAAGTTGATAAGTGGTTCTTAATAGCCCAAAGCAGTTTTAAACAAGACAATGTACACCGGGCTATAGTGTTAAGAGTGAGCCCTGCCCAATGGTGAATTTTTAAACATTCATTTTAGTTGCTCCTCAGATATTAATGTGGGGCTCCCTTAGCTTCTGTAATCATTCTTGTGTGTGTATATACCTTCTCTTATTTCATATAATTCAAAATCAATTGATTGGCAAACGGAATATTTTGCCCTTAAGATGAATCAGAGTACCGAGTTGTGTGCTATTTCACCAACTGGGCACAGTACCGACCAGCGGGCACCGGTAAGTTTGTCGCCGGGGACATCGACCCGTTTCTCTGCACCCACTTGATCTTTAGCTTTGCTAAACTCAGCAACTCGTACAACAACCGCCTGGAACCGTACGAGTGGAACGACGAGTCAACGGACTGGAGTGTGGGAAGCTACGAAGCCTTCAACAACCTGAAGACTCAGAACCCCGGCTTGAAGACGCTTCTTGCGGTCGGGGGCTGGAATCACGGGGTGGACAAGTTCTCCTACATGGTGGAGACAGCTGAGAGGAGAGACGTGTTTGTGAATGACGCCATTGCATATCTTCGACTCAAGGGTTTCAATGGGCTTGATTTGGACTGGGAGTTCCCTGGCTCTAGAGGGAGCCCCGCCATTGACAAACAACGGTTCACCTTGCTTGTTCAGGTTAGTTTCATTCGGTATTTAGTTGTCGCCAAGCTCAGATAAAACATTGTGCACTTTTGTCCTCCAAATCAACACATCAAATGCGTGAAAAAGAAAGACTCTGCTATAGGATCAACACGTCAGGCCATTAGCAATGACTAACAAATACTATACAGTACAGTTTTGTGGCCTACTTTACTAAAAAGCAATAAATCAGCAAGCTTGATGTAAATTTGCCAGTAGCTAAACTGATCACCACAATAGCACTCAAATCTGAAATATTCTTCGAGCAATGCAAACGCCTTCAACTGTGTGTATTTTCTCAATCCAAGGCCACGCACGGTCCCTTCTCTAACTTTAATAAATCAATTTTAAACCATCTTAACTGCATTGCACATTCGTTTTTAACATTAGCAATTCAAAATGCTGAGACAATGATGATATCGCAAACATAATTTGTTAACACGTAAATACAATTGAATTTACACGAATCACAGGAGCTTAGAGAAGGATTTGCACTGGAGGCTGCCGAAACAGAGCAAGAGCGCCTCCTATTGACATCAGCCTGTTCAGCTGGATCAGTAACGATTGACAGCGGCTACGAAATCCAGGAAATTGCCAGGTGAGAGTTTGGACTGTTTCTCCCTCTCGTGAACAAAATATAGTCTTGTTGCTAGCCTTCGAAATGTCTGAAATGTCTGGAAATTTGCAGCGTGTGGCACGACCCCAAAGGGCAGTTATGGCGTACTGGATATTAGGTCAACATTGTGCTTAAATGGTAACAAACTTACCTTCACGTTTTGACGATTTCTCCTTCGGCTTGGATCCTCCATACCTAAGACAGCGCACACTATATATATATAGGGACTGTGCTTCTTCATGTTACTTATTTACTTCTCCTTCTGTATAAAAAACATAATAATCAACAAGAGACAAGGCATTTATCGACAAAAAAACATCAATCAATTTACATCCTGTACTAACTGCTTAGTTATTATTAGTAAATTTTGGGGGGAACAAGAAAAAGTGACGAGAACGGGATAAGAACATGCGACATCGGGGCTTACTTGACGGTGCTTTTAACCCCATGTTGAGGGTCTCCCTATATCTTTTTTTATGGGCGCAAGAAGCTACAAGTTAACACTGCTAAATTAGATTGCTGCAATCTTAATTATCCTGATATGAGCGTGCACAAAACACATTTCACGGAAACATCTCCATTGTATTTGTTTTAAAAAATCTCCTTTAAAAGTTGGTCGTATATGGCGTTTTAAAACCATTAAGGGCGTAGCAGCCTCCCACTTTACTCCGACGCTGGACGGCATCAATAGTTATATCCATACCATCCATAGATATATTTAAAAAAATCAATATTGTGCATTTCCTAACGCTTTTTACATGAAATGACTTATTTTCATGCCCGGCTGTTGTCTAGGATTATTTGAGTTGTTTGTCTTCTTGTATTGACAGACGGCTCCACTTATCAGAGGGTTAGTTCGTGGTAGGTCTGCATTTGACATGGGATATTGATGTGCTCAGTTCATAAGGGCAAATAGTTTTCTGCCCCTTCAAAATAGGAAAAGAATAAGAAAAATAAAAATAAAAAACACACACATCTCTGAGACCTGACCCACCCTTTTAGATATTATGTGGAAGGGACCGGTCCAGTCTAGGAGCCTTCAGGTCATTACACTTTTGAGAAATGGCATGTAACATTGGATGATTGATCTATTGGTACTGCCACACCCTTGAACACTAGAGGATGTGACTTTTTCAAAGACACTGATGTATTTTGCCTTAAACTACAATATTTGATTTTCTTTCATCTGTCCACAGTGCTCTTGATTTTATTAACCTTATGTCGTACGATCTTCACGGTCAGTGGGAGTCTGTCACGGGACACCATACCGCCCTCTACCCCGGTTCCACCGATGTTGGTGACAACGTTTTTCTCACAGTCGTAAGTATTCCTAATGTGTATTGGTGTAGAACAAAATCAGTGGTTCTTATCCAACGGTGGTAGGGTGACAAGTAATTTGTATCAAAATTGTTTTATTTTATTTTATTAATGGTACTTGACCTACTCGCTGAAAACCATGTGAGTGAATAAATGAGATTAGATCTAAAACTCTTTTCGCTCGTGAAAATAATGAAAACGTGCGGGCAACGCGCCATGTACAACTCTAAGCCAAAGATAGGTCTCCCTTTGAACTCAGCGAGGGCGCTGTTTAATCTTGTAACGTCGTATTAGTTTCTATATTTGACGATCACTTAATTAGTTATTTATTATTAAATATTTCGGGTGTTTCTGTAAACAAAACCTCGACAAAATATAAGATCAAGGTTTAGTTCCAAGTGTTTGTTTAATCATGTTGTCTTATTATATAATGTGGTGGACTACCACAGTATTTATGTTTAGGATACGTACTGTACATAATAATCATGATTTTCCTGTACCAACATCATTAACTTGTCAGCTAAGATTAAAATAACCGTTTAAACCTTGAATGATGCCCTCGGTCACTAATCAAGTGTCCGTTTTTATCTAAACAGTCAGTACTTCGCCATTTTATTTATTTATCTAAATTCCAAGTTCCCCAACTACACCTATAGCCAAATAGCATGCCAATTGTCTTGTTACCAATGGGGTTGTTTTTCACACACAAAAATCCATCAATGAAACCGGTTTTCCCCTAGAAATTGTACAGCAAATAGGACCTAATAGCCAGGTGAAATTAACCATTTTGGTATAAAGTATAATTAGAGACACATGTGGCCTAATTTCAAAGAAAATTTGGCTAAAAGTTATTTTATTTAGTCACATGGGGCTATATCTTGAAAAGTGACCGTCAATGTAATTGTGTTATTTTTGTTTGATGGTGTCACGCAGTGTTTAAAAACTTGTCTTTCAGTCCAATGCCGTCGACATTTGGCTGAGTGGAGGCACGCCCCCATCCAAGCTTGTACTGGGCATAGGTCTGTACGGCCGCTCCTTCACGCTCAGCAGTTCAGACACGGGCATAGGTGCCCCAGCAAGCGGCGGAGGTACGGCGGGGCCTGTCACGGCAGAAACTGGGTTTCTAGCGTATTACGAGGTAAGAATATGCCATTGTTCACATTATAAGAATAGCTTTTTGTGATAATTCAAATCATTTACCTACACAACCTACGGATCAAAAACATCATTCAAGTTTTCAAAGCAGCTCATCAGCTCATTTCAGATAGGAGACAGTGGTGTGCACAAGTTTGAACTTCATAATTATAGCATTGAATATAAAGTTGAGTATATTTTAATGTACAGCTTTATTGCAAAACTTTGTAAATACTTGTTCCATTCTAGATCTGCACAAAACTAAATGAAGGCAGCCTGACTTCAGTCTGGGACGAGGAGCGTCTGGTGCCCTATGCTTACCAGGAAAACCAGTGGGTTGGCTATGACAGTGAAGACAGCCTACGGATTAAGGTGAGCACCTGGTTAAGATTACCATTCTTTCGAGCGACGAAACGTTTGGGCGAGCACAAGTTTCTCTGATAGAACGTTATAGGACTAGAAACACCGTGAAAAGTAATGTTTCGGTCCCAACCCCCCAGGCCCACCCCGTCACCCACCCTCAATCTTCATCCAAATACATTATAATACTGTCTGGCATAACAAAATAAGGTACGAAGGAAACCATAACAAATAAATATTATTATTAATTACTAGTACTAACCGTGAAAAACCCTTTTTACTCTAAAATCACCCGGCTTGTATAGCCTATAACTTGTTTCCGCTATGTAGAAAAAAACATGATGCATATACCAAACCATGGAGGAAGTACGCAGCGCATTAGGTTGGATATAAGTAAATGTTGATACATTTCTTGAATTTGCATAAATAGCCAGATTCTCAGATTCTCTAATCAAAACGAATACTTTTTTATTTTCTGTGTCAATATTTTAAACCAAAAACCAAACAAAATCTAGAGCTCATCGTGACGACTATAGAATGATTCTTACATTCAACAAGGAGTTAGTAATTATCTTTCAACATTTATTTTCAAGGTGGACTTTCTGAAGAACAAGAAACTTGGAGGTGCAATGGTCTGGGCTATCGACATGGATGATTTCAACGGGGTTTGCGGGGAGAAGTGGCCACTGATGAAGGCCATCAACAGCGCCCTCGGTCTCGAAGGTAATTTCTTTCCTTTTCTGAATTGTATTTACTCTTCTTTTTTAAAGCTTGAACTGCAATGGATATAGGATATATTATTAATGGGGATTTTTCGCGTGGAGCAATTTTTCTAGGGGCTTGAAATCCACCGTTCTTTTTAATTTTCGTTTAAAGTCAAAAGGAGACATGTTTTGTTTACAAAGAATAACATCACAGGGGGGATGTTCCAAATATCCGTTGCAAAATTCGACAATCAAAATCAGGCTTGTGATTTATCAGAATGTTTCACTGATCGCTCTGCGACTTCAGATATTTTTGGAAGAGGCAAACTTGCCATCACAGATATGAAAAGACTTGGCCCTTGTTATGACCAAACCTTCATGTATTTGGAATGATGTACAGACAGTCTCTGTTTTTAATCTCTAACATTTGACATTCTGTACATTCAGGAAATTATTGCAAATTTTTTAGGATTTTCCATTTTCATAAAATTTCAGCTCATAATATGTGAACTATTTTCGTTTGTCTCGTCTTTGTCATTAATGACGAACATCCCCTATGATCTTGTTATAGGTGATACAGGAGAGGGCGCTCCCGCAGGCACCAATGTACCTGAAACAAGTGCAGCAGTGACTGATCAAACGGCCACCAATGTACCGGCCACCAACGCACTGGCCACCAATGTACCGGCCACGGATGCACAGACCACCGAAACAAAGGCCACCGACTCAGCCGCTACCAATGCTCCCGCCACCAATCCACCAATGACCAGTACACCGGTCAGCGATGCTGATGTCACCAACAAACCTGCTACTGATGCATCTCCGTCCAATTCACCTTCAGAGTTGACCACCAACACACCTCAATACACCAGCAACCCAGCCACCAACAACTTTGAATGTCAGGGCAGGACGAACGGCTATCACCCAGATCCTGAACAATGTAGCATGTACTACATGTGTAACAACGGTGTCAAGCACCACTTGCCTTGCCCCGGAAATCTGTACTACGACCCGCAGACCAGTACCTGCAACTGGTCCGAGTTGGTGACGTGCAACGCGCCGAACCGCCCGCTATTCTGCGACGACCGCGCTGACGGTCTGTACACTGACCCCGAGGACTGTGCCAGATTCTACCAATGCTCAAGTGGGCTTACTTATTCCCAGTCATGTCTGAACGGACTCCGCTGGAACGACATCCACAGTGTTTGTGATTGGCCATATAATGTCAACTGTGGTGAGCGATCCAAGTAATTAAGAGTTTCTGACTGCAATACAGATACATGTCAAAGTCAAACTGCAAAACTCTCTAATTAAAGTTTAGGCCTAAAGTGCATTTAAAATTAGAGACATTTTTCTTATTCCTGTAAAATCTATCGAGTACTATCTTTTTTAAATAACGATAATAGTTTTTTCTACTTATAAAGAATAGTTTACAAATATTGACTGCTTCAAGTGATTTCTTATTTTTTTGTGATTACTGATTACCCCTTTTTCATGAGAAATTTCAAAATGTGTGATCAAATTATCTTTCGTAGTTTACTGTAACGATTCATGTTTGATTGTAGATCCTGCTTTTTTACTCAATAAAGAAAGAGAATAGTTGCATGAACGTGCCTGTTGAACGAAGCTCGTTTTTTTAAAGTCTGTAAGGTCATTATTGTGTTAAAATTTAGTAACTGATGTGGTCATTGTTAGGATTGTAATTTTATTACAAAAAACTTTCTGAGGACGATAAAACATAACAAAAACACTGGGCGTAAATGTGTCGAGTTCATGACGTATCAACGCTAACCGAGGTACAGAAAATAGGCACGAAGAATGGAAAGGTTTTTAATAAACACAGAGTGCAATTCTACTTCCTAAAATGTAACACCATGACATTCGTCATTTTCGTCACGGGTAAAAACTGTATTCTAATTGTTTTGAACCTGAATGAAGATACAAAGAATAACAAGTAATAAAACATAAGGGAAACTGAAAGGGTTTCAATTCTGTTTTGGGGTGAACAAAAAATATGGAAATTTTATACAAGATTCATACTCATAGTGATAGGAGCGTTTTTAAAAGTTTTTAATCTGTAAGCCTACTGGTTATGAAGTTCATACTAGAAAAAAAATATGCGAAATATTTAACTCTGTAATAAACTCATACTCGAAAATTAATCTGTATCTGAAAACCTGAAGAAAAAACAGCCGGTTGTAACAATTAAAATTAAGGACAATGTGAATATTCTGAAACACAATGTGCATATTTTTCCCCCACTATCTTCTCCTGACTCCTGACACAACGGGTTAAGTCAAAATGTCATGGGTTTGATTTTTCATGTAAATGGTTGATCATATAAAACCATGAACACTGTCTGCGACAATTTTGTCAGCTGTGGAACCTCTAAATGAATTGCACAATGAGCTTTCATTTCATGTATGTAACACAAAGAGATTGAAAGTTCCCATTATACGTCCGGCTTGACCGGCTAAACGACGAAATTGACAGGAATTGCTATCTGCCGAAGATAAATAAAAATGATACGTTGTCATAAGAAAGCTCATGGATTATACAGTTCATTTTAGGACCGTCTGGAATATTGACAGCAGCTTCTGGTCTTGTGTAGAGTAATGAGAAAGCGACTGCGATAATAGAAGAGGGGGTACTTTGGCTGGTAAAGAATGGTGCTCATATTAACTATACACCGATGGCGTCAACAAGTGCCATGAAACACAATATGATTTTGCTTATAATAATGATTATAAGCCAGGTTTCTATAGCAGTGCTCATATTAAACTCATATTTTATACCACCACTCGTTTGATTATAAGTTGAACTCACCAAGGACTCTGCAATTATGGGTGGTCGAGTCAATATATAAGAATTCAAATTCATGTTGCCAGGGGAAACAATGTGAGGAAAATTTACGTTTCCTTAGTTTTAGCTTCCGAGTATTACAGGGAGTCACCATTCTTTGTTTGCAAGGATTTTACACCAAGCTATCAAGACGATGTGTGCAAAACTAAATCAAGCATCAACTGGCTCACACTTTGATGCTCACGTCATCGAATAAAAATCATGGGTTTGATTGAAAACTAAAAACTAGAACCTAGTTTTGAAACGAATTTTTAGTTTTCAACTGATGCAAAGTCCGCATGCATGTGTTGAAAAGAATGATGTTACATGTAAAAGCCAACCTCGATTCAAACGCTTAGTGGCGCTTTTTACCCTCATCTCAAAGAAATGTAGTAAGTTCATATTTATGATTTTGGCAGCCTTCTGAGATGATAAATATAATTTTAAAAATTTAACATACTAGTATAGGGCCTAAGTGTGTCGATAACAACAAGCTTTTCTCGATTGGCTTTGCTGTTAAATCTACAACTAATTCATGTCACATGAAAAAAAGGAGGATCAATTGATCATTTTCCCTAAAGCAAAAATTACATTATGTTTTAAATCATAAATAATAAGATTTGCTTAGGCATTTCCCCCTAATAACCAACTAGGCCCAACGTTCTGAGTAAGGGGTCCAGTTTCTTGGCTCTGCCTATCGTTAACTGTACGGTTAATTTGTGTGATAGAAAAAGGTCCCCTCTCTGAATGATACCGACCGAGTTTTTTGTGAGTAAAACGAAAGTAGCTAAAGGGTCTTTATACGACATTTCAATAGAATAAGACAAAAGGATTAACAAACACAAAGGAAAACTAGTAGTTCAATTAGGAGGGGAGTAAACCGAGAACAAATGGCAAGAGCGAACTGCAAAATCTTTATCCGACAATTCAATTGGTGACTGTATCCGACAAAATGATCGAGGACGGGGAGGGGGTGACTTAGACGAACAAAGGAGGCCTCCTTACTCACGGAAAGAAATATCTGTCGGTATCATTTACTGCAGAGGACCCTTTTCTATGGCACAAATTAACGGCAAAGATTTCAAGGACTCGTTTGTGCTCCTCGGTCGTCACCTCATTTTGTCAAAGATTTCTATGCCTCCTTTGTTCTCCGGGGTCACCCATTGAATTGTCGGATAAATATTTTCAGCTTGCTCTTGCCCTCGTTCTCGGATTAGTCCCCCTAATTTAATTACCAGTTTCTTTTTGTGGTTTTTCATCCCATTGTTTTATTCTAATGAAACGTCGGGTGGAGACCCTGCTACTAAGGAACGCCGATAGAGGCGTTTTGAAACAAGACTAGCATTGAAGCGGTGTCATTAAAGGCACTGGACACTGTTGGTAATTACTCAAAATAATTGTTAGCATAAAAACCTACCTAGTACCGTCCTAGTAGCAAGCAATGGAGAGCTGTTGATAGTAGAAAACATTGTGAGAAACGGCTCCCTCTGAAGTAATGTAGTTTTTGAGAAAGAGGTAATTTCTCACTCATAATAAAATACTTCAGTGAAGCCTTTTATTATGCATCTGAAAGCACACAAATTTGTGCAACGAGGGTGTTTTTTCTTTCATTATTTTCTTGCAACTGCGATGACCAATTGAGTCCAAATTTTCACAGATTTGTTATTTTATGCATATGTTGGGATACACCAAGTGAGAATACTGGTCTTTGACAATTACCAAAGGTGTCCAGTGCCTTTAAAAGTTTAAGGCTTGGCCATAATATAGCAATTTATAGAGCTTTCGTTCTCTAAATGGATGGATGCCTTAAATTATTGAACGTTTTGGTTGCATGATTTTTGTAAGGAAGAGTACTCTATACCAGTTTTGTGCAGAACAAGTGAGGCTTTGGAGACGACCACTGGCGACTTTTTATAGAGACACAAGTCGAACTTCGCATCACATCTTCGGTGAAATTATATTATGTGACATGGCAATATCTCTGCACGCTGCCAGATTGGTGTTCCTTTTAGGGCTCGCGATCAAGACAAAAGGTAGATTTGTTTGTGTTTTAATTTATATTCATGTCAAGTTTGAGCTCAGTGTTTACCGTACGCCTGAGTCATATTTTTGGCAACATACGCTCGCAAGTATTTTGTATCGTTAGTGTATTATTTATACTTGTAGACCATCGGTACCAGGTATAATAATATGATTATCAAAAGATACATTTCCCGACTTCTATTGCCAAACCTTATATCGAGTCAATGTTGAGCAAGCAATATTGTTCGTTCGGTTGAACATTGTTCAACATTGACTTGATATTAGGTTAAAACTATGACCCCCAAGCTCGTATTCCTTTAATTGTTATTCTCCTACTTTTTGTGTGATTTGCTGTTTGGATGTTTTATTTCGTCAATTTGTCCTTAAACGATAGGCCTTTTGTACATTATTAGTTTTTTATTTCCCCTTTTACACACCTTCTGCCAAGTCTTGTCGTTTTTGTATTTTATCTTTGATGTTTTCTTTTATATTATGTGAGGGCCCCAAATGATCAGCTGTGCTGGATGGGTCACCAAAATATGGTTTAAATAAAATAAATTAAAAAGTGATCCTCAGCACGTTCTATATTCCTGAGGCGAAGGCTCTTTTTTATAACAACCCTAACATATATTGCACCTAGACGTCGAGGTACCAATAATCTGATGTTGCTATTTTCTAACAATTTGTTTAAACACTGGTTGCTATGGGTGTAGTACATTTGTTGCCACTGATAGAACATTGTATGCCGCGCGGCTTTCTAGTAAAAGCAAGGCATAATAATGTGACGTGCTCTGAACCAATCAAAAGGCAGAATCATTGTAAGGTTTGCTTTAAACACGTGATGACAGTATCATGACGAGGCTACAGTCATCTCATTTTACATTGTTGTTGTTGTTGTTGTTGTTGTTGTTGAAGGGATGGAATGTTGGGTGGGACAAGAACCGGATCCGAACGCACCCCATCGATACCGGTGGGTCATCCCGGTTGAGGATCCCTGTAAGTGCACCGAGGTTCGACCGGGTGGTGTGACAAACCGTACACCCAACCGCCACTTCAAAGTCATCTACTTTGATACCCTTCTGATCAGCAACTCGCCAATAGAGATTCGCAAATGGCTGCACTGCCCAGGTAAGCGCTGTATCCATGTAGGCATGTGCATGTTTAAAATATAATAGTCTGACATATAAAAACAAAGGCTACAAATCGATTGAAGATCATCTTGAGCCCATTAAACTGGGCCCATTTCCTTCTTTCAGCCATTTATATTCAGTTCCAAACATCATTTTGCTGTAAAATATCTCATTCGCTGTGTGTGTTGACATCCTTAACTGTGCATGACTGGTTACGCTTAATTTGTTTGAAATAACGATATGTCATAAAATTTCAGATAAACAGGCTGGGATCAGTGAGAGTACTCTCCATCAAGCATCATCAACTGACACAGTGAGCTCAACTTCAGCTCCCGGGGAACCCACAGACCCGTCGGCTACAACCGACGCGAAAACGACCGCGATTCCGTTCACATGTGTTGGTAAGAGTGACGGGAATTACGCAGATACCACTGACTGTGGTAAGTTCTACGTATGCAGTAACGCTAACATGTTCCATTCATCCTGCGGAGCAGGCACGTACTTCAGTTCCTTGATTGGAAGTTGCAGCTTCGTTTCAAGAGATGTTTGTGTTTTGTAAAATTTTATGTAAATACTTCGAAAAAGGGACCTTCGCAAAAAGATGTTCCATTTTGCCGCACAAACGTTACAATGAGTGATAATTAGTGTGTTTAATAAATGTTAACAATGAGTGATAATTAGTGTGTTTAATAGATGTTAACTTTTTTATTTTATTTTTTTACTGTGTCGATATGATTAAGATAACGTAAATGTTTTGTTTAACCAAAACTGTTACCCCTCTCAACAGCAAAAAACCAAAGGTTTTGCATTTCCCGGTAGTGTTATACTTTTTAACCCTCCCACAAAAGAGACAAAGAACCACCACTGGAAACAAAACTGAAACAAAGAGTAGATCATACGTAAAAGAGAGCCAGACGTAAACTACCAGGGTCTGGATCCGAATGCGGGTTCATAAGATGAAACCTGGTGTCAGGGAAAGTGGGAAATTATTTATCCAGTGGCTTAAAAGGAGGGCCCAAATTGTTTGTGTTTGTATTTTGTTCAACCTCAAAATCTGTGGGTTTTTTTTTAAGTATAACATTTATATTCAGCAGGCCTTTAGATTTGAACTTGGCATTTATTTATTTTTATTTATTTTATTTTAAATCTTCGGACAAAAGTACATATATACATTTTAAAAATTGTCCGGGTCTAGACAAAAGTTTTAAAAACTGTCATCATAGATGTGTCAGACCCAATAAAATCCTCTACTACAAAGTTATATACAAAAACCAAAATACAAAATATGAAGCAAACGTGACTCACTTAAGGAGACAGGATAAAAAGACAAATAGGGCCACAAGCAAAGCAAAAATAAGAAAACTTGATTAAAAGGAGATTAAAAACATTAATGAGCAAAAATCAAAGACAGTTAAAATGCTCTCTCATCTTGGATCTAAAAACATGGAAAGGTTCAGTGATGAGACTGTTCCTCGTTTCAGGAGCAAGACCAGAAAAAAAATTTGGAAAACGAACCATGCCATTGTATTTGAATTTATCTGTACGAGCTTTACCATGATAAAATGTAAGTACATCAAGATGTCTAGAATTAACAGTAAATGACTTTAAAAAGCTACCCATGAAGTCATTAGATGGTTGGACAAGAAGTTTGGAAATAAAGGACATATTTATATAATCCCTTCTATTTGTTAGGTTCATAAGTCCCAGTGTTCTGATACGACCCTCATAAGATTGTTCCTGGAAACCCTGTTTCAAGATGGCTCGACTAGCTCTTCGCTGTGTTGATTCTAGTTGTGATATATGTTTCTTACTAAAAACCCACCATACCGGAGAACAAAAATCTAAGATGGGTAAAACCAAAGTCTTATACAGGTGAAGTGAAACACTAGAGGTCGACCCACCCGCAATCGCACGAATGAGGCCAATTAGTCTGTTACACTTTAGAACAGTGTCCCTCACTTGCTTGTCCCAGGATAAGTTACTTTGAAAAGTGATTCCAAGAAGTTTTATTGAGTTAACATGCTCCAGTGAGGAGCCATCAAGATCATACACAGGATTCTCCAAACGCTTCCAGGTGAGACGAATAGATTTGCATTTGTTTGAGTTTAAACGTAGATAGTTGCGTTGTGACCAGGTGGCGATTGTGTCTAAATCCTGTTGAAGAATGGGATCGCGGTTTGTTGTGTCATAGACGTTCTTAAATATGAAAATGTCATCAGCATATTGGATTAAACTAGATGAGATGTGAAGCTGCAGATCATTGGCGTACAGCACAAACAATAAAGGCCCTAGCACTGAACCCTGTGGAACTCCTGAAGTAACAGGAAGCCACTGAGACAAATGTCCCTTGTACGCAACTCGTTGCAAACGATCTGTAATAAAAGAACATATCCAATTCAGGGCAGAACCAGATATGTTAAAGCATGTTTCAAGTTTACGAAGAAGCATTGTATGAGAGATCGAGTCAAAAGCCCGGCTAAAATCCAGGGAGATAAGATCCACCGCAGGGACACGCGAATCCAAGGCACTCATCCAAGAAGTTGAAGCTGATACCAATGCGGTGGAGCATGAACGCCCTGGTAAGAATCCGTGCTGTTGTGAAGCGATGAGACCATGTGAAGAGCAGTGATTGAATACCTTGTTGATAAACACTCTTTTCAAGAATTTTACAAACGACTGACGTCAGGGAAACTGGGCGATAGTTTAGCAAACTAGTTTTGTCACCTTTTTTAAAAACGGGAACAATGTTAGCTTGTTTCCAGAGTCGTGGAAGACGACCGCATTCCAGCGATCGATTAAAAAAATCAGTGATAGCTGGTAGAAAAGCCGGACATGCTAGCTTTAACATGCGAACAGTAATACCATCCGGTCCAGAGGCTTTGGTGGCGCTCATATTTGATATCACCTTAGAAACTTCGAGGCTTGTTACTTGCAGTGAACTGAGCGGGGGAAAGTCGAGTGATGGAGATGTGAGGGTCAAATCCCTAGACGCATCAGTCGAAGTGAAAAAAACTTGCAAACATAGAATTAAACTCCTCTGCGATGCGTGGAGGGTCAGTGAAGTTCTCTTCATTGTGTACAAAAAAATTAGTCTCATGAGGGGTTTTCCTTTTGGACTTAACGAACGACCAGAAAGATTTCCTGTTATCCTTTTTCTGAAACAAGTTATTTACATAAACACTGTAGGCCTTTTTAGCTTGTATCTTAACAGTATTTCTGATCCTTTTATAACTGCTCCAAGTATGGGCTGACCCATCACGACGCGCTTTCTTAAAGAGACTACGTTTCATCAAAATCAGTTTATGGATCTCAGGGGTAATCCAGGGTTTGGTTTTGCCACAGCATCGACGTTGCGGGATACTATCACGAACACAGGCAAAGAAAAGATCGGAAAACTCCTGCCAGGCTGAGTCGATGTCCGAAAAATTTACCAGAGACCAAGGAGTAGCACTTAGTAAACTGTGAAAGTGGCCACTCTGTACTTTTTTGTCATTTACCCTTGCATCGTGTCGAAACATTGGATCGCCAGATCTCAAAATACTCGGGATAGAGCTGAAGCCCATAAAAAATTGATATGAATGGCCCCTGTGACGGCTACATTTTGTGGAAATGTGAAGGTTATTCATGCGCGATAATGAACGAATACGAACAAAAAAGCACGATGACTGCTGGTGTTGTTGAGCTATGGTCGGTATGCAGTATGTGGTAAAGATAAACTGCAATAAGTAGGCCATTTTGCCAGTGGGTTGCTGCATTTATATTAAAGTTTGACAAGTTTTTCAGAACCGTGTGCAAGGACGATTTGATAAGCAACAGAGACCGGTTCAGTTGAAATTTAAAATATTCTCTTGTAACTATAGTTGTCATACTTGATAATTCCCTTGGTTTTCAGATGTTAACTTCACAACTGAAAGGCCGTGTTCGAATCAAGTGGTTCGCATACAACTATGACCGTTGGTTGCTCCGGAAACGTTTAAGATTACGCCTGATCAGTGATCAGGTGGAATTAACTCCCCGGTATTAGCCTATAGACGATGTGACCTCTGACGTCATTTGAAAATCATAACATGATGCGCGCGCATGTCGCCGGGCAAAACATTTGTGTACTTGACAGCCAGCTAGAAAGTACACGCAATATTACCATGCCTACGCGTCTTTTTGCCCGGCGGAACATGACTTTGTCAACAGAGGGCGGTTTGAATGTAAACAGAGGTCACATCGTCTATACGTTGAGTCCCCCAGACGGGAAATTAATACTAAAACGGAATGAATGAAGTTGATCCAAAGAGGGCGCTATCAGACACAATGTATTGTATACACGATTTGCATATTGGGGGGGGGGGCACAATCACCTGCCTCACCGGCTACTAACTAGGGACATGGCCTACCATCTATTATGGTCTTGTTTGAGGTGTGCTGCTTGGAGTACACTTATGCCTAGGCAATGATAGTTTGTGTGTTTTTCTCTTAAAGTAATTGTCAAATTGATCATCGACTTATTAAAAGTCTACTAATTCTTGGTTCTAAAAAGCAACTCGGATCACGTTATTTCATGTTGGTAATAATGAGTAATAGCAAACAGTACACTGATATGCCCAGCGGTACAAAATCTAACCGATATCCTTTTCTGCAATATCAAAATGTTTGTTTACTATTCTACAAGGGGTATTTCCACCAATTCTATAGAAATCAACTCCGACGAATCACCTACCTTCACATTTTTTACCTAGCAGTTACTATATAATTGTTTAGTTTCTCCCTTTCCCCCTCTTGTTTATGGTGGTTTTTGTGGTTTTTGTGGGTTCTATTTGAAGATGGTGGAGTCTGTCAATTTAATTAGCAGGGAACCCGACTCCAATGTAAAGAAGAAAAAAACAAAACTTGCATTTTGCCACAATTCACAGGTTGTTTTTTTCCACTGTGCTACGTTTTGTTAATCTTCAAGGCTCTTGTTCTGATCAGAATGGTTACCATTCATTTTTGCCAGGGCCACACTGCGAAGATACTATACATATTTCATAACAGGGAGATATGGTTTAATATTAACCTGTGAATATCTCATTAAGTTTGCAGAACTTTTGATCTTATTGAAGTGGAAACAACTAAACATGGTTGATATTATTTTTGTCATGTTCATATCTTTTTCAATGGAAATAAGCTGGGGTGATTTTATGGGTTTTCAAATACTATTTTCCTCCTTATTGTATGTTGGATTGACACTAAAATTTAATATACTAGGGCTTTTAGATTTTCCTTAAGGGTCAGAGGTTAATATGTCATGATTTGCTGCAGGTACCCAAATGAAGACTCACAGGATACCTGAGACTTGTTAAATGGTTGTTGTTGGCTTAACTCCTTGTAATTATCACTCTTAACTGATGAAAGAGCGTTGGCAATAATTCTTCGCAATAAATTGTAAGCAATAAACTTGCTTTGGTCTTTATAACTAGGCCTCTGCGATGATCATGTTCATGTACAAGACATTATAACTGACATGTAAATTACCTTAAAAGTATGTTATAAAAATGACCTGCAAGTGAACTACAATTTCTTCCATAATTTGTGTGTATTTTATCGAACTATTTACTCTGACACAATGTTGAGAAGTTTGTTTGTCGAACTCTTTCTCATTGTACGTTTTGTAAATATTATATGTAGGTATAAATTGTTACTTCAAAAGCAGGCCTTGAATTTCATCTATGAGAGGGCAAGGCCATTTTCATTTTGCAGAGGACACTGCCATTGGAAAATCTTAAACTCTATGGGAAGCTTTTGAAGGAGCACAAAGGCCAAGACCAGGGCAACAGAGGCCAATTCCGGGCGTGTAAAAGAACTGATATGTCAACCAAATTTCATATTTCAATGGAACAACACAGATCAGTCTAGTTGACTTTTGGCTCATCGGACACAGAGGTAGTCTTTTATACAAGTCGTTAAATGTTTGTCACAGTGACAGCATAATGGCTCTCATGCGACTATACTCTTACGAAACTGCTGTTCTCGTGTGATTTCTGCTCATGCGAGACTTCTGCTCTTATGACTATGGACTAATTTAAATGGGGCATTGTCATATAATTAAAGCCATTATGTTATCATGGCAACAAATATATTAACAACTTGTTGATAAGTCAAACACAGAGTTAGCTCACCTACATACATGTTTGTGCCTCAGCTGTTGTCATTATTAAGGATTTCTGTTGCTCTGGCTCTCTTGAAGAATTTATCACATATTTCCAATGTGAGCTTGGATGATAAGCAGACAACCAGAAGAGTGTTCCTCTTAAGATCTGCTTTTTCCAGTATTTCCCACTCAACATTGCTATATAAATTGTAGTCACTCGGAATATCCTCAAAGTACCACACATGATGTCCTAGTACTTGATGTTGAATGGCGAGATGCTTCTCAGCAGGTCCAGTGAGGTCAGCCAACTGGTGGCTACAAGGAACTTGAATTCAATTTCATCTAAGAAAACAGTCTTTGCTTCTGTTCCTATAAAAATTTAAATATGAGGAAAAATTAATTAGAATAAGGAATCTTGGCAAGACATATTATCATCACAAGTCGACTTTAATATCCCATAAAATAAATAAACTTGACGAGATTACGTTGTTAGCTGGATTATTGGCAATTGGCAAGCGGCATAATGACAGGCCTGGAATTACATGGATGCCACAGAGGTCATGGACTCTGATTTCCCCTGGTCTTGACCTTGGTGCCTCTCCAACAGTTTCCCATAGATTAATTTTTTCAAATAGAAGTGCCCCTTGCAAAATGAAAATACAGCAATGCCATGGCAATTGAGTTCTCTGACAGTATACATCGTGCTATGGCCGTCTTTTGTCTTTTGCTAAAGGTTTCAGCAAAATTAAGAACTTGTTGACTTAAATTTCATAAGGAAACCCTAGGGTCCTGCCTATTCTTGCATGCCGTCCAACTAATAAGCCATTTGCAGACCTTCGTTTTTGAGGAGCGCGATCGCGCTCGCGCTCCTACCGCGCTCCTGGGTCTGTCTTCACGTGCGCGATCGACAGCGCTCCTCGATCATTATGGTGTATTTTATTTATAATTCTACCGTAACAAGGCAGATAAATAACATTGGTTATGTAAACGTTGGCACAGCCCACACATAAGCAAACGTTTTTTGTTTTGGGTTTATTTTTTACGTCCGTGAAAAACACAAAACGCTTTTGCCTCCATTGTACACAGCGCACTGGCCCATTTGAACATAACTCATGACGACTGGACTCTAGGACTACTGTGATGTAGGAATACTTTGCTTGTCACTAGTATTGAGAATTTTGTAACAAAAACATGTTGCGCACGGTGCGATTGTGGTCAAATTCTCCCTACCCCTTTTCGGGATCGCAGAATGCACGTGTGCACCTCGGTGGCCGAGCGCCTAGGATTTAATGTCGCCCATAAGTTATCACGGAAATTTGGCCAGCGGTTAAAAAATGTCGCGTGCGATTTGCGCAAAGGACTATGGGGCGATTTTATGCACAAAATGTGTGTACATCACACACACGTTGACTTCATGTAAACACAGTCACATAGTCATAACGTGCGTTTGTAAGTAGGGCATGATTCAACTCACGAATGCATCGACTCATCTTTATTGAGGGATTATAGTAAGTTACGTAGTAGGTGGAAACTGATTGAAATTGTCATTAATTGTGGGCTGCTTTTAGAGTTATCCTTTGTTTTTTATCTATGATTTCTCTTGACAAAATTATTGTATATTTTAGTAATCATAAACTGAATATATGCTGTTACACAAGTCAAACAAATTGAGCTCCTGGACAATCTAAGAAGAGTGATTTGAGGAGCTCAAATTGAGCTCCTGAGTATTATCAGGAGAGCGATTAAAAGAGCTCCTTGTATTTCTATAAACGAAGGTCTGCTTGCGAGTTACATTTGAATAATGTCTGGTACAATGACTTGTTTAGTCACAAGTTACCGCTTAAATTTGAATTCCTCAGACTATCGAGACAGTTGCTATGTCACATGGTTCGGGGCAAGCTTTTGTATAAGCAACCTCCAGATGAGCAAACCCTGGTACCATTGTGCCATACACATCCATTCAGAATTGTGTATGGGTGTTCACCGTCTCTTACGTAACTAAGCAAAAGCTTGCCCCTAATCATGTGACATAGCAACTGTCTCGATAGTCTGAGGAATTCAAATTTAAGCGGTAACTTGTGACTAAACAAGTCATTGTACCAGACATTATTCAAATGTAACTCGCAAATGGCTTATTGTGAAATGTTGATATGCAATGTAATGTCTACCTGAAACCATCCCCATGCACACTTCACACTCTTCTTTACAGTTCCTTTGCAGTACCTTGTGGTGTGTATGGAGACCAACATGACCAAGGACAAAAAAGGGGAAATCAAAAGGTCTCCATATTTCTAAAGACTGGGGTGCTCCACAAGGAAATTTGTGTATAAAGGTGTATGGGAAAATGTTACGTGCAGGGACAAAGGAAAGAACAAAAACAAGAACAAGGAAAAAATGCTCCACAGGGATGCATTTTTGAGAATGTGGGTGGGTCGTTTCGTGTAAGTGAAAGGTAAAACATTACACTGCATACGATATCCGGACAGGTGTTTAATACTGTAGCGTTGGCCCAGACCGTTCAGCAAGAGGGCGCCAGCACGACTCCGTGGTGGAGTCGGCCGATGATGGGAGGGCGCTGTGACACGGGCCCGGTGGGAGCCGTGTTACCGAGCGGCCTCCTGGAGGGCGCTGTGACACGGCACCGTTGTTAGAGCTGTGTCGCAGCGGGCCCCTCGCTGAACGGCTGGGACACCCGTCTCGTTGGGAAGACGTAGCCTAAACGTTCTTCTTGTCATGTGAGTCTTGGAGTAGAGACGTGTTGAATAAACCAGTAAAGAATTGACCGAGAAAACTGTATCCTGCTGTGTGTTTTTGTTGTGTTCTGCTGAGAAGAATCTGTGGACAAATTCTTGTTACATTGGTGGCAGCGACGGGACGGCAGGGCACTATCAAGACACTGGAATCAGGTAAAAAGATTGTTTTCTCTGTGGGGGTTTTCACGTGTGTTGGGTAGTATGGCGTCAGACTCGGCACATGCTGAGGACACGCCGAGCCAGACTCAGACAATGAATGGGCCATTTTGGTTTACAGTAGATGAGATATCATCAGTCCTAGGGCTGGGAGAAGCCGGTGGGAGTAACAGTTGTGATGAGGGGGATCAGCCACGGGTTCTTAAGGACAGGAGAGTCACGTCCGCTTCGGGTCAGGTGGGCGCGGGGGTGTCGGAGCGGTTCCACACGGAATCGTTCCGGCTCTCTCCGCAGCGTACCGGCACGGAGTGGGCGGAGGGGTCGGGGCGATCCCTCACGGAATCGTTCCGGCTCTCTCAACAGAGCACCGACACAAGGGGGCCGGAGGGGTCGGGGCGATCCCTCACGGAATCGTTCCGGCTCTCTCCACAGAGCACCGACGTGAGGGGGGAAGGATCGGAGCGGGTTCCGAGGAAGCAGTTCTGTGCCTCTCCGCAGCATGACCCAGAGACCAGGGAGGTGTTGAGGCGGTCCCACACGGAACCGACCTTCTCCTCCCCGTGGTATTCGGCGGGGAACATTAGAGAGCCTGTGAGTCAGCTCCGCACCGCACAAACCAATGGAGCAGAGCCCACGGCTCAGCTCCGCACTACACAACCCTATGGAGCGGAGCTTGTCAATCAGCTCCGCACTGCACAACCCCATTGTGCGGAGCCTGTCAATCAGCTCCGCACCGCACAAACCAATGGAGCGGAGCCCACGGCTCAGCTCCGCACTGCACAATTCTATTGTGCGGAGCCGGTCAATCAGCTCCGCACTGTACAAACCTATGGAGCGGAGCCCACGGCCCAGCTCCGCACTGTACAAACCTATGGAGCGGAGCCTGTCAATCAGCTCCGCACTGTACAAACCTATGGAGCGGAGCCCACGGCTCAGCTCCGCACTGCACAAACCTATGGAGCGGAGCCCACGGCCCAGCTCCGCACTGTACAAACCTATGGAGCGGAGCCTGTCAATCAGCTCCGCACTGTACAAACCTATGGAGCGGAGCCCACGGCTCAGCTCCGCACTGCACAAACCTATGGAGCGGAGCCCACGGCCCAGCTCCGCACTGTACAAACCTATGGAGCGGAGCCTGTCAATCAGCTCCGCACTGTACAAACCTATGGAGCGGAGCCCACGGCTCAGCTCCGCACTGCACAAACCTATGGAGCGGAGCCCACGGCCCAGCTCCGCACTGTACAAACCTATGGAGCGGAGCCCACGGCTCAGCTCCGCACTGTACAAACCTATGGAGCGGAGCACACGGCTCAGCTCCGCACTGTACAAACCAATGGGGCGGAGCCCACGGCTCAGCTCCGCACTGTACAAACCTATTGTGCGGAGCCTGTCAATCAGCTCCGCACTACACAACCCTATTGTGCGGAGCCTGTCAATCAGCTCCGCACTGCACAAACCAATGGAGCGGAGCCCACGGCTCAGCTCCGCACTGCACAACCCTATTGTGCGGAGCCTGTCAATCAGCTCCGCACTACACAACCCTATTGTGCGGAGCCTGTCAATCAGCTCCGCACTGCACAAACCAATGGAGCGGAGCCCACGGCTCAGCTCCGCACTGCACAACCCTATTGTGCGGAGCCTGTCAATCAGCTCCGCACTACACAACCCTATTGTGCGGAGCCTGTCAATCAGCTCCGCACTGCACAAACCAATGGAGCGGAGCCCACGGCTCAGCTCCGCACTGCACAACCCTATTGTGCGGAGCCTGTTAATCAGCTCCGCACTACACAACCCTATTGTGCGGAGCCTGTCAATCAGCTCCGCACTGCACAAACCAATGGAGCGGAGCCCACGGCTCAGCTCCGCACTGCACAATTCTATTGTGCGGAGCCTGTCAATCAGCTCCGCACTACACAACCCTATGGAGCGGAGCTTGTCAATCAGCTCCGCACTGCACAAACCAATGGAGCGGAGCCCACGGCTCAGCTCCGCACTGCACAATTCTATTGTGCGGAGCCTGTCAATCAGCTCCGCACTACACAACCCTATGGAGCGGAGCTTGTCAATCAGCTCCGCACTGTACAAACCAATGGAGCAGAGCCCACGGCTCAGCTCCGCACTACACAACCCTATGGAGCGGAGCTTGTGAATCAGCTCCGCACTGCACAACCCCATTGTGCGGAGCCTGTCAATCAGCTCCGCACTGCACAAACCAATGGAGCGGAGCCCACGGCTCAGCTCCGCACTACACAACCCTATGGAGCGGAGCTTGTCAATCAGCTCCGCACTGTACGAACCAATGGAGCGGAGCCCACGGCTCAGCTCCGCACTACACAACCCTATGGAGCGGAGCTTGTCAATCAGCTCCGCACTGTACAAACCAATGGAGCGGAGCCCACGGCTCAGCTCCGCACTACACAACCCTATGGAGCGGAGCTGGTGAATCAGCTCCGCACTGCACAACCCTATGGAGCGGAGCCAACGGCTCAGCTCCGCACTGTACAAACCTATGGAGCGGAGCTTGTGATGAATCAGCTCCGCACTGCACAACCCTATGGAGCGGAGCCCATGGCCCAGCTCCGCACTGTACAAACCTATGGAGTGGAGCCTGTGAATCAGCTCCGCACTGTACAAACCTATGGAGCGGAGCCGGTGAGTCAGCTCCGCACTGCACAAGTCAATGGAGCGGAGCTTGTGAGTCAGCTCCGCACTGCACAAGTCTATGGAGCGGAGCCCACGGCCCAGCTCTGCACCACACTACCGAAGCGGGTGGACCATGGCGTGGAGGCAAAGTACGCCACCACAACCAGCCCTCAGCACGCCGGGCTTGTTGACGCACCACCAGTGACTACAGCTGCGGGCGGGGTGGTGCCCTCCGCAGAACGGGAGGAGTCGGGCCCCCCCTCAGGGAGTCGGAGACCCATGATGCTTCCGAATAAGTTTGACGGCGGATCCTCCTGGTCCGACTATCTAGTCCACTTCGAGAGCGTCGCGACCGTCAACCAGTGGGGGGAGGCCGAGAAGGCACTGTTTCTGGCCTCCCATATGAAGGGCCCGGCACAAGAAGCCTTGGCTGACATGGAGCCGGCGGCACGTAAGGAGTATCCTCGCATCCTGGAGTACTTCGAGAAGCGATTCGGAGTCACGGCCCAAATACCACTGCATCGGGCGCAGCTGTCAATGCGTCACCGAGGTAGCGGTGAGTCAATAAGCAGCCTGGGACAGTCTATTCGGCGGTTGGTCGCCAAGAGCTACCCGAAACTGTCAGTCCGGGCTCGAGAGGATTTGGCCGTGGAGGCTTTTAGAAATGCATTGGGAGACGAGCAATTGCAATGCTACGTGTTCTCGAGGGCGGCGACGACCTTGACCGAAGCCATCACCCTCGCCACCGAGATGGAGGCGTTCCTGGAATCTCAGGAGCAGAACAAGAGAATCAGGCAAGAGGCTAAATATGTCCGGTCAGTAGCACAACCACAGCCGGGGGCTAATGGAGTGAACACAGGTGCCCCGCACCGAGTTTTCGATCGCCCGATGGTGGAATGTTTCGGGTGCCATGAGTTTGGCCATATCCGACGGGACTGCCCGCTCAAGAAGCGGAGATTTTATAACAAGCGACAGGTGCCGAACGAACCTAAGTCGACACAGCAATCAACCGGCGGAGGCCCCTCGCACCAGCGACGCCAGTATGACAGACACGTGACCGGGGCTCGCTACGGTCCAGGGCGGCCGGTGTGGTATAATCGGCTGAAGCCCTACCTAGGCGAGGCAACTACATCCTCGAGAACAGGAGAAAGGGGAAGTGTGCAGAAGGAGAAAGGAGCAGGACGAACCAGTAATGGAGGGGGTGGGCAACCACGGCCAGCAGCCGGGGAGCCAGACACCATTCCTAGTCGAACGACACGGTGCAGGCGTAGGGTGATCAAGCCCAGCAGATATTGCCCTCCTGTTACTAACACAGACCTTTTCTCTGTTTCTCTCCCCCCCAGGATGGAGGGGGCGGAGTGTAGACAGTGTGGGAAATATTTCAACCGGACCGGGAACCTGAAACGACACCTCAAAACCTCCTGTCCGGTCACACACCCTTTTAGGCCCTTCACGTGCCCGTTCGGATGCGGGAGGGACTTTTACAGGGATGACATGCGGCAGCGCCACCTACGATATTGCCTGCTGAAGCCGGGTTTCGTGGCGACGGCCCTGGTGGAGGACAAGTTGGAAGTTCACGCCAGTGACACGGAGATGGAGGTGGACGGCATGGAGCAGGGAAGGGTTGGGGACCGTTCGGAACCCCCCTCCGACGCTTCGAAGCCCCAGCCGGAGGACGCCCACCGGAGACCCCCTTCCCGAGAGAGACGACAGGCCACCCAGGAGCGACCTTCCGCAGCACCTGGTACGCAGACACCGCCTGCCCCAGGACGCCGGGAGAGCAAGAAGAGGGAACGGGCACCACCCCCGCCCGTCCTCGACCGAGAGGCCCCCCACGGAGACCAGACCCACACGGAGAAGTCTCCGTCACCAGGCTCCCACCGGAAGCAGGGGCCTCTGGAGCCCTCGGGGCACCGCTGGACCGGCCGACAATGGGGGATGTCACATCAGAGGGATGAGGCGTCCCAGACCGGGAAGGAGGCCCCCACCTGTCCACCACCGCCGTTGCCCTTGGGTTTGGGGCTGCGAAATAGGATTCCAGCGGGCGCTTGCATCACCATGCCTGATGGCTCCGAATGGACGCTGCCAGTGGACGGCACCCTCGTGGCCCACCAGTCATTCCAGGACGCCGCCGTCCAGTCCGAACCGCATCACCATCGCCGGGACGCATCCACACCCCTGTGTGAACACCTGCGGAACGAGTGGAGGATGGAGCACACGGGGGTGGGAACAGACGGAGACCCAGCGACAGCCACCGCCAGGGACGCCCGGACCTTGGGACAGACTTGCCAGCCATTGTTTTTTTGTTGTTGCTCTTTCCTTTTTTGTTTGTCGTTTCTGTACAGGTTGCGTGTTCCCACCGGGACGGGAGTTCGCTGCCTGCTTGGGGACAAGCAGTGTTCTTGGAGGGGGCAGTGTAGCGTTGGCCCAGACCGTTCAGCAAGAGGGCGCCAGCACGACTCCGTGGTGGAGTCGGCCGATGATGGGAGGGCGCTGTGACACGGGCCCGGTGGGAGCCGTGTTACCGAGCGGCCTCCTGGAGGGCGCTGTGACACGGCACCGTTGTTAGAGCTGTGTCGCAGCGGGCCCCTCGCTGAACGGCTGGGACACCCGTCTCGTTGGGAAGACGTAGCCTAAACGTTCTTCTTGTCATGTGAGTCTTGGAGTAGAGACGTGTTGAATAAACCAGTAAAGAATTGACCGAGAAAACTGTATCCTGCTGTGTGTTTTTGTTGTGTTCTGCTGAGAAGAATCTGTGGACAAATTCTTGTTACAATACGACCCGGTTCAACTTGTCCGTGGTGTCGTATGTGACTTTTCTCACTTAATTTCATACTATAATAATTATTGTGTCCTTTCTGCTTCCCTCAAAAGTTAGAGTTAACGATGTGAAAATTAACTTACATTTCTTGCTCAAATTCTCCGCTAAAATTGCTCGAATTCATTGAGTAGCTAGCTGAGCAGACAACTTCGGTAGACATCTTGAGAAATACCGCGCTGACTAGCGCCCTCTCCCATGCTCAATTATACAGCACTGGTAGACTGTTTCTCCTGAATAAAGACGGGCACCCGTCTTAACGGTTTCATTGGACGAGTGTGCTTGACGTAAGCTTTTATAAAAGCGCCCTCACTGAGGCCAAAAAGCGCCCTCACTGAGGTCAAAGCAGGCAGATGATTGGACGATAGGTGTTCTTTGTGCGTAAAATAGTGTGCGTGACCTCAGGGTCCATTTAGCGTTCCGCGTTATGCAAGGGGTCTATATTATGATTGGTCTAAAGTACATCATGTCGTGGGCAGTACTGTACTTCTATTGTGGCTTGCATTGGGGCAGTATCATTCAACTGTGAGAATAAGTAAGCTTTTGCTATAGATGCCCTGCCCCCATTCAAGCTGAGAACGAAGGTAGTTTTGGCCTTTTTCTCTTGTTTATTTTGTTCTATTTTATTATTCATTTATTTACATATTATTTTGGGTGTATGTTTTCTCTAGATATATCGGTAATTTTTGTATTTGGAACGCCGCATTTAAAAATTTATCATTGCCAAAATATCGATCATGGCACGGGACTGAAAGGCATTCGTAGACCTTTATGTCAACAGACGTCGACCCGTAACGTAACAAATTGAATGGAATGGTCACTGTTGCTCAGTACACTTTGCAATTAAGTCAGTATCGGCATCGACAACGGTTTATTTTCAGTCCAGAATCACACAACATAATAATATTCGTGAGTTCATTATGAATACCAGCGTTATAAGCCTAGCTGTGGCCCTACTCTTCGCACATCATATATAACCAAGGTAAAATTGTCATTAATCCTTCTTTTTGAACACCGTCCCTCTAACCACCGGGTATTGTGTCGTCTTAACGTTCAAATACCCGTCATAATTTCGGTAAATTATTCAGACTCATCCTACAGTGAATTTTTACCTAAAAGTGAACAGTTTACCTTCTGAACCAATACCTTACCAATACTTCCACAAACATCTTGTTTAATATCCAGCAAATTGTTAGTGAAATAAGATGGCTAAAGGGCACCATCTTAGGAGGATCGGGACTGGCTGTCCAAAGCCAATGAATTGGAAGTTAGGCTAAGTAAAACTGTTACCTAATAAAGGAATCAAGTTTGAATTTGTATTTCTATGGACATCAGAAACCCCGGAAGAGGTTCCCCTTACTTTTAAAGAAAACAATCCCCTTATTGCTGCAGATATTTTCTTTCAATAAGTATAGACTAAATGTACTAAATAGCCTTACGTTTGACCCTAGTGGAGCCTTTAGATTTAGCCTTCGAGAAAGACTTTGCTAGGGTCGAAACATAAAGCCATTAAAGCAATTTTCTTACATTGAAACAATAGGTCAATTTAGTCGGTAAGCAATTTGCGACAGGTCATTTTATTTTCTCACACAGCAATGGTCTGTAGTATAGGCTTGGAGGCCATACCGGGCTCTCTTGCAAGGTATCGTTGGATGGTTCCCGTACAGAACCCGTGCGTCTGCACCAAGGACCGACTGACTGAAGAACTGCTAGACTCCATGCCCGGTCTCTGCCAACATTCTAATGTCAACTACTCAGACATTCAGCTATACAGCAGAAATCAAGATGATCGTCTGGAATGGCAGAGCTGTTCTATAATACTTGACTAGAAATCTAATTTCTATATCAAAGATCTGTGCAGCGCTCGGTAAACATCGCACACCTAATTTGCATACCGATCACGTGCCCGCACTGAAAATGTGTGCCTATACACTGGTAGAAAAATTGCGTCGCGATCTTCTTTTTTTTTTTCAAATTGAAGCCAGATTTTAATAAGCTAAATTTAACTGTATTGAAACCTTCAATCACGACGTAGGGTCTCATCTCTTTTAACATAATTTGTAGAATTATATTCACAATTTTGATGGCTTATTTAAACCAAAATGTTGCACAAATTTTGAGTTTATACGCAAGGATATTTTAAATTTTTCAATAATAAGAAACGTGCAGTTTGTGACAACACTCATTGAAATCAGCTGTCGATTACATTATTGCTCTATAAACGAGATAAAACCAATCTCGGTTTTTAATTTTTACGACCAAATACTTTGAGTATGAAAGATTGTTTCTTTGGTCAGTGCTCCTTTTCATGTAAGATGGAGAGATACCTCGGAAAACAGTACTTTTTTAAAACATCATAATTATTCTTGTTTACTTGTGACTAGTTTATTAAAGGGTGTATGTAACATTGGTAAGAGTAAAAATATAAATGTTCACAGATTCACACATAACTTACATGGTATAAAGATGGTCATGTTGGGAAACTCCCTTTGAAATATTTTTGCTTTAAATGCTATAGTTTTTGAGAAATGAGTAAAACAATAGTTTTGATCTCAGGAGTCAAAAACTCGATGTTTGAAAACAGTGAAAACACTTGAGGTTTTTCCCCACTTTTTCCTGGTGATTGCAATGACCGATTGAGCTTAAACTTTCACAGGTTTGTTGTTTCATGTATATGTTGGGATACACCAAGTGAGGATACTGGTCTTTGACATTTACCAAAAGTATAAAATGCCTTTAACTGTCGATGATTTCTTCCCACGCCGTAACTTGTACCTGTCACTATTGAAGGACCTCTACCTAGACCAGGCAAAATGTAGCCTATTACTAGATTCTACTAGTGTGACAGCCTTGACTCTAACCCACCGACAAGGGCCCGATTTCAAAGGGCTGCTTTAAGCACAAGATGTAGCTCTGCTCAGCAAAACAAAATTATGCTTACCAGGAAAAAGGTTACCAGCCAAAATACCACCAACATATACCATTCGTGACTGGTGTCCTGCTAATTTACTAAGCAGAAAACTGTCAGCAGCTCTATCAAATTGGGCCCAGTTTGTGTCACTAGCTGGGAATGTCCCGTGAATGCACCCGCTGGTGTGGGTGATAGCAGTTTATACAAAATTGTCATTTCGTAAGTCATTTTCTGACAATTAAATGTTGACCTACAATTACACAGTGGTTGTGCATTATTTTCTCCATGAACAGTTATTAATTATTTAATCGTTCACTATGTTGACTTTTGTTCTTCGAACAAAAACGGGTGAAGTAAATAAAAGGCAGTATATTGTCGTTATCATGCAAACACATGCTACGCTTGGGGCACCTATTGTCAATATGCAGCTCAATACAGGGCTAGTTTGTTGACAGTTGTTCGGTCAATATTCAAAGCATGGTATAGACCTTTCCATTGTTGATAAACAAAGTGCGCCGGTTGGCATGGAAGGCCGAATGTTAGCAAAACGTTCAATCGTGTTAACAAATATTGTGACCAAATTCAACATTTTCTGTAAAGATTCATGAACTGAAATACCTTCTATGATTGGTTGACTTGTTTCCAACAAATCAACACTAGTTTTGAATATTTGTGTAACATTCCTACAAACTATGGCTATCTGTTTTTTTATTTGCGTGTATGGCTTTCCATAGTTTTCCAACCTCGGTTGGCAAAAACTCGGGCTGTGACGTTGCAAAAGAAAGGTCTATATAATAAATTAGTTTACTTTCAAACGCTGACATGTGAATTGCCTTGATATTGATTGAAATTTTAATGCAATGGAGAACTTCGGAACGTAAAGTGCCTGCAGACTATGTAAATTTCCATTGGTACACAGTTCTGGGCATGCGCACATCTCTGAGAAAGATTTGTTTACCTGTTTGCTGCCACCAAGCGTTACCAAAAGTTTCCTATCGGATAAAAATAACGATGAGGCATGTTTTTGTGACACGCATATATACATAGCGTGTGGATCATAGAAAAGTTATTTTATTGTAATAGTTAAAATATTTCCCTTTAAACACTTCTTTCTTTTTGATGTATCAACACAAAATATTTAAAGTTTAGAATGATGTATATATACCTATAGGCCAGAGTTGCAAACACTAGGCTGTTCTAAGTTACACTATTAAGAATCTAATCAGAATATTTTGTCACAGGTCTAAAAGTGATCATAGAGTAATTAAATAAAATACGTAAAAGAATTCTCGTTACAAGTTGCGTTAATTGAGTATTTTTTTGTGAACAATAAAACCTATGTATGGTTTCACAACATCTTCAATCAAGATTTGGGTTCAGCTTGACATAAACTCAAACTGTAGCCTCGGTAAGTAGATGATTACATTCATTACCTTGCCACACAGCCGCAACAGACACACTTGACAATATATATATTTTTTAGGATTTTGGATTGCTCAATTTCTGCGTTGACAATAATTTAAGTTTCCATTGGTGGAGAGCACACAGTAAATAAAAGATCTTGATTTTGATCTGGAATTGAGCTTGGTCTGACGGCCGGGTGTGCCATCTTGTTGACGTATCAACTATTGGGCATGCTTATTCGGTAAGAACATTAGTGAAAATTTCCAATGTACAACCCGATACCTAAATGTATAGTAGGCTACTACTCCCAAACGTGTGAACGTTGGCACCTAAATGTAGTGTCCATTTATCTACAGGCTCGTTATCTGTAAGCTCGTGTTTACACGCATGACAATGAAGATTGATATCTCCTGATGTTGATAAATTAAACCCTGCTATTGGTTAGGTACGTGATCTGATAAAAAGTGTTCTCTCATAAGTGGATGTTTAGGACCTAAAGAGCTTATAATTTCTGTATTCAAAAGTTTTGCGGGAGTACAGGTAAAAAGGGCCTCGGGACGAGAAAACACCTTGCAAGTCTCGCGTACATCGATTTAACGCGTGAATGAAACAAATTCGCGCTCTTTAATGTGTCCTAATGTTATAATATGCGCGAGAATTTAAATACAAAAGCAGAGTGACTCGTCCGGTTTGCGAATCTTTAGTGGCCAAAGAATCAAGCGGACGGCAACTTCTGCTAGTAGAATGGGTATGGCAGTGAGATGCGAGAAGTGAGTAGCTTGGCAGCAGTTTTGCTTTCAACATGGAGATCTGGGTTTTTTCTTCGGCTGGATATCTTTTGTTCAACTCTAGTATTAAATAACTTGTTGTTTCTGAACATTGTTGAATCATTGTGGGAAATTACAATCATAAAACAGACTTCATAAGTTGTTTTATCAACCCGAAGAAGAGAATAACAAACATGATAAGACGGCGGTCAGCTGACTGTGACATTGATAGTTAAAGAAACAAAGGTGGTAATAACTAATCGAAAAGCGCGATCAGTTTTTGGTCAGACATCTGCTAAATTTCAAGCAATTATCTCAGATGAGTATTGGACTTTCCTTCTGCAAACATTTAGCTGATTAGATTCACACTTCTGGTCTATACTATAAGAAGCCATTCAAAGTAAAACATTCTTCACTCCGAAGCATCGCCTCCGGACTGGTAAGTTGGCTTTATGTCTGTTTTTCACGCATAGCGTGCCTTGTCACACATTAAACCAAAATTATCGTAGTCAATAATTTTCACAATTTTACACTAAAATTGAGTTGAGCCTGCCGAACTTGCTGCTGGCTAGTTTATTTAACTGATTTTTACATTTTCAGTACTTTTTCTCAATACATTGTATTACATCGTTTTCTCATTCTCTTCAGTATACCACACCTACGTTTACAATGTATAGGACTTTCTTGTTGTCTGTGTGCCATTGCACACATTGCCCTTCCAGGCTGCAATTCACTGCCTCAAATTCCCTCCATGTGGAACTCTTTCCACTTACTGTGCCCAGGGTTAAAAACCAGAGATAAAACTCTTTGAGCTAAAAGACTCTGGAAAACCTTGTGGCCTACTTTCTGTTACAAATTTAGCAACATGAATAAATCTACACTTTACTTTATTTTGCGAAAACTTTAAGCTGATGGTCTACTTTTTGTGACGAATTTAGCAAAATGGAAATAATACACTTTACAATTAATTTTAATGCAAATAATTCTACAGATAATTTAAATATTCTTCTTTTAAAGTAATTCTTTCTTACATTATTGTAATTATATTTAGATCCTTTGACTGCATTCCTTTTGTCACCAAATATAAACGTTTTCATCTTTCAGCTTTAAAGACCATGAATAATTCCGTCCCCTAAAAATTAGCTATAAAACAAAAATTTTACTGTTTGTAATATCTTCTGAAAACCGTTTTCCAATCTCTGTCTGATTTATATCAGCTTATTAAATTTCCTAAAAGTCAATCATGTATTCCTTCAATTTTAAAACTAAACCGTCCCAGCAGAACGGTGTTCGCGGGCTAGAATGATCCCAAACCCATTCTCTTACTGGGTTGTGGCGCCTTTAGGAATGCGCCACACCTTAGGCTACATTCCTAGCCCAACTTGGGCTATGCATACCAAATTCTTTACAAGCGTACCCGCTTGCTAGTGCCCAACAGACAATATTTTCCTGCTATACCCTGTAACGCAGGAAAATACATTTATTACGGGATGTAAGGCATAGCGTTGTGGTTTCTTCTCCTCTTTTAACAATTCTTTGCTAAGCAGAAACGAGCAGGGTACCAGTCAGTCGGTACATGCGAAAATGTATTTTTTGCTGTATTGAACCTTATCCTTTTAAGCAACATTTATTTGTGTTGAGCCACTTTTTGTGCATAAGCCTAATTATATTGTGTCCTTTTTCTATTAATTTAGTTTCAAATGGTTATGCCTATAATGTGACTCCCTATAAGAATGGGCATCATGCAGATGACCGTTTACCAGGCTGGCTACGCCACTTACGCGTTGTTTTCGAAGCTCTGCCTATAGACCATGTGACCTGTGACATCACATGTTTACAAAAGAGCCACAGCGCCTGGACTTCCTGCAGGCACATTTTGTACACAGCTCAATGGAAGAATACAACAAATCTTATGTTTTATGGAGATTGCACTGTCTGATTTTTCTCAACTTTTGATATGAAGAAAGGGGGGGACATCTCAAAAGCTGTACAGCTGTTGCTTTTGTAAATTTTGTATTTATGTTAAAATTATTTCACAAAATGTAAATTTTCCCATATAGCCTGTGTAGTATATTGCCCGTCAGGAAATGCATTATATTGTACAAGGTCACCACTCTGTAAACAAATGTAACATGGTCTATACCGGTATCAATATGAATACCTGTCCTGTGGACAAGTGGTTTCTTTATGCATAACATGAACCTATCCTCAAAAAATACATATCAAGTGGTTCTGTTTTTTGTTTTTTGTAAGTCTGCTTTATTTAGAGGAAAACATTTCTGATACTTGTTTCGTCCAGCTTGTAACTATTTTGAGTTTTAATTGTTTCTTTTGAATTCATCAAACTTTAGCTCTTGCTGTAGTTCTACTCGTAGTTTGCAGACTTATATAACCAGCGATGAAGCTTCTCTTGCTGTGCTTGTGTGTGGTCGCTGCCCACGCCGGCACTGCACCATTGATGGCTAAGACACGCGGCATAGAGAACGTAAACGGTTAGTGACAGCAATATTTATCACGCTGACAACATCTTGTCAAGTTCCCTATGTGCAATATAATACTGATTGAAATTTATACCATAAAGGTCCAAGACTATTTGCCCTTCCAGCCTCACTTTGGTTACACTGATTTGAATATAGGAGAAATACAAGATGGCTGCCCCACGGTCTTTAACCCATGACGGTCACTTTCGATTAATTCTTCGATTTATGTAATCTAATGGAGCTCTGGAAGAGTCATCCAACTTGTTGAAACCCTCAGATTAAAGTTTCAGGATGGTAATGGTTCTGCCAAGAAGATGTCAAGACTGACGCCATTCCGGAAGTAGAGGCAAAAACTTCAAAAAGGGCTTAGTTTAAGCACAGGTTTCAGCCATGGTTTCAGTGCCTGAAATGTTATCTTGTCCACGGCCTTTTAAAAAAACAAATGTGACTATAGTAAGTTACCAAATTTACAGTTCTCTATGACGACAAGACTAAAAATTGTCCTAATTTTCAATTTCAACGTTTTTTGAAAATCTTGAACTGTGAGCCATGAAATATAAAACTCAATTTATGGGTCAGCAACACGAACACCTTGTTTTTGTGACATCACACAAACCCAGTCTCTAGCCCAAGTCTACCTGTAGGGCCTACACAGGCCACGTGCAATATAGTTAGGTGACAATTCTTGGCGGTACAGCAACGAACCCAACACACACAGTGCTAATAATGTAATAAATGTCAGTAAATCACAAACTCATTTTTTAAGTTAAATATTTTGAAATTTCTCAGGTCATAATTACAGAGTGGTGTGTTACTTCACCAACTGGGCACAGTATCGCCCTAATGAGGGCAAGTTCACGGTGGGCGACTTGGATCCATCTCTTTGCACCCACCTGGTCTTCAGTTTTGCTAAGCTTCTTCCCAATCACCTCCTGGAACCGTACGAGTGGAACGACGAGTCAACGGACTGGAGTGTGGGAAGCTACGAAGCCTTCAACAACCTGAAGACTCAGAACCCCGGCTTGAAGACGCTCCTGGCCGTCGGGGGCTGGAGTCACGGGACGGCTACGTTCACCTCCATGGTGGCTACATCAGATAGTAGGCAGAAATTCATAAAAGATTCAATCTCCTTCTTGAGAACGAAAGGTTTTGACGGACTCGATCTTGACTGGGAGTACCCTGGAAGTCGAGGCAGTCCAGCAGCAGATAAAGGAAGGTTTACCACTCTAGTGCAGGTAGGTGGTCTCGGGGATACCTTGGTGATAGCTTCGGTAAAAATGAAAAATTGTTGGCACTTTAGTCAACTTATCAGGGAGAGTGTCATTAGTGACAAAAGGGTCTAAAAAATATCAAAAATTTAGGAGAGATGTTGAAACGTTGGTGCATTACCTTCTTTAGATAACCCTTTGAGTTATAGATTTCAAAGATCTTTTGGGAACAGTGTCCTCAGCGCTAGAGAAGTAGATCAAAGAGCAAGGTTTCAAAATATCTGAATAAAATAGGAGTTAGGCCTATAGTTTTCTCAACAGACTGATAAAGAAAGGTCTAAATTCAGATAATAAGTCCAACATTTCTTATTCCTGAAAAATATACAAAAGAAAAAGTAAAACTCACAAAGAGGGAAGCTGGTGGACCTCCTATCCATCTCCAGCCACGCTGAAGAAAAGACCCGATGTTGTCACTTACAAAAACTGTAAGGCTCTCCTGCTAATAATACCCTTTGACCAACACATAAAAAGATGCACATTTATTGTTAAAGTGGAACTGGTGGACGATGGCAGTGCTGATGGATTAAGGCTTTAATTGATATTTTTCCAGGAACTGAGAGCAGCCTACGATGCAGAGGGGGCTTCTTCTGGCCGTGCCCCACTTCTCCTAACATCAGCAGTTGCTGCAGGCATTGCTACCATTAAATCTGGATACCAGATTGAGGCGATATCAAAGTAAGTAAACCTCTAAACTACTGTAGGTTTATCTCTGGAAATAATGACAGCATTGGTGTGTTGTGAAAAGGAACATTCATAAACTGTGGCTTGTTGTTGTCAAGTGGTCCTGTGTACCCAACTCAAGTTCTGCAGGCTGAGTCATAAGACTGGGGGTTGAATCCCGGTCAGGACACTTATGTCATTGAGCAAGGCACTTAACCATAATTGCTACTCTTAATCCAGGTGTATAAACGGGAACCTGAGATAGAATTGTGTTGCATTTAAAGGTATTATACAGGATTGGTAGAGCTGACAAAATAATCACAGACAGTGTTCATGTTTTGTGTAATCAACCACATACATGAAATAACAAACCTGTGAAAATTTGAGCTCAATTGGTCATCAAGGTCACGAGAAAATAGTGAAAAGAGACCTTATGTTTTTTCTGTTTTTCAAACATTGAGTTTATTATCGCGCGCGATAAAAACTATTGTTTTACTCATTTCTCAGAAACGATAGCATTTTAGGCAGAAATATTTTAAGGAACCCTTTCTACCATTACTTACTTTAAATCATGTAAGTTATGTGTGAATCTGTGAACATTTGAGTTTTTCGATCCTACCAATAGTGTACAGGCCTTTAATAACCCCTAAATAAGCTTGGGGTTGTATACTGCTCCTATAGACGATGTGACCTCTGACGTCATTTGAAAATCATAACATGATGCGCGCGCATGTCGCCGGGCAAAACCTTTGTGTACTTGACAGCCAGCTAGAAAGTACACGCAATATTACCATGACTACGCGTCTTTTTGCCCGGCGGAACATGACTTGGACAACAGACTTGTCAACAGAGGGCGGTTTGAATGTAAACAGAGGTCACATCGTCTATACTAAACCTAGAGAAAGGACATGGTCTAAGTATGTCTGGTTAACAGGAATGTTAGTGTCTTAAAGGCAGTGTACTTTTGGTAGTTGTCAAAGACCAGTATCCTCACTTGGTGTATCCTAACAATTGCATGAAGAAAACAAAACCTGTAAAAATTTTGTATCAACTGGTCATCAAAGTTGCAAGAATATAATACAAGAAAAAAAAAACATTTGTTGCATAGTTTTGTGTGCTTCCTGATGCATGAGAAAGGTTTCATACCTGAAGCCTTTCTCAAATTAATTATTATTTTTTAATTACCTCTTTCTCTAAATCTACACTACTTCTAAAAAGGTCGTTTTAAAAAATATTTTATATTATCAACATCTCCCCAGTGCTCTTTGATAATTAACTTGTGGAGTATTTACCAAACTAGACAGTAGGATATGTGTGCCACATAAACAAGTATTATATTATCATTATTATCAACCGATGAAATATTACTTTGAGCTCAAATATTTTGCAATATCTGTTCAATCTATAACGTGCAGAAACCTTACCAGGTTTTTGTTTGATGGGATTAGATTGACTGATTATAGAAACCTTTTAATTAAAGCTGATTAAGAGCAATTGTCTGTTGAACAAACTTGACACTATTACTATTAGTTGTTTTCCTTTGGAGCACTAAATTCATAAATTAATGCATTCTGCTTGATTCTTTGTTGGTCCAATCCAATAACCGTCAACTGCTCAGGCATTTTAACCATGCTCACGATTGATTTATTGAATAAAAGCTACCTTGTATCTTCAGCAGACTAAAAAAAAAATATATCAGTGGAAATAATGACACCACTGTTTTGATCTTTTGGTAATTTATACATTCATGAACTGATAAACTTCTTTTGCCTATTTTGTTTTGCTCTGGAATTGAAGTTATTGGTGAAACTTGTTTTGTGTTGATAGGTCTCTTGACTTCATAAACTTGATGACATATGATTTGCATGGAGCCTGGGAAAAGTTCACAGGGCATCATGCAGGCCTCTACCCAGCCCCATCCGAGACAGGTAACGACAAGACGTTGAATGTTGTAAGTGTGTCTTCTTGTTTCAAGTTTACAGAGTATGGTCACTTTAAAGGCAGTTTGTACTATTGGTAATACTAGCTGTGAAATATTGTTTACATTCACCTGTAAAATAAGATTTATATTTTTTACAGGGATGGCAGCAAGCATTTGCAATATTTCGGATATTTAATAAAAACATAATTTCCCCCAAAATGTTATCAAACAGTAGGCTACAAACTTTAGCAGCGTTTTGATGAAAATTGTCAATCATTTTGCTGCTTAATAATTTCTTCAGTTGATTAATTCAACATGTTTACAACATTATTACTTCATTAGTCTTTCTTTTGTGACAACAGTCTCAGCCATAAGTTTCACTAACCGGTGACTGGAAAAAGTATGAATTTTATCAAATGAGCCAAATCACTGATGAAACAATGGTTGCAACCAAAACACAGCGACAGTTCTTCATATTCTTCATAACAAAGGGTTTAACTGGTTTTTTTAAGTATAACTTTTTGCCAATCCAGCCATTTATTTTGTGCTACTCAAAGCTGCCAATATAAGTTGGGAAGGGTAGTGCATTCTGCTCTATCAGCCAGGCTGCTAGTGGATGATACCCATGCCTACATCCTTACAACCTGTGAAGGGGGTAACCCTGGTTTCAGCCCCAGGAGTAGGTGGCAACGTGTCCCAGGTGACAGTTGATTTGGATCGACAGCCCAAATCTGTTAAATGTAGCCCTCACCTTGATGTGGCCGTCCGGCCTTGTGATGTTAGGTGATATCTCTTTTTTTTTTTTTTTTTTTAAATGAAAAGAAATGATGCGTTCATTATTGTAGAAAAAACAAGCCTGAAAACAGAAACTGGGTAATCTATTATCTTGCAGAAGTATGCAGTAAAACAATGGCTAGACGGCGGAACCCCACCCTCAAAGTTGACACTCGGAATTGGAACATACGGTAGAAGCTTTACTTTGAGCAGCAGCAGCCAGACGGGAATTGGTGCCCCAGCTAAAGCCGCAGGGAACCAGGGGACTTATACACGTGAAGCTGGATTCTTATCCTACTATGAGGTAAAAAGTTAAAAACTTTAATTTCTACACTGTAATTGTTGTTTGTTTAGACATAGAAAATCAAACCGCAAAAGAAAACCGGCGTAGACATTTCAGCAAATTTTAGATGCCAAGCAGAAGTTAACAAAAAATTCCCCTGGGATCTTGTCGCTCTTGTCATGGCTGGCCGCTATGATGCATCAGTATCAAGTTCTGATGCCAAAGTCTTCAGGATGTGGGTTCGAATCCCAGTCACGACACTTGTGTCCATAGGGCAGGACACTTAGCTATCATTTGTTCTCATCACCTTAAAGTAAAAGAGTGGCAATGTGTGCCCAATTGGCTGCTGGTGCTGCATACTCCTCAGAAGTTGAGATGATTTAAGGAATGCATTACTCCAAAAGAACAGAGGTAGTAATTAAGGTGCTTTTGTTTTAAAGAGCTTTCATTCCCCATCAATACATTCTGAAGACGATTGTACACTGCTGGAAATGTCAAGACCATACCAACAGCTCTTGTCACAGTAAACACTCCTCCTAAACAGGAATTGTACACATCGTTGAACCAATCTATTAGTTTACTAGTAATAGTTACATATTATTATAGCTGTCGCTCCCGTTAATACTACTGTCCCTAAAGTCCATGGCTATAGTTTGATTTCTTTGTTCCAGATCTGTACGAAGCTCAAGAATGGTATGACTTCAGCATGGGACGCAGACAGACAAATTGTCTACGCATATCAGGGCGACCAGTGGGTTGGATACGATAACCCTCGCAGTATCGCAGCTAAGGTGAGTGTATACAACCCAAAGAAATCATTAAAATTAAATTGTGTTCAATTGATTAGTACACATTGCCCTCAAGAAAAAAAAGCCTTTTGTTAATTTTTGTGTTTTTGTTGAAAACCTGAATTCAAAAACGCAACACAGTGATGTAAAAAGGGAACTTTAAAAATTTGCACAGTTTAACAAGAGATGAACAAATTGGAGATAAAGTAGGCTGCATATTGGGAGGTAAGATTCTGTTTGAAAGCCTATTGATTTGGGGTTGAACAAAGAAACCGGACTAGAGAAGGTCTTGAGCCTACAACCTCCGGATTAATGTGCCGGTGCTCTACCAACTGAGCTACCTAGTCGAGTCCTATGTTTCGGTCTCCATATTTTGTCAATATCTGTGTTCAGGGGTGCCAGTCAGAAGCCATTCAACCCGTTACTGCCGCAAGGCCCAGAATCACACCAAAGTTTACGATACAACCTGGGAAGCGGCAGCAGAGGGATCACCTTAAGGGGATGCAACATTTTATTTCAAATATCAAGTAATAAATCACAAAGGAAACTGACTGGGTCAACTTTCAAATAATTTTGGGTTGAACAAAGACAAATTGAAAGCCTTTTGGTTAGATTAAGTCTTGACATGGTTAAAGGTTTGATTTTAGAAAAAGCTTTAATCGACTTTTACGCTCCCTTTGAAATTAGATTGCATTTCTGAAGAACAAAGGTCTTGGTGGTGCGATGGTGTGGGCCATTGACCTGGATGACTTCAAGGGTCTGTGTGGTGAGAAATGGCCACTCATGAAAAGCATCAACACGGAATTAGGTACAGGAGGTAAGTCGAGTTAGATTGACCAACATGGTGACGAAAAGGCTTTTCACACCAGACCATTTTTTAACAAGAGACCTTGACTAAAATCACATTGATGTAGAAAACAAAAAGGGCAAATTCCAGTAGTGTTAAAGCTAATGCTGTAAATACTTAATAATAATATTAATAATAATATAGCGCAATTCCAAAGAATGATCGTTCCGCTTTTATAAACATCATTACCCCTGGTCACTCAGCCATTTATTTCATTCCTTAAACCATCAGGGCGGAGTGTGCTGTCAAGTATGTAGCACATCAAGCTAAATCAATCACATCAACCATCTCTGCCTACACAGGCACTCATTTACTCCTCCTGGGTGATGAGAAGTAATAGTTAAACATCTTGCTCACAAATGTCCATGACCGGGACTCAAACCCATACCCTGATGACTCAGCAACCTGTACTAGAGTCGGATGGACTAAACCTCTCGGCCCAGCACATAAAAAAGCTGTCTTTTAAAAATACACACACATAGATTTTGTCTTTGGTTTTGCCAAGAACGGGTTAACCTGCTCTTTTCCTTCTCCATATTTGTCATTCTCTTCAGGTGGTTCTCCAAATCCACAACCCACAAGCCCCGGGAATGGGGGTGGTGGTCCCACACAGTCCATGGCAACAGACCCACCGAAAGTCACTAATGCCCCCGGCACTTTCACTTGTGCTGACAAGGCTGATGGCTTTTATGCTGACCCTCAAGACTGTGCCTCTTACTACCAATGTCATGCTGGGACTACATACCATCAAGATTGTCCTCCTGGTTTAAACTGGAACCAGAGTACTGTAAGTTGTGACTGGCCCTCCAATGTGAAGTGTTAATGTGTTTTAAAAGTACATTTCAGTCACATTTAACTTTTCAAAAGTACTGACATAAAGTAAAATGGAAACAGACTTGCTTTTTGATTGAAGTAATGAGTGGCAAACATAAATTGTGACCTTTAACTAAAGCAGATTTGTTTATTTTGAAATTAAATAATAAATGAAATACAAACATTCCTTTGAACGATTACAGCAGTGGCAGAACACTTTTAAAATAGGGGGTGCTGCCCTTCCTATTAACCAGTGTTCCATAAGCCCAAGGAGCCAGTGTTCCATAAGCCCTGGGAGCCAGTGTTCCCTAGGCCCTAATTTATCAGGGTTGAATTCATAGCACTTTTAAGCACTGCAAGATTACAATGGATTACAATGGATTATATAGATATTGCAATCTAGTCCAAAGCTTCCTAAAATTCAGAAAAATGCTGTAAGAAATAAAACAAAACAAAGAAGAATGTGTGTTTGTGCACGAGTACTTTTTCTGTTGTATTTTTGTAGGCCCTCGATTTATCAGAGCCCTTGGGCATAGTGCCTACTGTGCCTATTGGTTAATCTGGCCCTTCCTTTTTGTAACATGCTTAAAATTAGGGCTGAATAAGGCTCCGTAGGCCCTGGACACCAGTGTTAACCAGTGTTCCATAGGTCCCAGTATCTGTATCTGTTCAGTACTGCACAAAAACTCCACTATCGGGATATAAATGGTACAGGCGGGAACCAGTGTTCCATAGGCCCGATAAACCAGTGTTCCATAGGCCCAAGGAACCAGTGATAGGTCCTAGGAATCAGTGTTCCATAGGACCTGGGAACCAGTGATAGGTCCTATGAATCAGTGTTCCATAGGACCTGGGAACCAGTGATAGGTCCTAGGAATCAGTGTTCCATAGGACCTGGGAACCAGTGATAGGTCCTCGGAATCAATGTTCTATAGGACCTGGGAACCAATGTTCTGAAGGCCCAGGGAACCAGTGTTCCGTAGGCCCAAGGAACGAGTGTCATATGCCAGATTTGCAAGGTCTGTACAGGGGGCATCCATCACAATGGAATCCAAGTTTTTACTGATGATACATGTCCAAAGAGCACAAGTTTTTACAAAGAGACATTCACAAATTTCACTCATTACAATATAAAAGTCTCAACAATGTGCAGGGCTCAATGTCATGGCACTGCTTACCGCAGAATTCTGCGCTTAAAATGCCCTGTTAAGCACAAAATTCCACGGTAAGCAGTGGCATGAAATCAGGCCCAGGTCTTGCGTAAAAGTGAACGCTGGGAAATTGGCAAATTTTTTCCTTCACATGCGGAAGCAATGTAGATGGAAACCAAAGGTTCCTCTAATCCATTCAAAACAAGGAGCTACTTGCAAGGCAGGGGCGTGCCAACGGGTGTGGCCAGCTGGCCATGGCCGCCCCACTTTTTGCTCGTGTTTGGCAGATTCAAGAAATCAGACATAAGTTTAACTAAAATAGCCTTAACCAAGTGGCAGTGGTGAGTCTGGATCTTCTTGAGTCTTCTTCTGTTGTATTTTAGCCAATGAGATCTGTCAAGAAACGTAGGTTAAGATGGATAAATTAAAATGTCAGTAGTTTTATAAGCCTACTGTGGAATTCTTTTGCAACATGTATACAGCGCCTTCACAGGACACGATGTTCACACCAACAAATATAGAACTAATATTGTCAAAAAACATTTTTCCTTTCTCGGCAAGGGGTGATATACCACTCTCCAAACACTGCCCTGGTTGATGGATACTGTTGTCAAGAATTTGTATACGGATTAGCGCCACTGCTCGCAATGATAGTAAATAAATGGCTGCTCCACCTTGCTACGCAGCTGTTGCAAGGTCTATAGAGGGCGCATCAAGCACAAACGTATCACATAATCAAAATGACGAAGACACCATCCCAATATTAGCATAATGTGTATTTTTTTATTTTGCTCTAAGCATAGAATGACTTATCTGGAGTTAGAGTTACCGTTCGGAAACTTAACTAAAAGCTGGTTTTACAAAGCTCATGATGCGAACGAAAAATATTTTATAAAATATAATAAAAGATAAAGAAATATTATAGCTATTTTGTTTACTTCAAATGAATCTATTTACGATGATGTTCAACATTTAGGATTTTGGGCTGCAATTATAATTTAAAGACTTGATAACAACGGTCTCAATACTTATAAACAAGGTTCGTACAGATCAGTTTACAACATGTCAAGGTTGAAGTGCCAAACATCTTGAGATGTGCTTTTTTAAAGTGTAGGAATAGGCTGAAACTTGAGATTTTGTTAACTGTTACTGGACCCCAGGCCTGATACTTCATGGAGGCAACACAGGTAATAGCCTCAATGCCCTGGGCCCAATTTCATAAAGCTGTTAAGCAGAAAATACTGCTTAGCAAATATCTATGCTAAGCAAAAAATGAGTGGGGGACCAGTCACAACAATGTAAACTTTATGGCATTTTGGCTGGTAACCAGTTTCTGCTAAGCAATATTTTTCTGTGCTTAGCAAGTTTTTGTGCTTACATGCTTTATGAAATTGGGCCCTGGTCATTGCCTTGGTCCAGTAAAAACTTTTAATTACCTGATAGAAGTGCCCTTTACTAAGGAAAAACTGCCTTACCTTACAAGAACAAAGTATCAAGCCTGGGACTCTCGACATTTAAAAGACCACAGCAAAACAAATGACACATAAACCTCAACATTACTTGTTAAAATACTGTTCACTCAATCTTTTTAACCCCTCCCCCTGCAAAACAAATTAAAACATTAAAATTTGATAAAGTCAACAAACGGCAATCCACGCAAAGTGCTGCACTAAAATAAAAATGTCTTCTCAGATCTGAGGCTGAAATGAATGACTCAGGCCAGAAGTTCATTTGGGCATTTCATATTCCAAATATAAATCACTTGCCAAGTTTTCTAGGGCCTTTTCGAAACCCAGGTATTGGCTCTGGCTCTGTATTTGGCTATGTCATCAGTTTTGGGGCAGTGTACATTTTATACGGTGTTTCCAACAACAAATGGAGCCAGAGCCCCAGGTTTGCAAAAGGCCCTAGGTAAGATGAATATGTACAAACTGGGGGGGGGGGGGGGGGGAGCCCAAAAAAGTGAGTGATGGACATGTACAACCAATGGGTCTTACGGAGCGCCTCGGAAGTCAGAACATTCTAATTGGATTGAGGCATTGAAGTATTCAATCGCGTGCTCAATGACAGTTCCCGGAATGTTCCATTGGAACATTCAAAATAATAGTGCACGTATTCACTCTGGTGGGATTGCTTGTGTGCTTTGGCACAATAATGCGGTCTAACCGAACATTCTGGGTTCAATGGATTGCTGGCATGTGCCCACCAGAACATTCTTTTGCACCTAGAACGTACCTGAATTTTGAGCTGCTCCCTTTTAATGGAAAATTGATTTATGGAAAAATCCCTGGCAACTACTAGAAAAACATGGTGGTTATCTTTTTTAACAACAAGATAAAAACAGTTTAAACTTAAGGTTGAGGTTTCAGACAGGCAAGGCTTGCAGAGAACTTCGGCGACAAAATGCAATAAATCACAAGGGACAAAGAACAAAGACAAAATAGGGGGACCATCATTATTAGGCTAGATTGCTCAATTGGTAGTGCCTTTCATCCGGAGGTCACAGGTTCAACCCCTGTTCTAGTCAATTGTTTGCTCACCCCAAAAATGTTATCTATAAAGGTTTCAAGAAATGATTCAACTAGGAATTTTCTCTCAATAATGGTTAATAAAGGTACGTGCAAAGGTAAGAGTATAATAACAAAAAAAAGTGGCTTCTTATATAGCGCTCAAATCCGTCACACAGTGACGCTCCCAACATTTTTACCCTTGGTTACTGGGCCATTAATTTCATTCCTTATGCCATCTCAGCTCCCTTGGGAGTATCCGGCCTGTGCTGCCGAACATGTAGCACACAAAGCTTGAATTATTTCTTCCCACAAAGAAAGTGAGTAAATCATTTATTTGTGCAATGCTAGCAGTAGTGTGGTGAAGCTGCCTGCTTGCGTAGTAAAGAGTATTTATTCAATGAAGAAGGTAGACCACAAACTTTGTAAAGCAGGAAGATAGAGAAATGCTTCATATCTCATTCCGAGACAGGGTCAGATGCAAATTGCAAGAAAACTGGAGCTACATACATCACGAGTGGTGGGTAGCTTTGTAAGTCAGGTACTTGCAGAAAGGAAAATAAATTGTAGCACTCTAATGACTAAGTAGTAAGAAATGTCTGTGTAGGCTTTTGCAGCAACAACTACTTTATCAGATGCAATGAAGAAAAACAACTTCAACCAAGGTTTATATACAGTCCAGCTCAGTCTAAACAAAGGATGGTAAGAGTCAGTGCTGTAGTGTGACAGAAAACCACAATCTCTATTCAATCCACTATCAACACAGTCCAGTATTAGGGACAGTAAAACAGGCAAAATGGAGATAGGCTGGACACACCACCCCAACCTCGCTACCATGGGCAGCGCGCTGTATTGTCAAAACACCTGGTAGGGCTGTCCTGAAAAACAGCGCTGATTGGATTCCAAAAGTGACTGTTTTGCATACACACTTGTTGAAAACTTTCGAGCACTTGTAAGGCACTTAGTGCGTGCGTGTGAAAATGCAAGTGTTTTGGTGCGATTCCAATTCAATTGAATCATGTTTTTACATGGTCACCCTAAACTGCATAGAGTTAGACATATCACAAGATCAAAGAAGAATAAGTTGGGACCAGTTGCTCTTTGACTTGATGTCTCTTTTGCAAGCTACCATACTTGAGCGCGCATAGAATGGATAGACTACAGGCCTAATTAAAATGTGCCAGATTCTTGCACATTTTAATGAACCAATTCCAGGGGTTATGAGCGAGCAAGGCAAGCTGGGAAAAAATGACTCGGCGAGATCGATCACCCCTGGGAACAAGGTTGACACTGCACAAAAAACAGACAACAGATGAACAACAAGACTGATGAAGTGGCAACCAAGGACAGGGAAAAGGAGAAGAGGCAGGGCACAGAAGAAAATAGAGGGATGACATTAGATGTTATGAAGGACCAGTAGGGACAAAAACAGCAAGGAATCAAAATAAGTGCCGTTTACAGAAGGAGGGCTACATCCTATGTGATGCACGCAGTTGAAGAATTACTTGACATAAATTAATATAAGTTTTTCCATCACAATGGAACCTCAATCAAGGTCATGAGTTTGTAATCTTAAGTATCAACAAGTATTTTTCTTAAAATGGAATCATAACGATTTTTTCAAAATTATTTCAATCAAGTATTCACATTAGTTTCAAAACGCTTAATACTTGTTATTTTAAAACAGTTGCCCCGGGGAAAACTGTGTATAAAATTTGATAAACAGTGGATTCCGATTTCATGAAGCTGCTTTAGCAGAAAATACTGCTTAAATTTCCTGCTAACAAAATTGAACAGGATACCAGTCACAGATGATACAAGTGACATGGTATTTTGGCTGGTAACCTTATTCTTAGCTACCTTTAGTGGTTGAGCAGCATTAAGAAATCAGGCCCAGATATTCAACCTTCAAAAGTAAGGGTCATATAGCAAACATCAAGTCTGATTGTAGTCTTGGCCCAAGACGTCAGTGATCGATAGTGGATAGTGTAATGCGCTCGGTTACAACTCGTTACAGCGCGCCCTCTTGTGGCTTGAATTACCCAACTTGACTAGCTCTCACTAAGTTGGGTAATTCAAGCCACAAGAGGGCGCGCTGTAACGAGTTGTAACCGATCGCATTACACTATCCACTATCGATCACTGACGTCTTGGGCCAAGACTAGTCTGATTGCAGCATTAGTTGAAGTGTGCAACTGGCCATCTCATTTCAGTGTAGAAATAGACCTTTAGCAAGCTGCCACCATCTCGGTCATGATCCCTGTATCCAGTAACAGTAAAGGATGCTAATATTCAGTGTGCAGACAGGAACCAGACTATTTCTCCTTCTAGCCTCGGTTTGGTTACATTGTTTTGAATGGGAGAAAATCAAGATGGCCGCACCGTGATAAATGTCTGCGTGGCATTGGTTATTTAATGCTACAAATCATGTTCAAAAGCCATTGAAAATAAACCTACTTTATGTACAATGCAATTTTTTGTTTAAACATTTTTATATACACACCCACTCAAAGCCATGATGATTAAAATGGCAGCGCTGTACAATCCGCATTGAATACTGAATAAACAATTACAACTCAAAGAAACACAAGTGGCGTTTTGGATGAAATTAGAAATTGTTCAACCAGTAGGGTTTGTTTTCTTAGATGATTATTTACAGGGATTTTCACAGGAGGGGGGGGGGGGGGGGGGCTTGTAACCTCGGATGACCTTGGTAGATCTTTAACCCTTTAGAGATCAATCATCACCACATGCCCAAACATGGCTAATATTGTTGAGTTTTTGACACAATTTTTTATTGAAAAAGTGTCTGAATAAAAAATATGAAACAGAAAATTGATTTCATTAATAGAAACATAGATACTATGTTAATAGACTGTGCAAGTCTCGCGCGTATCCGAACGAGAAAACACGTCAAACGAAGAACATTTTTATTTCTGAAATCAAATCTTTGTTTTAAATTATATTTCATGACAAAATCTGAACAACAAAAATAAATCATTACAATTTTATGAAATTAGTTTTAGCTTTTTAAAAAAATACGCCAAAGTGTGTTAATTATTATTAAAAACAAATTAAAACTCTGGGACAAGGATGCTTTTTTTATGTTAACTTTTTAGAAACCCCTTACGCAGATGGCAAATGACAATTTGCAAGTTAAATTTGCAAAAACGAAATCAAGAATAATAACTCACCCCCTCCCCCCACAAAATATATATCATATATAACAAGATTCTTTCGTCAACTACAGTATGAGTGCTATCAAGAATTAGCATCATAATGAATCAATAGTGAACAAAGCAACTATGGGTGAAAATAATTGGTAAGAAAGAGATGCGCAAATGCCAACATTAGCCAATTTGCCAATAGATTTGAATCGTTTCTGGAATACATTGTCTTGCTTTATCGTAAGAAAAGACTGCTTAAATTTGTATTCCTCAGACTAGTCTGTTGCTATGGAAACCTCCAAATAGGTAAGCCCTGGTACCGTTGTGCCATACGCATTTGTCAGAATCGCGTAGGGGTGTGCGTTATCTCTTACATAACTACGCAAAAGCCTGCCCCCAACCATGTGACATCGCTGCACTGTCTAAGGGAATCCAATTTGAGTGTTCACTTGTGACTAACCAAGTCATTGTAGCAGACAATATTCAAATCTAACGTGCAAATGGCTTATTACAATACTTACACCAGCAGCACTGCACAACCAATCCAAAAAAAACATGACTCTTTGTGAAGACTGCCCCCCAAAATATGATACATGTTCTGTTGATGAATAAAAACTTTCACACATGGACCAGTAAAATAACAGGCTGACCAGTGAAATAACTGGCTGACCAGTGAAATAACAGGCTGACCAGTGAAATGTTGATGTAACTGGTCCCGCTTGCTAGGTACTGAAAAAGGGCAAACGAACCCTAAATTCCTTCTTGAAACAAAACTCTCAGCGACAACAAGACATTCAAAAACAGACACAGGGTTAAAAAAACTTGGGTGATAGAAATTCTTGATTAATGAGGAGGCAATGATTAAGATGGGTGTGGCAGACCTTTACATCTTGTCATCGGTCATCTCCATGAAGTTCTCGTAGACGTCCCTACTGCACTCTCCTTTTTGGTTGAAGACAAATTTGAAATAGCTACCATCGGCACAAATTGCTGGAGATGGAAAAAGAGAGAAGGAACAGGTTAATCGAAGGCAAATTTTTTGACAAAGTTGATTTCTTAAATAACAGAACCAAAAAAAGTTTTAAAAATAAAACTAGTGAGTATATGCAGGTCTTATTATAATAACCTATTGATTTGTATTGCGCCCATTCCATAAAATGTACACAAACGGATAACAAAGTAATCAAGAAATAATTAAATAAACAAAAAAGGACAATGATTAAGAACTTCAAATAGGAAAATCACAAAATTAACACAATGAATTGGTAAAAAGCTGGGATATACCATTATCATTATTAAATAATCTATAAAATAGATAACACAAGACCCTTACAGAACTCCACATACAACAAATTTCAACATTTTTAAGAGTAAAACAAAATAAACAGTAAAAATGCATAACATTAAGACATAAAAAATGCTATAAGGAGAGCAACAACAATAGCAGAAAAACATAGAGTTCCTGTTTACTCATGTTTAGTAGTCAGCTGATGTTCTCTCTTTATATATATTACTTTACTATAATTGTTATTGTCGTTATTATCCATTTTATTGTTAGTGGTGGTCGGAGTGTGGTTCTTATTATTTAATGTTTTATTTAAACGTTTATGCCCCTTCAAATAATCCATTTCCCTTTTACACTACAGGGAGGTGTTGTTTAGTTAATGTGGTTCTGTTTTTGTTTTATAGGCGTGGGTGCAATCTTCTTTTCTTATATCATTTATTTTTAACTATTGTAATGACTCTGCAATTTGACCTTCGGGTCACGATGTATGTCAATTTTAATAAAATTCAAATTCAAATTCATTATCATTGTTATTATTATTATTAATATTACTATAATATTAATATTATTCTCATCATTTCTGTCTTTGTGCAACTTGTCTGTCCGTACGTTCTTGTTTCTGTTAACGTTCTGTTTGTCTGTCCATCAGGCATCTCACTACAAGCCTCGGCTTCCAGATGATGCCTCCATACTTATTTTATTTTCTGCCTTGTAATTAATGCTCCTTTGAATACTTCTTTAAATCAATGTTTTGGCTATGTACTGTTTGAAAATGTCATGAAGTATGGAAATAAATGTGAGTTTGAATTGAATTGAACATGCAGTTAGTAAAAAAAATGGTTTAAAAAGAGACATTTTATTTATGACCAACATGGCATAGGGTCGCCATAAACCTAGGAGCAGCGAGTCAACACATTTCTTTCATCAGAGAGGCTTTACAACCTAATGTCAAATCATTACAAGAACGTTGGGATTGGCCAAATTACCTCTTCAAAACAGGTCAGCAAAACAAAGAATCACAAAGCAGAAATGAGACTCGAGGCTTCAGAATGCACTCTTTTAACCCATCACCATATGCCCAGATATAATCTTGTTGAATTTCTGCACCATTATTTTCAGGAAATTGATTAACAAACAGAAATACATGGTTGTGTTTTAGAATCGTAGATTCTTTGTAAACATAGGAACATTGGAAAAATGTGAATTCGGTCTGATACCTTTTCTTTTACCTTCTTGTTTTAGCAAAAGTAGGTCCACTCTTGTGGCATTTTGGTACAAGCAGCTTGAAGCCGCTATGGTCTCTAATAGAGGACCAGATTTAAACTTATCAGTCACACAAATTGCAAAAGTTTGTTTTATTGTTGATTCTTGTTTATTAGGTAGTAATTTATGACATATCCAAAATGGGACAAGAGTTTTGACCCAGAAGTGACCTAATTAGCATATTTAAATTAGGTGGTAATTTTCAAATTTCGAGGTCAATTATCTCTAAAACTATTAATTTTCAGGACAAAAAGTGTATTAGAAGTGAATAGAAACCTGACCTTGTGAATCTAAAAAACAAATTTATATACTCAAAATTACCTCTCTAAACAGCTAGGTCAAAGGGTTAAAGCGGAACCTCTTTCTAACAGAGCTCTTTATAACGAGGGGTCGACTGTATATGCCTTGATTTAGATTCCTCACCTATAACAGAGTTGGAGTCTGCACCAAAAGCGCAGATGCACTGAGCATTACTGGGGACTTGAAACTTGGAGAAACTCCACTTCGAGCTGAAATACTTTGGCAGGAAACTGGCTGATGCAAGACTAGAAAGAGTAACCAACAAATTAAACATGTAAGAATTGCACAAGAGAGGCATGATATTTGGTCTTTAAAACAAAAGGTAGGAAAGTTTTAATACTACAAAGACAGACCTACTTGTTTATATGGTGTGGTGTCTAATAGACTTTACAGGCTATTTAAGCACAGTTTTTGTGAATTTTCTAAGGGCAAACAAATCAGAAATCAGACTAAAGTACATAAAGGAAGAATGCCATGGCATTTGGCCAATGGACCACTATTGGGGAGAACGCTGTAGAAGGTAAAATCTTGCCAACATTTTGGAAAGTTGGTCATTCCTACCTAGATTGCTTGTTTTTTCGAGGTTCCTCTGCACCAAATACATGCACCGTGCCGTGGTCGCTTGATACACACAGAAGTGAAGAGTCTTGGTTGAAGTTGATACTGAAAAACACAGAATAAACAATTTTACTGGAATTCCATTGTTGCTGTTAGGGTAGTGATTAGGGCAGACTGGTTCGAGTAGTGATATCTTTCCTTGCCTTCCAACTCTAAGACCCCGGTTGGCAGCTCTGATAATTTACTCAGGAGAATTTGTGCCTTTGGTGGGCCAGCAGGGTTACATGTGTGTAATAACAAGTGCTCCCTTTAGAACCACAAACCTTGGAACATTTGCTAAGCTGCCCTCAACTTGAGCAACAGTGCAAAGCTGAAGACCTTGTAATTTTTAATAATAATGCCAAAGCAATGCTTTCCGTTTTGGCTGCAAACCTTTGTATCTTGTGTGAACACACATGTAATAAGAACAGGGGGGAAGGTGGTGGGTGAGGGAAGAAGGAAGCTATTTAGCTCACCAGTAGATATTGGCGCTTCCTGAGCCCCTCCTTAGTTCCTGTAGTTGAGTTCCATTACTTGTGTCAAATATCCTTATAAGTGTGCCCTGGTAACAAAAACACGAAACAACTGTCATCTTTTTAAGAAAATATCTTGAGCTTGTGTAAATTGTTTAAAAGAATATAAAACAACAGACAGATGAGTGTACATAAATACAGGGGCCAATTTCATAGAGCTGCTTAAGCACAAAATTTGCTTAAGCACGAAAAAAGCTTGCTTATTATACTCGTGTTATTGGCCAAAACTCCATGCGATGTACATTGCTCGTGACTTGTATTTAGCTGTTGTTTAGTTAGCATGACAATCGAGTGGAGTATTGGCCGGTAATCTGGTTTTACTAAGCAAGGTTTTTTGGTGCTTAAGCAAATTTTGTGCTTCAGCAGAGCCATGAAATTGGGCCCAGATTATAAAACACAGAGAAGTGTGAGCTAATAAACTATAAGATCTAAAAAAAAACTTAAAAAAAAACAGTTAATTGTGACTTTTAGGATTGAGGAAACACCTTTTAAGTCAACAACAACAACAACAACAACAACATTTTGCATGAGTTTGTAGTTACTTTAACCCTCTTGCTGTCTGACCATTCAATACCATTCACTGTGGTTTTGAATGATAGGTAAGCTATGCCAGCCTTGCAATATGATACCATGAGGGAATGCATGTACACAGTACACAGTTAGTTCTGTGCACAGTTGTGCCACCATACACAACTTTGGCAGTTGAATGGTTTCAAATGGTTGGTCAACTCACTTGAAAATGTTGCGAACAGTAGGAGGGTTAATGCAGGGTCATTCATATTTATAGAAAAACACACAAATTAACCAACAACTTTGTATTTACGTTGCTGATAATCAGTGTCAACATGGTCAAAGTCTAGCATCAGAGCGTTGAATGGTTCGTCCACCAAAACACTGTACCATCAATATGTACCGGTCGGTAATTGAACATCTTTCTTCACCATGGCAAAAACGGCAAAAATAGGTTGTTTTTATCGGTACTGGACGATTGTGTGCATTCACTGGTATAATGTCTGGTTCAATCTGTAATAATAGTGTCTAGTTTTTATATAACGCTATATCTACAGGTGTCTCAATATGATTCGCAGCACTGGGCTGTTATAAATAAAAGCTCACCTTTTCAGAGGCAGAGGCAAGCCTTGTCCCTTGATGGTTGAATGTTAAACAACTCAAGGCGTTGTCATGGGCTGCAATGTCTATCGGGATCTTCTCAGTATTGGCGAGGTCAACGACCTGAACATGACCTGTACGACGACCTGGGAACGCTAGCAGGGAATTGTTACTGTTTGGGCACAGCACACATAGACCTAACAGAAATATGGGAATCAATTAAATACACTGTTTTAACCTTACTACTGGAATGAAATGCTTGCTTCATTATACGAGGAGATTTAAAGTAGACTTCCAACTATAGCATACAAAATGTTTTGTTTTCCTTTAAACAATTAAAGTGACTCAGCCTTGGACTCAAAATTTGTGACTTGGACTTGACCCAAATTATCTTATTGTTATTATTATTGTTATTTCTGGTAATGAAACCAAGGATGCGTCATAATTGAACTTATTAACTGAAGCTTGCAAGCCTGAGGAAACCTGTAAACAAGGGTGCTTACTACGTGAGCCAGAAACACTGGCTTAGCCCGTACTCTTCTACGATTTATAAGTATTCTGGGTTCTTTTACTTACACAACCAATCCTAGTACACAGGACCTATGGCTTAATGTCTCATCTGAAGGACAAAGCAATTTTTGCTCAAGGACATAATGTAAGTGCCACGACTAGGACACACCAGATCAGAAACACCAGAGCTTGAGGTCATTGCTCTAAACCCCTTGGCCACGACACAGCATAAATGACTCAGGATTCGGACACCAGCAGAGAAGACTCAAATACAACTCAGTAGTCAATGTAACATCAGTTAGGGCTTGAATTTGCAGGAAAAATCCACAAGACTGCAGGGCTTGTAGCTCAACATTGTTACTGGACCAAAAATTTGTTTACAAGACCAGATTCAAATTGAGTTGAACAAGCACTTTTTAGAGAAGATCCATCTCATTTGTCATGCTACTTCGATACTCTACATAATTGGAAGATATATCAGATTCATTGTCAACATTTTTCACAATAATATACCACAATGAGGTATTACTGTTTATTACTGTTTTAGTCAATTGAAAAACACAAGACCAACGTGCTTGTCCAGTCATGATTTTACTGAACCAACGCTATAGGTACCGGTACTGGCCTCGGGCCTGCCGTCCAGAGTTAATTTTGAGCTCTGTCAGTAACCAGGGAATGGTCAGTAACCAGGGAATTGTCCGTGAACCAGGGAATCACCAGGAAGCTTCTACGCTCCATACCTTTAGGATTCGTCCATGTTTCAAATACATGAAGCTGTTGAGGGTTCTGAGTGAAGGTGTAGACTTTGATCATGGTTTCCAGGACGACGACAATCCTGTCTCGTCTGAGACGGACGGCTTGGACCTCTCCAGTAAACTCTAGCTCTATCACTGGTTTCTTCTTGACATCATCCCATATCATCACTGCAAGGAGAGATCAAACATTAAAAGGGAACATTGCCTCCGGATTGGGTGCTTTTCAAAAAGTTTCCTGGTGCCCATTGTAAAATGAAAATGGCCTTGCCCTCTCAAGGATGAAACTCCAGGCCTGTATTTTGGCTATAAAAAGCGTTTGTTGTCAAATGAATATGGTTGGAAAGATATTTTAAAAGTATAATACAATGATTCACACAACTATCCCTTGAAATTGTGTGGTGTTCGGGTAATTCAAGACAAAGGTATGCAGAGCTTTGTTCGAAATATAAAGACCCATTTATTTACATAGCACAGTGTAATGGTTTACAAGGAGCTGCAGCACAATCTGCAGCTATCCATACCAGAAAATAGTGAGGTCAACCCTTTCTCTTAGCGATAAGTGTACTGGGTTCTTTTAGGTGCATTACAGAACACACAGGATAAATGGCTTTACGTCCTATCCAAATGACAAAGCAATTAACAGCTAAAGTGTCTTGCTTAAGGACACAGATGTCAAGCCCGGGACTCGAACCCACACTCTGCTGATCAGAAAAGCCAAAAGTTGAGTCCAGCGTGCTTAACCGATCGGCCATGACACGCCATGTATTACATAGAACATTTAAGCAACAAAGTACAAAATAGGCATGTGGAAACACATACATGAGATCTTAAGCTTATTCTTAAAAGTAACTGAGGAAGCCTTAATGTTCATTGGAAACCTGTTCCAGAGAGCAGCAGCTCAATGTTTACTTTAAATGGTTTTCCTGAATCCAATAGAATATTCCAGCTTGATGACATCCAAGACTTGGGTCTTAGATTGGTATGCCTGGATTCATGCCAAACATTGTTGTATGACTTTCAAGTAGTCAATCCATTGAGGTCAGGCATAACCAGAACATGGATCCGAATTACAGGTTGGTTCAGTTCCAAATACAAACAAGGATGTAACAAATTGTTGAGTATAGACATTGGTACAATGGGATTCATTGCTTGTTTCAATCAAGCACACGACCAACATTGGTAATGGGATTCATTGCTTGTTTCAATCAAGCACACGACCAACATTGGTACAATGGGATTCATTGCTTGTTTCAATCAAGCACACGACCAACATTGGTAATGGGATTCATTGCTTGTTTCAATCAAGCACACGACCAACATTGGTACAATGGGATTCATTGCTTGTTTCAATCAAGCACACGACCAACATTGGTACAATGGGATTCATTGCTTGTTTCAATCAAGCACACGACCAACATTGGTACAATGGGATTCATTGCTTGTTTCAATCAAGCACACGACCAACATTGGTACAATGGGATTCATTGCTTGTTTCAATCAAGCACACGACCAACATTGGTACAATGGGATTCATTGCTTGTTTCAATCAAGCACACGACCAACATTGGTACAATGGGATTCATTGCTTGTTTCAATCAAGCACACGACCAACATTGGTACAATGGGATTCATTGCTTGTTTCAATCAAGCACACGACCAACATTGGTAATGGGATTCATTGCTTGTTTCAATCAAGCACACGACCAACATTGGTACAATGGGATTCATTGCTTGTTTCAATCAAGCACACGACCAACATTGATACAATGGGATTCATTGCTTGTTTCAATCAAGCACACGACCAACATTGGTACAATGGGATTCATTGCTTGTTTCAATCAAGCACACGACCAACATTGGTACAATGGGATTCATTGCTTGTTTCAATCAAGCACACGACCAACATTGGTAATGGGATTCATTGCTTGTTTCAATCAAGCACACGACCAACATTGGTACAATGGGATTCATTGCTTGTTTCAATCAAGCACACGACCAACATTGGTACAATGGGATTCATTGCTTGTTTCAATCAAGCACACGACCAACATTGGTAATGGGATTCATTGCTTGTTTCAATCAAGCACACGACCAACATTGGTACAATGGGATTCATTGCTTGTTTCAATCAAGCACACGACCAACATTGGTAATGGGATTCATTGCTTGTTTCAATCAAGCACACGACCAACATTGGTAATGGGATTCATTGCTTGTTTCAATCAAGCACACGACCAACATTGGTAATTGTCAAAGACCAGTATCCACACTATCTGTGACCCAATACATGAACTAACAAAGATGTGAACGTTTAAGCTCAATCTTTTTATTGTATTAAAAGTTTTACTGTAATTTTGTAATTGTGAACCTGATAGAATACCGACCTCTCAACTAATTTAGAAATGAAAGAAAGGTTGCTCACAGGACGATAATTGTTGAACCGCTTTCCTTCCATGACATCACGCTTTTACATGCACTACCAATTGAAAAACAAAGCAATTATGGTAAAGTATCTTGCTCAAGGACACAAGTGCCACGACCGGAACTCGAACCCACACTCTGCTGATCAGAAACACCAGAACTTAACCCCTCAGAAACGACACGCCAAAAATAAAAGCTAAATCATTGAGTTAAGGAGAAACTTTGCAACCCTAGTATTTTTTTGTTCAATTTGTTGCCCAATGAGGACCCTAAGCGTCTTTTCCCCCTTACCTTTGTTTGGGGGGTAGTTGGGCGTCTTCCCACCTCCAACCAATGCAAGGTAGTTACACCTAAACAGCATCTCCACATGTCCTACACCTCCGTCAGTAAAATCTGCAAAGATGAATAAAAAGGTTTTGAGACTTTGCAAAGTGGAGATGCATTCTAGTAAAGTTTGTGGTAACACCATGTACATGAATCTCTCTTATTAATTGTGGTGGTTCTGAAAAGAACTGACGATGTAATAACTTGAGGTTTTGATATGTCCTGCCTGTCTTGAGGAGAAAGCACACTGATGGAAACGTTGAGTTGTTATATAACATGTTCTCTTCAGAACCACAACTTATAAAAATCATTATGGTGTCACTGTAAACCTTACAAGAAGATGAAGAAGAAGAAACACTGAATGAAATGCATTAGTGTTAACTTCTTAGACTACAAGCAAAACAATACACAACTGACAATCAAGGGTAACTTTTTTGCCCATATAATAGTATCAACATAATAATAACATCAACAGGCATATGTTACGCACTTTTAAACATTGTATCAAAGTGCCTTACACTATTTATACCCCTTTTCATTAGGCCTTTAAAGCATTCCTGAAACCATCTCAACTCCTTTGGAGTATGCAGCACCAGCAGCCAAATTGGTGCACAGGTTGGTAATCATTTACATCAACGATCTCTACTCTAGCAGCTACCTGTTTACTCCTGGGTGAGGAGAAGCAACTAATACTGTCTTGCTCAAGAACACAGACGTCATGACCAGGATTTGAACCCACACTCAGATGACTCAGCCATCAGAACTAGAGTTAGATGCACTAGACTGCTTGGCCATGACACACAACTCAATGTCCATAACTTTATTCCTATGTGTAGGTGACTTACATGTATATACAGCTATTTCAGAATTTTAAGTAGAGCATCAATTTATTTTACTCATAGCTTTAGGGTTTGTAACCTTTTAGAATAAATAAGCTATGATATATGGCGTTGATTCTCCTAAGTACAGAATAACTCCAGGCCTGGAATTTCATCTTTGAGAGGGCGAGACAATTTTTAATTTGGACAGGGCACTTCCATTGGAAAGGGGCACCAAGGCCAAGACCAGGACAACACAGACTAGTCTGTGACCTCCATGTAATTCTAGGCCTGTACTCCATCACCAAATCTACAGAAAATCCCGATCCCTGGGCACAGTGATAGACAGTCAATAGAGGGCGGTGTCTATACTTTACCAACCTTGTCTTTCCTTCTCTTTCAATGGATCCGTGTTATAAACCCTGAAACCTTTCTCCATTCCACAAGCAAAACATCCTGAAATGAAAGAGAGATTCAAACTATTAGTGTTCCATTAATTAGTTGACATAATCAAGAAAATACAGCACTGTTGTTTATTATGACTACGATGAGTTTAAGGTAAGGCCTAACAAGGAAATCTAAATCTTGTAGAAGAATCAACAAGTCTAGAAAATTGACTATATCAACACAACAAAGTTTAAACTGGTATTCATCTGTGTTACTGTAGTCAAGTACTTTTCAGTTGAGTACCAAATAATGTACTAGCTACTAGTACTAGGGTGGCCTACTGCAAAATACAACCCTATTTTGACAACCAGTCCTTAAAAATTGAGTCAGAGAGAGTACATTCAGACGAGTATCGACTACATGATTTCCTACTCCTAGAACTTTGTGGTTCGATCCGCTATCATCTCCACGGATCATAGTTCTAGGAGTAATGACTTCAAGTACAGGTTATTTTTCAGTCGAGTATAGAGTGTGGACTTCAAGTTCAAGTACCGTATTTTCCTGCGGATAAGACGCGTCTTATCTGACTTTTTAGACCCCCAAAACATCGGTGCGTCTTATCTTTCGATGCGCCTTGTCTGCTGACGATTGATTTTTTGTTGATGATCACTGCGTAAAATAATACCTTTATTTTGTCCAGTTCAAATCAACGGTCTTTGTGTGAAGAATCCTTGCTCAATAATGCGGTCAAACAAGGCTCAACTATCCAGACACTGAGACCGTATTTTCGTTTCAACAATGCCGCAATCCCCCAGACTGTCCTTTCATTCCAACAATGCCGCAACGTGTTGATCCCCCCATGACCGTGCTTTCATTCCAACAATGCCGCAATGCGTTGGTGCTTTCGGTCCAACAGACGTCGGCGTCGTACAAACGTTTTTCTGTGTGGCCGCGTAATCGTTCCGAAAATGCTGCAATCGGATTTACTGTCAATGCTGTTGTACAAACGGCATTCACCCAACCTCTATTGTGTGGTGAACTTTGAGGGTTTTTATTGTACAGAATATCTCCGAAGTGTGTTTTAGGCTTGACGTACTATTTAAGGATGGGATAATTAAGTACCAATGTTTGTTGGCCTACCTATACGAATTGCACTTTCTTTTGTTTGATTAAACGTTCAAATATTCATTTGAGAGATGGTTCATGTGTCTGTTTCGTTTATTTCATTTATCAAATAAAAAATGATCCTTGAAAACAAGGTAATGATCCTTGAAAACAAAACTAACATTATAAAAGAAGAGGAGAGATGTTTTAAACAAATATCTTATGAACGAGATTATAAGTTTGAAATAAATAAAAAGAACTTTAAAACAAAATCTTATGAACGAGATTAACAAATTAAAGGTTTGAAATAATGGAAAAGAATTTTATATACACACAAAAAAAATTACAAAAACTTAAACAAATATATATAATGAAACATTTTGTTACGTCTTCCCGAGTGTGACGGGATTATTTGCGTAAGGTAGGCCTATATATAAAGGCGACGCTAGTTTTGGTATTAGTCACCGGTAGAGGGCGCAACATCTACTGGCTCGGAGGGACTTAGACTGGTAACCTGTCTTTATCAGCAAGGATCCTCGTTGTGGGACGTCGGATGTTCAGGCTAGGAGGGCCTGGGTTCGTGTTGCAATATCTTTAGACACTGCGTGGACCATCGTTTCTGGCCGCTGATTGGGCCGGACTTCATATTATTAACAATGCACAGCGTTGGCTGAATGGATGGACGAAGGTCGGTATCAATTTACGTTGGTCTTTTCTGCATGGCTCTACACGCCCATGTGGTTACGGTTTCATTCATGCTTCGAATAGTGTGAACGCTCCAAAAGGCAACAAAATGACGTCTTTGTGTCAATGTACCGACACCGGGTGGCGCCTGGTGTTTTTCTGTGTGCTGTTAAACATGCGTCTTATGCGGCGGTGCGCCTTTTCTGTTGAGGTTTGAATTTTTTTGGGGTCATTTTAGGGTCCTGCGTCTTGTCCGCCGAGCGTCTTATCCGCAGGAAAATACGGTAGTAAAGTACATGAGTACTTGCTAGCCGAGTACGAGAAGGAGTCCCATTTTATACAGTACTCGAGTAGTCTAGTAGTAGTAGTACTTGATAACGTGTACCAAGTACCAATACAACAACACTGGTATTCATTGAACAATTCTTAGTTGCGGTAATCGTAACCGTCTACCCTCCCGCCCCGGTCCCAACGGTTGCTGACGAGGATGGATGGCATGGATGGGGAGGATTACAATACAATTAATCGTAACTCAGTGGACGGTGCAATAATGTCATTGTTCCGCCCCAACTTGACAATCGCACCAACTACAGTTGGGGCGTCCCAACTGTAGTTGGGACAGTAGTAATTGTACAGGGTACTAGGAGCAAGCAGGGGAGCTATCTGCATTTGCAGGTTAATTGTGTGTGATAGCAGAACCCCAGAAATTTTTTATTTTTATATTTATTATGCATCAAAAAAAAATTGATTTCATTTAACCCTCCTACTGTTCGCAACATTTTCAAGTGAGTTGACCAACCATTTGAAACCATTCAACTGCCAAAGTTGTGTATGGTGGCACAACTGTGCACAGAACTAACTGTGTACTGTGTACATGCATCCCTCATGGTATCATATTGCAAGGCTGGCATAGCTTATCTATCATTCAAAACCACAGTGAATGGTATTGAATGGTCAGACAGCAAGAGGGTTAATGTTTTATGAAGTAAGAGGTCTTTGTTGGTCTTTTTAAAAAAAGTGAGTAAAGCCACTATAATTAAAATAAAGAATTTTTTTTTTTTTTGTGTGTGATTGGCAATAATAGAGGACAAAATTACCACCACACAAAAGGCACATGGTACCATGATAAGATGGGGGCTGATTTTTTGGAGGTCAATAACAAAAGTAGACCTTTTCAGGGGTAAATAAGGTGGAATTTGTTATTCCCACCTCCTTTTTATTTAATTTTGTTTATGAAAAGGTTGGCACCAAAACCACATAATGACAAATTTCACACTCATCTACTAATCTAAAGCCAAAACTGGGCTCAAAACCCACATATTTAGTGAACAAGTTGAGGAGGGGGAGCTCCACGCTCGTTCACGGTTCCTTTCGCAGGGGCTATACTGTACACAGCCCAGGTTGGACTCCTTCGTTGCATACAACGCGACGGAGTACCATAGCAAAAAATGTTATAACAAATTTTTTTCACATTTTTACCTTTTTGAGGAAGCTGAAACTTGACTCACATATTCCTTGTCTCCTGAATTTTAAGCCTGCTCTATTCAGAATTGTAAATTTTACCCTTGAATGACATTATTGTTAAAATAAAATGGAAAATGACGCATTCGTTGCGACAGCCTAAACTGACAGCTTTTGAACTGCTTGAGATTGCTTATGCGCATGCCCATTCTTCGTAGATGCTATGCATGTCGCGCATGTGCACATGAGCCTTAACAGTCAATTGGTACACGAAGGTCACATCGCCAGTGTACAACTCGGACTTATTTTCGGAAATAATGTCATCCATGGATGTATTCGTTAGTTGTGAACTCATCAAAAGTGTAGTTATGGACACCAAGAATATATGAATGGAGTTTCAGCTTCTCAAATCAGGTAAAAATATGAAAAATTTGTACCTAAAATTGTGTTCGTATTGTACAGGATCTTTATACCCAGGACATCAGTGCTGTGGCACTGACTGACGTCCTACCAGGGCTATACTTAGACCCAGTAACTGGGGCGCTGTACTCCTTTTTTGAAATTTTGACATCATCGATCGTATAGCGCCCCAGGTTATTATTGTATGTGACCATGCTCTCAGCATGGTCGACGGGTGCCCTGCCTCAAACCACGAAATCGTCATAGTCGAGGCAGGGCACCCGTCTAAACTCTTAGACGGGTGCCCTGCCGCAACCGTTACGATTACGCGGTTTGAGGCAGGGCACCCGTCGACCATGCTGAGAGTCGGATCATGTGCGAACATACAATAATAACCTGGGGCGCTAGATACGACCGATGATGTCAAAATTTCGAAAAAAGGAGTACAGCGCCCCAGTTACTGGTTCTAGGCTAAACTGTATGTACTAACAGGGCCAAAAATCAAGTCAGGAAACAGCATTATGATGAAGATGTAATGTTTAATTTCCATTTTTCCACAGTGGAAACCGCGCGCAGCCAGCGCTGTACAAAACGATATCTTTAAAACTTTACTCCTCACAGAATGATCTCTTGCAACCAACTGAATTAAGATTATGAAAAATTACCCTCAGGAATCAAGTACTGCATTCCTGGGCTATGACTAAGCTACTTAATAAACATGAAACAACTACAAATACAAAGGAATATGCAAATGAGTCTTGAGTGCTACTTGTGGTCACTCCAGGGGCCCATTTCACTAAAGTTCCCATTTGCGATCATCGCTATCGCACTTGCGATGAGATCGCAAACCGCAAATCCATCGCACTTGCGACGCCGATGATTTTGCGTTTCACTAAAGTCATCGCAGTTGCGATGATATTAAAAGGAAAATAAATGTTTTGTACGAGGCTAAATGTAGTGACCTTTGACATAGCCCGCCAAAAAATCGTCGGTCCTCGCATGGTGGACGTCTTAATGTCAAAATGTTGTTGCCGCGGTTCGATTAAAAACGAAATGCATAAATTGCAGTTTAAATGTAAATAATTTTCATGCTGGTGCATCAAAAATAACAACAGGTGGACTATATTAATGTTTAAGCATTCATTTAAAAAGGTTCACATGAAATCATATTCAACTTGTTTCATTTGTAGGCCTATTATTAGTATTAATATAATTAATGTTATAACATTTTGTAAATAATAATAATGTAACGTAGAGATTTATGAACATTTGACAAAACTGGTTAAATCATGTATAGATAACGTCAAAAGTGTTGTCACCGAAAATTGGTACATGATATTAAATTGGAAAGGCTGAATTCTTGATGCAATATCAATAGGCCTACACTAATGTTAGGCCAAAATGCTGGCTAAAATAATTGAACCCAATAGATGGAGATCTCCTTTTTACCGATTTTAAGCTCTCTCGTTTCCCGAGTCTCCCAGTAAAAGACTGGGAATGAAAATAACGCAATTTTACTCTTTAATTCACGGACAAACTACCGTCAAGACGTACACCAATAATAACATCTAGGCACAAAACGGCGCAATTTATCATAAATTTGCGATGAACTTATACTTTGCGGACACTAACGAGTCATCGCAAGTTGCTCATCGCTAATAATTGTTTTGCGATGAGTAAGTTCGTCGCAAAGATTTAGTGAAATCGTTATTCAAAATCCATCGCTAAGTTGCGATGGTTTTTGGATTTAGCGATCGGTTTCGGCGTTTGCGATGATCAAAACGCGTTAGTGAAATCGGCCCCAGTTCCAATAAACAATGACATAAGGATAAGAACTTTCCCACAGATCCAATAAACTGCAAATTTGAAGATGTTATGTACATGTATGGCATGAATGAAAAGGAAAAGTAAATATGATTGAGTAAATATACCTCTTTGGTAAAAACACAAATAATTAAACAAACTAAGCATAGAAAACAAAACCATTCATTTTTCACCTGTCACATGTACATACAGCCTGTACTGTAGAGTTCTATGCAGTCAGTCCGCAGCGCCCGCGTTAATGAGGTCAAATCCCGGATTTTCTTTGCACAGAGAAAACCACAGCGAGCGCGCGAGAAACGTTCGTGAAAGATCGAGACTTCGACCAGCCTGTGTTTATCGTACCATAACGCACTGCATGTGTAGTGTGTGTACAAGATGGCGTGATGTGAGTCCGAGTCGTGAAATCTCCTTTCTAATGATGTAAGTTTTGACTATTTTTGATGAAATTTACCTAACTTTAATCACTGTCAAACAAAGGGTAATTTCTCAGGATTATTTTGAGGTGGTACTGTACTTTTTGCGCCCTGACTGGACTACAAAAAATTGTCGGGGAAAAACTTAAGATTCAGGTACATGTAGATGAATGCCCATGCTGTCTTTTGGTATGTGTTTTTCTATGTGGGAGAGTTCGTGCATGTCTCTAGCAGGGAAAGTAATCTGCGCGATTTCGCCATTTTTTGATTTTGTCTGTCGTGTTTAATACGACGACGTCCTGTGGGTTGTGTGGGTGTGCGTTGTAAAACCATGTGATACAACGACAGGCAGGGCCAATATAAATGCAAAAGGCTGTAATTACGACACTAAAGCTATACAGCTAGCTACATAATTTTTAGTATCCACACAAAACAGTTTAACTTTGTAATTGTATTTAATCATTTTAATTTTATTAGAATATAAAATAACTACAAATGCACGTACATAATGGGAAATAAATTAAAGTAAACTAATTTTTGTGAGAAAATAGAATTAGCTGTTGCAAACTGCTTACCAACCAAAAGGACCTGTGGTATAAATGCAAAAAATAAGTTAGTGGCCTGACGTTTCGACCCTAGCAGAGTCTTTCTCAAAGGCTAAATGACAACACAACACACATACAAGCAGACAATGGTTGCAAGAGTAGTCAAGTGGAAATACATGAATAGAGAGAGTGGAGGGAGAAAAGCAGAAAGCATTCAGAGAAGGCAGGGGGTAAGCAGGGATTATGAAGACAAAGGGGGGGGGGGGGGGTTATGAAGGGAAGGGGATAGCTTGACCACAAGAAGTTGGGAACACAAAGGACAAAATGGAAGGTTAGAAGAGAGGTAAATAATTAGTTAATACAATGAAGGGCAGACTAATAAAGTGGATAACTGTGTGGGAAAAGGAGAAGGCAAAAACAAAAGGTTATTAGTCATTTCCTTCTTGGATATTCAAACCATGGGGCTGAGTGGTCTTTATGCACCTTATCCAAAGTTATCTAATTTTTGTGAGATCTACATTATTTTTATTTTTTGGGTTCTATACATTGATTCCTCTCTGAAGACTGAATTGAAGTTGATTTATTTTAAGTAATAACAAACTCAATCAATGGCTTCTGTTCTTTTTAAGAAGAATTGACAGTTATTGAAAGCACCTCCGTGCTAAAATTATTGTTAAAAAACACACACACAAAAGAACACCGTATTAAGTAGTGCAGTTTTTACATTGATTATTTTTTTCTATGTACATGTTACGTATGAAATTCAAACATATGCAAAAATATTTATCGATTAATAAAAACAGACATTTGTTTTTAGTATTAAATTAATTCAAATCCTGTACCCCAACCTTGAAACCAACACAATTATCAATCATCAATTTTAGTTTTTACATTTTCGTAATACAATTTTCAATTGTGTCGGACTATTAAAATGTTGTTTCCGTGAGTTTTTCAAAATATTTTTCCTGAAGATTGGTATAAATGGAAGCTAGATACAATAATCGTACCCCTCCATCCTCTTGACGGAATTGTATCCCTCCATCCTCCCGACGGCATGAAGAGTTATGATTATCGCAACCAAGATGGAAACATGTTCGGAAAGTTTTTTTTACAATCGCTCTTGTACTTTTCTTTATTTGCAGGTTTCAACAGCCAACCCCGTCATGGCCACCGACTCGATAAAGGCCCCTCATCAGCTCGGCCAACTCAGCCGGATTACGGAAATATACACACTCGATCTCTCTTCGACAGTTGGTACTTTGCAACCAGTCCCATACCAAGTCTGGTTATGTCTGTACAAACTGGTTTTGCTTTGCCTTTCATTGTTTGCTAATGATGTGTTAAATACGAGAACTAAAAAAGAATCATGAAGGAAGTTTTATACAAAAAACACAAACATCTATGATGGGTTTTCACAAATGCTGTGAAACCTTTATTCTTTTTTAAGGTCCTCAAAAGATGACATTTAAATTCAAAGTACCGGTATGCACATGATGTAGTGTATTATTCCAAGTTTTGTCAGTTAAATAAGCCATGCACAAAAACACTTACCGTATTTTCCTGCGGATAAGACGCGTCTTATCTGACTTTTTAGACCCCCAAAACATCGGTGCGTCTTATCTTTCGATGCGTCTTGTCTGCTGACGATTGATTTTTTGGGGGATGATCACTGCGTACAATAATACCTTTATTTTGTCCAGTTCAAATCAACGGTCTTTGTGTGAAGAATCCTTACTCAATAATGCGGTCAAACAAGGCTCAACTATCCAGACACTGAGACCGTATTTTCGTTTCAACAATGCCGCAATCCCCCAGACTGTCCTTTCATTCCAACAATGCCGCAACTTGTTCATCCCCCATGACCGTGCTTTCATTCCAACAATGCCGCAATGTGTTGGTACTTCTTTCGGTCCAACAGACGTCGGCGTCGTACAAACGTTTTTCTGTGTGGCCGCGTATTCGTTCCGAAAATGCTGCAATCAGATTTACTGTCAATGCTGTTGTACAAACGGCATTCACCCAACCTCTATTGTGTGGTGAACTTTGAGGGTTTTTATTGTACAGAATATCTCCGAAGTGTGCTTGACGTACTATTATGGCTTGACGTACTATTTAAGGATGGGATAATTAAGTACCAATGTTTGTTGGCCAACCTATACGAATTGCACTTTCGTTTGTTTCATTAAACGTTCAAATATTCATTTTTTAATTGCCTCTTTTTAGTCAAATAAAAAAAATTATCCTTGAAAACAAGGTAATGACCCTTGAAAACAAAACTAACATTATTTAAGAAGAGGATAGATGTTTTAAACAAATATCTTATGAACGAGATTATAAGTTTGAAATAAATAAAAAGAACTTTAAAACAAAATCTTACGAACGAGATTAACAAATTAAAGGTTTGAAATAATGGAAAAGAATTTTATATACAAAAAGAAACACATTACAAAAACTTAAACAAATATATATAATGAAACATTTTGTTACGTCTTCCCGGGTGTGGGGATTATTTGCGTAAGGTATATATAAAGGCGGCGCTAGTTTTGGTATTAGTCACCGGTAGAGGGCGCAACATCTACTGGCTCGGAGGGACTTAGACTGGTAACCTGTCTTTATCAGCAAGGATCCTCATTGTGGGACGTCGGATGTTCATGCTAGGAGGGCCTGGGTTCGTGTTGCAATATCTTCAGACAGTGCGTGGACCATTGTTTCTGGCCGCTGATTGGGCCGGACTTCATATTATTAACAATGCACAGCGTTGGCTGAATGGATGGACGAAGGTCGGTATCAATTTACGTTGGTCTTTTCTGCATGGCTCTACACGCCCATGTGGTTACGGTTTCATTCATGCTTCGAATAGTGTGAACGCTCCAAAAGGCAACAAAATGACGTCTTTGTGTCAATGTACCGACACCGGGTGGCGCCTGGTGTTCTTCTGTGTGCTGTTAAACATGCGTCTTGTGCGGCGGTGCGTCTTTTCTGCTGACGATTGAATTTTTTTGGGGTCATTTTAGGGTCCTGCGTCTTGTCCGCCGAGCGTCTTATCCGCAGGAAAATACGGTAATTAGCCTTAGAAAAAAATGATGACAATGATTTTTTGTTTTGTTTACTGACTTACCTGAGAGTTGTTATATGAAAGTTGCTGAAGCAGCAGAACAATTTATTTATTGCATATAGATTACATAATGTATGTGTATTTACTGTATCGTGTATGTTTTTTTGCATTTTTATTTGGTTGACAATAAATTTCTGTTATAAAATTAAAATAATATGAAATCAGTGTACTTGTGAATATTTTTTGTTGATTTCTGTGTTAATGGACATTATAATTTGGGTTATTTACATGTATAACATTATAGGCATTATAAGGGTTTTGAGATAAAGTTTACTCGGAAATATGGGGTCAGTAGGTTTTCTGTTGCTAATACAAAGCTATTAAAAACGTAGTAAAGAGGTCGCGATTAATCCAGTACTGTATGTGTTATGAGTGTACATTTACATCCGGGCCAGTTCACACAGCCGGTCTCGACCAATCAGAATGCAGGGATTACATGTGCGATCATGGCGGCTTTTTATGGGACGACGTTTTGGACTACCGTCAGCATTTTTTGCGCCCTGACTGGACTACAAAAAATTATGACAGAAACTAACTAGTTTCTGACAGAGTATGACATTTTCTATTCATCCATGTAAGTATTGGCGTGTGGGAGAATGTGTAAGAGAGAAATATTGTGATGTAATTGTGTTCGTTTCGTTTCGTTTTGAAGCAAAATTTGACAATCAAAATACACCACTAAAATGTCAGTGAACTAAATTATTTTCAAAGCAAAATGGATGATATACTCCTAATCTTAGCAATTGTGTGAACATTTTGGTGAATTAGCACCTAAAAACTGAGAAACTACACTAATTCCACGAACGGTTCCAGCTCATTAAATATTCAAAGAGAGGTCACGCACGTCCGAGCCATGCATACAGCGCAAAGAAAAGGAACGGATTTTGTGTGCGCTGCGGACTGACTGTATGGGAGATCCCAACTACAGTTAGGACGCCCCAAAACTTGAACACTCAAATTGGGACCAGTCCTAGCCCTGGTAGGACGTCAGTCAGTGCCACTGCACTGACGTCCTGGGTATAAAGATCCTGTACAATGCGAACACAATTTTGAGTACAATTTTTTCATATTTTTACCTAATTTGAGAAGCTGAAACTCCATTCATTTATTCTTGGTGCCCTTAACTACACTTTTGATGAGTTCAAAAACTAACAAATACATCCATGATGATGAATGACATTATTTCCGAAAATAAGTCCAAGTTGTGCACTGGCGATATGGCTCCGTTGTGATGCCGCCCTAAAAAAATACGTTGAGTGTTACGGGTTAGACAGCGCCCTCTTTTGTAGACTTAGTTCCATGTCAGTTTAGGTTGTCACATCGCCAAGTGCACAACTCGGACTTATTTTCGGAAATAATGTCATCCAAGGATAAAATTTACAATTCTGAATAAAGCAGGCGTAAAGTTCAGGACACAAGGAATATTATATGTGAGTCAAGTTTCAGCTTCCTCAAAAAGGTAAAAATATGAAAAACAATTGTTATACATTTTTTCGCAATGGCAGAGGACCTTTATTTATACCTTGATTTATACCTTGGACTCCGTCGCATTGTATGCAATGGAGGAGTCCAACCTGGGCTAGGACCAGTCTAGTTGCGATAATCGTAACCCTCCTTTCCCGAACGGCCTTCGGGAGGGTTACGATTATCGCAACTAGGACCAGTCCCAACCCAACTATAGTTGGGACGGAACATCAATGACCATTTTGTTCATTTATGATTTTATAAAATGTCTGATCTTCAGCCATTTTTGTTTAAATGATAAATTGCTACTATTACTATTTCCTACAATAGATACATTACATGTTTGTGAAGGATGGCATGGGATTGGAATCAATCATCAAAATGCATGTTTGAGTTTGTACACACACTATACTGTGAAATTGACTGACATTTTTTTACATTTTATTTTTATTTAATAAATTAAAGTAAACATCTGACGATCTAATTTAATCTAAAATTAGCACTCTTACCATGGTCCTGGTTGAAGCCAGCGTACAATAACTTGTTACCAAAAGGATTCTCCTGCCCTAAGTTCATAATTAATGTAGATGTTGAAAAAGGGAAGGGTCTTGACAGTTTAACTTGTGATGAGTTTTCCTTTCACGCAATTGGGCCCTCTATTGTGAGTCACGGTAGAGTAGTGATTACTACTGGCTAGCTTCGCTAGCTTCCTACTAAAATAATGGGGTCGTCCCCCTTAGCCATTTTGGACGATTTCACTCTAAAAATAGGTAAGTTATAAATTTTACTTCGTAAACTTCAAATTGATAGACATCATAAGGCATTTTCTTAACGTTATTTTATTTCTAAATTTCTCAAAAGTATTCATGAAATCATAATTTTTTAATATTTTGGGGTTTTAAAAGACAACAAAGATAACAAAGTATTTGTTTGCAAACTTGTGTTTTTGGTAAGCCCTAAGTGTCACATCGAACGTGTCGCTCAAAGTCTCGCGAGAAGTTAGGAGACTTCCAAATGTTGACCTTTGAAGGCTTTGGTTGACCCAAGCCCAGACACATGTGTGTGTGGTTCGGATTGATTGCAGGTAAGACTTCCTTAGAAACTTGTTACGGAACCTTGGTCATCATAAACTACAACAATGTCATCTTTTCAAAAGTGCATTTCCGTCCTTGGCAAGTCCTTCGCTACGAGGGCATCGGCTGGGTCACCATTTTGCTCCAAGTTTGCAACAGGTGTCCAAACGCCTGCATTTGCTCGCTGTTTCAGTGTTACGCCAGCAGGTAAAAACTTAAAAAAGTGATTGATCATTGATGAGTGTTGTGTTCCGCCCCAACTTGACAATCGCACCAACTATAGTTGGGACTGGTCCCAACTTGAGTGTTACAGTTGGGATAGTACAGGGTACCAGCGGAGTTCTGGTTGTGTTTGTGAAGTGTGTGACAAGACTGAAATCAGCACTCTAATTTAGTGTTGACTGCAATTAATTTAAGAAAAATCCTATGCCAGCACCATGATCATGATATTTGAAAAAAACAAAAATTGAGTTCTTCCCATCCATACGCTGATTGCGGCAGTGGAAGCTCCCCGCCTCGCCTCACTCCCCCCGACCGCATGTCACAGTCCCCATACGATCGATCACTGACACTGTATCGTTTCTGAGGAGGCTATCCTGTTGAGTTCTATGGGCGATCCCAACTACAGTTGGGACACCCCAACTTGAACACTCAAGTTCGTTGGGACCGGTCCCAACTATAGTTGGGACAATTTTCAAGTTGGGACGGAACAGCTGCATGGTGTTTAGTGTGTCACTGTGTGTGCACTGCTGTGTAGTAGAGTGGCGTGCTACCACCAGTAACTACTGGGGCGCTGTACTTTTTTTTTCTCGAAATTTTGACATCATCGGTCGTATCCAGTATACTGGGTCTAGCAGTGGTGTACATGTTTACAATCACACACAGACTAAGTGATAACTAATCATAATCACTAAATCAGTAGTTAGTGATTTTTACTGTCAGACCCATTGCACAACGCACAGCGCACATACACGCGCATCTCCTGTCCGCCATTTGGGTGTCAAAACGTGCACAAAAGGATGGTACACGTGTTTATGCACCAATGCGCGTGTAAACACATGTACCATCCTTTTGTGCACGTTTTGACACCCAAAATGGCGGATAGGAGACGCGCGTGCAAGTGCGCTGCGCGTTGTGGTTGTGCAATGGGTCTATACTGTGATCTTTAGTTTGATTACGCAATGCCAGTGTCATTCATTTATTATACATGTAGCAATACTAAATAGGTTATTATGAACCCATGCACAAAATTACCAGTATGATTTTCTTCCCCTTTCCCCTTCTTAATCTTTCAATAGCTTTAATATTTTAAACTAAAGAAAAAGTACATGTACTCTGATGTAGGCAACTTGTAATTTTTGTGAAAAACTCGGGGAAAGTAAGTACTATACTGAGTATCAGTACAGTGCTTTACACACATCGGTGTAATGGTAAAAAACCCAAATTATATTCATTATACCCGATGCAAAAATAACATATATTGAATTTATTATACAGAGTTTTTTAGAAACTAATGTTTTTTCTGATATTTTTCCCCCAGCTAGTTGTCACTTAATTAATAGTACTATGATTGCCTTGTGAAGTTGTGGAGAGAGTGCATTGCAATATACATTGATTTTGTGCTTGATTGTTTTGTTGATGTACAGTACTGCAATTTATGAAGAATATGAGCTGGCAATCAATGACTGACAAATAAAGTGTGCACATTTTAAAAAAGCTTGTTTTTTGCGTTCAACATGACCAATTAATATGTAGGAAAAAATGCTGTGTCTGACTGCTACACATGTACTATCTCTCCCTTAGTTAGGTCAAATTATATCATTACCTGTTCAGTAAGGTTGACAGAAGAACAGGCACTTTGAATTGTTACAAAGTGTAGAAATCATTAAAAAATAAGCCTGGAAATGACTTATTTTACATGTTTTTGACACTTTGTAATAGTTCAAAGTGCCTGTTCAGTGTTCCTCTCTTTGTATACATTCTGTTGCAGGCCTTGTACAGTGGAAATTGCCTCTATTGCCCTGTGTTATTGCCTTGGCGCAATTGAAATCTTCCAATAAAAATGTACAATATTTTTCATAGAGATCCCCACCAAAGAGTAAACACTTTGGTGTCCTTGCCCTTCCAAAAGCGAAGCATCAGGCCTGCTGTGGGATACAGCATTTTTGCCGGCCTTTCATTTAACTTCATAAATGTCATTCTTCGATCCCCAAATACAGTAAATTATGAAAATATCATCGTAGAGAAGAAAGGAGAAAGCCAGAACATTGGATTGATACAGCTGAACCGACCCAAGGCCCTCAATGCTCTTTGTGATGCTCTCATGTACGAGTTGGCTGATGCACTCAATGCGTTTGAAGCTGATAAAGATGTTGGCTGTATCGTCCTCACTGGGTCTGAGAAGGCATTCGCTGGTAGGTTGATTGGGGGTCTGTAAATGTGGGTGGATCAGTTCATTACTTGGTGTATTTTGGTAACATTTTGTGGATTAGTCGATAGTTCAAGTCATTGTCTTGGGGTGTTTGGGAGTCGATACAACTCATCTTATTTACTACCTTCTAGTGACAAGTTTTTTTTTTTTATACCACAGTAATAGATTATGATTATTATTATTAATTATGATTATTAATAGATTATTGGTCGAGAGCACATCACGTGATGTGATACAAAGACCCATGTACATGGCTCAGGGGAGCATGAGTGATGCTGTTTTTTCTTCTTCTTTTGTTCCCTTCCTTTTGATTGGCAGCATTGCGCCACAGCACCTTGTAAACCATTACATGGTGATATGTAAAGGAATAGGTCTCAAACTTCAAAATGAAGCTCCACATACCTTGCAGGAAAATACTGACTGTTGAAGCGCCTTGAGCATCACTGAGTGACGGATATGAGCGTTATATAAGAAGCCACTATTAGAAGCCACTATTTTTGCCAGCTTTCTCCTGAAGATCATAGCATACTGTTCATCAGAACCGTAATTTCATGGAGGCCCGGAGGCCATGGCCTCTGTTGCCCCATGTCTTGGCCTTTGTTCCCCTTTGAAAAGTTTCCCATAGACTTTTAGATTACAATCCAAGGGAAGTGTCCTTTGTAAAATGAGAATGACCTTGTCCTCTCAAAGATGAAATTTCAGGCCTGGATCAGTGCTGATTAAAATGCCGAGTTGTTAGTCTTCACCACCGGTTCTTTTTTAGGACCACCACAACTTTGAGAGATTTTTTTCTTCCATTGTTTTGCCACAAGCCAAACTAGATTGACTCTGGAAACTTGAATAGCTATGTGATTGAACCCCCCCCCCCCCCCCGAACAATTATTGACAAAATAGGGAGACCGCCAACATAGGGCTAGATAGCTCAGTTGGTAGAGCGCCAGCACGTAAAACCGGAGGTCGTTGGTTAAAATCCTGCTCTAGTCAATTTTACTTTGTTCAACCCAAAATTAAATATTAACCAGCTCAAACAATTGTAAGAAAACTTATTTTGGTGTGGACATGATCGAGGTGTCACATATTGTTACTGTAAAATAACACGTTTAATATATTTAACTGTCAAGACAATATTGTTGAAAGTTTCGTTGGAATCTTAATTGAGATCCTCCCTCCCCAAATCTTTTTGTTTGAAAGCTGGAGCAGACATCAAGGAAATGGAGGGGAGAACATTCCAAGAGGTTTATGGAGGAAATTTCCTAGGTCACTGGGACCAGGTCGCAAGAACGGTAAAACCAGTCATTGCTGTCGTCAACGGATATGCTGTAAGTATACAAAATTGAGTTTATTTGCTCATCAAATACATGTAGTACTTAGAAAAACCACAAAGGAAACTTACACAGACTAAATTTTAAATAATTTTTGGTTGAACAAAGAACAATTTACTAGGTCAGGACTTTAGGTTTATTATTTGATATTTGGAATGAAAAGGCATTCCAAATATCAAGTAATAAACCACAATTCCCGCTTTTTAGGCAATTTTTCTTTGTTCAACCCAAAATTATTCCCTTGGGGGTTTACTTTTTGATATTGGAAATAAAAAGTCCTATCCCCTTAAGGTGATTCCTCTACAGCCCCTTCCCAGGTTGTATCGAAAATTTGGGTGTAATCCCTGTCTATAAGGCAGTTACAGGTTGACTGGCTTCTGACTGGCAACCCCAAACAAAGATATTGACAAAATAGGGAGATCGCCAACATAGGGCTAGATAGCTTAGTAGGCAGAGCGCCCCCTCCAGTCATTTATTTTTAATTTTTTCAATGCAAACCAAAATCAAAAACTTGTATGTAGATGAGAAAAAGAACTTTCAAATACATTCAATTTATGCCTATAAAGTACATTAATAATAATAATAATAACTAGTTCTTATATAGCGCATTTCACAATAACGTCTCAATGCGCTTTACATTAGTGCCCTGGTCATTGGGCCAATAACATTCCCTTTTAATCTTTCTCAGCTCCCTGGGGAGTATACAGCTTGGGCTGCCGTGATGGCGCTCCGAAGGCTTTTTCAAACACAATATCAACCTCTACCCTTGCAGGTACCCATTTATACCCCTGGGTGAAGAGAAGCAATTATAGCAAAGTGTCTTGCTCAAGGACACAAGCGTCATGACCGGGACTCGAACCCACACCCCGATGACTAAACCACCAGAACTTGAATCCGATGCTCTTAACCACTCAGCCATGACACCCTACATTGGAAATGTTTCTCAACAATACATGTAGAATGTTTGAGACATCAGCTAACATTAATGTTACAGGATTTGCCCTTAACTTTTTCAGTCACTAGTTAGCAGGACCAGTTATTTCACTTGTCCACCAACTTTTTCACTAGTTCATAAACTGTAGTTTTATTACAATCCCAGCCATAACTCATTTGGCCCCGGCCCCCTGCCTTCGTTCAATGTTGGCTCAGCTCTCATTGTGCAATCTGAGCTCCGGCTGGAGTAACAACATTGAGTGGGGTAACGGTGGAGGGTATGTTTATTGTGACATGGCCCAAGCATTTTGGCCGGGGCTGTAGCCAGCTAGAGCAGCACTTGGAAAGAATTTTGAATTGTCATGGTTTCCATAGGATTTTAAAAAAATGTAGGGCATATTGTGGAAGTTTGACCAAGCACGCTGAATTGAAACAAGGTCCTCAGAATGATCTGCTTTGCGTTTATCTTTGGTTGTAAAAGCCCTACTGTGCCATCTGAGAGCACGCTGAATTGAAACAAGGTCCTCAGAATGATCTGCTTTGCGTTTATCTTTGGTTGTTGAAGCCCTACTGTGCCATCTGAGAGTATTCTAAATGGTGTTATCTTGATGATTTTTGTGAATTTGATCTAAAGCCCCAATTTGAGTGTATCGGCCCGATACGCTACATGTAGCTTGTGCACAGGGAGAGCCCTGCTTGTCCTCAAAGGTTTTAAGTTAACTGCGGACCAATGTTAACGAAGAATGCTGGACATATCATCTGTGGTTTTTCAGTTGCCTTCAATTTTAGCATGTTTAAAGGGAGGGTATACCTTTGGTGATTACTCCAAAAATTAATGACCGTAATAACTTCCTTTGTAAGAAGCACTGCAGCTGTTGATAATTTATAACATTTTGAGAAACAATCTTCCAAAGGAATGTGGCTTAAGACATGTTAGAGAAAGGATTCAAAAAATTGTCAATCTGAGAAACTTTTCTCCAAAAATGCAGAGCTCCCACACTAATGCAGGATTATTCCATCCACCTATCCAAATTTTGAGTTTTTGATACTCAAAAGAACACATTTTTTATCAGTGTCTCCGTAAATGAAAAGTCTTCATAGCAAGGTGGTGATATCGGGGCTATTTACACTAGACTGCAGGATCGAGGCTAGTGATTTTACTGACGACCGGACAAGACCGATATTCTTTAATTATTGAATATCTTTGTCTTAAAAAAAAATGATGTTCAAATGTTGGGTTTGAGCCTGATAAATATCTTTCAATTCTGCCGAGTATCAAATTTCACAAGCCCATAATACTAACGACATAAATATTCTCTTAGTGTTTGTTTAAAACAAAACAATAAGTCTGTTAAAACTGTGTTCTCATTTAGATTCTGGTCATTTCCCGTTTTGATTCTGGTCTTGTAAACCAAACTCTGATCTAGTAAAGATTATGAGCCACAAGCCCTGCAATCTTGTGGAGTTTCCTCCCAAATTCAGGCCCTGGATATTGGCGAAAAAAGACCAAGGTGGGCCACCTCATGGCTAAATGGCAGGGTCCTAAACTGTTGGTTATGTTGATCACTCCCTTAAGTTGGAGCCTTTCATTAACATACTTGCAGTATCTATAAGCTCTTAAGAGAGTTCTAGACTAACCTGTAATTCTCACGAAAATCCAAAATCTCTAGAAGTACATCTAGTGCATGAAGTATATAATAATGACAATTTTTTCATGAGAATTGAAAGTTTCTTGTGTATTTCTGTAGCTTGGTGGAGGATGTGAGCTGGCTATGATGTGTGACATCATCTACGCTGGATCAAAAGCAAAGTTTGGACAGCCAGAAATTTTGTTGGGAACAATCCCAGGTATGTGTCTTCAATCTTTTACAGTTGTTTTATATCGATCAAATACCAGTACTCAATTTCGTGGCAATGGGCATGTCGTGGCTTTATTTGCAAATGACAATCTTATGCACTTGATTGTTAACCCAGTAAATCTAGGACTTATCCGCGTCCTCCTATTGTTTGGACTTATTGTTTTTTAGCGACATCATCAATTGTTTTGTGCACAGAAGCGACCATCAGGCTATGTTTGATTTTGATTGACTCCGACTAGCCATTGGTTGCATTGACAACATTGGAAAAGGGGTCTTTTCAGCGATCAATTTGGACACGGTCTTCTAAGAGTTGTGCTAAGCCTTGCACTGTCTTTCAATTTACAGGTGCAGGAGGCACTCAGAGACTCACACATGCTATCGGCAAGTCCAAAGCAATGGAGATGGTCCTCACAGGAGATCCAATCACTGGAGATGAGGCTAAGGAAATGGGTAGGAGGAGACTTACTTTATTTCCAAACTCAATAGTGCAATTTTCGTCGATCCTTCCTCTCTATGTAACAGTCTCCGGATGGCTACTAGACATACACTGTACTACAGCATGCTAGTCAAAATGTTAAGGAGTAATAATAACGTTTTTTTGGTGGAACAAAGACAAATTTACTAGAGCAAGGCTTGAGCCTGCAACCTCCTGTTTAAGGTACCGGCACTCTACCAACTGAGCTATGTAGCCCTAATGTTGGCTGTCTCCCTGTCGGGGATGCCAGTCAGTACCCATTTAACTAACCTGGAACCACCATACATGAGGGATATAAAGCTCAGTTGGTAGAGCGTAGGCACGTTAATCCAGAGGTCACAGGTTCAAATCCGTTTTGTTTTCAATTTTTCTTAATTCACCCCTCAGGCCTGATTCTTCCTTTTTGAAAAGGCAAGGGCCAGGACACCATGTAGTTTTTTCCTCAGTAAAGGGTATGAGGAAACTGTAAATTTTTATTGGAACGTTTCAAGGGGCACCAAGGAAATGACCAGGGGCATGTAGGCAATTGACTTTGTTGCCTCCGTGAAGTATCAGGCCTGACCCCCAAAATTATTATTACTTGTTGGTTTAATGAGGCGTTTGCATTTAATTCTTGTGGGTGCACACAGCCATACGGATCCAGTTTGTGGGGTACTGCTATTGTTGTTCTATTATTCCCTTTTCAGAAGAATTCCCTTGTGGGGTCCAATTGTTCCTATTGAAATTACCTTGTGGGGTCCATTGTTCCATTGTTGTCAGGACCCCACAAATGCCCTTCGGTGTGTCCACCTTTTCAGACGTACAGGCACAAGCACAAGCCTCCCTTTACAGTGTCTTAATCTCAACACTCAGCTGAAATTGCTGTGCTTGTCAGAATACCGACCCCAAAAGATTGATTTAACTTCCCTGGAGCCAGTTTGTTGATGTTGTTTTGTTTACTGTGAAGGGCTTGTAAGCAAAGTCTTCCCACCGGACGTCGTTCTGGACGAGGCCTTCAAGTTGGCGGAGAAAATTGGGAAGAACTCTAAACTGACAGTTGCCATGGCTAAGGAGGCAGTTAACGGCGCCTACGAGCTGTCGTTGAAGGAAGGACTCCGATTTGAAAAGAAAATCTTCCACTCCACATTTGCAACGGTAAGTTTCTGTTTGACTTTAGTGATTAATGTTCTGATGGATATGACACCAGAAAAAAGTGGGCTCAGGAGCTGATACATGCTCATATTGTGAGCTTGTCATAGCTTTCCTTGCTTTTTTCTTTTTTGGGGGGGGGGGGTTGATGACTTCCATGCCTGGACCTTTTAAGGGGTTAATCGATGAAAATTGGCTAGAGACATGATTGAACATGCGACCTCCTGATTAATGTGCTGGTGCTCTACCAACTGAGCTTTCTAGCCCTATGTTGGTGGTTTCCCTATTTTGTCAATAACTTTGTTCGGGGGTGCCAGTCCGAAGCCATTCAACCAATTACTGCAGTATAGCCAGGGATCACAGCCAAGTTTACGATACAACCTGGGTTAAGCCCTACTCTTCCACGATAAGTGATTTGGCTTCCTTTATGTGCTCTACCAATCCTACGGGATCAGGGCTTAACGTCCAATCCGAAGGACAAAGCAATTATGGTATAGTATCTTGCGCAAGGACATAAGTGCCATGACCAGGACTCGAATGCACACTCTGCTGATCAGAAACACCAGAATTTGAGTCTGGTGCTCTAATAACCACCAGGCCACAACACTCCGCAAAGTTCATATGGAGTTTGCACAATAAATTTAAAAGAGTCTATTTGTTTGCTTGGGGTTTTTTATTGTAAAAATTTATTTAATTGTTTGTGTTTATTTTACACCTTCAGGATGATCGAAAGGAAGGGATGACAGCGTTTGTGGAGAAGAGGAAAGCCGTCTTCACCGATAACTAAACATCATTTTATGACAACAGGGTATTTGTAGCAATCATGGCGTGAACTAAGAACAATTGATTTGACAATTTAAGCAAAGTTTTATGGAGAATTTAAAATGATCACCAGATTATCCAAACCATGTATATAAAGGTGATGGGAATGTTTGTGGACATGAGTAAGAGTAGAGGAGTTTTGGACAAAAAGGCTAAGGTTAAAGCGATGTGCCCTCTGACGACACAGCAAAACCAAAACATTACGTACCTGCCTGGCTATGAACGTACACAATCGTGTCTGGCATAAGTTTGGATTAAGAGTGACATCGGGATCACATTGCCTTGGAATTACATGACCTTTGACGTCACTTACTCCATAACCAAATTCATGTAAAATTAGGATTGTACGCATACCGCTTAGAGGAGTTAAATATGGGTGGTTTAGACGTAAACAAAGGGCACATGGTTTATTGCCATTCACCCTTTACCGTGCTCGATATGGGGCAGAGGGTACCCCTCCAATGTTCCCATACTCTAACACACTATTTTCCACTTGTACAGAAGTACCCCCCCTAAAATCCTCTGAAGAATTGCTGAGATTCCAAGCACACAATGAAGACACATTAGAGGAGGGGTACCGCCATGTCTCATATCAAGCACTTAATTATTCATCCTCGTTCACTAATCTCATTTGAAGTATAGACCCCTTGCACATGACGTCACCAGCTTCAACATCTCCCTCACTGAGGGCAAAGAAAGATCTCCTATTGACTGTGAGCTGTGCATGGTGCGTACACACAGGCAGTTTTTCATTTTTGTTACCTCAGCGATGGCGGCGTGTGCAAGAGGTCTAACATCTGTTTGTGTTTCTATTTTATTTTATTTTTTATCAGAGTTATCTATTTTAATTATTTGAATTAATTATGGTTAGATTGTATTGCCAAAACTAGCCTGAACAGTTGGGCTGACGTCTAACGAATGACTTACCTGTGTTTGTTAAAAGGAAGTTTTTGTTTAGTCATACACCTCCATTCACTCATAACCATGCACCTCAGCGATAGCGACCTCTGCAAGTGGGTATTGTAAGATCAACTACAATTCCACATGCATAGTACGTTTACGAAAGTTGTTTTTTGTAAAGCTTCACAAATGACCCCTTTTAGATGAAATCCCTCATTGCTGATTCCTTGATCTTTTGTTTGAGAGGTAGTGAAGCATAGATGCCTTGTCTGCTTGCTCTCCAAGCATCATCATTTCACAGTTTGAGCCACTAACTCATTCACATACAGCAGAGAAGCAGACCTGGAATTTCATCTTTGAGAGGGCAAGGTCATTTTCATATTGGAAAATCTTAAACTGGTAAACTTTTGAAAGAGCACCCAGGCCTAGACCAGGGGCAACAGAGGCTATGTATGGCTATGTATGACCGTTGTGGCCTCTATGTAATTCCAGGCCTAGACAAGGTAGCTGTGTGAGGCACCTGAGATGGGTCTGTACTGAAGTTTGAATTTTTGAATTGATGAATAATTTGACTAACACACTTTCTGGTTAACTATGCACTATGTTTTTCTTTAATCGTTGACTTTGTAGTCCACTTTTACGCTATGGATATTCAGACATGATACTTAGTTCATTTGAAGGAAGTTTTTCCTTAGGAAAAGGCACCTCTATGAGGGAAATACAAACTTGTATTGGACATTTCAAGGCGCACCAAGGCAATGTGCCAGGGCCATGGTAGACCTGACCCAAGTCAGACTTTCATCAAATACTTATTTGTCAAATGCACTCCACATAAACATTGCAGCTTTTCTTCATCACTTTGTTGTGCACTAGTACTTGCCAATGAATTGGCAATTAATTGACACTTGGGGGTGTGCCCTGTCTCGATTAGCATGAGACACAACTTGAACCAGGTCTATGGCCATGGAGGCTATTGCTGCTTCTATAAGTATCAGGCCTGAATATGTTCTAATAAGCAGATACATGGACTGGGGTCACATGTTGTGATGTCACTTCCTCTCACTTCCTCACAAGGTCAATTATGACTTCCTGTTGTGCATATAATCAGGCCACAGCTGAATCAAGTGACTTTGGCTTTGTCTATGGCCTATGGCTTCAATGACAATGTTGAAGAGTAGGACTTTCCAGAGATCATGCTGTAGCCAAAGCCATGAAATTGATAAAAAATTTCAATTGATTTCTGATGTCTATTTCACTCCACTTCGGTTTCCTTTGAAGTGTTAATTAACCTTTAAGACATACGCCCCTAACAATTTATTTTTAATACATTTAAAGCCACTGTATTCAGTTATACAAGTACATGTAAGGAGAGGAAATGTTTGTTTTATAATCAAAATAAATGCAATCTTTTAAAACGACTTGACGAAACAAAATTTAAAAGTCTAATTTTTTTTAGAATTTGTGTTCATGTTTTATATTTTTAATTCTAATCTAACATTTTTGTGTTGACTTCATTTTGCCTGCAGCTACATGTACCTATCCTTGTTTCCCCCGAAAATATTTACATTTGTGCACACTGAAACATGCATGTTCATATATCATGTACATACTTATCATTTTTAGTATTAGTTAATACTGTTGATGTTAAAAAAACAGAGCATGGTAATAGTTAACTGTTTATACATGTACATTATTAGCCAGTCATCTTTCATGATAATTGTTCTGTGTTCTTTTACGTGCACTACCAACCCTTGTGCACAGGACCTAGGGCTTAATGTCTACTCTGAAGGACAAAGCAATAACGGTAAGGCATCTTGCTCAAGGAACAAGTGCCACGACTGGGACTCGAACCCACACTCCACTGATCAGAAACACCCGAGCTTGAGTCTGATGCTCTTAACCGCTCTGCCATGACCCGCCACAAGAAACCACCCCGGCTCTTTTCAGATCCAACACTCCTCCCAAAAGAGATTTAAACATGGTTGTACTCCCAATGTTATTAGTTATAGCTACTTATTATGCTACAAGAAGTCTAGAATCAAAATTAAAACGGCAGTGACTCCAGTGAACCATAACTTACTAGAGTCGACAGAAAGCATTACATTGGTCAAGGTTGCTTCCAAAAATCTCATTTAAATGGAAATCCTTGTTATTAGTTACAACCAGACAAAAATAAAACTGTTCCAACTGAATACATTTTTGAAGGGTCAAAGTTCCCAATGAATGAAAGCTGCGTTTCAAGCCAGATATATTCTACGGTTACATTGTTTCCCGGGAGACTGGTTACCACCATTGTGTGATGACGCAGAGTGAAGTGTGATGCGGCTCAATGTCCGTACAGGCGACCCATCACCCTCATTGGGGTTGTCTTTTGGTACCTCAAGATCGCCATAGTTGCTCTCCACAAAGCAGACGATCCTGTTGACCTGGACTTCCAGTGAATCCATGGTGTCCTCGTAGGATGTCGTTTTGGCTGAGAAACAAACGTACAAAATATATATGTTTTCTCAATTACTGAAGGTGATTATATTATACATATATTTGACGCATGTGAGTACAATATTGTAGAATATGATCACAAAGTGAAATCTGGACTATTCCATTTCACAAGGCGAAGCTGAGCAAAATAGAATAGCCAGATTTCAACTTGTGATTATATTCTGTGACAATGCATAAACGAAATGTATTCAATATTTGTTTGTTTTTATCTGTGTGAAGTACAAGTAGTATGGCAGCTGGGTAATGGTGTTGTTCCTTTGATGTGTCAATCATGGAATTTGGCACACGCATTATGTCATGAGAAAGCTATGTGGCTATAAGGCCATCGCAGATTTTTCCTTTGAAAAGGTATTGTTGGAAAGTAATAGCAGCCATTTTGAAAAGTTAGAAAATTACTTGTTGACTCTTTAACCAAAAGTATTTGAAGAGCCCTAAAATCACCATTGCCCAGTTTGATTGCTGCAATCAAAATAAATATCTAGGTATTTCGGTCACAAAACTCTTTTTCTACCAAGATTTTTTTTAAACATTTCCTTAATATGATTGGAGGCATTTGTTTGGCAAATGGAAATGATGTGTTGTAGCTTTGCTCTCTGCCCTCCTCCCACCCAATACCTGGAAAGAGTTCCGGCACTGCTTAAGGTCTATAAAATTGGACCAACTAGTGGCTGTATTTCTTTAGATATTAAATGTACCTAGCTCTAACCTTTTGCTTTCAACATGTGATTTTCAGAAAGACCTTGAAGAGGCCTTAGGAAGAAGGCCTTGAATCTATTGATCATAAACTCCACCATCTCATTATCTGTAGCATCGTCAGATTCTTTCTTGGCTCTCAACTGCCTGAAGGCTTCAGTGATGATCGTAATGAACATATTCGTCAGGATCATATACATCGTCATGATGTAGACGACAAAGACGGCGCCACCGATGATTGGTTGGGCCATCTGCAACGTCTGGAAGTCAAACTTTCCAAGCAGCATTGAGAAGAGGGTCTCTGACGTTGTGATGAAGGTGTTGAAGGTACCCACGATAGCATGGAAGAGGAGGTAGGTGAGCTGGGCAAAAGCGCAGAAGACTAAACTCCATATGATTGAAAAGTGGAAGAGGTCGTTTGCAGCATAGCTAAGAGTCATCCCAAGGAAGGACATCCTGGCGTTGAGGCGAAGGAGCCGCATGTATCGGATCAATGAGAGGAATGACACTAAAGCCAAAATGTACCCTAAGAGCTCGTCCCACTTTGCAATATGGCTGAAATTGACGAATTCACCTGCAATGAAACATTACAGAAACTCTAATTAGGTTCACAGTAACATCTCAGGATGTGTAGCTCCATGTACATGAATTCTCTATTTGAATTTGTGGTGATTTTAAAACAACAGGTGGTGTATCAACTCGAAGTTTCGTTCAGCATGCTCTTATCGTCTTCAGGAGAAATCTGGAGTCTGAGGATGTAAGCACTGTGGATTGTTCTATGATGTGCAAAGGCAGGAAGCCTGAACAGGATCCTGTTCAAGCTTCCCACCATCGCGCATCATAGAACATGCATCCATCATTTGTGTCCAGCTTTCTCTTGAAGACGATTCGTGTATACTGATCGAAACATTGAGTTGTCACACCACTTTACGAGACATCTGGACACCAGTGCTAGATGTTCTATGATGTGTGACAGTGGGAAGGTCGAACAGGATCCTGTTGGTGTCCAGCTTTCTCCTTAAGACGATCAGAGCATACTGATCGAAACGTTGAGTTGGAACACCTTTTCAAAATATCTATGTCCTCGCCTACGAGGCTTTAAAGTGAGAAAATTATTTTTGTGTACTAAACCCTGATCTTTGTTCTTGACATCCTGCAGTGTGTTGACTATGAAGATCTGTCGGAGTATAAACATCACGATGGTGATGACGGAAAGCAGAAGCATGATCAGCTCAATAGCAGTCCAGAAGTTTTTGAGCTCCTTGCAGCCCAACTGTTTGATCTTCACAATCAGACGGAAGAAAAAGTAGACCAGGTAGGCCACAAAGAGGACCTAGGGGTACAAAATGTATAGGGTTTTACATTTTTGTTGTTATTTTCATCAGTTCCTGCATCTATATATATATATATATATATATATATAAGAAGTAGAACAGCCAAACCACAAATAGGACAGAGGGGTTAACAATTTGAAGGGATTGTATATGAAGGAAGAGGAGGCTTTTAATTTTCAGGATTTGTATGTTTTTTTAGTTTTGTTATTTTTTTGTTTCTTTTCAAAATCATTTGGCCTGTAAGTTTTAGGAAAGGCAGTGTTGACCAGATTCACCTTGCGTCATCACCCACGATAAATCTTGGTCTAAGGATAAGGATAAGGATCATTTTTTTATTAGCAACCATAATCGGGTTGGATTCGTTATAAACAACATCAAAAATGACAACCAACTTTAAAACCAATAATTAACTTATTTTACAAAAATTGAAGCTGAGGTTAGAAAAAGAAAACGTTGATATACAAAAAGGGCCAGTTATATTACAAGATAAAATGACATTTTGGCAGTCAAATCCTCTGTGTGTTACTGTGCATTTTTGTGACGTGCTCATGGAACGGAATGTGGTTACTGTGGGATCAGCTAAATCCTGGACGCAAGCGATAACCGGTAGTCGGCCATGGCATGCTGAATTTTTGGAGTTATCTCCCATGCTGAATACATTGGTAAACAATCTCTTGAGTTCCTCGTCTGTCCAACAAAAGGACGAAGGTCTGGAATTGGATATTAGACAGTAATCCAGGTTAAAGGGAGATTTCAAGCATGACTTCCAGTACCCTGGTCCCTCTTTGTACTACGGGGCATATAAAGTACATGTATAAGACTGTGGGTGCATGCCTGTGCACTCTACACAATGGAATATCCAAGCTGTTCCAGCCTATATACACGTCTGCCAAAAGCATCCCTGGACAATGTAAACAAATTAAAATATTACGGGCTTCTGTTTGTCTGTCCATGAAAGTTTTGTGTGTTGTACAGTACATGTCTTTTTTCTTTAAGTGCTTAAATGGTTGGTGTGCAAATTATAGTGCCCAGGTCAGGCATTTTGTCCGACACATTTACCTGAAAAACAACAGTGAAGATGGCCATATTGTCCTCGTAGTGATACAGCCTCAGCGTGTTGACATTAGACGAAACAACAGCGCCCCCTGTTGGTAAGGTCTCAGCCAACATGGTCGCCACGCTGAATAAGTTGATGTTGCCATTGAACACAGAAAACTCCACAAAAATGGCGCGTGTCAGTTCATCGTACCATCCTGTGTCCCGTAAGAATGTTGCCACAGATAAGGCTTTGGATTTGCTTGTGCCGAACTCGGCCACATAGCCACCTCCTGAGTAGAGGGCCAGCGTGCCGAAATGAGGTACCCCGTTTAGCTCATGGTAGTCGTGGAAGATCCAAGGGGATGACTTCTCAGTGGAGTTAGTCGGTTGCCAGCCGACGGTGAAGTTTCTCTCGTCTTCGTTACTCCAGGAATAGCCAAGGTGGCACTTTGGATTCAATGTCAGCACATCTGGAGGAATCTGGCAGGCATCTGAAGAGTAAAACATTTCAAGAATTTTGTTTGTTATTAAAGCATTTGATCTTCAAGACAGTGGCCTTGGAAATAAACTACCCCCCCCCCCCCCACCAAGTCAGTGTGTTTTAACCCTTTCAGTTCCCTGTCAGCATTGCATGAATGCATGAAGCATCTTGATCTGGTGGTCTGGGAGATGTTCATCTACCCTTGGCTTCACTTGGAGCCAACAGAAGGGCTAGGCCCCAGATTTTCGTTAAGACGACAGGTTAACCCCATTTGATTTGTATATTATCTCACCTGGCTTCACTCGTAGCTGCCTCAGGCGAACAGGGCCAACACGGTAGCACTGCCAGTTACTCAAGAACCTTGTATGCCTCCAATGCATTGGAGCACCGTTGTAGTATGTCTCACCATAGAGGCCTGGTAGCAGAGCTTGTTCCACCCATTTCCAGAACAGGTCAGGGGTGAGTTTCTCCAGGCTTTTGAAGTTCAATTTGGTCTGGAGGGATTTGAAGACAAGGAGATATGCTTTAATTTTAGTATGAACAAAGAAAATTGATGAGAGCAGGACTTGGACCTGCGACCTCTGAATTAATGTGCCTTGAGACCCTATTTGAAGGAAAAAACAGTCTTAGCATTTTTAATTGGGACAGGAATACTGTTCCATAGGCTTGCGGGAGTGTTTTGGCAGCTGGAAGATTGGCATTTAAACAGTTTAAAAGAAGTAAACCTTACCGCAGTCTGCGCCCCATTATTCTTGATGAAGATATCCCGGATGGATTGGGACATGTGGAACGATGATCCATCCCTGGTGGTGAAGCAAAGGAACATCACTATGGCAACAAAGATTGTATAGAACCCTGTGTCCTTCAGGATGCGGTTCATCTTCAGCTCCTTGAGTCGTTTCTTGCGAGCCTCTTCAAGGGCTGCCTTCGTGGGCGGGGGACAGAATCTGCCTCTTTGTTCCCCTGGCATAGACCAAGATTAAATAGAACTACAAGTAAACTCTCACTATTAAAAATTTCTCAGATCTTAATGATAACAATATTAATATAGTGTCGATTCAGAGTGTGGGTTGGAATCCCGGTCATGACACTTGTGTTCTTAATTGCTTCTCAGTACCCAGGAGTATTAATGGGTGCCTGCGAGGGGTAGAGATTATTGATGTGAATAATTTATCAACCTTGGCGCCCATTTGACTGCTGGTGCTGCCTACCTTAAGGGAGTTGAGATGATACAAAGAAATCTCCAATGAACAGGAGTGGTACCAGTGTTAGCACCATGTGTAATCTACATTTGAATGTGCACTTTAAAAACCATATTTGTTATTCCTATTATAACTATCATACACAGAATGGACCAGAGGAAACACAAGTGGACTGTTCCTTCATAGCCAAATAAGGTCTCCTAGTACAGGGCCCAATTTCATGGCTCTGCTTACCGCCGAATTCTGCGCTTGCGGTCACCATTCTCTGCTTACCGAGCAAGCGCCGAATTTCTGCGCTAGCTGTGTAAGCGTAGAATGCCTAGTAACGTGGACTACGCACGCGCAGAAGCAAAAATTCCCTGCTAACCCGTGAAATACGCTTGACGTAAGCGCAGAATTCCCTAAGCGCCGATTCTTTGCTTACGGTAAGCAGGGCCCAGGTGTTCCAACCATCAGCAAAGATGTGCAAACTATGGACAGATTTGTGGTGTTACCTTTCAGCATTGTCTTATGTAGCATCTCTTCATCATTTCCGAGCTGATTTTGATCTTGTGAGAATCCTTCGTCGACCTGGATGTCCATTCTAGTCGGCTTTTTAAACAGCAGGGACAAAAAGATGGCCACAGCAATCAACTGCAGAAATATGAGAGATAGGAGTTGAAGGTGAAGGTGGAGGGGGATCTACTTCTTGGATGTTGAAGGTCATATGGAAGGGAGAGTGGCTATCAATTGTGAAAACATATAGTTGATGAAAACTATATAGGATTTCATAGCTGATGGCATTTTAAAGGTAATCTTACTAGAAAAAAAAGTTTCATAAAATTTGAACAAATAAATGGATAAAGAGTTTTTGTTTGTGACTTTCAAGTTAGATTTGATGATTTGCATAGTGTACATGTAAGTACAACAAGGAAAAGGTTTGCGGTTGACAACCATGTGTTGTGAGAAGAGTTGGTTCTGAGAAGAACTGAAATTCAAAAAATAAGTTAGTGGCCTGACTTTTCGACCCTAGCAGAGTCTTTCTCTAAGGCTAAATGACAACACACATACATACAAGCAGACAAGAGTTGCAAGGGTAGTCAAGTGGAAATACATGAATAGAGAGAGTGGAGGGAGAAAAGCAGAAAGCATTCAGAGAAGGCAGGGGGTAAGCAGGGATTATGAAGACTTGTGGTCAAGCTATCCCCTTCCCTTCATAACCCCCCCCCCCCCCTTTGTCTTCATAAGTCTGCCCTACATTGTATTAACTAATTATTTACCTCTCTTCTAACCTTCCATTTTGTCCTTTGTGTTCCCAACTTCTTGTGGTCAAGCTATCCCCTTCCCTTCATAACCCCCCCCCCCCTTTGTCTTCATAATCCCTGCTTACCCCCTGCCTTCTCTGAATGCTTTCTGCTTTTCTCCCTCCACTCTCTCTATTCATGTATTTCCACTTGACTACTCTTGCAACTCTTGTCTGCTTGTATGTGTGTTGTGTTGTCATTTAGCCTTCGAGAAAGACTCTGCTAGGGTCAAAACGTCAGGCCACTAACTTATTTTTTGCATTTATACCACAGGTCCTTTTGGTTGGTAAGCAGTTTGCAACAGCTAATTCTATTTTATCAAGAACTGAAATTGAGAACAATCTCTACCTTTCAAACAATGCACTCTGCGTGCTTCAGGAGATAGATGCTGGACTGCTTGAGATGCAAGGGCTATTAAAAATGACTGTTTTCCCACAGCATTTAAGCCCCAACATCTCCAGGAGTCGAGCATTCTCCAAGCAGAGTACACTGTTTGAATTGTTAGGACTACTCTGAATTGTGGTTCTTCTGAGAACCACCACCTCTTCTCACAAGAGAGATTTCACCCTCCTAATTGTCACCTGCTATCTATTTTCTTCTTGATACGTGCAACAAGATTGCATGTTAAATGTGAGTTGAGAATTAAGTGAACTCAAATGGGGTGTCAAATGAACTATGATTTTTTTAGGTGGATATATGACCCTACATTTTAAAGAAATTGCTTTGGTGTGGCTTTTTTCCCTCTTTTTCAATTTAGATTTCTTATTTTTAGCAATTTCGTTTTTACTAATGTGTATGCTGCTGGCCTGATATTTATTGGGGGCAATTGCTTCCATGCCCCTGGTCAGTGCTGGTAGTACCCCTTGAATTGTTGCCATACAAATTTAAGTTTCTCCTATAAGGTGTGATCAACTTTGAGGTTTGGCTTAGGATTCATATGTTATTTTGAAAACATGTCCTTTCCTCACGGGGCTTCAATCAGGTGGATATAGGCCAAGCCCAAATCGTAGTTTTGAAAAGGGTCTATGTGCCTTGCCTTGAACGGTTGTATTATGATGACAGAGTTGAAGAGTGACATCAACATGGATGTCAGCCACTCGACGGACTTCTCTCTTCCCCACTCCAGGCTGTATAGCACTGTGAAGAATGCTGATACGACAGCTGACAGTATAATCAGAAGCCAAGCAATGTAGACACACCAGTGGGGCAGCAAGAAGTGTCTACTCTTCATCTTCTTCTTCTTGAGCTTAGCAGAAGCCACAGGTACTAGCTCTACCTTGTCGCCTTGCAAGTCACTCATAGAGGTCTGCGGTGAGGAATCCTCTGATGATCCACTTCTCGCTGTATCTTTAAGATGGTTGGGAAGGATGGAAGTCGGAGACGGTTTAGACTTCCTGAATAACTGGACTATGAGGATGTTGACTGGAACCACAATCATTGCGCTGATGAACCCGACGTAGACCCCTTGTAGGGTGAAGACTAACGGGCCTAGACGTATCACAGTCTTGTTTTCAATCTCCTCTCCGGTGTCTTTATAGAACATGGCACTCGCAATCATACTCAGATACAGCAGGCTGAGGCAGCAGGATAATCTCTGAACCCTGGTAAAGGTGCTCCTTGTTGGGCGGCTAAAGAGTGAGAACCAAATGTGTTCATCAAAGAGGTCCCTTCGACTGCTGGAGTAGAAGAGTTTGCCGAATTGGGTGAGGTCTGAGCGTGTTGCGACTGGAATGACACGCTCGACTGCTCCGTCTTCTTTCTCCACAGCTAGCCAACGGTCGCAGACAAAGAAGAATCTAAAAACAAGACAAATTGTTCAGTCTGATAGAGAACTTCCTTACACTTTTAGTCCTGAAAGTTCATCTTTGAGAGGGCTTGCAAGTTACAGTGTTTCAGTTCACTTATACGGTTTTCTTGATTTCATTACCAGAAACAAATAATAATGATAACAATAAATACAGGACGCCAGTTACACTTGAAGCAATGACTTACTGTTGTCTGGTTTGTATATCAGTAATAGACACCTGTGAGAGGTACCAGCTTGCTGATTCCCCAGCTCCAGAGTTATCATGCCACACCTTGATGTGAGACAGGTTCCCCAGAGGTCTGGCCACACTCATCAGGAAATGGCAAGTACTACCCCTTTCAAAAATCTGAGGGAAAAAAACAAATTTTAAAGGTAGGGTCATCATTTCGTTTTTGTCAATGTAATGCTGATTTATATGAAAAATTATCAAGAAAGTTACAATAAAAGTTATGTGTGAGAGTTTCAGCTGTTTATAGTGTCTACTTTCTAAGAAAACATTTTTAAAAACTGTCGCGGTATTTTTATAAGAAAGGCAAATCTATCTACGTTTAGTGAGGTGACAGCGGGTACCAACCGCTTCTCTGGCCGCAGAATTTGCAAACGAACACCAACCCTTGGAAATCTGAGAAACGATTCATGCATGAATCATTTCTCAGATTCAAATGTTTTTGGGTGAAAATTTATCCAAATCATATTACTTCGCAGGGAATCCCTTCTCAAAATAGTTCATACTGTCAACAGCTGCAGTGCTTCTCACCAAGTAAGTTTTGATGGTTATTAACCCTCCTACTGTTCGCACCATTTTCAAGTGAGTTGACCAACCATTTGAAACCATTCAACTGCCAAAGTTGTGTATGGTGGCACAACTGTGCACAGAACTAACTGTGTACTGTGTACATGCATTCCCTCATGGTATCATATTGCAAGGCTGGCATAGCTTATCTATCATTCAAAACCACAGTGAATGGTATTGAATGGTCAGACAGCAAGAGGGTTAATGTTTGGAGTGTTTACCAAGCTATGACCCTACATTTTAAAGAAATTGCTTTGGTGTGGCTTTTTCCCCTCTCTTTTTCAATTCAGATTTCTTATTTTTAGCAATTTCGTTTTTACTAATGTGTATGCTTCTGGCCTGATATGTATTGGGGGGCAATTGCTTCCATGCCCCATGTCAGTGCTGGTAGTACCCCTTGAATTGTTGCCATACAAATTTAAGTTTCTCCTATAAGGTGTGATCAACTTTGAGGTTATAATGTTCATGTGGCATGAGCATTTCAAAATGCCCACCATTCTTCACAGTATCGTTAATATTTGAAAAAACATGCCACTTTAATACAAATCATCACATTGGTGCAAAAGCGTGTCTCGATTTTGGATCTCGCACGAAAATGCCTGTGCTGCAATATATGCGCTACTAGGCTAAATCAATCACAAGAACCATCTCTGCCCTCACAGGTAGAGTCTCTATGGTGCACTGTTTATAACTGGCCAGAACTGTAGATATTTTTCTCACTAGAAAAGGAATTATCGTTTGATCATTACCATTCTCTTATTGTCATCCAGAAGTCTGACTCCGCTATCTGCATCATCTGTGCTGAGTATGATGCTGACCTTTGACTTTGTGCCACTCCCTGGACCCATTCCCGTCTGCATCGTCACTTGGTAGTAGTAAGAATGCTTTGGGTGATTGTCGGCCAAGGGACACACTCCCCACTGTGGAAACATACACACTTTGGTCTACAAATACGTATCTCATGGGTTTTCCTGACATTAAAGGTATGATTGAGGATAATAGTACTTTAACTACTCCAGACCCTGCCAGACAGGCATCTCCAAATGCTAATTATTTCTAGTACTTTGTTTAGTAGAGCTATGTTCAAATTAAGAGACCCATTGATATAGCACCTTGTAAGGGTTTCAAAGTTCTGTAGGGAAATCTGCTGCCAACCAAGCAAGAAATAAATACTAGGGCAAACCCCTTCTCTCAACAATAAGTGTGCATTACTCAACACACTTTTCGTTCCAGACAAAGATGAATCATTTGCGATTTAAAGTGTCTTGCTCAACCCACACTCTGGCAACGCCTCAAGTTGAATCTGGTGCTCTAGACCCCCCACAACCATGACTCTAGAACATCATTGGTTTATGGAAGAGAAAACACATTCCAATCCAGGGCTTAAATTTGAAAAACAAATCGCCACAAGACCAGCGGCAGATTTCACAAAATGCTCAAATGTGTTCGACGATGAGTAGCTCGTCTAAAGTCGTGATTAATCCTAGGATCAATTTCACCAAACTTAAGATGCATTAGATTCGTCCTAACAACCTTGGTAATGCAACTTAACATGTCCTAACTTAAGATCGGTGTGAGGGTCGTCTTAGGCGGAAAAATACATAAGCTTGATAACACTCGAGAGGGAAAGTAGTGGCGCTGCCGTTTTTGCTGCCCGTGTAGCTCATCGGGTAATCAGGCGAGAGTGACACATTTGGGACAGAAAAAATATACATGATCTGAGCAGCGAAGAGATTTTAAATATAAAATAATATGTTTCTTGCACATAGCAGTGTTTCAGTAGGATTATTGCATTAAGGGCACCCAACAACTTTTCTTACCAGCTTCAGTTTGGTCCGCTTGATTTGAACAGAAATTTAACAAGATGGTGGCACCATGAAAGAGTTTTAGATGTATGGTATCCAATGGTCACTATAGCTCTGATTACCTTGATGATATCCTGTCGATCCTTCCTCCTCAGCCACACCAGAAGAATCAAATAAAGTCCAAAGCTTCCCAGCACCGTGGAGAAAACAGCTGCGTTGTCGGCAATGTTCTTGGTGAAGACTGTGGAGAAATCGATGCTGTTTGGAGGAACAAAGAAGGACGCTGCGAAGGATGAGAGATGGTTGCAAAGACAGTGGGTGGAGCGGATGTTTGTCAGAGGACCAACCTGAGGAACATCAAAAACAGCAGATGAGTTTGTAAGTTGGGCAGTATCCAAATTGCTGGCTACAGCTGTGGCTACGACTGTTGCTAAGGGTGTTGTTAAAACTCATGATGATGCGAAAATATAGCCTTAGCCATAACTGTAGCCGCCAATACACTGATCCATTAAGCCACTCCCATTTCTCATTGACCAATCACAACCGCGAAATCTGACCATTTGAACCGTTTGGTGATCTTTGCACTAATGGTGATCGGGTTTCGTGGCTGTGATTGGTCAACTCGTAAGGAGGCGGGGCTTAATGGATCGATCTATTTGGACATGGCATTACTTGTAACTTCAAATCTGGCTGTTTGTAAACAAAAGGAGACCTTGAGGGACAAGACTAATATTATTGTTTGTCTTCAAGCAAACTTTAACCCGCGATTCTGGTTGGTCAATCCATAGCAACAAGAGTGTGCTTATAGCCTTTGTCATGCTGCCACCACCTTGGTCATGTTCCCTGTATGCAGTAACAGTATGGATGCTAATATTCATTGTACAAAAAGGAACCAGACCATTTGTACTTCCAGCCTCGGTTTGATCGCATTGAGTTGAATGGGAGAAAATCAAGATGGCCACACTATGGGTATATTGCATGGCTTATGCCACACCCTGTTCTAACTCGAGGTATTGTGCTATTCTAAACTACGCTTCAAGTTTGCTTGAAGATAAATTTGTTTTCACATGAGCGCTTGTGGAATACAGAAAAATGTAGCATTTCTCCTCCCATATCCAACTCAACCTTCAGCTTGATTGAATATCAGGCGTAGAAGCACTATATTTTTCCGTATTTCACTCACACAAGTGTGAGAACTTCTAATATCTTTGTGGTAACGAAACCAAGGAACCCTCAAAAGTACCTTGCGAGGTGACCCAACTTGAAGATACTCGTAAAGAGAACATGTTGAAGAAATTCAAGTTTGTTGAAGAAATTCAAGTTTTAGATGTGGGAGGAAAACCCACACAATCAGGTAGGGATTTGAAAACCTTATCCCCATACAAAACTGCAGTCCAAAGCAGGATTCTAACCGAAGTCCACAAAGTTGAAAGGCAGGAAAAATTCAAGCATAATTCAACGACACTAACCTTGCAACCCTGACTGCTCCATGCTGTAATAATAGTGTCCCAGTACCGGCACCCAGAAGCATAGGTCATTAAGGTCACATTAACCACCTCCGACCCAGCTGATGATGATGTAGTGTTCAAGACCGTAGATTCTGAAAAGAAAAAAAAATTGGTGTGTAACAAGTTTGTGTAATCAAATCTCAATTTCCTGCAGAACCCATTAAAAAGTCAAATGTCTACGTGCAGGGTGTACTTCCCAACCCTTGAGGGTTGCAGTAGAACAACAAGAATAACTCAAATGCAGGAAGGTTCCACTAGTAACTGGCTCCGCAGTAAGCCAAAAAGTTTTAATTTGGGGGGAAGTGGTGTGGAAAACATCATCGTTCTAGTATGAACTTCACAAGCAGTATTGATTTCAGACTAAAATTAAAACAAGGATGTTTTTTATCCTTATCAAGTCTGTGTAATTCCTTTTAATTTAAATCAGAGTATTAATATTTCATCTACCCTTCAGAACAATGCCTAAGTAGTAGTTGCCGACACCAGCCAACTCCTCTGTAGGAAACACAGCCGTGTATTTAGCCTCTGTCGTTACCGCATCGTCATCCCAGCTTTCCTCCTTCCCAAGAATCCGAGGAATGCTCTGGACTGAATCATGCGTCTTCTCATCTGGGAAGCTGCCATTTCTCAGGTAGATCAGAAATCTTGAGTTCTCGTCGGAAATATCACGGAAAATCACTCTGAGCTCATTGTTCTCCTCAGTAAGCTCAACCTTCAGGGATAAACAAGTCAATGTACTGAGACAGGTAATTCATGTTTTGTTTTGTTTTTCAAGAAAAGACCAAACTTACAAAATTCAAACCTTATGTTCATGGTTGCATGGTTTGCTAGTGCGTAAAGCCACGCTTCTCGCCAATGCGGCCCTGGTTCACTTCCCGGCTAAGGCCATATGTGAGTTGAGTTGTGTGTTGGTTCTCTCCTATGCCATGAGGGTTTTTCATGGGGCCTTTCAGTTTTCCTCCCTCCGGAAAAATTTAACACTTTCGATAGTCATATATCGGTTAATGTGGCTGGCTGCTAAATGCGCCCTTGCATGATTGCGGCTCAAACACATTGTAGCGGCGTCCTTTGCAACTTGGCTTCTCAGCTTCCAGTAAGGATGACTAGCCTCCCATTTTCATAAGGACTCTACCTATTGGAAATGAGTGGATCACAAAACCTAATTTGACCTTGGAGCTTCTCGTTAAACTCAAAACAGTAAAAATCTGCCTACCTTTTGGAATTGCATATCGGAGGTGCTTTTGAAGCTCATCTTCAGCATCTTTTGACTCTCTACTTTCCCTTCATCAACCTCTAAGATGATGCTGATGTCATTGGTTAAGTTCCTCACCACAAGAGGAACTCCCTCCTTTCCATCTCTGAATTCCAACGTGAGGACCCCCTTGGATCCAATGTTTGTTGAGCTTTCAGAAAAACTGAAAGGGTTTGAGTTGTAAATAAGTACCTGGTGGAAGGAATGGAAAAACATTCTTAGATTTTATACTGTAAGGACCGTGTCACACCGGGCAATTTACAGGCAACCAGTTCCAGGCAATCTCCAAGAAGAAAATCATACACATGTAAATTTCCACTTTACTTTTTGGGGGCCAGTTAAATATCTTTCTTGAAAAATGTATGTGGTACTTCCGAAGTAACCTTCTTCATGCAGTGCAGTTGGTTGCCACCAAGTTGCCTGTAAAGATTGCCTCGTGTGACAAGGCCTTAAGATGCGCTATAAGGAATCGCATTACTGTTACACAACATTACACAAGTGATCACATTTTTTAGAGAATAGAGGTGTGTTACTGCAGAGTACTCAGTGAGGTCAAGTCTCAGGTCAATTCTCAGTTCTTTAAGGTTAAGTCTCAAGGTCAAATCTCAAGGCTTTGAGGTCATCTCAAGTCAGTTTCAAGTCTTTGAGGACAAGTTATAAGTGGGGTCTCAATTGTCAAATCTGAAGTTGTTGACGTAATGTCTCTTAGTCTTTGAGGTAAAGTCTTAAGTTAAGCCTGAGGTCTTTTAAGTCCAGTATCTAAGTCTCAGTTCAAGTCTGAAGTTTTTTAGGTCAAGTCTTTAAGTTTTTGAGGTCAAGTCTCAAGTCAAGATATTATTTCATAGACACACAGATTTAGTATTTCTAGACCCTACTTGTGTCTTGTCAACTTTAATACTCACAGTCTGCTCAACATGTATGTCATCTCGTTCACCAAACAGTGAATGTCCATCCGGAAGACTGAAGGACCCGGCATCACTCTGTATGGATTTATTCCCTATTGAGTCTGGTTTACCTTTGTAAACCTCCACTATGAGACCATCAGAGTCCAGGCGTAGGGGAGGCTGGCCCAAGACCCTCTTGCCCATGACGACATCTACTGCGTGGTCGATTGTTTGCCGTGCGAGGGTGCTAATTGTACGAGCCTAATAGTGGTGAATAGTAGTTCAGAGCATCAAGGTAATACATTTTCTAATCCTGCATTTCTTATATGAAAAAATCCTTATAAATTCACATGATACAAGACAAATATTTAAAAAAACAAAGGTTAAAAGAATGCAGTACAGGGCTCTATTTTCAAAAATTCTCCACTTAACATCAGACCTTTTAACTCAGAACGTTCACTGATCCAGAATTGTTTTTTACAAGACCTAAAATCTGTCTTTTTATATTTGATGAACTTTTAGGGGAGGATTGGAAACGAAAAATATTTTTAAAAATCTTCAAAAATATGGGTTTGGGAAAATCTTGACTGCGGGGCTTGTTCTGATGTGGGATTACCAGTGGTAAATTTTCAAGCCCTCATACGAAAATCATTTATCTTTGTCCGACTTGAGACAAGGAAGCATAAGGGAGTGTCTCCAAAACCGGAATGGTAGGAATGTTCTAATTGGATCGGAGTTTTCCATCGTGTGCAGATGGACTGTTCCATTAGACTGCAGGAACTTTCGGAATATTCAAAATACTACTACACTTGTGTAGGATTTCTCCGATACTTCAACACCTCCACCTCCCCACACAGCTGTGTATTTCAGTCACTCTGTGGTCATTCCTTTGTTCTGTACGCTTATGGAAAATCCTCTTATTCAACACTGTAAAAACACTGCGGACATGTGTAAGTCCACGTAGTGTTTAAAGTCCCTACATTATGTGGACCTCTTTGTTATAAGGTCCACACTTTGTATGTAGCGTTAAAACACCCGCACACACGCCATACTTACCACCATTTGTGCATTTTTTATATTGTTCTTCTTCTTCACATCAAATCGCGCAGCTTGCTCCGCAGCATCTTCCGGTGAGATATCATCACCATAAAAGTTGAAGAATTCCAGGTCACCAGCTGATGAAGGGGCAGTGGTGTACAGACCTGTTTCACTGGTTCCCATTGCATCCTGAACTAAATCGTCTGATTGGGCGATCATCTTCCCCAAGCCGGCGAAGATTTCTAAATTATTGGTGAGTAATCAATTTTTTGTGAAGGATTTTTCATCTTGTTCCATCCGCCAACCCAACCCTCTTAAGCCTGAAACACATCGTATCTGCCTACTCCATGATCATCACATACAAGTTTTATAATTTTGTTTTTACCCTTACACAGATGAGTTTGAACCACTGTATACTTAATACTTTTCCGAGTTCTGTGAAAAAAATCCGCATGCAAATCACTCATGTGGGATTCAAACCCACGACCTTTGCATTGCTAGAGCAGATGTCTTACCACTAGACCACCGAGCTAGCCCGGGGCTAGAGGCAGTTTGAATCCTATGTTTTAGCAGCGGGTACCGCAACGGTTTAATTGATGTTAATTTTGCAATCAGGGGTAAAGAATATAACTTTGTTTTCACCCTTTGTTTTAAGCACTGTATAAGGAAAGTACTAAGTATACAGTGCTTAAAACACATCGATGTTAGGGTAAAAACAAAATTATATTCTTTTTCCCCATTTAGGATGACAACTCAGTTAAAGTCAAGTATTAACGAGATTGTGACTTCAAGTTTGAGTACTTTACTTTATTTCTTACTCATTAGGAAATGAGAAGAAATGTTCAGTTTTAGATGTAGGAGGAAACACCCCAATGGGGAAAAACCTACGCACTAAGGTAGGGACTGAAAACCCAATCCACATGCATGGCTGCAGTCTGAGGTAGGATTTGAATGGAGGTTCACAGAGATGAAAGACGGGGAACAGAAACCACTGAGCCAACCTGATCCCCTGATACTTTGCTAAGTATGAGGTCGAGTATCTTCAAAAACAGTGTTTAAGTATGAGTTTTGAGTACCAATCATGAGAAGTACAACACTAGAAATGGACGGGGTTTTTTTCTGTGAGCAGCTAGAGTAAATTAATGATGTGTGTGTCTGACTGGGGTCTTTACCTGCTGCTGTGGAGATAACCAACTCTTCATCATCAGTATCGATGACCTGCAGTTTCATGGCCATTTCAAACATTGCTCTTGCTGCATCCAGCTAGGAAACAATCAAAGATCATTGTTTGCAACAGACTTGTTTAGTGATGAGGCCCACATATTTGTCATGATGTATGCATCTCCACTAATCGTATCAACAGATGCACCATGTATACATTGCACATCAGTAAATTCAAATGTTGGCAGCTAGTTGACATTTTGCAGTGGACATTTTATGTGTAAAATAAAATGAAGACAAGACGAGGCTATGGCCTCTGTTGCCCTTAGTTTTGGCCTCTGTTGCCCCTAGTTTTGGCCTATGTTACCCCTGGTCGTGGCCTCTGTTGCCCCCTCGTCTTTGCCTCTGTTGCCCCTAGTTTTAGCCTCTGTTGCCCTTGGTCATGGCCTCTTTTGCCCTATGGATTGATTGCCCCTCCTTTTCTCTGTTGCCCATGCTCTTTGCCTTTGGGACACTTGCACTTTATGACTTTTCATGAAAGTGCCATTAGCAAATTGAAGCTGGCCTTCCCCCCCAAGCTGAATGTCCAGGTCGGAGATATCATGCACTTACCAGGGCTCTGTCATTGAGGTGACCAGTAACAATGCTAGACAGAGTAGAAGAGCCTTCAAGTAGAGATTCAAGGGTCTTTCCCCATACAGACACTCCAGATAGTGATGATACCAATTCAGATCTTATCTATTGAATTGAATAGAATTGAAATGGTTTATTGACGATCAAATTCAATAAAAGACAGCTTGAGGGCTGATACATAACGAATTAACAAAAAGTAAAAAGGATAAAATAGAAAGGATAGGCTATGATAATTAAAAGGAAAGATAATTTAGAGAAAAATCTAGAGGATGAATTAAAACCAGACTAAATTCACAGCTTGTATCACATTAATGTTACGAAGGGTTTGTAATGAATAGTATGTACAGAAGACACATTGTGTATAATGAATAGACCTTATGCATTGACGTCGCCAAGCCGCCATCTTAGAGGTAAACTGATGACGAAACAATGGAAATGCGCTGATTTGTACGCGCGGCGCACAGGACTGGCCAATGAGCATCTTCCTTTTGACCTCTAGGTGAGGGCGCCCTACTCAAATGACATCATATGCATAAGGTCTATTAAACTCATTTTTTAAGTCTGGAAACTGCAGTATCCCTCTTTCATTCATAAAGCCTTGTATGACTCAGACTCGACCATCTTTGTGGCTCTTGCTTGATTCAACCCAAGTGACTTGGGACTTTGACTTGACCATCTGGACTCAACATTTGTGATATGTGACTCAGACTTAACCCAAATGACTTTGGGACTCAGACTCTGATCATCTAGACTTGACCCTTGTGACTCGAGACTCGGACTCAATCCAAATGACTCAATACCATTACGTGAATCACCCATTAAAAGCAGACCCAAGATTGAGTGCTTGAATGGAAGAATGATTTGCCTACCTCTGTAAGTGAAAGATTTCCAACCTGAAAGGGAAAAAGAAACAGTTAACAACAAATTAGTAAAGTTTAAGCCAAAGAGACACACACACCATGCTGAAGAAACTGGTAAAAAACATGTTTGTATTATTTAAAGAGAGAAAAATTCCATCTGACAGAAACACTTGTGTATCTTAACTTACAATAGGGAGAACAGACAGGATTGCAGATATGAGCTGAGTTGCCCCCTGCACCTCACCAGATGAAACCAGAAGTGAAAGTTGACTGGTGTTGGATCTGAACAGTGATGTAAGTTCTTCCTGGGTCAAGCTGGGCGGTCTCACCTACAGGAATGTACAAGGTATTTGTGTATAAATGTTATAACATGGTAATAGATTGGGAATTTGTGTTGGTCTAGAACCAAACACATGTACATGGCTCAGGGGAACATGAGATTTTACCCCATGGATGTCAAAGCTATAAAAGCAGACGGACACTGGTGAACAATTGCAAACAACAATGGCGGTACAGTAGCTGACAGAAATACAGCTTCATTGTTCCCTACGGCACATCGCACACTAATGTAAATCAGTTTACCTAGTACCAATGTAAAGACAACCTCATACCCAGGACTATTTCTAATATTGTACATGGCGGTGGAAATCACCAACGGTGGACACAATCAAGGTAATGTACCCTTTGGTACTTTGGGGGTACTTACAAAACATGCACATACTTGGATTTCGTAAAAATCTAGTTTTATGTTCACTTTTTGGACTATTGTGTGAAATTTTGGTTTGAGGAGGGCAAAGAGCTCTCTTCAATAATTTAAGGAGAGCAGAATTTTAGCTCTCCTCAACTTCCTTAAAATGAAAGACTTGGACTTCATTCGAAAATAAGCTTCTTTTCGGTCGTGTCCACTAACTTAGTTCAGTTCCAATCCCTGTTAACTTACCACAACTGTCAAATTTACAGATGCAACTGCTCCGTATGCATCCAGCACACTAACCACCACATCATGTGCGTAGCCAAACTCCTCCTGCCCAAGCTCTAAGAGAATCCCTGGGATTGCTCGTTGCGTCCCGGATGTCTTAAGCAAAAACTTGGTTTCTCCGGTGACTCTGCTCATCACACGATACCTCAGGAACTGAACCGAGGCAAGATCGGAGGAAATGGAGGTGCGGTTAAGGGCGCGGCCTTCGTCTAGCCAACCAGAGCAGGTGATGCTAAAGTCAGTGCTGATGGCAAAACCTGTGGTGAGAATAGACAGTAAGTGATTTCAAATGTACATAATTGGTGTATATTTCTTGTGATTCATAACTTTTATGTAGTGGTGGTATTTCCTCTTTTAAAGTCGTCAAACCATGGAAATACTGGTACAGCAATTTAGCTTAAGGTGTTCATCATAACTGCCACTCAAGTGGGGCAGTGCCTGGAGGGGGGAGAAAATATGTCGCACTTCAGCGGTATGCTGCTATGATATTTCAAATGAATAAACCATAAAAGCCACTCAAGAAAACGTAGTTGACTCAATCAACAGCCTAAACTCAAATTCCTAACATAAGCTGTGACAAAGTGACAATAAATTTGCTCCTACCTAACTTTTTATTCAGTCATTTGCAAGACCAATCCTTATTGGTCAACCTTGTTGGTCAATCCAAGACAAACTTAAGTAAGCCTTACTCTCATTGGTTGTTTTAAATCCATATACCTAATGTAGCTTCACAGGTCACAAACTGTTCATATGAACTCTGAACGCACACAACATGCAACAGTGTAAAGCCATTGAGGAAAAAACTAGACTGGAAAACCAGTTTTACCATGAATCGCGAGAGCTAACCCCGATACAAACTTCAAGGGGAGTAATCCTTGGCTTCACAACCAGAATTAATAAATGAAATGAAGTGAAATTAATTACCTTCAGTTGGAGTAATCGAACATGAACCGTCATACGGTGGTAGATTGGTGATGAAAGAGTGTTGGGTAAAGCCTCTTCCATGAGTCTGATCCCAGACATTCAACTGAAGCATGTACTCTCTGCCTCCTTCCAAGTTGTGTGGATAAAAAGCAATACCTTGCTTGTCCGAACCTTGACCAAAAAGAAAAGTCAAGAGCTTCTTTGTCAATCAAACACTTTCGCTCTCTGGCTGTGCTTCTATGGCTGTGCAAGGTCTGTAACATAGTATTAATTTCAATTAATTTGATCAAGTGATATTAAAAATAGTCCGAAGTAGTGCTACTGCTTACCTGTTGAGGTTATACTTTCCAGATCACTTATCACTTTTAACTCTTTGCTGCCCTGTTCCCTCACAAATAAAGACCAGTTAAAGACTGCTTTTCCCGCGTCACATCCGCTGCAGGCCCCTTGCAGTATGAACGAAGACGTTGGGTTGATTTTAGCCGCACAGTTGGAAACACAGCTGTATTTTTCAAAGCAATTAATCGGGATGAGAAGTTTCAAACTTTTATCTGAATTCAGGCTTTTAAAAAGTCTGCCTTGAACAAAATAAATGCTATATTTTTTCCAAATAAAAAACGTCATGCTCTTTGATTTACTTCGCCAGTGCTGAATACACACTGTTCCCAAAAGCTTCTTCGAGTTTATAACCCCTACAGGGGTTATCAAAAAGATGGACATGTTCTCATTTCAACATACCTCCTTAGAATTTAGATCCCAGTTTTATACATTTTTGCAATGACTCCCACCCCTGATTAATATAAACAAAAGTTCATGAGATCAAAAGAACTGGCGCAAACTTGTCATTGAAGGTGTGTACAACACAAATGGCCCAAATTTCTTTTGATACTTTGAAAGGGGAAGTGTGGTTTGATTTGATTTGAAAAATTGGCTTAAAAGAAGAATTTATGTACATCTCAGATAAAATAATAGCTGAAAGACTCCCATGATAAATGTTAGCTTCATCTAAAATGAAAACCCCTCTCTGGATACTAGTGGTCTTGTAAATGAGTTTTACGAGGGATTCAATAAGGCATAGATTGAAACAGAGAAAGTATTTCTTGCCTTATGGAGACCACTGGTGGGACTCCGTCTACGACCAAAACTGTTTGCTCAAAAGTGCCACTTCTTGATCCAAATACCACCTCCGCCCGAAAAACATACTGGGCACCTGGGCTCAGCCTTGATGGGTCGAGATTAATCACAGGGTCTGTGATGTTCAGCTGCTCCCATGAAGTGAGGTTGTCAGGAAGGTGTAGCAGATCTGTCTGGCTGACATTGGATTGTATCTGGAATGACCAGTTGATGGTCCAGCTCTGCATGTCGCTTGTTGGATCATCTGGGTCGTAAGATGACGCCAGGACATTCAGAGACAGGGGATTTACGTTGCCCACTGCTCTGCCGCTTCCACCTTCAATCACCACCACCAGAGGTGATGGATCTATTTTAAGGAGAGCCCAGTCGACCCTTGGAGAGTATCCCTCTACCTGAGCATAGACTGATACCAAATACAGACCCACGTTAAGGAGACCTGGTGACAACTCCAACTGGTAGTTGTTGTCTGTTGGAATTGACAGTTCGTCACTGTATAAGGCATTAAATACTTTCCAAGAGAAGTTTGTTGAGGCGAGGCCAAAACATTCCAGAGAGACACTGGCTTCCAGCTGGATAATTTCAGATCTTATATGCACCCTTGGAGTGTATGAATTGCCAGGACCTCTGATGGTCACCACTGGTGGACACAGGCAACCTTTGACTGTAAATTCTCTGGTGATGTGCCCTGTACTGAGGAAAGTTGTCACAGACACGTTGATATGGTAATAGCCAGGTGTCTCGAATACATAAGAAAAGTTTGTGCCAATTTCTTGACCTGCTGGATTGTAGTTACTGTTATCTTGTCCCAATAAGGTCTTGCATGCTTCATTGCCGTAGATGATGTGCTGACCATGATAACCAACATCCCAGGTGATGCAGAGAGGATTACCGTTTGTTAACCCACTTCCAAGTAAGCTGAAGTCGACCTTTTCATCAGGTTTCAAAATCTGTTGCTCTGTTTCGCCAACAGCTTCAATGTCTGACAGGTTGAATGGGCCCACTATGTATAAAACGTAGTGCATTTCCTGGGGTGCACTTTCACCATTGCTAAATTGCAATGTTATAGCGTATATGCCAGGTGTGTTGTACGTCCTGTTCACCGACTCAGTGTACTCTTCTTTCCCGTTGCTGAAGTTCCACTGAAAGGGTGTAGCATTCTGAGTGGTATTGGCAGCTAGTTGAACTTCAGTGCCACTTGGAAACCAGTTCAGGTCTGGTCCAAAGCCATCACTAAGGCTTCCACTGTCGTCAACAAATTTCAAACTGACATCCACTTCAGGCTTAATAACGACAACTGTATCAAGGTGCTGGCTGTCAAGTTTGTTATACACGTTCACATAGGCTTGGTAGGATCCTGAAGTGTTGTATTGATGGGTGATATTAATGCTGTGACTCACGTCAAAGTTCATTTGCTCTAAAGTTTCACTAACCCCGTCTCCAAAATGCCATGCCACTTTGATGTATGGTGGATGATTTAAACCGTCCTTGGGTGTTATCAGAAATGTTACCAGTGAATCGGGGGACTTCCTGTGACTGTCTGATGAAAGCTGCAATGTTCTAGTGCTGTACATGACCTCGATGATAGAAGTGGCATTCGATGAACCTTCTCTGTTACTTGCATGGACTAAGGGATGGAATGTCCCTGGTGCTGCAAATGTATGCTGAAATACTTGAATCTTGGTTTCACTGGCCATCACGACAGTGCGATTTTCATACTGACCATCACCGAATACAACCGAATACTCGACCAGTGAGCCACTTGTCATACTGACTTCGAAGGTTACCTCTGAATCAACTCCAACAACCGGTGCATGGGAGAGTATTTTCAAGTTAGTGATGTTTTCATAGACATCAATCTCGCTTTTCAGGTTTACGCGTCCGAGAGCATTACTACAATTCAAGTCAACTAGAAAATGTCCACCGTAGTAGACATGGCTAGACTTGAGGCTTACGCCATGTTGAATAAATACATTGTTCATCCTCTGACTGGGTTCATTGGTCCCCCACTCCCATGCGCACTCCATTTCTGATGGAGACGGTACCCCCTGTTCAAGTGAAAGGTAGAAAGTGATACGTCCTGGAAAGAGAATACCGCCACTCGATTCTACTAGGTTTAGTCCTTGCACAGGGTACAAGACTTGGATCTCTGTGTGGTTACGTACAATGCTGCTGAGGTTGTTCCATGCATGGATTGTGAGGATGTAAGTTCCTGGGGCGTCATAGGAGAAAATGAAACTTACATTTTGCGGCTGGTCTTGAAATCCGTTATCCACACATCCATCACCGTAGTCAATATTGTATGTTATGGTAGACCCTGATGTCGGTAAAACCCACAGTGTTACATTAGCGCCAACTTCAGCAACGATGGGACTGACACCAAAGTCAATATCATGAATCGGTTCAAGAATAATCACTGTTCCTATCAGCAACTGATTACTAACCAAATTTGATAGGTTCACAGAAACATCAAAAGTTCCTGCCTTGTTGTATTTATGAGTGATATTAAAGTCCCTTGTTTCTTTTGGAATTACTTGAAGATCAGAGTTACCGTCCCCGAAGTCCCACAATGCATTCATGTTTGTTGGCACAGAAAGGTCCTTGTCAAAGTATATCCTTAACAAAGTTAGGTTAGAAATGCTGACTGTACTTGGGTTGATCTGCAGTTGGTATCCATCATCTGGTACAGGGATTTGCACTGTCACTGGTATCCCGTTTGCCACACATTCGCTAATTGGGTTTGAAGCTTGCAGTGTGGCTGTGTAGAAGCCTACCTCGGTATAAACCTTCTGAGAGATGTGATCTTCACCTGTGATAAGAGTGGCATTGCTCGAGCCATCTCCAAACGTTAAGTTCAAAAAGATATCTGAACCATTCGTTGATATGGTGTAATCTACTAATGTGTTGACGGGAACAGCTTGGGAAGAAGCACTGAGAGAGCATCCAGATATAGGTGTATATACATCTAGACTGAATTGAAGGGTCATGTTGCTAACCATGTTTTCACAGAACACTTTCACTTCGTAATTCAGCTTTGGTGTGACATAAGTATGGTGAGTGGTGAGGTTGGTGGACTCGGACAGATTGGCACTTAGCGAATCTGATGAGTGGCCATCATTGTAATCAATAACACACTGAGCCATTTGGGGTGTCCGGACACCTTTCGCCAGGTACACTACAATGTCAACTGGGGATCCTGTTGATTCGGTTGTCTTAGGGTTAAATTGAAGGCCGTTGAGTCTGTTGATTATATTGACTGAAAGCTCCTCATGTTCCTCGCCAAATACATTCAGAGCTTTATATCTGATAGTATAGAGTCCTGGAAACTCATAGGTGTGATGTATTAGTGTTATCGTGGAGCTTTTTTGTGGAGATGTCGACCACGAAGAAAAAAATCTTTTGATTGTCAGATTGTGTCCAATAACCTCGTTGTCATGTTGTAAGGTTGCGTTTGTACCATCTCCGAAATCTACCACAAAGGTGACGTCACTTCCGGTGTTAACCCAAAGCTCCAAGCTGACGTTTTCTCCAGCTGCCTGGGTTGATGGGACAAGATGCCCGGTTAAGCCTGTGATGCCTTCTCCGACTTGAATGGTGATGTTTTGGAGGGTTACAGAGGAAATCGCATTGAAAACACGAACAGTTAAGTCAAAGCGCTTGACCACAGGGATGCTTAAGTAATATGTGACTTTAGACTCTCCTGAAAAAATTGGATTGAAATCTTCTTCGAATTCACCTTGGAAAAAGTCAAGCGAAAAGACTACTCTTGCACCAGTTGGCCAGGCGGATGTGTTCGATGAAGGATATAACCTTAAGACCACAGGATTATCAGTTGAGCTAGAGTTAGATACCTCCATGCTAAGAGCTGGAACTGAATGGTACACTTTCACCGTATGAATCTCACTTTTCACATGGCCAATCTCATTTGAGACTTCCACGTAAACTTTAAAATCTCCGGCTGCTGAGAAGCTGTTCGTGTAGGAGAGTTTGCAGGGTGCCGTCTCACAAGTCATCAGTTTTTCTCTCCTTCCAAATTTGAAGTAGAAGTTGCAAGGAGCTCCACCTTCCACAAACGCTGTCATGTTGACCCTTTCACTCACTTTAACAACTGTTTCACTGATCGTTGATGAGAAATTTGTCAATTGTACCCCAACATAGACATCTGATCTTGACGTCACTAAACCACTTATCAAGTTGGAGGCTTTTACCTCAAGAATGTGAGTACCTGTTAGGCTTGTCAAAGTTACCCCGATGAACAACTCACAGCTAGTCTGAACACATGTGAAGTTAGGCACGGATTGACCATCAAACAAGACTATGCGGTCTGTGATGTTGGTGCCAGCTATCTGGAAAGGAACTGTGAGATTATTCCCCTGGGGAATTTTAAAGGTACTATTGAGAGAAATGGAGACTCTATCCTGGACTGTATTTTTGGCGTAGGCATTGAACATGGGACCATAGTCTGAGCAGCTTGCCAACATTGTAAACACTCCTGCTGTGGTGTAGTAAACAGTAGCTGTATCGAATGTAACTGTTGATGATCCACCCCCACTATCCAACGTGCATGTTGTCTGGGGACTTATATTAAGAACTTCAAGTGGTATCGTCACATTTTCATATGTTGCGATGACCTTATCTTGAATTTCAAAATAGAGTTCTCCTGATTTTTGTATGTCCTCCTCTGCAGTAATCAACAAGGGATTTGTCACTGTGTTGAACTCATTGGTTGCCCTTGCCGTCAGGTTGTGTATTCCTTGAGTAAAGTTCAAGTAGGTCCAGGTCTTAAATGTTTCAGCAATCAGTTTGTCATTCTGGTAGATGGAGTAGAAGATGTTATCACCTGAGGCCACGCTAAAGCTGATGTTGATGTTGCTTCCCTCTATCACCGTGTAGTGACCGTCGGTCATCACTATCCCATCAAAACCTACAGTAAAGTCAGTGACTGCCAGTGGAGCTAAAATCCCAGATCTCAACGATGGCAGCCGGTATACACTCACACTATTATTTCCACCACAAGTAGACTTTGCGTACCCATCACATGTATTGCAAGAACCACTCACTCCTGAGATGTTGTAGGTGTGACGGCATACACAAGTTCGAGAATCTCCCACAATTAAAGCATACTTGTGAACACTGAGGTCACATGAGACCATGCACTCTTGCGGTATCGATACTGAAGAATTCAGGCTGGTCTCAGCTGCCGATAACTGATATGTTTCACAACCCTCGAAGTAGACTTGCAAAACATCTGTGATTTTCAAACCATAGGGAAAAAAATGAATTCAACATTGTGCTTGGAATGTGAGTGGCTGTGGCCTACAAAAGTTTTCAACGTGTTTTCGGGATCTTCATTGTCACTGATTGGTTTATATTATATATATAGGTTTAAACTGTCAAAATGAAATACAACAACAAGTGGAAATTCTATTAAAAAAATATTAAACTCTACAGTAAACAAAAATGTTTGTGTTCGTTAATGCATAGCCTACTGAATATTATCATTTAAGGAGGCGGTCTTGGTTTCAGCTTGCACTTGGTTTAGTAAAAACAACTCAAGATTATTAACAATTTACTCAGTCAGTTTCCCTTGTGGTTAATTATTACATGATACTTTAAATAAAAAAGTTGCACCAAAATAGGGTTGGAGCGCTGGCACGTTAATCTGGGGATCATTGGTTCAAATCCCACTCCACTCATTTGTTGTTTGTTCAACCCCCAAAATAAAGTAAAAGATAGTTAATGACAGGTATGCATGTAGAGCATAATTATAGAACATGTAGAATGTCGCAAAACTGACCTTCAGTCTCCAGATCAGATATGTCGTTGGGGTTTTTCCATGCATCCCAAATGGTAATCTGTCGAATAACAGCCCTGGAAAAACCACCCTCCCAGTCATTCCTCCTGCCCACATACAGGTACGGGAACCAACCATCAGAAACCGGTGACGAAACATCAATTCTTGCGTAGCCTTTGTCAGTCTGTGCTCCTGCACAAGAACCATCAACGTACACGTCCAATCCCATGTCTGGCCTCCACGACATGATGATGTGTGACATTTGGTCAATGGTCGCTTGGTAACGCACATGCCAAATTCTCTCCACGGTTGCTACGGCGATGGAGAAGATACCCAGCGGGAAGTCAGTTGTTGGATCCTCCACGGAATCCAGTCTCAAGTAGAATCCGTCCGACTCTGCTCTCTGAGCTCCGGATGATATGTAGTACACGCCTTCGTCCCCCACTGTCATATCCTTTGGGCGCAGCCATAGCGCTACAGTGAATCCACCCTCACATGTGGAGAGATTGCCAGGGCAGAGATCAGTTCCGATCGGGATGACTTGCGATGAGGAACCATCCAAGACAAGCCGGACTTCATGGGAAGATTGATTGGATGAGTACAGCTGGAAAACCCTTGAATGGATACCTTGAAAGGAGGAGACAGGGAGGGGAAACGGGAAACGGTCAACTTGTTGTATCGGTGCAAAAATGTATCTCCTAAGCAGTTTCGAGTTTAAAATTGTTTTAAACAAAAAATGATTTGTTTATATTAGTCGACAATTATGAGACCATTGGTCTTTGTGAGATTGTTCATTGGTTTTTATGCCAAGAACGAAAAAAAAATCAATTTCCCATTCATTATATCTCTTTCCCTGGATACAGAACCTTCCCAATGTTAAAAAATCACAGAACAATAAAAAAAAAGCAAAAAATAAGTTAGTGGCCTGATGTTTCGACCCTAGCAGAGTCTTTCTCGAAGGCTAAATGACAACACACAACACACATACAAGCAGACAAGAGTTGCAAGAGTAGTCAAGTGGAAATACATGAATAGAGAAAAGCAGAAAGCATTCAGAGAATGCAGGGGTAAGCAGGGATTATGAAGACAAAGGGGGGGGGGGTTATGAAGGGAAGGGGATAGCTTGACCACAAGTAGTTGGGAACACAAAGGACAAAATGGAAGGTTAGAAGAGAGGTAAATAATTAGTTAATACAATGAAGGGCAGACTAATAAAGTGGATAACTGTGTGGGAAAAGGAGAAAGACAAAAGGTTATTAGTCATTTCCTTCTTGGATATTCAAACCATGGGGCTGAGTGGTCTTTATGCGCCTTATCCAAAGTTTTTCCCTACTCGAAACAATAAAAAAGTTGGATTCATTCATGATTTAAAATGAAGAGTGTTGTTTGAAACCATAGCAACACTTGATAACACCCTCAGTGGGGTGTGAACTTTGAAAACTAATCAATCAAGTCCATCAAGTTTCAAGGTTGACTGAATCAATTTAGACTCTGCACCGCTCAATTAAGCCCTTACAGGCATGGTATACTTTTAGTAATTGCTGAGAGACCAGTATCCTCACTAGGTGTATCCTCACACATGCGTAAAATAACAATTCTGTGAAAATTTTTGCTCAATTAGTCATCGAAGTTGCAAGAAAATAATGGGAGAGAAAAAAACACCCTTGTTGAATAGAATTGTATGCTTTCAGATGCCTGAGAAAGGTTTCATGCCTGAAGCCTTTCTCAGATTCAAACTTACTGGTGAAAAATTACCGGTACCTCTTTCTCTTAAATTACATTATTTCATTATGTTTTATAATATCAACATCTCTCCAGTGCTCTTTATGAAGTAAGTTTTGATGATCATTAACTTGTGGAGTAATAATCACCAAAAGTACACCCTGCCTTTAATGTAACTGTTTTTATCACTATGTACGTACACCAGGAGAGAGGTTCTCATGCTTCATTTGCATGATGACTAACTCTGAACTTGAACTTTGATTGTTGTACTAGAAGGGGGAGCAATGTTTGCATATCAACAAAGGAAAAATTGCATTCACCTACATTGTAACACATTACAGTTTTGTATAGGAATGTGGAATCAATGTTCACTGCTTCTTTTAAAAGAAGGGCCAGCAATCCAAAAATTATCATAACAACTTATTTAGTAACAAGCACTGCGTCTGTTGATAACATTTTGAGAAACAATTCCCTTCAAAGGAATGTGGTTTGAGAGAGAAGGATTCAAACAAATTTCTGCATGAAACTTTCTCAGATTGTGTATTCAAATTATGAACTATTTTTCATGCGTGGACATAACTGCTCAAGATTTTCAGGGAAATTTCTAAAGCGCTACCACCTTCTGAAATTAAATTTTCACATATTAGTTGTATTTTATATCTACATTTGTGATGTGATCAAGCTAAATGAGTCGTTTGTCGAAAATATCAGTATGGAGAAACAAGCCAAAACAGGTCAACATGGGTGAAATTTTCAACAAAAACAATTTTTGTAAATTTAAATGCCAAAATATATCTTATTTATATTAGCAACTTCCTTCCTGATAAATAGCGTCAAAAAGGGTTAAAATTAGCATTGACAGAAAATCTGCCAGTGTATTTTCAATAAACAACTCTACTTTAAACCCCCTTTTCTCAGTTTTATTCTCTCGCATTTCTTGGTGTTTCTACTTTCACAAGTTTTGAACCAAAGGTGGTATCAACATGGGGTTTTAACAGTATTAAAGCATAGATTATGCTCTTATCAAATGAATAAAAAAATAAAAAATGACCTGGGTCGACAAACGACTCATTTTGCTTGATCGCATCACATTTATGTAGGATTAAAACAATTGAATGGCTTGAGCCCTGCTCAGAAATTCCTTGCCCTCTCACCTTCCCCCTTATTGAGAACAAATACAAAAACACTTTGAATATTGATTAGTTCTATGAAAAAATCCTTAAAGGCACTGGACACGTTTGGCAATTGTCAAAGACCAGTATTCTCACTTGGTGTATCCCAACATATGCATAAAATAACAAACCTGTGAAAATTTGGGCTCAATTGGTCATCGAAGTTGCAAGAAAATAATGAAAGAAAAAACACCCTTGTTGCACAAATTTGTGGGCTTTCAGGTGCCTGAAAAAGACTTCAGGCCTGAAGTATTTTTCAGATTCAAATATTTTAGTGAGAAGTTACCTCTTTCTCAAAAACTACATTACTTCAGAGGGAGTCGTTTCTCACAATGTTTTGTGTGTGCTTGTACGTGTGTTTAGTGTTGTCATTTAGCCTTCGAGAAAGACTCTGCTAGGGTCGAAACGTCAGGCCACTAACTTATTTTTGCATTTATACCACAGGTCCTTTCGGTTGGTAAGCAGTTTGCAACAGCTAATTCTATTTTCTCAATGTTTTATACTATAAACAGCTCTCCGTTGCTCGTTACCAAGTAAATTTTTATGCTAATTAAGATATATTTTGAGTATAATTACCAAACGTGTCCAGTGCCTTTAAAGGTATTATACAGGATTGGCAGAGCTGACAAAATAATCACAGACAGCGTTCATGTTTTGTGTAATCAACCACATACATGAAATAACAAACCTGTGAAAATTTGAGCTCAATTGGTCATCGAGGTTACGAGAAAATAGTGAAAAGAGACCTTATGTGTTTTCTGTTTTTCAAACATCGAGTTTATTATCGCGCGCGATAAAAACTATTGTTTTACTCATTTCTCAGAAACGATAGCATTTTAGGCAGAAATATTTTAAGGAACCCTTTCTACCATTACTTACTTTAAATCATGTAAGTTATGTGTGAATCTGTGAACATTTGTGTTTTTCGATCTTACCAATAGTGTCCAGTGCCTTTAAGCAAAATTTAGCCTTTTATTCATATATCAGTGTGGGAACTTTATAACCCAATCAAATAAAAGAGTGAAACTGGTTTGGAGTTTTTCTCCCCGCTGTGCCCCTCCAAATAAAATAATAAAGCCCAATATTCCACTAGCTGGTTTTGATCGTCATAATTTGACGGTCAAATTTTTAAAATAGAAAATGATTATAAAAAATATTGGATAATCCTACCTGAAGCCTCACTCTCCCTACAGGGGGAAGTCTCCCCTCCATCGATGAAACCATCAAACAAATTGGTGATAACAGACCCGTCGACTGCGGTCTTGCCATGCCCATTGCTCAAGTATCCACCCCAGTCTGCTGCAGCTAGCAAGAACAAAATAATCCATACATTGAGATTGACCATGATTGCTCCCTCAGTGACAACTGAAATTCATCTTCTAAACTCCGCAGATTTTATATCCATTTCATCTGCCCCCAAAGTGTTAAAATTGGCTCTGTTTTTTATTCAAGGTGGTAGACGCAGGAAGAAAATACAGGGTGTCACTTTGTGTGTATTAACGTCACAATAACTTTCATCCAATGGCATGAAATTGGTCTGGGCCATTTTGCTTACACCAAAGCACTTGGTCTCGAAGGACAAATTTTCAATAGCAGGCTCAGGTTACCAGCCGAAACTCCATGTGATGTTATATGGCTGGTTGGATGGTAAACATTTTGATTTGTTAAGCAATAATTTCAGCTCAGCAGCTTTGTGGTATATGGTTGTTTTTAGAATGTGACAACTTCCAGGATTTAGTTTTACAGAGCTTCTTAAGCATGAACTTTCTCCTGAGCCAAAATAAGCAGGATACCAGTCACATGTTGTACATGTGACATGTTGGCTGGTAACCTTATTGTGGTAAGCATAACCATTTTATGCTTGGTTAGTTTTATGCTTGGGTGGCTGGATGAAATTAGGCCCAGAGGGTGGCCTTATAACCTGTTAGGTTGTGTGTAACAATCAATTACACCTGTGCCTTCTGGTCATATCGCAGTTTATTCCATGTAACGATTCTCTTCATCACATGTAATGAGCCCCTACCAATCCATTGACATGATGACAAAGTTAAAATACAATGGTGTTGTGATAAAATATTGATTTAATAGGGGGAAAATGTAATAATAATGACTTGGCTTTGGCTGTGTTCAATTCATTGTAAAGGAATCAAGTCATCACTATGACTCCATTTATTCAAATCAAGTTACATTCATTTAGCGAAAATACATTTAGGTTATGTTCCTAAACAGCATGGCTCGTCTAGGAGTGTACATTAAAGCTAGAGGAAATAACAACAGCGACTAAACAATTAAAGAAAACAGCATTACACCATGGCCCAATTCAATGGAGCTGCTTAGCAGACAATGTTGCTGAACAAATCTGTGGAATGTGCTTAGTAAAACTCGGCATGTTACCAGTCAAAGGTTGTATTCTTGTCTGTGTGTGAAATTCCTAACAAAGCATACATTTTATGTTTTCACCGGGCAACCAAGTGTAGCATAAATGTTCCAAAGGTTGATTGATTGGTGAGTATTTAATATACCATGCCCGATATGGGGCAGAGGGAGGCCCCCCCAAACTAACCCTAACCCTAACACACTCTTCCCTCTTGTATACAGAAGCACCCCCCCTAAAATTCTCAAAAGAATTCCTGAGATTCCCAGAACACAATGAAGACACAATAGAGGGGGGGCCTCCCTCTGCCCCATATCGAGCAGCAATTGGTATTTAAAACTGGTTGACAGTAAAAGGCAGGGTGCAGGGTGCAGGGTGTACTTTTGGAAATTACTTCAGATGTTAAAAGACCTCACAACCATATATACTTGGTAAAAAGCACTGGAGAGCTGTTGATATTATCAATCATTGTTACAATTGATCCCCTTTCAAGTTAAGTGGTTTTATAGAAAGGGGCAATTTTTCACCCAATCTAGGAAAGGCTTCAGGCATGACGCTTTTTCAGGCATCTGAAAGCACACAGTTATATGCCACAGGGAAGTTTTTTGCTTTCACTTGCAGCTTCGATGACCAATTGGGCCCATATATTTTTAAAGGTTTGTTATCTATGTTTATGTTAGGATACACCAAGTGAGGATACTGGTCTATGACAATAACCAAAAGTATTCTTATTCTTATTCTTTATTTGGCGATATACACACAAACAGTCAGTAAGCAATGAATGGATAATTGAATCAATAAATTAGTATTTAAGTAATAATCAATAAGTAAATATTAGCAAAACAACCATAAAGCACATAAAGTTTACAAAACAACCTTAATGTGATGGCCAGGATCAACGTAAGTATATCTAAACACTGTAGCTCGAAAGCCTGTTGACCCAGTCACATAAGGAGACAAATACACTAATAAAAAATATCTATATGAAGAGATATATATAATATTAAATAATTATAAAATATGTAAATACACAAAACACAAAGTGATAAAATAAATTAATTAAATTTGAATAAAGGTAAGGGGGGAACTTAAACAACATAATTAAAATAATATAAACAAATGAAAGTAGACAAACGAATTTAAAAAAATTAATAAACAAATAAACAAATAAACAAATAAATAAAAACAAGAAGAAAAAATTAACATAATAATGACAACTGTTCTTGCGTCACCAGACACGATTGTTGTTTTGCAATCAGAAGCACTTTGTAGGGGACTTCCCCCATACGTTCATACGAGTGGTGGTGCGTATGAGTGGTGGTACCTATATAAATGGTGAAGTGATCTTTTTATATACAAAACCAGTGTGAGGAACCAAACACTCGTGACATTGGAACCAAACACTCATGACATTGGAACATAGATATCTTAGATATGAGTAAGTTCATTTTTTGATGTTATTATTTTCAATAATAATAAGGCGATTGTTATCAGTAGGCATAATTTCCGACAACCTTTCAGATGGTGTTCAAATGAAAGGTATTTTTTTCTAATTTTTATGTAGAATTTTGAAAAGGAAGCAATGTTCAAGTTTTCTTGGCTGTGATTGTCCATGGGGTGCTGTTTTTCCTTGTCATTACCAATTAGTGCATTTTGACATGGTTTATCATAGTTTGTAAACCATAGAAAATGTTGGCCAAATTATTTTTATGGTTTACATACCAGGAAAGTAATGTTTTAAGCTTTTTAAATATTGTTTGTAAACCATAAACATATACAATCAGCATGAATCATGGTTCATTTTACATGAAAACTTAAATCATCATAAAAATGGTTTATGAATCATGGTTCATTAACCATGAATATTGGATCATCATATATAACCATGTCAAAAAGGCGTTAGGAAATTAATGACAAACAACACCCCATAGATGTTACCATTATGCTAGTTGGATGTGGAAGGACTTATTGGTTTTGTTTTGTTTTTATGTTTGGCAATGAATGAAATTGTTGTGGCCATGTTTTGGCAGGTAGGTCTATAGAAGCGCAGGCTAAAACTGGATAAGGTTGGATAATTAAGTGGGTGTGTTACACTAAATACAAAGTGTGGACCTGAGAACAAAAGAGGTCCACATAATGTAGGGACTTGAAACAACATGTGGACTTATAAACGTCCACACAGTGGTTTTTTTAGTGTTAAAGTGTACAGAGCAAAGGAATGTCCACAGAGTGACTGCAACACACAGCTGGGTGGGTGTACCAATCCCATCTCTAACCATATTAAGGACAAACAAATCACGGAAAATTATAAAAAGTCGACCGCAGTCAATCTTTGGAAATTCAAATTGTTTGACATAATTTTTTTATTGAGTTCAACGGGGGATCAACTCTGGGGAAAAAAAAAATCGCAAGATTTTTACTACCATTACCATCTTTGTTACAAGTATGTTTCCAGAAAAACATTACACAATTTCCCTTTTTGGGGTCATTACCAAAGTATGACCCTACCATTAAGTTTGCCTTGGCAAGACATATGATCTCAGTTTATGGCACTCCTGAGGCTCCGCAGAGCCTGTAAAGCTTAAAAATGGATAGTTTAATTAGCACTGATGTATAGACCCATTGCATTGGCCGCCATCTTTGATGTCAAACAATGGAAAGGTGCACTTGTAGTACGTGCTGATGTGTAATTCTCTCGGCCAATGACACAATGATAGCTCTTCATTGACCTCAGTGAGAGAATGTTTCGGGCTTGTGTCGTCATAATTCAAGAGAACATATAACTTCCTTTTCAAAAATCTTTACATCCAAAACTAGAACTTATGTCCTAAAAGAAAATGTGTTTATTTGTTCTATTTCAGATAAGGCAGCTTTTGTTTTCATTTTCTTTATGGTGCCATGCAGCTTCATCGCTGTTACTTGTGCACCGATGAAGAGCCACCCACCGGCCAAGCCCTTGCTGTCACTGCCTACAGCCTGGCCAACCCCACCCTCATCAGGTCCTCCCTCGGAGGCACTGGACAGAGATAAGAATTCGCCAAGAGGTGGACAAGCACTGACGAAGCAGGAGAGAAGTCAAGCAGGTACATGTATGTGTAATCCCATCAAGAATATACTTTGCTAGTCAGGAAAACATTGGAAACAAAACAAGATGTAATAGGATCGAAAAAGTTAAAAACATTTATAACTGACACATCTCGGAAATTTCGAAAACTCACCCGCAGGCGATCTTTGAAGATTCAAATTGTTTGACATACTTTTTTTATTGAGTTCTAATCAGCGGGGGATCAACTTAAGAAGAAATAATTTCACACGATTTTTACTACCATTACCATCTTTGTAAAAAGTGGGTTTTCGAAAAAACCTTCCTACATTTGAGCATAATTTTGTACATGTTGCATCCTATATTGAGCATAATTCGTCACTGTTTTCACGAAGAGCCACATATCATAAAATGACAAATTATTGATTATTACAGGAAGGGGCCTTTATCTCAATAGATGCATTTTGCGTTCTCCCGCAGAGCCACAGGCCCCAAAAATGCATTGTAATGCGTTGCAACAGAAGAGCGTTAAAATGTAGCAAAAATTGTTTTTTCGGGTTTCACCGCGCCCCTTTTTTAGGTAAAAATACATTATCTAGTTGGGTGATTAAGTAGGTCATCTCACTTTTTAGGTTTCACGAAGAGACACGTATCTTTTACTAATTACTATGGCAATTAGCCAATATATCTAAAGAAATTAGTTAGTCAATGGAGAGGTTAAACCTATACAGAATAATATAAGAGGTTTTTAACCGCAAACTGTGGCTTTAGTATTGCAGATTTGGCAGTTTTAAGCCAAGCTTATATAGCATAAAATGTAAATCTCAATCAAGCGTTTGGATAAGTGGCTCTTCCTTGGTGAAAACGGTGACGAATTGTGCTGCGGTGCATTTAGCAGCAAAACTTACTTGGTGAGAAGCACTGCAGCTATTGTTAGTATAACTTTGGGAAAGGATTCAATTTTTACTCAAAAACATTTCTTTAGATTTCTAAGGGTTGGTTTGTAAATGCTGCAGCCAGAGATGTGGTTGTTACCCGCTGTCACCTCGCTAATGTGGATGGATTCCTTATGCCTGTGAAAACACCATGACAGTTTTTTGCTGTTTTTTGAGCAAGTAGACACTGTGTTCAGCTGAAACTTTTACATGTGACTTTTATTGTATCTTTCTTGATAACGTTGCCTATAAATCAGCATTACATGGACAAAAACCCAGTCTATGACTGTACCTTTAAGAAATTCAACAAATTTAATTTCTGAATAAAAACAGAGGGAACTACAAACCCAGAAACAAGACTATTAGTGGCTTTTGCCAAGTCGTTTATTTTTAGAACTGGAATTCCCACCTTAGTAACCCTTTATGCTGTTTAATGCTCAGGCATTTTTGCATAGTCATCCCAAGATCCGGTGGTGCCTGGGTTACAAAGGTTCAAGTACATGATTGCATGAACAATTCACAATATTTTCAGTATTTGTGTAAGTTATTGTAGTAGGGTTCTGCGACTGCACAAATTATGCTAGAAAAGAAGAAAGGGAGGTTTGAACAATTACCCCCCCCCCCCTGAAAAAATATATAGAATAATATACACATGGGTTTATTTATGCAAAACTGTATTGTTTTATTATGGTTTATTAATTTACACTGATATCAAAAACTTGAATGAAGATTGGTGGTAATATGTAGACCAACTTGTTAAAAACCATTTTTGAAGACGTGTTTACGCACTTGTGGAAAATGTTAACCTACCCAGTCACATTTTTAATGTTGGTCAAATATGAACACCATTATTCATATTATGATGTGTAATGGAGTAGAGAAAAGTTTCAAAAAGTTCTGCTTTGCAGATTTATCAATCTCTGTAAATCATGAAACGGTTTATGTTCTTTCCGATCACTTATCACTTATTTAGTTGTGTACTTGTTTATCCACCTCCTTACATATTTACTTACTACACTTCAGGTGGATTCGAACCCACAACCTTTGCCATTCTAGATGTCTTACCACTAGTCCAGTTTGAATCTTACATTTTAGCAGCAGATACCACAACAATTTAACAGATGTTAAATTTGCATTTGTTCACATGATTCAGGAAAGTACCGAGTATACAGTGCTTTACACGCATCAGTGTATGGCAAAACCAAATACTATTTGATCCCATGCAAATTTAACATCTATTTACTTACACTAACTTACATTATTTGTTTTCATTTTCTTTTATTTTTTCATTTATTATTGACATTCCAGAACTCAACCAAATCTGCCAGGAATATGAGAATTCTACAGACTATTTCTTTGAACCAGTTCAGAAAGTTTGTCTTTCCTGTCGAGTCTGTGTGGACAATGACCAGGCATACTGTGCAGTATGCAGCAGTAAGTTGACTGATGATTACAAAGTAAAGTATTCCCTTAGGTTATTTTAGAAAACATTCAAATTTGGTTGACCTTTCACACTTGAGTCGTTTACCCTGGCAAACTCCCGGGAAAAGCCATATGTAAACCCCTCCTTGGAAGTAGGTTTAAAGGTAGGGTCACAGATTGGTGAACACTCCAAAATTTATACCCCAAAAACTTACTTGGTGAGAAGCACTGCAGCTGTTGATAGTATGAACTATTTTGAGAAGGGGTTCCCTTCTATTAGAAGTTCTAAGTATGGTTTGGATAATTTTTCACCCCAAAACATTTGAAACTGAGAAACGCTTCATGCATGGATCCTTTCTCAGTGTTCTTTTGCAATTGCTGTGGCCAAAGATGTGGTTGGTACCCGCTGTCTTCTCTCCAAACAGGCCGGTTTGTAGTCGGTCGCAATCATAAAGACACAGTTTATAGTCATTGACGTTCTTGTGAAAATACATGACATTTATTTGCTGTGTTCTCAGTAAGTAGACACTTTGTTCAGCTGAAACTTTCACATGCGACTTTTATTGTATCTTTCTTTATAATTTTGCCTTTAGATTATCATTCAGTTGACCAAAACCAATCTATGGCCCTACGCTTCATTGAGATAACCCTGTGTTAGCATACGGATGGTTGAATGTGATATTGAAAAGTGATATGTTTGAAAATTCTCATCTTTGGTTTATTTTAATTAACACAATAGAGTTAAATTTATCCTGTGATCGATACATTATTTTATAAATCTCAATTGTACATACAAAGCAATGAATGCCTGTGTTTAATTTTTATATCAGCACCAACAACCACGGTACCCAGCTTGGTGGACACCCCCTCCACCCCAGAAGATTCTTCTGACAGCTTATGGGATACCACTACTGATCGCCAGCAGACCTCTGAAACGGATTACAAGATAACTACTGTTGTTCCATCAACTTCCAGTGGAACCCTAGGTTAGCATCCAAAATTTAAAGGAAATAAACTGCCCTTCAGCCTTCTCCACCAGCCTTCCCTACCACCCTTCCCTACAGTCTTTCCCTCAAGCCTTCTCTACCAGCCTTCCCTACAGTCTTTCCCTCAAGCCTTCTCCACCAGCCTTCTCCACCAGCCTTCCCTACCACCAGCCTTCCCTACCACCCTTCCCTACAGTCTTTCCCTCAAGCCTTTCCCTCAAGCCTTCTCCACCAGCCTTCCCTACCACCCTTCCCTACAGTCTTTCCCTCAAGCCTTCTCCACCAGCCTTCCCTACCACCCTTCCCTACAGTCTTTCCCTCAAGCCTTCTCCACCAGCCTTCCCTACCACCCTTCCCTACAGTCTTTCCCTCAAGCCTTCTCCACCAGCCTTCCCTACCACCCTTCCCTACAGTCTTTCCCTCAAGCCTTCCTTGAGGGTTGTTGACTGCCAACTTGGGGTATTTTGGATGACATAGGCCCTGAAAAATGGTCTTACTTGCACCAAAGGGGTAGGGACATTTTTCAAGATTGGTGCTTGGATGTTTTTAAATTTACACCAGTGTAGGGCCCTAGTTATTCTCCCTCCAGGGGTGTTTTTATTTGGAGGGAGAATAACTCAATGGGCTTTGGAACTCCCGATATCAAATTGAGCAGAGGATTAAAGTTCAAGAATCAATGGATAATATTCCCCTCACTGTAAAATGCAGAGAGACTTTTAAGTATTTTGTGTGTATTTTTGAGTATTTAGCGCTTTGCATCGTATCCTATGGGAGTTTATTTAGTGGTTTGCACCTTTCCCCTCCAAATTGCTTTTGATTCTTCTTTTTCATTTCTTCTTTTATTTACAGGATGGTCCTGGATTCTATTGATTGTGATACTGGTGATACTGTGTGTACTTATTTCCATCCGCTTGTTAGTATGGTTGATCAAACGATATAGTAAGTCATGTTGGTTGCATTCATTGCAATTTAAATCTTTTTATACATCCACATGCAATAGATTTACCTCAATATATAAATTTACAGACAAATGTTACAAATAAACAACTTCACAATGATGCATTGATGCAAGTTGATTTATAAAGTATGTGTGAGCTTTAACAATTCAATTGTCTGTCATGACTGTCGGACATAAATTTACAAATTTTTCTATGATTTTAATTGAAAACTGAATTTTTGTTTTCAGGGTTTGTCTTAGAACCAGCCAATATATATTGAGAGAGAAAACAATTTTAAGCACTGATTTTTTTGATTTCCCCCTTAGTTTTTAAATCGAGTGTTTCAAAACAACAAATAATAATGCCTATCCTATATTTTTCATGAAAATTACACCATACCACCAATCTGTGGAAATTTTATCAAATTGGTCACAATTTAGTCGGACAATACAAAACTTATTTTTTGTCAGATTGTGTGTACATTGCTTAATACTTGAAATTACTGCATTTGAAACAAGCAACAGTGATTTAAAGGTGTAGTACAGGATTGGTAAGGATAAAGACACCATTGTTTAACTTTAGTCTGAAAGCTTACTGATTATGAAGTTCATACTAGGACAATTTTTTCTGTGAAATATTTTCCTCTGATATGAAGTTATATTCGAGAAAGCTGTATCTAAATACCTTTTTAAAAGACCAGCTGATTTCGGTTGTTACAACCGCACAATTAAGGACAATGTGTTCACATGCTGAAAATTGTGCATGGGTTTTCAATATTTTCTCCTGACTCACACAATGGATTAAGCCCAATTTTCACAGTTTTTTTCTCATGTATATGGTTGATGATCACTCAAAATGAACACAGCCTGTAACTACTTTGTCAGCTCCACCAATCCATAACGTTAAGGAAAATTCCAATGGTGTTTTTTGACATTAGTTTGTTTTTTACACAGGATGGTTTATTTGGAGGATGCTGGTATGAACTTTATAATCAGTGAGCTTTAAGAATGAAAACTGCAATTTTGTTTCCGCTAATTTCCAATTCTGTGTTTTGTCTTACAGGGAAAGTAGCTGTAATGGAAACGGCCCCTCCTAAGGCTCCAGAGGAAGAAGAGACCTGCCTGAGTGGGATCAATAATGATAATATTGAGTCCTGTCTAACCAAACCCCACCAAGATACCGAACCCGTACCACCATGTCACCCCATGGATACAAACTCGCTTTCAAGCTCCCTTGAGAGCAACGGTTCTTCCATGACAGCTGTGTAGATTATGTCAGTCATTATCAACGTTTATAAAGCCCCGAAGGCTGCAATGTGAATTGCACTGAACGCCATTTCAGCGAGCACTGTATTTGATACAACAACAGGGCCCAAATTCATGGCTCTGCTTCCCACGAAATGTTGCGCTTCCATCCCATTTAATGATGTGCTTTACAGAACTCCGTAAGCATAGAATTCAGCAGTAAGCAGAGCCATAAAATTGGACCCTGAACAGTGAAGACAACGACCATTGCTACCAATGATATAAGTAAACATGTGCTGAAATGGCGCCCATGCGAATTTCACGTTGCAATAATAGATAGTGTCAGTAACAGATCTTGCGCAATCGGTGCTCTATATTCTTTTGTCGTCAATCTATGTCTGTAGAAATGACCTTTGTTGTATGTGAACAAGTTGGCCTACCAGACCGTTGACTGCTGTGTACATTGTGATTCAAATGAATTGTTTCACAATTGGAAAAGCAGTTCACTACATGACACTGAGATTGCGAAACATAATTAAATAAATTTCCCACCCAAAATGTGTTCAACGGCGTGGCAGGGAGGGTAACAAATTTTTTTTTCCAGGGCCTATTGTTACTTTTGAGATTGCAAAATATGCTCAGAAAAAAGCTTCCCACCAAAATATTTTTTAATGGGTTGTAGTGGTGGTAACATTTTTTTAATCTTCCAGGGCCTATAGTGTTTGCATTGTCCTTCCTTGTGTATGTGTAGATGTGTTCTTACACATGCCAACTTACGGGGTACTTTTAACAATGGAACAATGGACCCCACAAGGTAATTTCAATAGGAACAATTGGACCCCACAAGGGAATTCTTCAGAAAAGGGAATAATAGAACAACAATAGCAGTACCCCACAAACCGGATTTGTACGGCTGTGTGAGCGTGTCTATCCATTGAAACCGAGGAGGGATCCAGGTGTTTGACATAGCGAGGACTTCCTCACTTCGTTTTCGTTAACAAACCCAACGGGGACGTCGCAAAAAAAAAAACTATGTCCAAGCATTGTTTATACCCCTTACGTTTAATATCAAGGTCGTTATGGCTAAAACAAAAGAAATGTTGTTCGATCAATAACTCAAGGAAGACATGGCATATCAACTCCAAATTTGACATGTGGATTGGTCTTGGGATCTCCCAGAAGCCTATTGTTTTTAGACCCCTTACGTTTAAAATCAAGGTCATTATGGCTTAAACAAAAGAAATGTTGTTCGATCAATAACTAAAGAAGGACATGGGCGTATCAACTCGAAACTTGACGTGTGGATTGGTCTTGTGATGCCCAGAAGCCTATTGCCTAAAATGTTACTTAGTTTTTGTCTGTGTTTTATTATTTTGAGGATGATGTTGTCTGTGGACATTTGTTTACATCATCGAAAGTAATGAGATGATTTTTTATATGAAAAACACAAAGATTGTGTGTATTATAAACAGTTACAGCAGGTCACTTCACAAGCTGAGATAATTGAGATAGCTCTCAGAAGTTTCGATGGATGACCTAATACTATAACGCTATAAAGCAAAACGCTGTTGAGAGGAAGACATGCGTGCACTTTGGTGCGACTGTAGCTGATGTTGAAGATGGATGACCTAATACTATAACGCTATAAAGCAAAACGCTGTTGAGAGGAAGACATGCGTGCACTTTGGTGCGACTGTAGCTGATGTTGAAGATGGATGACCTAATACTATAACGCTATAAAGCAAAACGCTGTTGAGAGGAAGACATGCGTGCACTTTGGTGCGACTGTTGCTGATGTTGAAGATGGATGACCTAATACTATAACGCTATAAAGCAAAACGCTGTTCAGAGGAAGACATGCGTGCACTTTGGTGCGACTGTAGCTGATGTTGAAGATGGATGACCTAATACTATAACGCTATAAAGCAAAACGCTGTTGAGAGGAAGACATGCGTGCACTTTGGTGCGACTGTTGCTGATGTTGAAGATGGATGACCTAATACTATAACGCTATAAAGCAAAACGCTGTTCAGAGGAAGACATGCGTGCACTTTGGTGCGACTGTAGCTGATGTTGAAGATGGATGACCTAATACTATAACGCTATAAAGCAAAACGCTGTTGAGAGGAAGACATGCGTGCACTTTGGTGCGACTGTTGCTGATGTTGAAGATGGATGACCTAATACTATAACGCTATAAAGCAAAACGCTGTTGAGAGGAAGACATGCGTGCACTTTGGTGCGACTGTTGCTGATGTTGAAGAAAAGTTACTTGGATGATAACTATCTCCCTCGAAGAGGGAGTTATACGAGTCAGTCTGGTATGGAGTACGGTATTTGACAAATATCCGATATTCCATACTCTCCTTGTAAATAAATAAACTAAAAGAAAAATATAAAAATAATAGTAGTTAATAAATTACATGAAGTTTTACACCATTATGCCTAGTCTTACAAAAATTAATAGCAAACGCAATTTGTAGCTTTTTTTATTTATTTAAAGTGTGTAGGTTGTACTGCTTTTGCATGTAATCTTTATTGTGTTTGAGCCTCCTAGACTTTTCTTCTGTGACGTCACAGCCATGGGTAATGCCAGCCTCATGTGACCTTTACTGCAGAAAATACACTAACATATCATTCAATAATGCTTTATCAAATTAATCGTAAGTACATGTATGGCGTTTGCGCTACCCAACATAAACATTCTTCATTAAAATGGGTTTCTAATGTTTTATTGAAGGGGCAGATTTGTGCCAACACAGTTATACATTTTAAGATACCCAAAAGAAACCCATGCAAAATATGAGTGTTTGTAAACAGAAGAAAGGTCTAGGTTTATAGTAGCTTTGTAAACAATGTCTTAGAAATGGCATTTGCAAATAGTGTGTGATCAAAACTGCACTTTCGTCCATGTTTCATTTAGGTTAATAATGCAAACATTGTCTATACACTCTAAAAACTTCCGGTTCAGAAATGACCCAGATCCTGGTCCTGTGGGGCTTGACCATTTCTAGGTCAGTATGAACAGAAATCTGTGTCAAAAGATGTCGAAATGGGTCAAACTGACGCAGAATCTGAGTACCAATCCCATTTCGTAACCAGTTTCCAGGTTAACTTGACCCAGAATTGGTCAATAACTCTGACCGTGGATTTTTTAGAGTGTTTGTTATTATTGAATACACGGACTTCACTCGGGGAAGGCACAACGTTGGCATTTGCAAGCGGTACATCCATTTAAAATCTTCTATTTTTTCCATGAAACACAACCCTAAAATGGAGATATTAAAAATAAAATAAAATAAAAAACATGCTTTGTCTTCATTTTCAAAAACCTGATAACCACATGGAAGTTTTCATTCATTTTTGACCAACGTTGTACCATCCCCTTAATGTAGAATGCATGAAATGTAATAATAGTGTGCTTTTAGTAGTGCGGTGATAGCTTTAGATTTTAGGTATTTAACTTATTCAAGCTTGTATTAGTCGTTTAATGTATCTCTTTTTATTGTATAATATATCTCTTCGTTAGACTGTTTATGAAAAAACATATATAACAGTTATCTTACTTGCCCAGAATACTAATTATGTCTTAAATTATATAATTCATATGCAAAGCAACTCAGAGGCACAGATTCAAGATAATGACTTGGTAAATCAAAAAGTTATAAAACCCTTTTATTGTCTGACCATTTCAATATCCTGAATGGTTTTTTAATATGTGTTTTAAACCAGCCTGCATTAAAGGCAGGGTATACGTTTGGTAATTATTCCACAATCTAATGACCATCAAAACTTACTTGGTAAAGAGCACTGGAGAGCTTTTGGTGTTATAAAACATTTTGTTAGAAACAACCCCCTTTGGAGTTGGGTAGTTCTTGAGAAAGAGGTGAGTTTTTCACCCCCAAATTTGAATCTGAGAACTGCTAGCTTCGGCATGAAGCCTTTTTCAGGCATATCAACAATTGAGTGTATCCACAATTGTAGCTGCACAGTTCTAGTGACTACAGTGCCAAAAGCAATTTCTGTGGCAATCCTTTTTACTGTGAACCTTGTCAGAACTGCCAACTCTCAGTGAATCTGCAGGAAAAAATCTCTGAAAATTAACCAATCATTCCATGTTCTGATCATAGCGAAAGGACATCTGTACTATGTTCTGATGAACAAATTTAACAATCTCCCTGATTATGGAAACTGTCTCTTATAATATGTTGAATGTGATTCTGAATATCTCCCTGATTGTTTGACAAAATCTCCCTGATTGCAAGATGCAAACATTGGCAGCTCTGCCTTGTAAGTTGTATATTCAACTAGATGATTATTTAGGCCTAGTATTAAAGTAAATCATTTCTCAATGTGCGTATAGTTTAGGCTTTTAAATTGAATTGGCTTATTGCAAAATAAATTAGAATGCATGATTAAAATTGTTTGTTAATTTGTAATTTGTTGGATGTATTCCCGTGATGACCCACAATATCGTCTGAATTATTCATAACCTCACCTAATCCCATTTTATAGAGCCCATAGCCGCCTACGGAGCTCCGGAAATGCCTTGCCACTTTATTGGCTTCGTGAGATACCATGCACCGGTCATATAGTTATCTCATTGCTTGTATAAAGAGTTTGTAAATGGCACTCCCTGGGCTCCTTTCCTGCTTGCTCTCAAGTGACACTTCACCAATCGAAGAAACCATTTGATGAGGACTATTTTTACTGCAGTGTTGCACATTGACCAATTTTATAAAAGCTGTTTGAAGAAAGTCAAGTTTATAAACATTACACGGGAAAATAACGGTTATTTGCCAAGTCATCATGCGGTCACACGTTGAATGGAAACAAATATTGCTAGCAGACGAAAGTGCGTGGGCATGTGAGGTGTTTTGTTTTTGTTTGTGTTTTTATTTTATTTTATTTTTGATTTGTTTTCTTCTTTTGGGGGGGGGGGGGGGCTTGGTGGTAACAATGCTTAGATACGAAGTTCAAAGCTTCAACAACCAGCCATATAAAGATGGATCACAATAAATGTTTTATCACAGTGACAACCTTGCCTGCTTGCAACGAAAAACCGAGGAGCTTGTACAATTTGCTGATGTGTATATTAAGTTCTTATATTGAATTTTGGTGGGTTTTTTTAAGGCCAACGAACGTTATCCATCTTGAGGAGTCATTCATGCAATAATTTGAAAATGCAAAGTAAAAAAAAGTGGAAATAAACGGATTCAGTTAGAATCAGATTCATGCCATCCACTTCGAACCCTAAGCTTTCTTGAAATTGACATCGTTCAGAAGTGAAGAGATATTGTCTTGTTAGGCCTATGGCAGTACAAACGCAGTTATTACATTTTTATTTCAGATACAAAAAATGTTAGACTGTTCTGATCACTTTTCTTTGGAAATTGTAACTTAAGGGGACATTTTGAAGAACAATTTTGTTACCACAAAATTACAGACCGTGTTAGTTCACAAATTAAAAGGAAAAAACAGACAATTTGGAGAAATATTTGTGTGAATCATCTATTTTACTTTAAAAAAATATTTCCAGCCATATTCATTTCATAACAAACGTTTTTTATATCCCAAGAGCACCCAATTCGAAGACAATGTGACCCTTTAAAGTGAGGCTTCTAGTGAATAAAAAACCCATCTTAACACCCCAAACGCCTCAGTCTGTTTTTTTCTCAGATTCTCAGATTTTAACCTCTGTAAGTTTGTTAAAGCCCTGAAGTAGCAACTTTCCAGTGATGAGAACTTCATTGGGAAAACAATTGTGTTGCGCAAGACCACTTCATTTATAAGGGAATTTCCCATTATGTAATTATATTATTTTTAGTAACAAGAATACGATCAGGTGATATCGCAGCGCCGGCTAGCACGATGGCACTGGTTCAGCAGAACCAACGGCCTACCGTTCGGTGTTCAACGGAATACAGTTTTCTCTAAGGGCACGTCTATTGGCTAATCATGTTTATGTGCAGTAAGTGGTTTTGTTTTTTCATTTTAAAGAAAATTTCTTCTGGCAACTCGGTACGAAAATGTGTGACACTGGATGAGCCAGCCTCGATAAAACCGACCGTTGAAAATTTAATTTCAAAATATGGTAGCGTTTTAGAGATATCACCGAAAATCTGGATTATGTCCAAGCAGGAAGATTGATTTGAATACACAATCTGAGAAAGTTTCATGCAGAAAACTTTCTCAGGTTGAATTTTAACGATTCCCTCTCTCTAAAACCACATTCCTTTGAAGGGAATCGTTTCTCAAAATGTTATCAAGAGACGCAGTGCTTGTTACTAAATAAGTTTTTATGGTAATTAATTTTTGGTTTAATGGCCCTCCTTTTAAAATAATCAGTGAACATCGATTGCACATTCCTATACCAAACTGTGTGTTAGGTGAATGCTATTATTCCTTTGTTGAAATGAAAACATTGCCCCAAATTCCAAACTTCAATAAACAATTTAGCTTTTCGTACATAATTGTCGAGAATCATAAGTTACATGTTTTGATTTGTTATACAGCGTTCTGGTTGATCCTTGGAATAGGAGTGGGGATAGGTCGTTATGGCATGTGCAAGGCCATGGGGAGTAATCAACCAGAGAATAACATGAAGCTAGGTGAGAATTAATATAGACTTTTCTCTCGATAGTCATCAATACTCTACAGTATAAACTAAAAAAGAGTGACGTAACCGGGGGGGACTCGGGACCTCTCCCTCTCTTCCCCATCCCCCTAAAAAAAGATTGAAAAAAATAATGTTTTGATACATTGAATATCCCCCACCCCAAGAAAATGTCTGGTTAAGCCAAGCTACAGGGCGTTGTCACTTTACTTGTAATGTGTTATGCAAAAATCGAGTCTGTAGCTATACGTTATTTAGATGGACTGGTCATTGACCTTTTTGTGTACAGTATAGGTCTCGTCTTTTATTTACAAAAAGGTTCTCTGGAGAGGGGTGACTTGGAGCAAAAGTCGTGGGTGGGGCTGGAACGGTTTTGTGATCTTAGAAAGATGCTGAAGGGGTGGTGGCTTAGGAAACGTTTTCAGTATTTTGTGTCTTATGTGACAAGGGGTCGATAGGGGCAGGCTTTTGCTCTTGGACTGTGATATTTTTATTTTGGCAGACTGATACATGAACTATTAATTTGCTCATTTGTAGTATTTCTTCGGTTCAAGGAAAACTTGGTTAATTGCGACTGAGAAAAGTCCGTCTGAAGATGACTGAAATTAACCTTAAATTCACAAGAGATGATCATGGCATTTTTACATCATCGATGTTTCTGCAATAGTTTGTGCAGAATTGTACCATACTTTTTAAGTAGCAAAGAAAATGACGAAAGTGCATGCTCCTTTTCTATTACTACTATTCCTTTTTGGAACGAAACACAAAATATTGTTTGCCCCCCCCCCCCCCCCCCCCCCCCCACAGCCTGCAATCGTGGACCCTCCTTTGTTCAACTCTTTGTGATAGCAACCGTGGACCACAATGCTTTCCTTTGTGATAGCAACCGTGGACCTATTGTCCTCTTTTGTTATAGGTCCCCGGTTTGAATGTGGTTACCTACTCACCCCCACCCAGTGTTGCAGTCACTGTGTGGACATTCCTTTGTTGTTCTATACACTAAGGAAATCATATTCTTCAACACTGTAAATACACTATGTGGACGTGTGTAAGTCCACATAGTGTTGCACGTCCCTACATTATGTAGCGTTCACAAAACACACTCCCCCTTCTGACAACGAGAACCATGGTTGAACAAGGAAAACCGCAATTACAAACAGTTATTATTATTTCGAACATTTGGGGTTTGTGTCAACTCGTGTAGTTTGGTTTTATGTATTGTCAGTAATGTTTTTCGTTTCCACGGTACCCCCCCCCCCCCCCCCATCTGATGAGTGATATCCTTATGGTTAATAAAAAGGAAAACCACAACAAGGGAAACCAATCATCGTTATTGTGTATTGAAATGTAGGAGTAGCTGGTCTAAAAGTAGAAGCAAAAACCCGATCAGATGTGCGAGTGCATTTGTTACAGTACCTTAGGCTTAGGTGTATTCATTTTTGTAACCGAGTCAAAAGAAATTTCAAAGTAACAAAAAAAAAAAAAAAAAAAAAAAAAAAAAAAAGGCCCAGTCTTATTGCCCACTTTGCAAATCAGTATATGCCGCTTTCATACTTTGAGTTGGGCTGTCTGTACGTAGCTTAAAAATGACGAATCACAAAATCAAGTTTCGGAATTCAATAGACACAATCGGCGACTGCAGTCACGTGGGTATACATTGTAAACAAACCAAGCAAGCAACGTGCAGTATGAATGGTAATGCGCCGTAAGGTGGGCAGCAGTTCCATGCTCACTGTTCATTGCTTTGCTTGGTTTGTTTACATTGCATACTCACTGTATGAGTCACATGAATCTGGTTGCCTATTGTGTCTTTTCAAAAAACTGTATTATATAGTAGATAAGGTAATTACAAAAGAAGTTGTCTATTTTGACCCCCTTGACCCTTCCATGCGCAGGAGAAATGGACAAGCTTTGTCAGGAACATAATAATATGACAGTGTATGAGGAAGTGTTGAAGATATGCGTGTCATGTACCACGTGTGGTCCAGACTCCCAGGATGACCACTGTCATACTTGCCGAGGTAAGGTTGGCTACAGCCTGATTCAAACATTCCCCATTGTTTTAATCATCGAGAGAAATAATTCCATTTCAAAATAAAGTGAAGTAGACAGTTTGAAAACCTCAGAGGTCATCATTGCTTATTACGGTTGCTACAATCGAAATAAAATCTACTAGGCCCTATCTGATTTGATAAACTGTTCACTTGGTTCACTCTAAAACACTTCCGGGTCAGAATCAATCCGGATCCGGGTCCCATTGGGCTTGAACCATTTCTGGGTCAATATGACCAGGAACAAGTCAAAATGACGTGCACTAAAATTAGTAATCTGATTTTTTTTGATTTTTTTTTTTACAGTTTCCCTTGTGGTTTATTATTATCTGATATAAATAGTCGCATCCCCTTAAGGTGATCCCCTGGCTGCCGCTTCCCAGGTTGTATCGTATACTCGGGTGTGATCCCTGGCTACACGGCAGTTAACGGTTGACTGGCTTCTGACTGTACAACGATATAGACCCAATAGGGAGACCGCCAACATAGGGTTAGATAGCTCTCAGTTGGTTGAGCGCCGGCACGTTAATCTGGAGGTTGTTGGTTCAAATCCCGCTCTAGTCAATTTTTCTGTATTCAACCAGTAAAATCATTTACAAATTTACAAGTCAGTTTCCCTTGTGTATTTTTTTTTTACCTGTTAATTTATTAAACAAAGATGAGGGAGAAAATGTTGCCATTTGCAGCATCTGTAAAACTGATGGTAAAAAAACAAACTTATTCTTCACTCAGCATTTGGGATCATTCCAACACCAGTGGTTGAAGTGAAGGTTGTCAAAAAAGTTGAAACGGACAACACTGAGGGTGATAACGCACGTGATAAACTCCCTCTCACAAAAGATTCTTCGTCTGACATGGGTACGTATATAAGTTCAGTTTTCATAAAGTTTGTTTTTCTTTTGCTGTTGCTGGTGATGATGTCATTCTCGTCGTCGTTGCTGTCGTTATAGACTTTTATCATACTGCCACCATCTTGGTCATGTTCCCTGTATCCTATTAGTAATAAATGCTAGTATCCATGAAAGAAATGGAACCAGACTATTTTTCTCCCAGCCTCGGTTTGGTTACAGTGATTTGGATTGGAAAATATCAAGACGGCCACACATGATAAAGGGCTATTGTTTGCCGTTGTTATTGCTGAGTATATAATGTCATTTTAAAAAGTCATTTTGAAAACTAGTTTGAAACTTCCTAATTTTTTTACTAAATTCACACCCCAAAATTACCTCACAAATTCTTATATTCTGTTTACCTAGGGTTACCAGTGGTGGCTTTAATTGGAGTGTTCGTGTGCTGCGGTGGTATCACCATGACGGTAGTAGGATTATGGCTCAAACGAAGAAATGGTACGTATTTTCTTGTATGAAAATCAACTGCTCAAAAACAAATTATAAAAGGTGCGGTGCAATACTCTTTTATGAGTACATTATGATGTACTCCAGTCACCTGGGTTTCAATCAATCGTTCATAATGCTCAATAAAGGTGACAATCAATACAAGTTATTTATAATTTGTTATCTTTTTTATTTATATTTTTAAACAACCTAATATTTTTACATAGTTTCTGTGGTATACAAGTTTATTTTTTACTCGTTTTCTTGTTGGAAACTGTATTGTTTGGCGTTTAGCGGTATCCTTGTTTTTTATAACTTGATGATCTGTTAATTTTAGTACTACTACCTTTTTGTTGATTTGTGCGATTTATACATTGTAATTATTTTTATTATTATTATTATTAGTTTCAGGGATGTTGCCTGTTCCACAACATGATAATGCACCAACCGAATCACAGCCCCAGCAAGAGACCGGCCGGCCAGACAACGTCCACCCAAGCAACGTCCTCACCAACATCGACGTTGACCAGCAGGATTTCAGTGGTACCGAAACCATGGTATAGTTTCTCCGCAATTCGAAGTAGAGACATAGTTTTCACATTGTAAGAATTGAAGATAGAACAAACTAGTAAAAACTAAGGACAGGTCCGTACACAAAATTATGTAGTGATGATCGAACTGACGATTGAATTTTGCAAGAAAAAGAAGAAAAAAAAGGAGAGATCACTGAATCCATCTATGCAATCAATCTATTGGGAACTATCTGTTAGTATTATGATACAGTTGGAAAATGCTACTTTGTTTTTGTGGGTATATTATAATTATGAGGATGATGGTGTGTGTGGAAATTGTTTAACACCATCAAAAGTAATGATAGAGCTTCATCGAACGTGATGAGATGATTTAAGATTTAACACACAAAGATTGTGTGTATTATAAACAGTTACAGCAGGTCACTTCACAAGGACAAGCTGAGCAAAAGGTGTATAAGTAAAGTGTCAACGAACTTTATTTGCGATATAGCTCTTAGAAGTTTCGATGGATGACATAATACTTTAAAAAAACGCTTTATAAAGCAAAACGCTGTTGAGAGCAAGACATGCGTGCACGTTGGTGCGGCTGTTGCTGATGTAACCCCCAAACGGGGTTAAAAAAACAACTACTTGATAACTATCTCCCTCGAAGAGGGAGTTTTACGAGTACGTCTCGTATGGAGTATCAGAGTAGTATCTGATATCCCATAGTCTCCATGTAAATAAATCAAAAACCAACAAAGTCTAGCGTAAAATATAGCATTTTGTTTTAACTATTTTTAAATGTGTAGTACTGCTTTTGCATGATCTTCATTGTATTTTAGCCTATTTAGTATTATAGACTTTTCTTTTGTGACGTCACAGCCGCGGGTTATGCCAGCCTCGTGTGGCCTTCACTGCAGAAAATGCAACAATGTATCATTCAATAATGCTATCAATTGAAATTAACCAAAAGTACAGGTAGTCTACGCTACCCAAAATAAACGTTCTTCATAAAAATGGGTTTCTAATGTTTTTATTGAAAGGGCAGATTTGTGCCAACACAGTTAATATTTTAAGTGACCTAAAGAAACCCATACCATTCAAAATAGGGTTGAGTGTTTGTGAACAAAAGAAAGGTCTATAGTAGCTTTGTAAACACTGTCATGTGAAATGGCATTCGCAAATAGTGTGTGATCAAAACTGCATTTTCGTCCATGTTTCATTCAGGTTAACAATGCATACATTGTCAATGTCAATTTAAAAACTTCTGGTTCAGAATTGACCCAGATCCGGGTCCTGTGGGGCCTGACAATTTCTAGGTCTGGATGACCAGAAATCTGTGTAAAAATGTCGCAGAAATGGGTCAAACTGAACAAAAGAAAGGTCTATAGTAGCTTTGTAAACACTGTCATGTGAAATGGCATTCGCAAATAGTGTGTGATCAAAACTGCATTTTCGTCCATATTTCATTCAGGTTAACAATGCATACATTGTCAATGTCAATTTAAAAACTTCTGGTTCAGAATTGACCCAGATCCGGGTCCTGTGGGGCCTGACAATTTCTAGGTCTGGATGACCAGAAATCTGTGTAAAAATGTCGCAGAAATGGGTCAAACTGAACAAAAGAAAGGTCTATAGTAGCTTTGTAAACACTGTCATGTGAAATGGCATTCGCAAATAGTGTGTGATCAAAACTGCATTTTCGTCCATATTTCATTCAGGTTAACAATGCATACATTGTCAATGTCAATTTAAAAACTTCTGGTTCAGAATTGACCCAGATCCGGGTCCTGTGGGGCCTGACAATTTCTAGGTCTGGATGACCAGAAATCTGTGTAAAAATGTCGCAGAAATGGGTCAAACTGAACAAAAGAAAGGTCTATAGTAGCTTTGTAAACACTGTCATGTGAAATGGCATTCGCAAATAGTGTGTGATCAAAACTGCATTTTCGTCCATATTTCATTCAGGTTAACAATGCATACATTGTCAATGTCAATTTAAAAACTTCTGGTTCAGAATTGACCCAGATCCGGGTCCTGTGGGGCCTGACAATTTCTAGGTCTGGATGACCAGAAATCTGTGTAAAAATGTCGCAGAAATGGGTCAAACTGAACAAAAGAAAGGTCTATAGTAGCTTTGTAAACACTGTCATGTGAAATGGCATTCGCAAATAGTGTGTGATCAAAACTGCATTTTCGTCCATGTTTCATTCAGGTTAACAATGCATACATTGTCAATGTCAATTTAAAAACTTCTGGTTCAGAATTGACCCAGATCCGGGTCCTGTGGGGCCTGACCATTTCTAGGTCTGGATGACCAGAAATCTGTGTAAAAATGTCGCAGAAATGGGTCAAACTGACGCAGAATCCGAGTACAAATCCTAATTCGTAACCAGTTTATAGGTTAACTTGACCCAGAATTGGTCAATAACTCTGACCATGGATTTTTTAGAGTGTTTGTTATTATTGGATACACGGACTTCACTCGGGGAAGGCACAACGTTGGCATTTGCAAGCGGTACATCCATTTAAAATCTTCTATTTTTCCTTTATTATGAAACACAACCCTAACATGGAGATTTAAAATATATATATATATAAAAATCCATCTTTTTATTATTTTTAAGAACCGGTTTACATTGAGTTGACTGAACACTTTGTGTTTAACTGAACTCATTTATGAATTACATTCAACCGATCATTTTTTTATCCACACAGTCTGCATTTCAAAAACCTGATAACCACATGGAAGTTTTCATTCATTTTTAACCAACGTTGTACCATCCCCTAAAAATGCAGAATGCATGACATGTAATAATGTGCTTTTAGTAGTGCAGTGAAATTGTTGTATATAGGCCTATACATATAGCTTTAGATTTTAGGTATTTCACTTATTCAAGTTTGTATACATCAATTAGTCGTTTAATATCTCTTAGTTAGACTGTGTTGTGTAAAACGTATATTATAACAGTTATCTCACTAACCCAGAATACTAATTATGTCTTAAGTTATGTAATTATTATATGAAACAACTCAGAGGCACAAATTGAAGTTAATGAATGTAAATCAAAAAGTTAAAACCCTTTTATTGTCTGACCATTTCAATATCCCGTATGTATTTTGAATGATGTGTGTTAAACCATTCAGCCTGCAATAAAGGCGGGGTATACTTTTGGTAATTACTCCACATTTTAATTACCATAAAACCTTACTTGGTAAAAAGCACTGGAGAGCTGTTGATATTATAAAACATTGTTAGAAACGACCCCCCCCCCCCCCCTTTGGAGTTATGTAGTTCTAGAGAAAGAGGTAGTTTTTCACCAACAAATTTGAATCTGAGAATTGCTTCAGGCATGAAGCCTTTCTTAGGCATCTGAAAGCACACAATTCTATGCAACAAGGGTGTGCATTATTTTCTTTTATCTTCGATGGCCAATATTGAGCCCACATTTTCACGTATCTATGTTGTGGTGAGGAGGTCTTTAACAACTTTACTAAAAGTCTACCCTACCTTTAAAAGAGAGAATTTGGTGATGATTGCAAACTGTTACGTACAGTCAACAAGGTGTTTGTTTAAAACGTTCCGTTACTTCACTTTTGGAAATGAAGAATACTGGTATTAAAGCAATGGAAGCCAATAAATTTGCAGCTTCATATATGGGAGAAAAGGCACATGTTTGGTCATAGAGGGATGTTGAATTGACCTGACATCACAACGTTTTAAATTATAATAAACGGAGCCCAAATAAGAATACTGAACGCGTACAAAATGGACAACTAAATATATTTTAACTGAAACATAATGTTGCACGAAAACAAAAGCAACCTTGAATTCTTGTGAATACTCTCATGTATGTTATATACAATATTATGATAAGTTTCCTTGACGAATTAGGATTTCGTAAATGGGCATTATGAAAGAGTCTTGCGTCATGCTCTGAGTGCCTGGCTAGGATTTCATGGGCTATAGAGGATTTTGTTTACTTTTGGGCGTTAACCTGTTTTCTGCAGCTCCCAGGTCAGTCTTTGTTGGTCAACCAATGCATGCATACAGCAAATTGGGGAATTCGTGGAACTAACGATTAGTCACTCCGAATGCTTGTTGCAATAAGAGGGACACGAAAAGCTCGCAAAAAATGCTCATGGATAGGGCCTACATTTTGTTTCTGAGGTGCCAAATGAATTGCATTTACAACAAATCCACAAACTTAAAAACATTCCAGCCAGTCATTTTTTTCTCCAATAAGGGAAATCGTATATATAAAATTAAATTTCATATTCCAACATTGATAAAGTAGATTGTTTCACGGTTCTATATTATGCAATGTTTAATACTTCAGAAGGAATTGATCCGTTTGACAAAGTGCAGTGCATCATCGTATTTATCGTTGATTTCAAATCATGTTGTGAGTTTTTAAAAGAGGGTTCTTTCCTTCTTTCTTTTATCTTCTTTTCTTTTCTGGGTCTGATTTTGTATTTTTAATTTTTTTATTTCTCTGTTTTCTTTTTTAAGTACATTAGAACTTGAAATTTGGCCTGGTGCAGTGAGAAAAAAGAAGGGAAAGTGATTGCAACATTTCAAAAAGGAAAACAAACGTCACATTTATGGCTGCATGCAGTCAACCTTTGTTGTAAAAGCTTTTTTGTGAAATCGCAGAGATTTAGAACGGCTTGGTACTGATTGTGAAATAAGTGACTAACTTAAGCACGTGTTATTGTTTTGCTGACAAACGTTCATTTCATTATTTGTGGGTTATTTTAAAGTTGTATCCACGATTGTAGCTGCACAGTTCTAGTGACTACAGTGCCAAAGGCAATTTTCGGTAGCAGTCATTTTTACTGTGAACCTTGTCAGAACTGCCAACTCTCAGTGAATCTGCAGAAAGAATCTCTGAAAATTAACCAATTTTTCCATGTTCTGATGAACAAGTTTGAAAATCTCCCTAATTATGGAAACTTTTTCCCTACTATGTTGAATGTGATTCTGAATATCTCCCTGATAGCAAGATGCAAACATTGGCAGCTCTGCCTTGTAAAGTTGTATATTCAACTAGATGATATGTAGTAAAGTAAATCATTTCTCAATGTGCGTAAAGGCTTTTAGATTGAGTTGGCTTATTGCAAAATAAATTAGAATGCATGATTGAAATAGTTTTTTAATTTTTAATTTGTTGGATGTGTTCCTGTGATGACCCACAATAACCAATCCCATTTTTATAGAGCCCTAGCCGCCTATACGGAGCTCCGGAAATGCACTGCCACTTCATCGGCTTGAGATACTAAGCCCGGACCGTACCTGCTTGCTCTCAAGTGACACTTCACCAATCAAAGAAACCATTTGATGAGGACTATTTTTACTGCAATGTTGCACATTGACCAATCTTATAAAAGCTGTTTGAAGAAAGTCAATTTTATAAACATTAGGCCTACACGGAAAAATAACGGTTATTTGCCAAGTCATCACCATGCGGTCACACGTTGAATGAACAGTGATCTCGCGAGAGCATTCTTTATAACGCTACAACACCACACGCGACTCGACACACCGCGACAAACATTAACGACTTGTCAACAAGTCTAGGATTTCATGGGCTATAGGGAATTTTGTTTACTTTTGGGCGTTAACCTGTTTTCTGCAGCTCCCAGGTTAGTCGTTGTTGGTCCTGTGTTTGTTGTGATGATGCAATGTCAAAAATGTTTATAAAAATTACCTGAAATCTTTGGTCAACCGGTTCATGCATACAGACAATAAAAAGAACATTGGCCTCTTCCAAATGGTTGCGTATATAGGGAATTCGTGGAACTCACGATTAGTCACTCAGAAGGCATATTATTGCAATAGAGGGACACAAACAGCTTTTTTGTGTAGTATGATTTGCATTTACAACAAACCCCAAAACTTACAAGCGTTCCAGTCAGTAATTTTTCCTCCAAGAATGGAAATCGTTTCTAGAAAATGCAATTTTCAAATTCCAAAATTCATAAAGTAGATTGTTTCAAGGTTTTATACTTTTCAAATTGTAATGCATCAAAAGGAGTTCATCAGTTTGACATAGTGCAATGGATAATAATTTTTATCGTTGATTTCACATCATGCTGTGAGTTTCTTAGAGAGAGAAAAACAAGAAAAACAAAGAATTAAAGTTGCGTAGAAATTGAGATTTGGCTTGGTAAGTAGACAATGGAATGTAAAATTATTGCAACATTTCAGTAACTAAAAGAAAGCCAAAGGGAAAACTCAGTGTTACGTCCACTGCGTTGGGAAAATATCACATGGATTGTTTCTGTGTTTTGCTGTAGGCATCAGTATAGCTTTTATTACAATATTGTTTATTCATTTATTTATTTGTGTTTGAAATCCCGGAAAAAAATAGAAAAACATTTTGCCAAGGAAAAATATAAAATGTTAGCGTCCTGCCTTATTGAAAAAAGGAAGGAGGCGGGCCTTTTTTCCTTCTTTTTCAAAAATTGTCGCCCGGGCTTTTTTTCAAAATGGTTACCAGATTTTTCCGGTGTGCTTTTTCGGTGTGCTAAAGTCTAAAAATACGATCTTATTTATTTTAAAATTAATTGTTTTCGCCAGAGATCGTTAAAAGGGAAGCGGGCGGGGACGCTAAACATGTTTTTTATTTTGTTATTTGGCCTAATTGATAGCAATCCCTTTTACTGTTGGGCCTATATACTTGTACATTCAACTAGGTCATGATTACAAACTAAATATATAATTTCTCGATGTGCGTAGATTAGGCTTTTGAATTGAATTGTCTTGGTAGAAAATAAATTAGAATGCATGATTACAATTGTTTATTAATTTGTCGATTTTGTTTATGTTACGGTGACGACATAACAATTTATTCCTACAGTTTGGATTTGATGTCAACTCTTACAACCTCAAGTGATCCCTTTTTTTAGAGCCCTAGACACCAGCGTATGTAGCTCGGGAAATGCTTTGCCATTTATCAATATCAGCTTCATGAGATAGTTATAGTGCTCGAAAGTGACAAATGGCACACCCTCGGGCTCCCCACCTGGGTGCTGTTCGCACTTCACACACGAAGAATCTATTCAAACTAAGTATACTCCACGATCATGAATGGTGCTCTCGGACTAATCATTAAAGCTGTTTGAAGCGCATCTCAACTTTGCACGCAACGCTGCTGGTACGCAGAGTTCATGCGCACGTTTTCACGCGGCTGTCGTCCAATGAGCTGCCTCCTTATAAGAGCGCTGTTTGAGAGTGTTATACAATTTTATGCAAGGGTCTTGCTATTATTAGACAAATAATCACGTTGTCGTGCGTTGAATCTCATTAGCATGTGTTTTCACAGAGAACATAAATCGGGGCCCAAGATGTTTCGCAGACCAGCTTTCCAACAATATTGTTGAACCTATTGTACAGCAGACAATGCCTTATTCAAGTTTGAATTTTAAGCGGGAAACACGGCATGGATACAACAGTAGACTGTGTTGACAATAACTAACTAGACCTATTCATATTTAAAGCATTCATTTTCCTATCATGCATGATTGTACATCAACTATTTAAGCTATGCTTCGATTAAAGGGGTCAAAGAGTGTTATGTTATTTAATCCAACAGTAGAGATGTCGTTATAAATCATAATTATGATACAAATAATATTCCTATAATTATTTGCTCAAAACAAAGACATCTCTTGTAAGCCATTTGGCTTATTGCTGTTTTGTTTTGAGCTATACGTGTCCCTTGAAGCTTAAAGGGCTACAACTTGTCTTTAATGATAATCACCCCACTTTGTAAAGTGTTCATTCAGGTGGTTGCGTTTTTACAACTATACATCGGAATGCTTCCAGTGGGTTTCGCAACACTTGGTTAACCGACGGGGTTTTCCCTCATGTCGTTATGTGCAAGTTACATAGCACTACAATACACGTCACAGATTATCCGATAACTGATTGCCATATCATTTTTATATACAGTTAGAGAGCCGGTGTGAAGCGAGACGCAATAAACGATCAGCTGAAAGTCAGTAAATATGTCTCCATTTATACTCAGTAAGTGGTGTATTGTTTTCCGTTTTAAGAGTTACTTTCACATATTTATTTTTCGAAATACGAAGTTATGTTCTTTAAATGTCTCATTGTTGAACCATGGAGTCCATCGGAGGTGTGTTTCGCTTTCCGTAATTGCCGGGAATCATTGACCGATTTGTTGTTTTATTTTGTTTATACAGAATTGTGGGTGATCTTTGGACTAGGAGTTGGGATAGGGCACCATGGCATGTGTTGGCCTCTGGGGAATAGGCCTAATCAACCACAGCATAACATGGAGCTCGGTAAGAATATTGAATGTAACAAATACTTTATCATAATTGTAAACTAAAAGAGTATTAATTTGTCTATTTGCTTGATTTATGTGTCATGAAAAAATGAATCTGCAGCCTTGCTACCAAATTATCCAGACAGGATGGCCGATTACCTTTTCGTGTACACTGTTGTACGTTGTCTTATTTTTACAAAAAGAATTTAAAATTTGGTAAACCTGCATTTGCGGGAGGAGGGGGTAGGCCTTTATCATGGTGCAGCCATCTTAAGTTGATTTTTCCCATTCAAATGATTGTAACCAAACCGAGGCTGGAAGGGTAAATAATCTGGTTCCTTTTTGTTCGATGAATGTTAGCATCCATTACTGCTGTTAGATACAGGGAGGGTGGCAGCATGATAAAGGTATTGCCTTTTGGTGCCGGTGTCATAGGAAAATCTGTCCCCGGAGATTCTGTCCCCCATATGGGAAATTAACGTGGGCTGGAGAGGGATGATTCAAAAGAGGGCGCTATCAAAAGCAGTTTGTGCACAGTTCTCCATATGGGGGGACAGAATCTCCGGGGGGACAGAATCCCTGTCCACACCGGCTTTGCATATGTTACTCTTTTGGGAAAGGGGTGACTCGGAGAGAAGGTGTACGCCTATGGGTGGGGCTGGAACTATGGAGCACGTGCCCCTTGACATTGGCAGTGGAGTCGTGCATTCATACGACAGGGGAGTAAATTAAACTGCTATAATTAATAAGTTATGCATTTTTCCTGTTGGTGCGTAAAACAGAGTGTCCACTTTCAAACCTCTGTAAAAAAAACGTTCGATGATCCACTTTCCGGGAAGCAGGACAGCAGAAAAGTGAAATGGTCCAGAACGTACGATCGGCTTTTCGGGTCGTTGGAAACCAGAAAAGTAGATGTCCACTTTTGTGCCACTGTGTTTCAAAACGTAAAATCTGCTTTGGGGCTAGCAGAAAAGTAGAAAAAATTGATTTATCTAAAACGTTCAACCTGATTTTCTGCTTATAGGAAACCCAAAAGACAAGTGCACTTTTCGACCGTAAGGGTATATGTGAAAAAGTAAAACCTGCAAATTAATCATAGAATTTCCCACAAGTTGACTTTGACCCCCTTGACCCCACTTCATGCACAGGAGCAATGGACAAGCTTTGTCAGGATGCCGATAATATTACGGTGTATGAGGAAGTGTTAAATATGTGCGTGTCATGTACCACGTGTCGTCTGGACTCCCAGGATGATCACTGTCATACGTGCCGAGGTAAGGGTTTGCTACCGCCTACTGACTGTAAACAACTTCCGCGTCAGATTGCGGGTACCAGGAGGCAGACCCATTTCAGAGTCAGGCTGACCTGGGAACAGCTTAAAGGGACACGTTGCCTTCAAATCTCATGAACATTTACTGTTTGAAGGTGTTCTTGCAATAAAACACCTTTAACGTGTAATAATTAGTGAATGGTGATTAAAAAAACAAAACAACATTGGCCTCTGACCCCTCGACATCTTTCCCGCGAAACGTATATGTATTTCCAGCCGTAAATACCATCGTCCAGCATGTAATGGCAAAATGCGCGATGAACAGTAGTTAGGCTGTTGCCGTAGCCAGTGGCCTGGTAAACTTATCAGATGAACCCTGGGTAACATATTCTCTACCCCTGAATCTAGCACAGTATTGGGCCCGAAATTACCAGCCGCGTATTCGCGGAATAACCAGCCGCATATTCTGAAAAAAAGAACACATGCAGTACAGGGATGTGAGTACAATATTGCTCGTCTGTTCACCTCCCTGTGTTGCATGTATTCTGTTTTCGGAATATATGTGGCTGGTTATTCCGCGAATACGCGGCGTAGCTTCAGGTAGCTCGGTTTGAATGAACGTGTATGTAAACACCTACACCGTTCATATGTCAAAATGGATCGCCACAAAAAACAGATTTAAGACGTGTCCAAAAAGAAGAAACCTCGTCAATCAGGGTAAGAAAACTGTCATGGGACTAACCGAGAGAAACAACCGGTGTTGTTTATACCAAATGTTTATTGTGGACAGGAGGGATGAGGACTGAGACACGGCACATCACAGCAGCACTCTGATCATCATTTTACGACTAGAAATAAGACTAGTAGGAACACGTCGGCCATTTATGGGAGTCAAAATCTTGACTCCCATAAATGGCGGACCGTGTTAGTTCACGAATAAAAGGAAAACCACACAGTTTTGAGGAATGTTTGTGTGGAGCATTATATTCTACTTTTAAAACATCTTTCCGACCGTGTTCATTTCACATCAAACGCTTGTTATAGCCCAAAGCGCCCAGTCCGAAGGCAACGTGTCCCTTTAAATTATGTGGATTTTGATTCGGATTATGCGTCAGTTTGACACACATTACAGGTCATACTGACCCAGTAATGAGTCAGGCCTCAAATTGACCCTGAATTCAGCTCAAATTCTGATCATGACTTTTTATTTAGAGTTTATGAGTCAAAATCTCCCCTTGATTTCAGACAAAAGATTTGTGTTAATGAAAAAATGTGTTTTGTAGGCCTATAGTTTCAAATTGAAAGCTCACTAATGCATTAATTATTATGTCCAGTATAATAATCCTTTAGAGAAATTTAGTCTTCTTTCGAGAAGATAGCATTTGAAAAAGTCAAAATGTTACTTATTGCTTCTATGGAAATAAACACGTTTGATTTTAATCTGGTCGTGTATATATGGTGGCCCTGAAGGGACATCGCACATCGCAAATATCTTTGCAAATATTTGCGATGTCGCAAATATCTTTGCAAATATCTTTGCAAATATTTGCGATGTCGTAAATATCTTTGCAAATATTTGCGATGTCGCAAATATCTTTGCAAATATCTTTGCAAATATTTGCGACATCGCAAATATTTGCAAAGATATTTGCGATGTGCGATGTCCCTTCAGGGCCACCATATGTATACCTTAACGGAAATACTCGTTGTTTCCTTTAGTGCAATTAGTGACATTTTCACACCAAAAGTAATTTCAAGACACATTTCGTGTACTACGACTGTAGTAATCTGGAACAAAATCCATTTCAATTCATTAAAGGCACTGGACACGTTTGGTAATTGTCGAAGACCAGTATTCTCACTTGGTGTATCCCAACATATGCATAAAATAACAAACCTGTGAAAATTTGTACTCAATTGGTCATCGAATTTGTAAGAGAATAATGAAAGAAAAAACACCCTTGTTGCATTACTTTGTGTGCTTTCAGGTGCATAATAAAAGGCTTCAGCAAGAAGTCTTTTATTATTTGAGTGAGAAATTACCTCTTTCTCAAAAACTACGTTACTTCAGAGTGAGCCGTTTCTCACAATGGTTTATACTATTAACAGCTCTCCATTGCTCGTTACCAAGTAAGTTTTTATGCTAACAATTATTTTGAGTAATTACCAAAAGTGTCCAGTGCCTTTAAAAAAAATGAGAGAAAGCCTGGAATGCATCATATGTAAAACTTATGGTGAACAAATGTATATCTTCACTCAGCACTTGGATTGATTCTTGGTGGACCCGCACCAGTGGTTGATAACAAGGAAGTCGGTGGCCTTCGAAAAGACACAGACCGCGATTTGCCAATAGTCAACAATGCCGACAAAATGGACGACGCTGAGCGTGATATCGCACCTGATTTTAAGCATGGCGCAAAAGAAGACTCTTCGTCTGACATGGGTATGTATTGTATAATAAAGTTCAATTTTTAAATCACAAACAGAAGAAGGGGGACACGTGCCCTCTCCTCTCCAATTGAAATCTGGACTTTTTAGATGGAACATTATCAGAGAAAAATGTTGATTTGACAAGCTATCAATGTGATAATGTTAATGTCTTTAAATCATTTTTGCATTTACACGCAGACAGAGTATTTTTTTAACACTCATGTCAGATTGTCTTTTAAAAAAATAGTAAATGGCACAAAAAGAGTACTTATAATAGTACTTATAATAGTTAGGCCGGGTAATACTTATAATTGGACTTGGATAGTACTCTAACTTTCGCTTATGCTGTTGCTTTTTACCAAATATCTAATTTTATTCACCCATCTAGGGTTGTCAGTGGGATTTATAATTGGAGTCAGCTGCGGGGCCGTGTCTACAGTGATGCTCGTAGCAGTAGGAGTGACATTGTTCAAACGAAAAACCGGTACAGTGCAGTCTACTTCATACCAAGTGAACTTCATGAAAATCACAATCATGGGCGGTTTAAATTAAATTGTATGTGTGGCAGGTGGTTCTGGTGTGTCACGCCCCACGGGGGGACACAAACTCACTGACACACACCATCCTTACATAATGGCAGTTACGGGGTACTTCCACTGTTGTTCTATTATTCCCTTTTCTGAAGAAATTATCGGTGGGGTACCACTAGAACAAAGAAAACCTTGTGGGGTAGCATTGTTCCATTGTTAAAAGTACCCCGTAAGTTGGCATGTGTAAGCCCACACACACACCTGTTGACAAAATCCCCTATGACACAGGCATTGCTAAAAAATATATATAGCAAATAATCTAAAGCGCTGTTTTCTCGATCAAAAATAAAAAGCCTTTTAAAACAGCTTTATAAATAATTATTGTGCTTAATTTCTCTATAGGTATGTTTATACCTGTTCCGCGACATGACGATACAGCAGCAGACCAATCAAAGCCCCGCCCACCCCAGCAAGAGACCAACCCGCCAGACGATGTTCACCCAAGCAATGCCCTCACCAACGTAAAAGGACTTGACCAGATTTGGGGTCGTGAAACCACTGTGTAAGTCCTTCACAATTTTGTCTAGACACCGAGGGAATGACGTTCCATGTTCAACATAAAATTATTACATGGTATCGAACAGATAGAAGAAAATGACGCAAAAACACAATTTTCACTAAAGGGTCTGTATACGTTTGGTAATGACTCTGAAAATTAATGGCAATAAAAACTTACATGGTAAGAAGTACAGCGAGCTTTGGATAGTATAATGCATTTTGAGAAACTTTTCACTTCGAAGTACTACGGTTATGGAAAAATATATCCCTTTTTATCCCCAAAAATTTTAATCTCAGAAGCGTTACGGCCGTAACGCTTCTCAGACTGTATATTCCTATGTAGGGAATACTCTACCTGCGTGGAAATAATTATTCGCTCCGGTTTTTCGGTGATATCTCAAAAACGCAACCACATTCTAAAGTGAAATTCTTACAGTATAGTTTAATTGTATATACCTACATTTGTATAGGATTAACACAATCAGTAGGCTCCAGTAGGTTTTGGGGAAATGAGTAAAACAATAGTCTTTATCAGGCGTGATAAGATCCGATGTTTGAAAAAAGGTAAAACATATAATGGGGGTTTTCGCTGTTTTCTCAAAAGACCGATTGAGCTTATAAAACGTTCACAGGTTTGCTACTTCATGTATATGTGTACGTTGGGTCACATCAAAGGTGGATACAGGTTTTTGACAAATACCAATAATTGTACACACCCTTTAAGCAGTGATTTCATTAAAGGGACACGTTGCCTTGGATCGGCCGAGTTGGTCTGTGAAAAGCGTTTGTAACGGTCCACCATTTTGTGGAGTCAAAAATTTGACTCTACAAAATGGCGTGCCTTGTTAGTTCACGATGTAAAAGGAAAACCACGCAATTCCGAGGCATATTTGTGTGGATCATTGTATTCTACTTTTAAAACATCTTTCTAACCATTATGCATTTCATAAAAAACTGTTTCAAACGCTTTTCATAGACCAACTCGCCCAATCCAAGGCAACGTGTCCCTTTAAGCTTGTGAACAAGTCATGATCTGTAACGAAGGTCTTAGTGGTAAGGTTTGTTTACATACACTCTGACTGCGTTTGGCAGAATATTACAGAAGTTAGTTCACGATGGACAACTGTAATGAAGGTCTTAGTGCTGAGGTTTGGTTCCTTGGACATTTGGCAGAATATTACAGAAGTTTGTCCACGATGGACAACTGTAATGAAGGTCTTAGTGCTGAGGTTTGGTTCCTCGCCGACGACTGCGTTTGGCAGAATATTACAGAAGTTTGTTCATGATGGACAACTGTAATGAAGGTCTTAGTGCTGAGGTTTGGTTCCTTGCACATTGGCAGAATATTACAGAAGTTTGTTCATGATGTACAACTGTAATGAAGGTCTTAGTGCTGAAGTTTGGTTCCTCGCACACATGGCAAAATATTACAGAAGTTTGTCCACGATGGACAACTGTAATGAAGGTCTTAGTGCTGAGGTTTGGTTCCTCGCCGACTGACTGCGTTTGGCAGAATATTACAGAAGTTTGTCCACGATGGACAACTGTAAAAAGGTCTTAGTGCTGAGGTTTGGTTCCTTACACATATGGCAGAATATTACAGAAGTTTGTCCACGATGGACAACTGTAATGAAGGTCTTAGTGCTGAGGTTTGGTTCCTCGCCGACTGACTGCGTTTGGCAGAATATTACAGAAGTTTGTCCACGATGGACAACTGTAATGAAGGTCATAGTGCTGAGGTTTGGTTCCTCGCCGACTGACTGCGTTTGGCAGAATATTACAGAAGTTTGTTCATGATGTACAACTGTAATGAAGGTCTTAGTGCTGAGGTTTGGTTCCTCGCCGACTGACTGCGTTTGGCAGAATATTACAGAAGTTTGTCCACGATGGACAACTGTAATGAAGGCCTTAGTGCTGAGGTTTGGTTCCTCGCCGACTGACTGCGTTTGGCAGAATATTACAGAAGTTTGTCCACGATGGACAACTGTAAAAAAGGTCTTAGTGCTGAGGTTTGGTTCCTTGCACATGGCAGAATATTACAGAAGTTTGACCACGATGGACAACTGTAATGAAGGTCTTAGTGCTGAAGTTTGGTTCCTCGCACACATGGCAGAATATTACAGAAGTTTGTCCACGATGGACAACTGTAATGAAGGCCTTAGTGCTGAGGTTTGGTTCCTCGCCGACTGACTGCGTTTGGCAGAATATTACAGAAGTTTGTCCACGATGGACAACTGTAAAAAAGGTCTTAGTGCTGAGGTTTGGTTCCTTGCACATGGCAGAATATTACAGAAGTTTGACCACGATGGACAACTGTAATGAAGGTCTTAGTGCTGAAGTTTGGTTCCTCGCACACATGGCAAAATATTACAGAAGTTTGTCCACGATGGACAACTGTAATGAAGGTCTTAGTGCTGAGGTTTGGTTCCTCGCCGACTGACTGCGTTTGGCAGAATATTACAGAAGTTAGTTCACGATGGACAACTGTAATGAAGGTCTTAGTGCTGAGGTTTGGTTCCTTGCACATTTGGCAGAATATTACAGAAGTTTGTCCACGATGGACAACTGTAATGAAGGTCTTAGTGCTGAGGTTTGGTTCCTCGCCGACGACTGCGTTTGGCAGAATATTACAGAAGTTTGTTCATGATGGACAACTGTAATGAAGGTCTTAGTGCTGAGGTTTGGTTCCTCGCCGACTAACTGCGTTTGGCAGAATATTACAGAAGTTTGTTCATGATGTACAACTGTAATGAAGGTCTTAGTGCTGAAGTTTGGTTCCTCGCACACATGGCAAAATATTACAGAAGTTTGTCCACGATGGACAACTGTAATGAAGGTCTTAGTGCTGAGGTTTGGTTCCTCGCCGACTGACTGCGTTTGGCAGAATATTACAGAAGTTTGTCCACGATGGACAACTGTAAAAAGGTCTTAGTGCTGAGGTTTGGTTCCTTACACATATGGCAGAATATTACAGAAGTTTGTCCACGATGGACAACTGTAATGAAGGTCTTAGTGCTGAGGTTTGGTTCCTCGCCGACTGACTGCGTTTGGCAGAATATTACAGAAGTTTGTCCACGATGGACAACTGTAATGAAGGTCATAGTGCTGAGGTTTGGTTCCTCGCCGACTGACTGCGTTTGGCAGAATATTACAGAAGTTTGTTCATGATGTACAACTGTAATGAAGGTCTTAGTGCTGAGGTTTGGTTCCTCGCCGACTGACTGCGTTTGGCAGAATATTACAGAAGTTTGTCCACGATGGACAACTGTAATGAAGGCCTTAGTGCTGAGGTTTGGTTCCTCGCCGACTGACTGCGTTTGGCAGAATATTACAGAAGTTTGTCCACGATGGACAACTGTAAAAAAGGTCTTAGTGCTGAGGTTTGGTTCCTTGCACATGGCAGAATATTACAGAAGTTTGACCACGATGGACAACTGTAATGAAGGTCTTAGTGCTGAAGTTTGGTTCCTCGCACACATGGCAGAATATTACAGAAGTTTGTCCACGATGGACAACTGTAATGAAGGCCTTAGTGCTGAGGTTTGGTTCCTCGCCGACTGACTGCGTTTGGCAGAATATTACAGAAGTTTGTCCACGATGGACAACTGTAAAAAAGGTCTTAGTGCTGAGGTTTGGTTCCTTGCACATGGCAGAATATTACAGAAGTTTGACCACGATGGACAACTGTAATGAAGGTCTTAGTGCTGAAGTTTGGTTCCTCGCACACATGGCAAAATATTACAGAAGTTTGTCCACGATGGACAACTGTAATGAAGGTCTTAGTGCTGAGGTTTGGTTCCTCGCCGACTGACTGCGTTTGGCAGAATATTACAGAAGTTTGTCCACGATGGACAACTGTAATGAAGGTCTTAGTGCTGAGGTTTGGTTCCTCGCCGACTGACTGCGTTTGGCAGAATATTACAGAAGTTTGTTCATGATGTACAACTGTAATGAAGGTCTTAGTGCTGAAGTTTGGTTCCTCGCACACATGGCAAAATATTACAGAAGTTTGTCCACGATGGACAACTGTAATGAAGGTCTTAGTGCTGAGGTTTGGTTCCTCGCCGACTGACTGCGTTTGGCAGAATATTACAGAAGTTTGTCCACGATGGACAACTGTAAAAAGGTCTTAGTGCTGAGGTTTGGTTCCTTGCACATATGGCAGAATATTACAGAAGTTTGTCCACGATGGACAACTGTAATGAAGGTCTTAGTGCTGAGGTTTGGTTCCTCGCCGACTGACTGCGTTTGGCAGAATATTACAGAAGTTTGTCCACGATGGACAACTGTAAAAAGGTCTTAGTGCTGAGGTTTGGTTCCTTGCACATATGGCAGAATATTACAGAAGTTTGTCCACGATGGACAACTGTAATGAAGGTCTTAGTGCTGAGGTTTGGTTCCTCGCCGACTGACTGCGTTTGGCAGAATATTACAGAAGTTTGTTCATGATGTACAACTGTAATGAAGGTCTTAGTGCTGAAGTTTGGTTCCTCGCACACATGGCAAAATATTACAGAAGTTTGTCCACGATGGACAACTGTAATGAAGGTCTTAGTGCTGAGGTTTGGTTCCTCGCCGACTGACTGCGTTTGGCAGAATATTACAGAAGTTTGTCCACGATGGACAACTGTAAAAAGGTCTTAGTGCTGAGGTTTGGTTCCTTGCACATAATTATGGCAGAATATTACAGAAGTTTGTCCACGATGGACAACTGTAATGAAGGTCTTAGTGCTGAGGTTTGGTTCCTCGCCGACTGACTGCGTTTGGCAGAATATTACAGAAGTTTGTCCACGATGGACAACTGTAAAAAGGTCTTAGTGCTGAGGTTTGGTTCCTTGCACATATGGCAGAATATTACAGAAGTTTGTCCACGATGGACAACTGTAATGAAGGTCTTAGTGCTGAGGTTTGGTTCCTCGCCGACTGACTGCGTTTGGCAGAATATTACAGACGTTTGTCCATGATGGACAACTGTAATGAAGGTCATAGTGCTGAGGTTTGGTTCCTCGCCGACTGACTGCGTTTGGCAGAATATTACAGAAGTTTGTTCATGATGTACAACTGTAATGAAGGTCTTAGTGCTGAAGTTTGGTTCCTCGCCGACTGACTGCGTTTGGCAGAATATTACAGAAGTTTGTCCACGATGGACAACTGTAAAAAGGTCTTAGTGCTGAGGTTTGGTTCCTTGCACATATGGCAGAATATTACAGAAGTTTGTCCACGATGGACAACTGTAATGAAGGTCTTAGTGCTGAGGTTTGGTTCCTCGCCGACTGACTGCGTTTGGCAGAATATTACAGAAGTTTGTCCACGATGGACAACTGTAATGAAGGTCATAGTGCTGAGGTTTGGTTCCTCGCCGACTGACTGCGTTTGGCAGAATATTACAGAAGTTTGTCCACGATGGACAACTGTAAAAAGGTCTTAGTGCTGAGGTTTGGTTCCTTGCACATATGGCAGAATATTACAGAAGTTTGTCCACGATGGACAACTGTAATGAAGGTCTTAGTGCTGAGGTTTGGTTCCTCACCGACTGACTGCGTTTGGCAGAATATTACAGAAGTTTGTCCACGATGGACAACTGTAATGAAGGTCATAGTGCTGAGGTTTGGTTCCTCGCCGACTGACTGCGTTTGGCAGAATATTACAGAAGTTTGTTCATGATGTACAACTGTAATGAAGGTCTTAGTGCTGAGGTTTGGTTCCTCGCCGACTGATGCGTTTGGCAGAATATTACAGAATTTTTTTCCACGATGGACAACTGTAATGAAGGTCTTAGTGCTGAGGTTTGGTTCCTCGCCGACTGACTGCGTTTGGCAGAATATTACAGTGCGTTTGGCAGAATATTACAGAAGTTTGTCCACGATGGACAACTGTAAAAAGGTCTTAGTGCTGAGGTTTGGTTCCTTGCACATATGGCAGAATATTACAGAAGTTTGTCCACGATGGACAACTGTAATGAAGGTCTTAGTGCTGAGGTTTGGTTCCTCGCCGACTGACTGCGTTTGGCAGAATATTACAGAAGTTTGTCCACGATGGACAACTGTAATGAAGGTCTTAGTGCTGAGGTTTGGTTCCTCGCCGACTGACTGCGTTTGGCAGAATATTACAGAAGTTTGTCCACGATGGACAACTGTAATGAAGGCTTTTCAGCTGTTAGTTTATGAGGTTTGTTTCCTCGTACATCACATTTGGCAGAATTGCAGTATATTCTTGATTGATTATTAAGCATTTGCTTTTTCTACATTTATTATGTTATTGTTGCTCCGTAGAAGTGGGATAATATTATGTTAATTGTTGTAGGTTGCTTGTATAACTCAGTTTTGCTTTCTCAATATAATAATAAACCATAACCATAGTTCGTTTCTTTAATTAAAACCATACTAGTTTGAATTAATGTTAAAAATTGAATGAAGTAATAATTGTAATGTGAAATAATGGGTATGTAGCTGGGTGATGTTTTAATAATTTAATTTCACTAGTGCTGTGAAAAGGGCAGTGGCGTAACCAGACATATTTCAAATTCAAATATGGGTCGCTTCTTTCTAATAACACACTCTGATCGTGTGCCAAATTCAATCACCGAAGGCAAACTCCCAAATATTGTTTCCCTTTTTCCCCTTTATTGTTCCTTTGGAAGATTTTAACTATACCGGTAAAAAGGGCTTACAGAATTTGAAACTTTTACTGAGAAGTTGTCGGATAATTACTAAGCATGTGGGCCTACTTTTTTTTAGTTTCAAAACATGCAACATGAATCCAAACATTACAAAAGGGAAACTGATCACAGATTATCCCACTCGAGTGCCTGTGTATGTGTCTCACTGTGCCTGGTGGCCTTCAGCAAACTTATGTAAACTTCCATTACCGGGTATTGACATATAAGGCTCACTGAGTCGAGTTGTCTTTTCTACTCTGGGTTAGAGCCTTGCTTATGCTGTGTTGTAAAAAAAAAAATAATAAAAACAGCACAAGGCTTCCATTAACAACAAGGAACAAACATTTCTTTGGTATAAACATTTCTTTCGCTTCGTTGACCCGCGGGTCAACTCATAGCTATTTGCATAAACGATGCATAGAACGCCTTGAACTTTGTCCCACAGACAACAAAACAAGCTGGCAGGCTCCAACGTTTTTTGACGTGTTTATAAACATAACTATTTGTATAGGCCTCAGGGTAATGTCGTCCTGAGACTCATTATATGGAAAATAAATAGAATAGGAACAGCATTACGGGATTCTGAATTCCCTTTTTTTTTCAGTCCCCAAAAGTACGGTGTTAATTTTGTTTCGCCAGAATTGGAAAAGTGGTTATTGCTTTTTAAAAGGAAATTTAATTTACACAAACACTGCTTATAAGCGCACATGATCTTTCTCTACTTTCAGGTTGCAATGCAAGCGGGGGAAAGACATCTTTTGAGGGGATAATATTTTAATGTCTTGAACCATTCATTTATGCATTTTTCCGATTCTATTTGGGGTGTGGACAATAGGGGCAATGGTTCTGAGGGGTCGCCCCCCCCCCCACCCCCCCCCCCCCCCCATTTAGTTACGCCCTGTTCGTAACTTAACCTTTAATATTCGTCGTTTTATTATTTTGTGTTTTGTTGAATAATTCGTATGGCTTTACTAAACGGTTTGTTTTAGCATAATTATGTGCATTATTTTAAACGTATATATACAAGCCGAAGCAAGATTGTTGTTGTATGCTTATTATTTGCATTTAAATTTTTAGCATGGTGTAGTCATGTTTTCATTCTTCTGCTGTTTTTTTATTAAATGCAAAATATTATTTGCCTGCCTATTAGCCGAAACAAAGTAGGTCTATCATCGGTGTATTTATTTGAATAATGACTGAGGTTTGGGTGTAGTGTCATCTTTAGATGGGGACGGTTTGGGTGTAGTGTCATCTTTAGATGGGGACGGTTTGGGTGTAGTGTCATCTTTAGATGGGGACGGTTTGGGTGTAGTGTCATCTTTAGATGGGGACGGTTTCTGGTGGCGTGTGGGCGGTTATTTGGTGCATGTCAGATACACAATAATATGGACGCTAGACAGAATTTACCTTTTTTTGAATGACTCATGATTGGCCGACTATATTCTTCCAGATTTGTGTAGGGGTTATCGCTTATTGTATTTGGTATACTAGCTGTGCCCAATTTCAAAAGGCCTGTCAGCATAAAAACCTGCTAGCGAGAGAAATATTTTGCTAAGCTGAAACAGTTAGCAGACAAAATTCCATCAAGTTTACGTTGTTGCCACTGGTACCCCACTCATTTTTTTGGCTAAGCAGTATTTTATGCATAACAGGATAACATAAAATTAATCTGATAAAATTGGGCCATACTCATGGAGCGACTGATGTGGAACACTCCTTTCAGGCTAGAATATGGTGGTAGATAATGATTCTCTCTTGGCACAATAAGATTCCTAAGTCCATGTCACATCGGGCACTTTTGAAGGCCTGCGGTAGGAACCACTTGCACTGCATGCACCAAAGAACACTTCGGCTACACAAGAGACTACGACCAAGCTGTAACTTGCTACCCCCATAATGAGAAAACTGAAATGTGAATGAATTTAAAAATTTGAGATTTCCTGGAAGTCGCTGCCTTTAAAATGCCGCGTGTGACTTGGCCTTTGCAGTAACATTTATTGAAGACTTTAAAAACAATATATAGTAATTATATTTACCTGCAATGAATGAAACGGTTGTGAGGCGGAAGACAATGCAAAAGGGCAACTTTATATCCGTGAGCACTTATATTATTTTCTGGGTTTTCCCGAGTGCGTCAAAAGAGTATCGTATATCAATTCCAATGTTTATGTATATGGTTTTGGCAACAAAGGTCGCTTGGCGCAAGATCCCTGGGAAACGGTTTTTACGCCCCTCGGTCGGTCCTAGTCTTGATTAGCGACGCTGGTTTTTGTATTAGTCACCGGTAGAGGGCGCAGGAGCCTCTATGCGCAACATAAAACATAAAACAATGAAATTAGTATAAAAAGCAAGCTAAAAAGATAAAGATTCGAACAACTGAGTCTTTAAAAGTCCCTTGAAAATCTGAAGCGAGCCAGCTAACGAATATGAAGAGGTAAGTTCCATAACGAAGGTGAAATGAAGTTGAATGCTTTTTGACCATAGAATTTAGTGGAAAAAGTAGTTTGCGTCAGTATAGAGATTGGCCAGCAAATCGAAGTGGACGAACAGGAATATATTTATGGAGAAGATCAGATGTAATAGTCAGGAGATTGGCCATGAAGAGCTTTGAAAGTGAGAAGATTTAACTTATATGCGATATGCAATTTGATCGGGAGCCAGTGGAGTTCTTGTAAGATGGGTGTAATAATGTTGGGAACGAGGTGTGCGAGAGACGAGGCGAGCAGCAGTGTTTTGAACTCATTTAATTTTAAAAAGTTCTCTATGCTCAGTGAGAAGAGAATTGCAGGTGTTGAGTCTAGATTTGACAAAGGAATGTACAAGCATAGAAGTAGAATCATCATCAAGATGGCGTCGGATTCGACCTGTTTTAATTTGTAGAAGAGCAGATTTGCAGATATTGGTTACTTGGTCGGTCATACTCATCGAACAATCCATAAGAACACCAAGATTTCTGACTACACGGGATGGTTGAATAATGAACGTCACCATTCAAGACTAGGTTGGTCCCAGCGCCCGAACCTGTTACACCCTCTATGTATCCTTGTCGGTAATGAATATGCTTATAGTCTAATTCTGGATGTCACCGTATACTGATCCTACTGTCATAAGATCGCATCACCACGAGGTGCAAGATAAGGAACTGGAGCTCCTCATTTATTGTCGGAAAGTGTGTTTGAAACACGTGGGTGCCACGTCGGTAATAATATATATATATTTGTTTAACTGATACCAATGGTTGATGTCTACACTACCTCCATGATCTGCACTGATCTATTGTTGCATCCAAGGAGTTGCTGAATGAAAAGGCGTCCAGTGCATACTGCACATTTCAGCACGAGCTCCCCATAGGATCTTTGCTGCTGACAACACACTCAATTCAAATACACGTACTGTAATGTCGAACGTGGCCCTCCTTCATTTTATCCTAACATTTGCAGATAGACTATTCCAACTGAAGAGGGAACGCGGTGCATCGGATACATCTTTAGACGAAAGTTTCGAAGCCATGTCAGCGCTTCAAGAGGAGTTGGTAGCAGAACCGAAAAAGAATATCCACATCGTCAACGGAAGCAAATTGATCTTGATTGGGCAGGCGACGTTCATTTTGTTTAATGCACCGTACTCAGGGTGCTGCACTTTGGCACTCTTGAATTCCACATAGTATCTTACAATTATATTCCACATTGTAAAAGGAATGTGAACATGGTGCCCTTTTTAAAATGTCTACATTTTTTAGCCTTCCACTTGAGTGACCCTTGGCTTTTTCCTCGGGCGATTTTTCATTAAAAAAGAGAACAAATAAAAATAAAGTGTTTCAAATAAAAGCATTTCGTTTGTTTAGAGTGTACTAGTGGGTAAACAAAAAATTTGAAGCTGTTTTAACAAAAATGGCGGACCATGTTAATTCGCAAAGTAGAGGGAAAACCACGCAATTTCGAGGAACGGCTCTCTCGCAATATCCCGCGAGAGGACTGCTGTGCGCGAGATTACTGTTCTCAAGACTGGGCCCAATTTCATAGAGCTGCTTAAGCAGAAAACTTTGCTTAAAAATTGTCTGCTAAGCAGAAATGAGCAGGATACCAGTCACAAATTTTACATGAGACATGGTAGTTTGGCTGGTAACCTTATTCTGGTAAGCGAAATTTTGTTATGCTTAGCTACTTTTTGTGCTTAAGCAGCTCTATGAAATTGGCCCCTGGTCACATGAAGAGTCGGCAGCCAGCAACTTCGCGCGAGAGCAGTGATCTCGCGAGAGCATTCTTTATTTCGCTACTAGCCACACGCGACTCGACACACCGAGACAAATATTAACGACTTGACAATAAGTCTATAATGTCGGTTGCTTTTTATGAAGGATTCGTGCAACTTCGGGATGATTCGGGATGGTTTCGCAACACTTGGCTAACAGACATGGTTTCCCCATGATGGCATGCGCATGCGTTACAAATAGCAGTACGATCACATAATTTATTGCCACATATTTTTTACAGTAAGAGAAAAGGTGTGGAGCGAGAGACGCAACGTAAACGATCCGCTGAAAGTCAGTAAATATGTCTCCGTTGATACTCAGTAAGTGGTGTATTGTTTTCCGTTTTAAGAGTTACTTTCACAAGTTAATTCGGTTTTTCGAAATACTAAGTTATGTACACCTTTATACAATGCCTCATTGTTAAACCATATGGAGGTAGTGTCATAACGTTGCAGCAATTTCTCTTTTCGTAATTGCTGGGAATTATTGACCGATTTCTTGTTTTGTATTTTGTTTATACAGAATTGTGGTTGATTTTTGGCCTAGGAGTTGGGATAGGGCACCATGGCATGTGTTGGCCTCTGGGGAGTAGGCATAATCAACTACAGTATAACATGGAGCTAGGTGAGAACATATCTATTGAATGTTGGGAGAAAAAAAAAAAAAAAAGGGTCTACTGTTTATTTTGTAAACTAAAAGGGTATTAATTTGTCTATTTACTTGATTTATGTGTCATGATTTTGTTTTACCTGCAGCCTTGCTACTTAACTATTCTGATGGATGGCCGATTACCTTTTCATGTACACTGTTGTACGTTGTCTTATTATTACAAAAAGAAATTCAATTTTGGTAAAGATGCATTTGCGGGAGGAGGGAGTAGACCTTTATCATGGTGCAGCCATCTTAAGTTGATTTTCCCATTCAAATGATTCTAACCTAACTGAGGCTGGAAGGGCAAATAGTCTGATTCCTTTTTGTTTGGTGAATATTTATTATTAGCATCCATTACTGCTGTCGGATACAGGGAACATGACCAATATGGTGGCAGCATGATAAATGTATATTATTGCCTTTTGGTGCAGGCTTTGCAGAATTATTTTACTCTTTTGGGAGACTCTTTTGGTGACTCCTATGTACGCCTATGGGTGGGGCGGGAAAGTTTGTGGGTGTTTGGGGGGGGGGGGTGGTCTTTGAAAGATGCTGAAGGGTTTGAGGCTGGCTTCGGAGACTGTATGCATCATGTAACATGCATCTATAGGGTGATGTCTTGGAAGGTTCAGTTTATGATAAACGTGGGCTCCTAATGTAAATTCCCTCTCAAATACAGGTACAAACAGTAATTAATTCTAAAATCCGTATTAGTGTAACTACTGATATGGAGAGGCTTTAAATCAAAATTGAACAGAAAAAAATATTCCTAGTATTACAAATCTAGGTATGTTGTTTGACACCGATTTCTTCCCGTCCCAAAATATTGTACAATATGAACAAGGCTCTGTTTCGGCTTCGTTTTTTTGGTACGAGGTTGAAAAACCATGCTTCGACCCCACGGTATACTGTATGTCAAGTACTGCAGTACCGTGCCAGTACATGTATTGTTATGCTACCTGGTGAATTCAAAGCGGGGCGCTTGCGTAAAGAGCCTTGGACAAGGCTACTCAAAACCCCGCGAAAACATCTTGTTTAAACAATTATACAATTGCCTTGAATTCGCACATGCGTACAACTTTGCCACAGAACGTACGTGCCTATAGCCCTGACACCGTGCGGCGTCGGGCGCACGACGTGTGAGGGCACATAGGACATGAACAAAAAAGACTCGCGAAATATGCTTCCAAAAAACAAGAACTGCTAAATATGTACATCCAAAAAACAAGATCTGCCAAATGTAAATCCCAAAAACAAGAACTGCTAAATATGTACATCCAAAAAACAAGAACTGCTTTATATCGACATTCAAGAAACAAGAACTGCTAAATATAGACATCAAAAAACCACGATCTGCCAAATATGAACTTGCAAAAAAGCAATTTACACTTGCGATGGCACTAATTGGCTTTCGTACAATTCAGTATAATGGGTCTCTATACCTTTGTTATTAAGCAGGGGCTGTATGTATGTTTATTAAAAGCATATGACTACACAAATCATAGAATTTACTACAAGTTGACAATTTTAACCCCCATTGACCCTAATTCATGCACAGCAGAAATGAACAAGCCTTTTCAAGATGAAGGTAAATCGACCGTGTATAACTATGAGGAAGTGTTGAAGATATGTGTGTCATGTTCATCGTGTCGTCTAGACTCCCAGGATGTTAACTGTCATACGTGCCGAGGTAAGGTTGGATACTGCCTACTGACTCTAAACAACTTCCGGGTCAGATACCGGGTCGGATTCCGGGTCGGATTCCGGGTCGTATTCCGGGTCGGATTCTGGGCAGACCCATTTCAGAATCAGGCTGACCTTGGAACTGGTTAAATTATGTGGATCTTGACTCGGATTCTTCGTCAGTTTGACACACATTACAGGTCATACTGACCCAGAAATGAGTCAGGCCTCACATTGACCCGGAATTCAGCTCAACTTCTGATCCTGACTTTTTATTTAGAATTTATGAGTCAAAATCTCCCCTTGATTTCAGACAAAAGATTTGTGATCATGAAAAAGTTTGTTTTGTATAGTTTCGAACTGAAAGCTCACTAATGCATTAATTATTATGTCCAGTAAATAAAAGTCTATCAAAATAATGTCAAAGTTGAGAAGATAACATTAGAAAAAGTCAAAATTTTACTTATTGCATCTATGGAAATAAACACGTTTGATTTTAAACCTGTTTGTGTATAATACCTTAACGAAAATACTTTTTTGTGTTCTAGTGACATTTTCACACCAAAAATAATTTCAAGACACATTTCGTGTACTACGACTAGTAGGGCCTAATCTGAAAAAAATCCCTGTCAATTTATTAAACAAAAATATATCTTCATTCAGCACTTGGATTGATTCTTGGTGGACCCGCACCGGTGGTTGATAACAAGGAAAACGGTGACCTTCGAATAGACACAGACCGCGATTTGCCAATAGTCAACATGGCCGACAAAATGGACGACGCTGAGCGTGATATCGCACCTAATTTTAAGCATGGCGCAAAAGAAGATTCTTCGTCTGACATGGGTATGTACATAGAGTTCAATTTTTAAATCACAAACAGAAGAAGGGTAACAAAGGGGGACACCTACCCCCTCCTCTCCAATTGAAATTTTGACTTTTTAGATGGAACATACCAGAGAGAAAGGTTGATTTGACAAGCTATCAATGTGATAAAGTTAATTGTCTTTAAAACTAATTTTTGCATTTACAAGCAGATAGTTAATTTTTTTTAACACTCATGTCGGATTGTCTTTTAAAAAAGGGTAAATGGCACAAAAGGAGCGCTGAAAAGGGGATCGTTAAATAGAAATGCAAACAGAAACTACAACTTTAATGGTCAGAAGTCCCCCCTTAACCCCCTTGTGCCCCTTAACATTTTACCGTATACTTTCAGCGCTATTCACAAAAATATTTTAATAGTACTTATAATAGTTAGGCCGGGTAATACTTATAATTAGACTTGGATAGTACTCTAACTTTCGCTTATGTTGTTGCTTTTTACCAAATATCTAATTTTATTCACCCATCTAGGGTTGTCAGTGGGACTTATAATTAGAGCAGGCTGCGGGGCCGTGTCTACAATGACGATCTTAGCAGTAGGAGTGACATTGCTAAAACGAAAAACCGGTACAGTGTAGTCTACTTCATACCAAGTGAACTTCATTAAAATTACAATCATGGGTGGTTTAAATTACGGCTGTAGGTGTGGCAGGTGGTTCTGGTGTGTCACGCCCCACGCCACCACCAGAAGGGGGGGGCAAACCCACACACATCGAGTGATAAAATCCCCTATGACACACGCATTGCTAAAAAATATAGGAGCAAATAATAATTATTGTGCTTAATTTCTCTATAGGTATGTTACCTGTTCCGCAACATGATGCAGCAGCAGACCAATCAAAGCCCCACTCACCCCAGCAAGAGACAAACCCGCCAGACGATGTTCACCCAAGCAATGCCCTCACCAACATAGAATACTTTAACCAGATTTTGGGTCGTGAAACCCCTGTGTAAGTCCTTCACAATTTTGTTTGGACACCGAGGGAATGATGTTCCATGTTCGACATAAAATTGTTCTCGAACAGATAGAAGAAAATGACGAAAAAACACACTTTTCATTAAAGGTCGTGTGTACAACATGGTAAGATTGAAAATATAAATGTTCATAGATTGGCACATACCTTACATGTATAAAGATGGTCATGGTGGAAAACTTCCCTTGAAATAGTTTTGCTAGGAAATTAGTAATATAATAGTCTCTATCAGCCGTGATAAAATCCAATGTTTAAGAAAGTTAAAACAATTTGTCTTTTTTACTGTTTTCTCATGACTCCGAAGACCGATTGAGCTTAAACGTTCACAGGTTTGTAATTTCATGTAGCCTATATGTTGGGTCACATCAAGTGTGGATACAGGTCTTTGGCAATTACCAATGTTGTACACACCCTAAAAGCAGTAATTTTATTGAGCTTGTAACGAGTCATGGTCTGTAGTGAAGGCCTTGGTGCTGAGGTTTGGCTCATCACACAAAAGACTGCATCTAGCAGAATATTACAGAAGTTTGTCCAGCACGGACAACTGTAATGAAGGCCTTGGTGCGGCGGTTTGTTTCCTCGCACATCATTCTGCGTTCGGCAGAATGTAACATAAGTTTGTCCACATTGGACAAGGAGTGGTCTATAATGAAGGCCTTGGTGCGGAGGCTTGTTTCCTCGCACATCATACTGCATTTGGCATGCAGAATATTACAGACGTTTGTCCAGCACGGACAACTGTAATGAAGGCCTTGGTGCGGAGGTTTGTTTCCTCGCACATCATACTGCGTTCGGCAGAATATTACAGACGTTTGTCCAGCACGGACAACTGTAATGAAGGCCTTGGTGCGGCGGTTTGTTTCCTCGCACATCATTCTGCGTTCGGCAGAATGTAACATAAGTTTGTCCACATTGGACAAGGAGTGGTCTATAATGAAGGCCTTGGTGCGGAGGTTTGTTTCCTCGCACATCATACTGCGTTCGGCAGAATATTACAGACGTTTGTCCAGCACGGACAACTGTAATGAAGTAAAGGCCTTGGTGCGGCGGTTTGTTTCCTCGCACGTCATACTGCGTTCGGCAGAATATTACAGACGTTTGTCCAGCACGGACAACTGTAATGAAGGCCTTGGTGCGGCGGTTTGTTTCCTCGCACATCATTCTGCGTTCGGCAGAATGTAACATAAGTTTGTCCACATTGGACAAGGAGTGGTCTATAATGAAGGCCTTGGTGCGGAGGTTTGTTTCCTCGCACATCATACTGCGTTCGGCAGAATATTACAGACGTTTGTCCAGCACGGACAACTGTAATGAAGTAAAGGCCTTGGTGCGGCGGTTTGTTTCCTCGCACGTCATACTGCGTTCGGCAGAATATTACAGACGTTTGTCCAGCACGGACAACTGTAATGAAGGCCTTGGTGCGGCGGTTTGTTTCCTCGCACATCATTCTGCGTTCGGCAGAATATAACATAAGTTTGTCCACATTGGACAAGGAGTGGTCTATAATGAAGGCCTTGGTGCGGCGGTTTGTTTCCTCGCACATCATTCTGAGTTCGGCAGAATATAACATAAGTTTGTCCACATTGGACAAGGAGTGGTCTATAATGAAGGCCTTGGTGCGGAGGTTTGTTTCCTCGCACATCATAATGCGTTCGGCAGAATATAACATAAGTTTGTCCACATTGGACAAGGAGTGGTCTATAATGAAGGCCTTGGTGCGGCGGTTTGTTTCCTCGCACATCATTCTGAGTTCGGCAGAATATAACATAAGTTTGTCCACATTGGACAAGGAGTGGTCTATAATGAAGGCCTTGGTGCGGAGGTTTGTTTCCTCGCACATCATACTGTGTTTGGCAGAAAATTACAGACGTTTGTCCAGCACGGACAACTGTAATGAAGGCCTAGGTGCGGAGGTTTGTTTCCTCGCACATCATACTGCGTTCGGCAGAATATTACAGACGTTTGTCCAGCACGGACAACTGTAATGAAGTAAAGGCCTTGGTGCGGCGGTTTGTTTCCTCGCACATCATTCTGCGTTCGGCAGAATGTAACATAAGTTTGTCCACATTGGACAAGGAGTGGTCTATAATGAAGGCCTTGGTGCCGGCGGAGGATTGTTTCCTCGCACATCATACTGCATTTGGCATGCAGAATATTACAGACGTGTGTCCAGCACGGACAACTCTAATGAAGGCCTTGGAGCTGATATGAGGTTTGTTTCCTCGCACATCCCATTTGGCAAGAATTGCAGTCTATTCTTGAGTGGTTATTAAGCATTTGCTTTGTCTACATTTATTATGTTATTGTTGTTCCGTAGAAGCGGGATAAGATCATGTTAATTGTTGTAGGTTGCTTGTATAACTCAGTTTTGCTTTCTCAATATAACAATTAACCATAACCGTAGTTCGTTGCTTTAAAGGTATTATACAGGATTGGCAGAGCTGACAAAATAATCACAGACAGTGTTCATGTTTTGCGTAATCAACCACATACATGAAATAACAAACCTGTGAAAATTTGAGCTCAATTGGTCATCGAGGTTACGAGAAAATAGTGAAAAGAGACCTTATGTGTTTTCTGTTTTTCGCGCGCGATAAAAACTATTGTTTTACTCATTTCTCAGAAACGATAGCATTTTAGGCAAAAATATTTTAAGGGAACCCTTTCTACCATTACTTACTTTTAATCATGTAAGTTATGTGTGAATCTGTGAATATTTGTGTTTGTCGATCTTACCAATATAGTGTACAGGGCCTTTAAAACCATAATTAATTAATAGGGAAGTTGAATTAATGTTAAAAGTAGAATGAGGTAATAATTATAATGTGAATTATTGGGTTATGTAGCTGGGTGTTGTTTTAGTAATTTAATTTCACTGACTCGCATGTGAAAAGGGCAGTGGCGTAACCAGACATTTTCAAATTCAAATAATAGGTCGCTTCTTTCTATTATTAGTAATAACACACTCAGACTGTGTACCAAATTCAATCACCGAAGGCAAATTCCCATAAATGTTTCCCCTATCTGCCCATTATTATTCCTTTGGTTAAAAAAAGGGCTTACAGAATGAAACTATATTACTGAGAAGTTGTCAGATAATTACCAAGCATGTAGGCATACTTGTTTTTATCTTCAAACAGCAACAGGAATCCAAACATTACAAAGGAAAAACAAATCACATAAATTAAAGATAAACACAACTGTTATTCCACCCGAGTAGTATGCCTGTGGATTTGTTCACAGTGCTTATCTATAATATTGATGAATTACAATTACTTAAAAAAAAATTGTTTTCATTTATTGTCCCATACACAATCAATGTGCCTTTTCTACTAGGTTATAGTCTATGTTTAGAAATGTTTACGCCGTGTTGTAAAACATAATAACAACAACAACAATACAAGTCCAGGTGGCCGTCTGCTACATTATTTCAGCTTCCATGGGATTTGACGTAAGGCTCACTGAGTCGAGTTGTCTTTTCTTTTCTGGGTTAGAGCATTTTAATTTGTTTAGAAATGTTTATGCTGTGTTGTAAACAAAATCATAACAACAGCACAAGACTTCTATTAGTATTAACAACAAGGAACAAACATTTCTTTGGTATATAAACATTTCTTTCGCAACATAGCTATTTGCATAAACGATGCATAGAACACCTTGAACTTTGTCCCGCAGACAACAAAACAAGCTAGCAGGCTCCAACGTTTTTTGACACGTTTCTAAACATAACCATTTCTACTAGGCCTTGTATGGACGATCAATAGAATAGGAACAGCATTACGGGATTATTTTCAGTCCCCAACAGTACGGTGTTAATTTTGTTACGCCTGAATTGGAAATGTGTTTATAGGCCGTATTACTTTTTAGAAGGAAATTTAATTTACACAAACACTGCTTTGTACTATTGTAGGCACACATCTTTCACTACTTTCGGGGTGCAAGCGGGGGAAAAGACATCATTTGAGGCCGGGGGATGTTAATGTATGGAACCATTCATTTATGCATTTTTCGATTTTATTTGGGGTGTGGACAATAGGGGCAAGGGTTCTGAGGGCTATCTCAACCCCCCCCCCCCCCCCCCCCCCCAATTTAGTTACGCCACTGTTCGTGACTTAACCTTTCATTTTCGTAGTTTTATTATTTTGTGTTGTGTTGAATAATTCGTATGGCTTTAGTAACGGTTTGTTTTAGCGTTTGTGCATTATTTTAAACGTATATTATACAAGCTGGAGCAAGATTGTTTTTGTAAGCTCATTATTTGCATTTAAATTTTTAGCCTTGTGTAGTCATGTTTGCATCCTTCTGCTGTTTTTTAATAAATGCAAAATATTAGTTAAAATATTAAGCCAAAATAGAGGTCTATCATCGGTGTCTTTATTTGAATGAGGTTTGGGTGTAGGGGACTAGTAGTCATTTTTAGATGGGGACGGTTTCTGGTGGCGTGTGGGCGGTTATTTGGTGCATGTCAGTACACAATATGGACGCTAGACAGAATTTATCTTTTTCGAATGACTGATTGGCCGTCTATATTCTACCAGATTTGTCTATGGGGTGTTATCGCTTGTTGTATTGGGTCGTGCCAAATTTCATAATGCCTGTCAGAATAAAAACCTGCTAGCGAAAGAAATAATTTTGCTTAGCTGAAACAGGTAGCAGACAAAATTCCATCAAGTTTACGTTGTTGCCCTTGGTACCCCACTCCTTTTTTGCTAAGCCGTATTTTTTGCACACCAGGATAACATAAAATGAATCAGTTAAAATTGGACCATGTTCATGGAGCGACTGATGAGGAACACTCTAGCTTTTATCAGGCTAGAATTATGGTGGTAGATATTAATGATGCTCTCTTGGCACAAAAGTCCATGTCACATCGGGCAATTTTGAAGGCCTGTGGTAGGCAACCACTTGCACTGCATGCACCGAACACTTCGGCTACACAAGAGACTACGACCAAGCTGTAACTTGGTACCCCATGAGAAAACTGAAATGTGAATGAATTAAAAAAATTGAGATTTCCTTTGAGTCGTTGCCTTTAAAATGCCGCGTGTGACTTGGCCTTTGCAGGGATATCTATAATTGACGACTTTAAAAGACAATGTATAGTAATTATATTTACCTGCAGTGAATGAAACGCCGGTTGTGAGGCGGAAGACAATGCAAAATGGCAACTTATATCCGTGAGATCTTATATTTCCTGGGTTTTCCCGAGTGCGTCAAAATATTATAGTATATCATTTCCAATGTTTATGTATATGGTTTTGGCAACAAAGGTCACTTGGCGGCAAGATCCCCGGGAAACGGTTTTTACGCCCCTCGGTCGGTCCTAGTCTTGATTAGCGACGCTGGTTTTTGTATTAGTCACCGTTAGAGGGCGCAGGAGCCTCTATGCGCAACAAAAAACAAAAAACAATGAAATGAAAATCTGAAGCGAGGCAGCTAAGCGAATATGAAGAGGTACGTTCCTTAACGAAGGTGAAATGAAGTTGAATGCTCTTTGACCATTATTATTATTATTATTATTTATTCGGCCAAGAATTGTAACAATCAAACAACAATACATTGTACAGGAGAGTTACAGCAATCAGTTACCCCAAACAAAGAAATCAAGGTTGATAAGCCAATACAAGAACAAAACAATGGAGGATTAATAAAGGTGAACTTAAATGCTCGCTGCTGAGTCCATGAACAACAACAAGCAATAAAAAATCAATAAAAAACCCACATGCAATTAAATGAGGAATTGAATACGGCAGCAATAGCAAAAAAGAAGTAAAGGCTGAAAGACAATACAAGAACAAAAACAGACCCATTATAAGATGGCCAGGATTAATAAAAGTGAATTTAAACACTATGACTCGAAAGCCTATCAATCCAATCTTAAAATGGAACACTGAAAACAAAAATAATCAGTGAACAACATTTAAAAAAATATATATATATATATATAATTAATAATTAAATAATTAAATAATAAAAATATTAAATAAAAATAAATAAAACATGAACACAGTAAATATAATATATTTTTAATTTATAAATAAAAACAATATGGCATAATCATGTACTATACTAGTCAACTAGTCAAGTAAATAACCTTGGGGGAAATAACATGAGGATGCCAAACATTAAATAACTGACAGAAAAGAAAACGATTTACATGTAGCAGGCCAACTAAAAAATAGAAACAGGCCTTTGTTTGATGACAGATAAACCAAAAACATAAAAAAACAAGAACATGATGGCTGACAACATACATGTACGTGAACAAGCAAAAAATATGCAAGCAGACTAGCAAAAAAACCAGAATACATGTAGCAAACTAGCATCAGAAAAACAGACAGACAACCAAACGGGTAATGCACTGACAAACAATCGATGCAGCCATCAATCAATCAATAAGGGCAAGAAATGGCAACTTCGAGTATATGAAAATCTAGACATCTTGGAAATGGTTGCATAAGTAAACATTAAAACACTTAAACGAATCAATGATGAGAGAATTCTTAACATTTGTAGGCAGACTACTCCAAATACGTGGAAATGAATGGATAGATGTGTTCTTTAGGCCAAGAGTTCTAGCATACCGATGATTAAAGGTAAGTGTGTCTAAGTGCCGGGTATTAACAAAGGTATTAGAGTTTATTGTGCGACAGTCAATTAAACCGAATAAACATTTGGTGGTGAATTGAATGACTAGTCTTTGCCGTCTAGATTCTAGGCTTTGCCAGTTCAGTTTTTGTAGTCTCTCCTCATACGACATAGCTCCTTTCTGTTGTTTCAGAAACATTCTTGTGGCTCTCCTTTGGACCCGTTCTAGTTTTGATGACAAAGCTGCTGTGTATGGACACCAGGCAGGCAACCCGTACTCGAGAACTGGTACGACAAGTGTCCGGTATAGCGACATCAGTGCTTTTGTAGAAGTTCCTCCTGCGGTGTGCCAGATGAAACCGAGTGTCCTATTTGCCTTGGTAACCACAGTGTTTACATGGTCGTTCCATGTTAAAGTGCTGTTCATTGTGACGCCAAGGTACTTGTAGGTGGTTGCTATGGTTAAGGGGAATCCATGAATGGAGTACTGTGGAAGGGCTAGTGTCTTTGTTGATCTAGTCATATGCATTATCTTAGATTTGTTTGTGTTCAGTTTCATCCCATTGGACTCACTCCACCGGCCGAGGGCATCAAGGTCTGCTTGCAGGAGGAGTTCATCTTCACGGGAACTGATGGGTTGATAGATGAGCGTATCGTCAGCGAAGAGTAGAGATTTGGTGGCTAAGGTTTCTGAAATGTCACTGATGAACAAGTTAAACAATAGAGGGCCTAGGACACTTCCTTGGGGGACGCCAGATGTAACAGGGGACCAAGATGAAAAAGCTCCCTGGTACATTACTCGCTGATGCCGTCCGGTAAGAAATGATTTTAACCATGTCCAGGTCTGACCCTGTATGTTGAAGTTCCTTGCGAGCTTATTGAGTAGCGTGTGATGGGGCATGATGTCAAATGCTTTTCTAAAGTCCAAGAAGGCGATGTCGATGCGAGGTGGGCGCGGCTTGTCCATGATTGAAGCCCAGTCAAAAATGGCATTAGATAGCTGGGTGACACACGATTTGCGCACTGTGAAGCCGTGCTGGACTTCGTTGCCAAGGCAACAGGAGGACACATGTTCATTGATGCTGTCAGCGACTGCCCTTTCCAACACTTTGCAGACAATGGAAGTTAGGGCAATCGGCCGATAATTGTTGATGTCGTTTCGTTTGGACGATTTGAAAACGGGTGTGACATTAGATAACTTCCAGTCCACAGGCAGGGTACCACGAACAAGTGACGAGTTCATCAAGCGTAATAATGGCGGTGCGATGGAAGAGGCTGTGGATCGTAGAAAGGTTGGTGAAATTCCGTCAGGGCCGGGTGCCTTGTGAGGGGTCAGATTGTGTAGAGACTTTGTCAGCCATCCAAGCTCAATTTGAATAGGAGGAACTTCGGGAATATGACGTGTGCAGGGTGGCGGTGTAGCTGGACAAGTTTCTGCTGGAGAGTGGACCGAGGTGAAGAACTCGTTGAATGCTCGGGCAATATCGTTAGGTTTCTGGAGCAGTTCATCAGCATATTGGAATGCTGTTGGACACTTTGATTTACGTTGATCTCTGACGAAACACCAAAAACTGCGCTTGTTGTCTCTAGTTGTAAATAGACAATTGACATAGTTCCAGTAGGATGTTTTAGTTGTATATTTCACCTTATTACGGACCTGCTTATACTGGAGCCATGCTGAACTGGTACCAGAGTGCTTGGCTTTAATAAACAGTTTATGCTTCAGGTTAATTAGTTTCTTTAGTTCAGGTGTGATCCATGGAGAACATTTAGTGCGTCGCCGTTGTTTTCTAGGTATGCTGTCATGGGTTGCCGCCTCAAGGATATCTAGAAATCCTTCCCATGATGCATCAGGATCAGCATCATCCATGAAAGCAGACCATGGTGCAAGGTGCAGAAGTGTTTCCAGATGTGCCATGTCGGCTTTCCGGAATTGCAGAAATGAGCGGATGACTGCAGGTTGTGGGAGATATTTGGGGGCAATAAATGTGAAGGTAACTGCATGATGGTCACTACTAACTGGATTTGCAAAGGACCCCACTGCAGAGAATTTCTCAGGCCGGTTTGTAAATACGAGGTCGATTGTGGTTCCAGTTGAGGACGAGTTATTTGACGGACGGGTTACATCTTCAACAATCTGCGCAAGTCCAATGGAGTCGGTGATATCTTGGAGATTGGCCCTTGCAGTAGACTCAGCTAGCCAGTTGATGTTAAAATCACCAAGCAGAATGAGACCTTCATATTGAGGAAGGACAGCCTGGATCGCATCACATGAGTCTTGAAGTTTGTCGAAGAAGGATATGTCAGAGTTTGGAGGCCTGTAAACAACTCCAACTAACCATTTGGAGCGCTTAACAGTTAACGATAGCCAAGCGAGTTCAATGTTCACCGGATCAAAGTGGTCGAGATGTGTTGGGAGTAGCGTGTCGTTGATTATGGCCATAATACCACCACCCCGACTGTCTCGATCTCGCCGGATAGTTGTGTAACCTGGTAATGAAGAGATTGTTTCAGTGTCACTTGCCGACAGCCATGTTTCGGTGACACAGACGATGTCTGTAGGATTAAGTTCCAAAAATGATTTCAGTTCCTGTTGTTTGCTGCGTATGCTACGAGCGTTGAGAAGTAATCCCGAAATGGAGTTCTTTGAGCGTGCATGCAGGCCGGGATCAGGTGTTGGTTCATGGAGCTCATTTACCTGGTCCTCGTTTGCGTTACCGAAGACATCCTGGAATGACGTATCACCACAAGAAGAAAAAGGTAACACTGTAGATGTAGATGTAGTACATCCAGGACAAAACCAGTCTGTTGTGCTTGATATGAGGTCTCTGTACTGGTTCAAAGTCATAGCAGGTATGCATTTCTGGTGCCAGTACTTGTTGCAGTCCTCACAGAGGAGAGATCTTTGATTGCATTTTACTGGACGACTACACTTGCCACAGGGATCTTTGACAGGTCCTGGATTCAGTTCTATGTCTCCAGAGACAGTGAGAGGGATGTTAAATGTAGCTGTAGAGTTGGGGTAATAAGCAACAGGAGCTTTACCAAACTTACTATGTGTTGCAGTTCTGAGAAGTGGTTTGTTGTTCAGCCATATTGGATGCACAACAACAGGAAGCTTGCTGTAGCACCATGATGCTTGGTGGGAACAATGGCTGGCAGGGCTGGCAGGGCTGTCACAATGGAGTTGGTCGGGCGTGCAGTGAATGATGCAGTTGGCTTGGAAGACTGCTTGAAGATGGAGAAAATCTAAGTGAAAATCACTCAAAATTTCCCTTTTCCCTGCTGTAAATCCGTGATTAAAGTAACCTGGTTGATCAGTAGGCAATACTCTATCACATGACACACAATTTGGACTACTTTGAGGGCTGAGAACAGCAGCATTGAAGACAAGAGCGAGAGCCCAACAAAGGGCTTGTAGACTGGTCGCCATTTTGTTGGCCATTGATGTCAAGAATTGATTGGAAAGTAGTTTGCGTCAGAGAGATTGGCCAGCAAATCGAAGTGGACGAACAGGAATATATTTATGGAGAAGATCAGATGTAATAGTCAGGAGATTGGCCATGAAGAGCTTTGAAAGTGAGAAGATTTAACTAATATGCGATATGAAATTTGATCGGGAGCCAGTGAAGTTCTTATAAGATGGGTGTAATAATGTTGGGAACGAGGTGTGCGAGAGACGAGGCGAGCAGCGGTGTTCTGAACTCGTTGATTTTTAGAAAGTTCTCTATCTGACAGTCCATGCAGTGAGAAGAGAATTGCAAGAGTCGAGTCTAGAAGTGACAAAGGCATGAACCAGTAGAAGAGTACCAGCATAGATAGATAGATAGATAGATAGATAGATAGTGGCATCATCATCATCAAGATGGCGTCGGATTCGACCTTTTTTCTAATTTGTAGAAGAGCAGACTTGCAGATATTGGTTACTTGGTCGGTCATCTAATTGAACAATAATCCATAAGAACACAAGATTTCTGACTGCACGGGATGGGGTTGAATACGTCACCAATCAAGAGTTGGTCCCCAGCGCCTGAACCTATTGCTTTCCCCATGTATCCTTAATTGTTGGTAATGACTATGCTTAGTCTATAAGGCCTAATTCGGTATGTCACCGTATAATCTTACTGACAAAAGATCGCATCAGCTCAGCAAGAGGTGCAAGATGGGGAACTGGAGCTCCTCATTTTATTGTAGGAAAGTGTGTTTGCACGTGGGTGCCACGTCGGTAAGCAATTAATATGTTTTTATTGATATCAATGGTTGATGTCTACACTATACATCCATGGTCTGCGCTGATCTATTGTTGCATTCAAGGAGTTGCCGAATTAAAAGGCGTCTAGTGCATACTGCACATTTCAGTACGAGCCCCCCCCCCCCCCCCCCCGGCACTTAGGATCTTTGCTGCTGACCACACTCATAAATGCACGTACTGTAATGTCAAACGTGGCCGAAGCTTCCTTCGTTTTATCCTAACATTTGCAGATAGACTATTCCAACTGAAGAGGGAACGCGGTGCATCGGATACATCTTTAGACGAAAGTTTCGAAGCCATGTCAGCGCTTCAAGAGGAGTTGGTAGCAGAACCAAAAAAGAATTTCCACATCGTCAACGGAAGCAAGTTGTTGATCTTGATTGGGCAGGCGACGTTCATTTGTTTAATGCACCGTATACTCAGGGTGCTGCACTTTGGAACTCCTGAATTCCACATAATATCTTACAATTATATTCCACATTGTAAGAGGAATATGAATATGGAGCCCTCTTTAAAATGTCAAATATTTTTTTGTAGCCTTCCCCTTAAGCTTGAGTGACCTTTGGCATTGTCCCCGGGCGATTTTTCATTAAAAAAGAGAAAAAATCACAATAAAGTGTTTCAAATAAAAGCATTTTGTTCTCGTTTGTTTAGAGTGCACTCTAGTGGGTAAACAAAGAATTAGAAGCTGTTAAGTTTTGAAACATGCATCTATCCCATCGATCCGAATGATTTTTGTAGTTTATTGACATGATTAATTTTTTTTAATAGGGGGTACAGCTGAAACTTGTATTGTTTATGTAGCCGGCTGCACTGCCATGACTGCATCCTCTATGGACTATTGTTAGTCTTGGTTCGTTCCAAGACCTCAACAGAGGGCGCTCTACACTTTGAGGGGTGTGTGTGGCAAGGAAGTAGTGAGGGGGACGGGGTGGATTTCGCTCTTACCGACCGCTGCCGATGGCCGTACGTACCTACCTAAGAAGGTTCCAAGGAACTGGATGAAGCTGGTCACGGGTGCAACCCCACTATGTTCGGGCTCGGATGTGCTGTGGATGGTGATCAGGTAGGTCTTTTTTCTTAGGGGACCGTGATGGATATTTAGCCCAGGTTGGACTGCAAACAATGGCTATACACACAGTTTAGTTGCGATAATCGTAACCCTCCATCCTCCCGAAGGTCGCAGACCTTCTGCGACCTTCTGACCTTCGGGAGGATGGAGGGTTACGATTATCGCAACTATACACAGTTGTGACTGTGGAGGACTACACTAGGGCCGGGGATAACCCTTCAAAACAGCCATGATTGGGCAACTTCACTAGCATTCCGATGTGGTGGGGTAATACGTGATCACTGGGGGATATCCCTCACAAACTGGACATATTGGGTAATATTTTTTGTCATGTCATTGTCATTTCCATGTCCTCCCTGCCAAGTGCCGGATATCATTTAAGGTTACACAAACGATTACTTAACACGTGTTTGTTTTTTGTGTGACAAAGTTTGTTTTTAATTACCGATGCTTGGTCAGGATTAAGATGCATGGCCGTTAATTGGCTTTCTCTATCGACCATCAACTTTCCATCAATCACCGGTATTACCCACGATCTGACAGACATGTTTTTTTCAAAACGAAAAGTAAACTTCGTTGGGATATTGATACTGATGATGACAGCGAAGGCCTGCTTTGGGTCCGGTGGTAGGTTGTATTAAAAGTGGTATCATTTTCGAATACAGACAATGGGATGATGATATTTGTTATGGTTAAATTATGCCATGGCTGTACATCATTTTGACATTGTGATCAAAAGTGTAACCAAATTACCTTTTGGGTTTAACAAAGAAAAATTGACCAGAGCGGGAAAACAACATTAGTATTTATACAGTGTCCTGACTTTTCGACCCTTACACTCCAGAGAGTCATTCTTGAACGATTTATTGGAAAGACTGCTTGGGTCAAAACTGTCAGACCGCTATTTTTTGCAATCATATTATTAAACGTCTTGTTTATTTGTTCACCATTATACTGAGTATTACTTCTTCTATTTTCAAGGACCGGAACCCCTGGACTATTATAACAAAATCTGTCAGGATAAACTTGGAGCTGACTATGTTTGGGAACAGACTGTCCGGACATGTGTTCAGTGTACATCTTGTACACCAGGAGCACAGGATCCACACTGCATCACATGTCAGGGTGAGTCCCCCCTTGTCCTATACTTCAATGCAAGAATCTAGCCGTAGCCGTAGCTGTATCCTCTAATTCGGACACAGAATCTCTTAAAAGCAAGTCTACAGATTCCTAGTTATTTGCATAAATCCTGGAACAAAACCTGCCAATTGATGCATTTATTACAATCCTCAGGCTAATAACAAGTCAGTGTTTGGAGACTAAAGCCCTGTCATACTTCCTGCGAATGCGACTCAAATTTTGACGTCACAGGGCTGTTTTCGATGCGAATGTTTCGCAGGAGTTGAGCACAAGTTAACTTTTCCGAAATATTCGTTGCGAATTTGTGACATCAAAATTTGTATCGCATTCGCATTCACAGGAAATATGAACCGGGCTTTAGTGCTTGTGATGGAATTCTGGTACACTTAACTGGAGTATCCCAACATATGCATCAAATAAAAAACCTGTAAAAATTTGCTAAATTGGTCATCAAATTTTCAAGAAAATAATTACAGAAAAAACACCTGTGTTATTTCGTAGAATAGTGTGCTTTCAGATGTCTGAAGTCTTTCTCAGTTTCAAACTTTTGTGTGAAAAATTACTTCTTTCTCTAAAACTACATCACTTCAAAGGGTGTCGTAAAAAAAAAATTAACATCTCGCCAGTGTTCTTTACCAAGTAACTTTATATGGTAATTAATTTGTTGAGTAATTACCAAAGGTATCCCAACCAAACCAATATCTATTTTTAAATTAAATTCTGCCTTACAATCCTGAAATGAGGAGTATTTCTTCTTTTATTCACAGCATTGGGGATAATTCCATATGACACAACACCCTCAAGTGGGGGTACTAAACCTCAGCCTGATGCAGGCACTTCAACTTCACCCCCACCTCAGCCTGATGCAAGCACCTCAACACCACCCCCACCATCATCCACGCAGACAACACATTCACCTTCCAGTGGGATGAGCTCTACAAGCCACATAGATGTCACAAATGATGACAATAAAGGTACAGTAAAAAATGCCTCTAGAGCTTGTTCCATTGGGCTCTGGAAATGCAGAATTTCACAGAGGCCAATGCCTCAGTCTGTTGCCCTGGTTTTGGCCTTGGTGCCCCTTCAAATTTTCTCATAGATTTTCTTGATGAAAGTGTCCTTTGCAAATTGAAAAATGCCTTGCCCTCTCCAAGACGAAGTTCCAGGACTGGAAATGTTTGCTTTGTAGTAGGGGCCAGTCATACACAAAGGCATCCTCATTTGTTGTGCTTGTGTTTGAATTCTTTGGTACCCAGGCAGTTTCACTTCAGAGGACGTGATTGGTAACATGCAAAATAAATAATAGTTGTTGATTTGTTCAATCTAAAAGCTCATTGTCCCTAATGTCTTGCATACATTGAGACAGAGAACCCACAAGGTATGCACTATTTTACCCAACTTTGATGAGTAGAGAATTGAATTTTGTGTTTTAATTTTTAGGCAGTGAAGCATTGAGTAAAGTACTTTGGGTTTTACTGCCATGTTTGGGAGTAGCTACAAGTGTCGTTCTCATCCATGTCTGCTGGAAGTTGTACACATACATCCTTAAAAAAATAGGTAAGACGTTTCATCCAAACTGTATTGACATCACCCTGAGTGTGCCACACTGTTTTGTTCCCTGCAATATAGTTACACTTTACAGTTTGTGTTTATCACAATCACAGATCTGACTGCCTGTTTGTTATAAGTTGAAATATTTTGTCAAAGGTTAATGCTTCTGAAATGCAGAAATAGGGCAGGAGTCTGTGTCATTTTGACCACGTAAGACTTTCCCATTGGCAGATCCAGGATTGTTTGCACCTGAAATTATAATTGTGACCCTTCCTTCCCCCTTCCAGGCAATGACCTAGTGCTCTGTAAATCCATTGAGGTAGAATTCTACCTCCTTGGTAAATCCATCCTTGTGTTCTGTCTGTCAATTAGATAGGTTATAGTGTACAGGGATGAGCTTTGATGGACTTTGTGAACATTCCTGAGAATGGCTCGCTTGCCTGGATGCCCTCTTATTCTAGACCCAGAACCTCACAGAGGTTACACTGGCAATTAATCACCAGAAATACAAAACTACAGGTTTAGACACACTGTGGTCTCTTTCTTTCTACCTTTGGTGATTGCTGTACTTTTTTCAAGAGCATTTGAGTGCTCATGGAGGTTTAAAAACACTCTATATCAGGACAAATCCTGAAAAATCACATGCTTGAATGTAAAACTTGATTTTGAAACATGTTACATGTTCTGTACACTGTTATTAACTGTTTTTTTTTTTAAATCAGCACGTCCAATAAAATGGCCCACACAAGAGACCGTACCCCCAGTTAGGTGCAGTGAGAGTCAGCTCATGGCAGTCGTATCAACTGATGGTTTGGGGAACCATGCAGGCGGCTATGCAGGTGTAACGTCAGCACTGGGTTAGTAAGAGGCTTTGGCTATAGTAGGGGTAGGGGTACTGAAATAGAAGCATTCCTCTAGGTTTTGTTTTTATAGACCTCATGCTGGTGAGGTCATGACCTGTGACCAAACTGCTACAATCACTTTTTTAGTTAGCCATCTAGGGAGCTTTTGCATCTTACTATAATAATCTATTGCAAGTATATTTATGCAAGTAAGTTGTATATACCATGTAGATCATGTACTACTTTAGCTTGTAAATACTTCATTGCCCAAAAAAACACCATTAAGTTGAAGAAATTAAATTAAATGTAGATTAAAAGCTGCTTTTTACTTGTACTTTTTCTGAAAAATTCAGTGCATAGTATGTACCTTTGACCCATTAGTCATACTGGTGGTGATGGTACAATGTATGATTTATGCAGTGAGTTCTAAAGTAAGTTACACCCGGTTCAGACAGGCGCGCCGAACCAAAAGTACATGAAAAGTTCGACGTCTGAAACAGTTAGGAGCACCTGGACGAGCTAGAAGTCGAAAGATCGACTGTTGCAGTCGTTCAGAACGACTCTGGAGCGCCTTGGTTTCAGACGTCGATCTTGTCATGAGCCGAACCTAATGTAAATGTTATGTCAAGTTCGCCTGTCTGAAACCAAAATTTAATTGGGTCGACCTAGAGTCGCTCCTAATCTATTTGGTTCGGCGCGACTCTAGAGCGCCTGTCTGAACCGGGTGTTAGATTTTATTACTGCACCCAATACAAGGAAAGAGTTTGCCCTGGGTAGCTTGTTATCAGTGAGGACTCTTGCAGAGCTGCCAACATTTGGAGCTTGCATTCTGAGAGATTTTGTACAACCAGGGAGTTGTTTAGAATTGCATTCGACAAAATAAGGAAAAAGTTTCCATAATCAGTGAGCTTTTTCAAATTTGTTCATCAGAACATGGAAAGATTGGTCTATTTTCAGGGAACTTCCTGCAGAATCAGGGAGATTTGGCAGCTTGGCTCTTGTTGTACATGGCTTGAATTACCACTAGGTCTCCATTAGACCACAGGGCCCAAATTTATAGATGATTATAAACACAAAAGGTAGCTCAGCACAACAACATTATGCTTACCAGAATAAGGTCACCAGCCAAAATATATTTCCACTTCTATCATCTGTGCAAAGAGCAAGGATGTCCTTGCTCTATGATCTGTGACTGCATCCTGCTCATTTTTTGCTCGGCAGAAAAGTTTTAAGCACTAGTTGATGCTTAAGCAGCTCAATGAATTGGGCCCAGGTGTCATAGCTCTAAACCTATACTGGACCAGAAATATCATTTTTTTCCGAGACCAAAATTACGTGTTGCTCTTTTTCTATTTCGCAAACGTTTAGGAGGATTTCTGGACTTGGGAACCTAATTAGTACATTAGTTTTTCCTTCAATTGCTGGAAACTGGCCTGTGGTACAGTGGGTGTATCAAACCCTGTTGCTGAATATTTACAGTTTACAGTGCTAGCAGGAACTTGACTCTTACTCTGACAGTCTGAGGGAATTAAAAAAACAAAAAACGCAGCAACAATCCAGACAATGTCTGAAGCCCTGCATATATCCTCATAACAAGTTTCTCAACTCACAAATTAAGGACTTGTTTTGGTTGTCCCATTGTTTTAAAATTTGTCCATTGGTTTTGTCCTAGAATACAAAATGAGGACAACCTCGCTCTGTCAAAACATCCGGATCCCTTTTGTTAGTTTTCAGGACGAATCACATTGAAGCCACGGAGGCCATTGCCTCTGTTGCCCTGGTCTTCGCCTTTGTGCCCTTTCAATGGAAGTTGTCTACATCGAAGTGTTTATTGTAACCACTGTGTGGGCACTCCTAGGTATCTTGTTACATTCCATAACTATAACATATGGTTTACATCAACCTGTTACAGAAGTGCCCTCTGCAAAATGAAAATGGCCTTGCCCTATCAAAGATGAAAATCCAGGCCTTAGTCTTAGTTTCAATGAGTAGACACACCCCCAACAAAGGTAGCAGAGTTTTCCAAGGTCGAACTCCATCCTGCAAATTAAACAAATGTGATTTGTTTAACAAAATGAGTACTCTTTATTTACAAAGAATAACAACTTTTATAACGTAGAATATTTCAAAATTCTTCTCGGTGCAAACTCTTGCATCTCACAAGTTGCTCAGAGAAAGAACAATAGCTTAAAACCAAAGAGTGAAAATCTTAGTTTTTCACTTTCGCATATTACGCTGTTTTAAGTGTACCAATATTAATCAACAGTAGATTCGGAGTATTACATAATTCCATTCCACGGCTATATTCAGCGTATAACTGGTTGAGAGAGTGTTTTGATAATGATGAAGAGCATTGAATGGTTCTTCAGTAAATTCCAAGGTTGAAAGATGAACTTTAAGTATGATTTTGCTACATTTTTGTATCATAGCCATGGGATGGAAATGTGTGGTACATTTTGTAATTAATAATGGAGCAGATATGCTCCCACAGTACTTTTATACAAGTAATCTTTTTATAATAACCAGTAATTTTCATATGAGTATATATATCTCATCCTTATTTCAGCGAAATTTGAAATAATCAGTCATCAATTTACATTTTCAAACTGTTCTCTTAAGATGAGCAAGAAAAACGTGGTGCATGAAAAGAAATTCCTGGTGAAAAATGATCTCTCTAAAGAATCTGTGCCAGAGATTTGGAGAAGTCAATAATGCGTATAGTTCAGGCATGATATTCATCCTACTTTTGTCTGATTTCCGATTTTTTGCCCGTGGAAAAATCAGACAAATTAAATAGCCTGAAAAGTCTGTTAAAGGCACTGTATAGTACACGTTTGGTAATTACTCAAAATATATATTAGCATAAAAACTTACTTGGTAACGAGCAACGGAGAGCTGTTGATAGTATAAAACATTGTGAGAAACGACTCCCTCTGAAGTAACATAGTTTTTGAGAAAGAGGTAATTTCGCACTCAATTAATAATAAAAGACTTCTTGCTGAAGCCTTTTATTCCTATCTGAAAGCACACTAATTTGTACAACAAGGGTGTTTTTTCTTTCATCATTTTCTTGCAACTTCAATGACCAATTGAGTCCAAATTTTCACAGGTTTGTTATTTTATGCATATGTTGGGATACACCAAGTGAGAATACTGGTCTTCGACAATTACCAAACGTGTTCAGTGCCTTTAAAGCCTACACCATATGTAGGTCAGCCCTTGTACTAGAAAAAATGTTCCTGCTTTTTTGCCAAGGGCCAGATATCATGCCTGATAATTGTATTCATGCACCATGATGTGTGAAAGGAAATGTTTCCTTCATACGGCTCTCTTTTTATGATTGAGTTTTTAAAGTTCTTTAACAGTGAAGATTTACTTTGCGAGTTTTGCGGTAACACTATGTACATGAGTAGGATTTGAAACTTTGCATGGTGGAGATACAAAAAGCATCCAGATGGAAAATGTGCCTCAAACATCTTGAAAGTAAATTTTTTAAATTACTGTTAAATATGCGATCATGAGTGACACTTAGAGAAAATATAATTGTAAAGTTGGATTGTATATAACTAGGTCATATTTCTGTTTGCTGTGTACATTTAGTTAATTATAAAGCCATATTTTAAGCTATCATGACATTAGACAAAATATAATTGTTAAGTTGAATTAGAAATAACTAGTTCATATTTCTGTTCGCTGTATGCAAGTAGTTAATAAAGCAATATTTTTAGCTAATGCAATTTAAGACTTTTTGTGCAATGATTATTTTCAATCAGGATAATAATCAAAGATCATATAACGCCGTAAGGTGCAACATAGGCGACTGGACTCTGTCTATTGTTAGAACATGAACTATGGCATGGGCACTATTTCATAATAACAATAATAGTGGCTTCTTATATAGCGCTCAGGTCCGTCACTCAGTAACGCTCGTGGCGCTCACCCCTGGTCACTGGGGCATTTTTTTATTTCATTACTTTAACCATCTGAACTCCCTTGGGAGTATACAGCCTGTGCTGCCAAATATGTAGCGCATCAAGCTAAATCAACCACAAGAACCATCTCTGCCCTCACAGGTACCCATTTTACCCCTGGGTGATGAGAAGCAATTATAGTTAAGTGTCTTGCTCAAGGACACAAGTGTCACGACCGGGACTCGAACCCACACTCTGCTGATCAGAAACACCAGAGCTTGGATTTTAAGTGTACCAATATTAATCAACAGTAGATTCGGAGTATTACATAATTCCATTCCACGACTATATTCAGCGTATAACTGGTTGAGACAGTGTTTTGATAATGATGAAGAGCATTGAATGGTTCTTCAGTAAATTCCAAGGTTGAAAGATGAACTTTAAGTATGATTTTGCTACATTTTTGTATCATAGCCATGGGATGGAAATGTGTGGTACATTTTGTAATTAATAATGGAGCAGATATGCTCCCACAGTACTTTTATACAAGTAATCTTTTTATAATAACCAGTAATTTTCATATGATGAGTATATATATCTCATCCTTATTTCATTTTATGTTGTACTTTTTCAGCGAAATTTGAAATAATCAGTCATCAATTTACATTTTCAAACTGTTCTCTTAAGATGAGCAAGAAAAACGTGGTGCATGAAAAGAAATTCCTGGTGAAAAATGATCTCTCTAAAGAATCTGTGCCAGAGATTTGGAGAAGTCAATAATGCGTATAGTTCAGGCATGATATTCATCCTACTTTTGTCTGATTTCCGATTTTTTGCCCGTGGAAAAATCAGACAAATTAAATAGCCTGAAAAGTCTGTTAAAGGCACTGTATAGTACACGTTTGGTAATTACTCAAAATATATATTAGCATAAAAACTTACTTGGTAACGAGCAACGGAGAGCTGTTGATAGTATAAAACATTGTGAGAAACGACTCCCTCTGAAGTAACATAGTTTTTGAGAAAGAGGTAATTTCGCACTCAATTAATAATAAAAGACTTCTTGCTGAAGCCTTTTATTCCTATCTGAAAGCACACTAATTTGTACAACAAGGGTGTTTTTTCTTTCATCATTTTCTTGCAACTTCAATGACCAATTGAGTCCAAATTTTCACAGGTTTGTTATTTTATGCATATGTTGGGATACACCAAGTGAGAATACTGGTCTTCGACAATTACCAAACGTGTTCAGTGCCTTTAAAGCCTACACCATATGTAGGTCAGCCCTTGTACTAGAAAAAATGTTCCTGCTTTTTTGCCAAGGGCCAGATATCATGCCTGATAATTGTATTCATGCACCATGATGTGTGAAAGGAAATGTTTCCTTCATACGGCTCTCTTTTTATGATTGAGTTTTTAAAGTTCTTTAACAGTGAAGATTTACTTTGCGAGTTTTGCGGTAACACTATGTACATGAGTAGGATTTGAAACTTTGCATGGTGGAGATACAAAAAGCATCCAGATGGAAAATGTGCCTCAAACATCTTGAAAGTAAATTTTTTAAATTACTGTTAAATATGCGATCATGAGTGACACTTAGAGAAAATATAATTGTAAAGTTGGATTGTATATAACTAGGTCATATTTCTGTTTGCTGTGTACATTTAGTTAATTATAAAGCCATATTTTAAGCTATCATGACATTAGACAAAATATAATTGTTAAGTTGAATTAGAAATAACTAGTTCATATTTCTGTTCGCTGTATGCAAGTAGTTAATAAAGCAATATTTTTAGCTAATGCAATTTAAGACTTTTTGTGCAATGATTATTTTCAATCAGGATAATAATCAAAGATCATATAACGCCGTAAGGTGCAACATAGGCGACTGGACTCTGTCTATTGTTAGAACATGAACTATGGCATGGGCACTATTTCATAATAACAATAATAGTGGCTTCTTATATAGCGCTCAGGTCCGTCACTCAGTAACGCTCGTGGCGCTCACCCCTGGTCACTGGGGCATTTTTTTATTTCATTACTTTAACCATCTGAACTCCCTTGGGAGTATACAGCCTGTGCTGCCAAATATGTAGCGCATCAAGCTAAATCAACCACAAGAACCATCTCTGCCCTCACAGGTACCCATTTTACCCCTGGGTGATGAGAAGCAATTATAGTTAAGTGTCTTGCTCAAGGACACAAGTGTCACGACCGGGACTCGAACCCACACTCTGCTGATCAGAAACACCAGAGCTTGGATTTTAAGTGTACCAATATTAATCAACAGTAGATTCGGAGTATTACATAATTCCATTCCACGACTATATTCAGCGTATAACTGGTTGAGACAGTGTTTTGATAATGATGAAGAGCATTGAATGGTTCTTCAGTAAATTCCAAGGTTGAAAGATGAACTTTAAGTATGATTTTGCTACATTTTTGTATCATAGCCATGGGATGGAAATGTGTGGTACATTTTGTAATTAATAATGGAGCAGATATGCTCCCACAGTACTTTTATACAAGTAATCTTTTTATAATAACCAGTAATTTTCATATGATGAGTATATATATCTCATCCTTATTTCATTTTATGTTGTACTTTTTCAGCGAAATTTGAAATAATCAGTCATCAATTTACATTTTCAAACTGTTCTCTTAAGATGAGCAAGAAAAACGTGGTGCATGAAAAGAAATTCCTGGTGAAAAATGATCTCTCTAAAGAATCTGTGCCAGAGATTTGGAGAAGTCAATAATGCGTATAGTTCAGGCATGATATTCATCCTACTTTTGTCTGATTTCCGATTTTTTGCCCGTGGAAAAATCAGACAAATTAAATAGCCTGAAAAGTCTGTTAAAGGCACTGTATAGTACACGTTTGGTAATTACTCAAAATATATATTAGCATAAAAACTTACTTGGTAACGAGCAACGGAGAGCTGTTGATAGTATAAAACATTGTGAGAAACGACTCCCTCTGAAGTAACATAGTTTTTGAGAAAGAGGTAATTTCGCACTCAATTAATAATAAAAGACTTCTTGCTGAAGCCTTTTATTCCTATCTGAAAGCACACTAATTTGTACAACAAGGGTGTTTTTTCTTTCATCATTTTCTTGCAACTTCAATGACCAATTGAGTCCAAATTTTCACAGGTTTGTTATTTTATGCATATGTTGGGATACACCAAGTGAGAATACTGGTCTTCGACAATTACCAAACGTGTTCAGTGCCTTTAAAGCCTACACCATATGTAGGTCAGCCCTTGTACTAGAAAAAATGTTCCTGCTTTTTTGCCAAGGGCCAGATATCATGCCTGATAATTGTATTCATGCACCATGATGTGTGAAAGGAAATGTTTCCTTCATACGGCTCTCTTTTTATGATTGAGTTTTTTAAGTTCTTTGACAGTGAAGATTTACTTTGCGAGTTTTGCGGTAACACTATGTACATGAGTAGGATTTGAAACTTTGCATGGTGGAGATACAAAAAGCATCCAGATGGAAAATGTGCCTCAAACATCTTGAAAGTAAATTTTTTAAATTACTGTTAAATATGCGATCATGAGTGACACTTAGAGAAAATATAATTGTAAAGTTGGATTGTATATAACTAGGTCATATTTCTGTTTGCTGTGTACATTTAGTTAATTATAAAGCCATATTTTAAGCTATCATGACATTAGACAAAATATAATTGTTAAGTTGAATTAGAAATAACTAGTTCATATTTCTGTTCGCTGTATGCAAGTAGTTAATAAAGCAATATTTTTAGCTAATGCAATTTAAGACTTTTTGTGCAATGATTATTTTCAATCAGGATAATAATCAAAGATCATATAACGCCGTAAGGTGCAACATAGGCGACTGGACTCTGTCTATTGTTAGAACATGAACTATGGCATGGGCACTATTTCATAATAATAATAATAGTGGCTTCTTATATAGCGCTCAGGTCCGTCACTCAGTAACGCTCGTGGCGCTCACCCCTGGTCACTGGGCCATTTTTTTATTTCATTACTTTAACCATCTGAACTCCCTTGGGAGTATACAGCCTGTGCTGCCAAATATGTAGCGCATCAAGCTAAATCAACCACAAGAACCATCTCTGCCCTCACAGGTACCCATTTTACCCCTGGGTGATGAGAAGCAATTATAGTTAAGTGTCTTGCTCAAGGACACAAGTGTCACGACCGGGACTCGAACCCACACTCTGCTGATCAGAAACACCAGAGCTTGGATTTTAAGTGTACCAATATTAATCAACAGTAGATTCGGAGTATTACATAATTCCATTCCACGACTATATTCAGCGTATAACTGGTTGAGACAGTGTTTTGATAATGATGAAGAGCATTGAATGGTTCTTCAGTAAATTCCAAGGTTGAAAGATGAACTTTAAGTATGATTTTGCTACATTTTTGTATCATAGCCATGGGATGGAAATGTGTGGTACATTTTGTAATTAATAATGGAGCAGATATGCTCCCACAGTACTTTTATACAAGTAATCTTTTTATAATAACCAGTAATTTTCATATGATGAGTATATATATCTCATCCTTATTTCATTTTATGTTGTACTTTTTCAGCGAAATTTGAAATAATCAGTCATCAATTTACATTTTCAAACTGTTCTCTTAAGATGAGCAAGAAAAACGTGGTGCATGAAAAGAAATTCCTGGTGAAAAATGATCTCTCTAAAGAATCTGTGCCAGAGATTTGGAGAAGTCAATAATGCGTATAGTTCAGGCATGATATTCATCCTACTTTTGTCTGATTTCCGATTTTTTGCCCGTGGAAAAATCAGACAAATTAAATAGCCTGAAAAGTCTGTTAAAGGCACTGTATAGTACACGTTTGGTAATTACTCAAAATATATATTAGCATAAAAACTTACTTGGTAACGAGCAACGGAGAGCTGTTGATAGTATAAAACATTGTGAGAAACGACTCCCTCTGAAGTAACATAGTTTTTGAGAAAGAGGTAATTTCGCACTCAATTAATAATAAAAGACTTCTTGCTGAAGCCTTTTATTCCTATCTGAAAGCACACTAATTTGTACAACAAGGGTGTTTTTTCTTTCATCATTTTCTTGCAACTTCAATGACCAATTGAGTCCAAATTTTCACAGGTTTGTTATTTTATGCATATGTTGGGATACACCAAGTGAGAATACTGGTCTTCGACAATTACCAAACGTGTTCAGTGCCTTTAAAGCCTACACCATATGTAGGTCAGCCCTTGTACTAGAAAAAATGTTCCTGCTTTTTTGCCAAGGGCCAGATATCATGCCTGATAATTGTATTCATGCACCATGATGTGTGAAAGGAAATGTTTCCTTCATACGGCTCTCTTTTTATGATTGAGTTTTTAAAGTTCTTTAACAGTGAAGATTTACTTTGCGAGTTTTGCGGTAACACTATGTACATGAGTAGGATTTGAAACTTTGCATGGTGGAGATACAAAAAGCATCCAGATGGAAAATGTGCCTCAAACATCTTGAAAGTAAATTTTTTAAATTACTGTTAAATATGCGATCATGAGTGACACTTAGAGAAAATATAATTGTAAAGTTGGATTGTATATAACTAGGTCATATTTCTGTTTGCTGTGTACATTTAGTTAATTATAAAGCCATATTTTAAGCTATCATGACATTAGACAAAATATAATTGTTAAGTTGAATTAGAAATAACTAGTTCATATTTCTGTTCGCTGTATGCAAGTAGTTAATAAAGCAATATTTTTAGCTAATGCAATTTAAGACTTTTTGTGCAATGATTATTTTCAATCAGGATAATAATCAAAGATCATATAACACCGTAAGGTGCAACATAGGCGACTGGACTCTGTCTATTGTTAGAACATGAACTATGGCATGGGCACTATTTCATAATAACAATAATAGTGGCTTCTTATATAGCGCTCAGGTCCGTCACTCAGTAACGCTCGTGGCGCTCACCCCTGGTCACTGGGGCATTTTTTTATTTCATTACTTTAACCATCTGAACTCCCTTGGGAGTATACAGCCTGTGCTGCCAAATATGTAGCGCATCAAGCTAAATCAACCACAAGAACCATCTCTGCCCTCACAGGTACCCATTTTACCCCTGGGTGATGAGAAGCAATTATAGTTAAGTGTCTTGCTCAAGGACACAAGTGTCACGACCGGGACTCGAACCCACACTCTGCTGATCAGAAACACCAGAGCTTGGATTTTAAGTGTACCAATATTAATCAACAGTAGATTCGGAGTATTACATAATTCCATTCCACGACTATATTCAGCGTATAACTGGTTGAGACAGTGTTTTGATAATGATGAAGAGCATTGAATGGTTCTTCAGTAAATTCCAAGGTTGAAAGATGAACTTTAAGTATGATTTTGCTACATTTTTGTATCATAGCCATGGGATGGAAATGTGTGGTACATTTTGTAATTAATAATGGAGCAGATATGCTCCCACAGTACTTTTATACAAGTAATCTTTTTATAATAACCAGTAATTTTCATATGATGAGTATATATATCTCATCCTTATTTCATTTTATGTTGTACTTTTTCAGCGAAATTTGAAATAATCAGTCATCAATTTACATTTTCAAACTGTTCTCTTAAGATGAGCAAGAAAAACGTGGTGCATGAAAAGAAATTCCTGGTGAAAAATGATCTCTCTAAAGAATCTGTGCCAGAGATTTGGAGAAGTCAATAATGCGTATAGTTCAGGCATGATATTCATCCTACTTTTGTCTGATTTCCGATTTTTTGCCCGTGGAAAAATCAGACAAATTAAATAGCCTGAAAAGTCTGTTAAAGGCACTGTATAGTACACGTTTGGTAATTACTCAAAATATATATTAGCATAAAAACTTACTTGGTAACGAGCAACGGAGAGCTGTTGATAGTATAAAACATTGTGAGAAACGACTCCCTCTGAAGTAACATAGTTTTTGAGAAAGAGGTAATTTCGCACTCAATTAATAATAAAAGACTTCTTGCTGAAGCCTTTTATTCCTATCTGAAAGCACACTAATTTGTACAACAAGGGTGTTTTTTCTTTCATCATTTTCTTGCAACTTCAATGACCAATTGAGTCCAAATTTTCACAGGTTTGTTATTTTATGCATATGTTGGGATACACCAAGTGAGAATACTGGTCTTCGACAATTACCAAACGTGTTCAGTGCCTTTAAAGCCTACACCATATGTAGGTCAGCCCTTGTACTAGAAAAAATGTTCCTGCTTTTTTGCCAAGGGCCAGATATCATGCCTGATAATTGTATTCATGCACCATGATGTGTGAAAGGAAATGTTTCCTTCATACGGCTCTCTTTTTATGATTGAGTTTTTAAAGTTCTTTAACAGTGAAGATTTACTTTGCGAGTTTTGCGGTAACACTATGTACATGAGTAGGATTTGAAACTTTGCATGGTGGAGATACAAAAAGCATCCAGATGGAAAATGTGCCTCAAACATCTTGAAAGTAAATTTTTTAAATTACTGTTAAATATGCGATCATGAGTGACACTTAGAGAAAATATAATTGTAAAGTTGGATTGTATATAACTAGGTCATATTTCTGTTTGCTGTGTACATTTAGTTAATTATAAAGCCATATTTTAAGCTATCATGACATTAGACAAAATATAATTGTTAAGTTGAATTAGAAATAACTAGTTCATATTTCTGTTCGCTGTATGCAAGTAGTTAATAAAGCAATATTTTTAGCTAATGCAATTTAAGACTTTTTGTGCAATGATTATTTTCAATCAGGATAATAATCAAAGATCATATAACGCCGTAAGGTGCAACATAGGCGACTGGACTCTGTCTATTGTTAGAACATGAACTATGGCATGGGCACTATTTCATAATAACAATAATAGTGGCTTCTTATATAGCGCTCAGGTCCGTCACTCAGTAACGCTCGTGGCGCTCACCCCTGGTCACTGGGGCATTTTTTTATTTCATTACTTTAACCATCTGAACTCCCTTGGGAGTATACAGCCTGTGCTGCCAAATATGTAGCGCATCAAGCTAAATCAACCACAAGAACCATCTCTGCCCTCACAGGTACCCATTTTACCCCTGGGTGATGAGAAGCAATTATAGTTAAGTGTCTTGCTCAAGGACACAAGTGTCACGACCGGGACTCGAACCCACACTCTGCTGATCAGAAACACCAGAGCTTGGATTTTAAGTGTACCAATATTAATCAACAGTAGATTCGGAGTATTACATAATTCCATTCCACGACTATATTCAGCGTATAACTGGTTGAGACAGTGTTTTGATAATGATGAAGAGCATTGAATGGTTCTTCAGTAAATTCCAAGGTTGAAAGATGAACTTTAAGTATGATTTTGCTACATTTTTGTATCATAGCCATGGGATGGAAATGTGTGGTACATTTTGTAATTAATAATGGAGCAGATATGCTCCCACAGTACTTTTATACAAGTAATCTTTTTATAATAACCAGTAATTTTCATATGATGAGTATATATATCTCATCCTTATTTCATTTTATGTTGTACTTTTTCAGCGAAATTTGAAATAATCAGTCATCAATTTACATTTTCAAACTGTTCTCTTAAGATGAGCAAGAAAAACGTGGTGCATGAAAAGAAATTCCTGGTGAAAAATGATCTCTCTAAAGAATCTGTGCCAGAGATTTGGAGAAGTCAATAATGCGTATAGTTCAGGCATGATATTCATCCTACTTTTGTCTGATTTCCGATTTTTTGCCCGTGGAAAAATCAGACAAATTAAATAGCCTGAAAAGTCTGTTAAAGGCACTGTATAGTACACGTTTGGTAATTACTCAAAATATATATTAGCATAAAAACTTACTTGGTAACGAGCAACGGAGAGCTGTTGATAGTATAAAACATTGTGAGAAACGACTCCCTCTGAAGTAACATAGTTTTTGAGAAAGAGGTAATTTCGCACTCAATTAATAATAAAAGACTTCTTGCTGAAGCCTTTTATTCCTATCTGAAAGCACACTAATTTGTACAACAAGGGTGTTTTTTCTTTCATCATTTTCTTGCAACTTCAATGACCAATTGAGTCCAAATTTTCACAGGTTTGTTATTTTATGCATATGTTGGGATACACCAAGTGAGAATACTGGTCTTCGACAATTACCAAACGTGTTCAGTGCCTTTAAAGCCTACACCATATGTAGGTCAGCCCTTGTACTAGAAAAAATGTTCCTGCTTTTTTGCCAAGGGCCAGATATCATGCCTGATAATTGTATTCATGCACCATGATGTGTGAAAGGAAATGTTTCCTTCATACGGCTCTCTTTTTATGATTGAGTTTTTTAAGTTCTTTGACAGTGAAGATTTACTTTGCGAGTTTTGCGGTAACACTATGTACATGAGTAGGATTTGAAACTTTGCATGGTGGAGATACAAAAAGCATCCAGATGGAAAATGTGCCTCAAACATCTTGAAAGTAAATTTTTTAAATTACTGTTAAATATGCGATCATGAGTGACACTTAGAGAAAATATAATTGTAAAGTTGGATTGTATATAACTAGGTCATATTTCTGTTTGCTGTGTACATTTAGTTAATTATAAAGCCATATTTTAAGCTATCATGACATTAGACAAAATATAATTGTTAAGTTGAATTAGAAATAACTAGTTCATATTTCTGTTCGCTGTATGCAAGTAGTTAATAAAGCAATATTTTTAGCTAATGCAATTTAAGACTTTTTGTGCAATGATTATTTTCAATCAGGATAATAATCAAAGATCATATAACGCCGTAAGGTGCAACATAGGCGACTGGACTCTGTCTATTGTTAGAACATGAACTATGGCATGGGCACTATTTCATAATAATAATAATAGTGGCTTCTTATATAGCGCTCAGGTCCGTCACTCAGTAACGCTCGTGGCGCTCACCCCTGGTCACTGGGCCATTTTTTTATTTCATTACTTTAACCATCTGAACTCCCTTGGGAGTATACAGCCTGTGCTGCCAAATATGTAGCGCATCAAGCTAAATCAACCACAAGAACCATCTCTGCCCTCACAGGTACCCATTTTACCCCTGGGTGATGAGAAGCAATTATAGTTAAGTGTCTTGCTCAAGGACACAAGTGTCACGACCGGGACTCGAACCCACACTCTGCTGATCAGAAACACCAGAGCTTGGATTTTAAGTGTACCAATATTAATCAACAGTAGATTCGGAGTATTACATAATTCCATTCCACGACTATATTCAGCGTATAACTGGTTGAGACAGTGTTTTGATAATGATGAAGAGCATTGAATGGTTCTTCAGTAAATTCCAAGGTTGAAAGATGAACTTTAAGTATGATTTTGCTACATTTTTGTATCATAGCCATGGGATGGAAATGTGTGGTACATTTTGTAATTAATAATGGAGCAGATATGCTCCCACAGTACTTTTATACAAGTAATCTTTTTATAATAACCAGTAATTTTCATATGATGAGTATATATATCTCATCCTTATTTCATTTTATGTTGTACTTTTTCAGCGAAATTTGAAATAATCAGTCATCAATTTACATTTTCAAACTGTTCTCTTAAGATGAGCAAGAAAAACGTGGTGCATGAAAAGAAATTCCTGGTGAAAAATGATCTCTCTAAAGAATCTGTGCCAGAGATTTGGAGAAGTCAATAATGCGTATAGTTCAGGCATGATATTCATCCTACTTTTGTCTGATTTCCGATTTTTTGCCCGTGGAAAAATCAGACAAATTAAATAGCCTGAAAAGTCTGTTAAAGGCACTGTATAGTACACGTTTGGTAATTACTCAAAATATATATTAGCATAAAAACTTACTTGGTAACGAGCAACGGAGAGCTGTTGATAGTATAAAACATTGTGAGAAACGACTCCCTCTGAAGTAACATAGTTTTTGAGAAAGAGGTAATTTCGCACTCAATTAATAATAAAAGACTTCTTGCTGAAGCCTTTTATTCCTATCTGAAAGCACACTAATTTGTACAACAAGGGTGTTTTTTCTTTCATCATTTTCTTGCAACTTCAATGACCAATTGAGTCCAAATTTTCACAGGTTTGTTATTTTATGCATATGTTGGGATACACCAAGTGAGAATACTGGTCTTCGACAATTACCAAACGTGTTCAGTGCCTTTAAAGCCTACACCATATGTAGGTCAGCCCTTGTACTAGAAAAAATGTTCCTGCTTTTTTGCCAAGGGCCAGATATCATGCCTGATAATTGTATTCATGCACCATGATGTGTGAAAGGAAATGTTTCCTTCATACGGCTCTCTTTTTATGATTGAGTTTTTAAAGTTCTTTAACAGTGAAGATTTACTTTGCGAGTTTTGCGGTAACACTATGTACATGAGTAGGATTTGAAACTTTGCATGGTGGAGATACAAAAAGCATCCAGATGGAAAATGTGCCTCAAACATCTTGAAAGTAAATTTTTTAAATTACTGTTAAATATGCGATCATGAGTGACACTTAGAGAAAATATAATTGTAAAGTTGGATTGTATATAACTAGGTCATATTTCTGTTTGCTGTGTACATTTAGTTAATTATAAAGCCATATTTTAAGCTATCATGACATTAGACAAAATATAATTGTTAAGTTGAATTAGAAATAACTAGTTCATATTTCTGTTCGCTGTATGCAAGTAGTTAATAAAGCAATATTTTTAGCTAATGCAATTTAAGACTTTTTGTGCAATGATTATTTTCAATCAGGATAATAATCAAAGATCATATAACGCCGTAAGGTGCAACATAGGCGACTGGACTCTGTCTATTGTTAGAACATGAACTATGGCATGGGCACTATTTCATAATAACAATAATAGTGGCTTCTTATATAGCGCTCAGGTCCGTCACTCAGTAACGCTCGTGGCGCTCACCCCTGGTCACTGGGGCATTTTTTTATTTCATTACTTTAACCATCTGAACTCCCTTGGGAGTATACAGCCTGTGCTGCCAAATATGTAGCGCATCAAGCTAAATCAACCACAAGAACCATCTCTGCCCTCACAGGTACCCATTTTACCCCTGGGTGATGAGAAGCAATTATAGTTAAGTGTCTTGCTCAAGGACACAAGTGTCACGACCGGGACTCGAACCCACACTCTGCTGATCAGAAACACCAGAGCTTGGATTTTAAGTGTACCAATATTAATCAACAGTAGATTCGGAGTATTACATAATTCCATTCCACGACTATATTCAGCGTATAACTGGTTGAGACAGTGTTTTGATAATGATGAAGAGCATTGAATGGTTCTTCAGTAAATTCCAAGGTTGAAAGATGAACTTTAAGTATGATTTTGCTACATTTTTGTATCATAGCCATGGGATGGAAATGTGTGGTACATTTTGTAATTAATAATGGAGCAGATATGCTCCCACAGTACTTTTATACAAGTAATCTTTTTATAATAACCAGTAATTTTCATATGATGAGTATATATATCTCATCCTTATTTCATTTTATGTTGTACTTTTTCAGCGAAATTTGAAATAATCAGTCATCAATTTACATTTTCAAACTGTTCTCTTAAGATGAGCAAGAAAAACGTGGTGCATGAAAAGAAATTCCTGGTGAAAAATGATCTCTCTAAAGAATCTGTGCCAGAGATTTGGAGAAGTCAATAATGCGTATAGTTCAGGCATGATATTCATCCTACTTTTGTCTGATTTCCGATTTTTTGCCCGTGGAAAAATCAGACAAATTAAATAGCCTGAAAAGTCTGTTAAAGGCACTGTATAGTACACGTTTGGTAATTACTCAAAATATATATTAGCATAAAAACTTACTTGGTAACGAGCAACGGAGAGCTGTTGATAGTATAAAACATTGTGAGAAACGACTCCCTCTGAAGTAACATAGTTTTTGAGAAAGAGGTAATTTCGCACTCAATTAATAATAAAAGACTTCTTGCTGAAGCCTTTTATTCCTATCTGAAAGCACACTAATTTGTACAACAAGGGTGTTTTTTCTTTCATCATTTTCTTGCAACTTCAATGACCAATTGAGTCCAAATTTTCACAGGTTTGTTATTTTATGCATATGTTGGGATACACCAAGTGAGAATACTGGTCTTCGACAATTACCAAACGTGTTCAGTGCCTTTAAAGCCTACACCATATGTAGGTCAGCCCTTGTACTAGAAAAAATGTTCCTGCTTTTTTGCCAAGGGCCAGATATCATGCCTGATAATTGTATTCATGCACCATGATGTGTGAAAGGAAATGTTTCCTTCATACGGCTCTCTTTTTATGATTGAGTTTTTAAAGTTCTTTGACAGTGAAGATTTACTTGGCGAGTTTTGCGGTAACACTATGTACATGAGTAGGATTTGAAACTTTGCATGGTGGAGATACAAAAAGCATCCAGATGGAAAATGTGCCTCAAACATCTTGAAAGTAAATTTTTTAAATTACTGTTAAATATGCGATCATGAGTGACACTTAGAGAAAATATAATTGTAAAGTTGGATTGTATATAACTAGGTCATATTTCTGTTTGCTGTGTACATTTAGTTAATTATAAAGCCATATTTTAAGCTATCATGACATTAGACAAAATATAATTGTTAAGTTGAATTAGAAATAACTAGTTCATATTTCTGTTCGCTGTATGCAAGTAGTTAATAAAGCAATATTTTTAGCTAATGCAATTTAAGACTTTTTGTGCAATGATTATTTTCAATCAGGATAATAATCAAAGATCATATAACGCCGTAAGGTGCAACATAGGCGACTGGACTCTGTCTATTGTTAGAACATGAACTATGGCATGGGCACTATTTCATAATAATAATAATAGTGGCTTCTTATATAGCGCTCAGGTCCGTCACTCAGTAACGCTCGTGGCGCTCACCCCTGGTCACTGGGCCATTTTTTTATTTCATTACTTTAACCATCTGAACTCCCTTGGGAGTATACAGCCTGTGCTGCCAAATATGTAGCGCATCAAGCTAAATCAACCACAAGAACCATCTCTGCCCTCACAGGTACCCATTTTACCCCTGGGTGATGAGAAGCAATTATAGTTAAGTGTCTTGCTCAAGGACACAAGTGTCACGACCGGGACTCGAACCCACACTCTGCTGATCAGAAACACCAGAGCTTGGATTTTAAGTGTACCAATATTAATCAACAGTAGATTCGGAGTATTACATAATTCCATTCCACGACTATATTCAGCGTATAACTGGTTGAGACAGTGTTTTGATAATGATGAAGAGCATTGAATGGTTCTTCAGTAAATTCCAAGGTTGAAAGATGAACTTTAAGTATGATTTTGCTACATTTTTGTATCATAGCCATGGGATGGAAATGTGTGGTACATTTTGTAATTAATAATGGAGCAGATATGTTCCCACAGTACTTTTATACAAGTAATCTTTTTATAATAACCAGTAATTTTCATATGATGAGTATATATATCTCATCCTTATTTCATTTTATGTTGTACTTTTTCAGCGAAATTTGAAATAATCAGTCATCAATTTACATTTTCAAACTGTTCTCTTAAGATGAGCAAGAAAAACGTGGTGCATGAAAAGAAATTCCTGGTGAAAAATGATCTCTCTAAAGAATCTGTGCCAGAGATTTGGAGAAGTCAATAATGCGTATAGTTCAGGCATGATATTCATCCTACTTTTGTCTGATTTCCGATTTTTTGCCCGTGGAAAAATCAGACAAATTAAATAGCCTGAAAAGTCTGTTAAAGGCACTGTATAGTACACGTTTGGTAATTACTCAAAATATATATTAGCATAAAAACTTACTTGGTAACGAGCAACGGAGAGCTGTTGATAGTATAAAACATTGTGAGAAACGACTCCCTCTGAAGTAACATAGTTTTTGAGAAAGAGGTAATTTCGCACTCAATTAATAATAAAAGACTTCTTGCTGAAGCCTTTTATTCCTATCTGAAAGCACACTAATTTGTACAACAAGGGTGTTTTTTCTTTCATCATTTTCTTGCAACTTCAATGACCAATTGAGTCCAAATTTTCACAGGTTTGTTATTTTATGCATATGTTGGGATACACCAAGTGAGAATACTGGTCTTCGACAATTACCAAACGTGTCCAGTGCCTTTAAAGCCTACAACATATGTGGGTCAGCCCTTGTACTAGAAAAAATGTTCCTGCTTTTTTGCCAAGGGCCAGATATCATGCCTGATAATTGTATTCATGCACCATGATGTGTGAAAGGAAATGTTTCCTTCATACGGCTCTCTTTTTATGATTGAGTTTTTTAAGTTCTTTGACAGTGAAGATTTACTTGGCGAGTTTTGCGGTAACACTATGTACATGAGTAGGATTTGAAACTTTGCATGGTGGAGATACAAAAAGCATCCAGATGGAAAATGTGCCTCAAACATCTTGAAAGTAAAATTTTTAAATTACTGTTAAATATGCGATCATGAGTGACACTTAGAGAAAATATAATTGTAAAGTTGGATTGTATATAACTAGGTCATATTTCTGTTTGCTGTGTACATTTAGTTAATTATAAAGCCATATTTTAAGCTATCATGACATTAGACAAAATATAATTGTTAAGTTGAATTAGAAATAACTAGTTCATATTTCTGTTCACTGTATGCAAGTAGTTAATAAAGCAATATTTTTAGCTAATGCAATTTAAGACTTTTTGTGCAATGATTATTTTCAATCAGGATAATAATCAAAGATCATATAACGCCGTAAGGTGCAACATAGGCGACTGGACTCTGTCTATTGTTAGAACATGAACTATGGCATGGGCACTATTTCATAATAATAATAATAGTGGCTTCTTATATAGCGCTCAGGTCCGTCACTCAGTAACGCTCGTGGCGCTCACCCCTGGTCACTGGGCCATTTTTTTATTTCATTACTTTAACCATCTGAACTCCCTTGGGAGTATACAGCCTGTGCTGCCAAATATGTAGCGCATCAAGCTAAATCAACCACAAGAACCATCTCTGCCCTCACAGGTACCCATTTTACCCCTGGGTGATGAGAAGCAATTATAGTTAAGTGTCTTGCTCAAGGACACAAGTGTCACGACCGGGACTCGAACCCACACTCTGCTGATCAGAAACACCAGAGCTTGGATTTTAAGTGTACCAATATTAATCAACAGTAGATTCGGAGTATTACATAATTCCATTCCACGACTATATTCAGCGTATAACTGGTTGAGACAGTGTTTTGATAATGATGAAGAGCATTGAATGGTTCTTCAGTAAATTCCAAGGTTGAAAGATGAACTTTAAGTATGATTTTGCTACATTTTTGTATCATAGCCATGGGATGGAAATGTGTGGTACATTTTGTAATTAATAATGGAGCAGATATGTTCCCACAGTACTTTTATACAAGTAATCTTTTTATAATAACCAGTAATTTTCATATGATGAGTATATATATCTCATCCTTATTTCATTTTATGTTGTACTTTTTCAGCGAAATTTGAAATAATCAGTCATCAATTTACATTTTCAAACTGTTCTCTTAAGATGAGCAAGAAAAACGTGGTGCATGAAAAGAAATTCCTGGTGAAAAATGATCTCTCTAAAGAATCTGTGCCAGAGATTTGGAGAAGTCAATAATGCGTATAGTTCAGGCATGATATTCATCCTACTTTTGTCTGATTTCCGATTTTTTGCCCGTGGAAAAATCAGACAAATTAAATAGCCTGAAAAGTCTGTTAAAGGCACTGTATAGTACACGTTTGGTAATTACTCAAAATATATATTAGCATAAAAACTTACTTGGTAACGAGCAACGGAGAGCTGTTGATAGTATAAAACATTGTGAGAAACGACTCCCTCTGAAGTAACATAGTTTTTGAGAAAGAGGTAATTTCGCACTCAATTAATAATAAAAGACTTCTTGCTGAAGCCTTTTATTCCTATCTGAAAGCACACTAATTTGTACAACAAGGGTGTTTTTTCTTTCATCATTTTCTTGCAACTTCAATGACCAATTGAGTCCAAATTTTCACAGGTTTGTTATTTTATGCATATGTTGGGATACACCAAGTGAGAATACTGGTCTTCGACAATTACCAAACGTGTCCAGTGCCTTTAAAGCCTACAACATATGTGGGTCAGCCCTTGTACTAGAAAAAATGTTCCTGCTTTTTTGCCAAGGGCCAGATATCATGCCTGATAATTGTATTCATGCACCATGATGTGGAAAGGAAATGTTTCCTTCATACGGCTCTCTTTTTATGATTGAGTTTTTTAAGTTCTTTGACAGTGAAGATTTACTTGGCGAGTTTTGCGGTAACACTATGTACATGAGTAGGATTTGAAACTTTGCATGGTGGAGATACAAAAAGCATCCAGATGGAAAATGTGCCTCAAACATCTTGAAAGTAAATTTTTTAAATTACTGTTAAATATGCGATCATGAGTGACACTTAGAGAAAATATAATTGTAAAGTTGGATTGTATATAACTAGGTCATATTTCTGTTTGCTGTGTACATTTAGTTAATTATAAAGCCATATTTTAAGCTATCATGACATTAGACAAAATATAATTGTTAAGTTGAATTAGAAATAACTAGTTCATATTTCTGTTCGCTGTATGCAAGTAGTTAATAAAGCAATATTTTTAGCTAATGCAATTTAAGACTTTTTGTGCAATGATTATTTTCAATCAGGATAATAATCAAAGATCATATAACGCCATAAGGTGCAACATAGGCGACTGGACTCTGTCTATTGTTAGAACATGAACTATGGCATGGGCACTATTTCATAATAATAATAATAGTGGCTTCTTATATAGCGCTCAGGTCCGTCACTCAGTAACGCTCGTGGCGCTCACCCCTGGTCACTGGGCCATTTTTTTATTTCATTACTTTAACCATCTGAACTCCCTTGGGAGTATACAGCCTGTGCTGCCAAATATGTAGCGCATCAAGCTAAATCAACCACAAGAACCATCTCTGCCCTTACAGGTACCCATTTTACCCCTGGGTGATGAGAAGCAATTATAGTTAAGTGTCTTGCTCAAGGACACAAGTGTCACGACCGGGACTCGAACCCACACTCTGCTGATCAGAAACACCAGAGCTTGGATTTTAAGTGTACCAATATTAATCAACAGTAGATTCGGAGTATTACATAATTCCATTCCACGACTATATTCAGCGTATAACTGGTTGAGACAGTGTTTTGATAATGATGAAGAGCATTGAATGGTTCTTCAGTAAATTCCAAGGTTGAAAGATGAACTTTAAGTATGATTTTGCTACATTTTTGTATCATAGCCATGGGATGGAAATGTGTGGTACATTTTGTAATTAATAATGGAGCAGATATGTTCCCACAGTACTTTTATACAAGTAATCTTTTTATAATAACCAGTAATTTTCATATGATGAGTATATATATCTCATCCTTATTTCATTTTATGTTGTACTTTTTCAGCGAAATTTGAAATAATCAGTCATCAATTTACATTTTCAAACTGTTCTCTTAAGATGAGCAAGAAAAACGTGGTGCATGAAAAGAAATTCCTGGTGAAAAATGATCTCTCTAAAGAATCTGTGCCAGAGATTTGGAGAAGTCAATAATGCGTATAGTTCAGGCATGATATTCATCCTACTTTTGTCTGATTTCCGATTTTTTGCCCGTGGAAAAATCAGACAAATTAAATAGCCTGAAAAGTCTGTTAAAGGCACTGTATAGTACACGTTTGGTAATTACTCAAAATATATATTAGCATAAAAACTTACTTGGTAACGAGCAACGGAGAGCTGTTGATAGTATAAAACATTGTGAGAAACGACTCCCTCTGAAGTAACATAGTTTTTGAGAAAGAGGTAATTTCGCACTCAATTAATAATAAAAGACTTCTTGCTGAAGCCTTTTATTCCTATCTGAAAGCACACTAATTTGTACAACAAGGGTGTTTTTTCTTTCATCATTTTCTTGCAACTTCAATGACCAATTGAGTCCAAATTTTCACAGGTTTGTTATTTTATGCATATGTTGGGATACACCAAGTGAGAATACTGGTCTTCGACAATTACCAAACGTGTCCAGTGCCTTTAAAGCCTACAACATATGTGGGTCAGCCCTTGTACTAGAAAAAATGTTCCTGCTTTTTTGCCAAGGGCCAGATATCATGCCTGATAATTGTATTCATGCACCATGATGTGTGAAAGGAAATGTTTCCTTCATACGGCTCTCTTTTTATGATTGAGTTTTTTAAGTTCTTTGACAGTGAAGATTTACTTGGCGAGTTTTGCGGTAACACTATGTACATGAGTAGGATTTGAAACTTTGCATGGTGGAGATACAAAAAGCATCCAGATGGAAAATGTGCCTCAAACATCTTGAAAGTAAAATTTTTAAATTACTGTTAAATATGCGATCATGAGTGACACTTAGAGAAAATATAATTGTAAAGTTGGATTGTATATAACTAGGTCATATTTCTGTTTGCTGTGTACATTTAGTTAATTATAAAGCCATATTTTAAGCTATCATGACATTAGACAAAATATAATTGTTAAGTTGAATTAGAAATAACTAGTTCATATTTCTGTTCGCTGTATGCAAGTAGTTAATAAAGCAATATTTTTAGCTAATGCAATTTAAGACTTTTTGTGCAATGATTATTTTCAATCAGGATAATAATCAAAGATCATATAACGCCGTAAGGTGCAACATAGGCGACTGGACTCTGTCTATTGTTAGAACATGAACTATGGCATGGGCACTATTTCATAATAATAATAATAGTGGCTTCTTATATAGCGCTCAGGTCCGTCACTCAGTAACGCTCGTGGCGCTCACCCCTGGTCACTGGGCCATTTTTTTATTTCATTACTTTAACCATCTGAACTCCCTTGGGAGTATACAGCCTGTGCTGCCAAATATGTAGCGCATCAAGCTAAATCAACCACAAGAACCATCTCTGCCCTCACAGGTACCCATTTTACCCCTGGGTGATGAGAAGCAATTATAGTTAAGTGTCTTGCTCAAGGACACAAGTGTCACGACCGGGACTCGAACCCACACTCTGCTGATCAGAAACACCAGAGCTTGGATTTTAAGTGTACCAATATTAATCAACAGTAGATTCGGAGTATTACATAATTCCATTCCACGACTATATTCAGCGTATAACTGGTTGAGACAGTGTTTTGATAATGATGAAGAGCATTGAATGGTTCTTCAGTAAATTCCAAGGTTGAAAGATGAACTTTAAGTATGATTTTGCTACATTTTTGTATCATAGCCATGGGATGGAAATGTGTGGTACATTTTGTAATTAATAATGGAGCAGATATGTTCCCACAGTACTTTTATACAAGTAATCTTTTTATAATAACCAGTAATTTTCATATGATGAGTATATATATCTCATCCTTATTTCATTTTATGTTGTACTTTTTCAGCGAAATTTGAAATAATCAGTCATCAATTTACATTTTCAAACTGTTCTCTTAAGATGAGCAAGAAAAACGTGGTGCATGAAAAGAAATTCCTGGTGAAAAATGATCTCTCTAAAGAATCTGTGCCAGAGATTTGGAGAAGTCAATAATGCGTATAGTTCAGGCATGATATTCATCCTACTTTTGTCTGATTTCCGATTTTTTGCCCGTGGAAAAATCAGACAAATTAAATAGCCTGAAAAGTCTGTTAAAGGCACTGTATAGTACACGTTTGGTAATTACTCAAAATATATATTAGCATAAAAACTTACTTGGTAACGAGCAACGGAGAGCTGTTGATAGTATAAAACATTGTGAGAAACGACTCCCTCTGAAGTAACATAGTTTTTGAGAAAGAGGTAATTTCGCACTCAATTAATAATAAAAGACTTCTTGCTGAAGCCTTTTATTCCTATCTGAAAGCACACTAATTTGTACAACAAGGGTGTTTTTTCTTTCATCATTTTCTTGCAACTTCAATGACCAATTGAGTCCAAATTTTCACAGGTTTGTTATTTTATGCATATGTTGGGATACACCAAGTGAGAATACTGGTCTTCGACAATTACCAAACGTGTCCAGTGCCTTTAAAGCCTACAACATATGTGGGTCAGCCCTTGTACTAGAAAAAATGTTCCTGCTTTTTTGCCAAGGGCCAGATATCATGCCTGATAATTGTATTCATGCACCATGATGTGTGAAAGGAAATGTTTCCTTCATACGGCTCTCTTTTTATGATTGAGTTTTTTAAGTTCTTTGACAGTGAAGATTTACTTGGCGAGTTTTGCGGTAACACTATGTACATGAGTAGGATTTGAAACTTTGCATGGTGGAGATACAAAAAGCATCCAGATGGAAAATGTGCCTCAAACATCTTGAAAGTAAAATTTTTAAATTACTGTTAAATATGCGATCATGAGTGACACTTAGAGAAAATATAATTGTAAAGTTGGATTGTATATAACTAGGTCATATTTCTGTTTGCTGTGTACATTTAGTTAATTATAAAGCCATATTTTAAGCTATCATGACATTAGACAAAATATAATTGTTAAGTTGAATTAGAAATAACTAGTTCATATTTCTGTTCGCTGTATGCAAGTAGTTAATAAAGCAATATTTTTAGCTAATGCAATTTAAGACTTTTTGTGCAATGATTATTTTCAATCAGGATAATAATCAAAGATCATATAACGCCGTAAGGTGCAACATAGGCGACTGGACTCTGTCTATTGTTAGAACATGAACTATGGCATGGGCACTATTTCATAATAATAATAATAGTGGCTTCTTATATAGCGCTCAGGTCCGTCACTCAGTAACGCTCGTGGCGCTCACCCCTGGTCACTGGGCCATTTTTTTATTTCATTACTTTAACCATCTGAACTCCCTTGGGAGTATACAGCCTGTGCTGCCAAATATGTAGCGCATCAAGCTAAATCAACCACAAGAACCATCTCTGCCCTCACAGGTACCCATTTTACCCCTGGGTGATGAGAAGCAATTATAGTTAAGTGTCTTGCTCAAGGACACAAGTGTCACGACCGGGACTCGAACCCACACTCTGCTGATCAGAAACACCAGAGCTTGGATTTTAAGTGTACCAATATTAATCAACAGTAGATTCGGAGTATTACATAATTCCATTCCACGACTATATTCAGCGTATAACTGGTTGAGACAGTGTTTTGATAATGATGAAGAGCATTGAATGGTTCTTCAGTAAATTCCAAGGTTGAAAGATGAACTTTAAGTATGATTTTGCTACATTTTTGTATCATAGCCATGGGATGGAAATGTGTGGTACATTTTGTAATTAATAATGGAGCAGATATGTTCCCACAGTACTTTTATACAAGTAATCTTTTTATAATAACCAGTAATTTTCATATGATGAGTATATATATCTCATCCTTATTTCATTTTATGTTGTACTTTTTCAGCGAAATTTGAAATAATCAGTCATCAATTTACATTTTCAAACTGTTCTCTTAAGATGAGCAAGAAAAACGTGGTGCATGAAAAGAAATTCCTGGTGAAAAATGATCTCTCTAAAGAATCTGTGCCAGAGATTTGGAGAAGTCAATAATGCGTATAGTTCAGGCATGATATTCATCCTACTTTTGTCTGATTTCCGATTTTTTGCCCGTGGAAAAATCAGACAAATTAAATAGCCTGAAAAGTCTGTTAAAGGCACTGTATAGTACACGTTTGGTAATTACTCAAAATATATATTAGCATAAAAACTTACTTGGTAACGAGCAACGGAGAGCTGTTGATAGTATAAAACATTGTGAGAAACGACTCCCTCTGAAGTAACATAGTTTTTGAGAAAGAGGTAATTTCGCACTCAATTAATAATAAAAGACTTCTTGCTGAAGCCTTTTATTCCTATCTGAAAGCACACTAATTTGTACAACAAGGGTGTTTTTTCTTTCATCATTTTCTTGCAACTTCAATGACCAATTGAGTCCAAATTTTCACAGGTTTGTTATTTTATGCATATGTTGGGATACACCAAGTGAGAATACTGGTCTTCGACAATTACCAAACGTGTCCAGTGCCTTTAAAGCCTACAACATATGTGGGTCAGCCCTTGTACTAGAAAAAATGTTCCTGCTTTTTTGCCAAGGGCCAGATATCATGCCTGATAATTGTATTCATGCACCATGATGTGGAAAGGAAATGTTTCCTTCATACGGCTCTCTTTTTATGATTGAGTTTTTAAAGTTCTTTGACAGTGAAGATTTACTTGGCGAGTTTTGCGGTAACACTATGTACATGAGTAGGATTTGAAACTTTGCATGGTGGAGATACAAAAAGCATCCAGATGGAAAATGTGCCTCAAACATCTTGAAAGTAAATTTTTTAAATTACTGTTAAATATGCGATCATGAGTGACACTTAGAGAAAATATAATTGTAAAGTTGGATTGTATATAACTAGGTCATATTTCTGTTTGCTGTGTACATTTAGTTAATTATAAAGCCATATTTTAAGCTATCATGACATTAGACAAAATATAATTGTTAAGTTGAATTAGAAATAACTAGTTCATATTTCTGTTCGCTGTATGCAAGTAGTTAATAAAGCAATATTTTTAGCTAATGCAATTTAAGACTTTTTGTGCAGTGATTATTTTCAATCAGGATAATAATCAAAGATCATATAACGCCCTAAGGTGCAAGATAGGCGAGTGGACTCTGTCTATTGTTAGAACATGAACTATGGCATGGGCACTATTTCATAATAATAATAATAGTGGCTTCTTATATAGCGCTCAGGTCCGTCACTCAGTAACGCTCGTGGCGCTCACCCCTGGTCACTGGGCCATTTTTTTATTTCATTACTTTAACCATCTGAACTCCCTTGGGAGTATACAGCCTGTGCTGCCAAATATGTAGCGCATCAAGCTAAATCAACCACAAGAACCATCTCTGCCCTCACAGGTACCCATTTTACCCATGGGTGATGAGAAGCAATTATAGTTAAGTGTCTTGCTCAAGGACACAAGTGTCACGGGGACTCGAACCCACACTCTGCTGATCAGAAACACCAGAGCTTGGATCCAGTGCTCTTATCCGCTCGGCCACGACACGCCATTTCAGTAAGCATATGCTCATTGTCTGCACTGATCTGTTGTTGCATCAGAAGAGTTGCTTTCTTAAATGCAAACCTCACATGTCAGCTCAAGTTGCATAGCTTGCCTGATGCTATATGATCTTTGCAAATTATTTCAATATTTTAATATAACCACCAACAGCATTAGGAAACTTGATACTGGAAACCTAATCGCATTTCCTTCAATTTATTATGATTTTGTTACAGACGGATTTGAATAAGATTGTTATTTCTACAATAGGATACCCACAATTTGTTTTCTTCTTTGATTTCGTTTTTGGGGGTTGGGGTTAGGGTTAGGGTTAGGGCTTAGCTGGTATGCCATTAGCCTTTTTGAGATATAGTGGACACAAAATTAACCCTAACCCTAATCCTAACCCTAACCCTAACCCCAATCCCAACCCCAACCCTAACACTAACCCTAACCCTCTAACCCTAACCCTAACCCTAACCCTAATTAACCCTAACCCTAATCCTAACCCCAATCCCAACCCCAACCCTAACACTAACCCTAACCCCAACCCCAACCCCAACCCTAACCCTAACCCCAACCCCAACCCCAACCCCAACCCCAACCCCAACCCCAACCCGAACACTAACCCTAACCCCAACCCTAATCCTAACCCTAACCCCAATCCCAACCCCAACCCTAACACTAACCCTAACCCCAACCCCAACCCCAACCCCAACCCCAACCCCAACCCTAACCCTAACCCCAACCCTAACCCTAACCCCAATCCTAACCCTAACCCTAACCCTAACCCTAACCCTAACCCCAATCCTAACCCTAACCCTAACCCCAATCCTAACCCTAACCCTAACCCCAACCCTAACTGTTTGATTAGGGTGTGATAAAGACAAATTTACCCAAACCTAATAATTTCATAGTATTGTGTTCACAATATCTAAAATGGCCGGTTGCTTTGAACTATGGCTAGGGATGAAAACATGATATGTGAGAATCAATTACAATACTAAACAAAACAATTTTTTTTAATGATGCCTTGCTAAAAAATGGACGCATCGACACAAACATATTTCTCTTTTAAAACGGCTACTTAAATTTATTGAAGAACATTGTTTTTAGAAATACATGTATAACCATTTATTTATTTTCAAATTTACATGACTGTGTATTAAGCACAGTGTCATGGCTATGTTAACCAACATGTTGGCAACACAATGTTGTGTAGATTTGTTGCATTGTTTTTGTTCACATTATAAATATGAAATTACTGTCTTAGCTATAAATGGTGCAGTCAAGCAGGAAGAGATCTTTAGTACAAAATGACAATCCTTTCTGAACACAAATGCCCAATTTAGAAAATGTGGGCCATACTAATCGTCTCTTACAGTATCCCTCTCTCTAGTTAGTAAGGCTATGTCCAGATGAAGCATCTAAGACTAAAGCAAAGAACAGACCTGTATGTTAACAGAGACCATGGAGGTCATGGCCTTCGTTGCCCTGGTCCTTGCCTTGGCACCCTTTCAAAAGTTTCCCATAGACTTAAAGGGTTTGCAATTGAAGTGACATTTCCAAAATTGAAATGGCCTTGCCCTCTCAAAGATGAAATTCAAGGCCTGAAAGAGCATTTTCTGAATGGGTCTATTGATGTCATATGCAGCTGTTTTTTGCCCATGGTCTGCCATATAGGGAGTCAAAGTTCAATCTGGCGAGTGCGTCAATGCATATGCGCCACCTCAAATGCCCAATACATAGTATTATCACACACAGGGAAACTGACTCCCAAACTGGCGCAACCAATAAACTGTGGTGATGATGTCAGGTGAAATGGGCCAATACATCAATTGGTTACATCTCTTTGTATTGTAGTCCTACATTCCAATGTTGTCCATGCAAAACATGCCACAGCCCAAGTTGCTTCCTCTGGACAAAAGCCAGGGCCAAATTTCATAAAGCTGTTTACCGGAAAGCAAATTTGTGTGCTTACTTTTATTAACAGAATCGGTGTGAATGCAAAAGTATACTTCACAAACAATCAAAACGATTTAACCGCAGGTTCAAAATGAATAATTTGCTTTGTTTTGCCACTCATCTGCTTACAAGAACCGCCAGCAAAATAGCTTACCCTTTGTTTTTGCTTACGGTAAAGCAGTGGTTATGAAATAGAAACTGTGCTAAGGTCAGTTCTGCTGTAAGCAGAAAACACTTGATTAAAGGCTTTATGAAATTGACCCCATATCTACTAGTAACAACCTAATTCATCAATTACAAAAAATTCAATATTTCAAGTTCTTATTGTCAAATTCTCACTACATAACATGTCAACTTCTATGAAATTACATGCAAAGTAAAGCCGTTTTCAAAGCTATCTACAAAATAAACTCAGTCTCTATTTTACCCTGAAAGAAAGTTATTTGCTCTAAACAAGTGGCAATGATACATTTTAGCTTTAAACTACTTTGTATCGTAAACTTGGGTGTGATACTTGGATGAACGGCAAGTACAGTTTGAACGGCTTCTGACTGGCACCCACGAACAAAGATATTAACAATAAAGGGAGACCGCCAACATTAGGGCTAGATGGCCCAGTTGGTAGAGCACCAGTACGTTAATGCAGAGGTCACAGGCTCAAATCCCACTCTAGTCTATTTTCTTTGTTCAATCTAAAAATAATTGTAAATCATATTAAGTAATATGTGAAGCAATATTCTTTAGCAGTGAATTTAACCAATTATGAGCTAGATTTTGAGTAATATATGATACAATGAGTTTGATTGGTCACGAATGGACAGTGTGGCTACGTCACATGGTTCGGGGCAAGCTTTTGCATAGCAACGTCCAGATGGGTAAAGTCTGCTATCATTGTATCAATACACATTCATTCAGAATCTTGTGTGGGTGTTCGTCGTCTCTTTTACGCAAAAGCTTTTCCCGAACCTTGTGACATATCAACTGTCTCTAGTCTGAGGAATTCAACTTCAACGCTCACTTGTCACTAAGCAAGTCATTGATAGACAGAAAAAAACTTTAAAAACTATCAAATCTTTTTTCTTCAAAGATAACTCAAAGTTGTAATTGGGCAAGTCCAACAATCCACCCAGTTAAGAATGGGATGTTCAGAAAGTTGAACCCTCTTAAAAGCAACTAGGCTTTGGCTTTATTTCAGTGATCTTTTTTCTCCTTCTGATGCTGGGCGTCTGGGAGGACCATATCCAGATGTTTTTAGTCCTTGAGACGAACATGTAATTAAAACCCCAAACTATGGGCTTTGTAGATAAACTTCTGCAGGTAATTCAACTGAGAGGACAAAATAATTTCCTGCACAAAAGAAAAGCCAGCTGCAAATAATCCTTGTAAATTAAGTTAATCAACTGCTACAATATCCTTAAGCCAACACCTTATAATCATACACATGTAACATAGAACTACTTTAAAGTTTTTAAGCAGTTTTTCTATTCCAAATCCAAATGTGGTATCGAGAAAATCTGAAGGTGAAGGGAGATCAATGAAAAACCCTGGCAATGTGGCATCAGGAAAAGAATCCTGATGCATCATATGCCTATCAAGAGAATAATAATTGAAGTAAAACTGAACATGAATTGACAATGTCAAGGTTCTGGCATGGTTTTTGTTAAAATCCAATTTAAGACAAAGTCTTGAAAATGAAGTCAGCATTTTCAAAAGGAAGATACAACAAAAATTGATTAATTATCTTCTAATTAGATATATTTCAAAAAAAAATAAAAAGCTACTATTCGCAAGCTGGTACAGGGAAAGATTACAAAGAACCCTTGATTATACTTAATAATTAAAAGGGCAAGGCACTTCAACTTTTCTTCCCCTCAAGAAGTGAGCTAACACACTTGAATTACCTAGAGTCAAGTATTTATGTATTTCTATTTCTGTTCAAAGGAAGATGCAACATTAGTAGTACCAAGGTTTCAAAAGTCTAAACTACTGAAGTTACTTTTGAAAGCCTGGTATTATTAGTGTGATGTTGGTACAGCAAGTGAAGTACCAACCATCAGAATGACAACTTTGTGTTCATACAGTGCTAATCACACATTGGTGTGGGGGTCCAACCAAACACACATTCTTCATATAATTCAATTATTACATCTTGTAAAAGTTGTGTGTTATGTTGTACGTCTCCCACACAAATTTGAAAACATCTGTTTAGTAGATGTTAATTTTGTACCGGGATAAAAAATATAGTTTTGTCACCCTTACACCAATGTGTATTAAGCACTGTATACTCAGTAACTTCCCAAATTCTGTGAAAAAATAAATCCACAGGCTGGGATTTGAACCTGCGACCTTTGCATTGCTAGAGCAGATGTCTTACCACTACGCTAGCCCGGTGGCTAGAGGCAGTTCGACTGAGTGATTTACCCAAGTGCATCAAGTGATCATTGCCTGTGGATTTTTTCACCAACTCATGAAAGTAATGAGTATACAATGCTTAAAACACATCGGTGTAAGAGAAAAAACTAATTATAACATCTGGTTAGGTACAAGATTAAGTGATCTTTGTTAATCATCTAGATTGTCCAAAGTTGCTCTTTCATTTCAACAAATTATACAGTCTAAATACCTGTATATTAAACACGAAACCATTATACGCTTGGCATATTATGATTTCTGGTCACAAATAACATATAAACTAACAATTACAATCAAGATAAATTACCACATCGACAAGTTTTGTAAACTTGCGACAAGAACTTGTTGCATGATAATACTGATATTTTCTTGCACAAAAATATTTATATATACAATATCTCCTTTAAAATAAAACACATTTGATTGATAGTAACTGAAAATACTTTAATCGAGTAATATAATCAAGTCAAATTTATTTAAAAAAAGTTCACCCCAACGACCCGGAATCCTCTGAAATCCTTTCCCAAGTTCTGTCCAACTTTGATGGACTTGGTAACACCTTGCAAGCAAACCAACAATGCTTAGCATTAGGGGTCATACCAGAGTTAGTTTACAAGGTTCACCAATAAAGGAAAGGTTTTTGAAGGAAATTGGCAGTTCCTTACACACTTCCGAGAAGATGGGGCTCAAGGCTTTGTACACCACTGTGAAAGTCATAAGATCAGAGCTTGTGAACAATAGTTCTCAAAATGTTAACCTGGATGAACTATAGTACTGGTGGTATCAAACACCCTGAGAACTTGTTCAATTTGGCCTGTTGTCATTTTGCATAGAGAAAATTTGAAAAACATTCCGTACCAAAATGCGCAACTGACTTGTGACTTTATATACAAACCCTGTTAAAAAGTGAAGGAATTTTTATTATATTCTGTACAATGAAATAAACCCGCCACTTTTTTAGGCTGGCTGCTTACTTTTAATCTTTAATATGGTGTACAGCTCCTTGAATACAAAAAAGAACAAACTTGCATTGTTTGTGCGAAAATATCATCTCTTGAGAATGTTGTTATTAAACAGTTTACTACACTACCGCTACACTAAATTGACTCAACGTACAAACACAATCTGCTAGTTACAGAAACGTCTACTTGTGTGTAAATACACACCTACAACTCTAAATCTACAATGCACAAAAGTTTTAAACACTCACTTTTGTGCAAAACTAAGTAAAATGACAACAGACCCATTGCATATTCTGTCCAAAGCTCATACAGCGCCCTCGAGGAGGTTGAAGGAAGATCTCTCATTACCTGAGAGGTGTGCATTGCGAGTACACACTTTCCACTGTTTGATCTCGGTGAAGGCGGCCTATGCAAGGGGTCTGTAGAATAACACAAATTAATCTTAGCTCATATAAATTGGAAGCAAACTGTCCAGAAACCTTTGCAACCCCCACCCCAAACTTTACAAATTTAATTTCATTTGACTAATGAAATAACTCTGTTAACTTGTTTGCATATTTTAAGCAATCAGTTGTATTTCTTTCACTTGGCAACCACATCAATTTTGAGGTTGACCCAATAATTTCCCTGCTGTATATTGGCAATCATGCACCCTCCTCTCCAGCTCATGTGTTCTGAACTTTTGGGGGAAAAAGGGGGTGATATAAAAAGAACCCAAACTGGTCTTTTACAAAATGTTAGCGAAGAAAAGAAGGGAGGGACGCAAAACCTGCATCGTAAATTAAACACATTATGAGCAAGATCAATGCTACCAAATGGAAGGACATTTTGTTCCAATTGTTGGCAAGCAATTAATAGTAAATAATAAACTGAAACAAATTAAACTAAGGAAAATCTTTGACATGGATGAGACGCCAACAATTACTGCCTGAGTTTGAGAGTGGGCGATAAACCAATAAAGAAATTAAGATACTTATTACTGGTGTGGAAGGTTGTTTAGTCCCAGGAAGGATCGTGGAAGCTGATGCGGCTGCTCTTTGCCCAGTTTCGAAAGACACGTCTCTCAGTCATGAGTCTTTTTCCTCCCTGATCCACGTTCTCATGGTAGTCATACATCATACACTCTGGTAGAACTGGTTTCTTGTAGTAGCTGTACGGTATATTGCTGTTGGGATGCAACCTATACACAAACAAACAAACAAACAAACCAAGGTATAGATGAGTATCTTTCTTGACCACTACCATGAAGGAAAGTTGGGTCGCTCAGAAGATAACACCTTGAGGCCAGAGAATAAAATTAAAACATTTGAGCATTTTCTTCTTTTATGCAAGTATAGCTACCTCTTAAAGGTAAGGGTCATAGATTGGTAAATACTGCAAAAATTAGTGACCATAAAAACTTACTTGGTGTGAAACCTTGCAGCTGTTGATAGTACAAACTTTTTTGAGAAAGAAATCCCTTCAAAGTAATATGTTTTGGATTTCATCTTTGGAAGGGCAAGGCCATTTTCATTTTGCAAATGGCACTTTCATTGGAAAATCTTAAACTACATATTGGGAAACTTGTGGAGGAGCACAAACAACAAAACCGGGGGCAACAGAGGCCATGGCCTCCTTGGAAATCAAGGCCTGCATGTCAGTGATACAGGTAGCCTCATGTACTGATAGTATGTACACAACACAAGGTGGTGTTGATCTATATGACTTTTGCTTTATGACTTTATAAACTTGGAAAAAACTGCAGCAACACAAGGCGGGCACCTTGACAACAAAAATTCCTTGGTTGAAGGACTAAGCTATATCAAATGTAAGATAAACAATAATATTTCAAATAGTCTACACCTATCAAATGGGTACACATCTGTACAAAACTTGACAGATTTTGTCTGATCTTTGATTATTTTCAGCACATAATGACCAAAAGCTTTAACAGCATTAATGGAATATTTCACTGGGCGCCAACAATAAGAACCACACAGGCACACATTGGAGGCAGTAATCCCCTCCCCCCAAAAATAGAAAAACAGCGGGGTAACAATAAACAGTCTAGCCAGACACAAAGTAAAATTTCACTTTGTACTCTGCAGTATCATTCATAAATGTAAGCTAGAAAACACTTCATTATTAACCAGTAAACCTACAGGATTACTTTGTCAATTCACAGACTGTTAGAAAACACTCTAGTTACTCATTCAACACTTTAGCTGAAATCATCAAATAGAAATATCATAGGATCCCATCCAAGGCATTGCTCATTTTATATTAAATAGCAATGAATGTCACTGAATCAATTCAACTCTAGTCACTGTGAGTAGGAGGGGGGAGTGGCCTCAGGTCGGGTCAGGTTGTCTGGGTATCAGTATTTCAACATGTTTTCTCCATCATTCCAACTGGTAAAGTTTTTAACATAAAGCTATCATAATTTTTTTTTATAGCATCCTGAGGTATCACATTTCAATTCTGGAACATGTTTGTCACTTTCTCTCCTAAAAAAAGGTCAAGTTGAGTTAAAATTGTACAAGTTCAGCAACTCGAGGCTTCAAGCAATGATATAAGAATTTTCACATTTTATTTTGATTGAACTCGCATCCATTGTAGCTTATTTTATTTCTCTTGGGTGTGATAAATAATAATCGTCAAAGGTAAGGCTTTTCACATACCTGCAATAGTCCTCCGGCACCATACCATAAACATTGATTTCTCGACACACATCCTTCATGATCATGAGGGCATACAGACCGGTTGAAAGCTCTGCACCTGAGGAAAGCCTATAAAGACAAAATACATGCAACTTGAGAATGAGGCAAAACATAAATCAACCAATCAATGAATACAGGTAACAAAATCTTTTTGTCTTCTTCTCTTCTCCCTTTGAAGTTCAGATTCACACTAGGTGATGATAAGACGCACTGCCAGACACACCGGGGCGAACCCTTCTCTTAGCGATAAGTGGACTGGGGTCTCTTACGTGCATGATAGTTGTTATAACAACACACAGGACCTACGGCTTTACGTCACATCGGAAGGATGAAGTAATGATGGTTAAGTGTGATTATAAGGACACAAGTGTCAAGACCGGGACTCGAACCCACACTCTGCTGATCAGAGACACGAGAGCTTGAGTTTGGTCATGTTGGTGCTCTTAACCGCTTGGCCACGACACTTCTATATGATTACTTGCAATAACAAGCTGATGTATGAATTTCTCAATGTTTTGCCTTGTTCTATTTAAACCAAAATGCACCCCGAAACAAAGTTATCAATTCACAGTATACCAGTGTTTCCTGTGCTTGTTCAAATGTGAGGTGGCCCTTCTCGCTACTTTCAGTGAACACCGCACCCTTTCAAAGATGAAATTCCAGGCCTGTGTAATGTCCCCCCATTAAGTTGTTAACAAGAACCTCAAGGACCTACCTTTGTTTCCCAGTGTGCTTTTTAAATTCTGCATCTGCTTCACCATCCAGGGCCTTTGAGGGGCGGTAGAAACCCACCCTTGGGTACTTTGCTGAAAGGAGGTTCATAACCCCAGGTATGGATCCCAGGGAGAATGCATGCTCCGAGCCATGAACGAAGACATTCTTCAGTGACGGGTGATTGTCCAGTAGCGTGCTGGCATTCGCTACCAACTCTGGCAAGCTGAAAGTGAGAATTTGGAGTTGGGTTTAACATAAACTTTTCAGGGGCAGATTTGATGATTTTAGTTATGGTGACCATCCACAGGTTTATTACATTGGGAACAATAGATGATTACCTCTGGTTCACTGTTCTTTCCTTTGTTCTATTTTTACAAAAGTTCCAACAATTGGACATTCTAATACAAGTGTCTTTCCCTCAAGAAAAAAGAAGAAATGACTTACATTAAAATCAAGTTCCATGCTTGTTTTATAATATTAACAATTGAAAACCAGTAAACCATCACCACAAAACCAAGGAAAACACACTAAGTTGGTTTACTCTTTGAAATTATCTCTTTAAAAGTTTTGTGTGTAATGTGCAAAGACCACATATGAAACCTAGTGACAATCAGGCAGTTACTCCCTTGCACCAAGAAATCTATCAGTCCATAACAAAAGTTAAATCTTCAAAATGATATGAAACATTATTTCAGCAAGTTGAAGGTACTTCAAATTTAAAAGTGTTTCACACAACACTTACCCTTTCTGAGAGACCACCCGGACGGTTGTCTTGCGGCCCACGTCCAGTTCATAACCAATGGATGGTGCTGAATTCAACCTGAAAACGCATTCAGCCTCATCAATTTCATCGCCTCTTTTGGAGTGGGTTATATGACCTGGAAAACAAACATCGGGATTTCTTTAGCCTCGAGAAAGACTCTGCAAGGGTTGAAACGTCAGCCCACTAAAAAAAATTGCACTTATACTGTAGCTCCTTTTGGTCAGTAGCCAGTTTGCAGCAGCTAATTCTATTTTCTTGTATATTTTTAGTTCACACGTTTTGACTCATTCCACTCCCGTAAACGCTTGCGCGTCCGTAAAGCAAATGTGCGTCACCATACATTTTGAATTGTCATGCACTGTTTTCAAAAGCTATTCACATCAACTTGTCGGACCAACCATTTTGCAGTATCTTTTAATGATTATTCCATGTGTGCTGTTTAATGTTTTGTCATCTGCTCTTAAAAATAAACTTTTTTCTTAACTAATTAATATTACATTTGCAAACAATTTGGTTCAGGTAAGATAAGTCAAATTCTTTATGGACTTGCTACTGCTTTTGTGCATATGAAAAAAATGTTGGCTAACATTTGCCATCACATTTCCTCCAGATCATTCGCTGAATTTCGCTGACGTTGCAAACAATATGGAAGGAAGAGGTCACACATCCAGGTGTGACATTATTAGAGGGCAAGGTCATTTCCATTTTGCGAAGGGCACTTTCATAAGAAATGTTGAAGTCTATGGGAAACTTTTGAAGAGGCATTTAAGTCCAAGACCAGGACAGAACAACAGAAGCCATGGCCTCTGTGTAATTCCAAGCCTGCATCTCAGAGAAAACTTGGACTACCACTAATGTGTTTGCAGTCATAACTCACATTGAGGAAGTTGTTTCAAAGTGAAATCAGAGTCCTTTGCAGTCAATCCCTGGATGATCCGGCACAGAATGCCCCATTTCCAATATCATATTATCTCAGGAAGTAAAACATTTAATACACTGTGATGCAAAATATCATAGAATCCAAACAACTTGTCATGTTCATAATTTCACATTCCATAGTCGAAACAATAGAACTAAATATGCTTTATAAGTCCCTATATACCCTGATTTTTTTTTTTTACAAAAATGCATTTCAAAGTCCCATTCACACGACACAAGCATGATTTAAGTATACACAGTAAATTTGTACCTGAATTGGAAACAAGAGCACAGGTCCCACAGTTAAGAAACTCCTCTCTGTTGTCCTGCCTTCCCAACGAGATATAACGCTTGGTTTCAGCAGATGACTCAGTCCTGGCTGAAGCTGGGTGACGGTACTCCTCAATAATCTCCCGTCGGGATACTAGTCTTGGCCGGTTGCTCTCCACGAGGAGCCTTCGGCTCTCGTACCTCTCTCTCATGGACACTGACATAGAGTCAATCTTGTGCAAATGATATGTCGGGCCGCGGACATCTTTGATCGTCTCATGGCGGGGTATAAGCTTATGCTTTTGATTGGGGGCAGTAGACTGGGCGAAAATGTAGCAGATAATCATGTACTGGAAGCAGCATGCAATGAAGAACATGGAGACCAACTTCTTAAACCTTGCAACTGACAACATCTTGGTTCCTGGCAAAATATGCAGAATAAACAAAGTAAATACACAACATTAGTTTAGTGAACCAGAGATGTTCCATCCCTTGCAGTTTGCATAGGAACATAGTTTTTGTGGACAAATTTCTACTTACCTGATGCACTCAGGAACACCTCGTACTACTGAGTGGGGTTAAATTTCTTAGGAAGTTTAACTACATGTACAGTGTACATGACTTTGCGAATCCCATTTACTGTCAATCAACTACATGCACATTGCAAGCTCACATGGTACTAAAGCACTTCAGTTGTATAAAGAGTGCATGGTCTCTGCTACACATACAGTACAAATGGCTGACCCAGAAAGACCCTGAACACATGGATTACCCAACTACCTTCTTAACCAATCAATGATCCAGACAGGATTGCCCACATTTGCATATAACTCTTAGTGTGTTTTACCATTGACTGATAGAGCAAGGACCCTCAATCTGAACCCACGCTATACATGTGTGTACCAGCAATAAAAGGCTCCCAGACACAGCATGAAAAACATGTGGGTTGCTTTTTGTATGTCCACCATATCACTTAATGAAGGCTTCCTTGAGAAATATTTCTGCTCATGCTTGCTTATTTAAACTCTCAGTGACGGACATGAACAAAATTGTCTCAAGAATGTCAGTACTTGTAGTGTACTAATTTCTCAAAAGTGACTGACCAGAGCACCACTCAGGGCTCTTAATTTACACTGGACCTAGTCTTGGCCCAAGACGTCAGTGATCGATAGTGGATAGTGTAATGCGCGCGGTTACAATTCGTTACAGCGCGCCCTCTTGTGGCTTGAATTACCCAACTTGACTAGCTCTCACTAACGTCTTGGGAATCTCGTAGCGCTGGCTTAACTTTTTCATTGTTTTCTCCCTAGCCTTTCCTAGGGAACCAATCAGCGCGCGATCGTAGTAATACATTTGCATAATTACTTATGTGACCCAGGGTCATGCTTCAGCTGCATAGTGCATGCAGTAATGTCGACATGGCTGCCAGCTGTGAGCGATTCTCACTAGAATTTAGAAAAGAAACACGCTCGTGAAAAACTAAAAGTCAAACTAATTAAACCAAAGCAGTCATGAGCTATTGATGATGTTCTAGATGGCAACTACCCGTTCGTCTGCTTACAAACCGGCTTCGGTATAAGCTTAATTTTCCAGTCATTTACCTCTGTATGTCGATGTGATTTTAGAAAAACTTTCTCTATGCTTTACAATGCCAAACAAGACAGATTCAGTCGTCGCAGTTTGTGGATTCACAGATGAACTTTATTAAGGAGAAGGCTGCCATGAGTGCCAGAGGCAAATATATATTTTTTTTACCAGTCCCGAAGCACTTATCAGCATAAAATGACGTGAATTTCTGCAGTTGTACTCGGTGTACAGGCTTGTCTGCGGTTTATTCATCACAGGAGAGAGTCATTGGTCACAAAGTGGTGAGTTATGAGAGAAATCCCATTTTGTTTTACTTATTTATTGTTCAATTGTGGATAAAACTTAATTCAGGCCTGGAATTTCATCTCTGAAAGGGCAAGGCCATTTTGATTTTGCAAAGGGCACTTGTATTGGAAAATCATAAAGTCTATGGGAAACTTTTGAAAGGGCACTAAGGCCAAGACCAGGGGCAACGAAGGCCATGGCCTCCGTGGCCTCCGTGTAATTCCAGGCCTGTTAATTGATTTTTAGTCTTAATAAGCCAGAGTCCCGGCAGAGAGGGGCTAGTTTAGTTAACTTATGCGGTTAGAATAGATGAGTACATTTTGTCAGCTATCTGATAGCTGAGGTTTTTCTTTTTGAGGTCGAATAAATAATAATAATAAATCATTTTACCTAAAGGCAATCCTGACAAAGCAAGTCATATTCCGAATGCACAAGTATGCATTATCCATTGATTTGACACTGGCTCAAATTGTTGATTTGTGTCTGATATCTACTTTCTGTGTATTGTTGAAGCACTCGTTTGTAATCAGTTATTTGCAATGATGATCGTATTATCCTCCATGTTCAAGGGTTGCGTATTGCGATCATTTCAACTAGCAATCGGTAAAACATCATTTTAACACAACCCCCAACCGAAAAAAGTTAATAAATAGATCAATAATAAATAAACAAATAAACATAAATAAATAATGTGTACAGTGTTCAAGCTTCATATAGAGACCACAAAAGCGCTTGAAGTGATCCATCCAATATACATTATTGCATAATATTATTAGTTTCCATTTATTCTTCTCTAATAATACACACCAAGATCTGAGCTTATTGTATTTTTTATTTTTTTTTTTGCAGGGGCCAGTCATTAGGAAAGAAATCAGCTTTCAGAAAATTGTATGCCAAGCTTGGAGAACCGGGAAGTATCATTGCTGCCATGACTGTGACAGAAAGTCTTGCCACACGATTGGCAATCAGAGATGCCTTGCAAAATATCATGAGGAATGCAGTTCTTATTCAACAGGGACCGGCCCGTGACAATATCAAGCAAAACTCAACGTTGCAGAAGAAATCTTTGGATGGCTTGCAGATGATGACTACAGAAAAAAGGAAAAGATGGGGCGCATCGTTATATACTGTCAGTCAAGAAAGACGCCGTGTGCAGAACTGTGCTGTTTTCTGCTGCAAGCTTCCATCATCACATCACAAATTGTTCAATATGCATCATACTATTACAGAGAGTGATGTTTACGATAAGTTTCTACGTAGCTTTTTCGACCCTGAGGGAGCTGTGCACATACTCTTCGCAACTGTTGCTTTTAGACTGGGGGTTGATGTAAAGGGGCCTACAACTTTGTCATTTTTGAACACCTGGCACCAAGTGAAATTGACGATTATTATGTACACCCAAGTGGGAGAGTTTGGCGTGATGAGAAACTGAGTCTGTCAATTGTAATAAACTATCTTAAATAGAAACAGAAGCACTTTAGGAACATATGAAAAACTTCCTTGACACCCAACAATGTAGAAGAGCTATGATACATGCAGCATTTCATGAAGCACACGTTAGCAGGCTCACAAGTACAAGAACTTGTGCCACAATAACTGCTGTGATAACTGTGCATTTTAAACTGCTGTTGTGGGGTATTTCTTGTTTTAGCCTGTTCAAACTTAATCATTTTCAGAATCACAATTCTGTGAAAGATTTGTCTTTGGCAATAGCAAAAAAAAAAAATAAAAAATTAAGAATGTGTTTGGGCCATTTCTAATAGATCAGTCTAATCAATTCATTATCCGCATACAGTGTATGTTGCAGCTTACGGTGAATATGCTGATGAATATGCTGAATTATGTGTTGTATTTACAGTTATTGAAGCATTTCAAAGTTGACGTGTTATTATTCACTTTGGCTCATAGACCAGTAACTTAGTTATAGGTTCACCACAAGTCAGTCAGTCATAATTCAAGTAGGCAGCTATTCAAATCAACTATTTAAAGAAAAGCATTCTTTTGTCATTCTTCTTCATCTTTAGTGTGACACATACATATTATTGACTAAAGTCTGCATTTCAGTGCAGCACAAGTATTTCAACAAACGGTTTTGTTTTTGTGAGCCTTTTTTTATTGAATTTTTAAAATTTATTTAAGCCAACATGTTTTCCTATGTGATTTTTTGATCAAACATACTGAAATGAGTCATAACAAAACAAGTTTAAACTAATTATGGTTTATATTCAAAATCACATTTTTGCCTCATAATGGTGCATTCCAGTAGAAAGAGGCATTTATAAATGTTATGATGTCGGAAATATCTTTTTGCCCGTATTGTTTGGAAATAATTTTAATTGAACTGTATCAGATGTTTTTATAGATGTAAGTTTATACAACATAATGACTATACATATATAATGTGACAGAGAACTCGCAAGAGAAATAAACGGACGTTCATGTATTTAAAAATATATAAACTTGTATGGATACATAATGTCAGGTCATGTACAGTATGTGTACTTCAGGCATCCACTGATATGGACTGTTTTATGAATTTGTAAAAAATTACTAGCCCTAAACTTTGACAGCAGTGAATTGTTCCAATTCGAATCCAAAAACAGTGCGTTGACAACGAGGTGTTTGTTTGCTACATAGTACATACACTAGCACTAGGTAGTAGTAGTAGTAGTAGCAGGTCGTCTGTGATCCGTTTCGTCGCAACAAATCCATATAACAAACCGTTATAAACAGAAATTAAAAACCGACGACATTCTCTAGAGAAGCAGCAATTTCACATTATTTACTGGGGAAAATAGCTGGACGAGCGAAACCCTCCCTGCATAGTTATTTCTTTTGAGCAAACCTATTACGTGGGTCCGTCGTCGTCCGACGACTGCCTCATGCATGCTATTGCATGGGAGCTGCCATCTTGTTCGCGGATTTGATTGTTTGAATATTCATTGCGCAACCTTGACAACGGCCTTAATTTACATAAAAAGGCGACGCCCCCAATGCTGCCAGCGCTACGAGATTCCCAAGACGTTAGTGAGAGCTAGTCAAGTTGGGTAATTCAAGCCACAAGAGGGTGCGCTGTAACGAATTGTAACCGCGCGCATTACACTATCCACTATCGATCACTGACGTCTTGAGCCAAGACTACACTGGACCTGGACCACAGGTCCAAATGCCAGTGATTCTAGCTTTGGGCCAGTAAATTCAAGACCAGACAAGTCCAGTAGTCTTGTAGTGTTTCTAAAATAAGTAATAATAGGTCTCACTGTGCAGGACCCTACTGTCTTAAATATACAAATGTTCACTTTGAGTGTAATTTTTCTTCCAAATTTGAGTCCTGCAAGTAGGGTTTCACTACGGTTAAAGGTGCTGTATACATTTGGTAATTGGAGCCTACTGTTTGTTTCAAACCTACATGTATATACTATAAAACTAACCTGTGAAAGTTTCATTTCAAAAGGTGGTTGCGTTTTTGAGATATCACCCAAAAACCGGAGCGAATATTTCCACGCAGGAAGAACATTCCCCATAGGAATACACAATCTGAGAAGCGTTACGGCCATAACGCTTCTCAGATTCAAATTTTTGGGGATAAAAAGTGATATATTTTTTCCATAACCACAGTACTTCGAAGTGAAAAGTTTCTCAAAATGCATACTATCCAAAGCTGCTGTACTTCCCAGTAAGTTTTTATTGCCATTAACTTTCAGAGGCATTACCAAACGTACGGACCCTTTAAAAACTGATTAATTAAGTTTCATGATGTTATGATCAACTACCCATCCTTCGGATTCCGAGAGGACCATTTAAAAAGTGTATACTTTCTGAAAGAGGAGTGGAAATGTGGACAAATTCTAGTCAATACCGTACATAAAACGAGGGAAGCAAACGGGAAACAGTTTTTCTTTAGTCTGGTTCACCAATAATCAAGGGTGAGGGTCACTGCTGACAAAACAGTCTGAAACTAGGACATAACTTTTAGGAGATATGTTGAAATGATGTAATTCCCACCTTTTGGTAACCCATGGGGTTCAGATTTCACAGAGATTTTAGGAACATACTTATCCTCAGCCCTAGAGAAGTACTGTAGATCAAAGGGCAAGATTTGTTTATATGTGGAAAAAACTATTCGGCTGCTTTTCTTCACAAGGCTAACTTGAAAAGTCTGAATTCAGATACAAGTCTAAAATTTCTCATGAAAAATACAAACTTTTGGGTTGGGGTAAATTTTTAGAAAATCGAAACCAACTAAATTACCAAGTCACATGTACCATTTGTGAATGATTTCCAGCTTATCTTTGCAGAAAATTGTTAAACCCTATTGTCCTCTTCATTAAGCAGTATGAAAGTGGGCCCAAATTGTTTCAGAACTATAAGGATGAATAACGAAAGATTAAATAAAGGTATTACAATTTTTAAAAATTGACGATCCCAACAAAAAATTTGCCTCCATGTATATACACTGTTTCCTGGAAATGTAGGGTTGCGACTCTGTTTGAGGTTAGTGGTGGTATAATGTAGGTCACACAATACGTGCAATCATCTGTTTTATTACAGCGACCTTGCCTAAAGTCCCTTGGAAAGGTTAGGTTAATGCTAATTGACGCAGAGAATTTCTGAATAATTATGAAAGAGAATTTCTAAAACAATTCCTGTTACATTCAGCGTATAATCATTAATATCATACTAGGGAAAATGCAGCATATATGCTTTGTTCAAGCAATATAAATCATGAAGCTGACAGACTGTTTCAATTCAATGATGGTTGGAAAAATTGAAACAATTTATAAAAAAAATACAAAATAAAAAAACCAAATCACTTTGTTGACTTCGTACAATTTGAAGACTTTTTTTTCATCAAATGTTTTACAATCAATACTTGTAGAATTGAAAAAAAAATTAGTTTGTCCTCAAAAAGAAAAATACCTAGAGGTACTTTCACCAACCAATCATTATACATGTAATACACAAACTGTCTTTAAACTAAGGCCCTGTAGTGTGCTGTGAACACAATGCTTATAACATCTGTCTCTGTGCACCAGTGTGATTTCATCATCCTGACCAAGCAAGGAAGGAGTTTATTAATAGTAACAACAAAGTCCCTGAATGAAAGTTTGTTCACCCCCTGCTAAATCTACAACATGCACCAACACAGGTGTACAGGGAAGGCTTATAAAGAGGACCAACCAAGCACACAAGGCTTTATTTAAAAGGAGTGTCCCTTTCAAAGAATAAGTCTTGCACACTTATGTACACTACCGTGCAAAAGTTATGGCGCACTTCAGCTGCAAATTACATTCACTGATTTCTTCTTAAAATGTTTTTATTTGTCAATAAACTATCCTACCTGTGTGTTGAGTCATTATTTTAATCAAATAAATTCATGTTTCTTTAGTTCCATGATCGTTTGTTAATTCACCAAAAGACGGATTTCCCGACGATGTTTTTTCACTGTGCTAAATCGCCATCTTGGATGGCCTACTTAAATATTCATGACTGAGCTCATTAATATCATTATCGGGCATTTAAACCAATGGCAACAAACACCGCGCAGTGGGAAAAGCGAGCTTATGAATATTTATAACGTAAATCTTAGACTCCCATTCATCAAAATGGCTATTAGACGACCCCCTGCCTATAAAAGGACCATGCTTTGCATGTGAATACTCTCTCTTTGACCTTTGGAACGAGAACAATGGCGACCAAAACTCCGCTGACCGATCATGAAAAAGGGATGCTTGAGGCTTGGCACCGGGAGGGGATTTCTTGCCGTGAAATTGCCAGGCGTCTTGGTATAAGTGATAGTACCGTCAGACGCAATTTACAGAAGCTGGCTGACCATGGCTCGATGAAATCTCGGCCCAAATCTGGTCGCCCAAGGTCCACCAGTGAAAGGGATGACCGGCTCCTTGTCCGCACCTCAAGGCGCAACAGGTTCTTGACCGCCCCCGAGCTCACAGTGGATTTAGCTGCCACCACCGGAGTGAGTGTGCATAGATCGACAGTCTCCCGTCGTCTGGCTGAGGTGGGGCTTAATGGACGTGTCGCTTGGCACAAGCCCCGCCTGTCTGAAGCCCACAAAGCCAGACGATTGGACTGGGCCCGACAGCATCGCGACTGGACAGCCAATGACTGGAGCCGAGTCATCTGGAGTGATGAATCCAGATTCCAGCTTTTTCAGAGCGATGGCCGTATTTCTGTGAGGCGTGCGGTGGGGGAAGACTACAACGAGAACTGTGTTGTTCCTTCGGTGAAACACGGGGGCTCTGGCATCATGGTTTGGGGCTGCATGAGCTCCGCAGGTGTCGGTGAGCTGGTGCGGGTCACGGAGAATATCAATGCCGTTGTTTATATTGGTATTCTTCGTGACCACATGCTGCCATCTGCCCATCATTTGATCGACCATGAATTCATGTTCCAGCATGATAATGCCCCTCCGCATACTGCTGGAATTACCCGTGAGTTCATGGACGATCCAACCCCAGATTTTATAAAAGATATGGGCGGCAGTTGGCAGTTTGAGGTGATGGTTTGGCCGGCCCAGAGTCCCGATCTGAATCCGATTGAGAATATGTGGAACGAAATGGAAAGGCGCCTTCAACGCGAAGCGCGGCCCCAACATAAAGATCAATTGTACCAGATTCTCAATCGGATTTGGGAAGGACTGGACCGCCAGACCATCACCAATCTCTTGGCTTCAATGCCAAGGAAATACCAAGCTGTCATCGATGCTGGCGGAGCTTTTACGCGGTACTAAACTCTTGTCATCCTCCGTGTTTTGCCGCAGAACAGGGCGCCGCCATCTTGGATTTTCCCATAATGATATGATAATGAGGATACTCTTCCGTTAACTTTGTGCACACGGAAAAACATGACGTCCGTTTACTGCCCTTTTAATTACATTGGAACATTAATTAACTGAATGAAACATGAATTTATGTAATTGAAGAGTTCAGAGAACACACAGGTACAGTTTTTATTTACATTTCCACAATATTATAAACGTAGTATGAAAAATTGTATCGTTAGTACAGGTGCGCCATAACTTTTGCACGGTAGTGTACACTATGTATTTCCCCCCAAATAAAAAGACTGGATGTGTGATAAACTAGCAGTATAACTGGGGTCTATAAATGACGGACCAGCAACTTTACACAATGAGGCATTCAAAAATAATGACAAGACTAACGGTACTACATGTAGTAATAGAGCAAGGACTAACTAATTTCCTTGGTGTGAAATGGGGGTTATGGTATTTGCCACACGTTTACAGTCCTTGGAACAGGGCTTGAACATGAATGCTACTGGTACCATTGTAAATAAAATGTATTTATAGTATTATGCTCTCATAGGTACTATGCTGCCTATTAACGTTTAATATTGATAACAATTTGTTGAGCTTTCAGTAACTTGGTTTAATTCAGAAAATTGAACATGAGAGTGATCTTATTGTTCAGGAAATCCTGCTTTATTTTGCAGTGGTGGTACAGGTAGGAACTGTTGCAAAGGTATAAGTACAGGTAGGAACTGTTGCAAAGGTATAAGTACAGGTAGGAACTGTTGCAAAGGTATAAGTTGGAAAAGGATGAAACCCTGGGCGTTCTCGTTCAACTTCCTGGACTCTTAGAAAAGAAGGTTACCTGCTATAGTTAGTAATAGTAGCCCAGCAGAACAGGATACCATTCTCTGATTTACTGCCACTTGGATTTGGTAAGAACCTTGAATTCCATGGTTTTGTGAAGGATTTATACAAGTCAAATGCAAATAAACAACGCAAATACAGTTAAGTAGTTAGTACAATACAAGACTAACATTACGACTAACATTACATCTCGTCAGCAGGGCTCAAATTTAGGGTGAAAATTCACAAGACAAGTTGTAGCTCAAAATGTTTACTGGACTAGAATTATTTTTACAATACCAGAATCAAAATAAGAAAAAACTTCCTAACACAGTTTAACATACATTTAGCTATTTAAACACTATTTTTGTAAGAGAGGATTTGACTCATTTGTCTTCATGAGTTTTTCGAGAACATTACTCTATAGAATTGAATGAAAGGTATTTTATCAGACCCAAAGTGCAAGTAAACATTTGAAGGTAAATTTGTGTTTCAATCAAGATATTGCACATTATTCAATAAAAAAACACGAGACGGCCAGACTTGTCTGGTCATAACTTTACTGGCCCGGCACTAAAACTAGCTAGTGGCCTCGGGCCTGCGGTCCAGTGTAATGTAAAATTACAGCCCTGGGCAGGGCCCAATTTCATGGCACTGCTTATCACAAAATTCTGTGCTTATTATGGACCATAGGCTACTCCCTCTTAATTCAAAGGGTGCTGGAGTGTCAAGCGCAGAATTCTGTATGGTCAGCAGTGACATGAATTTATGCCTAGGTACAAACATTACAATTAATTACCTCGGCTCTAGACCCAGTAACTGGGGCGCTGTACTCCTTTTTTGAAATTTTGACATCATCGGTCGTATCTAGCGCCCCAGGAATGCGTTACATGCAAGCACAGCATTCCCTGATATCGCATCATTTTGAATACGGAAGCCACAAAAAATGCCTCGGAACGACAAAAATACCCAACAAAATAGCTTTAAAAATGCCTACTGGCTTCTTGATATGTCTAAGATGCAACATCAGGTATTTAAATGTACTCACGATTTTGTTTTGTGCTGAAATTTTACGTTTTTTGTCAAGTCGATCGGAGAAAATGGCGATCCTGCTCTCATCAGGACCGGGTCAACTATGATCTGCGACGCGTGACCCTCTAGCCCTGACAGTTTCATCGTCGCGATGCATTCTGGGTAGTAGATTTAATCAACGACTGTTTGCAGCGAGTGCACACAGTGTGGGCAATGTATTCGTCGACGGGGCGTGTTGTGATGGACAAGAATGGGCACTCGCTGCAAACAGTCGTTGATTAAATCTACTACCCAGAATGCATCGCGACGATGAAACTGTCAGGGCTAGAGGGTCACGCGTCGCAGATCATAGTTGACCCGGTCCTGATGAGAGCAGGATCGCCATTTTCTCCGATCGACTTGACAAAAAACGTAAAATTTCAGCACAAAACAAAATCGTGAGTACATTTAAATACCTGATGTTGCATCTTATTCTTAGACATATCAAGAAGCCAGTAGGCGTTTTTAAAGCTATTTTTGGGGGTATTTTTGTCGTTCTGAGGCATTTTTTGTGGCTTCCGTATTCAAAATGATGCAATATCAGGGAATGCTGTGCTTGCATGTAACGCATTCCTGGGGCGCTAGATACGACCGATGATGTCAAAATTTCAAAAAAGGAGTACAGCGCCCCAGTTACTGGGTCTACCTCGGCTCATGCAAGTGGGACTGCAGGTTTTGTAATGTTACATTATCAATCAACTATTGCAATTAAGACAGCAAAAAAATTGCAGTGAAAAATGTATATCAAATAAACATGTTAGTTGTTACAAATATTTTTTACATGTACAGTACATACTGTATGTACTGTGGCCAATGAGAAAAAAGGACTGTTACTGTTAGTTAGCATGTTACACTCAGTTATGTTATTACAAATGTATTGTTTTGGGGTGATCAGTTCACAGAAAGACAGAACAAAACATGGTGGCCATCCAGAGCAGTCGGTATGGTTCTTCCCCCGACAAACATGACAAACGATGTCCAGACCGACAGAGCTAGCTATAAATTAATTCATGTGCCCAACCAAAGACAGTAGTTACCCAGATATTACCATGTTTTGTCATTAAATTTGCTGATGAAGCCCACTGGGTGAAGGTGACACTGACATTCACACACTCACACACTCACACAGTCGGATTCCGTGGAATCTTTTTAGTTTTTGTGAAATAAAATGCGAAATCCTTATTTTAACAAAACACTAGGCCTAACCAAAGTTAACCATTCTGAATTGAATCGTTCATAACAAAAAAGTAAAAACAATTCTTAATCTTATTCTTACCTCAGTCTAGTTGACTTTCTTGAAGAAGAAACAGTCAATAATCCCACAGAAATGTCTGTAAATCACAAAAGTTCGTTGTCAGTGTTTACTTCCGAAGTTCGTAGTAGAAATGAGCGGTAAATGTCAACGAATTCCGTAAAAAAATCACAACAATCCTCAAAAGGACATGGGCACAGTGAGCGCGCACATGGTAAAACAAAACACAACAATGTAGATGGAACTAGCTGAGCACGCAGTCGTCTGCGCGCCGCGGCGGCCAAAGAGTCGTACAAACCAAAGCAACCGACACGCGGCCAAATCGTGGCCGGCTCCGCGCGCACGCACACACTACGTGCAATTTGTGCACGTACTGCAGGCAATTTTTCCCGCCGTATGCATTATTAATTGTTACGGGTGTTATCAGAAACCGTAGGAAATTCCTTCTCAACGAAAAGGACAGCTAGACAGTATTCTTAATTGAATTAAACACTGTTGTGATTGATCGCACCCATATCAATTACTGTAATTACTTTAGAGGGATGTTTTGATGATAACAATAATCTGCCAGACGGTTTCATTGCTTGTTGTTTACACTTGCCCATCCCATTCATCCAAATGAACACCCCTAGATCTTTAAATAGATTGGACTTTGCATGCTTCTGACGCAATCAGAGGGCAGAAAGTTAGTACACAACACACGTGGAGTGCTTGAACTTGTACTTGACAATAATGCATAATCTTTCTGTATTATGATAATTTTGATGAGAGCGTGGCAAGTTAGCGGGGAAAATGCGGGGTAACAATAACAATACTTCTCTTTTTGTTGGCATAAATATAGCCCAGGATTGTATGTGCATATAGTCCGGCTATAGGACAACTTGAAGCTCTATGTCCAAAAAATAAACAATACTTTTCTTTTGGAAATGGAGAGGTAGAAATACCTCCATGAACAAACAAATATATACAAAAATAACTAAAGTAAAATAACGAACAAAAAGAATAAAATAATTCAGTAAATCAATCAATCAATCAATCAATCAATCAATCAATCAATCAATCAATCAATCAATCAAAATATATATAAAACAACATGAAAATAATTGCCATGGGGTGGGCTGTTCGGTAATTGAATTATTATGATATTATAACTTGTCAAAATCAAAATCTGAATTAATTCACAGGATATTTTATTATGTTATTATTAGTGAACAACTCCACCTTTACCCATGTCTTAATGTGAAAATACAGCCTTCTTTTCCTTTGTTTTCAACTCAACCGACTATAGCAATAGGCCTACATAAGGTGGCATACAGGCAAAAGGTTTCAATTTTTTGTTTTTATAGTGAAAATGCACTTTTATATCCTTGTTGAGCAATTGACCTCAAGCGAGATAGTAATAAATGTGGAAACTGTTTGAAGAGACATTCCAAGGTTGGTCACTGGGTTGATATTTATTTATTAATTGATTTTTTGTTAATCCTTGAAAACCTGAAGAGGCCATGTCTGAAAAGAACTCCTCCCGGCCTAAGCATGATGTATTTGTGCGGGATGCTAATTATAACTGATATATCCGCCAAGAACAGGCACTTGACTTTTTGATCAACTCCTCTTTGGCAATATAGACTCCTTGCATGTCACAATCTCAAACAGCGCCCTCACTAAGGTAAATAAAGACCTATCATTGGCTGAGTGTTGCGCAGTGCATAGTGCTCGTTTCCATTTTTTGACCTCGGCTATGGTGGCCTATGCAAGGGATCGAGTCAGTAATGATTGATAATTAAACCATAGATAGAGCAACACATGACCACTACTAAATAGATAACGCCCCTGCATTGTTTTAAAAATAAAAAACAACCACTAACCACCAAAATATCTTGACCTAATGACCTGTAAAATCATGAATCAATAAGCTGTGTATTATTGTAAAATGTGTCTCTCCTTTCAAGTTATATAACCAAAGTATTTTTTGGGTACCTAACAATTACATCCAATAGATCAAAGGCAAACGTGTAGAAGTTAAAACCCTGAAAATATAAAAATATTCAAAAACAAAAGTAGAAATTGTAAACGAATCTGATAAGATGTCACAAAAAGTCACTTTTTTTATTAAAATGCAGCCCATTTCAGAAAGAATTTTGATTATTCAATTTTGTTCCAACCAATATGCAACTTTTTAACTTTATCATTAATTTGTTTTTTGTTAAATAACATTTCAAACGTATGAGAATCAAGTGAATACTTAAATATTCATGCATTTAACAATGCAACTTAAAACCAAATCAAATTGTGCTACATTACTTCTCAAATAGAAAGCTTACGCCATAACCTCCCACTTTGGACATAGATTCTCTTTCACTCATGGTTTTAGAAAATCCAAGCTATAAAATCCGAAATTTCTGTTGTGCGCCCCCCTGTTGTCCAATCACACAAAGGTTTGGGTGATGTGTTTGTGCGAGTGATCCTTCATCAAAGGCTACACTAAATAGAAAGAAAATCATGTGAAGAAATCAAAGATTTGAAGCTCATAGCTTTGATGAATTGTTGAAAAGAAAAAAAACATATTGGTCGAATATTGGCCCATGGGGTTGTTGACCTTCAACCTGTAGCACCTTTGGCTAGACTAGCCCTCCAAGAATTGCCCTTTGCTAACAAGCGAAGGGTCCTTTTTTCCAGAGTCTGGCCAGTTTACTTCAGGATTGTTTTCATTTTGGATTAGCATGGTTCCAAAATTTAACAGCAACACAAACTAAAACTATGTATAAAAAAATTAGTTGTCAGCAAATATATTTGGTTTGAATCAAGCACAATTTAAGAAGCTGAGAGACTTTAAAATATTTTTGTAAGTATTTTGCATTTATTGGTTGATATGTACTCCATGACTTTGCACTTATAGCCCTCCAACTTTTAAGTGCATGAGCAGTTTTTGATGATAAGAGCTTTGAAAACCCCACCACCATGAAATATATTTGCCAATTCATGAAAGTAAACACTGAAAAACAAATAAGTTAACTGATGGTTTGGGGGAAGTTGCAGTGTATACACATTCAAACTTGTATCAATCAATAGTTATGCAGCAGCCAGCCTCTACACACAGGGAGCAATATCTTATCATACAGTTGATTGGGCAGAAATGTGCTCGGCATACAGCCAAAATGCAAAGCATTGATTCAACTTCACATACAAAAAATAATAATCAAACAATGACAGAAATGATCCATACAGAATTATCGTTTTGTCCACATACATATTTCAGAAGACAGCTGGAGTTTGTTATAATAATAAATTTACCAGAGACTCTTCAAGACAATCATAGTAAACATATTTGTTGTAATTAGTACAAATTGTAATAAAGACCTTATACTATAGTACTGAACAGAAGAAATGTAACATGTTTGTATGAACACACAATGCAAGAAAGTTCATTAAAATTGTGATGCCCCATGCCACAATCAGGTACCTTTGGGGAAATGGCATTAAAAGTGAAGACAACATAAGCCTTGCTGTCAAAGTTATGTCTTAAACATGTTTATAGGCCCTGGTTTTGGCATGGAACCTCACAACTTTTATTATCAATTTAAACCCTATTACTATCGGTATGCTCTCCTGCCCAACTGGTTCTTGCCACAACATTCTATAGGAGACTGTGGAGACTAAAAAAGTCCACAGTACACAAGCCACAGGGTTTCCACATTATAAAACCAACTGTACAAACAGAAGAAACCTGTGCACCTAATGCTAGCCTGAAAGGCATGGTACTGGTGGCAGTCTGTGGTACCAGTGTATTGGAAGGTTTTTAAGCACATATTTTACACATTTGATGCGTACAACAATGCAACAGCACACACATTAATTTTTTGTTTTACAATCTTATCAAATTGCACATTAATTTTATAGAATACAAAACGCTAACTAATAGAAAATTGCTCAGAAGATTAATTGCTTGTAATTTCACACTCAATGCAACACACACATAACATGAACTAGTAAACTAGGGTCTCCAATGCATAGGAATATTTGATGGGCAAGCATGTACTCAATTTTATAAAATGCCCTTGTAAAAAATGAAAGTAGAAAAACTTAATGAACTTTTACAATAGAATTAAGAGTGTTGTGTGATCCACATCACAACAAATTTCTGTGAACTAGATGGTTAAGTCATGATAAAACTGTTGGTGGAAATAGGATAATGAAAATCAATAGAAATTGCTATACAGCAGTTACAGGTTGAATGGCTTCTGACTACCTCTCCCTAACAAACATATTGACAAAATAGGGAGACCGCCAACATTAAGGCTAGCAAGCTCAGTTGGTAAAGCACTAGCCGTTAATCCGGAGGTCACAGGTTCAAGTCCTGCTCTAACCAATTTTCTTAGTTGAAACTTAAATTAAAGGAAAAAAATATGAAAAGAACAAAGTTCAGACTACTTTCTGGCATCAGTGGTCTTACGCTGGGTTTTCTTTGTCGATGGGTTAGCAATGGGGTACAGTGATCTCCTTACTCCTTTTGTCTTGACCGTCACTGGTGATCGCACTTTTGTTGATCTGTAACCCTGTGTAGTGCTGCCTGGTACCCTCTGAGTTGTGACCTTTGACCTGATGGGTTCATGAGTCAATTTCTTGGGATCTTTTGGTTTGAGCTGATGCTGATGCTGATCGTGGCTGATGACGATTCCATATTTTGACGGTCTGTGAAAAACGATATATATGTTTTCTTATGATTTTATACCGATCATGGAAAACAATTATTATTTCTTAAATACATCATACATAATTTTTTTAATTGGTTGTGAGTTCAAATGTTAGTCATGATATATGAACAAGACACTTAACTATGACTGCTTTTCTTCACCCAGGAGTAAATGGTTAGTTCTTAGTAGTGAGCTTGATGCGCTATATTCTTGGCAGCATGGGCTGTATACTGACCGGGGTAACAATGTCTGAGCGCCATGAGCGTCACTACATGAGTGCTATACAAGAAGCTACTGTTATTGTTATAATGATTTGAATTTTAGTTGACAACTTCATCTCAAGAGATGGATTTCAAATCAGATTAGTCACAGAATCCAAAGACATTTACTTTTTCAAATGAAAAGAAAAACACCTAAAAAATAAACCTAAAAAATAAAAGTTTGGCTTGTTTTTGTTATGAATATTGTTAAAGAAACTCTGTTCAACCCAAAATTATTAAAAGTTTACCCAGTCAGTTTCTGATGTGGCTTATTACTTGATATTTGAAATAAAAAGTCACATCTCCTTAAGGTGATCCCTCTCCTGCCGCTTCCCGTGTGGTATCAAAGACTAGGATGTGATCCCTGGCTATTCCACAGTTACAGGTTGAATAGCGTCTGACTGGCACCCCAAACAAACATATTAACAAAATCTAGAGGTCGTTGATTCAAGTCCCGATCTCTAGTAAACTTTTCTATGTTCAACTCTAAATAAAATTAGAATCTTACATGGTTTGAAAAGTCAATCTGGCCAAACTTCAATGTGTGCCACTTACCTGTAGGTGTTGGCACTTGCCGGTCTCGCAGGTGAAACTTGGCTCAAGAGTGGTTTTAAAACTCTATGAGGAAAACAAAAGGAGGGGCGATGATCATATCATCAAGACAAGCTGTGCACCACGTCAAGACAAGCTGTGCACCACGTCACGGCAATGAGGCTCCCCCATAACAATGTTGACATGGCTGAAACCCTTATGCTATGCTAATTTGCACATGCGTCCAGCAGTAACTAATCAAAACTAAATGTGCAGGTTTGTCGTTTTATTTTACAAATAAATTTCACCCAAAATGACAGCAGATACTTCAAAGTAAAAAAAAACCCATTAATTTAAATCACCAGGACTACCGGTATATGAATCGACTCTCAGATAGAATCCAGCATCAGGTAAAGTCTGGCAAAAACAACTTGTGATTTTTGTTTCTATTTGTTAGCATTGTAGAGAATTTTTCTACCCAGGGTGTCATTTGCAGTGCAACAGAGACTGACGTCCTACCAGATAGGCAACAGAGACTGACGTCCTACCAGATAGGCAACAGAGACTGACGTCCTACCAGATAGGCAACAGAGACTGACGTCCTACCAGATAGGCAACAGAGACTGACGTCCTACCAGATAGGCAACAGAGACTGACGTCCTACCAGATAGGCAACAGAGACTGACGTCCTACCAGATAGGCAACAGAGACTGACGTCCTACCAGATAGGCAACAGAGACTGACGTCCTACCAGATAGGCAACAGAGACTGACGTCCTACCAGATAGGCAACAGAGACTGACGTCCTACCAGATAGGCAACAGAGACTGACGTCCTACCAGATAGGCAACAGAGACTGACGTCCTACCAGATAGGCAACAGAGACTGACGTCCTACCAGATAGGCAACAGAGACTGACGTCCTACCAGATAGGCAACAGAGACTGACGTCCTACCAGATAGGCAACAGAGACTGACGTCCTACCAGATAGGCAACAGAGACTGACGTCCTACCAGATAGGCAACAGAGACTGACGTCCTACCAGATAGGCAACAGAGACTGACGTCCTACCAGATAGGCAACAGAGACTGACGTCCTACCAGATAGGCAACAGAGACTGACGTCCTACCAGATAGGCAACAGAGACTGACGTCCTACCAGATAGGCAACAGAGACTGACGTCCTACCAGATAGGCAACAGAGACTGACGTCCTACCAGATAGGCAACAGAGACTGACGTCCTACCAGATAGGCAACAGAGACTGACGTCCTACCAGATAGGCAACAGAGACTGACGTCCTACCAGATAGGCAACAGAGACTGACGTCCTACCAGATAGGCAACAGAGACTGACGTCCTACCAGATAGGCAACAGAGACTGACGTCCTACCAGATAGGCAACAGAGACTGACGTCCTACCAGATAGGCAACAGAGACTGACGTCCTACCAGATAGGCAACAGAGACTGACGTCCTACCAGATAGGCAACAGAGACTGACGTCCTACCAGATAGGCAACAGAGACTGACGTCCTACCAGATAGGCAACAGAGACTGACGTCCTACCAGATAGGCAACAGAGACTGACGTCCTACCAGATAGGCAACAGAGACTGACGTCCTACCAGATAGGCAACAGAGACTGACGTCCTACCAGATAGGCAACAGAGACTGACGTCCTACCAGATAGGCAACAGAGACTGACGTCCTACCAGATAGGCAACAGAGACTGACGTCCTACCAGATAGGCAACAGAGACTGACGTCCTACCAGATAGGCAACAGAGACTGACGTCCTACCAGATAGGCAACAGAGACTGACGTCCTACCAGATAGGCAACAGAGACTGACGTCCTACCAGATAGGCAACAGAGACTGACGTCCTACCAGATAGGCAACAGAGACTGACGTCCTACCAGATAGGCAACAGAGACTGACGTCCTACCAGATAGGCAACAGAGACTGACGTCCTACCAGATAGGCAACAGAGACTGACGTCCTACCAGATAGGCAACAGAGACTGACGTCCTACCAGGGCTAGTTACAATCAGTAATTATATTAGTACTTCTGATCTGGGCTCAATTTCATGGCTCTGCTTACCATAAGCAAAGAATCAGCGCTTAAAGAAGCAGAGTTTTGCGCTTACGTCAAGGGTATTTCACAAGTTTACCAGAGAATTGTTGCTTGTATATGCAGGCCTTCACCATGTTTGGTACTAGGCATTCTTCACTTCCACAACTAGCGCAGAAATTTAGCGCATGCCCTGTAAGAGAAGACTGGTGACCGGAAGCCAAAAGTTGGCGGTAAGCAGAGCCATAAAATTGGGCCCTATTAAAATAAATAAACAAAAATAGGACAAACTTTATAATGATTTGAATGGAGTAGAGCACTCAATATACCATGTAGTGATTGAAGAACTTATTAAACATGCCAGTGGGAGGAAAACTGAATCTGGATGGAAGATTTTATGTTTGGCTCGGTTCAAGTTGACAAGTGAACTCCGGTTCGCTGAGGTGAAACGTAGGGATAGTACCACTACGCCAGTCTTTCCTTGTGGAGTGGACAAATTTACACTCACCTTCCTTCAGCAGCGCTTCTAGGCCTACCCCTAGAGAGACCTCCAGCTGTAATTTTCTTGTCTCCGAACACCCTGGCTTCGGCTGTTCTGGCCTTCTTCTTCCTCTCCAGGGCTTTGAGTGTAGCGGCTGACAATGGGCGCAAGGGAGCAACATCCTGCTGATGCAATGCCTAAGGGCAATGATGTGAAATCAGCGTTACATATTTTTTATAAAACTGTCTGTTATCTTCTACACTAAATCACATATTGGAAAACAGCAAAACTCTTTATTTTATTAGTTTGGGAGTTCTATTTTTCAAATGAATAACTTCTAAGAAGTAGCTCTAACTAGTAATTTTACGGGTACAACCAAGTGTAAATCTATTTTGGAAGGAGTGTTGGCTGAAAAGAGCTGGTGTGGTCTCTCAATGGCGATACAATCAACCAAAATCTAAATTTGTATTTCACACTTTTACCCAATACTGGATATATTTGTTTGCATACAGCCAAAAAGGTTTGAACTCAGATAAAAGTCTTAAATTTCTCATCCCTGGAATTGGCGGCTGTTGCTGTTGCTAAGGGCAGCCTGTGCTTCAAAGCTTATTATAGACCATTATCATGCTGCCCACTATCTTGGTCACGTTCCTTGTATCCAATAATTATAATTAATGCTAATATTCATTGTACAAAAAGGAACCAGCCTATTTCTCCTTCCAGCCTCGGTTTGGTTATAATGATTTGAATGGGAGAAAATCAAGATGGCCGACCCATGATAAAGGTCTATAATGCATTGATCCAGTCACAGCCGCAGCTGTGAACTTGGAAACAGTGAAAGGTTTTGTTAAAACTAAGTTTACCTTGCTCTTCCTTCCTTCTTCTTTATCCAGGTTTCTGGACTGTGTGATGAGGTCCATCCTCTGTGATGTAGTCATGGTGAAGAAGATTTTATACAGATCATATTGAGCTGCACGTACCTATATACAAAGACAACAAGATATAAAGACAGAAACCAAAAAGATTGACTGAAAACAATGCCTGACAATGAATTGCGCATGATTTATTTTTACTGTACCGATATTGATGTTAAGACCAGGAAATTCAAGACCAAGACAGAGACAGAGACTCAAAGGTGCAAGCCCTAGACCTGGGGCACAGTTTCATAACGCTTGTAAGCAGACATTTCCGCATTATGAATCGGGTCTTTATACATTTTCTATTTCATAAGGTTCACTAGAATTGTGAGCGGTTTATGCAAGCAGATAAGTGACGCAACAATGCAAAGCCAGCATGAACGTGCTGTCAAATCTTCTCAATCATTACTATGAAAAAGAATTTTGATTCTGCACATTTTTTCTGCTACTCTCTCTCTCTCTCTCTAGTCGACAGAAGTCGGAATCATGTTGAGATTTGCCCATTCATTTCTGTCCCTCATCAAGTTAGGAAGATCAGATCGAAGCACCCCGATGTCCCTAGCAACTACATCTGTATAGCTGAGCTTTTGTTTTCCCCTATTTCTCCTTCCATGTTTTGGTGTCCACGTGATAAGTTGAGAGACTGGTTCTTTGGTATTCCTGTATGAGTGCCCTGCTAATTTGAGACGGCGTTGTTGTATCTTACAGGAAAGTTTAGGTTCATTGCCATACAGTTTTCTGCTACAGTTACCTGTGAACAGCTTTATGTAACAGCCAGTTGCGATTTACATTTGAATAACGTTTGGTATAATGAATGACTTAGTCACAAGTGACCACTTAAATTTGAATTCCTTGGACTAAAAAGACAGTTTTTATATCAAATGGTTAAGGGAATCTATTGTATAGCAACCTCCAGATGAGCAAACCCTGGTACAATTGTGCAATGCACATTCATTCAGACATGTGTATGGGTGTTTTCCGTCTCTCACAAACTTCGAAAAAGCTTGTCCCAAATCATGTGATATAGCAATGGTCTCTACAGTCATGACAGTCTGAGGAATTCAAGTTTCAAGCGGTAACTTGTGACTAAGCAAGTCACTGTACCAGACATTATTTAAATCAACTCCCAAATGGGTTATTGATAGGCCATGAAGGTCTAAGACAATGACCATTAGACGTTCAATGCAAATTACCAAATAAAAGGGCATATATACATTTCATTAGAGATTACATTTAAAATGATAGGCTTCTGACTGGCATCCCTAACAAACATATTGACAAAATAGGGAGACCGCCATAGGGCTAGATAGCTCAGTTGGAGGAGCATCAGCACGCTAATCCGGAGGTCAAAGGTTCAAGTCTCACTCTAGTAAATTGTTCTTTGTTCAACCCCAAATTATTAAAATGATCAGAAAACAACTGATTGTTATGTCAAACAGTTATTGGATATAATTACCTGGGCAAGGACTCTCTCAGCCAGTACCATATCTTGCATTGACATCACGCCTTGCTTTATAGGTGTCTCAGAGATAAACTTGTCTGCAAACGCAACACTGTCCTAAAACAATTTAAACCAAAGAGGTAAGGTTAAATTTTACTGGACTGGAATTTCATGAACGTAGGATAAAAACCTTCTCATCGTAGAAATGTTCCAAGTTTGTTTGGAAATTCTATGGGAAGCGTATTAAGTAGGATTTGAAACTGTGCATGGTGGGAGCCAATTCAGATATGGTGTTATTTTGTAATGCTCTTTAGAAATTCTAGAAACAATGACAGCAGTCAAGTTATATACAAGTTCAAAACTGACTTCCCAAACTTTAAACAGTTTGCAATTTCACAAAGGTCTATGGCATTGCATGGTGAGGTATCAATGTATATTTGGTTTGCGGTATTACCATGTGTATATCTACTTGCTAGGTAGATTTTGTTCTTTGAGAACTTGTCGTGATATTTATTCTACTGCCGCAGAGTAGATTATTCGGAATTCGGGAGACTTCTGGAGAATTCTCAGTTCTGAAAAGAACTGTCCTGCTTATTAACTACTACCTGGGCAGGAGGTAGGAAATCGGCCGGGACTACTACTTTCGCTTTGTGGATCGAGGGGACTTCTCGTTATTAATTACACTGCACAAAGGTCATTTTCAAGTCATGTGGTATATTGTTACCAACAAAAAGGCATTACAAATAGGGTAGGTGTAATCCGCCCTTCAAATGCAGTTTGAGAATAGACCGATCCATTAAGCCCCGCCTCCTTACGAGTTGACCAATCACAGCCGCGAAACCCGATCACCATTAGTGCAAAGATCACCAAACGGCTCAAATGGTGATCAGATTTCGCGGTTGTGATTGGTCAATGAGAAATGGGCGTGGCTTAATGGATCGGTGTATTGGGACGATTTCATCGGCCGGGACACTGCTAGGGTTAATAACATCTTTGAATAAATACAACTAGGGGGATACAGTTTGGTGGTAACATAGAAGATAATACATTAACTAAATAGTAGCAGTTTTATGCAGGATAAAGGATGTCTAAGGTGCCTTACTTTGATGGTTTTGATGGTGGCTTGAACTTTGTTTGTCTGGAAGATTCTCCTGGTGAGATAGCCTTTAACAACAGCTGAGAGCCGGTCAAACTTTGCCTTCATTGTTGGTGAGTTTACAATCTACAATAAACCAGGAAAAGCAACAAGATTCTTATAAACCATTCAGATAAGGGAAACCAAACGTTCAAAAGTTTCTCGCTCAAGGACACAAGTGCCACGACCAGGACTCGAACCCACACTCTGCTGACCAGAAACACCAGAGCTTGAGTCCGGTGCTCTTAACTGCTCAGCCACGACACCAAACAAAAGACTTCCATTTATACGAGGTCATCAAATCACTTTACCTTGTTGTATGGACTTCTGATCATCACTGGTGTACCGACGTTCTCTCCAGCTGCAGGTGACCTTGCTGCAACAGGACTATTAGTCCCTCCAAGAACGAGTCTACTGTGATCCCCTCCTAGGTAGAATGGTTCAACTGCTCCTCCACTACCCACTGTACTGGTCAATGTTACAGTAGGGAAGGTCTTTGTGATGACAGAGGGGCCCGTGTGCTGGGATTGAATATTTGGTGATGGGGTTTGATGCGAAGAGATCTGTTCAGGGGAAGGCCTTGCTGACGTTACACTTGATGGGGATGACTGTTTCACAAGTTGAGCTGCGGACAAGAGTGTTGTTTAATAAAAAGCTTTACACAATAATTAAGTTATAATTACATTTGTATTAAACAGTAAGTGCCTTGATCTTGTATCAATTTTTCCACTGATATCAAAGAGATCAGATTGTCTTCAAAGTTTTTATGGGGCAGTCAGGTTGGCGTAGTGGTATCTTTAGGTACCTCTAGGACCACAGTTCGCATCCTGCCGGGGGCACTATGTGGATTGGGTTTTCAGTCCCTACCTGAATGGGTGGGTTTTCCATGGAATAATTCTCTGGGGTTTTCCTCCCACATCTAAAACTAAAACTTCCCTCTTTGTCTTCTCTCCATGGGGCTCTTGGCTAGTATAGTGATTAAGTTCCCTTTTCTAGGAACTCTTGGCTTCACAACCAGCATTAATGCTTTGGTTGTGTCTTGATCCAACCTGTATGTCCTTGTGTTCTTGTTATTATTCCTTTTGTGTCTGTCTGTTCAGCAGGCATCTCATCACAACCCTTGACTACAAGAAGATTCCTTCATCCACGTCAAGCCTCTTGTATACTTTATAATTGATTTCCATTTATTTATTATCTATTCTCACACTGTTTAATTGGTATGGCAATAAATGTGAGTTTGAATTGAATTATGCACAGAGGTAAAATGAGCTAGACCCACAGACTGTCCCACTAACAATGCTCATGTTGCAACTTTAAAAATGTGTGTTTTTTTCCAATCACTTTCAGGCTACACCACAGCTATCTCTTGTTGAAGAGTTACACTACAGTCATATTTTGTTGCAGTTGAAATATAATTATTTTGAAGCATGATCTTTAATATTCAGCAGAGTGTTACTTGTTGACATTTGATCTTGAGAACAAAACGTTTTACTCAAAAAAAACTAATACATTGTAGTTGTTGACATTCAAAATGATTCTGTATATATTCAAACAAAATTAAATACTGGTCAATACAGGCAGCTATGTCTGGTACCTCAAATACTTGAAATTTTTCACAAATCTGGGTTAGAAAAGAGTTCCCTGTCTAATTACATTTATTTCATTCATTTCAGTTATTACTTCTTGCCATGATGAAGCCAAGGAAACTTAATTATTATTCAAGCCAAGAACCCAATGAAGAGAAGACAAGGAAGGAAGTTTCAGTTATATGTGTGGGAGGAAAACGCAAGAGATTTATTTTAGGAAAAACCCACACATTCAGGTAGGGACTGAAAACCCAATCCACATAGTGCCCCGGCCCTGGTGGGATTCAAACCTGGGTCCTAGAGGTGAAAGGTGAGGAAAGATACTACAACACCAATCTGGCTGCCCTCAAAGAGAGCTCTGAGTCACCAATGAGTTTCTTGAGTCTTTCCTTGTGACTTTCTCAATACTCACATTCTCCAACAGCTTTCTCTCCTCGATCAACCATTTCTCGTAAGACCTCCTTTGACAACCCTTTCCCCTCGTCTTTGGTTCCAGTCATCTGTCCCTGCGTTTGACGATACTGTTTCTCTAGCTCTGCCATCTCCAGCTGCAACGTCATCTGGGCTTGCTGCTGCTCGATCAGCAGCTGCTGCAGTTGCTGTCGCTGCTGCTCTTCCATGTGCTTCCGCATCTCCTCAAAATAACCCAGCTGCAGATGTAAGAGGTTCTCTTCTGTCAGCTCTGGTGATGTATGGATGTAAAAAAAGAATGGCGGGTTCAATGTAAGATAATTCTCGTTCTTTGCAAAAGCTAAAGCACTGGATGTCGTATTTAACAAATAGTTGAATAAATTAGCCTTGCAGTAGGTTCGGAAAGTTTGTACACCCTTTATTTACCCCTGGAAGGTTTGATGCGCTAAATACAACATGAATGGCAAAAAATACATTTGGTAATGTGCTGGGTGTCATGCGCCAAATGACCCTAGTGTGACACCACAGCCATGTATGTTCAGATTTGCTCTGCCATTGGCCAATCACATATAGGGAACAATATGGGAAAATAGTTGGGGGGGGGCGGGGGCCTAATTATATGAGTGGATGTGAAAACATTTGTGCCCCGAAAGGTTTTAGTGTATAATAAATTTGATAAATAATTGAAACACTACACTAAATTTAGAAATGGTACCTGTATTTTTATGTATAGTTTGTCCTTCTGATTCAGTCGTCACGTTTTCCGTTGGTTCTATGGATGAAGTGCCAGCATCTGTACCAAGTTCAAGACTCTGTCTAGCAGGAGGTTGTCCTTCACTTTGTCCAAGACTTGCATGCGGTGCCTCATTTCTCGCCTGGGCATCAAGCAAGGCTGGTGATGGGTGCTCCAGGGTGTACGAGTTTCTCCGGACGCGCTTCTCAGGAGATAAGAATTCATTTCCAGTGCTACTTCTAGCAGATTCCTGTTTTGGAGAAAACTTGAACTGCTGGCTTGATTTGGTGGCAGAAGAAGGATTACTCTCGCTATCTTCTTGACCAACAGGGGTCCCTCTAACTGTACCATTGAGAACTTCTCCATTTGGTTGTGGGGTCTCAACAAGGGTGTTCCAAGGGTCTTCAATATCTTGCAGAGTGGATGCAGCACTAACAGTCCTTAGGGTGGAAGGTAACGTACAAGACTGACCCAAGGTGTTTGTGTACAATGTTGACCCTGTTGAGATGAACATGGATAAGTCTCGATTTGTTTGGGATAAGTTGCTATTTGGACTTCTCTCATCTTCTTCAGTAGGACTTCTCACATTATCACCCAACATCTGTTTATTAACAGTGGGGCTGGGGTTTTCAAGCGGTGTTGAGGAAGGAACTCCTGGCACGTCTGAGAAGAAGCGGGATCCCGAAGGCGTTGGTAGCAAGGAGTACTCACCTAAGAGGCTAAGGTAGGAGTCTTTTTCTCCGAATGATTCTACATCATCTTCATCATCATTGTTAAAATCCTTAAGTGCAGGCATTAAGTGTACACCTGTCACTGGTGGAGTCTCTACTGAATCTGATGCTTTAGCCTTGTCAGAGTCTCTGTTCCAAGAGCAAGCTAATTTGACACCAGCTGTAGAGCCCGACAGCGTTGAACTTGATCCCAAAGCATTTGTAGGTCCGAAGGTCATATCTTGGCCACTCTTGTGCAGGATTGTTGATGTAGATTGCGTTGCAGGTGATAAAATCCTGGCATTTGATTCAGATGATTCATTTCTATGAAGTAACAGACTTCCTGAGGCAGTAACGCCAAGGTCTTTACCCTCTCCTATGCCTGAGGTGTCTAAACCCTGCCCAGAGACGACAGGGGTTTCTTTTTTGGATACTGTGTCTGTAGTGTTAACCACACTGGTAGAATCGTCTAGGCTGGTGGGACTTTTACTGAAGTCGGACATAGCTATTACTGTCTGATTAAGCAGGCTTGTATCACTGCTACTACTTGTTGATACTTGGGCACTCGGTACCTCCCCAATGGGGTTTGTGCGCAGAGGAACCACATTAGCATCAGGTTTAGATGTGGGTGATTCTGGCTCTACCAATCTTTGCTCTACACTAGGAATGCTTGATGCTACTCCCATTTGATCCTCACTTGCTTCTGTGGATGTGTTTGGAAGTCTTGTGAGATCCTTTGATTGGTCTGGATGATGGGATTGACTCCTTGATGAAGTATCAAGGAGTTCTCCTGAGTTGGGGTTGTCTACATTACTACTTTGACTCGTCGATCGTCTCTCCTGAAATATAAACCACAAATGAAAGAAAATTTTTCAAGAATCGTGTTTCAGACTAAAACAGTAAAGATAACTTTTTGCCTTGCAACCACCAGAACAGCAAAGACTGGTATCCTTGTGCCACACATTTCATTGAGAACTATGTATCAAGAGTGTTTGTCTTCTCTCACTTAAAACAACAACAAAAACTTGCCACTAATCATGTGACATACAGCAAGCACTGGATGTAGTCTGAGGAGTTCAAATTGAGCATGAACTTTTGACCAAACAAGGATTTGAACCAGTCATTATTTACATATTGTTGCGGAGACCGCCTTTTTGCTTAGCAATTATTATAGTTGTTGAGGCAGTTTAGATTCCTTCTCTAGACTATAAGGTCCTGCTGACTCACAATGATTATTTTCTTAACTTCAGTTATTTATCATAAAATCATTTGCTTTTCCCCTTTTACTAGTAAACTGGAGTTGCACACATTTGGTTGCATACTTGTAGAGACCCCGGATTAAAACAATGTGTAACCCACAAAAGGCATAATGTATGCACTTTGAAACGGTATTGGGAGCCTGCCTTGCCTCATTGTTGACCAAAGTTATGATACAATGTTGTCACTTTTACCTCCATATTGTCAACGATTGCCTGCACTTTATCCAGCAGTCTCAGTCGTTTTTGACTCGCTAGCTCTTGCTCTTTTCTGACAGCTGCAATCCTGAGCTGCCTCATCTCATGCTGTCGCTGCTGTGTCATCTAGTAAAGACAATCACACAGATTAAGATTAAAAACACTACATGGATTACTGTGCCACCAATCAGCTAATGGAGGCTCAACCCAGGCCTGGAACTATACGGAGGCCACAGCGGCCATGGCCTCCGTTGCCCTGGTCTTTTTTGGCCTGGGTGCACTTTAAAAGTTTCCCATAGACTTTAAGATTCTGTAATGGAAGTACCCTTCACAAAGTGAAAATGGCTTAGCCCTCTCCAATATGAAATTCCAGGCCTGTAAACACAGACGTTCACTTTTAAGAATCGTTCTCCTCAACACTTCTTAACCTTGTCCTTAAGGAGCACTCCTCAATGGATTTTTTAATATCTTGGAAAAAATGTATTCACGGCAGGAAATTAACTACCGATGTGGCGTTTATTTGCTTTGATCATAGAAAACTGTACGCTAAACTAATCATGCAATACGGTAGGACAAATTCCTTCTCGTAACGATGGAACTAGGTTAATTTATGTCCACTACACAACACATGGGACCAACAGCTTGATATCCCATCTGAAGGACGAAGCAATATAGGTTTAGTGTCTTGCTCAAGGATATAAGTGTCAAGACCAGGAATTGAACCCACACTCTGCTGATGAGAAACACAAGAGCCTGAGTCCAGTGTGCCTGACTGCTCAGCCACGCATATGTCCATTTAAATAAATAACTTACAACTGGAGGAGGGATAGGCTTTCCATTTAACTTGATCAACGACACAAAAGAAGTAGAGGCAGAAGTTGACGAGGAGTCCTCTGGCTGTTCCTGTTTCTCATCGTCCAGGAGTTTAAAAGCAGAAATCTGACGTTCGATTTCAGCTAATAGCTCATCCATCTTGAACTGTGTACTTCCTGTCGACCAAAATATTCATCAAATATTAACAAATTAGAACACTCTTAAATTCAATAAAGTAGATAAAATAAACGTATAAAAACACTTTTTGGATGAAATACTGGCAAAGAGTTACCACTTCCTGCAGGAATGCAACTGCAGTTTGTTCCAAAAGAGGAAAGTGCTTGGCATGTACCATGTGTACTGCAAGTGCAAGACTCTATCAAATTAAAAGTATGTGTTTTTCAATTTTTCGATGGTACAGCTGAGAAAACCAAAACGAGGAAATCAGCTCATCAGCTGAAAAGTTGCTTCCTCGTTCTAACCCTGACTGCAGGGATCCATAGTGAAACTATTGTATTAAGAATAATGCTCTGTGCCCTGTATTTAAATGTTAAAACCTTAATCACATTTCAGACTTCTCAAGGTCAAGGACAAGGGCCAACCCAAAATTGTTTTAAAAAGTAAAATATTTTACTTTTTCAACAATAAGTGATATTAGTATTATTGAATACACATTCTGTTTTTTAATGAGAGATGCTTTACAATTTAAACGCTAATGGTAAAATTTAATTTACTTGAATATTTATTGAAAATTTTAAGAATAAAGAAATCAGAAAAAGTGCTGAATCCCAAACTACCAAAGCCACCACTACACTCTGTATGTACACCACTCTTTCCTTTGTTTGGTACACTTCTATTCTAAGACTAAGTTCTATCTACTTTTTATTTATTTGTTTGTTCATTTATGCTATAGTAGTATACACTTGGATTTGAGAAAGATTAGATCGCTTTTAGAAGAGTTGTCCGAAAACTGGCCAAATTCTGTAAAAATTCATCACAACACACCCTCTTCGCTTCACACACTCTTGACCCAGTCCCAGCACAACAGTAATAAGACTTGATGTCAAATTTAAAAAAATCTCATTTATTAATTATATTATTAAAACTACTTAAAGAACCCTTGTCTGACATCGTTTATAGAGACACAAACTAAAAAAAACAAGTACCGCAGCCAAATCCTTATTAACTTAAAGTTAGCAGAATTACAACAATGCCCATCTCTTTTCAAAACAGAACCTACCTACTTTACCTTTTTTAGAAGTTTGTAATGTTTTTGTCGATCGCGCTATTTTGGAATTCGGTAGCAAATGTTATCTTGGTACTGGTAGGACAAATCTGATTGATCTATACGTAAAATTCTATCAGGTATTGGCCAATCAAAAAGCACTTGATATAACACCATGGACATTATTTACTAAACTTGCAGAAGTCGCTCATGCTTGGATTATTTTACTTCCGGTAGTCACTCTCAGTCTCACGTGCTCGTAATGTCACATGACACTTTGTAAAATCTAATCATAACAACACGAACAGAATTTTGTGCACATTGAGCTCCGCAAATCAACCTTGAAAATGCACGATAAAACGATAGTTACCATCACCATCACAATCCATGCAATGGACGGGTAAGTATTGTCCCTCTTCCCACTGTAGATCGCATTTGAACTATCGTTAATACAGAGAAAAAACTACTTATTGATATCACAAACTGTTTTTTACTTTAGTGTTATTTTTTTAAGTGAATGATGGTCTGCTGTGTGCTGAGTTTTGTCAATGACATTGACAACTGTCAACCCTTTTTAATGAATAAACTACATTTCAACTTACTTATGTAATGTAAATGCTACTTATAAGGTGGTTATTGTGGTTTAAATTTTACTGAGTGATCCTCAACTAAACTCGAAAGAATTGTTGAGAAAGAAATTGGTTGTACTTTTTTTACACTGTTCTTAAAAAGGTAACACTTATTAGTTATATTATAATGTCTTTGCCTTGAATCCCTTGATCAGTTGATCATTGTCTATCATTGTCTAAACATTTCAGCTCAATGCAGTGATAGGCCTACTGTTCTGAAGCTGATATTTTGTAGAGTTATTGATTGAAATATTTTGTAAACAATCAGATTTTATTGTTAATGTTTTGTTGTGGGGATTTTTTTGAATCTAATAAATAATGAAATGACTAGTGGGGGCAAAAACTAATCCATTAATGGAAATATGAGTGACAAACTAAATTGGGTTTGAATACCAATGAAGGCTTACGGCATAATTGCTTTATTTCTTAACAGTATAACAGTAATAACCAAATAAAGTCACTGATTTAAAAAAATAATTTTTTTGATTTACACAAACATAACAGGAGACATCGGATGTGATAGAAAAAGCAATTCCTGATCCTTGCTGTTGACGAATGCTGCTATGAAGATTCAAGTATTACAGTTAACCAAAACTTGCTTTTCTGGAGATGACATATAGCCACCTCTACCCTTCAAAACCCAACTGCATGTTTGTTTGATTCTGTTGGATTGAGGACTGCATAAAACTGGTGATGCTTTACATGGGATCAGGCACACCACCATAATCAAAGTCCAACGGTTTGAGTGTTGAGCCACCGTATGTTGTTGGATTTAAGCAAGGAAGGATCCCAGTGAATCACTCAAGGGAGTTAGAGTTTTAAAGGATTCTTGATGAAAGTTTACGCATCACTTGGACTCGCTGCCCGTGATCAGTAACGGTTTGGTTGAAAGTCACATAAAGTTCCCCAGAGTTGATTTATTGACATCATTCAATCATGAACGCAGTAATATCCTTGTGTCATTTCTGTGAGCTCCATGGACCAAGCATTCTCTTCTGCACCCAGTCCTTCCATACTGGTGACCATCAACTGTCATTGGATGGGAAGACAGATCAAGGGACCTCTGGTCATCCTTTGTTCCGTCGATCAAGGTCATCTGAAGCGGGTTCATCAGCGGCGGGCGGTGATCAAAAGACGGGAACTGCCTCACAAGCATCAAAAACAGAACTGTGTGAGGTGAATAAATCTCTTTTTCCAGCATCAAGAGTCTACAAAAGCAGGATGCTGTCACCAACACATTCTTATCAGTACAATTAGCCATGTCTTTTTATTCATGGACAGCTCTTGTATAGCTGATCTGGGTTAGCGCAAGTGCACAGTCTAGGCCTATAGTTTGGCCAATTTGTACTATAAGCCAATGATATTTGAAACTTTATTTAAGATTAGTGTTTAATGTCATTATAGTTATCTATTCTCCAAAAGAGTTAAAAAGAAAGTTGCTCTTTAGCCAATCCTGTGCGCCGTGCATGTGCGTATTCCATTTTTTCACCATCGTTTCACCTCTAAAATGGCGGCGTGATGACATTAATGCAAGGTCGATTAGTATAACCAAACAAGCATGAGCAGGCCTGATGCTTCATTCTTGAAAGGACAAGAGCACTAGCAAGGTTTCTCCATTTAACCCTCTTGCTGTCTGACCATTCAATGCATTCACTGTGGTTTTGAATGAAGCTATGCCAGCCTTGCAATATGATACCATGAGGGAATGCATGTACACAGTACACAGTTAGTTCTGTGCACAGTTGTGCCACCATACACAACTTTGGCAGTTGAATGGTTTCAAATGGTTGGTCAACTCACTTGAAAATGTTGCGAACAGTAGGAGGGTTAAAGGGCACCTCTATGGGGAAATTCTGAAATTTCTATTGGAATGTTTCAAGGGGCACCAAGGCAATGACCAGGGGCAACAAGGTAATTGCCTCTGTTGTCTCCTCGTCAGACCTTCATGAGCTTATATACAGACTGCTACTTAGTAATCAGATGCATTGAAGGGGACAAACTATAATTAGTCTCAATATACTGTCTAGAAAATCAAAAGAGGTTCCTTGTGAATGGGTCTAATGTTTTAAGTCATTATATCAGCCGTTGGTTTCCCTTCAGTAGGTTAATGAAGTAATATGAGAGTTTCGTGTTCAGGTCTTGTTGAGCAGGTGGTTTACAGCAAATGTGTACAAATTTCACTGTGTATTTATTCATCATTCTTTTTTGTTTAAATGATTGCTGCTTTAGGCATGCAGGTCCTTCCAGCCTGGCCAGCCAAATTTCATCAGCCATGACCATGAAGTAGATATCAGTTACATCAGCACCCAGCATCCCCACAACCCACAGATCTTTGCTATGGTCAGACAAGCCTGTATTAGGAGTCTTAGCTGTGAGGTAAGGCAAGCTTTGAGCACTGTGCCAATGTGCATGCCCCCTCTGACTTGGTACCCCTTTCTTTAATCCCGTAAGAGCACAAATCCTGTGTAATCCATCGCCTGGTCCTGTATAAATTTGATGGATTTGAAGCTGCCAGGCAAAACCAACCCTTTTTTTGCATTGAGTGAGGAAAATGGGTGATGTCAGAGTTCAAACACTTCGATGTTATGTTTACAAATAACATTGTTGCCAGAACAGTGAAGGACTTAAGGGTGCTCTTTAACCCCCTGAAATGTTTGCGCAATTCGAGAACAAAATTCAAAGTGTACACTGTACGATTTTGTTGTGCTGTTTTAGCATTGTCTTGATAAACTTTCATACAAGTGTGCATTTTTATTTAGCTCGTTTACAGGTGAAGGTATATATGATCAAATTCTTTTTCGAATTTATCATTTAGGTTTGCCAGGGTCGCGAGGGGCCAATCTTCTTCGGTGATGAACACCATGGCTATGTTCTGAGCTACACCTTCTTCATTAAAGACAGTCATGCCCGAGGCTTCCAGCGATGGTACAGCATCATCGTCGTCATGATGGACCGCATCTTCCTCCTCAACTCCTGGCTCTTCCTCGTCTCCAACCTTCGCTCCCTGATCGACGAGCTCCAAGGAAAAGCAGTTGTCGTCTACGAGCGGGAGCAATCGGAGAGACCCCAACGTGCTGAGCGGATCAACAATCAAGTTTTTCTCGCACCGGGAGATTTACGGCGGCGATGCGGGGGAAGCAAGACCTTCAGGTCTCTGCTAGAACTTACAAGTGATAAGAATCTTTTCAGGTATCTGCACATGGTGTTTGCCTGGATTCTAAAAGCAGGTGGGAGCAGGTTGACGGAGAAGGTCCTAGAGGGACCTCCTAAGGAAGAAGCACTCATTGATCTTGATAATGAAGAAGGTTGGTTGTGATTTTAAGAAGTGTATATATATATTACAGAACTTATCACAGTATTTTGAGTTTCATATTTGTTTCTACAAGAGGTGTCCAACAAACTATTGTAACTACTCACCAGACATGTATGGTAAGTTAACCACTCTCAAATTGCTTGTTAGGCTCTGTGCACAAAATCCCTTTTGGAGCATCTCTTTTTAGAATTTCACCACAGAGAAATTATGTTTTTGTCTTGGGGTTTCCATAAGGTGCTGATTATTTATTGGGGCACACACTTCTTGTAAGCTTGGCCTCAATGTCGGTACGTTTTCACAAATCCAACTTGTTCTACAACAGAGACTGAGGAAGGCTTCATCAAGGTATCAACTATGACAATGGATCCTGATCCAGCAGGAGGAGTAATGGATGGTCCAACAGCCGTGCAGGACAGCCGAGAGGAGTGGCAAGATGGCGGGCCGGTTTTCACTTCACTTCACCACCTGCGAAATGTGAGCGTACATATTCAATGACACAATTTGGGGATCAGGCTGGCTGAGTGGTTTCTATCCCTGCCTTTCATCTCTGTGGACCCCGGTTCAAATCCTACCTCAGACCGGAGTCTTGGGTTCGGATGGGGTTTTCATTCCCTACCTGAATGGGGTTTTCCTTACACATCTAAAACTGAACATTTCTTCTTGTTTTATCTTGTTATTGGCGCTAATTGTGCTGTTGAAAAAATGAATAAATAAATATTGAGGCTCATGTGCAAATATGGCTCATTACTGCAAATACAAAGTACTGTCCAGTGAACCCTAGGTAACCCCTTTATTTCACATACTTCACAACAAATCTGTTTATAGTGTCTTGAAAGCCATTGTCACATTTTATCTTTTTCAGCTACTTGGCAGTCTGAACTTCCATGACTTAGCACACCATGCTCTGATAGGTAACCAGATCATCGTCCGATGTCACTTCAAGAGCACCATACGGTCGTTCTTTGAAGTCCTCAAGGTAATCTAAACTTAACTTTTGGGATTAAGAGTGACCAGCATCCCAAAAAGAAGGATAAAGTACAGGAAACATTGAGAGAAAAATGCCAAGTTACCAAACTATGTCACAGTTACACATTGTTTTGTTGAAAATGTGAGCATCAGTGTTGTGAGAAACATTTCACAAGTGGGTTTGACGATTTGTTTTTAGAAAAGTACTGGGTCAAGTTTTAAAAGGTAATCTGGCTGAAAAATTGTGGTTCAATCTATCAGGCTTACACCATCAATCTTCAAGCAAAAAAAGTAGTCATGGCCGAATTCCTACCTTCTGCCTGGATAGCAGTTAATAAGCAGGACAGTTCTTTTAAGAACAAAGTAGTCTCCTGAATTATGAAATCTACTCCGCGGTAGTAGAATGAATAGCAAGACAAGTTCTCAAAGAACAAATCTACACAGCAAATTAGATATAAACATGGTGTTACCGCAAATTGAATATACATTGAAAATACAATCTTCAAGCTCTTCAATTGTTTCTCACTGTACCGTCTCTTCCTGGTTTTATACACAGACTCTATTACCAGTTGGTTGTTGTCGCATCATCACACACAGCGACCACTATGAGGAGTCCTTCAAGTGTAACTTCCTAGGTCTGTCCCCCAACACGTCCCTCCCGGATCACGTCAAGTTAGCCGAGTTCTACATCCTACTGGACATCATCATTCCCAGCCAGTCACCCAAAGATAGAGAAAAGGTGATTGTGGAAGAGTCAGATCCATTCCATGGTTATGGGATTTTGATGAGTAGCACTGGATCGCTACCAGACATAGGTAAGAATTCAACATCTGAAAATAATATCCACAAGCTACTTGGGTGATATACGAACCCTGGTAGCCCTTCAATTTTTTCAGTCCGATCAGAAGCAATAATTCAACACAAGCTGGAGGATAATAGGTAATAACACTACCAACAGCTCCGATGTAGAAATAAATTAGGTACTCATAATAATAACAAGAATATAAAGTCTTATATAGAACATGTATCTACCAATAAGGCACTCAATGCGCTTTAAAAAACAGAAACATTTTAAGTTTTGAAATTTTTAAATGATGGAGACTAATTTATGTAGCACCTTATAAGGGTTTACAAGGTGCTGCGGCGCACTCGGCAACCAGTGCCAGAGACACCAGGGCAAACCCCTTCTCTTAGTGATAAGTGTAACCGGGTTCTTTTATGAGCATTACACAACACACAGGACCTACAGCTTTACGCCCCATCCAAAGGACGAAGCAGTAAGTGTCTTGTTTAGCTATCTCAGTGCAATTCAATGAGACTATGATAAAATAATCCTTCTATTCTGTCTACTGCAGGACCCACCATCTTGACCAAGATTGAAAATGTCCTGGACAACGAGAACTTCAACCAGGAGGTTATCAACGCCTTCCTTGTGGCTCTGAAAGAGGAGTGGATGAAGTAAGCAAGTTTATAGACACTTTTTGAAATCACGGCTTGGGCTTAGATTCAGGCTTGGACTCTGTCAGTAATTTTGAAAGTGTACGCTTTCGGTAAGGGACTTTGAATAGGCGGATGGTGCCTGAGCCAGAGCGTAAGCCGTGGTTGTAAAGGGCCCAAGTCAGTGAAGGAAGGGCTTACCAATATGAGCGATTTCCAACACAGTGTACCCTCTACAGTTTACCCCGGAGAGGTCATTTGTCCCAAAAAGGGTCAACTTAAATTAATTACACTTGCAACTCACACACAGGCAGTTTGGGACCTTTATATGGCTCACATGAACATTCACCAACCTCACAAAAAATACCATCTGATGCTGTAAACACAGACAAAATAATACTGCTGCTTTGTAACCCACATGAACAAACTTAAAGTTAAACAATCGGAGTCTTGCAGCGAATGCTGCAGGTGGCCTCTCCTGAGAAAACTGTAATATATCGCCTGTTTTAACGTAATGGGACTGTGTGTTTTCTTTCTTTCTTCTCCCTTTTCTTTTTTGGAGATGGGAGAGGTAGGTGGTTACACACAGATAAGTAAAGAATTATTTCAACAGTGCCACATAAATTAGTAACATCTACTGTAGTAAGAGACACATTCTGTGAAATCACTCTGGACCTTGATTATCCAGCATTGGATTGAAAACTCACCAAAACACACAAAAGACTGCCTGCACTTCTCATGAAAGTGCCCAATTTCTAAACAGAAAAAAAACTCTTGCTGATAACAGGAGGTGAAGTTGATGGGAAAATTGAGTGAATCAACTCATGTTGTGTCCAAACCCTCACTCATCCATTTGAGTTAAAGTAGAGAGTTGGCTAATCCTCTGAAATGTGATGGCATTGTCCCTTTGGCCAATGGGAGCCCGAGATCCACGTCCGGTCTCTCCTATACAAGCACGATGATCTTCCTATGGAAGTCTGATTTCCGATTTGTTTTTTTCCGAGAAAAGTCCAATTTTTGGGGCCCTGTGAAAATCTGCAAAATTGTTATTAAATAGCCTGAAAAGTCTATACCAAATGTTCATTAAGGTCAGCTCTTGTACTCAATGAAATTGTCCTACTTCCCCCCCCCCCCCCCAAGGGCCAAATATTATGCCTGCCTATACCCTAACATTAACAGGACTCCCTTTATTTGCCACACACAGTAAAGTCAAGCTACTGTTCAAGTTCACCCGTGCTGGTTCCCACACTGAGGAGGAGACGGAGAGACTACTGCTGATCCTTAAAGCTAAACCAGAGGACAAGAGTTTGTTGAAGTTCTGGATTACTGGCCTCAGCTCCCAATACAGATCCCACTTACTGACAACGTCAAGTATGGGTGCTTCAACTTCGCTACCATAACAACAAGACTGATTTTCTTTGACAACAATCATCAAGAAAATTGTACATGGAGTTGTTGATTTTTCTCATGACTACTTCTTTGAATGTAAATCATCCAGTCTCTGGAATAGTTACAAAGAAAATGTCGGTCGTTTCATCACCAACCTAGATCGAACATTAAGAAATTGTCAATTGCCACCGAATCAATCCCAGAATGGAACAGTCTACCTGTGGAGGTGATTGACTCAAACCCATCAGATAAATTTTACTCTGCAGTCAAGCGCCACATAGAGCGCAATTGCATATAAATAAATCAGTCTCTCCGGTGCATGCGCAATCTGCAGTGATGTACCCATGAGGTATTTTGCAGATTATTCCAACAGAAACAAATACCACCACAAAAGCTTTTACAAGACGCCCAAGTATGTACAAATTTTACTTACTGAACGAGCAAGATATTTCATGTGTGTAAGTATAAGTAATTTTATCCTGATAGATTGCACCTTCTAAGCAAACAGGTCAGACAAAATGATGGTGGACAAAAGTATCACTCATGGACTCACAATCCCACTCAATATGAATGAAAGCCCTTTTACCAAAACTTGTTGGTAACATTTTGTCGAATTGTATTTTTGCTGCTGGCAGCGATGAGAAAGTATTAATAAACAATTTTATGCCATTTCAACAAAGTCCTTACTCAGTTTTGTCCATCTGCAGAAATGAGTTTATTTGGTACAGGGTCATATCCCTAGCCATTGGTTTTCAGTGTTTAAACGGTACAAAGTGTGGGTCTGAGAAAAGAGGGCCACACAATGCAGGGACTTGAAACACTATGTGGACTTACACACGTCCACACAGTGTTTTAACAGTTTTTAAGATTATGTTTTTTCTTAAGAGCACAGAACAAAGGAGTGTCCACAGAGTGTATGCAACAAAGAGCTGGGTTTACTCATGTATCAGCAAGATTATGAAAAATAATATCCAGGTTGATGCAATAAACATTTTTTAAAGAGAAAATGTTTAAATAATATGAAGCATTGAAGATGGCCATTCAGATATTGAGGGAAGACTTCCACAAAGTACAATACACTCTAGGCTAGTATTTGGTACCTGAGTTTCTTCAGTTTTTCCAGCTGGTATTATGTGGAAATCATGGCTTGTGGACTCCACAGTCTCCTGTGGAATTTTGTGGTAAGAGCCAGTTGGGCAGCAGAAAGCACTGAGGGTTATAAAGTTAACACATTGTTTAGTTGCTGAACAAAGTGGAGACTGGTTCAACACTGACCATGGAGTGGTCATGGCTGGCGTAAAGTACAACAAAGATTAATTATCATAATGGACAATATTGACCAATTATTGTCTCTAGACTATTATTATTCCTGCTATCAAGCCATGTATTTCTTTCATTACCTTGTCTCAGCTGCATCATTGCAAGCCATATGCCACATCATGCAGCACAACATGCTATAAATCACAAAGAACTGTCACTGTGCACACAAGAATCCATAGTGACAAAAGTAGTTTCTGCTATTAGTGTCTTGATCAAGGATACAAGTGCCATACAGACCGGCCAGGATTCGAACCCACACTGAACCCATAATAAATCTACTTATTATATGGCAAGACTGTTCAGGGGACTTCAGCTAGGACAGTAACTGACAAATGCCTTGCTCAATGATACAAATGTCATGGACAGACCAGCCAGGTCTCGTATCCAAATTGAACCAGCTGAATGAAAACTTTCTCCAACTAAAGAGACAAGAAAAACTCAGTTGCTACGTCACATAGTGTGGGGCCAGCTTCTGTGGGTAGCAACCTCCAGATGAGCAAAGCCTGTCATTGTGCCACACACATTCATTCAGAATTGTGTATGGGTGTTCGCGGTAACCATGGTAGCCTCTTACGCAACCCCGCAAAAGCTTGCCACGAATCATGTGACATAGCAACTGTCTATACATGTAGTCCAAGGAATTGTTCAACTACAAAAACACATGGACACTAAAAAAAGAAAAAGGAATGGTTATACCTTTTGTGTATTTATTTTCAGAGGAATTAAAAATTTATTTACTCGGATTATTTAACATTATTTAAAAGTCGTTTATGTTTGACATAAATTCAAAAAATCAATAAATATTGCATTTATACAAGTCTGACTTTTCTTGTCTTTTTTAAATATTGTTTTAACTAATTTGAGAACCATTTCTTTTGCGGGATGGTTTTCTCTAAACTCATTTTGTCTTCAAGTAAACTTGAATCCTCGATTCTGATTGGTCTACCCATACAAACCTATATTGCCTGGCGCATATCACACCCTGTGTATTGCTCTGTTCTAACTCCAGCGTAATGGAGTATTTTAAGCTATACGCAAAACATACAGCTGCTCCAACAACATGTATTGCGTTAAGCTGCACATCAAATTCGCTTGAAGATAAATTGTTTTTCAAATGCATGTTCGTATACGGAAAAGATTGCGGTCTACGTCCATATCCATGGGACGAAGAAGCACTAATAAATTATTTTTTTTTTTTTTTTTTTTTACACCAGCCATTTAGAGACTATTTTTTATCAGGCTATCTTTTCCACCCTTTTTAAAATAGAACATATCAGTTGTGACTGCAAAATTTATCATCAGTTGGTAAATGTACTTCTCTTCAAGTGCAAACAACTGTACGCTGGGTACCCATCCCCCCCCCCCCCCCCCTTAGATATTGTAGGGTAGCACATTTGGCAGCTTTCCAGGGTTTACATGACAACAAGGGAGACAGACACAAGTAAGAAAGTTTGCTTGAAAATAAATTTGTTAACACATGCACGCTCATGGAATACTGAAAAGTATAGCATGTAGCACACCTGATTCCCATATCTATGGGACACAAAAGTGCTGTATTTTTCAGTATTCCACTCGCACTCTTGTAATAACTAATAATAAATTAAACAAATTAATTTAAAAACCCAGCCATTTAGAGGCTATCTTTCCCACTTTTTTTGAAATAGAAAATATCAGTACTGTTTTACATGATTTCAAAAATACAAGTGCCTAACAAAAATGACTCAATGTCATGAAGCAGTAAGAGCACAAACATAGAGCGCTGCAAGTGTTACTTACATGTAACCCATAGGCCAATTTACCTAACTATAGGATTTCCCATCGAACACACAAACACTGTTCCCCAAAGTTTGCCCTGTTCCAACAGAATAAGAATGGTTTTTTTCCTAAAACACGGTTGTACCAAGTATTTTTTATTTTTTTATTTCAGTGATATACAATACTCGCCTAATCAAAATTACCACTGTGAATGGCGTGCACATACTCTCTGACAAAACATAAACTGCAGCTTGGCATTTCTCAAGTTGATAAAACATACTAAAACATTTATTTTTTCTGTGAAATATTTTGCTATGAAGTGCAGCCATGTTCAAGAAAACTACATCTAAAAATGCAACACCTGATTTCGTATCAATGTGTTTCGATGCTGAAATTTGTGCATACATGTTTTTCACTATTTTCTCCTGACTCACACAATGGATTAAGCCCAAATTTTTACAGGTTTATTTCATGTCAATGGTGGATCACACAAAACATGAACACTGTCTCCAACTATTTTGTCAGTTGTACCAATCCTGTATAATAACTATCATATTATATACATGTACTGAATGAGCTATGACTGGGACTGGCAAGTCAAGTTTCTGTGTACAATAGTCCTATTAAGAGAAAACATGTTTCTCACAGTAGCCACTACTTAGTACTCAAAACAGGTCACTCAGAAATGAACTAACATTTCAATTAATCCCTTCAAGTGTTTTATAATGTACTGAGTGAGCTGTGACAACTTTCTGTGTCCTGTAAAGAGAAAACAAATATCCCTCAAAGTAGCCAGGACTGGATTTAAACAGAGACCATGGCATCCATTGCCCTGGTTTTAGCCTTGGTGCCCCTTCAAAAGTTTCCCATAGACTTTAAGATTTTACAATTGAATTGCCCTTTTGCAAAATGAAAATGGCCTTGCCCTCTCAAAGATGAAATTCCAGGCCTGAGTAGCCACTAGTTAGTACTTCAAAATGGTCACTAAGAGCCTGGACAAGCATTTCAAAATAACACACTCAGTGTGAGTGCATTTGGAGGCCATAACCAACAGCTGTTTTGATTGTTAGTTTGATAGAATGTCCAAAAAAGGTTATTGGTTCCATCAACAAAACTCACCCCAAGTAATGCATGATAACGGGTAATCATTCTACTCCTTTGCACAAAGAAAGACAAACTCAACATTACAAATAGGCCTACAGCTCTACATTTTGAGCATTAAACTGAACTGGAGCAGCAAAATTCCTGTTCAGATTTGTTCAAATAAAAAATAAAAAAACTTCTGTATAAATTTCATGTAATGTTCAGCAGGCAGAGATTTAGATGTCAGTTATCTCCCTGGGGCAGGGTTACTGGTTCTCAAACACAGAGAATAGAATCCCTCCAACTCAATGTAAACATTTTCAGAAAGTACACAATCAAGAAAGAAAAATCAAGCAGTTTGATCTCTAGAATGGTACTGTGTCAAGACTGCAGTCCTTATGGTCTAGCAGTTTGATCTCTAGAGTGGTACTGTGTGAAGACTGCTGTCCTAACGGTCAACTGCTGTCACTTGTTGAAAAGTCAAGGAGTTTGATCTCTTGTGTCAACACAACACCAAAGGGTCCTCAACTATATGGAGTATTCATCCGTTTCAGTGGGCAAAGAGCCCCAGTTTCTGCTTGATCTTATAAGTTTAACAGCTAACCATGCCTGCAGCCAGTGAGTCTTTGCCTGGGAAACAATCCCATTTTCCTAGAAATGAATCAGAGCGATCTAAAGTCCTTGTAACTGAAGCCTGAGAAGATGTAGTTGGAAACCAAATACAAGCTCTCCAGTCTCATGCAGGATTTGATAATGTGGACACAGATATGTTGCTCTTTATTTAGTGACTACATGAACGTTGTGCCATGGTAGTATCTTGTAACTTCGTCATACATTTGACCTTTGAAAGAACCAAAAAGCAGTAGGTTGTGTGTGATATTTTTTCTGTAATGCACACTCGGACCCTGGAAACGTGCTCATGTTTTCAGAATGGCAGCAATATGCTGCTGAAAGTCCATAATGATAGCTCTAGAAACCACTCAATGTTGATAAAAACATTACTCCAGTGATGAAAGGGGAGCCAATCTCCAACACAGGGTACTTCAGCACATCAGATCTCAGTACAGGTGTTTCGTTGAGCGAGTACGAAATGCCGTTGTACACCCGCGGCATTGAGCCTCCTGACGCAACTGTATAAATCCATGTCATAATGACCTTGCGCTAAACCGAACATGTGAATGGTATCAACCGGATGGCACTAGCATGGACAGCGCCCTCTGCAGTTGGAGCTTAACAAGACTCCATCATCAGACAGGTTCTCAGACATGGTGCCACGCTACCTTCTCCAGCGTGTTGATGTGAGTATCTTCCAGAACAACACAATGCTCATCAAGACGCCATACATGGCGTAGCGATAGAGCTGTTTGAAACGTGACGGTAGAACCAGGAGCGTGAAGTGAATCTTTCCGTCAGGATCTAGGCGGAAAAAGCGAAGAAAAAAGTTTGAAAAGAGCAAAAGACCCTTGATCCGACACCAGATCCTTGATCCAACACCAGATCCACCTGACTGTAACTCAGAAAAGTGCTATAATTCAAAGTTCCTGCTTTGTCCTGGGTATTCTTTTGCGACGGGGAAAAGCAATGAACATCCATATTGTGACAACTCCAGCAAAAACTCCAAACATGGCATATCTATAGAGTTGCTTGTAGCGGGAAGGGAGTGGTAGTAAAGTATAATGGAGCTTCCCCACTGGATCTGTGAAAAGTATAAACCCAGTGTTTGTTAGTTGTTACTTTGAGGGAATTAATTTATCGTAAGATGGGTTTTGTGCTAGCACAGAATTGGTAACTGCAAAAGTGAAGATTCATCACCATGGGGATGTTGCACACAATACATTCAGGTGACAAACATACTAACATAGAACACCGTGTCCTGATTGTATGATGTGCAGGATGCTCTTCTATGCCCTTTTTGAAACCAAGGCTTCTGCTTCAGTCCAACCTAGGCTCTGTCCACCTGTTTGAAGCCCAGTACCAAAAGCGCGTGTTTTCAAAATAACTGATGAAGCCCAAGCAAGAGACGAAGCCCAAGACATGGTTTCAAAAAGGGCCTCTAATAATATACATAGGTTATTGTATATGAAGCTGACATGCACAATTTGTAATGATTGAACAAGGTGAAGGCCAAGAATTGGTTGTGGTCTCAGCCTTGGTGCCCCATCAAAAGTTTCCCACAGACATTAGAATTTTCCAATGAAGCAACCCTTTGCAAAAGTAAACTGGCCTTGCCCTTTCATAGATGAAATTCCAGACCCAAATCTCAAAACAGGCATGATCAAAAGGATTATTTTGCTGCCACCCCTTTGTGAACCAGTAAAGACAAGGGCCCAATGTCATAATGCTGTTGAGCATTAAAACTGCTTAGCAAATATTTTGCTCCCCCAAAAATGAGTGGGGTATACCAGTGGCAACAATGCAAACTTCATGGTATTTTGGCTGGTTCTCTGTTTCTGCTAAGCAAGATTTGTCTGTGCTTAGCAAGTTTTTGTGCTGACAAGCTTTATGAAATTGGGCCTTGAGTATGACATTTTCATTCCTCTCAAGTGAATAGTCTTACCAATAACTGCTGCGGCATACGCCATATGTTGAACACCCATCCTGTAACTGCATGTTGGTATCCTGTACTCTTCTGTGACTAACTGTTCCTCGTCTGCCGTCAAGTCCTTCATTCCTCTATTTTCATTCTTATAGATACCTCTATGCATCTCTGTGAGTTTGGCGAGACTGTGCTGCACGAAACCTGAATGGTGAGTGTGAGCGCTGAAGGCATACTGAGGTCTGAGGGTACGGAGTAAGTTGATGTGTCTGTTTAGCATCGATTCGGCCATGCCGTTGTGAGACAAGATGATGCGGACTGTGGATTCTTTGGAGGCGTCTGCCATTGTAAGTAAATGTTGCTCCAACACACGGTCCTTGTCATTTGAGCCCATGTGTAAAAAAGGCAACAAGTTTATCTGTAGGAGATAAAAAATGAGGGATTTTGATATTAGGTGGCTGAATACTGTTCTCACTTCCAAAACCATTGCTAAATTATCAAAATAGTACTCCAAATTTAATCGATTGTCAATGCATCAATTATATTGAAACATAATTTCATTTCCTGTTAAAGAAAAAATCTCTTGGGAATATTCAGGAGATGTTGTTTTTAGTAGACTTTTTATCATGCTGCTGCCATCTTTTTTTCTCAAATCTAAATCAGAGTAACCACATCGAGGCTGGAAGGAAAGGTTCCTTTTTTGTGCAATGAACAATAGCATTCATTACCGTTACTGGACACAGGAAACATGACAAAAAACATGGTGGCAGCAGGATAAAGATCTACATGACATAAATTAAAGAGATTTGCCACACCATCAGAATAGTGTCCTGACTTAATAAATCAAGAGTGTCACATACAAACATCCTAATTTCTGAAAGATTTTTGTAGTTTTCAGCAGTCTTACCTTGAAGAATGCAACATGTTTGTAATGAATTGCCTCCGTTACTGGCCCAAAATGTTTCTCAAAGCGTTGCATCTTGGTGTCTGTTAATGGGTCCGAACCCTCACCACCGATGTCATTGTCTCCTGCCAGGTGAACAACAACAGCCTACAAAGAACAATTGTTTTATTTGAATCAAAAACTTTTAAATTAATGGGATTCAAGGTCAATAGTATACAACACATTAAATGGGAGAGAATGGTTCAGTTACATTGTTACATTTGCTTGTTTGAAAGACCAACAATTACAAAGTAAAACTCTGCTCGTTATATCTTGGGACGTTTAAATGTTCAACAAGAAAAAAAGCAATAAAATTTGTTTCAAAATTTCCTAGTTTAAGCGAAACCATTGGTAAAAAAAATTTGACCTTCCTTTTCAGGCTTGCCTGTAGAGAATTATTTCCCTGCTTACTAACAATGATAATACAAATGAGTACACTCCCACACAAAATCATAGCATTACTTTCTATTCTCTTTGAAATATGTTAGCCCTTGACACAATCCACTCAGAATGATTGACACCCCTTTTGTTAGTTGGAAATGTGTCTTATCTTAATCCCCTACAATTTGTAATGCTTTATTTTCAACCTCTTACAATTTATAACACATATTTTGCTTTGTACCCCAAAACACGAAAGGCCTTGGCTACACTGTGGGTTTGTGACTATCCTGACTGGGTATAGCTTCTATTTTTAATCTTGGGAAGTTCGTTGACATCTGCTTCTCTTTTACAGGTCAGCTCAAAATACAGACTCAGAGAATAGAGAGTGTTTAAATGGAAGACACAAGTTTGTTTAGGAAAATAAACGTACAAGCACAACCCTTGTTGGTTGGCAACCTGTCTCTGGTTCAGCTCCAGCTACAGTCAATCTCTAATGGAGTCTGACTAATCATTACCTTCACATCATTGGGGATCTCAAAGAGTCTTTTAAACCTCTCTGCGTAGATTTCAAACTCGGAATCAGTGGATATGCTGCCCTCATCCAGCAGGTCCCCCATTGTGATGACGACGTCAGGTTTGATATAACGCAATGCCTCGTGGAAATATTTCTTCAGATATAGGTCTGCATCCCACCTATGTGAACCAAGAAATCAAAGGTAAATAATAAACAAGGACAAAGGTTAACCTCTGTGATAGAACCTTAATCATGCTGCTACAATCTTGGTCATGTTTCCTGTATCCAATAACAGTAATGAATGATAACATCCATACAAAATGGAACCAGACTATTAGCTTCAATGATTTGGATTGGAGAAAAAACAAGCTTGCCACGCCGTGTTAAAGGTCTGTAACATACAGTTTTGTAACGATCACCAGGGACAGATTTTTTCAGAAACTTGCCTTTGTTAGCCGTGGTGACCCTCAACATAATCTAAAGGATAAATCACCAATGCTAACACCTGAAAAACTTGCTTTTGAAAATCAGTGTGTCAAGAACATTTGCGGTCCTCGTTGACTCACTGATCAAAGCTGCATCTCTTTAAACGGCCCCATTACAAGTTTGAATTCGGTCACAGGTCTAAAGTGACGGATCAAAGCTGTATCTTCAAAGGTCCTATTGAACCCAGGCCTACCAAGGTACAAAGTCAAACCTTGATATTACAGAAACACAAGGCAGGTTAAGTACCACCACACAAACCTGATCCGTCTTCACTCCCTCAACAACAAACAGTTCATCAACTCCTACAAACCTTGTGATGTATCCCAAGATTGGAGGCTCATCTCGATAGCCCTGGATCTGTGGATCAGCAACAAACAGTATTCTTACAGGATCATGCTGGGGAATCCCCTTGTTGCTCGTTGAACTCTCCGTGGGGTACTGAATGGCCTCCCTGGCCTGGGTCCACTGGCTCTGCTTTAAGAGAAAGAACTCCAGGTACTCATTGTAGATGATCAGCATGAGTGCACTCACCATGAGCATGGTGTAACAAGACGGAGGAGAGAACTTGGACATGATGGTTGGCTTTCTCTCACCATTCAGCAACTTGGAGAAAACACAATTAAACAAGTTAAATAAGCAGTAATCCTGTACAAGCAAATTTAAATGAACTAAATGACAAATAGTACGGATAAATTATGTGTAAACACTTTTTATGGTAGAGCTGGATCTCTGTTTTTTTCCAGAACACCTCGATCCGTGCTGATAGAAAACAGTAGAAAATAATTACCATAATTATATATATTACCAATTGATGAAAGTTAATAATAAGAAAATAGTATTAGTAAGGTGTTTCTGTACGAGTGCCCTGCTAGTCTCAGACAATGCTGCTGTAATTTAGTGGATAGTTTTGGTTCATTGCCATACAGTTCAGAAGGCCCCATTTGTCATATGTTGACTCCAGTGTACATTTAAGCATTTCTGTAGAAGTATTGTGTAGCACCTATCCAGTTTCTCTTCCAGTTCCTTTGTGACTGTCCATGTATCTGAGCGATACATTATGATGGATTATACAGTTGATTTGAAGATGTGTAGTTTGGTCATTCTAATTGAGGCCTGATTTCCATACAGCTGTCATTTTGTGGCAAGCCGACCAACCATGCCAAGCCCATTTTTCTGATGATCCTTTGCTGTCTCTCACAAGGGAACCAAGGTACTTGTAGTTGTCAAAGTTGCACACTGCCAGACTACCAGTACTCTACTAGTGCTGCTGTACTTGTTTTGATCAGTCCGTCAGGGAAAGAATATTTTCTGGGCTTATGGCCCTACTACTTGTACTAGCACTAGGAAAACTAGAAAGCCTGGACTATTTACAATCCAAATCATAAATAAACTTGAAGACTTAAATATTACTATTTTGTTTTAAATTCAGTAGAAAAAGAGATGTTGGTTGAGTACCACATTTTTTTGCGGAATAGAGTTTGAGAAAACAACTCAACCATGTCAATAATCTGACAATTATAAAATGGGGCCAGCAGCCAGTCATGCCAGTGGCAGTGTTGTATCAATCAACTGGAGGCATTGAATTGAATACACAACTGAACTGGCGCTGGCAAACTTTCGCATTTTTTTCTCTGGAAAGACTAGTACGTAAATGTTAACAAGGAAATACACAAAAGTAAATGAAATACATTGATGTAAATCAATTAAAGTCACCTGGAAATAGATTTTTTTTTTTTTTTTATATAAGAGTATATGTATATTAACAATAAAACAATTTTTTGAGTAATTGTTTGTCAGTATTTATATGTTAAAAAAATAGATAAAGTTGTTTGGGGGCGACTCCGCCCATCCCTTTTTGTGACGTCAATCGAGGAAGACTTTGCCTCGATTGAACATCGACCCCACTCGAACTTGCCTGCATTTACGTTGTATATACACGTGCAAGTAGTGAGATTGTACGTTTCGTTTGGTTATCCAAAAGGGGGTTTTTTCTTGCATTTTTCCAGTGAAAATTGCTGCTGGATGCAGCAAAACGACTAAAGATGGGGTCAGCCAGCATTTTTTTCCTGCAGATCCCAAATATAGGCAGTTACGTGCATCGAAAGTTAGGCTAACGAGGGCAAAGTGGTCCGGTCCGACGTCGTTTTCAGCGCTATGCAGCGAACACTTGGATAGCCCGGGGATTTTTTCGTTGGTAGTAGTGTGCAAGGGAAGTTGCAGTGAAGCTTAGGTTACCAGCGAAATGTTTCTGGTGGAAAAACAATACCTCGTATTATCCGTGTTCTTGTTATGACCATGGTCGTATCTTCCGTTTTTAAGACATAGAAACGCGCATGGGACAGTTCAGGACCGGTGAAAAACCTCGTATAAACTGGCGTCTCGTATTAGTCGACTGTACACTGTCCTAGGATTGCATTGGGTGGTGACGTCCGAATACGAAAACGCATCATACTGATCAGGTACCCAGACGTAATGTACGGGGCCAGACTACACATTTTCTCCTGCCTCGATTGACGTCACGAACAGCGCCATGTAAAGGGGGGCCTATTTTTTAATTTGTAATTAAAAGAAAAATACAATTTTTTAACCTTAGTAAATTGTTTATTCACATTCCACTCATAAAAATGTATATATTAATGACAAAAGCTTTATTTTGAAAAAATACCACTGCCAGGTGCCTTTAAAATTAAAAGTTGTGATTGTGAAAACCTCAAATTCAAACTGAACCTAAAATGTCACAACGAAAATATCTATTAAACAGATCCAGATCAGATGAATTTTAATTATTTTTTATTGAATAATAATCAATTATTTAATTTATTGTTAATTAACTTAAAATTAATAATTATGTTTATTATAATTTTTATAAACTTGATAAAATATATTGTTAATAAATACCTACTTTAAGTTTATTATTTATACTTGTGCTTGAGCTCTCCAATATTGCCGATCAAGGAAATAGCTTCAATCGTCTTAAACTTTTTTGAAGGTCTGATTCATCAGTGGTTTGGAAAAAGAGTTAATTCCATTTCAATTCTCTTGACTCTTGTTTTCTGTCGGTCGGTGTCCTTTCTGTCACTCTCCCCATCCATCCCCATCCCATCAGAAAACTGTATGTAAACAAGATAATCATTAATTGACCATCTCCCAGACTTCTCAAATGTTAACACAACCTAGTAAGAGTCGGCACATAAAGGGAACAGACGAATATATTGTTGATCAGTACCCAGACTTCATATTTTCTGGACTGCATTGAGCAGACGATAACAAAGTAGATGGCGCCAGACTTTTAAGATGTTAACAAGCGCCCTCAACGTTTGTCAATTATAATCGCATATTTTCTGGTTGCGAGAATTGTGTCTTGGACAAACTTGAATTTTGATCAAAATTTCTGCGAAATCCAGCAAAGAACGATCCCGATCGCTGAGTCCAAATGCTTCATTTACACAGAAGCATTTGTGGGACTCGTGTAAACTGATATTCGGAGTAGATTTCTAGCTTCACTGGTCTCAAAATGGTAGGTTTTTTGCTACTTAGCAACAGACGCTGAGCTTCGTGATAGCCGGCCGGCTACGTTAGCTAAAGTTAGGTTAGGGAAAATACAAACTAACTTTAATTTGAGAGGAGAAGGTTACAATTTTTGTTGTGAAGTTAGATAGCTTTTATTTGTGTTGTAGGAATGTATGACTTGCCCTTTCTATAAAAGTTTCTTGAAATCTAACTTACAGTTTTCACAAGTGAAATATACCAATAATTTAATGCTTATTTGGCCTACTGCTTTGTTGACTTTGTCTTTGACTTTTGAGTAGTTTAGTGGAAATCACAAAATTTGAGATTTGATCTGATTGAGTTGTAAGTAGTCTAGTTGGATAGAGCTCTTTGAGACATTCATTTTGATACTTTATTTGTGGGGATCGGTTCATGAAAACTGGACTTATGGAAGGTCAACTCAAAGTTAAAAATATTTGACCTTGTTTACATTACAATTTTTTGTGACCTTGTACCAGCGCAACGTTTTCGCGGTTGCGCACAACAGCCAATTCCCCTTGCGTAATTGAACATTTCCCAAGGGCCGTATCAACGTGTTTGACAATCAAGCGCGAAAAAGCGCGACAACTAATAGTTTTAATTCAAAAAGTAATTACATAATTAAATACTCAACTAACTGTCATTTTTGGTTCATTATGGGGCCCTAAGAGGATAACTACTTACAGTTCACAATGAATTTGAGCGCAGAAAACAAGATTTCTTGTGATTTTTCAGAAAGTTTTTCACAAATACTCCCAACAAAACGGACGCCAAATTGCATATCAATCGCGAGAGAAAAACTCCATCTTGAAAGTAGTTCCGTTTATTTTTATGAATGAAACGATTAACATGGGTTAAATCTATATCCCTCCGCACCACCGATCTCTCTATAGCGTTGTACGCGTTGAGGTGGTCAGTTTCCCATTAACAAAAAGTGGCTGCGCGGTGAACAGCGCCCTCACTCGGTATTGATTGACACTACTTTGAGTTTGAATTGTATTGAATTGAATTGAATAAATTTAATAGAATTTTAAGAACTGCCTTTTATTTTGTTTACCTTTTTAAAAACTTGGTCTAAGTGATTTGTCCGATACTGGCCTATTAAAAATATGCATGAATTTCTCGCATGATTATTTATTAGATCATGACACAAATATTTTTATGAATAAACTTTTTGAATCTTCTGGTGACATGAAATCTTGTTAATTATCTTTAAAAAATTAAGTTGCCATAATTTTAAATTAATTTAATACAATTTTAACATTAGTTTATTTGCTGACTTGGTTGGAAGCTGAAATTTTGTTTACTTTTGTTAAGACTAAAGAGGGACTGATATTCAACTAGTTTTGTAAAAATTTCATGTAGGTTTTGTGCAACGGTGGTCTTGAACACTTTCCACAAGACTTGTTTTGTGGGTACATAAAAGTGCTATTTTAGGAGATGCAACATTTTGCATTGACACAACAATATACAAATTCTTGAAAAAAATTTGTGCATTATTTCAAATTTGTGAACTTTCAGTAATTGAGACTTGATGATTTCTTTTGAATGCAGATGCTTTCAAGGCAGAAGCCGGCCACAGGGCCAGGCTCAAGCACTCCTGCCCGGGAGAGCAAGAAGAAGAAGCAGCTTCCTAAGTTAGAGGAGTATCTGGATGCAAGAGACTATACTGGGGCTATCACCCTCTTAGAGGTTGGTCAGGAGAAAAATAATTCCATTCAGTGCTCAACTACCAATAAGAAGGAACATTACCACAGCCCAATGTCATATTCTCAACAATTTTCTGCTAAGTAGGAGTCTAAGGACTTTGAAATTTGCATAGTGGGAGTATAATCAAGTGAGGTTTGCGGTGGCACCATGTGCATGAATCACTTTTTAGAAGTAGTGGTTCTCAGAAATGAGCAGAATACCAATCACAAATTGTTCATATGACATGGTAGTTTGGCTGGTAACCTTCCCAAGTGAACAACGACAATGTCATTCACCAAATTGCAACCTTGCATTGTAAAGGAAACAATTTGAATAAGACAAAAGTAAAGAGGAGACTCTGTCTGGCTAGAGAGGCTTACTGATGCATCCTGCCTATGAATAAAACATTTTAAAACCATCATGTTAAACATGTGAACATAAAACAATGTTCAACAATGAAACACAAGCTTGTTGATTGACCCTTCATCAGCAGACAAAAGAAGGATTTTGATTCATTGGAGTCACAACATACACAATCCACACTACATTGAGATCACACATTATGCTGTCATTTTATATAACACAGGCCTGGAATTTCATCTTTTAGAGGGCAAGGTCTTGTTTATTTTGCAAAGGGCACTTCCATTGGAAAATCTTAAAGTCTATGGGAAACTTTGAAGGGGCACCAAGGCCAAGACTGGGCACAACAGAGGCCATTGTCTCTTTATAAATAGGCCTGGTGAGGCCATTGTCTCTTTATAAACAGGCCTGGTAACACCATTTGAAATATTTTGAACATGAAAACATTTGATAAAGAAACTATGCAGTGTACTCAGACTGGATTTCTTGGTAAAGAAAAAGTCAAACCTAGCCTACAAGAATGTTTTGAATTCCCTTTTTTATCTTTTAGTTCACGAGGAACAGTGGCAAGGGCAGTGATGAAACTGACATGTGGTTAGCTTACTGTACCTTCCATCTTGGCGACTACAAGACATCCATGGATGAATATGAGAAGATGACCAAGAAGGATGTGGTTAATCCGGATGTCTGGGCCAACCTGGGCTGCTGTTACTTCTTCTTGGGGATGTACCCTGAGGCCGAGACTGCAGCACGGAAGGGTAGGTGGAAATGGGAGTTAGTAATTTGAGATACCATTTCACAGTGCAGTGAGGCCATTGTAGAACCACAGCTTGGGTTCTGGCTCATGGTTAGGCACGATCTGCCTGTTTGATGTGCTGTAACGAAAGTACACCATTTCAAAATTACTGATAGCCCCCAAGCCAGTGTGTAAGCCAGTTCAAAAAGGGCCATAGAAACATGATAAAGACGTTGCATGAATCCGGAGGGTTTGAAGACCTAGTTGTGCTAATAAAGGTCCAGAGACTAGACTAGACTCGTATGTTTTGACAAAGTGGTTTTGATTTCAACATCAATGTTTAGATTTCAATACTCTGAGATGATATAAGATGGAGACCAAGACCTGCCAAAGGGTGTTTGATACTCGGTGTCGGATCTGCTAAAAAGGGAGTTTTGAGGTTATACTCGTATAGATCAATGGTTTCACAATGTGGTTTGGATATCTAGGCCAAAGTTGAGATCCCAGCGGGATGAGATGAAGTCATGTCTGGGACAAGACATTGGAATGTTCATGTCATGAGACTAACAACACTCCATCAAATGCACTTCTAGAATTTTACGATAACATTTACTTAGTATTTTTAGGCTTATGACCAATTTTAAAAGATCTGAATGGTTTTAAAGCAAGACAATGTCAAGATCAAAGGGTCTTCCATTGAAGGCCTCCTTGAAGAGATCTTGAGAATCACAACACTCCATTAAACTCCTCCTTGAGAACTAACCTCCCCTTAAAGAGGGCTCCAAGGCCAAATTCAGTTTTGTGGTGCACCCATTTTCCAATAGCCAATAAATAGAGTCCTAATAAAAGTGGGTGACAAAATTAAAAGTCTCCGACCTTCTGTTAAAATGGTGTAAAATGCCATATTATTTTATACTATTTCATTGAAAAATTCGAAATGTGATGTCATCGAACATTACAAATAAATGGGTCTACGTAAATTCCAAAGAGGAATTTTGTGCCAGTCAAAATGTCAAATTTATTGCCCATTAGATTTAACATCATCAAAATTTATGAATGAATTAAAATTCTCTTTACAAAAACGTACAGACCATATATTTGAAATGTGTCGTCATCGATTTGAACAAAAGTTGCACTTGAAGGGTATCAAACACAGTGGAAATTTTACGCCATTTAAACGTAAGGTTAGAGACTTGTAATTTTGTTGTCATCTTCATAAGGACTCTATCTATTGGAAAATGAGTGGATCCCAAAACGGAATGTGACCTTGTAGCCCCCTCTTTAACAACACCTGTCAGATTGCATTTCAATTTGTGTTTTATCCTCAATACCTTAATACAGGCCTGGACAAAACTGGTCACCAGCCTGATGCAGATAGTTGTAAGTTGACTCTTGTTGTGGCAAAAGTTATTTATTCATGTAAAGGAATCAAGGAATCGGGTTTATTAGAGCTTAGTGTCAAATCGACCTACTTGTTCATATTTAGACTTTCCTCACTGCTTATCTGGCTGTGGTCCGAATTTGTATTTTGTCCTGGCCTGTTGTTTCATGATTTCATTAACAATGTTTTGTGATTAATCTTCATTTCTACTGATTGTGAGTATTTTTTCATTTATAAGTAGCAATCGTATTACATGTAGTAGTGTTCAAAATTGTTCCTCATAGCGAGAGAAGTTTATGCATGATTGCTAAGTAAAAGTTAACTTGTGTGTAACTAACATTTGTTACCTGATTCTCATGGCCCATTAAACCAAAAGCACAAAAATGTTTCAAGTTTTTAAATAAGCTCTTTCACAAGTTTTTCCCCAGTCCACCCGAAAAGAAACAAAGCAGAAACAAAACAGATATAAAGAGCAGACGATAAGACAAAATAGAGAAAGAAAAAAGGTCTGCATGCATTGACTTTATACATCATAAAGCAGCTTCTCATTAGTCAATAGAGAATCATAACTATTACCATTATCTTTTTCCACTGCAGGATTGGTTCATTTGCATACTCATATAGGATCTAAAAGAATCCGCTATTCTGTAGAATGGAGCTGCTCAGTGCAACTGCACTTTAGTATATGAGTTTCCTCCCAAATCCCGCTCCCTTCTTACTGTATGTCCATTTAGTTCATCATCAATACACAATGTGCCTTTTATTTACATTTTCTGCCATCTTTTAAAATCCGCCAGGGAGTTTGTGCATAATTTCTGTTTTGCATAAACTTCATCAAGGAGCGATGTCAAATGTCACATAATTCAATGGAGATCTGCAGTGGCAGAACCAGAGGGGGCGGGAACCCCATTGCTCAGAACCCTTGCCTCCTCTCCTCTTGCCCCTCCCCTTTTTCTGAAAACAATGCGCAAATGAATGGTTCAATACTCAATAGATTAAATAGCCATCCCCCTAAATAAGGTCTTTGCCTCTGCTCCCTCACCCCCCATAAAAATGTCTGGTTTTGCTTCTGGAGATGACCCATGACATCACTCCAAAATTATGCGAATCACAATGTGTGGGCACACCTCTGGGCAGAAACTTAATCTTTTGGTTTCACTGTGACATCAGAGGCCACATTGCTTTTGAAATACATTTAACGTATTTCTCTGCCAATGTTTGTGGTGGTTCGCTTTAAAATAACTGTACATAGTGTTGTAATAATTTTCTGTTTCAATTTCAATACAAATAACAAAAGTAGTTGTCTTGATGGTGTTGTAGAAGCACATTTTACTTCTTGTTTTTAACTGTTTTGGTTTTTATTAATCTGTTCAGTTTGTATTTTGGTTGGTGGTCAATGGAATGTACAAGTAGACATCGAGAACTGTTTACAAGATGAGACAATTTTTAGCACCTCCATATTCAGAGCTTCATATTCATTGTTTTTATTGTCAGATTTTCAGGGGCCGATTTCACACAGAGATAAGATTGATCTTAAATGCGAATCAATCTTAATTGCTAAGCAAAGTGTGATGTCACAATACAATGCACTATCGACAACTCATGTTAAGGGACCAATGCATCAGATTGGGCGAGTTGGTCTATGAAAAGCGTTTGAAACCGTTTATTATGAAATGCATATGGTTAGAAAGATGTTTTAGAAGTAGAATATAATGATCCACACAAATATGCCTCGAAAATGTGTGGTTTTTCCCTTTACTTTGTGAACTAACACAATCTGCCATTTTGTGGAGTCAAAAATTTGGCCATAGCCCAAATTGCCTAATCCAAGGCAACGTGTCCCTTTAAGATGAATCTTAGTGCTTTATGAAATCCGGCCCAGGCCTGATACTTCATTCTTATATTAAAGGGCAAGGCGGTTTTTCCAATGTTAAGGGCATCTCTAATGATGTAAATGTAAATTTCTAGTGGGACATTTCAAGGGGCATCAAGGCTATTACCTTCATTGCCTCCATGAGGTATGGGGCCTGTGTTGCATTAAACACACGCTGTTCTAATCCAGGTAGAAACAGGCATCCACATATAAGGGGGTCAGGTGGGGGGGCATTACAATATTTATTTTGACGCAGAATCAAAATTTTAAGCGTGTGGCTTATTGATTTGCTAAAACTGTTTTATTGCTGATACAGCAGTAGGGACCTATATCCTGCACACACAGTTTATGTTTAGACCAACCAAAATCAAGTCTAAGTATATTTACAATTTTCTTTTATTTCTTCAGCTCCGAGTAGTACACTTCAGAACAGGTTACTCTTTCATCTTTCCCAAAAGGTAAGAAGGCCACAACCAAATTTTTATTCTTTGTGGGTTTTTTAAAACCCAATAATAAAACTTTTCATTACAATTTACCCCAAATCAGAACTTTTCATATTATACTGGTATTGCCGAAATAAAATTTTAAAAGAGTTTGATCAACCATTTTTTGCCAGGGATGGACAAAAGAAAGTATCAAGACAATTTAAGATCCATTATACTTAAATTATACTTTTTTATTTTTTATTTTTTTTATTTTATTTAGTTCAACGATGAGAAGAAGCTGATGTCACATCATCAGAACTTACAGGACATTATTCAGGATCAGCTGAGCCTGGCGTCCATACACTATCTGCGCAGCCACTATCAAGAAGCCATAGACATCTACAAGAGAATCCTGCTAGATAACAGGTATGCCAGGCTACACATGAGATGTAAAAGTCCCAGTCTTCCTCATTCATTCATTCATTCATTATTATATATTAGCATTTGCTCCTTCTCAACCTGGAGAATCCAAGCAAGATTGAGTTTAAGCCTAAAGCTCCCTAGGTGCTCAGACAAGGGGCTGCCCTAAATCCATTGTTGGGTAAGACAACACCCAAATGATTGAACTCTTGTAGATTGGTACACTTGGCCCTATGCTAAAACTAAGAGTGGGTGATTTGGAGGTACAGTATCAAACCTGTCAAATTCAAGCAAAACTCTGTATTTGATTTGGGTGTGGTTAGTTATCTTATCCCACTAAGTGTTTATAAGATCACTTTGAAATATACCAATTACAAATTCAATCTAGTTTTGTTTATAAACAAATTGTATCATTGAGAAAAACTTATACATTTATACTTGATCATAAGTAAGTGTCATCAGAATCATGTATTGGATTTTTCCTTGAGCTGTTTCACTTTAGAAAGTCCATCACAAGTTTTCTCAACCATCTTATTTATTTAATCTGCAGGGATTACTTGGCACTGAACGTGTACGTTGCTCTGTGTTACTACAAACTAGACTATTATGACGTATCACAGGAAGTCTTAGCTGTGTATCTACAGCATTATAGTGACAGTGCTATAGCACTGAATCTCAAGGCATGTAACCACTTCAGATTGTACAACGGCAAGGCAGCAGAGGTAGGCTAAAACATGGCTTGGCCAATTCTATACAGGCTGGGGCTTAATTCTACTTTCCAAAACAAAGCATCAGGCCTGCATACTGCAGGCTGTTATAGTTTATCTATCATTGAAAACCATAGTGGATGATAAAAAATTGTCTAATAGTAGAAGGGTTGACTATACTTTGTAGGTGTATTCACCACATGACATCATATGGCAGGCTGTTATAGCTTATCTATCATTGAAAACCACAGTGGATGATATTGAATGATCAGAGTGTTATGTAGGAAGTTTTTAAATGTAACGATTGAATTTCTTACCATTCAGGCTGAATTGAAGAATCTTCAAGACCTTGCCTCACCATCCTTCACATTTGCCCAGGATCTCATTAAACATAACCTGGTAAGAAATGAAGAATATATTTCCATCAAACCACAGTTGAAACCATCTTGAATCACTGAATTCATCATAAGACACATGTCCATGTCGTCCTGACTTGCTAAAATGATTATCAGAACTCCATAGAAACTACAGTTTATTTTACTTGTAGGGTTAATGCAAGAAAGCTGTTGACTTGCTTTTCACTATGGTTTATATAGTAACGGTATCATTGGAAAAAAAACTTCTATTATAGAATTGTCTTTGAAGGAAGAAACAAGATCCTTCAAGTTGTATTACACTCCAAGCTGACCAAGAATTAGCAAAAGCCTGTCTATGCAACCATATTGTATTACAACAGACCGCCTTATCATCGGAATTGCAAATAATTGTTTACATTGTCGGTACTTCTGCTTTGTGTGCATAAAAACAGGACCTTAGCATATTATTTCTTTACAAACAAATCATTTTTGGAAGTTGATAAGATGATAACTGTTTTGATTTCATGTTTCATGATAAAAGGTTGTCTTCAGAGGTGGTGAGGGGGCCCTTCAGGTGTTAAACCCATTAATTGATGTCATTCCTGAGGCAAGGCTCAATCTGGTCATCTACTACCTCAAACAAGGTGAAATATTTCCTCAGTTTGTTTTACTCCCTCTAAAATTTACAGTCTGTAAGACCTTTAGACTTAAGGTTCACTATTATTACTATTTCCCTTTGATATTTGGATACACTCAGATGTAAGTATTTCATCAGTTAATGAATTGAAAATACTGTATTTCTTTCAGACGACGTCAATGAGGCATACAACTTGATCAAAGACCTTGAGCCAACCACACCCCAGGAGTACATACTAAAGGGTGTGGTCAATTCGGCACTCGGGCAGGAGCAGGGCTCTGTAAGTATAATAAAATAGTGTGTGTAAAGGTATCGACCTGAAGAGGTTCTATTACCCTCAGTCTTTGATCTTGGGGGAAAAGGACCCTCTTCACCCGTCACTCACAGGGGGGGGGGGGGGGATGGACATGCACTAGTGACCCAATTATTCCAGTCCGTAGTGTTGTATAACGCACCTCAGTCCAACAGATGAAAACAAAATTGAAATTCAGGGTTTTTAACTGAACTGTTTTAATACATGAGTTAGTCAAGCATAAAGCAATTCAAAATTAAAAGAACACATTTAGTTTTACTTCCTTTTTAATGTTCACATGAGTATATTGCCCAGTTTGGGAACTATTTCCTGCAAGTTATGCACATGTGATGTCTAGGCGATGCATCTAGTTAATGGTGGCGCAAATTCATGCACAAGCCTATATTGTTGAACTCCACATGACCATGTTTCAGCCAACCAAGATACAGAACAAGTAAGAGGTGTGTTATAACAGTGAACAAGTTTCAACAATCATAGAGCATAGTCCTTTGTCCGTACTGCAACATGCAAGAGATTGGGAAATATTACAATAATCAAATGTTGGTCAAATCACAGGAGGCTACAGAATGAAACCAAATAAAGATTGTTGGTTTGATTGTTTGTTTTTCTTTAACTTGCAGAGAGAGCATCTGAAAATCGCTCAGCAATATTTCCAGTTGGTTGGGGGCTCAGCGAGTGAATGTGGTAAGGATTTTGTTGTGGATATGGAACAGTGATTTTGTTCAATACAGTCTTATAAGCACATAGGAACTTAATAGTGATATGTGCTATACAAATACGGTTTATATATTATTATTACACGGAGGGTAAGATTGAGGGGGTAAATGGGCTGCCAAGGTTTGAAGCATTTCTCTCCTTGTTAGACAATTTGAAATAAACTGAATCCTTCTTGTAATTGAGCTTTATTGCTTCTCATGAAAATAGTGTTCGACTTGAATGGAGATTAGCATAAACCTTTATAATGCACAAAAGTATGTTACAATTCTTGCAAAGTCTTGAAGTTGTTAATCTTAAGAGTAAGGAGAGTTCATATACAAAAGTAATTTATAGACAACCTGAAAATGACACAATGTCTTTTTTGCCTTTGATTTAGATACAATACCTGGAAGACAGTGCATGGCAGCTTGCTTCTTTCTACTCAAGCAGTTTGAAGATGTGTTAATTTATCTCAACTCAGTCAAGGTTAGTACTGCTGTTTGAATTTAGTGGAAGGCAGAATTTCATCGTGACAAACTCCTTCTTTGAGTATGTTCAGATTGACTCCATTTGACCCTGTGAATAGAGAATCATCAGATCATTTGAAATGCATTCAATTGGCATCAGATCATCCAGCAAGTTTGGTGGTCAAGAAGTTTAGGATAAATGCTTTAGAACAAGCTGTATGGCAAGGGTTCGACTTACACGCAAGGAATTCTTTTATGCAGAACTCAGACTGCACTTAATAATTTTTAGGAAAGGGGCAAGAAACAATCAAGTCTTAAATGTTAAATGTTTAAATGTTTCCAGTGCAATATACACATCATTTGAATTATTGTATGGCTGGGAAAACAAGTTAAGTAAATTCAGAGCACATTCTTATTTTGGTTTAAACCTTTAGTCCTCAAATCTCCCTGCCTGTTACTCCTCAAGCAGCCCGCGACAATGGGCATGTTGTATCTTGAGTTTTAAACATGCAGTTGAAATGCACCAAACAGTCATAGATAGAGCGCAATCTCAAGATTACCATGCTTTAAAAGTATCAGAGAGTCCCCATGAGAAAGAGTTACACACTTTACTTCCAATTGTTCAAAGGTCAGAAGTCCTATCACCAACTCAAGCACCCATTAACAATGCCTAGTTTTTCTGAATGTGTGCAGACCATTATTTTATGTTCAATATATTTAACACTGTTTGAAACCTTTTATTTGACAGAGTTATTTCTACAATGATGATAGATTCAACTATAACTATGCTCAGGCCAAAGCAACTGCAGGAAACTTCAAAGAAGCTGAGGAGGTATGGCTTTTCAGAAAAATATTCTCTACAAAAATGTTTGTCCAAAAACCATTCATTGTGTTAGTTGTGATTTCCCCGTTTACAAAACATATACAAAATACATTTAACCTTTGAACCTAGTTGGAGTAGTCTTCCTTCAGGTCACTATCTTAAAGACAGGTGACCAGTTCTTTTTATTTGTAGAACACAGTGTTTAAACTCTCTACCAAGTAGGACACTTTCTATATTTTCATGGTGAAATTATCCAAATTAGAGCCCTTTTCTACCCTTTTTATAAACCCCAACTCCCTAGGTATTCAAAGTCATGAGTCTTTCTGGGGTTTTTAAAATGTTGACCCTGTAACACAACATCCCAGTCATTGTAAAGTCTTGGTAAAGCTTGGTACAATTATGTTTGATTTTAGTCAATTTTTTCTCAGTGCTGTATTTTATTTTTATCTTTCTGATCTTAATTAGATTTTTTATTGATTTTGTTACTTGGTTTTCTTCGAAAATGCAACTTACAAATTATAAAACTGTGACTGTTTTCATGTTTTGTTACAGATTTTCTTATTAATCCAGAGTGAGAAAATAAAGAATGATTATACGTACCTCAGCTGGCTGGCAAGATGCTGTAAGTAGTGAACCTGTTTGTCTTCAACCCTTAGGGCTAGAGTTTGAACACCACTGAGATTGCTTCAGTGATAGAGGCAGCTGCTAATCTATATGACAAATCGGAAAGGATTTGGAAGTTTATTGTACTATGAAAACTTGTAATCAACAGTTTCTCGTACCAATGAAACGTTCTTATCTGGCAATGTCATTGTATGTGCAAACATTTGATGCCTCAGAATGTCTTATTTGCTGATATTCAGTTTGCGGTGACACCATGTGTATGTAATCTTTGATGGGTAGATTATGTTCTTTGAGAACTTGTCTTGCTATTTATTCTACTGCCTTGAAGTAGATTTTGGAATTCAGGAGACTACATGTACTTAGTTCTGAAAAAACTGTCCTGCTTATTAGCTACTACCTGGGGCCTGAGGTGAGGTAGGAAATCGGCCGGGACTACTACTTTCGCTTAATATTAAATTTTTTGTTCATACATTAAAATGTTGGTTTTATTTTACCTTGTTTTTTTACTTCTTCCCTCTCTTTATCAAAGTTGTCATTGATGTGCATTTGAAAACTATGGTGGGCTAGTTCAAATGTTAAACAAGTTAAATACATGTTTTTATTTAGATATCATGAATCGTAAGGCAAGACTTTCATGGGAGCTGTACTTAAAGATGGAAACATCTGGTGAATCATTCAGTTTACTACAGCTCATTGCTAACGACTGCTACAAGGTAAACAAATTATCAAATTAAATATGAAAATGTGTTCAGATATACTTGTCCTACTCTCAAATCCTGCAGACGGGTTTAGAATGAGGCTGACGGGTTTAGAATGAGGCTGACGGGTTTAGAATGAGGCTATGCTATTGGAGTCAGAAGTTGACACAAGGCTTTGAAAGTATTTTTATGGATAGGACACTTCCCAGCCAAACTTCCTCATTTGATAAAGTTCAAGAGTGAAGGATCAAGGGGTGGTTGAATACAGCGTAACTATTCGGAGTTTATTCTGGGCCCTAAAAATAAGCTAAGCACAACAAAGTTATGTTACCAGACTAAGGTTGCCAGCAAAAATGCCATGTCATGTGTACCATATTTGATTGGTATCCTGCTCATTTCTGCTAAGCAGGAAATCGTTAAGCAATACTTTCTGCGCAGCTCTATGAAGTTGGGCCCTGGTTACAGTTTGCTATTGTTTAATAATACAAACATTTCTAGATAATGTTTACTCCACAAACCAATACAGCTAGCTCTCTAGTTAACCCGCCTTCTCTCAGATTATTCAATTCCATTTGATTATTTTGTAGAAATTTTTTAATACATGTATGATGCCATGCTAAATATTGTTCATATTGTATACAGTTACTCCACCATGCAAAAACAGAGATGTGTGAATTTAAATGATCAGTTAACTACAGACAAACAAAACGATTGTTGACTACCCTTTGCTAACGTATGCAAAAATCCGTGTTACAGATAAAGACTGTCGACCCTTTTGTTTATTTCGTTTGTGTTTTGTTTCTGCTTTCAGATGGGTCAGTTCTACTATGCTGCTAAGGCGTTTGACGTCTTAGAGAGGTTGGACCCAAACCCCGAATACTGGGAGGGCAAGAGAGGAGGGTGCGTCGGAGTCTTTCAACAGATCATTGCCGGACATGAACCAAGGTACATAGACCAGATAATATCCACAAAGTCTAACCTCTCATGGTTTGGCTTGATCTGGATGGGTTTGTGACCACAGGGCCAAACCACAATTGCAGGGAACGATTTCGTTCAGCAATTTTGCATCTAGCCAAATATTTAGACTAAACTTGTTTTGTGCACTCTGAATGCGAATACTGAGTAGCAAATGGTGATTTTTCAGTAGCAACTGATACATTTTGTGTAATAATAACCATGCTTGTGTAGCATTTCGCTATGCTATACAAGGGAAATCGTTCACTGTATTGTATGAAGTAGAGATAACAAAGTATCTGACATCCCACCACAAGGAAATATCCAAGCATACAGTTTTATAACAACATTTATAAAGGGTAAACTAAAAGTTTATGTTCTCCCGACGTGTTAATTATATCATCAAATAACTTACTGGAGGACCATGGTTAATGTGGCACAAAAAGTAAGGATTATAATTAATCAAGATGGTCAGTGCTTCTTAATTTACAAAAATTTGTTTTACAAGCATTAGCTGTTATCCTGAACTTTAATTGAATTAAATCTTGTATAAAACACCCGTGTATCATGATTTTTGAACCTGGATTAAAAAAATACTATTTCATTTTTCTGTTTGTGTACCACAGGGAAACATTGAGAGACATTCTCCAAATCCTTCGTAACACTGGTAACCCTCAGGTGGAGTACATTATTCGCATCATGAAGAAGTGGGCCAAGGACAACAGGGTACCAGTCTCCTGAGGTCATCATGAATGACCAAAAACAAAGTTCTGTCATCTCATTTACAAATTCCACACATCTATGGTGGGAAGGGGGTGGGTGGGGGAGGGTCATGTACAAGTGAATAAACTTTGACAACGGGGTGGATTGACCGTTCATCATGGCCTGCTTGAAATTTTTATTTTGGGGGCTTGAACTATAGTTATGCAACCACTTTTTATATCCTGAGCAATTAGTTTACATCAACAAAAAGGTCAAATCTCTTGGTGATGGTTTTGCTTCACCTTGAACTGATTAAGATCAGACCTTGTAATTTTCCTGAAAGGGAAAAAATTAAAAGAAAGTTGGATCTGGTTAATAGATAAATGTATCACTCTTTCAACCTCCCTGATGTGAAAATTTATGGTGCAAGGTAAATAAGAACCATCTTAAAAATATAAACAAATCTGCCTTGGGAGCATACATTAGTGTTTTTAAAACCATTAGTGTTTTTGAAAAAAAATATCAAATGTAGACACATTTATTTTTTATTTTTTTTCTCTCTTAAAACTGAAGTGAATATGTTTTGTAAATAATTGGAAATATCTTGAAAAGTATTGTTAATATCAACTTGTGTATTTGGTTTAGGTGTAGGCCTACCTTTCATTACATTCTGGGAAACAATATTGTTGTCAACTTTGAGCCATTCTCTCTTCGGGGATTTAACTTAAAAACAAAATTGAACAAAAACATTTGTTCATAAATTAATGTCTGGTTTTGGGATGTTTTGTACAGGAAATAAATTAAATAGTGATATAAGGTAAAACCTCAGAACTCCAAATTCTGGTCAGTTTAATACAGCTGTTTTAGCACATCACAAATTTGCTATTTAGCGCAGATTTGTCTTGTTAAGCAAATGCAGATTAAAAACCAAAATGACTTGTATAATATTTCTTTGGATTTGACACTTTTCAGTGGGGTTTGCAGTACATGGAAATAATCTTCCTATGAGTTGTGGTGGATCTTTAAAAAAATTGTTTCCAAAACCACAACTCAAACAGATTATTTTGATGGCGTTGACATAAACCCTACTAGATTATATACGTATTGCTTGACTGTCCAACCATTGTATAGCCCCAACATCCAACAACGATTTAAACTTATTTCAGGCAACATTTTGGTGACCTATAGTGTCTCAAATTTCATCAAGTTTTTAAACACAATTTTTTTTAAAGCTAAGCACACTATTGCTTACCAAAAAAGAGTTGTCAGTCCACATGCCATGTTTCTTTATGAGCAATTATTTATGCTTCAACTTCTTTGCTGATAAAATGTAAATTATGTGAATTTGTTATAACTAAAGTGTACTTAAAATAATGTTTTCATGTAAAAAGGGAATGCTGTGTATACAAAGTTCTTGAAATAAAAGCACTTAGTTGATATAAATGTCTAGTTTTTGACTACTGTTTGTTTGTTGTTTTTTTTGCAAAGATTTGTTCAAAAGTTTCGCAAACACTGAAATAGAAATATTATGCCAAAAAAGATTTGTGCTTTTATAAACAGACCCAAAGCTTTCCTAAAGTAGCAATCAATGTTTGCTGAATGCTGTAAAATTTAAGTCAGTTCTTTATAATGAACGAAACTTGAAAGTTTGATTAAGAGTAGACTGAGTTGTCATTGTCTTTGTCCATCAATGAAGACAAACACCTGTCTCTATAAGCCCAATGGTGTCATTGGATGAGCATGCATGACGTAAGCTTTCATATCTGTATAATGATTGGTCCAAAGTATAATGCCGCTTGTGAGCATTACATTGTTGTATGGACCCACTGGTCACTGCGCCAAATTAATAATGAAATATTAACGGCAATACGTATCTTATGTAATGTATTTTAGGCTAACGTACCCTACGTCACTTTTCAGCACAGTTGTTTAGTTAAACTTTGGTTAATCTATCAATCATAAACAATAAGTTTTGTAACATGGCATTGTGAGACTACGGCTCCGTCAGTTTTCCATCCTAAGTATTCTGTCCTGTTTTTCTGCCGATTAATTTCAGTCGCAACAAATTGACATAAAAATGTCTATCTAGGCAAAAACAAAACATATAAAATTGACAGTAGCACACAAAAATACGGCACACAAAAATACGGCATACACCGAAACTGTGTTGTGCCTGGGAAAGGTGGGTAAACAACTTTAGACAAGTCCGACACGGCAAAGTGGTAGGAACTTGTTTTGCTCGAAAAAATAAAAATATGCAAACGCAAAATGAGGGCGCTGTTTCAATTGCAAGGAATAATATTTGGCAACCTCGTCTTCACATTGTTACCTCGTTCGCCGGTTAGCACAGTGCTAAATTGAGGATGTCTGACACAGCAATCTGGGTACGAATAAGGATGGGAAAAGAAAACAAAGATCAGACGAACTCGCGTTTTATCAGAAAATAATCTAACTTCTTTCTGTGATTAATATGTGTGAACCTGGAGAGCAGGTTCTGTCAGATGTTCATTTAGATGTACCAATCTCGTCTAAGCTCTCAAATGAGGGGAAAGGTAAGCATGCATTTGTGCTTCAAAGATTTGTTCAGTGATTCTAAAGTTATTCCAGCAGTTCTTGGCAAGCAGACGACGTCCAAAACATGGCGGGGTCACGGGAGTTTATGGGATTGTAAATGTAATGTTCGGCAAAAACTAACTTAAGAAGATTCAAAGCGCGTTTTCTTTTTCTTTTCACACTCCAGCCACTACACGGTTTTGCTTCAAAACCCCTTTTAAGTCATCCGATAGAGTCGGTCGATCTTCTCTTTCTGCAAGCACAGAGAATGCAGAAAATTCTATTTTGACAGCCGAAGATCACAGCCTGAAGTTTGAGCACACGTCATCAGTTACTAAAGATGATGCATCGGTTGCCAAAGCAACTTTAGACAAAGATGGTGATCTTATGGTTGTGAGGAAGGATAGAAGACAGGATGTAGTCGTTATTGGTAAAACATGCTTAACTTGTTTAAAGACTGTAAGTTGTAAGGGATAGTAATTAGTATATGGTACTGAGTGGTCACTCAAATGTAGATCACCAGGCATAAAACTTCTTAACAAAACATATCACATCACTAGTTACTTATACTAGTAGTAGTAGGCCCCTACCCTAATTCAACTGTTTCAAAATTGTCATGAAAGAAGTCAAAAGCTTTATTGTAAAGTTGAATTTCTGGTCACCATTTCCAAACTTCCAGCTATAACAACCCAAATGTAGTCATTCAAGGCATTAATATTTCAAATTTGAAATGGCTCCTGCATCAAATGCTTTTCAAAATGAAAGTAGGATAAAAACATCTACTGCTATTTGGAAACTTTTTTGTTTTGAAATAAGGAAGGTATAGACTTCATTACTCCTAGACCTATGAGGTTTGTTCCGCTATTGTACAAGAGTGGATGGTTCTCGTAGTTCTAGGAGTAGGTCTTCATATAGAGATTGTAAGTAATTTTTTTCTTAAATGTTTGTTTACAGAACATGCCATGGCAACCTCAATCAATGACGTTGGATTACAGGTAATAGAGCAGAACTTTTAATGGTAGATGTTTTTAAGGCCGGACATACCAGTGATGTTTCAACAGATTTCCCACATAATGGTTTGTTGTGTCTGTAACTTTACCTAAACAATATTAGTGTTTCATTGAAGAACCAAATCCAATGCCAAAGACTCTCAGACCAGACACAGCCAAGCTAAAATAACAGAACAGTGGATGTCATAGCTGTGTGGTTTAGGTTTGCACTCAGAGTCAAGTAATCTGCTGACCGCAGTTGTAAAAATTTGGGTACTGTGCTCAACCTCTGCCCATCCAGCTGGTCTTGGTGATTCTATCCATATTGTTGTGTTTACAAAACCCTATGTTCATTCATGAATTTTATATATTTCCCTAAGGCAGCGCTTGAGGGCGCTATAATTATACTAATAATGAATAAAGATATTGTTCAAGATACACTCTGTTCTCTTTGTGTTTATCTTTACAAACACCACACATTATAAAACAAGACACCTAGCCATAATTCCCATGGACTTTTTCCATTTCGGTGTTGCATCAAATCTTATGTACTCTTTAACTATAATTTGCTTCTCTTCACCCAGGTTTATAATTTTATTCATTGAACTATGCACTCATTTTGCCCAAGAATTTTTGACCGGAATCTGTTGTCAAAATGTGGCATCATGTGTCACATCATTAACAGCCATTTTCACATAATTCACTGGAGACATTCACTTCAGTTTTGCAGGTTGTTTGGTGGTGATGTTAAACAAATTAAAGTCAATGTTGCTTTCTGGAAAACTAACATGTATGGTGTTTGCCCCGTTTGTTACAGGTGTGGCAGGGGTGCTTACTTCTCTGTGATTTCATGTTGAATAATCCAGAGATATTCCAAAGTCATGTTGCCCTGGAGCTTGGTGCGGGTGTTGGTCTAGGAAGCATCATCATGGCAACAATGGCGTCCACTGTTTTCTGTACAGGTATACTTCAGAAAAATTATCCAAAACATGATAAAAGGAGACTTACTCTGGTTTGGCGCCAGCATGCTGCACAACAACCCACAAAGCCACAAGTAATGCCTTCATCAGTCCTCTAGATATGATGTTGTGTTCCCTCGATGCACACTACATATTAATTTAAATTAAATAAAATCTAGTGTGAAATAAAATAAATGTAAATGTTCAAAACACCACTCACCTAGCTACTTATTTCAATATTCTTCACTTTATTTGATGTTTTTATATTAAAGATTATCCTGGCATAAAAAAGAAGAGTTTTCATCCATGCCTTAGTGGTCCATACAAAGACTCAGTTCCTAAAAATTGTTGATGTTTTTTTCTTCAGATGTTGGTCTGGACGTCTTGAAGTTATGCCAGAGGAATGTAATAAACAACTGTAAATTATTCATGAATGAGGATAATCCACAGGAGGTTAAAGTGAGAGAGTTAGACTGGTTTCAGTCCACCAACACCACCATGAAAAGTAAGTCTTGAAAGTTCATGTGGATAAGCATCAGAGTATGGCATCAAAATGCCCCATTTGAGCCATGCACCCTTTACAATTACAACTTGCCATAATTGGTCTATTATTCCCTTTTCTGAAGAAATCCTCTGTGGAGTACCATAGAACAAAGAAAACCTTGTGGAGTGGCATTGCTCCATTGTGTAAAGTACCCAGTCAGTTGGTACCCCTTTCATAAGCTCTTGTTAGTGTGTTGTAGATGACCCAACATGAGACAAAACCCCACGCTTACGTTTGAACTCGGTAGAAGTTTTCTTGTGTTTAACATCAGCTCAAAATGTTCATCATTTGCAGGACATATTTTTGATTAATCATTGGATTACCTGAAAAACATTGAAATTCTCAATTAAAATACATCAAAAGTACCAAGTCAAGGTCCTCTCTATACATGGCGCAAGACAAGTATTAAATTAGTAAATTTCACTCTTGCTTTCACCGTTTTAATTTGACAGATTGTGCCAGGGAATTACAGTGGGAAAAGAAAGATGAGGTTCTTCTCCAAGAAGTTACGATCATAATCGCTGCTGATGGTAGGTTAATTATCATACAAGTGACATTATTACTCCTAGTTTGGCATTCATTTCTCTAGCAGCAAAGTCACATTCCATTATTAAAGAGGTTACTTTCTCTTCTGGTTTGTACGGCCTTTTTAATGTCTTTAAGACCAAGCCAATGTTGGCTTAAAGTCCCACACCCAGTACTCTGGGCACTGGGCTAGCTTGGTGGGCTGGTGGTAAAACATCTGCTCTAGCATTGCAAAGGTTGTGTGTTCGAATCCCAACTGGGTGGTATACCTGTGGGTTTTTTTCCCACAGGACTCTGGGGTGGGGGGTGGGGGGTGGGGGGTGGGGAGTACCGAGTACCGAGTATACAGTTCTTAATACACATCGATGTATTGGCAATAACCAAATAATAAAATCAGACATGTTATCATCATCAGACATGTTATGAAGAATTTAATATTGACTCAATTCACAAAGACATTTTACCTGTTTGATTATTTCACCGGATGTTCATCCAGCTTCTTCAGCGATTGTTGATGTATGTGCTGGCTGTGTCAGGTCTCTGCACACATACAAGTCCAGGGCTTCGTTGAAACGGGCAAAGTTCTGAGACCTCAATAGTCTAAAACTGAGACAACAGGGTGTCAAGACCATATCTAAAACCATCAGAACGTACCAATCTGTTGTACACCATTGCCCCTGTTTAGAACTAACACACCTCCTTGATGATATTTCTATAAAACCAATATTTGTTTTCTCATTCTATTTCACAGTTATATATGATGATGAATTGACCGATGCCTTCTTCAATACACTCCAGCGCCTCATGACTACTGGCAAGGAGAAGACAGCATTCATTGCAGTAGAGAAAAGGTAGTGATGTGACCAACCAATCGTTATTCCAGGGAAGGTCCTTTGTTTGAGGACAACGGCCCACAGTCCCCACACTTTTAACACCATCACCTATTGATAACTTCAAAAGCAAACTAAAATCCCACCAATGACACGTCATATTTAATTACTTTTCTTCTTGTGAGCACCTTGAGCACCCTTTGGCCGGATATGCTTTGTGGGTTATAAATATCTTTATTATTTATTATTGTTATTCATTTTTGGGGTAGTTAGAGCATATCCAATTGGCGGCTACAGCTATGACTGTTGCTAAGGACATCCTATACTTCAATGCATGGTAACGCAGCGATCCAGCCACAGCCGCCAATTCTGACACTCATTAATTTTCTATATTCACCCATTTTTTTAAACAAATGATGAATGCGTAAATAACATGGCGCTAAACACAATCAGCAACCTAAGAATGAGTACCTTATACATCAGTATGTACACATTGTTAACTTTGTCACACTCTTTTAGTTGAACAGTTATGTGAAAAAAAAAAAATCAACAATTGTAAAAAATACAAGACACTACTAAAAATAAATTCCAAATATCCCCACTTTAAGTGCAAAATATGAACAATGTTAAATGTACAATGTGCATTAAAAAGGTGGGGGGGGGGTGGGGGGGGGGAGGTGATAGGCCACTATAATTTTTGAAATTTGTGAAAATGAAATCATGATTGGCTGACTGCCTATATTTAAATGAGGATCTTTGGGTATAAATACAAAATAACGATCCGTCAAAATTTCACCCAAATTGTTATAGGTTGAACTTCACGGTGGATGACCTGAAGGTGACCTGTAAAGCCTATGACCACTTCCTCAGATGCATAACGAGGCTAGTCTCCTCTCCAGCTGTGAAAGTGAAATACATTGCTGAGCAGCTGCCCATAGACTTCATGAAGTGTTCTCAATATACAAGGACTGAACAGATGGTGAGAGGATAGCATACCCCCCCCGACAAATAATCCCATAGCAACATTCACAACAAATGCATTTCATTGTAAAATATATTTCAAACAGTTGTATTGGAATTCAACTGATTGTAGACACAATTTAAAGACGGGCTCAAGAGCAGGCCTGGAATTTCATCTTTGAAAGAGCAAGGCCATTTTCAATTTCTAATTTTATATGATAAATACTTCTGTCCTCCATTAGGAGCTGTGGAAGATTAGAGCAGTGAGGAGTGGAGTGGACTCAGACTGAACTTATGTGAGAGTCAAAGGGATTGCATACTTCACATCAGAAGCTCAGGGGATGGTTTAGACCCAGGCTGGCACCATCATTTATCATGAATACCTGATGTCACACTTTGAGGCTCACCAAAAAGAATTTGATACAAGCCTCTGAAGTTTTAAATATGATTTTACACCGATGTGTGTCAAGCACTGTGCACTTCCGAGTCCTGTAAGAAAAATACAAACAATCCACAGGCATATTTTTCGGCAGGGATTCGAACGACGACCTTTGCCATTCGAGAGAAGATGTCCTACCACTAGACCATCGAGCTTGCCCAGTAGCTCTATATAAAGGCAGTTTGAATCCTACATTTTCTTCTTCAAGTTTTCAACTTCTCAATTTCAACTTTTCTTGTTGGTAGCTAACTTGGTTATGCAATGCACGGAGTAAGCTTGCCACAGCTCCTTTGAGAAATTTGAATCCAAAACAGATACATGTGCATTTGAAAGATTTAAATCTATGGACTGGTACCTCCAGACCAAGTATAGATCCTTGATATAGGAAACCATTTCAAAGGGTGACCAGACTGACTTAGGCCAAGTTCAAATTGGCGGCTATGGCTAGATTTCCGCATTGAAGTATAGTATGTCCTTAGCAAGAGTTGTAGTCGTAGCTGTAGACGCCATTTTGGATCTTGCCTTCTCTTGTTAATCACAAATGCAGAGATATTTTTTGCAACTTCTGCTAACCTTGGAAGGCAACAAAAATCTAATAAATAATTAAGTTGATACAAAATGAATGTTAAGTATTTTACATTGTTGTATTGCAAAATATGACACAATTAAATTCATATTTTTATTGCAAACAAAGTGTTTATTGTTCATCATTTGTCTCTACTTAGATACAAGAAAATACAAATTTTCAGTCCTGTTTAACAACATAGTTCACAAAATCAGAAAAAAATTGTTTGACATTAATTCATACAAGCGATGCCATTGGAGAAGTACAAAATATTACAAGTAGAAGTACAGCAATGATATAAATATACAAATAATAGTGGCATTGCATCACACTGTGCCTACCAGGCTCAATGTCATGGCTCTGCTTAACGTCATCAGAGAAAAATCAGCGCTAATGATAAAGGCCCAATTTCATAATGCTGTTAAGCGGAAAATTGCTTAGCAGAAACGGGTTACCAGCCAATACACCGTATAATGTATATTAATTGTTTGTGACTGGTTCCCTGCTAATTTTTGCTTAGCATACAAATTTGCTAACCACAATGTTCTGCTTAACAGATTTATGAAATTGGGCCAAGAAAAAGAAACATGCGTAACGTGAACACATTTCACAGGCAAGGATTTTTTTTCCTTGTGCCTATGTATACTTCACGCTACTAAACATTCTTCACTTGTAGCGCAGAAATTCAGCGCCAACCCTATAAGCGGAGAATAGTGAACGTAAGCACAGAAATCCACAGTAAGTAGAGCCATGAAATTGGGACCAAAAGGAGTGCCTTCCCCACTTGAGGGGAGGGTTTTGGGAAGGGAGGGGTTGTAATCTCTGAACAAGGGTTTCAACTTTGAGAAAACAACGTTCTTTGAGAACAACGCTAACTTATGTGCATTTACATCCTTAGAATAAAAGTGCAGGTTTTTAATGATTTAATTTAAGAGGGTCAAATTCCTGAATTATAAACTGTAAGCTAAAATTGGTAATCATATTTACAACTTCTTGTGGTTTTCAAAAGAGGGCAGTGCTCAATCTCATTGAACAGTGTTAAAGGGAATAGTATTAAACATTTTACTTGGAGTACGATTGCCAAGAGAGTTTCTTTTATCAGTTAACACTCCAATATTTTACAGGAAGTTTCAAGGACAATTTGGGGTTATTACGCTGTGTTCCTTTTAATAACACCAAATCCCTTGGCATTCTAGCTAAGAGCTCCATCCGAAAAGTTTCACTCCATGTTAAACTCAACACAATGTTTAGGCTCTCTGATTAAACTGGTTGTTTGGGGGCTATAGTACCCAATCCACCCACATCAAGTAAATCCAAGCGATGGAAGCGATTTGGAAGTAATAAGGGTTATTGGAAATACTAGTATTGCCAAAGTTACTGTTGATACAATGCCTTTTCTTACTTCTCCCTGTTGTCTTGTTCCCTGTACACATATAAACAATAATTCACATATTTAAAAAGAGGGACCAGACTATTAAATCCTTTCCAGCCTCGTTTTTTTTTTTTTTTTCCCACAATGACTCGAGAAAATTCTGGCAGCATAATGAAGAAGAGGTAACACTACAGAAGACAGGCGCAACACTGTGCAATGAATAAACCAACAAAAAATAAACACATGAATGCAACATTGTCATCACAATTCATTTCAACAAAGTGAAGAAAACGTTAAGGCACTTGGTTTTTTTCCTGTTGATGTACGGCTACTGCCTGGTCTAGTCAGCTTTAAGCAGTAAGAACATTAACATCTTCTTGCCAGCCCCCACCCCACAATAACACAAAAATTAGTTTTTAAACCCTTGCTTGCATACAAAAGCAAACTACATCAAACAAGCAAACTCTAAACATCTTTTAGGCAATTGCTGCAACATCCCAAGCTTGGTTTCATTTTGCCGTTTTCCTGCCAACCCAGTATTTATTTTCATATTTCAGACTGCATGAAGTATGCTATAAATTATAGATCCCTTGCATATATCGCCACCTTTTATGTCAAACAATAGAATGTAATTAGCATGTATCATGGGAAAGGATAATTGGATTAGCAGTCACAGCAGTAAGCAACTTTAATTGGTTACCAACTAGGAATAGATTGACTGGCATTTGAAATGTTCAACGCTCAAATTCAAGTTTCAGGCCCAACTTCATACAGCTGCTAACCAAAGAAACTTCTCGCTCACCCATTAGGAGTTTTAACCAATACTTTCTGCATGTGTTAAATAGCTTTATGACCTTCGGTAAAGCAAAGCAGAATGGAACAAAGCCATCAAGCTATATATATTGACTAAAGCACTAACTTGCGTTTTGCAGACGTGTTTGGCATCCATGTGTACAAACCGATGTAAAACCTTGAAATTTTGACTGGCTGTTATACAGCTAATTGCATATCAGTGATGTTATTTTGTTGTGTGTGCTATGGATTTATAAGTTGAACACAAAACTTCATTAAAGGTGTAACCTCAAAATGTGCTACCTCTAAATGTGCTGCCTGTGCGCTTAATGCAAACATATGCATATGTGCATCAGTTTCAACACCAACATAAGTTCTATGAAAAACAAATTTGATCCTTAGGAATGCATAAGGCTCAAACAGGTCTACGTCCAGGAGATTTCAAAAAATGAGTGTGTGTGTGGGTAGGTATCCACATTAAAACCGTGGACCTATAACAAAAGGGACAATGGGTCCACGGTTGCTATCACAAAGGAAAGCATTGTGGTCCACGGTTGCTATCACAAAGAGTTGAACAAAGGAGGGTCCACGATTGCCGGTATTTACACACGTCAATGTGTGTGTGTGTGTGAAATAAAGAAAAGAGTCAGTGCTCTAGTCAATATGTGGAGCTCAAAGAACAAACAAATGGAAAACAAAAATTGTGCGCAAAGATTACAAACATTTTGAAACATAGCTCATCTCTACAAATTAAAGGGGGGCTGTCGTCATGATCACAGCATGCCTCTGGTACATGAACTCTAACCCAGTTACTGCACAAGCTCGCTCACTGGCCGTATATCTCATACAGCCAGTGCGTGTGCAGTAACTCGGTGCCAGTTCAAAATTTCAATAAGAAAATAGAATTAGCTGTTGCAAACTGCTTACCAACCAAAAGGACCTGTGGTATAAATGCAAAAAATTAGTTAGTGGCCTGACGTTTCGAACCTAGCAGACACTTTCTCGAGGGTTAAATGATTTCATGTACAGCAACAGGCCTGCTATGATCATGATGACAGTCCCCCTTTATGTACTATTATTGGCCGTCTTTTCATTGGACTAAAAAGTATTAAGTATTCACATTTCTTGAATCCACTGCTGGATAGTCTGGTACTGCACTGAGCAACTGAAGGCATCAGTAAATGGCATGGGGATACTGGATACTGCCCTGCATAAAAGCCATGCACTCTAATTGCCAACCTCCCAGTAGCCATAAACCTCCCCCCCCCCCCCGCAAAAAAAAGCAATCTGTCTGCTTAGAAGTACATGTAGTATTGTTCTCAAGTTGCTTTTACTCTTGCAATGGCTGCAAGTCTAGTAGTCTCATCCTCAAGTCACATATACCAAGTGTCTGCCTTAAACCTAGTCTCCTGCAGTCGCTGGACTAGTCTCTCCTCCAGTCTTAAAGTGCACATTGCATGGTACTAACTGATAACTAACCACTGCATGATCATTTGACCTTGATGGCGAGTGACTGTTTTACAGCATGGTTGATTTGCCATGCCATTAGCATTGCAGTAGCATTTTACATTAAAAATAAAGCAGTCGGGCATCAGTCCAAAAGAGATTTACAAATATAAGCATGAATCTTGCACCAATGATGCAAGTGTATTCAAATATAATAAAGGCATGACCATCTAATTGGCAGATTTAGGCCTCAACATGATCTGAATCACATCTTTGAAACAAAATGTTGCCATCTGATATGGACAGGGCTGAAATTAACCTCCTGATTGGTCAAAAACAGTCACTACCAGCTGCTGATTACCAACCAATCAGCACTTATGAGTGATGCCCAATCACAGTGTCGATAGCACATCACATGTCTGCCTGATTTGAGAAGGCCCATGAGCCTTTGGTTGAATAAGTATATAACAAAGAAATTTGGTTCATAACAATTTTTACCAAAAGAAAAGTAACATTGCTGATGACACCTTGGCATGAAAAACAAAAATCAATGCTCCCTCGGATTGTTCAGGAGAAGTGTTCAGCGTCACTCAGGATGTCTCTGGACAGTTTATAAAACAGCATCATATGCGTCCCTCTGCATTCCGTGTTCAAGTTGTCCTCAAGAGCATACAAGTTGCTTAAGTCCCAAGAAGGGTTGGCTCAATTGGTACCTAAGCTGACAACAGAAAGCAAGTTGCTGTCTCTTGAATCATGGAATCTACATCTTAAGATGAGCTTCAGTTTCCTCTGACATCCGAGAATATCACAAAAGTCCCAAGTAGGGATGGCTCCATTGGTACCTTATCTTACAACAGAAAGCAAATTGCTGTCTCTAAACCATAGCATCCACCGTCAGCTTCAACTGTCTCCTACCTCCTCCATAGTGTCTTGAAATGACTCGGCAACCTCCGCATCCTCCTCTGAGGGTCCTCCTCCAACCACATCACCTTTCTCCTCCTTCATATCCTCCTTGGCTCCTTCCCGGGCCAGGGACTCCTTGAGGCGGTCCAGCTGCAGCATCGTGCGAACGATGACGGACGGGGAGATGAGACTAAAGTCGTACATGTTTATCACATGTAGCATGAAGTTGCGGTAGAGGTTGAGTTCCAGGAGCTGTCGGCCGCGTTCCTCGATAAAGAGTTGGCATGCAAGTGGGATATGACTGTCTGCTATGAAGCTACAAGAGGGGGTAACAAACCTTTTATTATCATTAACATATATTTCACTCACAGAACTGCTCACCAAAAAATCAAAACGATAACTTTTATGAAAGTACGTTATTACGTATTCCAGAAAACAGTCCTATGCATTTCGTTTGTTTCTGCAAAGGCAAGTTGAAACAAGGTTGAAACAGTTTCTATAAGACATGTTAAAAATATTAGTTAAAGAGAAAGTACAGCAATGGTTGTTGGGAAAAGAAGTAACCCAATTCTCAAATTCAATAAACAAACCATACAGCTAACCTATGGAAATTAAAGAAAACGTTTTGTCAGACTTTTTGATCATGTTAACATTTGACTTATTTTGGTTGTCTTGGCAATCTAAATAAGTTATTTTGTGGGTTAAAATGCTTTTTCCTCGTCTTTGACAGTATTCAGATAGAAGATATGAACTTTATTATCAGTGAGCTTTCAGATTGAACCTAATCATTTTCCTCCATCATAATTTCCGACCCTACACTTTGTCTTTAAAAGAGATTCCAAATACCACTAATAACCAGTGTAAAACATTGCATTCTGTCGGGTGACCCGATTGGGAAAACTTTGTGGACTAAAAGAACCTTATGTAATGCACAGCACCTAAGATGCTGACTCCTGGGAACGGGCTGAGCTTCATAAAGCTGCTAAACTGCTTACCACCCAGGCAGTGTTTTTTTCCCAAAGGTTAAAGGTCAAGGGGTTAGGGTCTGGGTCATACCAATGTTAATTGACAAAGGGTGATACTTACTTGTGTTGCATACAATGTAAATTCCAAAGTTTCATGAGATCTTTCTCCCCTTCATTTACATCGGTAAACTCATCAATCATCTGCAACCAACAGAAACAGGGAAACACAATCAAATCCACTAGTTAACCAATTATTGTCTTTTGCATAATTTTATAAAGCTATTAAGCAGAAAATTCTGCTTAGCAAATTTCTTTGACAAGCAAGAAATGACCAGGGTACCAATCGCAGGAATGGTAACCTCAAGGTATTCTGGCTGGTAACCTATTTTTGCTAAGCAAAAGTTTGTCGTGCTTAGCTAGTTTTTGCACTTACAGGCTTTATGAAATTGGGCCCAGCCCATGAGCAACCACAGCCAGCTGTTACTTCAGTCCTTAGATAACACGGTACCTAGTATCTATATTAGAACGTTATGTACACCTGGAATGTGTTTTGGCTAACCTGACCAGAAACAAGTTTCCAAAGTAAAACTCACTGACCGAACAATTTTCCTGGAGCACAAAAACACGTCAGTAATCAAAACAGTTTGTAAAAGACCAGGTACATTTCTTGAAAATCAATATTGTGACACTGACCATTCTCGTTCTCTGTTGAAGCCACAATGGGTCGATCTCATCTTCGCTGTCCACTTCCATTTCTTGAGGTCTGATTGGTTGCAGCGAATGGGTGTGGTAGTACATTCTGCAAGGGATACAATACTCTTAAATATCGTCATCAAGCTAAAAGGTGAATTCATTTCAGCAAGTAAGTATTGACATTGTCATTTCTGTATCCATTATTAATTGATAACACTTGATAAGTCAATTGGTTGATTGATTACTTTACCAATCAGTTGGTTGATTGATTGATTGATGGAGTGGATGATTGATTTAATCTTTTCATAGACTGACTGATCAGTGAATGGCATTTATTATTGGATAGACTGATCGATCAATTATTGATTACTCTATCAATCAAACAGTTGATTTTAACAACTTGACCGAATTTCGGCTTTGGAAAATCGTTGATGTCAATATTTAAGTTATTCATAGTAAACTTGACTAATAATACTTTCAAAGGCGCAGCTAATGGGCTTTCCCAGAGTGTTTTGAACAACTAATAGTAAGGTAGCATCTCAAAAGCCAAGAACATTCTACGCACAAAAGATTCCACAACAAACTGGACTTGCCAGAACACAGGGGTAGAAATAGACATCCGACATACCGGGCCCAAATTTAGCCCCTGGGTGAGCAAAAAAAGGACCGGCCCAGGGGCTGTCTTCCTGGGACTAGGGGCTTTTCCCGAACTAATTTTATAATTCAATATTGCACTGCCCGGCCCCACAAAAATCACGAAAACTACCAGCATGTACGAATCAACCAACGTTTTGGGTCGCCTGCAAGTTTTTTTTTACATGCACACAATTTTCGAAGTGTAAAAAAAACAACTAAAAAAACACCACACACACTGAAGTGAAGTTTGTAAAATTGTGTGTTTCCCTCCTCGCCTTCCTATTATTGTATGGAACATGGAGGAGAGAGCCAGACTAATAATAATGCATGCATGTTTTACTGGAAATAAACGATCGCAATCGCGATCGCGGCCACATTAAATCTAGCAATTATCAAGACTTGTCAAACAATTTTTCTTGTCAAACCGTGTGGGTGTAAATTTATTTTTATAACTGTTCATGTAAGAATGGGACCAAGGGTTTTTTTAAGCACCGGAAGCGTTGTAGAAATAGAGGGTCAAGGGGCTTTTTATTGGGGACCAAGCGCTAATAGCGCCGGGTTATTTCGAAGCCCGAGAACATTCCGCTGGACCGCATCATTGTGCCGCAGTACAGGAGTAATCCTTCAAGTGAATAAGCGCATTAGTATTTTGAACGTTCCAATGAAACGTTCCGCTGGTCCAACAGAATGGTCATTTGAGTATGGCTTGGAACAGTTATCCGATCTAATTAGAACGCTCCAATCATTCCGACATTTGAGATGCTCCCTATGTGTCTCACGTCCTCATACCTGTTATGTCCTGAGATTTGAGGTCTGACATGGAGGTAGTCTTTATTCTCTCCCTCCTGGAATTCTGTCAAGGTGCCAAGAGGTCGCTTGGTATGTCTGCAATCAAAGGCATCATGGGCATGTTATACTCATTGATGATCTATAATACACCCTTCCCATCAAATAAATAAGTGCGGATACTGGTCTCTGACTATTACCAGTGTTATGCACATGCTTTTAAACTTCACTTTGATTGATTAGAAAGCGGACTTACTTGATGACCAGGATCTGTGTGACTGGGCTTCGCCTGCAGGGCCCGTTCCTGTGGAATGCATAGCCAGTGTGTGATGTAAGGTTCTGAGGATTGCCGGCGTAGGAACCATCGTAGTGCTCGTTTATTGTCACATCTATTCTGGCTCCATTTGGACAAGGCTGGATATGAAATTTAAAAAATACCATCAAAACTGTCAAACATGGGCATGGCGTAAAACTTCATCAGAGGTACATAACTGTAGACACCTCTGAGGACAGAGATATATACAGTAAAATATATTATTTGAAAGTTAACAATGAAAATTTAGAACATAAAAATCAGGCCTCCACCTAAAGGTTCTAAAGATGTGGGAAAGGTGTATAAAACATCTCAGCTTACCACATAGGTGAAGTTAAATCTACTGTGGCACGTGGTGAGATGCTTGAGAAGGCTGTACAACTCAAGGCAATTGACGGAGCACCATGGGCACAGCATGTTGTCCCTGGCCTCTGTCTGCTGCCTAGTGTTGTTGTTATACAGAAACTGGTAGAAGACGTGCTGCGGGGTGCTGGTGGTGGCAGGAGTGGGATCCCTCTTGGAGGCGTTGATGCGAACGGACGAATTGTGTGGAATGTTGTCTTCGGAGCTTGGATCGCTGTTGGTGTCTGAAGAGAGAAAACCAAAACTTTTGAAGTAGTAAATATAATGTGGAGTTGAGGAATGTGAAAGATATGCCATTTATTTTGGAAGAGGGTGGGAGAAAACTGACTTTGGCAAATTGTCACACCAGTGTAACGTTACAGCTCACATGTGCAGCAAGGACATATCTTCAATGAATACATATGCAACTTGAATACATATAACGACATTAAGATGCAGGTTGTTCTTGTACCTCAACCCCATTTCTTTTGGACAAAGATCTAGGATTATCGAATAAGGATGAAATCTCGCTGCAGTCCTGAAAGCATAAAGCTGTAAAGGTTTTATCCCTAACAGGACAAAACAGAATCCATTAAAGCCTGCCCTTTTTATATAAGACCAATTGCAACGACTATACACCCAAATGTTTGGCACATCAATATCCCGTTGAAAAAATGTAAACAAGCTGCCAACATAAAAGGATAGCTGCATTGCGCATTTTGCGTTTGATTTTTGCGGGGTGGAGATGCACAAGTCCGTCTATGGGAATGCCTCGCAAGGGAGTTACTACAGGGAGGCAGGGCCTCACAGATTGGTGTATTTTAACGACGGGGCAATCATCTCACAAGTTTTTCCCCTCACCTTCTGATTTAGATATGCCATTACTGCTCTCGCTCTGCTCCGGGGGCTGGCCGTTGGAATTATTAAGGGAGGTCCCTGAGCTTGTGAACAACGTCCTGTGATTGCTACTCAATGACGTCGGCTGGAGATGATTGGAAGATCGTAGAGCTGTCTCACTCCACTTGAGATGGAACTTTAAAGTTGGTTGGTCTTTGAAGGACTCGAATGGTGCCACAGGCTGAAGACAGCAAGATAAAAAACATATCTCTAATGGTAATTGGCACTTATTGATTTTACTTCATGTTTAATAGCGTTGAGATTAGTTTTTTTTTTAAATCAAAGCAGTAACCATCCTTCTAAAAATAAAAAACCTTACTACAGCACACCCAGTAAGACAATTAACTCTTACCTTCCCATCCATCAGCATTTCCCACGATGCATGCTTGCCGTTCATGACCTTTGGCCTGACCTCTTGCAAAGCGACCTCGTAATCGCCGTTGGTGAGTTGACAATTGTCCTTGTCCAGTACCACGAGTTCAGATGAGTAGGTGAAGGTTTCATTTTGACCTGGTGAGGAGGAGTTTCTGACGAGTCTGCGACGCTTGGATGGTTGCTCCTCTGTATCAAGTTACAATCAGAGAACTTATTAAAATTAGCATTTATTCAAAAGCTACTTTCCTTTTTAGTCGCAGGGCTATGTAGTTTCAAAATTGAAAAATCACGAAATATGAATTGCAGTCTCCTGTTGGTCAAGAGATGCAGCATCCTCAAATTCCATGTCAGAGAACTGATTATACAGACATCACCACAGATGAAAAACTAGTTGCTGGGACACAAATTCACATCTTCAAGAAAGTTTGAAGGCTTAAGAAAATCTATGACAAAATTATGAAACCAGGACAAAATAATGCTAACAAACCACAGTAGTAATACAACACCTCAAAGAGAGTAGAAACTAAGAACGGGGTAAACCCCCACTATAATTGATTGGTTTGATGCTTTTTACTTTATTCTATGCAATATGGTATTTATAAAAGATGTTAGTGTCTTGCTCAAGGAAACAGTTGTCAAGACATGGACCCAAACCCACACACCAGAACTTGAGTCCAATGCACTAGACAGCTCGGCAATCCCTATCCACTCAAGGTATACCATATAATAACAAAATATGTAAAATGAAAAAGTCCAAAGGTTCAGGTGTTGGATTACCACAGGTTTAAAAACATAGGATTAGAAAACTTCCGATTTAAATATTCCAAGAGAATAAATGTTGAAGACACTTACCCTGATCTTCACTCACATCCCCGTTGCATAGAATATCACTTCCAGACAACCAGTCATGAGACTGTGACCTTTCACCGAAGACCTTAAGCAGTAATATGAAGGATTTAACTGTTTGGCCGTTTGATTGGCTGAAAGTACTGCTGGGTACTGAGAGGTGACGTAGTTGATCGTCAGTGGTTGCCATCGAGACACTGTTCACTGGCACTTTTTGTTTACCGAGAAAAATTTGTTTAATTGGCGATGATATATCCTACGCAAACAGAAAAAAGAAAACAAACAAAAAGTTAGTAAGCTGACAGCAAGCATTTCAAACATCTCTACGAGACCCAAAACTACAATGTTGCCTTTATATATCCTAACAAGATAATTTACTTTGATATTAAACACCACTTACTTGATACCTAAAAACAAGTAACAATGAGCAAGTTCGGTTGGCTGACTAGAGTCGACTAGACTTAACCATAGTCGATCTAGATGTCACTCCAACACTGCATGATTGAACCAGCTAGTCCAACTGGATCAACCTAGCTCAGGAGCACTGTTTCTTTAGACAACTAACGAAGTTACGCCACTTTGACAAGATGGCATTTTGGGCCAATACATTCTTTTCTCTTCGATTAGTCGTCGCCATGAAGGTTGCCAAATTTGCCGAATCAATCGACTAAACGCGTTCGAGTGAAACACAGATCAAGCATGCAAGATTTAGAAGGAAAATTGACTAAAGGTTACCACCCGAACTTGCTCAATGACGTTTACTTAAAGTTTATCATAATGTTTGTTTTTTCCAACCAACTATAAATAGACAAAAAAAATCTACAAGAACCTTTCTCCTCCTGTGACAAACTTTTAAAAGGACAGCGTCGACGGTAACGGTGCTCTCACTTGTTAACTCTGGGGGGGAAAACAAGATTAATGAACTGAAAACAGATACTTCGGTTTATACTTGTTAAAAAGCCATTTGCACACGAATTTGCTTTGCATTGTGTATGAAGAGAGGGCTGTGACTGTTGCAAAGAATGCTGCTTAGGGCAGCAAGTTTCCAGTGTTTACAATCTTTTCCAAAAAGGCCCTTTGTCAGGTGACACAAAGTCTCAATGTGTTTGGTTCTTGAGTTTAATGCAAATCTACTTTGGATCACGAAAAAACTTTATAGATGTTGAACTTTCCATCGGGGATAAAGAAAGAAAAAAACTATAGTAATAAATTTGCGGGTAAAAAGAGAACCAGCGTGGTCTCGACATTTCAAACAGTATACTCTGCTCCTCTTCTTTCTTCTGAAGACGAGCCGAGTTGTTCTGTATAAAACGTTGAGACCAACCCGGTTCTTCTCAGAACCAAAACTCCTCCCTAAAGAGTTATATATACATGGTTGTACCTGCAAGTTTACTACTAGTTTTAAAAAAAATCCACACCACGCAAAGCTTCAAACATCGCTTACTTGGTTCAATCACAATACAGCAAGCTCTGTTTGCAGATGCACTTATGAAACTTGTTTTTAAAGATGGCAATAAAATTACAGAATGGTATTATACAAAATTTCCACTCACCACTGGTTTGATGAAATTCCTTGAAAAATAAGTTCATATACTCTCCTTGTGTCCTGAGAAAATAAGAAATACATTTCAAGATTTCAGAACGAAAGGAAAGGTTTGCCTTAAAACTTAAAACTAATACACTTCCTTTGCTGAGTTACAAGTTACTCTTGGGTTGGCTAGAGCGGGACTTGAACTTGTGACCTCTGGATTAACATATCAGCACTCTACCAACTGAGCTATCTAGCCCTAATGCAGACGGTCTCCCTATTTTGTCAATATTTTTTGGGGGGTGCCAGTCAGAAGCCATTCCTTATAAGTTGTTACAATTTGGGACCCACTCCTAAATGCTATGTGTTAGCCCTTTGCTTTCCATCATATAAATAGACCTTGAAAACGTCAAGCTCAACTGCAGTCTGTGTCCAGAACCCAATTTCATAGAGCTGCTTAAGCACAACTATGCTTACCAGAATAATGTTACCAGCCAAAATACCATGTCACATCTACCATCTGTGACTGGTATCCTGCTAATTTTGCTTAGCAGAAAATTGTTAAGGCAATATTTTCTGATTAAGTAGCTCAATGAAATCAGGCACTGCTGTGAACGCGGCAGATTGATATCATGAGACACATGTTAACGGCCAAATGTTATCACGTGACAAGCGTATATGGATAAATGGACGTCCATCGAGCTTTCAAGGAGTAAATCTTTACTTACTTTTCTGTCATTGTGTCTCTTTTGAGTTTCATCTCCACTTTCTCCAGCAAGCCATTTGTCTCAAAAGATTTCCTTCAATGAGAGAAAACAGATTCCATAATTTTTCTCTTTATGTAATCTACATAATGGGAAGACTAACTTCAGAACGACTATAACATACATACATGCTGCCATTGCAGGGTAGGCAAGTGTTCATTCAGGCCTTGCGCTTAAGTTTTTTGTAAAGTAGCCCACTGGGCTAGTCATCTGTGTGTTTTACTTGCCCCCAGGAAGATTCAGTAGCCCAGGTTTTAAGCATACATGTATATTGTCAGCGATCACAACCAGTTTATTGGCCAAATGAAGTTACATTCACACACCCAAAAATGATATAAAACATTTTAACAATTTGTTTTTTACATCTGGACAGGGAGAAATATGGGCTTTTCAATCCTGCAGTGAGGGTCAATGTCAGCACATTCTGATATATTCAATATTCCCATTATCTTAACCACATCGTACACACTGGTCAGCTCATATGACATGATTTCCTAAGCTGGACCATGCCATGCATTGTAGAGGGGGTGTCAATCAACAGGGGTCAGTGACTTGGTTAGAAGGGGGCAGGACAAAACTCTGTTCGGTGGAAGTTAGCGTTAGTGTTTGGGCCGTGTCGTGGCCGAGCGGATAAGAGCACCGAACTCAAGCTCTGGTGTTTCTGATCAGCAGAGTGTGGGTTCGAATCCCAGTCGTGACACTTGTGTCCTTAAGCAAGACACTTAACCACATGCTTCGTCCTTCGGATGGGACGTTAAGCCGTAGGTCCCGTGTGTTGTGTAATGCACGTAAAAGAACCCAGTGCACTTATCGTAAAGAGAAGGGGTTCGCCCCGGTGTTCCTGGTTTGATTGGCTGCATATTGCACCACAGCACCTTGTAAACCATTACATGGTGCTGTGCAAAGGAATAGGTCTCATACTTCCAACGCGTAACTCCACATACCTTGTAGGAAAAATACTGAGCGCTTTGAGACACCCATCGGGAGTATAAAGCACTATATAAGAACTGCGTATTATTATTATTATTGTTAGTGGAAGTTGTTGGATTGAATGAAAATGGTCAGACAGTAGGTGAGTTGACAGAGTACTGTGCACTCAAAACACGTCATCATATTGCAAGCTGGCATAATTTATTCAAAACCACTGTGAATGAAACAGTAGGAGGGTCACAAACTAGATACATTTCTGAAAGGTGACCGACCTGTTGTTATTAGTCCTTTGGCACCTCTGTGGCATATAACTCAATGTTCTGTGTAGGAAAATAGGCTGTAAAACAAAGGAAATAACTTTATTAAATTAATCTGACATGCTGAGAACAAACCTACTTTATCACAATACAAATACAAAAAATATTATTTCCAAATACAATTTTGTTAACTGTAAAAACATATTCATGAGATTGTTATATAAACTGTATAATGCATTCATAAGAAAAAAGTTGAAGTTCATCAATTACAATTCGGAAACTGAGCCAGTGCTGGTTACACGGTTACCAACCGATCATCCAGTTACACATATTTTTACCAAGTTGAAGTTGAAGAAGAGCAAAACAACATTTCAATATTTTCTTTCTTTCTTTAAAGGCCCTGTACACTATTGGTAAGATCGAAAAACACAAATGTTCACAGATTCACACATAACTTACATGATTTAAAGTAAATAATGGTAGAAAGGGTTCCTTAAAATATTTCTGCCTAAAATGCTATCGTTTCTGAGAAATGAGTAAAACAATAGTTTTTATCGCGCGCGATAATAAACTCGATGTTTGAAAAACAGAAAACACATAAGGTCTCTTTTCACTATTTTCTCGTGACCTCGATGACCAATTGAGCTCAAATTTTCACAGGTTTGTTATTTCATGTATGTGGTTGATTACACAAAACATGAACTCAGTCTGTGATTATTTTGTCAGCTCTGCCAATCCTGTATAATACCTTTAATTAATGGTTTAATTTTCAAAAGGAGACAAAAATATGAAGAAAAAAAAAACTTACTGCAATTTGGTTCCTTGTTCGAAGAAATCTGTAAATCTGTGTGGGTTCTGTGAGTAAAGAGTTAAAAAAATAACGATTAAAACAACGGTTTGTTTACATCAATGTAAAAAAAGGAGAAAACAACTGTTCTTCCAACACAGTGAGAACATCAGGTCTTCCTTCCAGCCTCACTTTCAGCCTTTTTGTCTGACAAAGATGGAGTTACATCTTTTGTACATATTTGGACTTCTGTCTCCATGTATTCTGTCCCATACTAAAACCGCACAGTTTCAAAATAACTAAATGGAGCCTAAGCCTGAGAGAGTCTGAGACCAAGCAGAAACCATTGTGTTGTGAAGGGCTCCAGTCTGGCTCGCTTCTCCACAATATTTAGGGGCCGTCCAGAATTTTTAACATTTCTACGTTCGTACAAATCGAAGGCAGGCCTGAACTCTGAGTTTTATGTTTTGAGAGGGCAAGTACATTTTTTTATTTTGAAAAGAGCACACATTAGAAAATCTTAAAGTCTATGGGAAGCTTTTGAAGAGACAAAAAGGCCAAGACCAGGGGCAACAGACGCCATTGCCTCCTTGTAATTCCAGGCCTGCGAAGGGGGAGAGTGGGATGGACCCTGTGAATGTCAATCTTTAATAATAATACAGAAGAATAGTCTTATTTTGGGGGACTAACTTTTGTTTTTCTATAAAAATACATGGGGAATCGAACGCGGATCTATTAGGATGTGGACAAAAACCTTAAGACAATTATTACTAATGCTGACCACTCATGTATGCATCAAACATGTCAAAAGTGGTGCTACAATGTATACAATTTGCCGGCTATTTACTAATTAAGAAAGCTTGTAACCGGCAAGGTAAGTGAAGGAAGTAAGTCGTAACTTAGTTGCGATAATCGTAACCCTCCATATGATCTTCTGCGTTCGTTGACGTTGGGTGGGAGGATGTGGAGGGTTAGGATTATCACAACTAGTTGAAATTCTGCGTAGGCCTACCTACCTCTTTATTATACAGTATTCCTAACTAAGTAAACATGGTCAGGATGCAGGGTTCTGCCCACGGTGGTCGGTGCCGGAAAACCTGACCGGCACTCATGATTCCCCGACCACCACTGGCAGAATATTTTCGTTTTCCGACCACCACACATTTTCCCTTTTTTTCCCCCAATTTTCTTCAAAATATTTTGAACAACATGTAAAACAAATTATTTACCATTAAAAAGTGTTATCCAAAGTTTCGAGTAGCCTACTTCTTTGGTTTGAGTCTATTTTAACGATCCAGGATCAAGCATCACTCCTGCCTGTACGATGTACATTATATCCAATGCACGAAACCCGCATTGATTTCGCAATGGTTTCCAGTCACGCTGATTATAGCTTTACGCTTGGAAAAACATGATACCAGTTTCATCACGGTGCGTACCCTATTCTATAGCGTTTAATACAACAGAAATGAACTGCAGAGTAAGCACCATGCTATAGATGCTGTAAATTGTTTTCCCATGGCTGTAAAGGCGTGCGCGCACTGAGGACCTACAGCCCTACATTCAATGCACAGCTGCAGGGCGCACGTGTGTAACCACTTCGTGCACGATCGAAAGGAGATTGACTTGACCGTACTAGGACAAAAAATTTCCGGCACTAAGCAAATCCTGGGCAGAACCCTGAGGATGGTAAAAAAAGTAACCCTATTTTTATAAACTAGAAATTATAAATTTGAAAAGGAATAAATCCGGTCACACTAAAAGCCGACAACTGACGACAAAAAATTTTAAATGCACTTTCAAATAATGTTTGAATAAAAATAAAATAACAAACCACAAGGGAAACTGACTGGGTAAATTTTAAATGATTTTGGGTTGAACAAGGAAAAATTGACTAGAGCGGGATTTGAACCAACGACCTCCGGATTGACGTGCCGGCGCTCTACCAACTGAGCTATCTAGCCCTATGATGGCGGTCTCCCTATTTTGGATAAAAATAAAGCGTTAAATATATGTGTAAGAGTCATATGTATCCAAATCACCTTCAATCGGTTGAAAAAGTTTTGTTTTTAACTGAAAAAAAAAAGTTTTATTACCGCGATATCGTTATTACCACGAAAAGAAAAAAAGTGTCCCCCATGATGCATCTGGAACGCACTTGGACGATACCATTGTAATGAGTAAGTTCTAAGGGCTTAGTTGGGTTTTTTTTTTTTTTTTTTTTTTTTTTTTAATGCTTTTTTCGTTCTTTCTTTATTTAGTTCTTTCCTTTTTTAAGAAATAGAAATATTTACTGGCTGTCATTTTATGCACGTATCAATTGTAGTCCCGGCCCTGGGGGACCCGGGACTTTGGCAGAGGTAGCCGGGACATAGGCGGGGATGTGCAAAAACCGTGCCCCGCCCTACCGGGACAATAGCGGATCGTTTTGTGGGTGACAAATGCCCTGCATGTCGGTCGGGGCCGGGATTGTGCGGGGGTTGTTATAAATGCCCCGCATGCCGGGGCCGGGATCGTGCGGGGGTTGTTATAAATGCCCCGCATGCCTGGGCCGGGATCGTGCGGGGGATGTACAAAAACAAGTGCCCCGCCCGGCCGGGCACGTAGCGGGGCATGGCAGGGACTATATGACGCCAAGCCATTTTTACATCCCCGGCCAAGTCCCCGCTAGTCCCGGGTCCCCCAGGGCCGGGATTACAATTGATATGTGCATTTAGTAGAGTACTACTCTAGTTAGTACCAATTGTTGGTTTTTCAAATGATACCGTTAAAATAAAGACAACTTAACTTGCCGTTTTCAGCACCCCCCTGTAGTATAATGGTATCTTCTACGTACGGTCCAAAAAAGACAACAAGGCGGACAGTACTTGTCGTTACTAATTTGTGGTAAAAAAAACCTTTTTTAGTTTTACAATAAAAAAACAAAACTTTTTCAACAGATTAACGAAGGTGATTTGGATACATATATATTTTATGGTTTATTTTTGTTCAAATATTGTTTGAAAGTGCATTTAAAATTTGTTGTCGGCAGTTGTCATCAGGCCTTGTCAGTTGTCGGCTTTTTTAGTGCGACCCAATAAATCTGTAATCAGGTGTCTGTACAAACTAAAACATAAAAACGAGAATTGCATTGAATTGCATTGCATTCACAACCAGAGTTGCCTGCACACTCAAAAAGAAGACACGATCTAAAGCCTTGTACTAGTTGTAGGCTTGTGTGCCTCAATTATCATTGGAATTTTCAGAATGTCACACTGTACGTAAAACTCCATTCCATTGACTGACCATGTGTTTCTATCTTTTTCACTCGACATTTATTTAATATCTGAATGATACTCACTTTCAAAAGCTTGAAGAAAAAGCTCGTGGTCGGCCTGCAATTGCTCAAATTTTGGGTTCCGTTGCTCGGACCTGCTGTTTGGGTGCCTGTGTGGTGCCATCTTTGTTCATACACTTCGCTCTATTGATTTTAAATTCAAAGAATTTGAAAATAAAATCATTAACCATTCCCCTTCACACTCTCTCATGACTTTACCGCGGGAACACACAAAAGGCATTGTGGGTATGGAGCTCAGCAGTATCGACTACTCGTAACCGGCAAATAAAAGTCGAGTCGCGGGTCTACATTATTTTTCTCTCGACTTATTGTGCCTCATGGAGTAGACTCTGAATGATAATAAGTCCCCAAACTTAATGATGTTTTACCGTGAGACAAAGTACAATATTTAGTTAAGTTTCTTGCTGAAGACTCCAGTCGATACCTTTGGGCCATACCAACCATCAACCGTGGAAGAATTAGGGCCCAACTGACAGTGACACATTAGTTCCAGCATGGAGCTATTAAAAGTTTTTTTATATAATGGTTTCAGCACGAACTTGTCAAACTTCACGATGAAAAAGAAACCCCTCAACCCGCAACGGCCTACCAAAAGGGATTCACTAAAAGTGCAATTTCATCAGCTTATGTAATGCCCGAGTTGTTGCCTACCAAAAAAAAACGTTGACCGCCACTTTTTGTATGGGCGGCCTGTAGCATCACAAAATGTATTAACTGGTTTGATACAAATTTGCAATATAAAAAAAGGTAGCAAAGTGATAATATGGATAAATTGATAGAATTTATTTTAAAAGATAAATTATGTGTGTTTTGTTTTTTTGTTGGTTTTATTTTGATTAAAGGCCGTCCATACTTTTGTCAACAAAGGTTGGCGGATCGCGCCTGACCCAGTGTGACGTTTATCTATACCAAGATAATAGAATAGATTCACAGTTGTGTTTGCTGAAGGATGAAGGTTTGTGTGTGTGTTACATAATAGGATGGGTATAGCAGGAATATTCACACACGGCCTACAGAGAAACACTGCTACGAGGAAGGGCCCAGCATTGTGTTATCAGTGACAACATTCTCCGTATGTTTTTTGAGAACTCCGTTGTCTGTTAGAAGAAATAATTTGGAGCCATGACGAAAGTGGACGTAACGCCGAGACTTCGTTTCGTAGTGCTGTGATCATAACTGAACAGTCTATCACCTAGCATGACTAATTGAGATGAACTCACTAGGGGCCTATGTAAAAACGATCGGTAAAAACAGGGGTGAGTAGAATTTTCGGCTTTCCATGTAGAACTAGTCATTGGTTTTTGTAACGGTTCCACCACCTCTATTTTATAATGGTGTTCAGAGCATAGAGCAATGACCTTGCTCTCCTTAGTTGCGATATGGCGATTAGCGCAACTATTGCTCTATGAGGGATCGTTATTCCTCTATAATACCTCATCCTAGTACTAGTTAGGAGTTACTCTGGCCCAATTCTATCCCCAACTTTACTGTGCCAGTGTTATATTTATACAGCCTAATAGTAATAGGCATACTTGTTTGTGTTATAGAACTTTGTATTTATTACTATTAGCAGGCAATATCGGTTATTGATATCTGGTCCAACTAGGCCTAATTATTGGGGGGGGGGGGGGAGCCAAACTTAAAACTGATTTAATGAATTTATCTTGTGAGCAGTGGGTTCTTCATGTCGATTTGTGCAAGAATGTCATGATTTGATTTGTTATGTCAATAATTTTGTATATAATACCATCCAATTGACAACAATTCAATCTTAGTTTTAAATTGAATCATTGAATAAACAAAAATTCTATAGTGTAAAATGTACGTGAGTGTTGATCCATGGAGGTCCGATGGTCGATCGTGTTCAAATTCTACCTCCATGCTTCAAAGGAAAACTATAAAAATGCAGTTTTTAGCCTTCAAGAAAGACTCTACTACTAGGCTCGAATGTCAGACCATAAACAATTGTTTTAAACTAATGCAATAAGAACATTACATGCTCCGAGTCCGTTGCTGCCATACGCAAGCACTGCTGATGGTGCAATCTGAAAATCAATCAAATTATTGTAAGACATGACCTTGGCCCAAAATGTAGCTATAAGCACAACTAAATGCTTACCAGAATAAGAAACAGATACACCATGTGTACCCCCTCCTTTGACTGGTTTCCTGCAGATTGTTGCTATACACACAATTATTGTTTTAAAGCTGTCTACTTATTACTTAAATGCTGTATGAAATTGACCTTATAGACCTTATGCATATGACGTCATTTGAGTAGGGCGCCCTCACCTAGAGGTCAAAAGGAAGATGCTCATTGGCCAGTCTTGTGCGCCGCGCGTACAAATCAGCGCGTTTCCATTGTTCCATCATCAGTTTACCTCTAAGATGGCGGCTTGGTGACGTCAATGCATAAGGTCTATTGTTGCTGATGGTGGTGAATGCATAACTGGTTGAGAAGATTTACACATTTTCCATCCTCCAAGGGTGCACCCCAATAAATAATATCCCATAGAATACGACAGTACAGAATACGACAGTACAAAATGCTACAAGTCCAAAAATACAAACAAATAATAATAATAATTTTCACATCTTTTTACGGTAACTTTAAATCCTCTGCTCAATTAAAAAGGACCATATTTTAGGGCCGGTGTCATCCAAAATCCCTCGAGTTGGAATTCAACAACCCCAGGTCACAATTTGGCACAATTGGTTCACCGTGCCCCTTTTATTTGGATCTCAAATCTAATATAGAATATTTTGAGGGCCTTCAAGGGATGGCTGACGCTCTGTTTTCTCCTTAATTTTAGTGGGGTGCATCCCAAAGGAGCTCAATCTTATTATTGGCTATGCACTAAACTTACCCTATGTTTATAGCCACTATGGGCGTGTCCATGTTTGTTTATACAAACCAGATTTATGATACAATAAAAGTTTACCCCCTCTGAAAGCTCAGAGCCAAACAAACAAACCTGTCAAAAAGTGTCATCAAAGTACATAAGTGGTCCACAGTATAGAGGAAACAACACAGGGAATGTGTTCTATTTTATTAGGGATTAAATTTTTGGTACACATTTATTTAATTCAGGCCTCGAATTTATTTATTTATTTACTTTTTTGGGGGGGGGGATCCACAAGACCACAGGGCTTGTTGCTCAAAATATTTACTGGCCAAGAAAGACCAGAACAGTTTAACATGCATGATTGTTTTTATTTGATCAAGCACTAAGACATACGGTATAAAAGACGATTTATCACATTTGTCTTTCTGTGTATACATATTTAAAGGCAGAGTATACCTTTGGTTTTTGGAACCGTTCGATTGTTTTAATCCTATGTAGATACAATGAAACTAACCTGTGAAAACGTCATATCAAGAGGTGGTCGCGTTCTTGAGATACGCCTATCGCCGAAAATCCGGAGCGAATAATCCATGCAGGAAGAAATCCCTAATAGGAATACACAATCTGAGAAGCGTTCTGACAGAAACGTTTCTCAGATTCAATTTGGGGCCCCAAAACTTATAAATTTTTACATAACCATGCACAAAACTTCGAAGTGAAATTTTTCTAAAAATGCTTTAACTATCGAAAGCTGCTGTGGGTTTCTAACCAATAGGTTTGTATTGCCATTAATTTTAACAGTGATTACCAAACGTATATCTTCCCTTTAATACACCGATCCATTAAGCCCCGCCCATTTCTCATTGACCAATCACAGCCGCGATATCTGATCACCATTTGAGCCGTTTGGTGATCTTTGCTCTAATGGTGATCAGGTTTCGTGGCTGTGATTGGTCAACTCGTAAGGAGGCGGGGCTTAATGGATTGGTCTATTACTTAATGACAGGTGTTTATCAGACTCAAAGTCAACATTTTATAGTTTGTTTTTGTTTAAGATATTACACTGTGAGGTTTTATTATTCAATTGAAAAACACAAGACTGCTCCGGTCATGAGTTTACTGGCCTAACACTAAAACTACTGGCCTAGGGCCTGTGGTTCAGCGTAAAGTTCAAGCCCAATTTATACAAGCAGATTTCAATTGCAGCAAACATAGCACCAATTGGGATCTGGGACGGGTTCACACTATTTTTTTGACTTTGACAGTTTCAGAAATATTTCTCTGGATAATTTGTACGGTTATGATATTAATTATTGGCGAACTTTCAGATTGAATCCTAAGTATATTCGTTGTTATAAAACAGATTGAATTTCGATGATGTTTGTACGAGTGCATGGGTGTGTGATTCTCTTAGTTTTTTAGTCTTAATAAATTTTTCTTTTTCTTCTCTGCAGAAACGAAGTGCAGCTTCCTAAACCTGTACTCTCTCCGTATAATAAGTGACGTATTTCCGGTTGTTTGTCAATATTATGGTGGGTACCATTTACGACTGAACTTCTTGTAAGCACCATATTTCGAGGTTTCAACGCATAAAAAGCAGGAATAAGCATGAGGGTAGGCTCCAGACGCCGTGCCGCCGCCCGGAGGCACCGAGTCCACCATCGGTGGCAACACCAGCGTCGCCATCGGAACCACCACCACCACCACCATCGCACTCACCACAATGTTGCCAGTGTGGGGCTTGGGTTGTTCGGTGTCCAGCGGTATCATGCACAGACCATTGGCAATCAAGCTACAATGGTAACCATGAGCACAACCACTTCATCATCATCATCGACCAGCGGTAACACTCGCAAGCTACTAGCGTGGTTCGGCAGCGCGGTGGTTACGTTTTGGTTACTGGGAGTTTCAATCGTAGGCTTTGCAGTTCCGGCCGTCCCTATACCAGTCGGGATAACAAGCATGCTTATGTTTTTCCTGATAATTGTGGTGCCTTTAGCAAGGAACTTACAGATCCGTGCAGCCCGGAGGAGAGAAGGTGTGGTCAACGACCTTGAAGCGCCATCACTATGTACAGTTACCGGCGGCTTGGGCGGAGGGACAGTGGTCATAACTGAATTGTCAACAGTTGACGAAGCATCGGCAAATGGGTAAGTTATATTTACCATGTTTTAGGATGAGATTAAAGACTCGTGGTAATTTTATCAATTTCATGTGGATTCCATTTAAAAAATATGATAACTCAATATACATCAGAGCATCTTTAACAGCCCCAGCAATGTCCACTTCAAGTATTGTACGAGATGCTCATCGATTTGCAAATTTAGAACTTCTCATTATTTATTTACAAAACTTACAGCGATTGAAGAGATTATGATGAACTTATTTGAATAAGAATCATTGAACTGTCGTTGGTTTTCGTTTTACTATTCGATGTATTTTTGTCTCCTTGTTTTGCTGCAGTCCAACGGAAGGTGTACCGGTATTTTACAATGACCCACCTCCATCATTCAATGAAGCTATGGAAGACACTGCATCTCCATCTGCACCTTGTCCGGAAGGAGCTCCAGCACAAACACCTCCTGGGTACCCATCTGCTATTGGAGGAACACTACAAGACCCTGTCTATCCGCCGATGGGGGCGCCCGTCAACGAAGAGGAACTACCACCACCGCCATCTTACGATGACGTCATAAGCGGGAATACGTACACATCACAATAAATCCATAGCAGCTGCTACTTTAAATCTGTCTGTCTTTGATCTAAGATTTTATACAGGCAGCCGTGGTTAAATCAAGAAAATATTAACGACCCCATTTGTATTATACCATAAGTTTTCTGTCGTCTACCTATATATTTTTTACCATGGAAAACGTGTGCTTAACAACATTTTAATGTTATTGCTAATTATGCAAAGTGTATCAATTTTTTTAATATTTTAAGATTGCAGATTTTCTTATTAAACACTACGAAGACGTAGTTTATATCGAACAGTATATGTAGATTTTGTTGCAAGAATTTTGCGTATTAATACACAATGTATTTTGTATAAATTATATTGTATTATGCATATTATTTTCTTTAGTTCTATCGTGGTGAAAAGATACTAGTTCATCAAGCCCAACCCACAGCAACTATCATAGCAACAGTACCACGTGTTAAACACGTGCGTCTCCGCCCCTCGATCATCCAGTCACACACTGAGGGCAACCCTTTAGACGCGCAGTTGCGGCTGTGATTGGTCAGGTGCGTTAAGAGGCGGAGTTTAGGATCGGTCCATGAACCAATCATTGGTTGTCTGACCAGTACATTTTATTATATAAGTGTCAATACATCAATACATTGAACTCCTGAAAATGTACTCTTCCAAAATAAGTATCTACTCGGAATTGACTATCGACCAAGTAAGACTGGCCAAAGATAAGTTGGACTGCCGACTGTTAAAATTGTAAACAATTATTATACTATTGTGACAAAAATTAATGCGCTTTTGAATAATAAATGGAGAAATGCGCACAATAAATGTGGTTTTATTATTAGTATTATTATTAATTGAATCAGCAATGACTGTTTTTATGAATTTTTAAAAGACGACTTTTATATTTTGCTTTGTAAGTTTATTAACATAAGTTTACTCGATTGTTCAGTGATTCAAACAATAGTTAATAAAAATCCCGGATAATTCGGAAATATGTATCTTTTTGCACGACCCCTTGTTTGGTAACTAATTTTTATTTTAAAAATATACTGCATCTTTTGGTTCATAAACAAATTACAGAGACACGAAATATTATACGAGGTATTGCACCATTTTCGGCAGTGGCGGCCCATCGGGGAGAGTGGGCGGGGCAAATGCCTCTCAGTTACACCCCCCCCCCCCCCCCCCCTCACTTGCAAACCCGTCTGAATTTTTACCTCAAATTTTACCCGGTGATCAAAATTGAATTCGACCGCAAACCATAACACGGACATTAAAGTAAGTATGTTCGTGTTTACCCCCAGCTCAAGAATAAACCGTCATAATTCCATCATTGTGGTAGCCTCAATGCCCTTTTTCAGCAGTACAGTACATTAAAATGAGGTTATACCTTTGGTTATTAATCAAAAAATGTATGACCATAAAAATGTGTTTGGTAAAGAGCAGTGGAAAGCTGTTCATATTATAAAACATTGTTAGCAACGACCCCCTTTGAAGTAATGTAATTTTAAAGAAAGAAGTAATTTTTTACAGAATAATTTGAATCTGAGAAAGGTTTCAGGCATGAAGCTTTGTTCAGGAATCTGAAAGCGTACAAAGTTCCTGTGCTATGCAAGGCTGCTTTCATTATTTTCTTGCAACCTCGATGACCAAATTGAGCCACAGGTTTGTTATTTTATGCATATGTTGGGAAAAGTGAGGATAGTGATCTTGACAATACACCGATCCATTAAGCCACGCCCATTTCTCATTGACCAATCACAACCGCAAAATCTGATCACCATTTGAGCCGTTTGGTGATCTTTGCACTAATGGTGATCGGGTTTCGCGGCTGTGATTGGTCAACTCGTAAGGAGGCGGGGCTTAATGGATCGATCTATTGCCAAAAGTATACAACAGAACTCGTAAGGAGGCGGGGCTTAATGGATCGATCTATTGCCAAAAGTATATAACAGAACTCGTAAGGAGGCGGGGCTTAATGGATCGATCTATTGCCAATAGTATATAACAGAACTCGTAAGGAGGCGGGGCTTAATGGATCGATCTATTGCCAATAGTATATAACAGAACTCGTAAGGAGGCGGGGCTTAATGGATCGATCTATTGCCAAAAGTATATAACAGAACTCGTAAGGAGGCGGGGCTTAATGGATCGATCTATTGCCAAAAGTATATAACAGAACTCGTAAGGAGGCGGGGCTTAATGGATCGATCTATTGCCAATAGTATATAACAGAACTCGTAAGGAGGCGGGGCTTAATGGATCGATCTATTGCCAATAGTATATAACAGAACTCGTAAGGAGGCGGGGCTTAATGGATCGATCTATTGCCAATAGTATATAACAGTAATTTGACTCGGAGATTTATTTCAATGCTGCCTTTAAAGTTTAATGTTTTTTCTCTAAATTTTAAGCATGCCCCCTCTTTCACCCGATCCCCAGATGAACAGGTGCACTCTCTGACTTCACATCTCCGCTAAATGCCAGTTGGGAGAGGTGTACCTCAGCTATTTCAAAGAGTGCTTATGACTTTAATGTAAGAGCGAAAAGATGACGGTACCTCTGAATCTGATACCTATTAATTTATTATCTAGTCGATCTTGATGCAATCTTGAATCGACTGGGATGGTGTCACACGCCCTCTGTGGATTGATGAACAAACTAAACAACATGTGGCCCGATTTCAAGAGTCGCCTACGCACACACAATAGTCGTTATCAGTGAAGCAATTGCTTACATAATTCGATGTGAAATTGTTACCGCACGAAAAAGTGAAGTAATGAAAGCCTCTGACCTTTGGATTTGAACTATTTAATCCAATTCTGAACCCAATATTTCATAAAGCTGTTATGCAGTAAGTCCTGCTCGCTAAGCAAAATATTAAAGGGAACCAGTGGCAACAAATGCACATTAAATGTCGTTTGGGCTTGGCCTTCGTCTAAGCAAGACTTATGTGGATTAAACAAATTCCTGACTTTCCTGTGCTTTATCTGGATGATGATTGGCACTTGGCACGGTTCTGCTGTTCATTATACGTGTGTGAGCGAATGCAGAGTTCACAGTAAATGTTTGTTTTATGTTAATGGAAACTTTACCTAGAAATGGCAACCTAGAAATGGGCAAAGAAGAAGAGGAAGACAGAAGAGAAGATGGAGAGATGAAACCCAAACATTCACAAACACAACAATGTGGACTAGAATAGCAAGAAGGAGAATGGAAATTGCATGAGGCAGTGGATGAACCCAGCCTGATGATGGTGAATTGCAAAGTGCAAGGAGAGACCACCTTTGAATGGCGTACTCGTAACAAAATCTTTGCAACAAGTGTCCACTTCCTACATTACTGTATTGCAGATTCAGCTTCTTTGCCTCGTTACTGTATATTTAACACACGTATATCGCGCATCCCGTCGATCTCCCTCACCGCCCTGCGGTGAAATCGAAATGCGGCGACGGTATGAATTGCCGCCCCTGGACGTTGCCAAGACGGTACCGTCACCTTCAGTGAAACTCAGTCCTGTGAAAATAATATGGGTCGATTATCAACTCGTCATTACAGGCTGCGCACATCGATTGGTGTATTCATCGGGGGGGGGGGGGGGGGGGGGGGGGGGGGGTGTGGAAGGAGGAGGAGGTTGGTGTGTAAGTTTTCTTCACTCTCAGATGAGGTATATTATTCATTAGATGACGTTTTGGGGGCAGTCTTATTTACTCTGGAGGACAACTTAGTTACAGGTTACAAGCAGTGGAGTAACTAGACATTTTATTTTGAGGGGGGCTTGGCTTTTCACGTTACCAAGCGAAACCATTTAATTTTGGAAGAAGTGCAAGAGCTAGGCCATCGTTTACTGTGGTTTATGTACTGAACCATGCATTGTTCAAACCATCTTCATGAGTTACAGGTTTATGCACAACAGATGTTTTAATTATGAAAGAAAATCATTTTGTTGATTTTTTCTTCGATCTCATTTCGTGTGTGTGGGGGGGGGGGGGGGGGGGCAAAGACTCTGACACCCTACCTCCTCTGTCTCTATTCATGAGCGTAAGTTAATGCAGACGTGCCCTTTTTATGCAGTTTGACTAACTTGTAAAAAATAGTACGAAGGATTTTGTCAACTTGAGGCAACGTGGATACCTACTACTCTACGAAATAATACATTTGGAATATACAAAAGCTTTAAGTTTCTTTGTGTAATTTTGTCAACAGATTGTAATTAAGTGCATAATTTAACAGAAGCAATATTTAGTATTATAGTATGGTGGGCCTGAAGGGATATAAAGTATATATAGTTACGTGATTATTTACGTAAATACTCACGATTTTTGCCCCAATTCGCAAATTTTCACGTAAATATGTACGTGAATATTCACGAATTGTGCCCTAGGCGCAAATATTTACGTAAATATTTACGTGAATATTTACGTGAATATTTACGTACATATTCACGTAAATGTTGTGTCCCTACATGGCCACCATATTAGAAACAATGTGTTCTTGGAATAGTTTATGAGCGCAGTGTAAAATATCATCTGCGAAATAAAGCAGATGAACATGAAATAATTTCATACTTTACACCAGCCTCTACGTCAGTAGACACAAATACATATTCATGAGTAGACTTAAGTCATTCATATTCATAGCTCGCATCGAAGCGGGAGAGGAACAGCATGTAGGCCTATAATACAGTCATACACAGTCGCGGCTCACTTGCATCGCAAAGCCTTTGTACGATGAGGTTGAATGTGTAAGTTGATACACGAAAAGTGACCGAAAACAGCACACAACGATAGAAAGTGGTGATTTGTATCGCTTCGCTATTCTTTGATCAACTCATTTTCAGGAGGTGATTTTGTTATTATTATATTTTTTTTGATCGTTTTTTCTGGCAAGGAAAGTATGGACCACAGATTGATGATTATTTGTGCGATTGGAACCATAAGATGACAGATTGCGTTTTCTTTGACTGATTGGCATGGTCATGCTCTTGTTTGCAGTGAGATGCTATCACCAGTGGTGCATCTGCCTTGACTCGCTCTTGTGATAAGAACAGGTAGGTTGTACCGTTTTACTCCTCGGCCTTTGGGAAGGTGTTTCAGGATAACGCGATTACAAAAAGACGAACTAAATCAACAACAACAAAAAGATACACTTCACACTTCTGTTTGCGGTTATGTTCGTTTTACACAGAACTATATACAACCATTTTAAACAGTATTTGCTATATTTTGTGAAGTGCATAAAACAATATTAACGAGGGCTGAATTTAAAATGATTACACAAATTCGTCTGCTGATTTGTGTCCGTAAAAATTCGAATCCTACATGAGTTAAATTTTACAGAGCTGACTTAGGACCATTTTCTTTCTTAGGCAAGTTTTTACAAAATAATGCCCTGGCCCGAGCTGATGTAAAATATGCATAACAAAATTGTACAAGTTATTTAATTGTAAACCAGTGCTACGAAAATTTGAGGTGTTCGAAGATTGGCCCCGTGCTCATGATTGAAGACACTGTCTCTCAAGGCAAAGGAAAATCCGGCATAAAGCTTGCCCCCATTTCACGTGGTTAGAATAAGTTTCAGTCTAAGTTTGAGACCAGGGCCCAATTTCATAGAGCTGCGTAAGCACAAAAGTAGGTAAGCACAACAACATTTTGCTTACCAGAATATTGTTACCAGCCAAGCTACCATGTCACATGTAAAAATGTTGACTGATATCCTGCTTATTTCTGCTTAGCGGACAATTGTTAAGCAATATTTTCGGCTTAAGCAGCTCTATGAAATTGGGCCGAGGTCAGAGAGAGAAGGCAAGTCACAAAGTGTTGCTCGGCCCGATTTGATACAGCCCGAGACGAAACCAAATTTGGTTCGTGCAATGCGCGTCAGAGAGACTGCAGGTGTATAAAGAAGAGTTGCTAGACTGAGTTCAGTCAACCGAGGTAGTAAGAGAGAAGGCAGGTAAAGAAGATGAGCTTGAACCAATCTGTGTCTACCGAGACAGCACATTACAGCAAAACTACCCCAGTCATCCAGCACTTCGCATTCGATTTATGGCAGGCCTTGAGTTTCACATTTTAGATGGCACGCCATTTTCCTTTTGCAAATTGCACTGCCGTTTGAAAGTCTTGAAGTCTATAATATGAGGAACTTTTGAAGGAGCACCAAGGCCAAGATCAGGGCAACAGGGCCCCATGGCCTTCGTGTATAATTCCAAACTTGTATCGAGACTGCCCACTGGAGCACGCGGTGACAAGCTTTGCACCAAGTAGTCTTGCAGATTATGAATGCCGTTTTTTCTGTTCACAGAGGCCGCCTCGTTTAACATACCCGTATACATAGTAGCTTTTTAGGATCTATACAAAAATGTAAAGATCGGTTCTTCGAATCCTTTCAAAGCAAATCATGCCTTTAACCTTCCTCTTCCCTGTCGCACTTCCTGAACTAGCGTGGACCGGAGATTTATTTGATTAGTCTACCTACCGTGAGCTACTTCTTCAAGGCCCTTGAGAAATGGCAAGCAGCCACGGTCTTCTTCCTTATTATATTTTTCAAGCCATCTCGAATATTGAAGTGAGTTTTCTTCCTTAAAAAGAATCGAACTGTCGTTCTGGTACCTTTTATTCTGGAATTATTGTAGATATGGCGTATTATAAAACACACGTGACAACACTTGACAAGAAAGAAGGGAAGAACGGTTAGCACCATGATCAACACACATTAGAGGCAGGGATACTTTTGGTAATTGTCAAAGACCAGTATCCGCACTTGGTGTATCCCAACATATGCATAATTAACAAACCTGTGAAAATTTGGGCTCATTTGGTCATCGAAGTTGTATAAAAATAATGAAAGATTTTTTTTTTAACCAAAACAGAATTGTGTGCTTTCAAATGCTTGAGAAAGGTCTCATATGCCTGAAGCCTTTCTCAGATTCAATTGGGGTTTGGTTTTTTGAAAAATTACCTCTTTCTCTAAAACTACATTACTTCAAAGGGGGTCGTTGCTAACATTAACAATGATTTAAAATATCAACAGCTCTCCATTGCTTTTTACCAAGTAAGTTTTTATGCTCATAACATTTTGGAGTAATTACCAAAAACCCCCCTTTTAGGGATCGTTGTTCGTCCTACGGGATTTCGTGTACGCGTACAACTTCTTATTTAGGTGTGCTAATTGATCGATCCATTAAGCCCCGCCTCCTTACAAGTTGACCAATCACAGCCGCGAAACCCTATCACCATCAGTGCAAAGATCACCAAACGGCTCAAATGGTGATCAGATTTCGCGGTTGTGATTGGTCAATGAGAAATAGGCGTGGCTTAATGGATCGGTGTATTGGTAGCAGTGCCCCTTTGTGGTTTGGTGTGGACGCACCCGTTAGACGCACTCCTCAATGTCATGTTTTTGTTGTTGTTGTTGTTGTTGTCGTTGTTGTTGTGGTAGTCTATTACTGATATCTTTACATCATTTATGTAGGCCTATTTCTGTCAAACCAAACAGTTTTCAATTTCAGAGACTAAAACTAAATTATATTATTTCGATAAATTTGACTTTTAGATAAGATGACTGTAGCAAAGAATTTCGATCCGGAGGATATGAATGAGTAACAATGCTGTATTTTATGTGAATCAATTAGTGAGTATAGTTGATACCAAAGGTTGTATACGCGGCAGTATAGGCTAATACATGGTTCTATATTGTATTATAAATGAGCGAGTTCTAATCTTATACAACGAATTATGAAAACATTGCTCTGGAAGATGCTCTGTATGGGTAAATGTGGGAGTATCCCAGAGGAGGTTCCTTCACAGTTCAAGAAGTTGATGATGAATAATGGCTCTCTATTTTCTGCCCGATTTTAAAGTTGCATGGCCGGATTTTCGCAGACATATTTTTTTCTCTGAACAAATGTTGACAAATATGATGCTGTTTCGAAGCGAAACACAATTATAACATATTTTCTTCTTCAACTTCGAACAGACGAAATTCGTCTGATCTCTGAACCAAGGTGAACATTAAATGTAATTTTATTGGTAATTTAGTGACTTCAAGCCACCAACTTTCGTATCTGCCAAGGACAAAATACATGTAACATGCAAAATTGTTTGTGTGGCTGATGGACGTGAGATAATGTCCGGAATTTCCTAAAATCATGATACCTTTAATGACTGACCACTTCTCATTGGCGTGGGGTTTTTTCTTCTTCAAGTAATACCTTATAACAGAAACCTTGTAAATTTCTCGCTATAGTGTTTTGATTTTCCATCCAATCAGTTCTTTCTTGTAGTTTGTATATGGACATTGCTATCAATGTGTCTTTATCTGTTATTACATTGCATGTTATAATTAGTTGAAACAGAAACTGCCTTGTAAAAACTTCTAATTTTTTTGGGGGGGAACAACATGTTCTCAGTTTCTGACATCTGAAACCTCTGTCAATGCGATTGATGAACAATACTATAACTTTACACCAAGTTAATTATCAGATTTAATAGAGAAGTTATTTTTCTTACACTCGGATACTGTGGGTTTTTTTCCCTGTACAATTTGTAATGAATATCTGATAATATTACATTATAAAAAGGGTAAGGTCCAAACAAATATTATGAATCTGATCATTAATCCAAATTAAATCTGAAGATTTAATCCCTTTCCAAAGAATTTCTGAAATGTCCTTCAATATTCACTTCATGAAATAATTATCTTACACGGCTAAGATTGCGCTGCTGGCAGGTGCAGGTACTATAAGTGCCTTCCGGCAAACAGTCCGTTTTTACAGCGCGTAAGCGATTTTATTTTGCACCGTAATGACAAGATTCGAGTTAGAACTAATCCGTAAGATGGAACGCCGTTCAGATACGGATTTTAAGCTTACTGTTTTGACGACAACACAGGGGGAAAAACATCGCCGTGTTTTACTAACCGTGAACAAATTACTCTTCGATGCAGCAACACATCACCTTCGGGTGAGAGCACATTCCTTGAAATCAAAATTCAACCTGAATCTGTAAGAAAACAAAACATTTCTTGTGCTAACATAAAAATTTGAAGGCCTTTGAATCGTAAAATTTAATTATATTTTCATGGCTGTTTGATTACTATGGAGAGTACCCTTTCGTGACCTCAGTCTTCCCTCTTCTGCAAGATGTTGATATTTTGAGGACACTTTTCCCGGATCTTTGAGATTTTCCAAGATCTTAGCAAAACAATCCAATTACAGTACTATTTTACACGCTGTGAAGCGCGTAGGGACCTCGCGGTAGGCCCAATTAAACATGAAAACAAACATCTTACATTAAGAAGTGATTGCCATTTTTTCATGCGAATAGCAAGGGTTCATGGGACGAGACTACTAGACCCCCGCCGAGTGGTCACAAAACAGTCGTTTTTAATATCTTAAATGACATTTTTACCTTTTTATATTTTGAGGAAAAGTGTCATTAATCTAATTGTAGAGCTTCCAATCATCAAAGTGCAAGTGATAAAGGTTAGTGGCACCGGTTCGAGTTCTGAATAGAATGTCCTCATTCATCGGGTGCGATTTTCAATGGTAAAGTCAAATGATGAGACCAGCAGAAAGAAATGGCTTATGTCCAATTTAATTATAACGTCTCCACGGACTATCACAGTGCACAATGATATTTTTATTTGTCACGACTCTTTCCGCAGTAAAACACGCCAGGGCCCAATTTTGTGGCTCTGTTACCGCAAAATTCTACACTTACGGAAGTTACGGTAACTGCACTGCAAAAACTGGGTGTTAAGTTAACACCATGTCACATATAGATACCGAAAAAGAATCACAATTTACACCTTAGGTGTTCAAATAACACCAATGTTATTGTGTTGGCAGATATTAGTGTTATGTTAACACCCATAAGGTGTAAATTTTGATTTTTTTTCCTCCGGTATCTATTATGTGACAACACCGATGGTGTCAATTTTAATACCCCTATTTTTGCACTGTGTAAAGCACATAATACTATATGGGCCGTAAGTGGAGATTCCGCATTAAAGGGTGTGTACAACATTGGTAATTGTCAAAGACCTGTATCCACACTTGATGTGACCTAACATATACATGAAATAACAAACCTGTGAAAGTTTAAGCTCAATCAGTCTTCAGAGTCATGAGAAAACAGTGGGGAAAAAACTTATATGTTTTAACTTTTTTCAAACATTGGATTTTATCCTGCAGGATAAAGACTATTGTTTTACTCATTTCCTAGAAACTATGGCATTTCAAGCAAAACCTTTTCAAGTGAAGTTTTCCACCATGACCATCTTTATACCATGTAAGTTTTGTGCAAATCTGTGAGCATTTATATTTTCAATCTTACCAATGTTGTACACACCCTTTAAGCAGAGCCAGGTTCACGTGTCTTTATAATAATAATGGTATACACTCATTTAAATTCATGAAATCAATTGTACAGTATGATTCTTTCCTATAATTGCACATCTTATTTATCTTTCTATGAACTCAGACTATCCCCAACAGTTCTTCATTCATCTATTCACATCAGCTTTAACCTTGTTTCCTCAAGACGAAAGCTCAACAAATGTTGACAAAGAAACAATAACGAGAGGAAATTTGTGTGAAATTGCCTGTCGCTAGTCAATAGAATTGCCTGCACAATGTTGACTTAAGTAGCCACAGAGTGCGGGAGTAGGCCTACCCGTATATTATTGAAAGTGAGCGTAAAACTTGCTCTATATAGAAAACTACAACCGCACATTATTTTGTTTTGCATGTGCTATCAAACAAGAAGAGAAAAATTTGGGTTTTTTTAAATCAAAAAATGCAATTATACTTTCATGGCTGTTTGATATTACATTAGGTCTAGCGTACCATGTCCCGGCCTTGATTTCTTCTCATTTCACCTGCGAGATGTTGATGTATTTTGAGGACTCTTTTCCCGTTTGTTTGCGGGAAGCAATCAAATAAAAAACGCCGCTGTCTGAAAAATCAGTGGTGGCCTTAAATGATTTTAATGTTACACTCATGCATGCGGTAGTAGACAGTGTGTTATTTACTCACAGCTTTCAACTTTTGTTTCTTCTAAAGGCCTGGATACAATAGACGTGCTTTTTCAGAAAGGTTTACTCAGAATGTAACGTCAGTTTCGTTAAAATAGTTTTTCAATCGTCCATTAGGAGTATTCCTCCGTGGCTATTCGCCATCTAAATCTTATTCAGGTATATTCAGTTTATAAATATGTAAATATCCGCTTTGAAGTTTACCGGTTATCTGATAAGATGATATCTCCCTCACCGATATAGAGTCACGTCTCTCCAAGTATAATATATAGATCAAACAATTATAGACTGTGGAGAGTTGTGTTTCCGTGAGCCGCCCAACCTTCTGAAAATGTTTTACGATTATGTTTTTAGGTCATTGCATCATCACGTACAAGGGGCTCCTGTTATTGGTAAACACCCATTGGGTTGATCATTATAATTTGAAGCTGTATACTCCATTCACGGACCATGGGAGGGGACCAGTTTTGTTAAACAGACCTTCCCAGGGCAGCTTTCATGCAAAATACCATACCCTGGCTGGCATAATATTTGGACAGCCTACTACTGTGCTATCAGTTTTCATGTTCTTCATCACGTACCCAGGTTTGATGTTGATGTTGACAGAAAACATCATGCAGCGACTGTTTAAAGGGTGTGTACAACGTTGGTAAGATTGAAAATATAAAAGTTCACAGATTTACACATAACTTACATGGTATAAAGATGGTCATGGTGGAAAAGTTCCCTTGAAATAGTTTTGCTTGAAATGCCACAGTTTTTAGGAAATCAGTAAAACAATAGTCTTTATCCTGCAGGATAAAATCCGATGTTTGAAAAAAATTTAAAACATATAATGGGGAAGTTCACTGTTTTCTCATGACTCCGAAGACCGATTTAGCTTAAAGGCACTGTACACGTTTGGTAATTACTCAAAATATATATTAGCATAAAAACTTACTTGGTAACGAGCAACGTATAGCTGTTGATAGTATAAAACATTGTGAGAAACGACTCACTCTGAAGTAACGTAGTTTTTGAGAAAGAGGTAATTTCTCACTAAAATAATAAAAGACTTCTGGCCAGAAGCCTTTTATTCCTATCTGAAAGCACACTAATTTGTACAACAAGGGTGTTTTTTCTTTCATCATTTTCTTGCAACTTCAATGACCAATTGAGTCAAAATTTTCACAGGCTTGTTATTTTATGCATATGTTGGGATACACCAAGTGAGAATACTGGTCTTTGACAATTACCAAACGTGTTCAGTGCCTTTAAACTTTCACAGGTTTGTTATTTCGTGTATATGTTAGGTCACACCAAGTGTGGATACAGGTCTTTGGCAATTACCAATGTACAAACCCTTTAATGTAATATTCCACAGGAGAATTAAAAATAAATACTTCTAAATTACTTTCAAATTATCAGTATACAAGCAAAGCTTTATTTTTCTGATCAGGTGCCATAAATCAGGCGTCACGTATCACTGTTTGGTTAAATCACATTAATTTGTAATCCAGTTACAGCGTATTCATTCAACCATTTCTCCGACAGGTACTTGTAAATAAAAATGTGAACACGTGCGAATCAACATGAAACAGCAAATGTTTATTTGGATTAGACTATGCTACTGTGGATGCCAATGTGCTCCACCTACGATGGGTGATATATTAAAGCCATTTGCGTGATGTGGTGAAAACGTCGACATGCACTGCAACAATTGGGGTGTTAAAATTATCACATGATGGGTGTTTTCACATTTATAGGCTAGATACCGAATAGAGAATAACAAATAACACCTTTGGTGTTAAATAACAGCAATGTAATTGTATTTGTAGAAACTAGTGTCACTTAAACACACTATACGGTGTAAATTGTGATTCTGTTTTGGTATCTATAATTATGTAACAACAACCATTGTGTAACTTTTAAATACCCGTTTTTGCAGTGTGAGTTATTCCTTCGTGTTTTTTTCCAAACATGTCTTTTGTAACTTGTTTAACGCTTATCAAAATTATGAGGATTTTTTACCATAAAACCCCCAAATATATATGTTAGGTCGTCATGACAAAATCTTATTAAATGCACAAAACTATAGCGTTTATAGTCGTTTTTATATGCTATTACAATGAATAATTATTACAACATGTACTTATTTATTTCTTTGTTTGTTGTTGTTTTGTTGTTTTTTTGTTGCTGTTTTGCGTTTGCTTTTGTTGTGGCTGTGGCTGTGGCTGTGGCTGTGGCTGTTGCTGTTGCTGTTGCTGTTGCTGTTGCTGTTGCTGTTGCTGTTGCTGCTGCTGCTGCTGCTGTTGCTGTTGCTGTTGCTGTTGCTGTTGCTGTTGCTGTTGCTGTCGCTGTCGCTGTCGCTGTCGCTGCTGCTGCTGCTGCTGCGGCTGCAGCTGCGGCTGCGGCTGCGGCTGCGGCTGCGGCTGCGGCTGCGGCTGCTGCGGCGGCGGCTGCTGCTGCTGTTGCTGCTGCTGTTACTGTTACTGTTACTGTTACTGTTACTGTTGCTGTTGCTGTTGCTGTTGCTGTTGCTGTCGTTGTTGTGTATGTGTGGGGGAATGTCATCGTTATGGCAAAGGCAAAAGTAATTTTTTCCCCATATGCGGATTTTGTCCAATATACTGTTTCATTGCTATACAATTGGTAGCTTTTCAATTCTTATCCGCAGTCAGTTTCCGTGTGCTGAAGCATTACCCATAAGCCATGTAAAAAAACTACGTCGCAGGATTTAAGAGTTAATATAAAAATTGTCAAGAGCCAAGGCTAATCACGATCGGGAGCGACTGACTTTAATCTGTCGGCACCTGGGGATGTCAAATTGACGTAAATAATCGTCTGCTTACAAGGTGAAACCTCGTTCCCATGATTGTCTATTCGTCCCATCTGGACTATGGGTAATGCGATTTTTTTGTAATGTTGATTGTAGATATCACTAGAATTGATTGTGGGCAGCTGTCACGTCAACAAATCACACTCTTCAAAAGAGTGGATAACCTTCGAGTAAATTGAACTTTTTGAAGAAGATTCTAATCGAAATTCAAAGTTGCATGTTAATATCATTGTGATGTGTATCAACACTGGATAAGTGTATTGGCTGAGTACATTAATGTTCGTATACACAGTGCATAATCAATCCCCAAGTTCATTGACAAAGATCATAATTTAGTCCAATCTGGCTCTCTCGAAGGAGTCCAAAATTATCAATTTGTTCTACGAGATGGGCAGTGGCAAAGTGGGTGACTGCAATGATGGGTGTTTCGGGGTAAGTGCATGCACCAGCACAACGCATAGAAAACACCAATGATATCTCAGTTCACGCTGAGACTCAATAATAATAGTTAAGCCATCCACATGGAGAGTTCGGACTACTACAATATAGCATAATAGCATGATAACATAATAGCACAATAGCATATTAGCATAATACTTATCAACATCTCTCACTAATATTTCGGTCAATCCGATATTCATTGTTAGACTCATTATGCCTAACGGGACCCTGTCACTAATTAATCCATTCACATGTTATGACATTTGATAATAAAAGAAGAATTAGCGAGTCTACAGTACACGCAGTATATGGCTTTTCATCCACTTCCTATATTTTGAAATTAAAACAGTCAACCATTGTCCGTTGCATCCTCACAACAATGCCCGGCGTCTTGATATCTCTTGTAACAACAGCTCCTTGATCCCTCGGCAAGGATTTTGTATCAAGTACCCTGAGAACGAGGTTTCTATATCATCCTCCCTCGTTCTCATTGTGGGTGTTGATGTGGTTGTCCCATAAACGAACTACTCTTTCACGTCTACATTTTTTGGTCGACGTGATGCACGAGTTCGTAAACATGCTGCGTCGGGACGACCGTAACACTCAGTGGGACGGTGGCCGGGGGACGTCAAGGAAAACACGGTGCCTCTCGATGAGTGATACCTCAGAAAGGTTGGGGGCAGAACAGTGTACACACTCCATCACTTCGCAGTCAATGTACACAAACAGCAATCAATTCCGTTTGACAAGTTTTAATTTTGTTATGGGTTGGTTTTATTAATAAAGACTGGCGTCTATATCTCAGCTTCTTCCCATCGGGCAACGGTTGATATAGGTCTTGTACGCCGGGGAATTCTCTAAACGTAGGTAGCGTTGTCCAAACAACAGGTTGTACAAACACTGAGCTAACGTTTTCCGCGTTCCGAACTACAATACACAGTTTGCATCTTAATTTTCGTATCAACAAATGTAGCTCACATCAGACTCAGGGGTAAAATACAAATTTGTTTATAAAAGGAAAGAAGCAATTGGCTGTGGAAACAAATGTGATTAGTATTTAATTAACAATAACTAGTTTCATCCTGAAAGCTCGCTGATAAAAGTTTCTACAAATGCTCCAGAGAAAAATTTCCCTATGAAAGCTCACTGATTCTAAAGTTCATACCAGTAGGCTACCAATCCTCCGGAGAAATATTTCCCTTTGAAACTCACTGATTGCAAAGTTCAGTACAATATCCTCCGGAGAAATATTTCCCTTTGAAAGCTCACTGTTTGCTAAGTTCATATCAGTACGAATCCTCCACTAGAAATGTTTCCATCTGAAAGCTCGCTGATTACAAAAGTTCATACCCCAGTACCAATCCTCCAGAGAAATAATTTCATCTGAAAGCTCATTAAGCTACACAGTTCATACCCGTATCAATCCTCCAGAGCAACACCGTCGAATGAAATTTTGTCAAAGTTGAGGAAACAGCATTTGAACTCGACAAATCATCATTGCTTATTCGACTGTCGACACAATCGAAACTATGGATTGTAAAGCCTGATATAACATGCACAAAAAAGACAAAGCATAAACCGCGCCATCTTGAAATCGTGCCACTGACTTGATGAAATGTAATACATGGTTTGTCGTATGATGTGCATGTTCTTGAAAACTAGGACGTTGGCATTAATAATTGCTCTTTAAAAAAGAAGAAGAAATCCAATGTATGGTACCTTTAAGAGGTGAGATCTGACTAAATGGTTGAAACAAAACAAGCACATTACCTTCCTCTTCACATCTATTTCACATCCACTAAAAAAAACACCCGTAACACACAATATACCACACAATATTGAATTGATCGGAGACAAACATCAATTCGCAGACTGAGTATTAGAATCAGCAGCCCTAGGCCTCCTGTTAAAGGCGCTGAGAACATTGCCCCTGCCAACACGATGCATCAAATTTAACCAAATTGGCGCCACGGTCCAAACAGAGGGGTTGGATATAGAAGTCCGTCCTCCCAGGCCCCTGATGCGCACACGGACTACTAAAATTACACCGTGAAATTGAATTTTTCCCCCTCTGTCTTCTTCTTCTTCTTCTTCTTCTTCCTCGTCAGGATTTCATCCCACAAAGTTTAACTCTCTGAAGAGGATTTCCTCAGCGATGTGCGCCCGTAAGCAGTACTTTATTTGTCTAGATAATCTCCGTTGACATTGGATATTGATTTCGGATGGGAGGTGTAGGCTTCGATAAATCAAACGACAGGCCTTGCAATCACGGGGACCATCAGAATGATAAAACAAAAAATTCCTGGAGGGGAAAAGGGCAGGTAGACGGGAGAATTGGTGTCACGTGAGATGGAAAAGTGAAAGCCCGATGTGAAATGAATACATGGCACAACAATCCGACCCTTTACTGATCTCGTACAACGATAGGTTAACGATAGGTTGAAAAAAAAAACCGGGGAAACATGCAAGGGTGGCTAATGGTTTTTATATTATGCTCACTTTGAGAGGTTGACGCCATCAGATATATTATTGTTTAATTTGTAAATGTAGGGCCTACAATGTGTTGTGTACCATGCTGGTACAGCGAGCGTGCCTGGCAGAAGGTCACAATCATTTCGCATGCAAAATCATTTTGTTTCCAGAAAACCGAGTTGCGAAGTCTGACCTTTTCTAAGACATTGGTCTTTTATTCAATGAACAAAATTTACATTTATTACATGGATGGGCATCGTCGTACATCGAGTGTATAATCCTAATAACATAATTTTAAATCACTGTTTTCAAAATGCTTCGTAGGCCGACTAAGCCAGCCCCGCAGAGGGTCGTGGGACATTTACATCCCCCTGACGGACAACCGAAAAATGTGTAAACCACTTAGAATATATCAATGGTTTTTGAAAGAGTTAAGTAATCCTCACCCTCCAGTTAAAAAAAACCAAAAAACAAAAACACACACCATGCTACGGTTGCAGGCGCGGATTTAGGGATGGGCGCAACCTTGTTATTTTCGCTGATTGAAAAATGTAATAATTGAAAGGCAAGTACAGCAAAATCCTTATTTAAAAATTGGTAAAAATATTATGTAAAACGCTTCTGAAATGCCCTATGCACCAGAGAGTATCAAAAAATAATTTATTTCCAGAGCCCTGAAGCGGGCCCGGAAAGTGGGCCCCGTCCACAGGCCTAAAACGTTTTCGCACTTCGCAATTAATATGCGAGGAATTTGGTGATAAATCTTGAATCCGCTTCTGAGAAGGGACTGACTATATAATTAAGAACTTCCAGCGAGCTTGTTTTTATTGCCTCGGTATAACACCTCATCCATAATGGATCATACTGTGATTTGGGAAATCTTCAAAGTGTGGGGGGTGGGGGGGGGGGGGGGCGGGTCGCGACTTTAGCAGTTTGGAACTGGTATACACCATAATCCGCCATGGCTCTTAGATTGAAAATAATATATATAAAAATCCCCTATGATTCTAATCCTCATGCACCTTTTCTTTGAGAGAAAATATATCTTGGAACATAGGCCTAATATCCTCATTGCCCCAATTGTCTCCTGAAGATGACTAGAGCAGACAGTCTATGCTGCATGCAACAAACCCTCCCAGCCCAATTTCACGGCTCTGCATCGAGGAATTCTGCAATTAAACTTACACTCCCAGACAGATTCAAGACAACATACAAGTAATTGGAATGCAAATTGAACAGGTAAAAGAATACGTTTATCTTGGTCAATTATTCTCTCTATGGGTTGGGGGATTAGGGCTGGCTGTCGCAAGCCTGTGAACATACAGCAACATTATGAAAAGCAACTTTTCGATTTGGCAGGAAAGAAGGCAGGGGCGGATACAGGGGGGCGTACGCCCCCCCTTTTGCTTAAGAAAAAAAAAAAAAAAAAAAAAACATCAATGGGAAAAATGAGGGAGAGACAAAGTTAATGACATAGGCCCTAGCTATTAATTTTGTTTTCAAAAAAGCTACTAATAATCCGTACCTCGTACACTTTGTTTCATTTGTGGACCACTATTAATTCACTGACTGATGAGGAATTACACGTGAAGTGAATCTGTGTGTGTGGACATCGTGTTTTTCTCACACACTGAACATAAGCGTGAAACACCTGCACATGCCTGGCGCGGGGTCCGGGGGGCGTGAAGATCATACCGCAGCGTGAGTCGACCATGCCACCTGTGTGTGTACATTGTGCAAAGAAGTTTCTGGCTGGAGGTCAGCACGCGCGCGCGCTAAATACAATGTGTACAATGTGACTTTTACAATACGAACTTCGGAAACTAGTATTAAGATAATAAAAAAAAGTGAAGACTTAGCCCCATGAATAGGGCCAATCCACTTCGTATCCTTGGCTCTAGCACCATTGCATTCCTACTTTTGTGCCCGATTTAATTTTTAATCCGGGTTATGAAACTTATTGATCGAATGCTACTGTACTTGTAGAAAGCACTAATGCTTAATTGTTTTTTAAAAACATCACAGATCTTTTGGGGAAATTGTTTGCTTTTCGAATCGCGAGTGTGATTTTTTTCCCCACATAAAAATTATTATTAACTTGCGCGAAAACCATTGTCAGGTTCCCTCAACAATCCACAACAGTTATACGATCAACTGCTGATATTTAATGGGGACCAGACTGATTCACTCAGCGCGCCATCAAGGTTTTGTGAAATACGTGTAATGCGGTGCGCATCTTAAGCCCGTCTGCGCAAAAGATATTATGCTCAGCGCGTTATGTAAATCAGTCTGGTCCCCATTAGATCGTATAAATGTTGTGAAATTGTTCAGGGAACCCAACTAGTATGGTTCTCGCGCAAGTTGTTAATACGTGATGTGATCAAAAAATTCACTCTCGCGACTCGAAAGGCAATCAATTTTCCCCCCAAATCCGTGATGTTTAAAAAAAAACTTAACATTGGGGCTTTCTACAAGTAGGCCTTCAGTAGCATTCGATCGGTAAGTTTTATAACCCGGATTAAAAATTACATCGGGCACAACAATAGGATTGCAATGGTGCTAGGCCCAATTGGCAAGGATACGAACGAAGTGGATTGGCCCTATATGGGGGCTAGTGAAGACATAGGCCTAGCATCGTATAATCATGGTGTCTCACTCTGTTCAGAAAATCACAGATTTTTGTCGTATTCAAGAAAGAGGGTTAATATAATATGTTGTGTTTCTTTCAAACTGGTAATTATCAATTGTGCAGATAATACACCGAAGCAGGGCTGGGGGAGGGGGATCGGCCTCTAGTCTAGGCCTACCCTCACATTTTCGTACATTAGCCTAATGTTATTGTTGCTCGATCGCGCTGTCACTGAAGACAAGCACAACTTGTGGTAACATATTTTGTGTCACATTCTAATCCTCAAGTATGTGAAAACTTATAGACAAAGAGACCCTATTTGGTTAATTATATTAAAAATTGCACTATCGTTTGTCTAACCCAACAGTTTTTTCCCCCTGAATAAGTGTTAACTGTAGCCTGCATTTTGATTTTTATAACTCAGGATGGCTGATTCAAATCAATGACTCCCAACTCGAAAATAAAGTTTTAATAATGATCTTGCTAAAACAAAAGTGGTCAGATATTTTTAGAGATCGCACCACAGAGCATCTAGAATCCTAACTGTTTCGGAGCATTTAAGCGGGCCCCGGAACCGGCCCATGCCGTAAGGGCTTCGCGTTACGCGCTCGTAGGAGCCACAAATTGCATTCACCATTTGCTGCTTGGTAAATTTTCACGCCCCCCGTTTGGAAAATCCTGGATCCGCCCCTGGAAGGGTCATCAACCAATGCACCTTTCTTTCCATCTCTATGGGACTGAAGCCTGGACACGTATGCCTATGGCAAGGAAACCAGCTCTAGCCGAGTACAATATGGAACACAGCATGTTACAGATCAAATACAACTACGGGAAAAGAAACAAAACATAATAGCCAAATTGGAAATTGACTGGCCATGTCTGCCGTAGAAAAGACGGTTGATGGAGTACACAATAACAAACTGGACACCACACGAGGGAATACAGCAATCCTTCACCGATCTTGAACTCTTGGTGGCAGCAGATATGCCTCCATTACTGCGGTGTACCTGGGTGGTACTGCGCTGCCTAGCGACTGGTATAAGGTTTGGGCTACACGGCGATCATTTGATCAGTCGCGGGTTATTGGACTTTCACTTTGCAAATCGCTTAAACCCGTCGCTAGGCAGCGCAGTACCACCCAGGTACCACCGCAATAATGGCGGTATCTGCTGCCACCAAGAGTTCAAGATCGGTGAAGGATTGCTGTATAGGATGTAGGGGACGATGGAGAAGAATGGAGAGATAAGCTGCATCAGGACTGCTGTAATATTAATTGGTACAATCTAGCTAGAAGTATATACAGACATCATGATGAGGCTTTCACCCTGCAGCATTATCTACTGCCTACGCGGCAAAAGTCAAGTACGCACGCGCACAAGAAAAAGTTTCCTCACCTGTGATTATACGCTTTCCAATATTTCACAGCAGATTTGTTTTCTGTCACACAAGCGCTGATTCGCTTATGGTAAGGAGAGTCATAAAATTGACATGACATAATTTCTTGATATGGCCTATTAATAATCATGCAGGGCCTTAAATCCCACATGATCGTTTTGTTGAATACTTTATACCTGAGGCCATCACGGCAGGTGTTATCGTCGATGTCTTCACCAAGTTGACCAAAACGCAACCGGAATTAATAGCCTTAAATTGTTGAAGAGGCCTGACTTTTGTTATAAGAGCCAAGTAAGTTGAACGTGTAATTTGCTTGTTTGGCTGTTTGCGCATGTACGCACCCATAGTGCGTCCCTTGTCATGTTTCCAATTGTCATATACCATGCTCAGTCTTCACATCAGTTCACTTAATACAGTGGTTTTTTTCTTTTTCTTTCAGACAAAATCTACAGCTGCAGTGAGACAAGAAAGATTCTGTCGTTCATTCTATGACGGGGGTGTCACAAGATGTCACGAGGGTCCAACAGACATGTTCACTACGACGAGGACGTCATTGCCAAGAAGCTCCATCGCAGCAGCAGGCGACAGCGACGGCGGCGCCGTGTCAGCCGGCGCGCCAAGATCTACGGTGCTGCTTTCCTGCTGGCGCTCACCGGGTTTTTCTGTCTTGTTCCGGGAACAAGCCTAACGGTCGTCGCCTTCACAAACGGAACAAATTCACGGGAAAGTATTTTGAAACTTCTAGGGCCAGTCTTCGGCGGGGTGGGTGTGTGTTTAGTAGGTATAAGCATCGGTTTGGTGTGCTATGCGGTTATCCAAAAACGCAGATCACGCAAGAATAAGGAACTCCGCCATCTTGGTTATCACCAGGACGTTGATGATAACGGGTACCAAAGAAGTTCAACAAAGGACGTTACATTGACTGCTGAGGTCCGCCTCCTCGATGCAGATAAAGATACCAGCACTCTGAAACTCCAGCACAAGTTGGTCCCGAATCACCTCGGGCACGGAAGTCTTCGAAAGGTTGCCCCTCACGGCGGGGATACGGTATCTCCTTCATCAACGGTTATTGTGGATATCATACAACCCCCGCCTTCAGTGACTGTCAGTATGATCGGGAAAGGGGAAGCCACATCTGCTGTTGCTTTAGGCTCTCCTGATGCTGCGAAAGAAAGGTTTGTATTTTATTTTTATCACATCTTTAGAGAGTTACGAAACGTAACACGGCGAACTTTCACCATGTTGTTTACATGACTTATAAGCAGCGGAGATAACATACCACAACATATAGTTCTGATGTACAAACTTCTTGCATTTTGAAAACCAATATGGCAATAAGGTAATAATAAAGTAATAAGGTACTTTAGAATATTTAAAGGGCCTATGCAATGCATTTTTTTATTAGTTAAAGTCATAAAGTGATCCTACCTGAACAAATATTTACCCATTAAACCTTTGGTTTCACCGCGTTTATGCCATTAAAAAAATAAAAACATATTTTAGGGGTGCCCAGCACGCCCCGCCCATTCCCTCATTATCATAAGAATGTGTGACGTAGACTAGGGAGATCGGCTCACTTCCTGGTTCTACGTGTTGTGCGTCACACGCATACTGTACCGTGTGAAGTTTCTAAAAGTTTCTTCAGTTTGTCGCTGCTTCATCAAAAAAATAGGGCATTTATTCAGAATGCCACCGACCTGTGTTGTTGCTGGTTGCAGCAACACCACTAAGGATGGTTTCAGTCTCCATCGTTTTCCCTCTGACCCAAAATTTCGAAGAATTTGGACGGCGAAAGTCAAGCTGACTCGGGCAAAGTGGTCAGGGCCAACCGAGCACTCGGTCATCTGTTCCGTGCATTTTGAGACATCGTCGTCGCCTCTCTCGACTCTGGCTCGTACATGTATGGCCGAACCCCTAGCTCCTCATTTCTTTCATAATCACTGTCAGCCTCACAACTTAAATCCGAAGAATTAGTCCCCGAAAATTCTTCATCCACTGCTGAAAATGATGAAGATTCGGCCATTTTCGTCTTTTTATATCACGTCCGTCGTAGTGATTGTTAATGTACAATGCGTTGTGTGTACTGTAGGAATTTCCGCGATCCGTGTGTGCATGTACACGTAGCGCATGCATCAGCTGCCACATTAGCATGGTACCCGCAACATATTCTTGGTACCAGACCATTCTGAATTGCTTATGAACTCTCCGCAGTCTACGTCACGAACAGCGCCCCCGCGCGGCGTAAACAATAAGGAATTTAATTAATAAAAATAATTATTGCAAATTTTAAACATTTTACACTACTCACACAAATTTTTTATTTGTTAAATTGTATACAGAAAGTAAAAATAAACTACAAAAAATAAATTTCTAAATTGTGAAAAATAAGTATTGCATAGGCCCTTTAAGAAAGGCCCTACCTCATTCAGATAAGTTGAAATTTAATAACAACCCTTTTTAAAATAGTAAACACAATCATGTATTGTACCTACAGGGACTCAGTGGTTGGTGGGTCATGTAATTATCTTACTATAGGTTGCTGCGGTTTTTAAAAAGGAACGATATTGTGCTCTATGGTTTAGTGTTGTTGCCGCAAACCTATAGCTTGTGTTTCGTTTTACAAAGTTTCAAGTTCTATTTAATTATTTATTTATTTATTTATTATTATTTATTTATCGCAACATCTTTATACAGGATAAAAAGATCAGTAAAAGCTGTTTTACATCAATGTCCTGTTATACATAAAAATTATAAACGTAGACAACACACAAGAAAAAGGAAGAATACAAAGAAAAACTACTTAAAATACAGTTTCTTATAATAATAATAATAATACTTTATTCAGGCATAAGAACAATACAAACAAAATATCACAAAAAGCAAGATAACAAAAAATAATACAAATTAAATAACCCGCCCCATCCCAATATACAGCATGGATAAAATTTTAAGTGAAAACATACAAAATAAGCAAGGCAAAGATAGAGCACACAAAAAGGGAAAACAACAAATAAAAGAACAACAAACCAGGGAAAACAGGCAAAACAAAAGGGCTGCCTAGGAGAAAGACAAAAGTGAAATAAAACACTATCACCACAGAGGTGTGTCACTCCGACAAATATAAACGTTTAAAAATTTCAATGGAGGAGGCACTTTGAATGGAAGAAGGAATATTGTTCCAAACTTTAGCACCGGAAAACTTAAAAGATTGTTTAAAACACTCGACGTTCTGTTTAGAGACACGTACAGTCTCATACTTCAAAACGTAGCTCCGCATAGGCCTATATACCTTGCAGGAAAAAATAGTAAGCGCTTTGATATTCCCATTGGGTGTGTAAAGCACTATATAACAACTTATTATTACCTGAAAACTTTGAGAATTTAACTGTCGCGATGATATCGGCGTCGTATCTCTCCTTTAAACGGATTTTTTCGAGCACAAAAATCAATACACCACATCACAGACTGTACTTGTAACGGTCTGAACGGCTTGAGAGGTTAGCCTCAAGCACAGCCTGAAATAAGCTTCTGACATTGAGTACGGTGTCAGTGTGGTGAAGTGTCCACGCTATTCCACATTGTGCCATGGGGCGTGGACTCGCGACCGTAGACTGTAAACGCGCCCCTGAGGCACCAACGGAACGGTTACCACAGAAACGGCACGGGCAACGTCTATCTGAGACTACGAAACAACTGTCATTAACTTGCGAATCGATCTGTGCTAGGGTATCCCGGTGGAGGAGACGGTGTACTGTCACCGCATTCATCACAGCTCATGCCATGACAATTCAACCTCTATTAATATCTGCCAACTGTCCAATTTGATACCCATCACTTCTTCACTAGCTGTAACGCGAAACTCATATACCTTTATAGCCAAAGTTACTTGAATGATAAAAGCTCGTTACGATCTTAGGTTGCTGATAATATTGAGACACTGTTGTATGAAACAACAGAGTTGTTTTACACCCTCTGATCAGCAGAGCTGAGTTGCACAACGGTCATCAGCCATCTTGTATTGATGTCACCCGAACTGAGACTGATGGGCACAAAATTAACCGACCCTGTGTAACGGAAACAACATAATTCATTCTAGTTGTGCAAATAAAAGAAGTATAATTTCTGTAGCTTGATGGTGGTAGTAATTCGGAGAGGGGTTAGATTCAAATGTGACTCGGTGTATGAGACCCAAATCATGCATCCAGATGTTTGGGTGTTGGTTATCGCTCTTTCAACGAGCTCTTTATTCGTGTGAAAAGTTTCGTCACTTTTCGTGTCAGACCGATTTGTCACGTGGTACAGTGTTGAGGAAACCACGATTATAACCACACCGTGATATCAAAGCTCCGGAATGACATCTTCTGAATGATGGCGTGTGGCCGGCCGGCGAATTTTTTCCCCCCTGAACCTTTCGGGCAGAGTGCGTTGAGTCAGCCAATCAGAGCGAGGCTGTGTTGATGACGTTGCGTTAATACAGCTTATTGATTGGTCAATGGCCCATGTACAGTGTACTGTGCTGCCTGAACGGTTCAGGGAAAAAAATTCGCGGCCGGCCGAGCAACAAAGTTCTAATGGCTGAATTATCCGTGTGTGGGTTCGATTCCCGGTCATGACACCTGTGTCCCTGAGCAAGACACTTAACCATAATTGGTTCTCTTACCCAAGTGTGTACACGGGTTGGTGCGGGGTTTGAGATTACATTGAGTTGATTTAACCCATTAGCGCTAATAATATTATAAGCAGCTTGTGGTCTGATGCTCCCGAATGAGCTGATAACATTACTGAGGAATGGTCTATAAGAAGGATGAGCATGGATAATGATGTTGTAAAGCGCCTTGATCTATAGACGATGTGACCTCTGACGTCATTTGAAAATCATAACATGATGCGCGCGCATGTCGCCGGGCAAAACCTTTGTGTACTTGACAGCCAGCTAGAAAGTACACGCAATATTACCATGACTACGCGTCTTTTTGCCCGGCGGAACATGACTTGGACAAAAGACTTGTCAACAGAGGGCGGTTAGAATGTAAACAGAGGTCACATCGTCTATAGCTATGTGTGTGCTAAAATAATTAGAACGCTAGCGTATAAATACACATTATTTCTGCTTGAGATTTTGCATTTTCATAAAAACATTGTGTTAAGGTATACATTGATTACATTGATTTATACAGAAGGAAACATACAAGATGGCCGAACCATGCAGCATTCAGGTGCAGTTCATAATAGACCTACTACACTTCGGAAAAGACTAGTTTGTTTTTTGAAACATTTAACGTACAACCCCCTTAGGCCTAAGCGCACCACGAACTGTAGTGTGTTGCTGGTTGTATTGGACAAAAACACAACTCTCCCGAAGGAACGACCGGGGATCCGATCTGTAATTCACTAATTCACTAAACCTAGTTCTGCGCCGTAAATGTAGGTTGAATCCACCGCCGTGTATTGATGCTGAATCTCTCCCCTAAATGCATGATTAATTGTCTGGAGCGGATTCATGTCGGGTGTCGCTGTGTGACAAATAGATCAAACTTATAGAAACCTGTAGGCACTGACGGTGCACGTGAATATCTTATAACCAGCAATTCAATTTTTTGTAAATAATATGAAAAAAGGAAACCATGCTAATAAATCACATCCAGATGCACAAGATATTTATGGCTCATTGAGTTGAACGAATGATTGTAGCAACTCATGGGAGCGGACTGCCTTCGGAAAAAAACAGTTTCCTGCGAACGTCCGTGGGAACCCCTGAAAACCCTCGAAAACCCTCTGTGCACTTTTAGTAAAAGGTCATTGAATGCGTTTACTCTTTAAGGGAAAGATGAGCTCAATCAATGCTATAGAAGTCTGTCCATGTCGACTGTCGACACGATTTCGGGGTTTAAATTTCTAAAAGCAGATTGTGTAAAAAAGGGTATAGCACATGTACAAACCACCAACTAAAGGTCGATGTAACAAGAGGACATGTATACAACATTTTGTGTGATTTTCGGTAGCGGCACTCAGTAAAAGGTCAATGTATGCTTTACAAACTAACGCGTAACGTTTTGTTGTTCTTCGAGGATTAGATGTACTTTTTTTCTCTCAGGGCTATGACTCAATACAGTACAAACAAACATCCAAGTCGACTTGAGTATTATCCCATTGAGTGGTTTACGGTTACACAGGACTTTACGCACGCCAGTCACATCAGTTCCCTTTACGCTTGACGCATCATTCAAGTGCCATGTTTGTTTCGGGTGCTTTCTTTATAAGAATGACAAACAATTATTCTAGTCAGCCATGCGCCAGCTCACAAGTCTGCTCAAGGAAATATTTCAATTGATATGACTAGGTTGCCTCAGTAAAAAGAACTAATGCATGCGTTCCCTTGGGTAACATTATTGTCATTCTGGAAACCCGAAAGCTTGCAGATCTATGAGGAATAGGCCCAAAGCTCGTTTTACATCAGTCCATTTTTCCCATATTCACGCAAATGTTGTTCAACCCCGGACAAAAATTTTGCAATACTTTTTGTAGTTAGAATTTATATCCGCAAAGCAGTTGTCTTATGTTCCAGTTTTTTGTGTGTCACATGAATTTAAATTTGTCTTTTGCCCTAAAAAAATAACCATTTATGCTTTCAGATTTCAGACTGATTCGAGTTATGAGAATACACGTACAGCTGAAGTGTTCAACATGCCTAACAGCGTGCGTGCCGGTGGTGAAAGATGCGGTGCAGCAGCCGCACTAGCGATGTGAAGGAAGGAACGGGGATCTGCCGAACAAAAATAAACTTTGAAGTTTTGTGTGCTCATCAGAGCGCTGACGCATGACTGACTTTGTGCACGGTGACGTCAGTGGTACAACTGGATTCTAGTGGATATCAACATAGCCTTTTGTCAAGGCCTTCGTGGCTTGAACAGCTTTGTAGAGCTGCGATCCCAAGCGACTGAAATGGGAGACCACGCACGCGAGTGGCGAAGCCACGAGGGCCTTTTCCAACTTGTTTGCGGTTTCTTATGTGTTTCTTTATAATCTCGACTTTTGCTACCCGAAACGGTAGCAAAAGTCCAAACCAATCAGAAGTGCATAACGCACGTTTCATACTTCATGAATAATTCATTTAAAAACCGCAAACAAGTTGGAAAAGGCCCTCGTGGCTTCGCCACTCGGCTCGCGCGCGTGGTCTCTCGTTCCAGTCGCTCCACTGTTTACAAAGCTGTCCAAGCCACAATGGCCTTGACAAAAGGCTAATATCAACACGGTTCGCTACCAGTTCTTAACACAGTTTAGAAAGCGACCGACTTCAACTAAACTATAACTGCTACCATTGTTGGCCAAAAACAAAATGGCGCCCAAAGGGTACATGAACTACAGCGATATCAAACAGAATGAGATTGTATACTGCAGTTGTTCAGTTTTGAAGGTGATGATCGAGGGAATAGTGTTTGAAAACAAAATAAAGAACTCTCAACGTACTTTGTTGGTTGAGTGTATGAGTGATACACGATTACCCGTTTGGAATAATGGACGAGTCTGACTCATCTTGTAACCTGTGACGTCACGGTTTAGCTGACTAATAGTCAGCTAAACCTTGCCTCGCTTCGGTGACTGATCGATCTGGATACTAAAAGCAGATCAGGACCTCAAAGTGGCCGTCAAGATTTCGTCCTGAATGATTTCGTCCTAAACTCCATATAACGACTTTATAACAGTGCGTTGGGAGCAATGCAGTGAAGCAACTCATCTAGTTTTCAACGGTTGAGGCCGGCTGCCTAAACACGCGTAATTCAATATGGCAGTTCTTTCTATATTTTAGTTGAAAAAGGTCAGTTTGATGGAAACGAACTAACACTCTGCTCTTTTTGAACTATTTTCAATGCATTCCATGTTTGCATACGAACCTCTGTACAACTAAACAAGCAAGGGTGCGGTATGGATGTGGCTTTAAGCTTTAAAGGTGCTGTATACGTTTGGTAATTGGAGCCTACTGATTGTGTTAATCCTATATAAATGTAGGTATATATACAATAAAACTCACCTGTGAAAATTTCACTTCTAAAGGTGGTCGCCTTTTTTGAGATATCACCGAAAAACCGGAGCGAATATTTCCACGCAGGAAGATTATTCCCTATAGAATACACAGTCTGAGAAGCGTTACGGCCGTAACGCTTCTTAGATTCAAATTTTGGGGGATAAAAAGTGATATATTTTTCCATAACCGTAGTACTTCGAAGTGAAAGTTTCTCAAAATGCATTATACTATCCAAAGCTGCTGTACTTCTTACCAAAAGTTTTTTTTATTGACATTAATTTTACCAAATGTATACAGACCCTTTAAAAAGTCGTTCATGCTGAGGCCATGGGTATGTTCCTTGAGACTGCAGTTATAATTAATCATTTACATTATCCCAGAGACATGTTTTAAAGGGAATAATTATGTAAGCTTTGGTTTACTCTGGGTTCCATTGCAAGATCAGGGGCCAATTTTATGGTGTCTGTCAGTTATACTGCATTATAGTCTATTCACAACAGGTGTACCAATAGGCACGGTATCTAGATGCAAAACACAAAAACAACATCAATGTAAGTGAAGCAAAAAGTGGTTTAAGAGGCAAACAATGGAATATGCTTTTCTCTCTTTAGATTGCAACAAAAAGCTTTCATATTCAAAATATTTGCATAATTATAGATAACATTGTAATCTATTTTAATGAGATAAAAAGCAAGCCTCCCTTGTGAAACTTTCTCACGTCTGAGAGAAACAGAAGCGAAAGATATCCTGTGAACTGACCTAGATGAAAGAGATTGTCCTGCACTCCTCAAGCATTCTGGTCAAAACTGTAGAATACTATAAGTTGAAGCACAGTCCAAAAAACAGTGCCACTCCCAATGGGAGGTTTGGGTAAAAAGGGGCCCCGTGAGCTTGTTGCGCACGGTGAGGATGGGCCAGTAATGTCCATCCGCTGTGTACGGGCACGTGGAGGGCGCAAAGAGATAAGGCAGTATTGTTTTACATGAACGATGATAATGGCGCAAATTCAAATGCGTGTGTAAATTTACCCATCTGTTTTCCCGCCTTCGCTCACGGGCGAAGCAATAAATGTCACACGCATGCGGCTACGGTCGTGCTCGGAATTCAAGGTAGCAAATGATATTGAAGGGGGGGAAAGCCATCAAGATTTCCACAAACTGTGGATTTTTTAACGATAGCCTGGCCAATGTGTGTTCAGGTTCAAATGGACGGTGCGTGTAATGTGTTTACATTTAATCAAAGATGGGACCAAGAGAGGTGTGCCGCACGCATGTATTGGCCGATATTCGACTCCTGAGCCAACTCTCTCTAGATGAGAGAATGGACCTGGGGTGCAATGCAAACATAATTACGATCTAAATGAATCTTATAGATAGCTATTCAATTTCGGATCTCTTTTCATACAACCACTTCATCCGTTGTTCCAGTGGGAAACCGACCCACGATTTGACCCACTCTTGCTTGGTGACAAGACTTTTCATGCCCATCCGCTGTGTACGGGCACGTGGAAAGGACGAACGTATTGTTTCACCTGAACGATGACAATGGTGAAATTCAAATGCATGTGTAAATTGACACATCAAGTTTATAGACTTGACCCCAAGCTTGCTTGGTGATGAGAGGGCATTTTTGAGCCTGAATTTCGAAGTGTTTCCTGTGCGCCGATCAAACACCATGTCTCAATCGCCTCATCTGGTGCTCGATATGGGGCATAGATACCCCGCTCTATTTTGTGGAGGAAAATAGTGTGTTTAAGTATGGGAACATTGTCGAGGGTGCCCTCTGCCACTATATCGTGCATTGTGTACACACCTCGTTTGTTACATTCTTTTCTCATGTATTTACATGTCACTTTCTGTGAGGACCCCGTCTGGATATACCAGGCAACGATGTCTATAGTCGCACACACGCCAACCTATTGAGTTGGTGTTCACTCTTTCTGCCAAACATATTCTCTGCACCGTCAATCACTAATAGTATGAGTCTTTTATCACACTTCACTAATGGGTTCGTTTAAAAATCAAGATTTTAAAGGGAACCTAGTAAAACACTTGGAAGAGCACATCCACTCAAACCGTCAAGTTTATGATATCTTAAAACAAATCTTTGAATGCCACACGCTTTCCTAACCGGAGCAGTGTACAAAATGTAAGTGTTTATTGTAGTACGATATGCCCTCGATGTTTCACTATAAAAGTTAAGTTGTATTCAGAAACACAATCTCAGCGATACTATTATTTCATCTTTAGCGGACATATTTTACTAGGTCATTTTGAGCAGTATATTTAGTGTTACACTTTCAAATAGACCTTATGCACATGACGTCATTTGAGTAGGGCGCCCTCGCCTAGAGGTCAAAAGAAAGATGTTCATTGGCCAGGCCTGTGCGCCGCGCGTACAAATCAGCGCGTTTCCATTGTTTCATCATCAGTTTACCTCTAAGATGGCGGCTTGGTGACGTCAATGCATAAGGTCTATTAGTATTAGAAGTTATCAGTTCATTTCCCCCTCTACAATCATCCAGCAGGCAACAGTTTATTTTCTAACATTTTCTCTCCATCATTGACCTATATGGTGCATTTTCATTTATTTCAAAGTCTCAGAACCGACTAAGACTCGTGAAATCAGCCTTGATTTATGAGGTCAGGTTTGGGCCATTACGCTGCACAAGTGCGAAGAAGTATATCATTAGCAACAGTATATAATTTCAAAATGAGAAATTATTCAATAGCTCTGCTGATATTTACATGGAAAAAGTACAGACCGTCGTTAAATCTCTGCTTTAAAATCTGTGGGATATGTATGCTCAGGTTAGTGTATAATATTTATTCAAACTATAGTTTTTTATAGTTATGCTAATAACTTCAAATGGTGTAAATGGCTTCACGCACAGAGTCTCTTTTTATGAAGTCTTTATTAAAAAAGGACTCTTGGGTCGAAGCATAAGGCCATTGCCCCTTTTTGCATTCTGCTAAACGTGTCTTTTTGTTTGTGGGCAGTTTGCAGCGGCTATTTCTTTTTCGCTCTTAACTATACATGCCTCGCATGTCATTCCTAGTATGAAACGATGAAACGATCTGTGGTAGTGATCAAAAACACATACAATTTTCAAACACAGTAATTAACTTTTTACTAACATGATATAAGTACCATTGTCCTGCAAAATACTTAACGATTTGCAAGAAGGTTTTCCTCATGTTTATTTCAATTCTTTTGCCAAATCATTGCACAAAAAATATTTAAACGCAAACAATGAAAACGTATATTCGGTATTTTCCCTTTGAAAACATAACCATTTACACATAATTTTTTTATGGAATAAGTATTATACAAACTAGCGGATAGTTTTAAACAAACAATAAATTGTCTTTCCCTAAACCAAAGATGTATACATCATCAGCACGAGTGTTTCTCGATGATTAAGTTTACAGGCGTTGGGTGATTTTTCTCAATTTGTTTTGTTTTTGAAAACTACACATTTTGATATACGATCCTTCAAACCAAAACCTTACTGATGTACTGCCCTTTTTCTTTTAATGCTAATATTATATTGATCAGTGTATCTTCTGGCGTCGACACTTTATTCAATATTGACACATCAGTGTCTGGAAGACGTGATGTGCGTGTTTAATGTTACCGGGCACGCGTTCTCAAAGGTAAAGTTTGCGGAACAATGTTTCACCAACGTGATACAAGATAGCACTAGTCAATTTTCATGGTTGTACGTCAACAAATATGCCTGGTCTGCCACTGAAAGTCTTATTTTACAACAACGAAGATAATATTGATGTGTAATCTGGTTAATAATAGGTTGGATATCGATGGTTTCAACCCCGGGGAGGGGGGGAAGAAAAACACCCCCTGTGTATATAGTCCCAGTACTCGTTACCATTTTACAACTACAATGTACAAATACCATTAAAAGAAGACGCAGACAAAATGTAGATGTTAGTGTATTAAACGGGCCTGTACGGAACGAATACTTGTCCTATAACACAGCTATAGCTCCGGGAAATACGGATGCTAATCCAGTATTCGGAGTATGGTGAACGTAAGCCTGAAAATTCATTTTAAACAGCGCCAATCCGGTGTGTAACATTGTGACGTAGATATAACCGAAAATGCAATAAAAATGATTTCTACGGATACCACTCCCGTTTTGTCATGTGCTAAAGGCCAGTGACGTCACACGCTGCGCAAATGCTTGCAAATGAAAAATGGAAACCAGAATGTAAAACATAATTATTGTTTTGTAGTGAAGATAAAACGAATCAAATTTTATGAGCATTTTTGGTGTATTTGAATCTTAAAGCATGTTGGTATAAACTGGTGATTATGCCAATCATAAGTTATTTCCTTATGAAATTCACTCGATGTTGAGAATCTTCTCTATATTAGTTAAACCTGCTTGTTAACGTTGCAAGAAGCTCTTACAAAACATTTAAAGCCAAGTCGTACCTTATTATAAGGTGTGAATGGGTGTTTTTAAAACAAAGGTAACACAGTATTGGGCATCGGGGTAATATGTATTTTCCGTTTTCTTTCTTTCTTTATTTTGTTGTCCGTCCTGAAGCAAAGATTTACCGTCCAGTCGAAACATCGGTGCTCTTTCTAGGGCCACAATATTTTCTGACCACGTGCAGGATTGCTTGTTTTACCCGTCAGGCTGCGCGCCATCGGCAAACAAAAGCATGCTCTCAAATAACGGCGAACTCTGCGTGTATAGAATACAAACTAGAGGCACTTAGGTATCGTTCAGGGTTTGTTCAGGGTTAGGTATCGTTCAGGGTTTGTGATCAGGAAAGACTAACATATCATATACAAGTTTACTAATATTTTGAGAAAATTAATATCTACATAGGAAATGCTATTAATGCTCAATAAGTTGCACAACACTCTCCTTATTTCGATTTGCCCAATCGAAATAAACACACGAACGTGGGTGTACAATTCCCAACAAATTGTTTCGTTGTTTTCGTCAAATCGTTACATTGATATAGGCCTACCGGTTTTATAAACACAAACAAAAACAACAACAAAGGGAAACGAATGGGTGTGCTCTTCCAAAAACAAATGATGTTGTGCACTTTTAGATCCCGATCCATTAAATCCAGGTTTGATGAAAAAAAAAAAATCTTTTCCAATAATGTGAATTACAAAGGGGAAAAGAGGTAGTTTAAATCTCCAATTTAAAAACCATCTTGCATAAACGATAATGGTAAAGTGGTTCACACTCAAAACAAATGAGAAGATTACTCAAATCTGCGCTTGGATTGTCTGTTTATTAAAACTGTATGATTTCCTATTAAATAAGCGCATTTCGGATAGGCTCTACATCATCAGGTCGTCATGCAAAGAATGCGCATTTATGATTTGTGAAAAACAACTCCAAATAAGGGCACACCTTTTCTAATAAAAGTTGAACCGTAAAGAAATAAAAATATAAAAGGTAGTTATTGGAAAACGTTAATTAGTTTGAAAGCTCACACACTTCATACCTACCAATCCTTAAGAGGAATAATTATGTATAAATCAACGTTGCTTAAAATTCGACTGCAATTGAAATAAGCATGTACAGGAACGTGCACAAAACACCTGACAGGACATTTTTGTTCAACAAAACAACATTTTCATCAAACCATGCCGCATCAACTTATGATGTAACTTCTACATGTTGTTGTATGGTGTAATTCATGGCGGGAATATTTAATTTACACTTGACGTATTATACTTTCTCTTTAAGTTAGACATAGATCCTGACAAACAGACAAACAGCTGGAATCTATAGTCTTCTTTTGGTATAGGGGATGCAGCCCCCTGGGCCCCCAGCGTGTTACGGTACGGTTGGAGGATTTATAGACCGGTACATCACAACGCGACAAGGGTGATATAATGGTCTGCATTTCCCCCCTTGGTGACCGCTTCACTTCACGGAGAAAATTGGTGTTTGTTTAGATGTACTGGAATCTGGAAAATCATCTGGAGAAATCGGTCAAACCATTATGCCGAATTGAATATAGCATCTGTTTTATTTGATTTGTCATCTCTTCTGTTCTACAGAATCAGTTGTTTTGCAGTCGTTTAATAATGAAGAGGAGCAGCAGGGTCTGTCTCCTCCCTCATCCTATCCAGGGGTTTTTTTTCGAAAGGGAAATCTTAGAAAATGTTGTGTTTCTCATCAAACGCAGGGTGTTGCTAACCCAAACGTTACCCCGTTTATCATTCCAAAGCATGGCAGCCCTACCAAACCCCCAAATACCCGACCATGCCCATTTAGGGAGCCGAAGGTGGTCCTTCTCCAAAACTATCTGCAGACCACTTGATCACTCACCTATATTAGCCCCTTTAACTTACAATCCGTACTCAGGGATGTTTGTACCTGAATATCTCGCCTGATTTATAATGACTGAATATCTCGCCTGATTTATAATGATTGAATGTCTGCCAGAAAGGAATGAAATATTTGAGTGCAGGTGATTTCTGTTCCTCTTTTTTCTTCGGGGGGGGGGGGGGGGGGGGTTGAAGAATTTACCGCCGGACGTGTCAGGAATTTTCCAGTATGGAAAGTTGGGATGGTTAGGGGCATGATGGGGATGAGGCGAAGAAGGGGGGTTTATTTCAAATCTTAACTTATTTCAGCCTTTTGAAAAGGGTCAAATTATCAGTTGGTAATGGAAACTGCTCACTGGTGCACTTTTAATTGTTTTAAAGTTATTATTCATTTAACCACCCCATTACTTGTTATCTGAAAAACAAGAACTTTAAAGTTAGACCTGAATCATCATGTTGCCACATTTATCAATAGCCTTGATTTGCTCCCATTCAAATCAACGTAACGAAAGCGAGGCTTGAAGGACAACTAGTCTGTGTTGTTTCGGTATAATGAGAATCGGCATTGCCAGTCAGAGAACATGGCAAAGATGGCGGCAGGATGATAAAGGTTCAGTCAAAAATTTCAGTTTGTAAATATTTTGCATTGCCAATCTGTAGTTTGTAAATACTTGTATAAATTTAATGGGGGAATTTCGGGACGCTGGGTGGCAGCAGACTTACCAGGTAAATCAATTTTTCTCAGGAATATGCGCATGCTCAGAACTACGTAAACAGTGGAAATTTACCTGGTAAGTCTCCAAGTGATATTGAAAATGCATTTAACGGGGTTGTACCATAGAGAAAGGTCCTTTCTCTATGGTTGTACATGGTTGTTAAAATGTCTTAATGTAATACAAAATCCATATTTTGATTGGAAGGTTATTGTTTATTTTACAGAACAAAACCCGTTTTGTTTTATGTTTCTATGTAAATAAGAATAACATGTTATATCTGATCTATCCTGTAGAAATGGATCTCCCGTCAAAACATGTTTTAGATAAAATATCTTGAAATGCACACATTACAATAATGTATTAAATATTAAACTATTAATGTTAAACTATTGTTTCATTAATGACTTAAACCTGCATGCGTGAGAAAATGTTAATGATTCCAATCGAAGATGATTAAACTAGCCTCTGATCTGTGAGGTGCAAAAGGTGTCTTTTTGTTTACAAACATGCCTCTAGCCATCTGGCTAACTCAGTGGTCTAGTGGTAAGACATCTGCTCTAGCAATGCAAAGGCAGTGGGTTCGAATCTCACCCGAGTGATTTGCCTGTTTCCCCCACAGAACTCGGGTAAGTACTGAGTATAACAGTGGTTAACACACATCGGTATAAGGGTAAAAACCAAAATTGTATGTCTTAATTAGATTGCACAGTTTTTTAAAGATTCAATTACAATTTTACCACACATTTTTGATTAACAGCTTCGAATTTTTAATTTTTGTTCTGCTAACTCTTACATGGAATGTGCCATTGACACAACGAGATCCTTTGGTTTGTTAAACGTCAGAGTGCTTGACGCGTCCACAGCCCTAAGCCAACGTGTCTACGTGTTATCCTCGGACCATAACCTTTACATAATCCGTGAATTACCAAAACGGATGTTCCATTCATTTCCAACCCCGGTTCCTTACGATTTTTACAAACGGATCAGGAATTGAAAGCATGTCCCGTAGTGGCTCCTATATAGTTAACAGAGAATATTTTGCTCCCTTTAATCCAAACCCTTTTAACGTTAAAAATTAAAATGTCCTCCCTTCTATCAAATTAATCTTGAGCTGTTATTTGAGTCTACAACAGACGATGGAAATACGCATCACATCAGACAAACATCATTCTGAAAAACCTCTTCTTGACAAATTTATGTTTCTCCCGAATTAGAAAATGACGATAAAAGTAAAAGATTAAAAGAACCTTTGAATGTAATGGGATACTGCCACCACTTATGACTCTTGCTGGAAAAGGGTACGTTATTGTAACAGATACTGTAATATGATGAAGTTGTTTCCGCACGGAAGTGCGCTCATGGTATGGAAAGCCAACATTCCTATAAGTCCTTTCTTAATCTTCATTTTAGTACAAAACTCCCCAACCCAAACGAACTAACACGGGTTACTGACACGGGTACCAATTTCATGCAGTTATTTTATTTCACATGAAAGTTAGTATAATCATGGAGAGGGCGGGGGTTGTGTTGAGTTTATTCTTGCATAGAGCAAATTAAAGGTAAAAAATTGCTTCATAATAATCTAAACAAGACTACTAATATTATTATATTTTATCTAGTCCCACCTGCTCGCTCATCGTGTTAACATTTTGACGAGTTCGTTTTTATAATTGTGTGCGATAACATTATTCAGACACAATAGCCAAGTTCACATGGCTAAACAGTATAGGGCTGGCCTGTAGCTTGAAATATGGTTGTTATGTAACTATAGATCCTCGTAACAAACGTCAATTATGAGTTTTGTAATCATGGGAAATGTTTTAAAATTTCACGCAAGTTTAATTCAAGATTACAGAGAAGTAAATGCGTTACATTCCATGTCATCCCCCCCCCCCCACATGAAAGTTCTAAACTGCAAAAACTTGGGTGTTAAAATTGACACCATGGGAGTTCACACCATGGAGGTAGAACTAAGATACCAAAAAAGAATCAAAATTTACATTATAGGGTGTTAACAACACTGATTACATTTACATTGGTGCTATTTCAAAACCATTGATATTAATTTTGATTCTCTCTTGGGTATGTTACAACACCCAGGGTAATTTTAACACCCCAGTTTTTACAGTGTACTAACTGAGTCTTTGTTATTTGTTATTAATTGATAATAAGTTATACACAAGTTATTTCTGTTCTTGAGCTGCTTCAACATAAACTCAAAATAACCAATGACAACAGAGTGGGCGAAATGCTGTTATTGTGTTGGGATACATCAGGATAGACTATTAACGAACCGGTCTCTTTTTACACTACAGGCAGAGTAGTTCGGCTAATTTTTTGATGTGTGGTGCCTACTTTGATAAAAGCTAGGCTTCTTTTTAGATTGGGTTTTGCCATGTTGCCATGGTAGCTAAGAAATGAGTCTGTGTTCTTTATAGATACTAATGGTGGTAAACACGTCACCTATTGAGTCCACTCGTTGCATTTTCATTTGCGTGGAGTGCCGCTGGCGTTGGGGGAAGTTCTGATGTGTAATTGAGTAAGATTCTCGAGGTGCTCCATTAGTTGTTCAATGTCAATTTAAAATGCATTACATATTACAGAAGATCTTATTTTGGCCGACCGGACACGTGCGCGGATCTTCTTGTATTATCTCCTGGTTTGCTGCGACCATGCGTTTTTCAGCAATGTCAGGTTCTCTGATTACCATTTTAACGAAGGGTTATATATTATACATTAAAGGGCAAGATTAACCGCTTCCAGCCTCGGTTTGGTGTGGAATGTGTTAAAGAAAAACGGAAGGCTGAGGAAATCTCTGCTCGAAGATAAAAAGGGCATGCATGCTCAACCATAATGGCATTGCCTTCTGGACTGCCGCATATTAATGGACACTAAGCAGTTTCTACCTGATGGCGGATTTAGACCGAATTCTCCCGGGGTGACCATCGTGCCCGGCCTATCCATGCTCCCCACCCGGCTCTAACGATGACTTTAAAGATGCGGTTAAGATGTGGTTTTAATAAGCAGCTGCTGCATTTTGGTTGTCAGTTAAAACAACAAAACTTATACTGATCATGAAAAGTTCATTGTTTCATAGAAGATAAAGCTTCCCAAGAGAAAGACAAGAAGTACAAACTCTTTGTGAAAAGATTTTGCACATCAGCGCTCGCTCACAAACCACTGAATCATCTCAAGATTGTCAGAATTACCATAGTGATTTGTATTGTGACATCACACTTTGCTTAGCAAAAGATAAATCGTTAATTCCTTTTGAAATCAGCCTCGACCTATAAACTTGAATTAATTTTTTTTTTTTTTTTTTTAGGCCGTACCGACTAATCTGAATATATCAGCACTCAAAGAATAATTGAAACACTTATTATATTTTATTAGGGGAAAGTATGTCAAGTGATTTTCCCGAACCCAACAATTGAACATTCCTGATTAATGATTATACAGGATCGTCTGCACCTTTAAACTTAGAGCCTGCGCCAATTTGTTTCTCTGTATACGAGAGATGGCGAAAAGAGCTTCGTAAGATAAAAGGAAATCCCGGTGCTTGTGGAAAACTCAAATCTACGGGGAAATGTAAAACTGAAGCTGTCACAATAAATCCTGCGGGTATCAGAGCACATCAGATGGACTAAACCTGAAAGGTTCTTCTGGAGTTTATAATGTATAGTGTTTATGGTCCAAGGGGAAATTATCACTTAATCGTTAGTCCAAATAGCAAGTATTTTCCTGAGTTTGAAGATCCACTCCTCATCATGCGTTTTACTCACTAAACTACAACAGCACTCTCCTTATTATCCACGTGCCCTGGTTTCCTGTGAAACTGGAGTGAAGTGAATTCAGTTTCTATTTTACCAAGAAAGTAATAAAGAGGCCTTTGGGCTTACATGATTTTATTTGGGAACATAATGCCTGTAAATAAAGCCCATAGGCATAAAACTGTTTTAATGCACTTATCTAAGGTGATTTACCTGGTAGCATTGGTGTCAATAACAAACAACTATACCGGAATTTACAGGTACCGTTTAAAAAGGCTAGGCCTATACATTTTTCTATAAACTTCCTCAAAATATTCGTAACATATATCTTCTGTATAGACTAGGCCTAGTTTTAAGGAAACTTTCAAAACATTGTTGTTTCCTCAAGCTTATAGCCCATAAAGTATATTGTTTTGTGTTCTTTCAGGTAGTTGCTATATACTTATTTTCTTTAAAGGTATTCTACTATTATACAGGATTGGCAGAGCTGAAAAAATAATCACAGACAGTGTTCATGTTTTGTGTAATCAACCACATACATGAAATAACAAACCTGTGAAAATTTGAGCTCAATTGGTCATCAAGGTCACGAGAAAATAGTGAAAAGAGACCTTATGTGTTTTCTGTTTTTCAAACATCGAGTTTATTATCGCGCGCGATAAAAACTATTGTTTTACTCATTTCTCAGAAACGATAGTAAGTTATGTGTGAATCTGTGAACATTTGTGTTTTTCGATCTTACCAATAGTGTATAGGGCCTTTAACTTATTTTTTGCGGTTTACTGCCATGAGCATCTTTTGTGATTGATATCGGCGCCTATTCATATTATTATAGGTGTAAAAATTTGTTCCACAGTCCACTCCACAAAATAATAGTTAAACTCGGTCTCATTCCGTAAACGATGCATATAAATTATCTACTGGAAATGTACCAGGAATCACCGAAACTAAGTTTCAGCCTTACGCCCCTAATGTTCTGAAACAATGCGTTCCACATCAAACAGAAGGCCAACTATAATCGAAGTGACCCTCACTTTTGTTCACAAAAGTGTGACTTACCCCCCTTTCCCCAAGATGGGGTCTGGTCAGCTCATCGCGGTGAAGTTCATTTTAGATGGGCATTGCTCAAACATTCAACGGCTAAACTTAAATATTGAAGAAAACAAGTTTTACTTTTGTCAGCAAATAATTTTAAGTTTGCTGTTTTTTGAACATTTAACCCTTTTTAGGATGCACAAATAAAGAGACTCATGTGCGGAGCCTGAATGTAAACCCTCAACTTTTTTGTAAATCAAAGATTTTAAGGTTGTGGCTTTTGTGGATTGTTCAATATTGTGGCCCTTGCATGGGTTGTTGACGTTCAACCTGGAGCATTAGGGGGTACACTAGATAGCTCTCTACTATAGGTTTTCTCGGTCAATTTCGGCAAATGAGCAGCCAATTTAACCACCACGCTATTCTATTTCGCGCGAAATCGAATGCTACTAAAAAGGGTCATTCGATTTCGTTTTATGACTAGTCAAATGTACTGTTGCGTCATTCGATTTAACAAAATAATCATTCAATTTAACGATTCATCAAAGCAGCATTCAAATTCGCCAGAGCTTTTTGAGGCGTGTGTTTAGTCATTCAAATTCATTTTTGGGCAGTCATTTCTGTAATTTGTGCAATCTAAAAAACGCTTTGTTAATAAGGCATATACGGTTCACTTATTTGCACTTGAGTCACTTTGTACTTCGAAGACGAGCTTTTGCTATCAGTTTTACACGCATATTTCAATAAGTTTGCAGCTTGTGGTACAACCATACCTAAACATACGCCAAGATGTCTGGCACGCCAACAGATTGATGGTTGAGGAAGAAACAACATAAACAACAAAAACCAGGAAAAACATAAAGAAACACCCCATTCAAACACAATACAAAATTAGGTCAGTTAACCAATAAAGATCCCCCCAAAAAGAATATAGGAGAAAACAACGAAGAAAAAACATCATGGGCCCCATGTAAAGTCTCCTGGAACCATAAATAAAGAAGATAAGGTTTGCCTGAATTAAAGTGAAGATACGAAACAGTTGCCTAATACAGATTAGGGCCTATCTGTTTATTCGTATTTCTTTAGTCGTACTTATTTGAATTCTCATTTAGCGAAATTGATTGCCTCTTTACGAAATTGAAAAAAATTAAACCAGTAAAATCTCCAGTCGAACCAGCTTTGCTAAATTGAATGATGATTGTGCGTCACGAAAAAGAATGACGATATGCTAAATTGAACACAGTGCAAAAGGAATTTGAATGCCTCATGCAATACGAAATTGAATGCCCGAATTCTGAATTTGAAACGCAGTAACAACTGGAGAGGCAAAATAGTTTTAATTCGAACGCACGAAAATGAAATCGGCTGCTCATTTACCGAAATTGACCGAGAAAAAATATAGTACAAATTTTGCTAAAAGGTGCCTCATTTTTCCAAGGTGGGGTTAGGCCAGTTCAGGGGCTGTGAAGTTGAGGACTACAACTTCACAGCCAAAATATCAGGCCAATGAAACAGTCGGTTTTCTACAAGTTTAGTTGTTCCACTAAACATTACTGTAAATAATTATGTAACCAATGTAATATTATTTAACGCGTTTGGGTTACGCTATAGCACTCCTACTACAGCGCCACCAATCATAGCCTTGCTCACAAGGTGGTCGCAAGGCTACACCAACCAATGCTAAAGTGCACCATGGAGGTCGAATGGGTGCACCCACAGATTTCGACCTTGACCTGCACGATTTGGGCCTTTTTCACACTAAAAAGATAGGGTAATATCAAATTGATCTTTGAGAATATTGTTTATAATGTCATCTGTACGAGTACGAGTGGCTGTGGTAAGTAAACAGTATGTGGTATTGAATGCCATGGCTTCACTTGATCATTGATTTTCTGCACCTCTAGGGAGTAATAGTCCTAGTGCTACGGTCTTGATTGAAGCATGGAGGAAAGAATAATTAATAGACACTTGCTTGTGCCCACACACGAGGTTGGGCTAGTCTTGACGTACAGTTATATTGCCCATGTGTATTGTACTGACTGCTGCAGTAATTAGGAAGGAATCCCCTATAGCCTATTACCGCGGTACTAATCACAGTTCTCGATCAGAACTTTTAATTGAAGTACTAATTTGAGTGTACTCTCTCTAGTATTCTTTCCACTTTGACATAAAAAGACATTGATTGTCTGAAATTCATGGACAATGTCGACTCGTGATTGTGACCATACGCTCGGTGTGAACATGGGGGCGAGTATATCACTGTGGTATTAAATCAAAAGAAAAATTTGAATGGCCTGCAAAGCACTATATTCACATTAGCTAAATCCAATGATAATATGAAAACATTTACAATTTTTGTTGAAATTCCCAGCAAGTACACCAGTCATAAATTTTAGTCACTTGATCACAATCACAGGGCCCCAAAATCACACGAACCCGACTTCATTCGAGTATTAAACACTTCTTGAGGGTACTTTACTTTGTTTGCTACACGGTGAAATTGTTCTCTTTATTTGATGGCTGCCCAATTTGAAGGTTTTCATGATAATATCATGATCATGTTCTGTAATTTACCCCCAAAACACCCATCGTTAACTTTTTTAGTCTCCCAATCACCCGGTGATCTAACCAAACCATGTGTGCTATAGCCCTTTGCCGGTTTTCCCTTGGAATGTGGGACATGAGTAATTGATGACATATACTTGTTGGAAGTAATGAACTACATGCAGCCAACTGCTGAACTAGGTTTTCAAGTGTTTGTGATGGTCCATGTTTGTTAGTTGGAGAGTGAGTAAAACCAAACTGCTTAATAGACAATATTGTACTTTTAGGTTACGGGTAGCAACAAGGGTATTGGTTTTGGCATCGTGCGAACCCTATGCAAACAGCTTGACAACGGAATCGTCTACCTCACTGCAAGAGATGAAGGGAGGGGTAAAGAGGCCGTGGCTAAACTTAGCCAGGAAGGCCTCCAACCTAAATTCCACCAATTGGACATCAATGATGGAGAAAGTGTTGCTAGACTCCGAGAACACCTCAAGAAAACTTACGGAGGTTTAGATATCCTGATAAATAATGCTGGGATTGCATTCAAGGTATTACACTGTCTAATGCTGTAACTCATACATTTATGGCAAATTAAAAGTACCACAAAATTCGAGGAACTAAAACCAGGCTACAGCTTTGGTATAGATTACAGACAGCTTTAATATGAAAACTCTAAAACTGTAGCTTTTTTCAAATGCTTGAATAAATACTTTAAAAATACTGCTGAGTGCCGAGCTAAAGGAAATTGTTTCTAGAAACAGTTCTTATTTAAAATTGGTTCAGTTGAAATGAACCTGCATAAAATCAGTTGGGGAAAAAGGATTTTTAGATCATAGTTCTAAATTCTTCTAAATTCTGTTTCTTCGAAAAAGTAACAAGTTATTTAATTATATATTTATTACAAAATAATGTTGTTACACGTCCAACAGCGAATAACAGGATGGTGATTAGGATAATATGAGAAGAAAAAAATCAGTTTAAGATGAAAAATACACAATCAGGTAGGGACTGGAAACCCAATCCACACTCTAGGCTCAGGTCCGAGGTAGAATTTGAACAGGAACATTTATGAGTGAATGTTATCAATGTATTCAAGTACCAATAAAATAATTATTATTATTTTCATTTAAAAAAGAAATTACAATGTTGTGCCCTTAACTAACAGGGTTTTCATTAAAGTTTGTAGCTTTTGATACCTGATCTGTTTCCATAAAAACTCAATCTTTTAACCATCGGAAATTAAATTTGTGTTGCAGTATATCGTTATTTCCATGGGGAAATTATTCACAACAACTCAGTACTGTAGGATATCAATCGTTGTTCATTCAACCATTTCACCCCCAAGTTCTTATTTTTATTGTGTATTTTTTGTCAGGTGGCCTCCACTGAACCCTTTGGAAACCAAGCAGCTATTACAATGGCAACTGACTACAGGTCAACTCTGGATATGTGCCATTCTTTTCACCCAATAATAAAACCCCATGGCAGGTAGGCCTAAACCAAATACATTTCAACATGCCTCCACCATGCAATTATGTACAATAGACTGTTGTATGGAATTCCATATCTTCCGCCGTGCGTCGTGCGTCGTGCGTCGCGCGTCGCCCGTCGCCCGTCGTGCGTCATGCGTGCCTCCTCCAAATTATCCCACATTGAATTTTATTTTTTGGGGCAAAAATAACACTTGGTTTGAAAATAATAACCTTGTCGTATTAAATAAGTACTGTGTATTACGGTGGCTCATACTCGCCAATTCCTAGAGAACCCCATGTTTTTTTACGGCGTTATATCGCCGTACTATTGCGTTATATCGCCGTACTATTGCGTTATATCGCTGTACTTTATTGCGTTATATCGCCGTACTATTGCGTTATATCGCCGTACTATTGCGTTATATCGCCGTACTTTATTGCGTTATATCGCCGTACTTTATTGCGTTATACCAAATCAAAATCAAATCAATACTTTATTGTCCACTCTTTAAAAAGATAAACATGGACAGAACAGGACAGTAAAAATCTTTAAAAAAGAAATATAGAAAATGGAGTTAAGACAACAACGATATTTAAGACAGTGCAGTAGGCCTAACCCTAACCCTAACCCTACAACATATATTGGCAAGACTCAAATTAGCAAAACATATCTAAAGAATAATTAAATAATAAGTAATAAAGTAATTAAAACAAGGTCAAAATCACCCTAGAACAGATTTTGGAGGCCCTCGGACTGCGTAACGTTTTCCTCTTGCGCCTTACTATGGAATGGCGATCATCAGTCAATATATTTGTTGGAATCGATCAAAATATTTTGATTCAAAAATTGATTCAATTAGAGGTACGGCCATGTACTATATCTAATTGGATCGTAAGTTCTCGTGAATGTCATAGGCAGCGGGTGAAGTATAACGGACAATTTTCCTCCTGTGAAGAAATTTACACCTGGGGTCCCCCCAAGGAAAAAAATAGGCCCAGTACGGTTTCTTATTATGATCAATGATGCTTGTAAGACGACAAGATCCCTTACTATAAAGTAGCAATTCTGTTCAATTACCTTTCATTCCTTAGTTACTTACCAAACTGGGCTTCCATTAATAATACGAAATTAAATGCAACCAAATGTTGCAGCATGTCAGTGTTTTTGCCAGAAACATATAACAACTCGAAATTAATGATACACAATTACAAAATGTGCAGTATGTTAAAGTGTTGGTGTGACTATTCAAGACAATTTAAAGTTGGATGTTCAAGTCAATGAGATAATCAAAAATATAACATAAAGTTATATGTTGTGTTGTTTACGTTCTTACAATTTACCTGTGAATGATCTGTTGTCCATAAAGGGATATGTTATACCGGTTTTAGATTACTGTTAAGTGTTATGGAAATCTTACAAAAGAGCATTTGAACAGATTGGGAGGTGTTCAAAAGAGGGTGTGTCGTATAATGTTTGAAACAGCTACTCTAATTTATTTATTTATTTATTTCTTATTTCAACTGGGTGGCCCATTCAGTGGCAACCACTGGTCTCCCATGGGTCTAAGATGCGCTAAGTGTGTGCAATCTTGAAACTCTTGACAATCGAAGAGTCAAACTGTAAAGACTTTGCTTTGACATTGAATTCCCTCACATGTGCAGAAATTGGCTATACCTCTCCAAAGAAGCCGTCCATTTAATTTTAAGACACGTCCCCCAAAATGACCTACCCAAATATCGTACTGTACATTACAATAAGCAAATGGCAATCCCACATATTATTGTCAGTCTTTTAAATGCCTTTTGATTTTTTTTTTTTTTTAACTTTTGTGTGATGTAAATTATATTGTTAGGCCTTCTGTTTTTTTCATTATAATCGTTGACAACTGTAGGCCTACACATTATTGTTTCTCTTTTGGGTGTTCAACTTTGTTTGATGTAATTATTTGAAACAAATTTAAAGGTAACATGTACATGTTTTTAATAAACCATTGAATTGAATTGAAATAAATTGATTATTTTAAAAAATACGGTGATATAACGCAATAAAGTACGGCGATATAACGCAATAGTACGGCGATATAACGCAATAAAGTACGGCGATATAACGCAATAAAGTACGGCGATATAACGCAATAAAGTACGGCGATAAAACGCAATAGTACGGCGATATAACGCAATAGTACGGCGATATAACGCAATAGTACGGCGTTATAACGCAATAGTACGGCGATATAACGCCGTAAAAAACATGGGGGTTCTCTAGGAATTGGCGAGTATGAGCCACCGTAGTAAATAAATAAATAAAACTCAGCGGTAGATTGTATTTCTAGGCATAACTCATAATTATTGTGCACAACCATGACTTCAGGCCTTGTAAGTTGTATTGTAATATTTCTGTCTGCTACATGTACACGATATCACAAATCAGACCCCCGGACATACCATAGTAACGTTGAACTGATGCCGTAAATACTCATAATGTTAGATTCCCTAATATTTTCCACGAGATGAACTTATTCAGCATTATTTTGATGCCGGATACACATACAGTGAAATTTGTTGTATACTGAAGCTTCGACATGACTTGAATTGCAGGTAGGTACACACAAGACTATGGTGTTCCAAAGACGACAGGTCGCGTCGCCGTCGCCGTCGCCGTCGCCGTCGCCGTCGCCGTCGCCGTCGCCGTCGCCGTCGCCGTCGCCGTCGCCGTCGCCGTCGCCGTCGCCGTCGCCGTCGCCGTCGCCGTCGCCGTCGCCGTCGCCGTCGCCGTCGCCGTCGCCGTCGCCGTCGCCGTCGCCGTCGCCGTCGCCGCCGTCGCCGTCGCCGTCGCCCCTGTCGCCGGTGGACTCTTGAGGGCGCCGTTTCACTAACTATTTTATTGTTCTTTTTTTGTTCTTTGCTTTATACAGAAGACATGTTGATAGCAAACTGTTTGAATTTTTCACACCTTTTCTAAACAACTTATGTTTGTGATATTGTTTTTAAAAAATAGACAAGTTAACTCTTTTGGGTACATGTACTTTATTGGTTGTCTTTTAGGGCTCTTTATGATAAACAAAGTAAGTTGTCAAACCTGAACTTGTATTATTTTAAGGGAAAATTTCAAGTTGTATTCAAGTACTTGAGTACCAGTAATGTTAAAAAGCTTGACAGTTATATCCGTACCTAAATTTCCAAGTGTTATGGAGTCTCGAGTATTATACACCTGTAGTTTCTTGCAAAGGGAATGTTTTTTGGCACACCCATGCAAATTGTTATACAGTTCTTTGCTCTCTAGGAAAATGTACTGTTGCACCCTCAAGACGTCGACGGCGACGCGACCTGTCGTCTTTAGAACACCATACAAGACTTTAGAAAAGTGTTTTGTTAGCACTATAAATAGTGCTGATATGCTGGACTGCCTGAAATCCTTGGCCCTATCCCCCTGGCACAAAATTAAAATAAAAAATAAAATATATATTTTTATTCTGAAATTCAAACCAAGTGTTATTTTTGCCCCAAAAAATAAAATTCAACGTGGGATAATTTGGAGGAGGCACGACGGGCGACGGACGACGCACGACGGGCGACGGCCGACGCACGACGCACGACGGGCGACGCACGACGCACGACGGGCGACGGAAAATGGCATATATGGAATAATAATAATAATATCAGGCATTTGTAGAGCGCCATCAATCTAGTTGCCAAGGAGAAGTTTAAGACAAAAGAAATAATAACAGAGTCTCATGTGGAGATGACAAGTGCAATGGACTAAATGTAAGCAGATTCGAAGAGATGAGTCTTAAGCTGGCTTTTGAAGGTCTGTAAGGAGTCAAGTGTTCGAAGTTGATAGGGGAGATCATTCCATAGCTTTGGTGCACATGAACCAAAGCTTCTATCACCTGATGAAGAATGAGATCTAGGAATGTTCAACAGTAGTTTGTTTGATGATCTCAGATTGGGTCGAGGATGGTGTGTACTCAACATGTCACTTATATACACTGGGGCTAGACCATGAAGTGCTTTCCAAGTCAACAGTAGGATTTTGTAATTAATTCTTTGTTTTATGGGTAACCAATGCAATGCTATAAGGAACTGACAAATGGCAGAAATGGGATACAATAAAGAGCAAGAGGCGACGGGCGACGCACGACGGGCGACGGACGACGGCAGATATGGAACACCATACTGTTGACACTTAATGTTGGCAGATGCCTTGGAGTTTGAAAACACGAACAGGTAGCATCACACCACCATCATCCCCATAATTAAAATAAGAAAATGAGCAATGTTCTCTCCTTCAATCCAGTGGTGTTCATTGGAATGTTTTTGTTTTTCAGGTTTGAAAGAATTTGGGATAATTGCCATTGATCACAATGCAGGGAAAACAATCAAGTTAACTTACTTACTACAACTGATTTAAGTGTGCTTTGTTATTTATGCATACCAATATTTTCCTTATTGTATGAACCCCATTTCCTGATGTTTAATTACAATGAAATTCATTTTACTCTTTTTTGGTGTTCAGGATTGTAAATGTTACTGGTATGAATGGGCAGAGAGCTTTTAATGAATTAAGTGAGGAGAACAAAGCTCGTTTCAGGGCTGTCAGAACGGAGGAGGATGTCAACCATCTCATGAGAGAGTTTGTAGAGTGAGTATTGGAAACTTTGGGGTACACACAGGATGGGATAAACTCAACAAGCTGCCGGTTGTGTATAATTATTATGGAATTTGGGCTACCTTTAATGTTGGAAGTCAATACGTTGGTTGACTCAAAATAAAGGTCATTCTCCGAGAGAAAATTATATGACAAAAAACTTTACACTTCACCAAATATACTGTATAATACCATTAATAATTGTTTATTAAAGTGGCAACTTGGGGCACTGATTGACCATACAATGCAGTGATGTAAGTACAACCTCTCATCAAAATGTTGACTATTTGAACAAATTATCAAATGAAGTTGTCTCAGCTCCTGAATTCAAAACTAACTTAAACAAATACTAGAAAAACCTTGGTATACATTTTTATCTCGTTTATAAGTAGTGCTCCTCGCTTTTTAAATTCAAATGTGTTTATTTAAATTAATCAGGTCTTTGATTTCTCCTTAATTCTTTACAGAGTTGCCAGAGAGGGGAACCACCAAAGTAAAGGTTGGCCCAGCTCGGCAAGTGGAACAGTCAAACTTGGATTAATCTGCGTAACAAAAATATTGGGAGACGCTGTGCAGAATGACAGACGTCAAGATGATGTACTCATTATGGCTGTAAGTGCTGGAGATTTGTTTCTGAGAAGCAACAGAATTATTGCAATTATGGGAAGTGGAAAAATGTGTCAAAATTATGTGATAAATCCTGAAATAACTCAGACTACCACTGGTAGTCTCTCAGTGTTCCAGAGATGGACTGGCAGAACAAACGTCATCATCATGTTGAAATAACTTTTCCACCACATATAATACAAATTATTCCCTGTGGAGTTAAACAACATCTTCCTGAAGGTGCTGTTTAATTTTTTGATTGACGTTATTGTTTCATTGCAGTGCTGCCCCGGTAAAGTTAAAACAGACATGACTAGTCATCAGGGAACAAAGACAATAAATGAAGGGGCTGAAACGCCAGTCTACCTCGCCCTACTGCCGTCTGGTTCCGCAGAGTTCAACGGGAAAATGTACTTGGAAAGAGCACTGGTTGACTTCATGTAGAGCAGTTAACCTGACTAGTATTCAAGATTAAGTTTTGATTATCAAATATTGGCTTGCAACTCATAAAGTAAATAGTGGAAGAATTAGCAACAACTAGGTGAATTTTCAGATTTGTGACTTTGGCATGTTTTATTGGAAATTATATTGTGTAACACAATGCTGAAGATCGATCTTAGATCAGAGTTCATCATACTTTTACGTGGAACAAATGTCTGCAGTGACTAGTATAAGTGTTATGTAAGACTCTGTCTGATCTCTTTATAGCCAGCAGTTGTCTTTAATTATTCAAAATATATACATATAATTTTTTACTTTTAAAAAATACCATGGTATTATATTTTTTATGCAGATAAATTTAAACTGAAACAAATTGATAAATAAAATGTGTATAGATAATTCTTGGCTTTAACCTCTGAATAATTTGTATTGTTTGGTGTCTTTCTATGTTTCTCATAATCATAAAAAATTGAATCCACTTCGATTGCTTTAAGTTTTAACAGATGTTTATTTTAATTGTTAAACATTTATATTTGGAGCGGTATCAGTGAAACCATGGTTGAACACAGCACTCCTGTTAGTGTCTCAATTTTCAAGATTCTGCCTTCATCCGTTGTGCACATGCTCTGTAGGATAAACACATTTTTAAAGTTTGGCGTTGTGATGCCCTTAAAAGTAATCATTAAATAATAATTAAAATAGCTGGTATTAATTTTCATTTTTTATGCACTTTAATGAAAAATTAAATAAAAAACGGCTAACATAATTTATCTGCGCCTTTTTTGTTAATTGGGGGGGGGGCTGATTATTTAATATTTTAAAAAAACACGCTTTGTAGGTTAAAATTTGTATAATTACATAGATTTCTCACTGTCACAAGAACAGTCATAAATAGGCTTTCTCTGTATGTTTATTTATCCCTCCTATATGAGGGTTACACAAATTTTTCCAGACTAATAGAAATTGATGTAAGGTACATGACTTCTTTAGGCCTCTGCATATTTTTTCCCCAGAATGGATGCTCGGCTGAAAGTTGAGTCACGTGATTTGTCTGTTGAAACTTTTTAGGCAGCCACAAACAAATATTTATGGCCCTGACACTAACAGTATGACATATTTTTGTACCTTGCAGAATAAGACTAATACCCAAACTCTTTGTATTCACAACTTACTGGTGGAGCCTTAGCTGTCCCTAAGTTTTGGTAAACGGGGAGAAGACTCGATGTTTGGCAAGTAGAAATGTTACTTCGTTTCTAGGGGTTGTTTACACATTGCGCATCGACGTCGTACGGGCCACGCCCCCAGTCCCTCCGAGCCAGTCGATGTTGCGCCCTCTAACGGCCTCTAATTAAAAACTAGTGTGTCGGACGTCGACATCGACAGCTGATTATAATGTAGTAGAACTTCTTCTAAGACAAACAACAACAGTAAGATCGAGCAGATAACGAAACGTGTATCAAGTGAGGGGTTTTGGGATTTTTTTTTGTAATGTCATCTCTACGACGAGTGGCTGTGGTAAGTAAGAACGTAGTATATTACTCGATTGTTGATTCATGTATATAAACAGTGAAACTAGAGATCAATTGTCATACTCAAAAGACCGCAGTACTATTACTTTAGTTAAGTAAAAACTGGCATGACTCTGGGTAGACCCAGTCAGTATCTTGCTCTATCTATGGTATGTCACTGGGGCGCTGTTACTGTTATGTTAGTGTTAGCCCCACTTGTGTGGCCAAGGCTAGCTGAAGTGGGGCTTGGGCGCTGTACTCTTTTTATTTTCTCGAAATTTTGACATCATCGGTCGTATTACAGTCTACACTCTTATTCTTAATATGAAACAAAAAATTTGTGATATTTCACAAAATAGTTTACAAGCAGCCATGGGAAATAAACACCCCCAAAAACATCAAAAGTCGTACAAAGTTAAATTATAAAATATAAATAAAATATACACAGTTTAAATCACAAATAACCATTAGGAAATATGGTATTTACTATTGGTAAACAAATGAGCTAATTATAATAATAATGTCATGATGAGTTTCTGTAATTTACCCCCAAAACACTCATCGTTAACTTTTTTTAGTCTCTCAATCACTACCCCCGGTGATCTAACCAAACCAGTGTGAGTGTGCTAGCCCTCATCTTTCACCACTTTTCCCTCTGATTTGAATGTGGGACATGAGTTGTTGATGTCCTCCTTGAGGTGTCCTCCTTGAGGTGTCCTCCTTGAGGTGTTTCTAACCAAAATTACACAGCCAGCCAAACTCCAATAATAACGACATGAGAGTCAGGAAATAGCCTCCAAGCTCCAGTGTTTTATTCAAGCCACAGAGGAATGACGTCAGTGAACAAGGAGTGAAACTGTAATACAAGAATAAGAAAACTATAATGACTACATGTAACGTATGGCTTAAAGAAAGCTGAAGCTAAATGCAATAATACACAGACCTCACAAAATTGGGCGTGACCCGTGCAGTAAAAAACCCACATGCAAATCCCATTAACCAATAACGATATGTAAGCTAAATGTGTACAAAAACCACGTGAACTACCGAGGCCTAAATACCAACTAAAACACTCTTAATATGTCCAAAAACGAGGCAAGAAAGGTATTCAACTTACAGACAATGCTTCTCGCAGGTGTTAACCGAGAAGGCAGTATGTTGGGAAGGATCTATTAGTTACAAAATGTGGAAAAAGCAGATGTAAACTTTCGCCATAAATTTGTGAAAGCGTGGTTCTGAGAATGAGCTTGTCAATAGAGTGCGCAAATAAACTTAATGGATAGATGGATCCAGAACAGTTGACATACTTGTTGGAAGTACATGCAGCCAACTGAACTAGGTTTTCAAATGTATTTGTTAGTTGGAGAGTGAGTAAAATCAAACGGCTTAAATTTTGTTTGCTTTTTTAGGTTACTGGTAGCAACAAGGGTATTGGTTTTGGCATCGTGCGAACCCTATGCAAACAGCTTGACAACGGAATCATCTACCTCACTGCAAGAGATGAAGGGAGGGGTAAAGAGGCTGTGGCTAAACTCAGTCAGGAAGGCATCCAGCCTAAATTCCACCAATTGGACATCAGTGATGGAGAAAGTGTTGCTAGACTGCGAGAACACCTCAAGAAAACTTATGGAGGTTTGGATATCCTGATAAATAATGCAGGGATTGCATTCAAGGTATTACGCTGTCTTAATAATAATAATATCTTGGATTTATATAGCGCTTTTCACACCCGAAGGGCATCTCAAAGTGCTTCCAACATTATTGCCCCTGGTCACTGGGCCATTTATTTCAATCCTTAAACCATCTCAGCTCCCTGGGGAGTATACAGCCTGTGCTGCAATATATGCGCTACTAGGCTAAATCAATCACAAGAACCATCTCTGCCCTCACAGGTACCCATTTTACCCCTGGGTGGAGAGAAGCAATTACAGTTAAGTGTCTTGCTCAGGGACACAAGTGTCATGACCGGGACTCGAACCCACACTCTGCTGAACAGAAACACCAGAGCTTGAGTGTTCTTATCCAGTCGGCCACGACACCCCAAGATCTAGATACATTTGTGGCACTAGCATCACAAATTCCTGAACCTAAAAACAGGTTACAGCTTTGGTATAGATTAATCATAAAGCTCTCAAACTTGTTGCCTTTTTCCCCCAGATGCTTTGATAAACACTGACCTTAAGGAAATTGTTCCCCAAAACACAGTTTTAAAATTGGTTCAGTTGGAATAAACCTGCATGAAATTATTAGGGTGGAAAAGGTTTATAAATAGTTCTAAATTCTGTTTCCTTGAAAAAGTAACATGTTTTGTGTATATTTATTTATTTAATTATTTAAATTTTTATTTATTTTGTTACCCATCCAATATACCTTAATATGCACATGACGTCATTTGAGTAGGGTGCCCTCGCCTAGAGGTCAGAAGGAAGATGTTCATTGGCCATGGCCTGTGCACCGCGCGTACAAATCTGTGCATTCCCATTGTTTCATCATCAGTTTACCTCCAAGATGGCGGCTTGGTGACGTCAACTCATAGTCTATAGCACAAATGCCAATAACTTGACGGTAATTAGGATATAAGAAGAAATGTTCAGTTTTAAATGCGGGAGGAAAAACACACACAATCAGGTAGGGACTGGAAACCCAATCCACACTCTAGGCTCAGGTCCGAGGTAGAATTTGAATAGGAACATTAATTATGAGGGAATGTTATCAATGTATTCAAGTACCAATGAAATAATTATTATTTACATTTAGAAAAAAATTACAATGTTGTGCCCTTTACAAATTCATACGCCTTGTAACTTGGTTTTCATTCAAGTTTGTAGCTTCTGAAACCCAATCGGTTTCCATAGAAACTCAATCTGTTCACAGGAAATTTGATCAGTGCTGGAGTTATATCATTATTTCCATGGGGAAATTACTTTAGAACAACTTAATAATGTATGATATAAATGATTGTTCCTTCAAGTACTGGACAACCATTTTCTCCCCAAAGTTGGCTGTTATTGTTCTTGTTATTCTGTACTTTTTGTCAGCGAGCCTCCACTGAACCCTTTGGAAACCAAGCAGCTATTACAATGGCAACTGACTACAGGTCAACTCTGGATATGTGCCATTCTTTTCACCCTATAATAAAACCCCATGGCAGGTATGTAGAGTTGACCAGTACATGCACGTACATGTATATTTACAATAGACTGTTGGAGTTTATACAGTTTGAAAACACACGGAACAGGTAGCATCACACCACCATCATCCCCATAATTAAAATAAGAAAATGAGCAATGTTCCCTCCTTCAATCCAGTGGTGTTCATTGGAATGTGGGAATTTTTGTTATGCATCGAAAGAAAGGGATAATTGCCATTAATCAAGAAAAACAAAATGAAGTTAACCAACTTGATCTGATTTAAATGCGCTTTGTTATTTATGCATTCAAATTTGTCCCATACTGTATGACTCCCCTGTTTCTGATATTTAATTTATAACAATGTAATTCATTCATAATTTTCGGTGTGCAGGATTGTGAATGTTTCCAGCATGAATGGAGTAAAAGCTTTTAATGAATTGAGTGAGGAGAACAAAGCTCGTTTCAGGGCTGTCAAAACTGAGGAGGATGTCAATCTTCTCATGAAAGAGTTTGTAGAGTGAGTATGTATTATTGATCTTTATCTCCCCTTGGCTGACGGCAAGGCCATTTTAATTTTGCAAAGGGCACTTCCACTGGAAAATCTTAAAGTCTAGGGAAAACTTTTGTTGGGGCGCCAAGACATGGGGCAACAGAGTCCGTGGCCTCTGTATAGTTCTAGGCCTGCCATACTCCCAAAATGCCTAGTGGCATTTTGGGTACACACATCCTTATGCAGGGAGTATCGCCATTGCCCAAGGTGTTTCAAATGATGGGGTAAACTGAAGAAGTTGCCGGTTGTGTTTAATTGTAATGGAATTTAGGCTACCCTTACAATAGGAAGATTTATTAATACGTGGGTTGACACCAAGTAAATGTCATTCTCTGAGAAAAATTGTATGACAAGAACTTCATACTTTTACCTCAGGAGGTGAAGACTGGCGGAAATCCAAACTCTCATATGAGTTCTTCTATTTCACTAATGTAACACTAGTGTATTTTAAGCACCTGCATAATGTGCTCAATATAAATAATACCTGCATCTCACCAATAGAGGGCGCTAGCGAGTTTACACAGTGCTCTGAGTAAACACATCACACAAAACAGGAATCATAACAAATTGCATAGCAGGTGCATCATGGTGCATAGTATGTGATAGGTAAAAAGGTATAAATGCTGACATAATCTATCAATCTAAAGACAATACCCCTGTGTGTAGTTTCACATTTGTCACAAAGGTATTATACTAAGGCATTATAAACGCTTATTTGTCACGCTTCAAGGTATTATAAATTTAAAACATATGCTACACTAGATCGTGGAGGTAAATTCCCAGTCGAATGTGTTTATTTAGCATTGAAATTAATCGGGTCTATGTTTCTCCACTATTCTTTCCAGGGCTGCTAAAGAGGGGAACCACCAAAGTAAAGGTTGGCCCAGCTCAGCGTATGGAACAGTCAAACTTGGATTAATCTGCGGAACAAAAATACTGGGAGACGCTGTGCAGAATGACAGGCCTGAAGATGATGTACTCATTATGGCTGTAAGTGCTGGATTTGTTTCTGTTATTGAAGCTACAGAATTATTGCGATGATGGAAAGTGTTTTGAGAGGGAAAAAAATTGTCAAAAATTATAAATAATATTAGTAACAATAACTAGTTCTTATATAGCACATTTTACAATAACGTATCAATCAATGCGCTTTACATTAGCGCCCTGGTCATTGGGCAAATAGCATTCCTTTGATCTTTCTCATCTCCCTGGGGAGTACACACCCCCTGGTTGCCATGGCGCTCAGAAGGCTTTTCAAACACAATATCAACTTCCACCCTCGCAGGTACCCATTTATACCCCTGGGTGAAGAGAAGCAATTTTAGTAAAGCATCTTGGTCAAAGACACAAGTGTCATTATTGGGATTCGAACCCACACCCCGATGACTTAACCACCAGAACTCAGACTACCAGTGCACTGGTAGTCTTTCTTGAACACTGCGTTGTTCCAGAGATGGACTGGTAGAACAATAGTGTGTAACGATGATCAATTCATCCATATTTATCACCATGTTGAAATAACTTTTCCACCAAATATTTAAATAGAAGTGTTTAACACAAGTTATTCCCTGTGGGGTTGAACAACATCTTCCTGATTTAATTTATGACATCATTGTTTCATTGTAGTGCTGCCCCGGTCATGTTAAAACAGACATGAGCAGTCATCAGGGAGAAAAGACAATCGATGAAGGGGCTGATACGCCAGTCTACCTTGCCCTATTGCAGTCTGGTTCCACAGAGTTCAACGGAAAAATGTATGTGGAAAGAGCACTGGTTGACTTCATGTAGATTAGTTTACATGACTATTATTCAATTTGAAGTTTTGATTATCAAATATTACTAGCTTGCAACTCATAAAGTAAATAGTGGAAGAATTAAGCAACAGCTAGGTGAATTTTCAGGTTTTGATTTTTGGCATGTGTGATTGGAAATTAGATTCTGCAACTCAATGTCTCATTGATTTAATTAACAATTCCGTATAAAATATTTCTGAAATATTCACTACACAATTATTAAAGGAGAATTCACTGCCTCTTCCAGCCCAATGAAATTGGGATGATATTTTGGGCGCGCTTGCCTTTTATTCTTGTCATGAAGTATATAGGGGGAAAAGGAACAACCAAGTGAATTTTCATAGTTTTACTTTTGACATGGGTGATTTTAAATCATATTCCCCAACAGCTGGTTATAGGGTCTCATAAAGATCACAATGCCGCATTATATTTCTGAAATATTTGATACACAAATATTCGTGGAGAATTCTCTGCCTCTTCCAGCCCAATGAAATTTGGATGTTCCTTGGGCGCTTGCCATTTATTTTTGTCATGAAATATCTATGGGATACGGGGTAACGGCTGGTTACAGGGTCTCATCAAGTTATTAACAATGCCACACTATATTTCTGAAATGATTACTACACAATTATCTCCTGCCACACCGAAGCTGTCATGGGTCCCTGTGAAGTTATTTCTAAATTACTTATTTTCACATTAATTTTGATATGAGATCTAATGAGTTATCGCAGCACGAATGAAAGGCGATGTCCGAACTGTCAACTTTACTATGTAAATCATTACCAAAACAAAAAAGAGAAAAAAGAAGATAACTATTATTTTAAACGCTGGATGTCTTTTTGTACATACATACCTTTTTACATAGTGAAATGGGCGTGGTTTTGATGTCACAAAACTATATGTTCGTGCAAACATTGTCAGTGTAGTGTGTTTTTAGTTTGTTTTATTTTAGCCTTTGAGAAAGACTTTGCTAGGGTTGAAACGTGATGCTATTAAAACAAGTCCTCTTTTTCAACCAAGGAGCATGGACCAGTGCCCAATTTCATAGAGCTGCTTCATAATATTGCTTAACAACTTTCTGCTCGGCGAAAATGAGCAGGATACCCGCAGGCACAGATGGTATTTTGACTGGTAACTTTTTTTTTTTGTCTAGTGAGCATAAATTTAGTGTGCTTAGCTATTTTATTTGTGCTTAAAGTAGCTCTCAGAAATGGGAGACTTTTGAGATAATAGCGAGCCGGGCATCCCATAGACTTGTGGACAAGTCGTTAAATGTCTGTCGCGGTGATAGCGGAACGGCTTTCTCGCAATATCCCGCGAGAGGGCTGCTCTGTGCGAGATTACTGCTCTCAAGACTGGTCGCATTTACCGACTTGTGAAACCCGCAGGCGGTTTGTGCACGGCCTATGGGCACTTCAGCCGATTTCGTACGGATGCATCTGATTGGTCAATTTTGTTATATCTATGAATATTCAAACTGTTGATGAATATTAAACATTAAATCCTGTACTGGATGGAGTTTTATGTTGCTTTGATCATGCACGATCAACCATGGAGGAATAAGACTCCATGGATCAACTAAAAACTGAGTGATGAGAGTGGGGTTTTTTTGGTTCAATTATTTAAATATTCATTTATTTTCCCTTTTTTTCTCTCTCTTTGCCTAAATGTCTTGCTTTATATTGTTTATTGTTCATTTACTGTCTTATTATTTATTTATCAAGACATTTATTTAATTATTTAATTATTTATTTATTTATTTATTTGTTTAGTTTATCCAAATGCAATTTTCATTATTTTAGTAAAATATATATATTTATTCTCTCATAAATGTTTTTATAAAGTATGTGTTTATTTATGTTCTTTATGTTCCAATTTTCAAGTTAGGATTAGCAGACTAGAGTCACAGTGTTTGAGTACACTTTTGTTAATCCTGGCTTTTGTTAGTCGGCAGCCAGCAACTTCGCTGGAGAGCAGTGATCTCGCGAGAGCATTCTTTATTACGCAACAGCACCACACGCGACTCGACTCACCGCGACCATCATTAACGACTTGTCAACAAGTCTAGGCATCCCACTGAACGGACGGGCCTATAATTATACCATTGTTACGCATCGCTGAGAATATGGAAATGGACCGTTGAGTGATGGAACGCCCGCTATCGTCTTTTACCCAAAAAACAAAATTATTTACTGTACAGATAAAGGAATAATAAACACCACATGACCCGCCCCGCAGTATGCTGCAACAAAATACTACTGGCGAGACAGAAGTACAACCGTAAATACGTGCTATACAATATTGTTTATTCAGTAATTTTCCTCTTTGGTTTACGCATGGAGCTAGGTTTAGGAAAGTCTTTAGTCTATAATAATATTAATATACAGAGCAAGTTTGTGACGTCACAATATTGATGTTTCTATGTGATTGTGCGGCAGTGCGTTACCGTTGCTATTGATATAATGCATTATGTAGAAGCGGTCATGATGGCACAATTTTCACCACCACACACACTTACCCACAGCTTTAACAAAGGCCTATTATTGTCGGTGCCTTGACGTTTTATGAGTATACAGCCGGAGAATTGCATAGTGAAGAATGCGTACAATATTGTAAGAACTCATTAACGGACAGTGTATCCTTATACAAGAGGGCCTCTGCCACACAGTCCGACTCCTTGGAAATGCGAAAGGGAAAGATGCTCAGTTGCAGACGAAAAAGAGATACACAGACATTTTCTCAAGAATGATTTATTTTCACCGGGGATTTTATCCTTATTTCAGCTGGACATCATTGATCCCGAGGTATTTAACGTGACCTAATTCTACATTTTGAACATGGTCATCTGAAGTGAACGTTCTCTATTTCTAGAATAGATTGATCCTGGTATCCATCATGCAATCAGTGCAGATACTGCAATTTGCAGCTTGAAATTGAGAACAACGAGTTTCGTCGGACAAGTGTTATCACTGATGGTCTGCTGCTGCGAGATAACTAATGAACATTTTTTTGCAGTAAATTGTTGGATTTTGATAAGCTCATCATTCAGTTTTTGTGAGCTAGTACTGCAGTGACTCACTGTGCGGCAAAGGAGTTACCAATTATCCATTGTGGAGTTTCCTTGTTGGACAACAAACAGTTTAGAAAGCAACTTATAATCTAAACTGCTGCCAGGAAAGCATCCACGTTAGTAAGCAGCAGTATAGTGCAAATTGACACACTGGCAGTCTTGTAAAACGACAGAGAATCTGCGTGCAATGGGAGGACAAGGGGGACGTAGAGGGAGACGAGGAGGCAACCGTAATCATCACCGGCGCAGAGCCGGGCATCATCATCATCGAGGTGGTGGAAGAGGTTTTAACATATTTTTCCGCCAGGGAGGCGGCGCACACCAGAGTCTCATGCAGCGCCGTCTGGTTTCCAGTTTCTTCTGTTTTGGATTTGGCATTGGGTTAATGTTTTACGGCATAGCGGCGTGTGTCATCTACCCAAGTTTTCCATGGCAAGGGTTCTCCTTCATTGGTGTTGGGATAATGCTGATACTGTGTTCAGTTGTTGGCTTTTGGAAAATCTACCAAATTAATCAATTAAATCAACATCAGCAAGAGCAGCAAGCAGTGTCAATTTCACAAGGAAACTTTGGATCACAACTAACAACACAACAGCAGCAGCAGGTATGGACGACAGGACAGAATATGACGGCAGCTCCACCACCTTACGGAGCTGGACAGGAACAACCCCCACCTGGATATGCAGCAACAGTGGGTCCGATGGTACACCCTCAACAACCTTACTCCCAAGCAGGAGGTCCAGTGCCGCCCTACACTCAAGCGGGGGGTGTGGCACCGGGAGTTCCCCAATATCCAACAACACCTGGAGTTCCCCAATATCCAACAACACCTGGAGGAGTGCAACCCTTTCCTCCACAGACTAATGAGCCACAACTGTATCATGTGCAGCCATACTCAGCATCAGATGGGTATGTACAATAAAAACGAGATCTGGAATATTGTCCATCAATGTTATGATAAAACAAATCAAATCAGATATCCCTGTGCAACTGTTTCTAGCTGGCTGAGCATAAAAATACTTTCATTCACTGCTGACTGTTTTAACCAGAAAGCAGCGATTAAACTGAACTGGAACCCTTAAAAGATGAATTTCAGTTTGTGTTTAAAACTCAGGTTTGAAAATACACGGTACGTTGTTAGTGTTACGCATGAAACGATACGTGTCATTAAATGTTCAGAAAAGCAGTACATTTGTGTCCTCAAGTACAGTAGATGACAGCGTACAATTTACTGAAACCTTGGTTTGAATAAAGGCGGAACATCTCGATCGTATCTTATTCAGCTGTTATTTTATGAAGTAGTCCTACTTGAGGTTGGAATAAGAAAAAGAAAAGATAAATGAAAATATTCTGGTAAATAAACTTCAAGGTAAATTATACTATATGTTAAATTTCCAAATCATCGTTTTCATTTGCTGTGGTCAATGTACAATCATTTTTTGCACTAGTTTATTTTTTACGATTTGTTCCTACATTGTTATCCTGCAACTAACGGCAGCTTTTTCATTTTCCATCAGGAACACACCGGCACCATATCCACCCACCTACCCTTCCCAAGGACCAGCGCCAATTAACTCATCAGTCACGATGCCACCGCCACCATCTTACGGTGAAGTGGTTATATTGAATGAGCAGAACAATAAGTGATATATCACGGTCAACCCATCTTACTTATTATATAAAAGGTAAAATTATCAAAGGTTCCCAGATGTGGAAAACCACGTCGTATATGAACATTTTAGTACAATGAAGCTAAAATCTGTTGACGGTGGTCTATTTCCCACAAAAACCACAATAATTAAAGTTTAAGAAAAGTGTCACATTATCCATGGTTTCATTTTAAATGGTTTACCTTTAAATATTAATAGCTTGTCACCACCGCCGAGCGAGTTAAACATAATTGTCTTTAAATTTATAGTCATGTGAAAGTAAAAACAAAAACACTCAAAGGTCAATTCACAGAGAATGACTTTCAGCATATTATAACAGAGAGTGATTTTTCAATCAATGCCTGCAGGGAAGCATGCCTGAGTGCAAAAAATGTTACCACCCTTAAGTTTTATTTCCATTTTAGCTTTGCATTTGGAAAAGGGATGGCTTTGGGTTATAATGCTGATGTTGTGGTTTTATTCTTATAATAAAATGATGACGTAAAACATTTACAGACTGACTATGCATTTATTTATTTTTATCGGCAAAGATTTCACTTATATTTTTTAAATGTAGCACCTTCACGCTATTGGCTCAGAGTCTGCGAAAAAAACAACAACAAAAACTCAGCAAATGTCTTTGTAAAGCCAAGTGGCAGTGTTCCAATCACATCAGCATCCGCCATCCTACCGGTAACCTCGATAGAATGCTAATAACATCGATGTGATTATTGCCCTGCTATATTGGCCTTGCGAAGACATCTCTAGCAGTATTTTCCATGTGCAAAGCAAAAGGTGTGTGCTTTAAATAGGGCCCGGTGTTATAGAGAGCCCGTGAATTTGTCTTATTTTTGGTTGTGCAAAGAGGGACCTTATATGGTAAAGGTTTGATGTGTCTTTCTGTGTAAAAATGTACGGTACTCAATTTTCTGAGTTATACTTTATTTTGTTATAGATGGACGTAAAACGAATAAAACTTATATATCTCATTGCTATCGTGTATAAAATTAATGATAATACAAATTGAATGTTTTAATTAACAACAAGAATATTAACTTTACTTTTCCCCAATTTTACATGTTTGTTTTACCACACTGCCTTCTTCGATGCTCAACGGGTATTACGATTAAAATGGTGTCTTTATATCACATGTCAAAGTGTCGTTTCTTTTATTTGTTTTATTGTGTATTTCGTGATATCTCATTGGTAATCAAAATACGACATGGTATTAAAAATGATAACTATATGGGCCAGGTTAGTTCTCATCCTGCCTCGTTTTCGCACATTTTATTTTGAAGTATCGAGAATAGACATTCTTAAAATAAAGTAGCTTCTACTTGGTTTGTTATTAAGAAGCGGGGTGGCGTAACAAAAAGCTGCACCTGTATTTTCATATAATGTATCATGAAAACCACACGGACTTTGAAGAGAAAGGGGTCGTTTCAGATTAAATCGTGCTCCTTGTGATTTGAGGTTTTTGTCTGGTCGAGATGGATACTTCATTCAAAGGGAACGCTGTCTTTGAACGGTTTAATAGCTCAGGACTCGCCGAATCTACCAGAGCAACCACCCCATCAAAAATATATCACACAGAAGAGCAAGGAATTAAGATAAACTGATATTTAAAATGCGATTTATTATGTGTTGATGATTGTATAAGTTGTCCCTCACAAGCTTGAGGTACTATAAAACTGCTAAATCGTATAGGGCCTACCTTGTCTTTTAAAGAACCCGCCATCGCCGAGGTCAATCTTAACGCGCACGTGTTGCGCACGACACACAACTCTCACACAGCCAATGATAGTTTTGGCTGGTGACTTTATAATGCGAGGGGTCAGTGGTTCAGTATGGTTACATGGGGGGAAATGGTATGAAGTTAAATGATGAGCTTTCCGATTGAAACTTGTTTTCTATACAAACCTATTGTCTTAATTGTCACAACTGATGTTTGACATTCGGCCGGATAAGTTAAAACTAAATCAACAACTTTACCACACGAAAACATGATTGTGTTGGATGCACAGGTTCAGTAGGCCTACACGTAACTTATATAATTTTTATTAAATATAGGCCCCTAATATTTTATTTAGTCATTTTATTAATTTGCTATTTATTTATTTAACTGTATTTATTTTATTTGTTGTTATTATTACCTTTCTAACAGTAAAAGCGTTTTGTTGGTTAGGGCCGTGTCAGTTTACCTTATTTAACTCTGATCCTGAGGAATTTTGGTTGCTATAATACATGAAGTACCGGGCATTATTATTTTCCGTACTATATCAAATCCTCTTCTCTTCCTGTAGCTTTCCATAACAAATTTATAACGTCACACTGCGGCAGCGCCTATATATGACCCCTTTTCAATGTATAGTATATGGGTTTCATAGTGACGTTTTACATAACAAAACAGTGCCCTTCAACTCGTACTAAACGGGCGTTACACACATTGATCTAGTGTCCAACTTCATCAGTATACCATGCCAGTGTTATTAAAACGGATGCTTTTGTCGAGTCAGTTGTAACGTAGTGCATTTCAAGTGCATTCTGATGAGATAAGTGTCCCCAGAATTGATCCTTCAGGGGATTTCATGCTCATTTCATCCGCAGCTTTTTTTTTTTTTTTTCATCATCTATCATTGATCATTGTAGTAAACAACGTGGCGTCTGGACTTTCATTTAGAACACCAAAAAGGCTGAATTTAGTATTAAAAAATCCATACGGGCTATGAGCGTATCGATACTGAGGTCTGAGGGACGGACTGAATGTGTTGCTGGCGTGGTTGGTAAATACAAAGTGTGTTTGTAAGTTATCTTCATCTCCGTTTTTGCACATAATATACTCAACGTGGTTTGTGCGACGGACTGTGCTAACTTTATGTCATGTTCAGTGTCATGCTTGGTGTGATCGCATAATAATGATCAAATTTTATTGCTTTGTGTAGGTAGGCCTACTACATCAGATGTATACTCTATTGCTCCATGTGTAAACAACGCCCGGCTGTTTTAAATCACCGAGAATCCTCTATTACAAGAAGTGGAACTTTAAAAGGCTACTTGTCCAACGTTATTTTATGTCATGAGAGGAGTAGGTGGACATTCAGGGGGCTTCCCAGATGGCGACCGTAACCAACACGGAGATGCTAGCTTTTGCACCTTCGTCTGCTCGGCCAGGCCTCTCAGAAACGGGTTTTTCTGCAGTTTGCTTTGCTTTGCAGCTGGCATTGCATTAATAACTTTTGGAATAGTGACCTACATATACCTATCGCAGACCAATCCTGGCTTAGCTTGGCAGAGGTTGATCTACATCGGTATCGGTGCGATGACGGTACTTTCTGGTGCTGTTGCGTTAGGGAGAGTCTGTTGTATGTACCGATCGTATCGACGCCATCGGGAGCAGACAGCACAAAACGTTGCCTTTCATGAGAACGTTGGCACACAACAGCCATGGATGACCGGCGGACAGACGACACCGTACCAACCTTACGGACCAGCTGGACAACAACAGCCCCAACCTGGGTATCCATCAACAGTGGGTCTGCAATACCATGCAGGGGCATACCCTCATCAGCAAACTTATCCCCAAGCAGGGGGTGCGGTGCCACTCCAGCAGCGAACCTCACATGTGCCTGCACATTTATCAGATGGGTATGTAAATATTGGGATAATGATTCAATGGTTCTGTAATGTTGAGACGTTGGGTTTAAAAACATATCATGGATTTTGTGATACTATTTTAGCAAAATCAAGTTATTTAAATATTTGGACAATTTCTTTGCATTTTGCGTGTTTTTTATTCGTCATGGCAGTTTACACCAAACACCTCCCCCCCACAATAGAGCCATGCAGTGTCGTCATGGTCATGATTATAAAACGCTAAAGTTTTGTTTCGTTTGGTGTTGTTTTTTAAAGTTTTGTTTGTGTATACCACCATTTCAGTCGGTATTGCGCTTACTCTACATTACCTAAATTACTGATACCAAGTTTAATTAAGAAATGTTTGTTTTCTGTTTTATAGGACCTCACGGACAGGGTACCCACCCACGGCCCATGCGCAAGAGTCTGGACCTTCAGCACCTCCTCCCTACGATGACGTTGTAATTGAACAAAACAAAATTTGACGTCATTTTTACCAGCCTCTTTTCACGTAATCTTATAGGTAAAGTGCATAGTAGAAATAGGGCAAAGAAGTTAAATCCTATACTGCAAAGATGTTGGTCAAAGTATAACCAATATCGTTTGCAGTGTGTCTTCTTGTTTTCAATAATAACACCATAAAGTCGACAACTTTTGTTTAAAAAGCAATGTCATCAAATTTGCTCAAGTTTTAGTGACAAAAAAACACAACAAAAACGGTACGTGTTTTGTAAAGGGATTTTGTGCACTCTCATTACTACACGGCAAGAAAGCAAATGTGATTTGTGCCGACTTTGATCGTATTTTAGAAGAAGAACAAATCTATGGTGGAGGATTGTACTTGGTATATCAGCGGTTTTTTTTTATTTAAACTAATGCTTTTTGTTCCCGTTTTTACAATCATCTACTTTGTTTAAAACCTTCCATATCGAAGTGACTGTCATAGTGGAACTCATGTATATTGTAGCTATATGATACTAGTTGTCCTAAATACCATAATTTCGTCAGACATCAGGTGAACTGACAACAGCCATAGCCTATAGCCTTTGTCCACTTGCAAAAACTGAGTTTGCACACAATGTGCTCTTGTCTTCCGACATCATGCTTGCCCTTTTCCTGACGACGATCATACGTCAAGTTACACAATTGTTTTCAAAACCATCTCATAATAGGACAAATTATTACATACAACTTTTAGGTTCTAATTTATTTCCTCTGTGCAAAGTTTTAGATCACCAAATAATCCTAAACGTGCCTGTATTCCCACCCAAAGATGGGATGAGAAGGATATCTCAAAGGCTTATAACATCAACTAATTTAGAGCTGCAACATTTTGCATCTTGCATTCAAGTTTGCACGACACGGGGAGATAGAATTGCATTCAACATAACAGGGGAAAAGTTTCCATAATAAGGGAGATTTTTTAATTTGTTCATCAGAACATGGAAAGATTAGTTTATTTTCGAGGTATATCTGTCTGCAGAATTAGGGATATTTGGCAGCTCTGCTTATTCCTAAACTTGTTCACAAGAAGTGTAGTAATTTTGTTTCTGAGATGTTGAACATTGTCAAGCATTTTACCGTTCTTCTGCCTTGGAGATTGTTTTTGAAAGCATATGCCTACTATTAGCATTCATAGCAGATCAAAACACAAGAAAACAAACAAAATCTATTGACGGCCATACTTCTGTTGTAGTCAGGTCACTGCGTTTTGAACATAAATCTCAAACATGAAATTGACGACTTATTAGATCGTGTGTGTTTAATTACACTAAAGGCATTACACGTAGCTTGCGGAGGAGGACAATATTGTATAATTTCTATGAGATTTAAAGTTTTTGCCAGCCGAAGAAATTAGCATATCAATACACACTGGTTGACATTACATAACAGTTGTTCGAGACAGAGTTCACTATTCTAATTATTGTAGTGCTAAACCCGTAGGCTAGGCAGCAGTGGATGACATTATTCATAACCAAACAAACTTGTAAACAAAATTATCAGCATTATTTAAACATGCATGTTCAGCCTCAGCTATAGTTCCATTGAAAAAAAATGTGAGACTTAGTGAATACAGAAAAAGTGCATGTATGTAACTCCAATCGCGATACATAAAATCAGAATCAAACTGTTTGTGGTTCACTGACACGACAAAATAATATTTCTTACCGTACCCTCTGATTCGGTGACGAGCTCCATTTTCGACATTTCAGCCAATCCAAAGACAACAACCAGCACAAAATTGTTTCTTGAAGTTTGACCTGAGCTCGCCGTCAGTTCCAAACGGTGTGCTCCTCTCTAGGTTCTGCTCTGTGATCTGTGACTTTGATGATGTTGACTGAGACCTTTTAATAATGGGGATAATACCATTGCATTGCTGATTATTGAAAGAATAAACAATAATTGTAATAAATCTAATATAAAAAAATATAGCTTTTTTGTGTCTTACAGTCTTACCAGTTGTCACTTTTACACAATGACCACATTTGCATAAACCACCTGGTTACAAATATATTAATTCTATATATTAATTCTATATATTTTCAGAAAACAATGAAATACTTCCAAGTTCCATGTGCGAGAAATGTGTCTGTGAGTACACACAGGACACACTTAACCAACACACAGAGCAAACCTGATGATGAACACCAGAGGTCGGACGTTGGTGTTACTGAAAACTAACTGATATAAAAACCAATGTAGCCTACTCCTCCCGAAACAAAATGTGTCATACCTTTTGCTATGTCAGATTATCCATGCACACGGTACTAACAATACATGACTAAAAGACCCAAACGAGTAGAGTAGCTTGTCATCTTCATTAAATTTCCGACCCTATCATCAAATTCCGGCACCAAGTATCGGCGAAATTGGTTCATTTCGTCCCTTACAAAACCACGTGTAAGACTGCAGGGAGGGACACGGAACTCGACTCGGACTGAACTTACTCTGTGAAATTTTAGGTTTTCCGTGACAAGTTCGAAGAAAATTTGTCTCCTTCGTCAGCGGTAGTGAATTTAAACTACACTGAAAATGGCGCATTTTACATTTCTTCTCGGTCGAGTAGCACTGGCAAAAATAATAGTGCGAGAGCCGTGTCACTCCTGTGCGATTGTGCCGTAAAATTATAAATTTATTATTAAGTTAAGTTAAAATAAAAGATGGTCAGGCAATAGTCTTGTTTTTAAATTAAGTTGTTGGAAATAAGTTGCAAAGAATTTGTAAAAGTGAGTATTTTAAGAAACTTCCTGGAGGCACTACTTACCATTATGAGCGGATGAATAAGTCAAAGGAGTACGGTCAACACCCGGAAGACCTTGACATTACACTGATCTCCTGTTTTAATCCGTACTACAGTTTCCACTTACCTTTGAGGGACAACCATGCACCTGTTGTTGATTGGTCAATTTAAGAAAATATGTTTGAGTTTTTTAACATATTTTTTAATGCAGAATAGATCCCCCACCTTTGAGAATTTCCACACCAGAGATGGACTTCAATTTCTATACACGTATGATTAATACAAATGGGGATTTTAATTCGAAAACAAATTGCAGTTATTTTTGAGCTACAGTGCGCCCTCATTGTTGAGGGTTCAACGCGCTTACAAAATTCTCTTCCCGTCATGCAGTGTTTTATACCAGACCGCCATTTTCAATCCAATGCGTTTTTATAAACAGTGTAACACAAAACAGTTTTAAAAATGAGTACGCCTAGCGAAGTTTTAATCACCGCTGGGGATATTAATGCTAAGGAGTTGAACGATTTCCTCATGAATACTAAAGAGCAACGGCTGGCATCTTTTTCGGACTGGCCGTTTGATGAGGACTGCAACTGTGTCCCGAGCAAGGTTTGTCATGTTTGTTTCATGTTTGTTGTTTCGTTTGTCAATGATTCAATCCAATGTGTTGTCTGGACTGACTGCCGGTCAACTCGGTCCAAAGTCAACTAACTCGGTCCCAACCCATGCCAACTCGGTCCCAAGTCAACCGGTCCCAAATCAACTCGGATTAAACGGTTAAATGAAGTAGTGGTTTTTGTCGTACATTAGTTTTTATAGGGGCCTACTATAGTACTATACTAATCATCATGGTCATGGAATTTTACTTAAAAAAATTACAAATTTAAATACTTTATTTAAAATATTTGATTGATAAAAAATGAAATGATTGTCTTGATTGATTTGATAGGCCTACTTTTTAAATTAAACTATAATTGGACGACCAAATATGCTCCCTATGGTTCTTGATTTATAAAAATATTTCCCAGGAACTTTTGAGTAAGATATTATTACAAAATTTCTTAAATAAAACTAATTTTGTAAATTTTGTATATAGGCCTAGGCCTATTTGTTATTAAATTAAATGTATTTTCACTGGACAGTTTTGTTTATGTTCTTTTCAACCAAACATGTTCTTTAATCATCCTGAGATGTTAAATTTAAATTTTTTTTTTTTTACTATTTATTTTTTAATGACATCATTGTTTCCCTGAATAGAATAGTTTGATACTATTTAGACCTATTTTATATGTTTTACTGGAAAATGTATTTCTTATTTCTTGCATATTTGAACAAAACATGTCGTCGACTACACTAAATGCAATGGAAAATTTATTATCTACAATTTTGTTTCACTTTAGTTTACCTAACATGCTTTAGATATCACCAAAAACATGTCTTTTTTAAACGGTGGTTTACATACACATTACACAATAATAAATCGGCGCGATACAGCCAACTTTGCGCCACTTCTTGTCAACCACACTTTAGTCCGAGTTGACTTGGGACCGAGATGACTTGGGACCGAGATGACTTGGAACCGAGATGACCTGAGACCGAATTGACTTTGGACTGAGTTGACCAGAAGAACCATGATCCGTCTGGACAGATAGACTGTGTAGTAGTGTTTTGTGGATTGACCGATTTGTCTTCGTCTGTAGTGCATGTAAATTGTAAGTTGTCGGCAGCTGCAATGATGATCTTTAACCCAGCCCTCTTCCCCCAGAGTAACACGGACCCTTGGACAGTTATGATTACTTCAACTTTAAACAAATATTGGATGCATTTGACTTTGTGAGTTAAGTGTATGTGTTACCTGGTTACAGAACATGAGACGTGGTGAGATCTTCGCAACATAGAAAAGCCAGATTTCTGCGAGTGACAATGTGCAAGTGATTAGCATTCAATATTTGTTTTATGGGGACATAGATCAAATAGACCGGTGTGGTGTCATTTGAAATTTTTTCACAATAAACACAAAATAAACACAGAAACTTTTCCACCCCTCACTCTGAAAATTCTAAAAACATGGCAAAATAAAGGATGACACATGACGTGTGTTCCACCAGTCAAATTACCAGTATCTGGGTGTGTGGTACTCCTAGAATTTACTGTACTCGTGAGGTTTGTTCCGCTATCCTTTCTACGAACGATAGCGGAATGAACCTAGTCATAGTTCTAGGAGTAGCTGTGTGGTACATTAAGAAACATGACAATAAATAATTTCTACATTTTCTTAATTGGTTTTAAATTTCATTTTAACCATCGAAGTGCAGTGCAAACATTCATTAGACTGCACTCTCCATCATGATGTTTAAACAGTTAATGAATACATTACTACAGCATCAAATGATTTTTGTTTGCTGAAAACTTCGGACTTCGTTAAAGGCTTTGCTCATTCAAAACCAATGAAGTTTCATCTCTGAAAGCTTTTAAATAATGTTGTTTGATGATCTGTTATCTCTAACCTCTATTGCTAGATGGCAGCAGCTGGTTTTTATCACAGCCCGACACCTCAAGAACCAGACTTAGTAAGATGCTTCATGTGCTGCAAGGAACTTGACGGATGGGAACCATCAGATGATCCAATGTTAGTATGAAAAATAAACTTTACTTATTTTTATGAAAGTTTTACTGGCTCCGCCAATGATGTTACTTGCAGACATCTGGTTGTAGTTTTTATAAATGCTGTCATCTAATTAGAAAATTGTACATAAACTTATATTGATTTTTAATTTCACAAAAATGAATAGAAAGCAGGGCTTGATTTCACAAAGCACTAAGATTCATCTTAAGATGAGTTGTCAATACCACCGTCAGTGATTTGTATTGTGACATCACACTTTGCTTAGCAATTAAGATTGATACACAGTTAAAGCTCAATCTGAGCTCTTTGTGAAGTTGGCCCAACCACCCACTTCTTTGTCTATGTTATGAAGGTTTTTTTTTTTTATTACATGTAGATTATTGTAAATATTGAACTCTAACAATCAATGTTGTACAAGTCCTGTACAAAGATGCTTGGAATTTCATGTTCGAAAGGGCGAGGCCATTTTCATTTTGCAAAGGGCACTTCCATTGGAAAATCTTGAAGTCTTTTGGAAACTTTTGAATGGGCATGAAGGCCAAGACCAGGGTCCAATTTCACAGAGCTGCTTAAGCAGAAAATGTTGCTTAACAATTGTCTGCTAAGCAGAAATGAGCAGGATACCAGTCACAAATTGTACATGTGACATGGTAGTTTGGTTGGTAACCTTATTCTGGTAAGCGACATTTTGTTGTGCTTAGCTACTTTTTGTGCTTAAGCAGCTCTATGAAATTGGACCCAGGGGCAACCCTGTAATTCCAGGCCTATGCAAAGCTTCTTAGCTCTTTATGGTTAGTTCCTGGTTCATGTATTCTAATTCTATCGGAGTATATAATTTTTAGGAAATGGAAAACTTTGCAAATTGGACCCAGCAAGAGCCCTCAAAACCTTGGGTTAATTTTTCAATTAATCAACTTTTAATATCTCTTCATTCTATTCTTCCTTCTTGGGTACAGGGAGGAGCATAAATCCCACGCTCCAAAGTGTGCCTTCATTAACATCAAGAAAGACAAGGATATGACAATTGGCGAATTCTTAAAGTTAGAATCAGCCAGACAGCAGAACAGGGTTGTAAGTACATGTAGAAATATCATGGGAGGCCTAATGTTTCGCTCTGGTGACAGACAGCAAGGCAGTTTTCTTGGTAAACATGTAAAAAGCTGAACTCTATTTTGAATGGAAATGTCAACTGGGGCAGTTACAGCTTCTAACTTGCACCCTCAAACAAAGATATTTTTAAAAAGGGAGACCGCCAACATAGGGCTTTAAGTGGCTCAGTTGGTAGAGCACCGGAGGTCACAGGTTCAAATCCCACTCGAGTCAATTTTTCTTTGTTCAACCCCTCTCAACCCTGACAATGGTTGTTTTTATTGCAGAAAGGTGGGGTCGAGAGTCGAAAGAAGGAGTTCAGTTATGAAGCACAGAAGACAAGGGAGCAGATTGAGCAACTGGCTTGCTAACAATGATAAACACCTTAATCATGGAAAGGCCATCCATCTTGATTTTCTGCCATTCAAATAAGTGTAACCAAACAGGCTGGAAGGAAAAATAGTCTGGTTCCTTTGTGTACATGTAATGTTAGCATCCATTTCTGTCATGGGATACAGGGAGCATGATCAAGATGGTGACAGCGTGATAAAAGTCTATCGAGATCAAAGGTCAGCATCCAAAGAATATCCAAGATATAGGGCCTATCCTGATGGAAAATTTATTTTGGCTTTTATTTTGAATGTAGTTTTTTATCTCTCACAGATTTCTGTTAAGATGTTGCTACTGTGCAAACTTGTTTATTGTTTTTACCTTTACCTCTTGTGCCATTTCCTAGAAACATAAATCAAGCAAATATGTAGTTTTTTTGTGTTAAAAATTTATTTTAATTTTTTGAATTACAATTAAGTTAATTAAATTTATTAAAATCCTCAAAATTTTTCTGTGTAAAAAGTTGTTGCTATTTTTCTGTTTTTTTCTTTTCCTGCATACTTGTTAATTTGTAAGGTTATTCAGATCACCGTCACTGTCATATACAAACTAATTCCACTGTGAGTGATGCAAGTCATTTTTAAATTCTAGGACAGTTGGCTGTTAGCAACTGCCACAACACCAAAAAGACCAGCATTTGCATTGAATTTTTGTTGTAAATACTAGAAATGTTTTGATCTTTTGTAGTATTAAAAATTACAGAGTGAAAATTTGCCTTGTTTGAAATACCTTGTCATTCTGGTCGTACCATTATTTTCAAAGTTACACAAAACAAACACATAAGACTTTCTGTTGATGTTAAATAATTAAAATGTTATTAACTGTACAGAACTGGGACGGATGTATTACTATACTAGCTGTCAAGTCAGTCAAGAGTTATAGTAATTGCACTCAAATACTGATGGCTTAAAGTACCTTTTACTCATGGAAACTACAACCCAACAAATTTAAACATTTACTCCTTTTTGTACCCATAGTCATCACAATCATCTTGACTGTAACTAGTTTGTAGAAATAGTATCGTTTTGTTCAAATTCAACCTAACTTGAGTGATTGAGTCAATCCAAGGCTATACAAAATACACAAATTGTGGTGTTGCTGTCATAGAAAAAAGTTGATGCTTTAGGCAAAAGTTCAAGTTATATTATAACAGCTCAAATTCACACCTGTCTTATAAATCAAGCTTCTTAATTAAGGAAATAATAGGCTTCATCCTGCAGTAGGTGACTGGAGCTATGTACTGATTGTTACTAATAGGCACTTGAGGTCAAGAACTGAGACCAAAGGTCCCAGACAAAAGGGGCATCTTTGGTCCTTGGAAAAAAGTAGGAGCATTTTATTGAGTACAAGGGCTGACCTAAGCTGAAATGGTGTTGACTTTAATACACTTTTTAAGGTGATTTATTCACAATTTTTCCAAAGGCAAACACATTTGAAATCAGACTAAAGTACAAAGAATATCATGCCCGACAAAAGGTTATTGAGTCTCAGACCAGCTAAAATGGGTCTCGACTCTCAAGACTGTCTCAAGAACTATAAATACACTGAAGGAACCAGTGTACTGATCTGCCAATACCAAATCGAAACGATAGTCGTACTAAATACTTGTTTCCTTAAAGATACGACTGCCTTTACTTTACATTACATATCGCAGTGACGCAGTCACAATATACACTGTGATTTTATATAATATATATAAGATCCCCGAATCAATTAACTTCTGCCAGATCTAGCCTCATCAATCTTTCGTCTGACTCCAGAGCAGGTGAGTGTCAGCTCAGCGTGTTGGCGCTTCAGACTCTCCAGTTTAGCCCTCAGCTGGTCCCCTTCATCCTTACGATCCTCAAAGTCACGCAGTAATGGCGTGTTACCGAGGAGTCCTGATTTCTGCCGGAGTTTTTGGTTATCAATGCGGAGGCTGTCCCTAGCCTTCTTCGTCCTGGAAAGAACGTCTCTTTTCTGCGAACAAAAATTTTAGAATTACTGAGGGTTTTAATGGAAACTGGGGAAAAAGCATACTTTGGGAGAGACTAGCTGGGAGTTTTAGGGTGTACTGGTGATGAGGTATGTTTATAAATATAATTCCAAGTAAATTTTTTACACTGTTCAATTGTTCAATTGTTCAATTGTTCCTCTGACACAAATCTTCTTCGAGTGCCCCTCTCACATCACTCCTGGGGAAACTGATCTTTCTCTCGGTCCGGTCCTTCCCTATGGAACTCACTACCCATCAAACTGAGAAAGGAGACTTCCTACCACACATTCAAGAACGAACTCAAAAGTAAACCCATCTCTTTTAATAAGTTGTTTCACCTTCTGTTTATGGTTCCCAGATGTGTTGGCTCTCAAAAGAGCCGTCGGTGTGGTCTCAACATTACTCGGCATTACTCGGCTCGTCTTCAGGACCACACTGGCTCTTTTCAGAGCCAACACTCCTCCCATAGAATTACACATGGTTGTATTCACAAGTTAAGTAGTTATAGTTACTTCTTAGTTTTAATTTTCTAAAAAATACAATTCCTTGTCTTTGGTCAAGTAAAGTTTTAACGCAACAAGACCCTGTGGCCTAATGGAGATTCTCTTGAATGATAAGCCTTATTTTGGGTACAGTCCTCAGATGCAATTGAGAGGATATTATAAGTGTTTTGAACCCTGACCTACCTGAGCAACTAGTGACTCTACTTCCTTCAGTTTGCCCTTCTGAACCTGGTTCTCGGCCTGTACAAATTGCAGTTTCTCCTTGACGTGGGTCAGCACCTGTACTGTGCTCGTAATTTTCTTGCGAAGCTTCAGAAGTTCCTGGTTACACAAACGATAAATATAACATTTCATTATCACTTCACATACATGAATATAACAGAGCTGCCAACATTGCATCTTGCAATCAGGGAGATTTTGCACAACAATCGGGGAGATATTCAGAATCACATTCAACATAGTAGGGACAAAGTTTCCATAATTAGGGAGATTTTCAAACTTGTTCATCAGAACATGGTTTATTTTCAGGGAACTTTCTGCAGAATCAGGGAGATTTGGCAGCTCTGATAATGTTTAGAATAATATGACAATAGGGATAGGAAATAAGCGCACAATTTTTCATTTTGTGTGAAACAACGAGCTAAAGACTCATTCAAAATGGCAAACTGCGAGAATAGAGAACGATCAGCAACAAGTGTGCTAATTGGGCTATCTGGGGTGTTTACTCCGAAGCAATACCTTTGACATGACAAACAGTGTATAATAATAACACATGGCACTTTGCATGTGGGAAATGCCCATCCTTTTTGTAAGTCATTGTTATCACACTACACCTACCTCATTTCTCTCTTCAATCTTCTCATTATACGTCTGGTTCTCAATCTTGAGCTGCTCAAAGTCGATGAGATGCAGCCCCTCGGCCAGCTCCTCCTTGGCCTTGAGCTGTTGCTCTCGCTTGCGAAGTCGATTCCTCAGCTTAATGTTCTCCAGTCGTACCTGCTTGACCTCTTCCTCCTTCCTGGCCTCATTCAAGAGGTACTGCTCTGTATCCTGTAAACATCGGAGGAAACAAAATAAAGGAGTTTCTAATCTGATAAATTTGGTAGTGGTACCAATCACCGGGGCTCAACTTTATAGAGCTGCTAAGCAAAAAATATCGCTTAACAATTTTCTGCTAAGTAAAAAGGAGCAGGTTACCATTCACTGATGGTACAAACAGAACGGTCCTTGTAGGCCCACTGGAATACTAAACTGATTGAATTATTCTTCCTACCACTGACTTTTGAAATGCTCCCTAAGCAGCAGCCACTGGGCCCAGGGCCCAATTTCATAGAGCTGCTTCAGCAAACAATTTTGCTCAACAAATTCCTACTTAGCAGGAAAACGGTAAAAAATGGTATAGATAACATGGTATTTTGGCTGGCAACCTTTCTCTGGTAAGCATAATTTTGTTGTGCTTAGATGAAATTGGGCCCAGATGTGGTGGGAAATGGGCAATAACTTGTTTTTTTAGGTCTGCTTGCCAAAAGTGGATGCCAACGAACCTTTGGAGTGATGGCCTTCCCTGTGCGGCTATTGATAGCAATTTCAGCCGACTGCTGTTTGAGCTGGGTGAACTGATTGGTCTCTTGCTCCACGGCATCCAGCTTGTCTGTTCTACGTTCCTTGAGGTCTTCCAGCTGGAGGCTAAGGTTCTCACGCTCCTCTTCTTCTTGCTTCCGAAGCTCTTCAAGATTAGCTGTTGGGGAAATAAACATAGCTGGTTTTAAGGAACAGGTTTATCTGAGGTGATGAATGAAGTACAGATACAGCAAACAGATTATACTGTTCCTCTGCAAGGCTGTTGTCAACTATGTTGTTCATTTGATAAGAAAATGACACATTGACCACTCACACATATATTTCAGATATCGCTGTTCCTGGTCTGTGACATTCTTATCCATGTCTTGGCGTTGATCGTCAGTCTTCTTCTTCCTGAAGTACTCTGCCAGCTTATGCTGGAGCTGGACGTTCTGGCCTTGCAGCTGCTCCCTGTCACCCATACATGCCTGAGTACGAAACGACATACGTTAGTTATTCAGAAAACAATTTTTTCATTATCTTCAAACTAAGCCCCCCGCTCAGAACCCTTGCCCCATCCCCCACCCCCAATGAGATCGGAAAACATGGGCATTCAGACCATAAAGTAATCCTTCAGCACACACTTTGTAAAGAAGTTTTGTTGCATTGACTAAGCAGGAGGACTAGGTTCCAATATTGGTAGTCGACAAATTGGCAATCTGGCTTCCTTACATACCCCCCCCCCCCCCCCCCCCCCAATGAAGAAATGCCAGTCAACAAATGCTTCTTTACACTCTCCCAAAGAATGTTTTTTTTCTTCTAAATGTAACTGTTTAGAAAGGTTTTTTTAAGCTGACCGACCTGGTACATCTCAAGGAGTTCTTCCCTCGTCATCCATGGCTCCTCCTCCTCATCAAACTCTTCCGCCTCTTGAGGGGATTCTACAAAAATCACAAACAAATGATAACGGAATGAAAAGAACAATAAATCTACAGGAGCTTTACATCATTGAAGTTGAAATAGTAGATTTATTCCAATCTTCCAGTTGTCAATAGACACATCAGACAAATAACCTCTTGAAAATGTCATCAAAGTTAGTTATCATAAAAATAAAAAAAATAACACAGGTTTACACTTGTAAGGGGTCTGTGCATGTGTATATTTATTTCTACTTGTCGAATTTAAATAATTTCTGAGGGACAACTTGTTTTTCACATGGCAGTATTTCAGACATAGATATCTCTAACAGCAAGTGTTTAAAAAGTTGGTGAATTTTTCTTCATTGTTATCAGTAGTAGTACATCAGTACAGTAAGTGGTTGCAAATTTCCACATGAAATTTTTTGTCTAAATGATGTACACATTGCAACCTCTCAATTTTCAACAGCTATCATGGAGCAAATAACCACACACTGTATTCCCTCAAATAGTGCTACTTTCATCTAAAAGAAAACATGAAAAGCTTCAAACTTTTCAACTGCACATACAAGCAACTTTGATGTTGATGGTACAGTACTTACCCATTCTTTCTGGTGTTCCTGCTTCCAGCTTTTCTGGCTCTCCTGACGGACTCCCCTCTCTGGACAATGGTTCAGTCACAGCAACCACAGGAGTCTCTGGTCTCTCCCCCTCAGCGAACGTATCACTCTGCGGGAGAGGGGAGGCTGGTTTCTCTTGCTCTCCTTCCTGTGGCGGGGCTTGGTCGCCTCCTTCTGCATCTTCCCCTCCTTCTTGTTGATCTTTTGTCTCAGTTGCCGGGGCAGACTCTTTACCCTCCTCTTCTACTTCTCCTTCAGGTTTCTCTTGTTGTCCGTCTGCTTCATCCCCTGGTGCTGCTTCTGTAACAGCTAATCAACAAAATTAACAAAATCTTCAGATTTGTCCTCACATTATACAACTGTGTAATTAATTCAAATAAGTAATATTTTAAATACACATATGTACAGTGTGTAGTAGCATTTTCCCTCAACAGTGGTCTGCTGGCCAAATGTCAGTTAAAACACCTGAGTACCAGTCAAAATTCACTCCAAGTGGTCCGGCTGGCTAGTTCAGTGTTGAGAAGCATCCCTATTGAAAACAAAATATGGACAAGTGAAAAAGCTGACAGACCTGTGAAATGACAAGCTAACTGGTCCTACTAATCAGTCACTGAAAAAGTTAAGGGAAAACCGTGATGTATCCCAATACATTTTTATTATACCTACAATTTAATTTCACAGGTCATAAATCAAACCTTGGTGCACAACCTCGCTGCAGTACAGAAAGTTGCTTTAAACTGACAAACGAATTAGAAACAGGTGAAAAAAACAACAAAAACCTCAAGAGATGGAGCACTGATCTGACAAAAACTAATCTAGCACCAACCTTCAGCATCTTCAGAAGCATCTTTAGAAGCATCTCCAGTTTGCTCCCCTTCTCCTTCTCCTTCCTTCTGTTCACCGTCACCTCTTTCTCCCTCCTCGCCAATTGCTTCCACCGTCTCCCCTTTCTCTCCCAGCTCCTCTCCACCCTCCACTGGATTCTCTTCATCTGGAGCTACATCCCCTTCTACAGCAGGGGCACTTGGCTCTCCCTCCCCTGGGGCAGATTCTTCTGCTGGGGGTGCATCTATTGATGTTGCCTCTTGGGTTTCAGTAGGTGCTTCTAACTGAGCAGCATCTTCTGTTGATGCTGGTGCTTCTTCTTCATGTTACAAAAAAGTCGGTTTAAAAATTAATTAAAACATTGTATCAAAAGCTGCATGTTATTATCCAGAGTGTAGGTAAAGCAATCTCCTTTTAACGTCAAATAACATCTATAAAAACACCTCTTTTCTTTACATTGCATTTGTTATTCTTACATGATTTTTCTAAAGAGTTGTAACTTAGTAGGAGACAACTTAACTAACAAAAAGTGCACAATTTTTCTACAGACACTGGAAACCAATTTGAAGAGAAATGGTAATAATTTGCTTTTGAAGGGTGCCTTTCAGTTCAATTCAATTTGTATTCCACATGATCAACATGAACATTATTTGGTAAGAAAATTGTTAACAACCCTAGGGAAATTTCAAAATATTAAATAACACTCAGTGCAACCATCAATTATATTCAAAACAGTTCTTATACAATGACGTCACCAATATATATAAAAATGTATTAACAAGTACAAAGCCCACCTGTAGTAGCCTCTTCCCCAGCAGTTTGTTCTACTTCTGCAACTCCATCTGCAGCTGTGGCTGCTTCTTCCCCAGCTGCTGGTGTAGCCTCAGTCTCAGGAACTTCTGGTGCTGTATTCTAAGTACAGATAAAAACAAAAACAGAAAAAAGCAATTAAAAAAGGCAATTATCAATATAATGCAGTTCAAACTTCATACTCTTGAGCCGAGTCTAAATAATTGGGCATTTATTTACACTCTGGTGACTCAGCTGCCAGCAGAACATAGAAATGAATGTGCCAAGTAGACAACTCAGCCAAGACACTCCACAGTTTATTTTGTAATTTGTTTTAATTTATTTTGTTTATTTAGGATTTTTATCTTCAATTTTATCTAGCTAGCCAGAGTCAGACTGTCATTTAGTAAATTAGTGTCATGATTGTCCTACTCCAAACAAAAGACTAACCAGCAAAGACTCAGTGAGCAGTAGCACTAACCATAGAGAAAGGACAGACTCTAACTAGTATTAATGTTGTCAACAACACCACACGGTACAGCCGTATGCAGGATGTTTCCCGCATTGTTAAATTGTAACCTCTAGAGTCTAGTCCTAGAAAAAATGAGTAACTAAACTGGATACTGAATAACTTCACACAAAAGTTAACAACATTCACTTCTTATTAACATTTTATTTTTAGACATAACAATAACATAAGTCCTATCATTAATCAATGCCAAGGCTTAAGTAGGTGATAATCAAATTTTGAAAAGATTGACAATTATTGAAATGCATTTAAAACAAAACAGTTAGAGCTGGTCGAAGTGACTACAATAATAAAAACATGGCAGAGCCAGAGCAGATGACAAAACAATTAACTTTATAAAACAGGGCTTAAGTTAACCAAGCTAGCTTCTTGAACACAATCAATACATAAGCCATAACTTAAGAAAAACATTTGAAAATGAGAAACAAACGATAATTTTTGTTTGTGACAATGTCACTGTAACTGTGACCATGGACTGGTGACAGCAGTGTGAGATAGAATCTCCAAAAACTTTGACTAGTTTACTAAATTTATTTAGTGAAACCGCCAACAAGGCTAGATAGCTCAGTTGGTAGAGCGCCGGCACGTTAAACCGGAGGTCGTTGGTTCAAATGCCGCTCTAGTCAAATTGTCTTTGTTCAACCCAAAATCATTAAATTTATTTACCTCTTCTGCATCGGCCTCCATGTTGTTTTACGTCGTCTCCTTGGAGTTTTAAATTCAATTTCATACCCAGACTTATTCACTCAAACACTCAAACAACAAAATACAGAGCCAGTCTATTTATTTCAACCTCGTGTTGAATTAACACTTCTTATCTATCAAAGTAATTACTGTATACCTGAATACGAGGTTGACACTCTACCTGCCGCGCGGAATTTAAGTAGAAATTGGCGCAAACCTTGGAACTTCATTCATTATTCGTTGTTGTGATTGTGTGGTGAGACGGTAGAGACACGTTGACCTCCTCGCTCTAAAGAAAATTGTGCAGAATTTAGGCAGGTACAAAACATTTTCAACACAACCATGGAGAGGAGACAGTCAAATGATAAATCTTCAAGTTCTAAAACGGGTCAAATACAGGTAGGTTTATTTATACTCCTAGAACTAGCGAGGTTCATTCCGCTATCGTCTCCATTACCCTCATAGAGTGACATGTACAAAATCCTATTCGAAACTTTTTTCCCCTCACGTTTCTGCACCTACAGTTAATTTCCCAAACCGGATCTCGCCAAAATTAGGCTCTATGTGTTCCTTATACTCTCATCGAGGTCGGGTTGGGTCCAGAAAATCCACTCCGCAAAACAAAAATTGCAAAAAGTTATAAATTCTCACCGTTTTCAGAATCCTCGCCTTCCGTTAACAAAATGGCCGCCGTTGAAATTTTCCTCCTGGTAATGCTGCGCGCTACGATGGTAACGATTATCAACGATTCACGTATACAGAACATTGGTTGTTGTGGACCAGCATTGCGCCTATGATTGTATACGTGAACCGTTGGGTTTGTTACCAGCGTAGCACGCAGCATTACCAGCTCAAAAATTTCAACGGCGGCCATTTTGTTTGGGAAATTAACTGTAGGGGCTGTGCAGAAACGTGAAGGGAAAAAAGTTTCGAATAGGATTTTGTACATGTCACTCTATGAGGGTAATGGAGACGATAGCGGAATGAACCTCATAGTTCTAGGAGTAGGTTTGGAAAAGTTTCCGGAGCACGCCACCACCTTCTGGACGTTTTTTTTTTTTGTTTTTTTTACCAATATACACCTGAGGATGTATTCTATCGATAGGGTTAGTACCCCAAAATGTAAAATAAATAGTTTTCATAGGGGACCGATTTTAAAAAAAAATTATTTTTAGTAAAATTCTAAAATGTGAAAAATAAAAAACACGCTTCTTTCCCCAGTCTTCTTTCCTCCTCCCCCACTACCTCTACCCATCATTCACTCACTCTCTGTGGAAGGAATTGAACATTTGCAAGCAATTATATAATGCAATGTACTTACCGGGAATTGAACCTGTATCAAGAGAGAACAAATTATATGCACAAGAGCATAGCCTATTTACCGCTAGGCTATGAGGGATTGATACCAAAAGTGGTTTGGTTTGATAGTTCTACAAATTTCTCCCATTACCTGTTTAGTAAAAGGTCATAATGAATATTTAATTTTCTATGAATATTAAAATTTGCAGTTATTGATTGTCAAATTTTTGCATAAACTGAATATTCAGGAGTTTATGAACTAAAACCTGCTTTACATATTAGTCACGTGAAAGGTTCTTTTGGATTATTTCATTAGTACAAGTCATGGGTAAGTTCATGTTCATAAGGGCAATATCGGGCTATTATTTCCCTTTTTTGAATCATCCTTCAATGGGGGTATGTTTGTAGCGGCAATAGTTATGATTATGTGGAATTTGGGCTATTTTTCCCTTTTTTGAATCATCCTTCAATGGGGGTATGTTCATCACATCAGAGGCCACTATAGCTGGCTTACCCATTCCATAAATCAACAAGTCCTGGTGAATTTTCCAATGCGCATGAACGATGACCGACTCATTGGAGTATTGTACATTTACCCGGACACACACACAGCAGGAAAACGAAAACAAAATGGTGTTTATTTTCGACGAAGCTTTTGCGATTTTCTGACGCCTTTTTAAGGCCTTTAGAATTGTTCAATTTTCCTGTTTTTTGCTGAATATATTCAGTTAACCCATCTTGACAGGTAAGACTAAAATTTAGAGTAATCGGCCAGATATTGAGGGAGCTAGAGTGGTGGCGTGCTGCGGAAATTTAGCCGTAGGTTTATTACTTTTTTATTAGTTTTATTTATTATTATTACAATAAATTATAGCCCCTAATGCAATATGGTTATGGAACGCAATTCCCTACAATATTCGTACTTCTCCATCACTTGAGACATTCAAAAACAGGTTAAAAACACATCTCATGCAAAGCACTTATGGTCGGGATCATGTGTAAATGCTTATTTCAGTTTTTCCATTTGTAAATCATGATTGCATCCTGTTTACTATTATGTACTTGTGTACGTTGCTTTTGTTTTTTATGACCATGTTGCTCTGTTTGCGCCATGAGCGTTTTTTGCGGATTTGTGCGCGTTATAAATGTTCTATATTATTATTATTATTATTATATATGATAATGTTGACAACGGCCAGAGAACGAACAGCCTAACGATGTTTAAACAAAACGGGGCACTCTGAGTCTGTCTGTGCTATGATGATTTACACCGGATGTCAGTCACTTCGTACCTTTGACACTGCGTACCCTGGTCATTTTGTACATTTAGTTCACTTCGTATATCGTCATGATCGACCGTCGGCCGAGTCACTTCGTACCAACCATCAGCCAAATCATTCGTACCTTCCAAAAATCCAAGTTCCCAAACTATCTGCGGTCCCCGTACACACCACTGTTTTTTTACTGTAGTGTAACATTTATTTTAATTTACCCGTGCCCGTTTCGAAACTGGGTGGGGGGGGGGGGGGTTCAAACTCAAAGAACAAAGGAAAAACAATATTGTATTTGTTTTAACTGATGATCCTATGTTTTTGTTTTTGTTTTTGTATACACATTTAAAAAATAAAGGGATTTTATAAAAGTAAAACTATTAAATAATAAATTTTATTGACAAAGCATTTAATTTTTGGTTTTCATTTTCATTTCTTGTTCAATGTTGTTAATAGTTAAATTATACGTGGACGTGTTCCAAAACAACAAAATATTGTTTTCTTTGATTCTTTCTATGGTAAAAAGTTGTTTGGGTTTCTAATTTTAAATAACTATGTTCAGTTTTTTATTTATACACTTGTTTTTATATATTTTTTTAATCAACAAAATCACATCAATAGTGTTTTCTCTTTTTATCAATGATGCGTTTTCCAAAACAAAAATTGACTTTTCATTTCCGTTTCTGTATATAAAATATATGTCATTAAAATTGTTTTCTTTGTTCCGCTATCGTCAATAGTCTTCTTTCATTCTAGGAGTACTCAGTTGCCTAAATTACTTAGATGACCTTGAATTTTGAAATTACTTTTGAAATTGAGTTGTTATATAATTTATTAATGCTAAACCTTAGTTACTAATTTATGCATAACATGATGGATGGAGATGAAACTATCTGATTATAATACATGAATGAGTCAATTGAACTTTTGATTGAAGGGAGAGGAAACGTAGAGCTGCTGAGTTAGGCCGTGTCCGAATTGGCGGCTACGGCTACGGCTAGATTTCCGCGTCATCGTGCATTGAAGTATAGGACGTCCTTGGCAACACCCTTAGCAACAGCCGTAGCCGTAGCTGTAGCCGCCAATTCGGATACGGCATTAGACTGAGAGGTAGACAATTCAACATGTTCAATTAGGTTTATTGAGTAATTTAATTTAAATTTTATAAAAATGTGTACAATAATAGACCTAACACATTTCTTTAGTTTTAACAAAGTGCTATATTAATGTAACATTGAAAAGTGGCAGTCGGATCGGATGCAGATTCTGAGACTCTTCCTTAATTTTTACTATTTAATCAAATTATTTACAAATACTACTTACATAACTTGAACTCACTGAACTAGAATGCATGGTATGATCGAAAATCTGAACCCCAAACAAGTCTGAAGTATCAGGCCTGTGCAATGTTGTCTAAATTTAACACTGCTACAGTACAACAAAATGCTTTATAAATCACTTTCCATTTTCTGAATTCTTGCAGGTAATCTTTGGACCAATGTTCTCAGGGAAAACGTAAGTATATTTTGGTTTTCTCTTAATAACTTCTTTGACTTTGAAGTTAACTTCAATTAAACTTTCACATGGTATAAACTATATTGTACACAAAATTAAATTTTGTGCAGAACATTTTGCATGTGTTTGAAAGTGGCAGGAAAATGGTGTACCATGTGAAAACTTTTGCCAGCATTGGTCGTCGCGTACATATTCCGATCTTGTTTACTTTTCTAGATCTGATCCCAACAAAGAGTTTGAATTGAGCATTAATAATAAATACCTTCTTTATCAACGATTGCTTTGTTTGCATGTACCCTATCACTATTACCTAGCTATCACCAACATTTCTAGATTGAAATAACTTGTTACTTTTGTTGTTGCAACTCATCAGAACCGAGCTTATACGACGCATCAAACGCTATGAAATTGCAAATTATTCCTGTCTGCTCATCAAATATGCCAAGGATGATCGATATGACCAAGATGGTGTGGCCACACATGACAGGTAAGATGTACATAAAATATACACAACAGCTCTGTTCATTTTGAATAGCCCAAAGGTGCATTGATAATCTGAGATTTGTTTAGGCTTATAATATAATTTCTAAATCCTTGTTTCTCCAACCCACCTCAATCAGATGTCCAACAGTTTTGGTGTTGAGTTGTACTGGTGTTGGATTTTGTTTGATTGGGAAATTGGCTGTGACTTCTAGTACGTTTGCTCAGTGGATCCCTTTGCTTAGCAGCAGTCCTGGCTGATTATCTACCTCAGAACTAAGTAGTCTCCCGAATTCCCAAATTTCTTCTGCGATAGTTGAGTTTATAGCAAGAGAAGTTCTCACAAGAACAAATCTACACAGCTAAGAAGATATACACATGGTGTTACTGTACATTGTACATTGATACCTACCTCACCATGTTATGCTGCAAAACCCATTACCTAGTCTGATATGTAATGCACAGTTATTAATGATCAATAGATAGTTATACTGTTTGCAATACTTTATTTATTCTTCAAGTACCCCTTACACTTAATGAACTCAAATTATTCGGGTTCTGTGGTCTTTAAACCTGACATCAATGTAGTAAACCATCATTCATTTCATGTGCTTTGAAAAAACCTTCAAAGTTTGCAACCCCAAGTTTAAGTTTGCAACCCCAAGTTTAAGTTTATAAGACAACTCAGCTTTTCCCCTGTCTTCAATTGTTTGTCAGTTTTGGATAAACCAGCTGCATGCCTGTGTTAAAATAACTTCTTTTCCTTATAATATGACAACTTTTGTTTTCTAATATAATTCTTTGATTTATCTAATAAATTCATTCAATATTTTGATGACTATATTTTTGAAATTTCTATTTCAGACAAGTTACTAAGGCAGTGGCAACAGAAGAGCTATACAGTCTTGTTGACATGACAGAGAGCCATGGTGTCATAGGCATTGATGAGGGTCAATTTGTAAGTACAGACCTAAGACTTGTCAGAAGTTTTTCTAATTTAAACAATGTGTTAATTTTGTACAATCACTCCCCGGTAACTACTGAAGGGTAACCCTGGTATTTCCCTGGTATTAAAGGGGGCACTTCAGTGAAGTGAAGATAAAGTGTAGATTTTCAAGCAATAAGAACAATGTACAACTCATGGCCTGAATTTGTACAGTTGTAACATTGTGCTTAATTTAATTTCCCATATTTCAGAAATGTGGTGGCATTTTTGCTAGAATATAATGTCTGTATCATAGGCATTCGTACGTATTTTCACCCATTTTTTGTTTAACTTACAGGTCGCAAATTGTTTTAAAGCTAAAACCAGCTGACAAAAAATTTCTATATTTTCTATATTTATAGATGTAATTTTTGTTGCCATTTTAAATTTGCAGTTTCCAGACTGCGTTGAGTTTGCTGAAGATATGGCTGATCGAGGGAAGATAGTAATTGTAGCTGCACTTGATGGAACATTTCAGCGGAAGGTGAGAAAAGCTATGATCTGTATCTTTTGATTTCCAAAGTTTCTTATGCGCAACGTAAATTGTCCAAAGGACCGACTCTTATAATTCTATGGAGAGTAGTTGCGTGCTGTTTATGGCGCAATGCGCATCGGACTCAAGTTCTGGTAGCCTATTCATTGGAGTGTGGGTTCAAATCCCATTCATGACACTTTTTCCTTGAGCAAGATACTTAAACATAAATTGCTTCACTTACACCAGATGTATTAATGGGAACTTCTGTAGGCTGAGATGGTATTTTGTTGGATTAACTCCTCAGCGCTAACAAGCAGCTTAAGGGCTGTATGCTCCCCAGGGAGTTTGAGGAATGGTTTAAAGTGCCTTGATCTAGTTACTAGCTTCACCAGTTCAACTAAAAGAAATCTGAGTAAAGTAACTTTCTGACCAAATGCATTGTATGCTTGAATTCTCCCCCCAGGGCTTTGGAAGTATCTTAAACCTAGTTCCACTCGCAGAAAACGTCATCAAATTAAATGCAGTGTGTATGCACTGCTACCAAGAGGCTTCATACACCAAGAGGATGGGAACGGAAACAGCGGTAAGACCAATTAATGTGCATTTCAAAAGTCAGATTTTCTTCAGACACAAAGAAACCCTGCTTTTTATCTACTACTCTAGCATTGAGAATATTGTTCCTAAAAGCTTAAAGTCTACAGGGATAAGAAATTTCAAACTTATATGAAGTTTAATATGACTTTATTTTAAAAGTCTGCCTAATTAGTAAACAACAAAAAAATATTTATTTTTTCAAAATAAAATAAATCATGCTCTTTGATCTACTTGTCTAGCACTGAGAACACTATTCCCAAAAGCTCCTTGGAATCTAAATCTCAAAGGTTCAATTTCACAAAGCCTTAAGTAAAGATCCTTACAATGAGTTGTCACTTGTCAGTATTACCATAGTAATTTGTATTGTGACATCACACTTTGCTTAGCAATTAAGATTGATTTGCAGTTGAGATCTATCTTAGCTCTTTGTGAAATCAGAACTAGAAAATGCCATCATTTCAATGTGCCTCCTAAGATACGAATCAAATTTTCGGACTTTTTGTGTTTGTTAGAAATGACTCTCACCTCTGACCTAAGCAAACAAATTCAGAAACATTAAAAAAGACATAAATCGGCAGATTGTTCCTTTAGGTACCGTTTTCTTTTATACTTGTCTGGCAACTCTGAGTCGCAGTGAAGCATTTGATTAACCAATCAGAACTCTTGTAAGAGCCTTTAGTCTGATTCTACTTAATAATTTTTCATTGACCTTGTTAATGTTGGTTGGGCTATAAACTGTGCAAGTCTCGCGTGTATCTGAACATATGGACTCGTTAAGGTGCCTGAGTTTGTTTCCTTCACATGTTAAAGCAATGTACCAAAGTGCTTCCCAAAAATGTTCAAATACGCGCAAGACTGACACAGTCTGTTGTCCATATTTGTTCCTTTTATAACTAAAAAGAAAAGATGACAATACTTTTAAGCAAACTGAATGTAAACTTTATGGTTATTATCAGTTGGAGGTTATTGGTGGAGCTGATAAGTACATGGCTGTCTGCAGAGACTGTTTCAAGAAACCCTCCTTCTCATCAACAATAGAAGATGCTGACGAGGACGATTCCCTTCACACCCCAACCTGTGAAGAGACACTTATACATTCCAAAATCCAGGGTAGGAAGCTGTTCCCATCGTCAAATAACAACGACATAGCTCAGATAAGTTGAGTTTGGTCAAAATGTTTTATAGTGAGTTTGTACATTTGGAGCGCGATATGGGGCATATGGCTGTCTGCAGAGACTGTTTCAAGAAACCCTCCTTCTCATCAACAATAGAAGATGCTGACGAGGACGATTCCCTTCACACCCCAACCTGTGAAGAGACACTTATACATTCCAAAATCCAGGGTAGGAAGCTGTTCCCATCGTCAAATAACGACATAGCTCAGATAAGTTGAGTTTGGTCAAAATGTTTTATAGTGAGTTTGTACATTTGGAGCGCGATATGGGGCATAGTGGAACACCCCCCCCCCCCCTGTTCCTTCTATTGTGTCTTTATTGTGTGCTTGGAATCTCATGAATTCTTTAGAGGATTTTAGGGGGGGGGGATACTTCTGTGCACGAGGAAAATAGTGTGTTAAGAGTATGGGAACATGGGGGGGGGGTACCCTCTGCCCCATATCGGGCATGGTTTTATAAGGCATTCAAAAATTAAGAATTTGTAGTCGATGATTAAAATACACATGTAATGTATTTCTGTGTAATATTATTATTATTCTAAACATGTTTTTAAACTACCTTTTTGTAAATTCCCTAAAAAGAAACCATGAAGATCCCTTACAATTTAACAAGATCAAACAAAACCAATCATAGATGCTTGAGGACCTCAGTTCATTGAGTCAGTCCACCAGGGTTTTGTCTTTGATTTGAATTTGAACATGATTATTTTTGAATAAACAATAAAGCCACATGAAATTGGTCTTCCTGCAAAAATTTAACATAAACCATTACTAAATGCTAAAAGCATTTTGTGTAGTCTTTTTTTTAAATTATAATGATAGAAGTTACACTTTTAGATTAAATGTTTATAACCTTGTTTTAGCTTTTATATTGTACAACAATTAAATATTTACCTCAATTATAAACATGTGTGTTTTTTGGTGTCTTTATTTATTAATCAGCACTCAATAGCACAGAATTGAAAAAACAAATTAATGAATTTACTTTGATTCCCAAACAATTTGAAAACATAGTGTTAGACTGCGGTGTCTGAATGAAGCCGATTTGGCTATGCCCATGATTTTAGTTGCAAAGACATTGAAGAATATAGGAGTTGTCGGAGTTCCGGCCATAGCCCAAGACAACAATTTGGACATGGCCTTATATAGTGATTATCTTGACTCCCAAAAACTAACAAAATACATTTGAGACGACATGAATTAAAGGGAATCATGTATACCTTTGTTTTGTGGAACCATTAAAGGCACTGAACACGTTTGGTAATTACTCAAAATATATATTAGCATAAAAACTAACTTGGTAACAAGCAACGGAGAGCTGTTGATAGTATAAAACATTGTGAGAAACCACTCCCTCTGAAGTAACGTATAGTTTTTGAGAAAGAGGTAACTTCTCACTAAAATATTCATGCATGAAGCCTTTTATTTGCATCGGAAAGCACACAAAATTGTGCAACAAGGGTGTTCTTTCTTTCTTTATTTTCTGTGACCTGGTTATTAAAAATTCCCATGATTAAATACAAGTGCTGTTCCCCATATCAAGGAACAGGTCTCAGACGTTAGTACATGAAGCAAACTAACCTCTGTGACCTGGTAATTAAAAAAATCCCATGATTAAATACAAGTGCTGTTTTTTAAAATCCCTATATCCTCTTAGTATCAGGAACAGGTCTCAGACGTTAGTACATGAAGCAAACTAACCTCTGTGACCTGGTTATTAAAAAATCCCATGATTAAATACAAGGCTGTTCCCCATATCAAGGAACAGGTCTCAGACGTTAGTACATGAAGCAAACTAACCTCTGTGACCTGTTCCCGATATGAGGATAGATATAAAAACAGCACTTGTATTTAATCATGGGATTTTTTAATAACCACAGGTCGCAGAGGTTTGTTTGCTTCATGTACTAACGTCTGAGACCTGTTCCTTGATATGAGGATGGAAAAACATATTTAAAAACAGCATTTGTATTTAATCATGGGATTTTTTTAATTACCAGGTCACAGAGGTTAGCTTGCTTCGTGTACTAACGTCTGAGACCTCAGTGTTCCTTGATATGGGGAACAGCACTTGTATTTAATCATGGGATTTTTTAATAACCACAGGTCACAGAGGTTAGTTTGCTTCATGTACTAACGTCTGAGACCTGTTCCTTGATATGGGGAACAGCACTTGTATTTAATCTAAGGCATGGGATTTTTTAATAACCAGGTCACAGAGGTTAGTTTGCTTCATGTACTAACGTCTGAGACCTGTTCCTTGATATGAGGATGGAAAAAGATATTTAAAAACAGCACTCGTATTTGATCATGGGATTTTTTTAATTACCAGGTCACAGAGGTAATAGTTTGCTTCATGTACTAACGTCTGAGACCTGTTCCTTGATATGAGAATATAGGGATTTGAAAACAGCATGTGCATCTACTACTATTAAATACTAGTTTTCGTGTTGAATCTGAACGTTTGACATATTCTGGAATATTTGTGTACTTGTATTTTCCTTCTTTGACTGTGAACACCCCCTCCTACATTTGTTTTAATAATTATGGTGAACAATACACACAGTTTGGATCTAGGGCCGAGGGGGCTAGGGCTACCATTCCATTGGGATAGTAACTAAATACAGAGAGTGAATTTCCCTTTATAGGCCTATTTTGCGCACACAGCCAACGGCCAACGCGCTCTGTACATGGGTGCGTGTGCGTGTGTGTGTTTCCTTTTTCGCCCGTCGCATGCATCCGAAAGGCACACGACCGTCCGAGAGAGGCACCGAACCGCTGAAAGCGTTAGTTTTTAGTGCCTTCCTGAAAAGGATGCTTCACAACACATAATTTGCTGTTTATCTTGTCTGCAAGACGAAAGTAAACGGTAAGTAAGATTAAAGACCATTTCTTTGCGTCACCAAGCCCATTTTGACCCATTTTGTACAGTATAATCAGAAAACGTAAGTCAAGTCATGTTGGTTCAGGTTGTCTGTCTCCATTGTTTCGTCCTAAAAATTTTTTTTTTTTTGCTGCATGCCATCGATCGACAGGACTTCTCGCGGTGTGTGTTGCTTGTTTTGAACGCTGTGTCAGTGTGTGTACGTGTGTACAGACAGAAATCAGTATATCGTAGGACGGAGACGCCCTGTATTCAGCCTTCAGGGCGTCCCTGAAATCGAGGCAAATCTTTTACCTCTCTGCGCGCGATCGGCGATGTAAACAGTCCCTAGATACAATTTTTGTGGTTTGACTTGCCAAGCAAAGAGTCTCCTCTCATTTGACCAAAAATTAGAAACATGTAAGGCTCCACTGGTTAGTTGCACTTGTATCCTCCCCTGTCCGGTTTTCGATGTAGTATGCCTTTTTCTTTGAATTGAAAAAAAATAAAAATATTCCATAATCAACTGATGCCCTAATTACCTTCCTTTGTTTATAAGAAATATGCAAACATATATTGAAACGTGATGGACATTGAAACTTTCACACCACGCACCGATCTTCGATGACTTCAATAGCGTCCCATTTGTTTTGAGTTTGACCTGTTTTCGATGCAAACAAGAAAGTATGGTGTCCGGGTGAAGCCATACGTGGAAGAAACATCTGCAGTGACTACAAGTGTTCTGTGAGACTAATAGTGTATGACTCTATAGCCAGCAGTTTTCTTCATGGTGGCACATAACAGAACTAGCTACGTCACTTGTCAATTCTTCATCACTCGGTGCGGTAAGCGTAAATATTTCCTACCATCTTAATATTTCCTACCATCTTTATACAATAATGTGTGTGGGTTTTTGGTGTTTTTTTTTCAATATGCGTCTACTCTTCCAAACGACAATGTTCTATAAAATCCATAATGGACTTGTTAAGATCCAGTTTCCATCAATCATCCAGCCAGCACACTTCATTGGACGTCACGACCACCCTTTGAAATACACCATTCCTGATGCATCAATTGATCCGTATAAGTTCTCCTTCTATCCTCGCACTGTCAAGATTTGGAACCAATTGCCCACAGCTGCTGTTTTTGCTACATCATCCATCGCCTTCCAGGAAGCCACCCTGACTGCCATCAAAGGGTTAATGCACCCTCAGTTTTTTCGTTGGATTTTGCCAACTTTGTGCTCTTCGTTTCTCACTTTTCTTCTTCACCTGCACTTTTTGGCTGTGACACCGCACTGCACCACATCCCAGTATAGCCTCATACTAGGTGCTGCATAGGGATTATTCCATTGAAGATTGAAGATGGTCAATAAGAATTGTATCGATTGTTTTTCTTATTAATATTCAAAGTTTATGCATCTCAAAAACTGAAGTTTTTGCCCCTGCACAAAAAAAACCCGTTTAATTCTGTCAGATTCCCTGACTACTACCAATATATACATATACATTAAATATTTGTGGTACCTGACTTTTTTTTCTTCTTCGGAAGACTGACGTAATCACTTCCAAGTAAACCACATCGCAAGAAAACTGCTGCAGCAGCGACTAGCTAGTAGTACAGACAGGTCACACACACAGCGCTATATATCAGCACGCATGCGCATTAGCAAACATCATGGATGTCGGGCAGTCAAATCGTGTCAGTAACGCCTCAGATTTCTTCATAAATTACACCAAAACGAGCACGCACATTTTCGTCTTAATGTGCTGTCCACAATTGAGCTACAATAAGTGACAACTGGGGAAAAAATCTCGGCATAAAAACGTGAGTTTCTATTTGACAAATTATTTCACCTCCTGGAGGTACATGGGCATAGGGCCAAGGATCGGAGGAAGTCCATAGTATTGGCACTATAAATGGGGCTAGGTAAATGTCAAAGACCAGTATCCTCACTTGGTGTATCCATGGAGCAACTAGTTTATTGCTCCACGGTGTATCCCAACATATACATGAAACAACAAACCTGTGAAAGTTTAAGCTCAATCGGTCATTGCAATAACCAGAAAAAGTGGGGAAAAACCTTAAGTGTTTTCACAGTTTTCAAACATCAAGTTTTTGACTCGTGAGATCAAAACTAATTGTTTTACTCATTTCTCAAAAACTATAGCATTTAAAGCAAAAATATATCAAAGGGAGTTTCCCATCATGACCATCAATATACCATGTAAAGTTATGTGTGAATCTGTGAACATTTATATTTTTACTCTTACCAAGGTTACAAACACCATTTTAATTTTAAATAAACAAACACTTACAGATGTCATTACAATTACATACAATTCAAATTGAATGAAATTGTTAAACTAGATTTAGAATTAATAATTGGTATTGTAATTTTGAAAAAAAGTGTCTGTTACAGTCTGTCAGTGTCACAGTGTGCGAAAAGATACTTGTTGTTGAATAGAGAAGAGAGTAGAGTGTACTTACTAATATTAGTGAAAAAATAAACCACTAAAAAAACTATTTCTAATAATTTGCATCAGGGATGAAGCATTATAACACTCTTTTTTTTACATATGATGATTACTATACTAATTACTAGGTACTTGGTAGGATACCTCCTAAAACTTCCACGAGGGAACTTGACAAAGAGGTCAGGAGAGTTTGGTTGAATGAACTGTGAGTTGTGCGCTGGTGTTGGTTAAGTTGTGACTATAGACTGTGCAAGTCTCGCGCGCATTCGAACTTCCGGGACCATAGTGGTCCCAACCATATGGAGTTTTACGTGGGCGAGATTTTGTTTCGTCAATTATTTTAGTTTAACGTAGTTTATGACCTAGAAAAGTATACATGTTGTTGGAATGTAATATTAAGTGATAACAAAATATTAAAGTAAAACCAATTCAACAATATAACGAAGAAAACCCAAGAATTAAACTTGACCTCGGCTTCCGGTTATTGCAAAAAATTAAGAATTTTGTGCTCACCTCCGATCATAAAACTTAAACGCTTGTTTTGGATGCGCAATTATAATCGCCAGATGCTGTAATTGCAAAGCAAACCCTTTTCATTGCAGTCTATGGTTGTTGAGGCATCAGCATCCTCTTTAAACTGCAATACGGGTCCATTTAAGACCCGTTTGACCTTCACGAATCCGCGTAAGGGGTTTCTAAAAAGTTAACATCAAATAGGCATCCTTGTCCCAGAGTTTTAATTTTTGTTCAATAATAATATACACACTATTGTGATTGTTTTTTCAAAAGCTAAAACTTTTCATAAAATTGTAATGATTTATTTTTGTTGTTCAGATTTGGTCTTGAGATATAATTTAAAACTAAATTTAAAACTTAAATAAAAATGTTCTTCGTTTGACGTGTTTTCTCGTTCGGATACGCGCGAGACTTGCACAGTCTATAGTGTATCCTTAAAAGTTTGATGAGATGTGGAGTCTATTAGAGAGTGTGGTTAATTATTCCATAATTTCATTGTTCTTGGGGGAGGGAGGATTGTTTGTAACATGAATGAAATGAAGGGAATTTTGAATTGGTTATAGTTACTCTTTCTTGACCTCTTTGGTTTAGGTGACCTCCATGGCTTACTGTATACTTAGTGCTTCCCGCAAATTTGTTAGATTTTTTTTGTTGAGTGAGACAGGTGTCATTTAAAGGTAGGGTCATAGATTGGTTGTTGTCAACATAAGGCTAATTTACTGGTAAAATTATAAAGATACAAAAAAAGTCATCATATGTGAAAGTGTCAGCTGAATACAGTGTCGAATTGCTGAGAAAACAACAAAAAACTGTTTTAAAAAAAAGAAATTGCTCTTTTAAAAAGAATGTCAAATCCATACATTTAGTAATGTGACAGAGGGCACCAGCCACATCTTTGGCCACAGCATTTGTGAACAGACATCAACTCTCACATATCTGATAAACGATTCATGCATGAATCGTTTCTCTGAATCAATAGTTTTGGGGTGAAAAAAATTCTAACCATACTACTTCGATGGGAATCCTTTCTCAAAATATTTTATTCTATCAACAGCTGCAGTGCTTCTCAGCATAGTTTATTCTATCAACAGCTCGGTGCTTCTCAGTTATAAGTAAGTTGTTATGGTATTTATTTTGTTTAGTATTTATCAATTAATTACCCTACTAAAGCCCATTTGCCCCTTTATTGTAGCCCACTAATGCCTAGCCTTTAACGGTTCCAGTTACCCCCTGTAGCTCCTATAATTATTATTTATGTTATTTAATATTTGTTCCTTGACCCTTGCAGATAAACCATGAGTGACCCAGTGCAACCTCCTCCAACAGAGGCACCCCCTCCTCCATATCCTGCATCTGACTACAAAAGCCCTGGTAATAAAACAAACTATTGTATATATTTATCTCGAAAAGCGAACTTAATCACTGTACTAGTCAAGAACCCGATGGAGAGAAGACAAGAAGGAAGTTTCAGTTTTTGATTTGTTAGGAAAACCCCAGAGAATTATTCCAGGGGAAACCCACGCCATCATGTACGGACTGAAAACCCAATTCACATAGTGCCCCTGGCAAGAGTGGAAGCGGGCACTGCACCAACCTGATTGCCCTTGGGTTTGGGGTTGTTCACGGTGTGTTTTGTTGTATCTATAGGCCTATTCAGAGCTCAACTTTTGAAGCTCAGAATTTTCCCTGGACCAGAATTGTTTTTCTTTTTTGAAATGTCATGTGCTTACTCTATGGGAGAAGGTTTAATCTTCTCAACCCAACTGATTTATGAGAATATCTGAGAAAGTATGTAACAGTACATGATTTGTAAACAAAAAAACCTAACTAGGTACCAGGTACTAAGTTAGTACTAGGTGGGTAAACAAATTGTGCCAAAACACCTCGGGAACACTAAAACAAGAGGCTAGATATGGGTCACATTTAATATCAATCTTTATTTACGTGATCAAGAATAGTTTGTGGGCTTTTACAGGGCTCGAATTTAGGGGGGAAATCCACATGACCGCAGGGCTTGTAGCTCAAAACTTTTACTGGAGTCCGAATCAGAAATCTATTTACAAGACCAGAATCGAACTGAGAACCAAACTGAATATGTCAACTGGTTATTTGTGAACAAGCACTGAGAGAAGATTTATCTTATTAATCTTTTAGATGAGCATACTTTGATAAGTCAAGATAACTGTAAGATATTTAGCCATCCTCCTTTGTTTATTTATTTAGGATGATTATACACAGTGAGGTATTGGATTGAAAAAACACAAGACCGCCAGCTTGTCCCGTGGTGTGTTTATAAGCATGACGCTAAATTCACTGACCTCGGGCCGCAGTCCAATGTTGATTTCAAGTCCTGTTTTGCTTTGATCAACCCGTTTGAAGTGCCATAAAATAAATGTATATGTTTATGATGCATGTGTAAGGGTGTACATGCATTGTACATGAAGGCGTGATGGCACCTTATTGCTAGTTGTTTGTATTAGCAGGTGTGGAAAATAGATGTGCTTTCAAGATAATTGATTTGTATATGGCATCATGTGCTTCCTCCATGCCAGAACTAACAATTGGTCAGTACATTGTGCAACCTTGTGTCTGTAGACATTACTTACGGATTATACTTGCATATATAAGCTATTTGCCAGTAAGATGAATACTGTCTGTACAATGACTAGTCATAAATGACTGCTTAAATTTGAATTCCTTGACCTTGCACATTTCAGACATTGCAGGTAGGCATGATACTACACTAGTTATATAATATGGGACATTTTACATTGTGTATCATTTGTTAACAAAAAGAGTGACAAATAATAAACCACAAGGCACCCCCCCGAACAAAGATATTGACAAAATAGGGAGACCGCCAACATAGGGCTAGATAGCTCAGTTGGTAGAGCGCCGGCACGTTAAACCGGAGGTCGTTGGTTCAAATCCCGCTCTAGTCAATTTTTCTTTGTTCAACCCAAAATCAAAAAGAGTGACCATACACATTCCAGGGCCTTTCCGGCAGGCAAGATTCTACACTGGTCATATGGGGAATTTTTAATTGTGTGTCATAATTTCCTCATAAATTCAAGAGTTATTAAATGTAACGGCTGAATAAGTTTTGAGGTGTGCCTCGTTCTTATCAACAGTTGATAAAAACAGACAGTGCATTCTCCATAAAATATAAGATTTATGATTTCTGCCATTGGGCTGGCTGTGTACAAATTATGCCTGCAGAAAGTCTCGAGACTCTTTGGTTCTTTTTGTAAACATGTGATGTCACAGTTAACATAGAGACAGTTGCTATGTCTATGGAGACATTTGCTATGTCATATGGTTGGTTCATGGTTGGTTGCAGACTGCAGGCAAAACATTGCATTATATAAACAAGATGGTAAACACCCTCACTACAATTCCTGACTGAATGTGTATGGCACAATGATAACAGGCTCTGCCCATATGGAGGTTGCTATACAAAAGATTGCCCCTAACTATGTGACGTAGCAACTGTGTAAGTGTAATGAACTCAAATTTAATTAGTCACTCGCTGTGATTACACAAAGTCAATATATACCAGACATCATTTTAAACTAAAAATTATGTGTTATTACAGCATTAAAACAAAAGGTAACACAATTTAGGGGCAGGGTCTATTAGTTAAGTAGTGAGAAACTTAGCAGAAGCCATTCCCAACCAACTAAAGCGTAAAAGTTAAAACAGCTGTTCTTTTTCTGTCCAATTTGTTTTAGATGGGAGTTGCCCACAACAGGAGCAGCCTGCATACCCACCACAGGGGCAGCCTGCATACCCACCACAGGGGCAGCCTGGGTACCCACCACAGGACCAGCCTGGGTACCCACCACAGGGGCAGCCAGGATACCCACCACAGGACCAGCCTGGGTACCCACCACAGGGGCAGCCTGGGTACCCACCACAGGGGCAGCCTGGGTACCCACCACAGGGCCAGCCTGGGTACCCACCACAGGGCCAGCCTGGGTACCCACCACAGGGCCAGCCTGGGTACCCACCACAGGGGCAGCCCGTAGCCACCGTTGTAGTCAGTCAGCCAACTGTCACCACTGTGATTCAACAGATGTTTCGTGAGTTTCCAGTGCAGTGCCAGTGTCCCAACTGCCACAATCAGGTGACATCCCAAGTTTCTTACATAACTGGATCACTGGCCTATCTGCTGTGTTTACTCATGTTCGTCTTTGGGTAAGTTGGAACAGCTGTAAGAGCACATCTATCATTCAAAACCATGAGGATGATATTGAATGGTCAAACAGTAGGAGGGTTGACTGTTTGATGTGTAAATGCATTCACCACATGATATCATATTACAGGCTGCAGTCCATCTACCAATCAAAACTATGTGGATGATATTAAAGGATCAGATGGTAGGAGGGTTGACTATGTACTTTGTAGATGCACTCACCACATTATACCATTTTGCAGGTGGAAGTCCGTCTGTTATTCAAAACCATGTAGATAATTTCAAATGGTCAGACAGTAGGAGGGTTGACTATGTAATGTGTGATGTATTCACCGCAAGATACCATATTGCTGGCTGCAGTGCATCTACCATTTCAAACCATGTAGATGATATTGAATGGTCAGGCCTGGTTAATGCCCCACCTATCTAGCTGTGTAACCCATTCCTGGAAGCGGGAGCATAACTTAAGCTTTTAGACAAAAACATACAAGCAACCAAACAAAAACAAACAACACAAGGGACACGTCTATGTAGGATGTATTCCTTATTGTTAAAGGGTCTTTATACATTTGGTAATGACTCGGTTAGAAGTACAGCAGCTTTCGATAGTATAAAGCATTTTAAGAATCATTTCGCTTCAAAGTAATGTGGTTATGGAAAAATATATCGGGTTTTATGCCCCAAAATTTGAATCTGAGAAACGTTTCTGTCTCAGATTGTGTATTCCTATAGGGATTTTTCTTCCTGCATGGACATATTCGCTCCGGTTTTTCGGCGATATCTCAAAAACGTAACCACCTTTTGAAGTCAAATTGAGACAGGTTCATTTTATTGTATATATCTACGATTATATAGGATTAAAACATTCAAACGGTTCCAAAAACCAAAGGTATACTTTGCCTTGAATACAATGTTTTCTCTTCCACTGCTCTGCTTAGGTTGTGGTTGTGTTGCTTCTTACCATTCTGCATTGACAGCTGCCAGGACGCAATCCACACCTGCCCTGTGTGCAAGTATCAGCTAGGAGTGTACAGTCGCCTCTAGACTAACACCCAGATGAGGTAACTCCTTTACCCTTCACCCTAAGTTATACCTAGTGATACCCATTAGGGTGGCTTATCAGGGGATAACAAGTGTACTTACCAGTGACTTCATTTAGGCGCTTTCCTATAGAGGTAAGACATTATATTCCTTACATCCCAAGGGTGTAGTCAGGTGTCGGGATATTGTAAAAAGGGTGTCAACATTTTTGTATATAAATCTCTAACATAAAAGATAAATCAAGGTTTTTCAAATGTAAACAAGTATTTCCAGACATCTCTATGGCTTATACTAAAGCCCGGTTCATACGTCCTGCGAATCGAGTGCGAAGCGAATTCACAACGAAAACAGCTTGGCATTGAATTCGCTTCACTCAAAGCAGTCACAGGAAGTATGAACCGGGCTTAATGGTGGGGGCGGTCTTGGGTCAGCCACCAAGTGATACGTCAAAAGCTACTCAAGCAACTTGGGAGAGCCGGGGCTGAACCAAGGTAAAGATTATCAATGCACCCAATGTTTACTTCTCAAAATGTAACAATATTACCACCCAACGGCGCACCCAGGATTATGTTTTTGGGGGGGCTCAAACCAATGTATTGGGTGGGGTCCAGGAGCCGGCCTTACGGCCCCTGGTGGGGTCCAGGGGCTAAGCCCCGGTGGGGGTCCAGGGGGCAAAGCCCCCTGGAGCTCTGAGCTTCTGGCGTTTTAGGGGTGAAAAATCAAGCCTCTTTATGCATAAAATTAGAAAAAAACATACTTTTTAAGCACTTCTGATCCATATAAATCTTTTAAGTTTATTTAAAAAATTTCCTACCTACTTTTCATCACTGGGCGGCAAATTCCATGAATAAGTGGGCGGCAAACCCAGATCCTACAGATAAACCTTTGTTTTGCGAAAGTGGTGTCACATAATAATAATTTATATCAGATTACTGTTAAAAAATGAAATTATAAGTTTAACCAGAGCATAAATGTGATGTGTAATTTGGAAAGGGTAGGATTGCAGACCTTTTTAATCCCTGAACATAGCCGACTACAATGAAAAATGTGGAAAAGAAGCAATGCGTGATGATATTCATTTTGGATCTGGTACTATGCATATTCATTAAAAACATCGCGGGTAAAAAAAACATTACTATCCGGCGTTTCTCAAATTCAAGTGTAGTACTATACAGGCAATCCATAAGGGGGAAAAACCATTGAATGCCGGAACGACGTGACATATATTTTATCCTGGACAAATTAGCCCGTTGGTTTCAAATGCTTAATATGTTATTGTTGCAAGTTTAAACAATTTACAAGGGAGTTGTCATAAAATGGTGTTCAAAATCTTTCACCTCGCACCTTGCGTTATCGAATCTCCCGTATAAAAGAGTAATTTTGGCAGGAAACAAAAAGGCGAATGGCAAAGGAAGAAATGAAAATACTGCCACCGGAAATAAAAACCAAAAGCTACACACACATTTGCGACTTTTCTCGGGGTTTTTTTCCTTCCCCTTCCTCCCCTCCCCCATTTTTTCTTTTTCTGTCTTTCCTTCCCTCTTCCTCCCCCGTTTTTTTAATAGTTTTTTTTTTTTTTGACCCTTTTGGGGGGGGCTCAAGCCCCCCGAGCCCCCCCCTTGGGTGCGCCGTTGTTACCGCCTCTATTTTACCAATAACTTAAAGGTGTCACAGGGACCCAAACATGTTGCAATTGAGGAGGTACATTTAAACCATTGCCTAATAGGTACCCAGATAATTATGGAATACTACATGTACCCCTGTGACAAATAGTGACAACATGTGACATATATTATCTTCTTGCATGATCAAGATTTCACATTGCTTTGTTGTAAATTTGGTATTTTTAGCATTTTAATCTTAGACAGAAATAATACTATACGTAACACTATTTCTTTTTTCCATTATGTGGTCGCAAAATTTAAAGCAACTGCTTAAGTCCACCTGTGCCTTATTTAATCGGCAAGTTGCCCAACTACCGCATTGATTGTTGCGCAAGTGAACTTACGCATTTTGTGTAAATTTTGGGTGAAATCGGTTACAGGCTGACATAAGAGGCTTCAGAGTGGCTGCAGAAGAAAAGGTCCGATATATTTACCTATCTTTTACAATATCGGTATCAAGAATAAATTGTATGGGTTTTTTTTGCATATATTATATTTTATAGATTTAAAAAACAGCATTGCTATTAATCTTTGATGTTTTATTATCATCATGAGCATTATTGGGTTTTATGTATTCAAAGTATTGGTTTATTTGAAATTGACAAACTAAAAAGGACAAATTTGTTATAAAAACTCCTTAAAAAATTCAGATTGGAAAGAGTCCTTAACTCTGTTCACCTTTAGAAGAGTACACTGTTTCAAACGCCAAGGCACTGCTTTATCTGTACCCTAGTTGTTAATATTATTTATTCGACCACAATACAAATAGAATAAATACAAGGCAAATCGAAGAACTATAAAACCAAAACAGAACAACAAAGCAAAATATGAAGGCCTAGCCTAAGAAACATACAGAGTAGTACAAAACAGATGATGACAGGAGGGGACCTAGACAAGCATGGAGAAAAGCAGAATTATTATCATGGGGGAAATAAAAAATGAGTGTATGAACTTGAATGAGCATGCCAGTACGAAAAGTCAATCTGTAGAAGGACAAAAGAAAGTTGCCCAACAAAAGGACCGAACAAAACTATGCGGGTCAGGGACAACAAAAGTAAACTAAATATTGTTGCTTGAAAGCATGTTTAATTCCACAGGCTTCCAAGCAACAGTAAATTAGTTGACTTTTGTTGTTCCTGACCTGCATAGGTCCTTTTGTTGGGTAACTTTTTTCTCGGAACAAACCTTTCTCCCCAAAACAGAGTTAATTCAGATGTTTGTTCTTTCTTCCATTACCCATACAAGGCGTATCTTACTTTAAAACCAAAAGAATGTTTACTGACAGTCTTTTATACGGGAACATAAAATGCCATCTGAGAATGGACAACTAGCATTTGACTTGGGCTCAATTTCATAGCCCTGCTTAAGCAGAAAATATTGCTGAACGGATTTCTGCTCAGCAAAATCAAGCAGGATAGTAGGCAAAAAGAGTACATTTGATATGGTATTTTGGCTGATGACCTGATTTTGGTAAGCAGAAATGTTTTGTGCTCAACACCTTTTTGTGTGTAAGCAGCAGGATGAAATTAGGCCCAATTATTGTATGTGCAGCTCAATACAACTTTTTTTATAAAGAATATTCAATTTCATTTGAAATAGTTAGTTCCTTTTATGGCTGTATTCAATTGACTATTCTTTCTTTTTTACCTTTAAATATAAAAAGCTATATATCAGATCAGTGATATATCACTACTGAAGTTACCTGGTGGTATTGCGTAGCTATCAAATTAAAGTTGTTATGTAGCTTAATGAACTGGCACACGTCTATTAATAAGCCATTTGTGAGTTAGTTTTGAATAATGTCTGATACAATTACTTGCTTGATCAAAAGTTACCGCTTAAATTTTGGGTTGACACATAGGTGTGCGCTATGACTTGGTCTGTTATTTTGAATTCATATATTCAGTACTCTGATTGGTCAGTGTGTTGAGTGGGATTTAAACAGTGGATTTAACTTGGTTATATATAACATAAATCAGGGTTAGATGTCACAAAGAGCTAAGATTGATCTCAACTGTTTTTGATTTAATATTTGGTGATTTCTTATTTGGTGTTTGGCGGTGTCTACAATTTGGTTCTTTTTAATTTTATTGTTCCTCCATTTTTGTAAACATTTTAATGTGTGTAGCATAAGGTATTTTTTAGATTGTCTATTTGTGTTGCTTAAGATTTTGAATGTTTTTTAACAGCTCTTTGATGCCGCTGCTTTTTGCGCTTTATAAATGGTGGCTATTAATATTATTATTATTATTATTATTATTATTATTGTGTATCAATCTTAATTGCTAATCTTAAGTGTGATGTCACAATACAAAGCACTATGGTGTTATTGACTAGCCATCTTCTAAGGGGCAATTCAGAATAGTCAATGTTTAAAATTGTGATTTTTTTTGAGGGACCCATTGGACCCGCCCATTCCAAATTTAGTATTATAAATATTGAATGGCTTCTTAATATAATCTATACACTGAAGAACAAAGTAATTACTCCCAACATCAGTAGTTTTTCGTGGTTTTCCTGGCTTAAACAAACAACTTTGTAGTTTGATCAGGAATGAACTTGGTATTTTTTCTTCTTCTTCCTCGTTTGTTAAAATATATAAGTATTTTAATTTGTTTACCTGGATTTCGATTTTCAGTTATTTCTTTCGACACACCCACCCACAATTTCGAAAAATAATATAAATCTTTTAACATTGACTATTCTGAATGACTCCTAATATGAATCTTAGTGCTTTATGAGATCAAGGCAGGTGTACTTATTATAAAGTGCTACTTTGTTGCTGTCCAAGTATGACTATACAGCAATCCTTCACCGATCTTGTGTTTTCAAACATCGAGTTTTCGACTCGTGAGATCAAAACTAATTGTTTTACTCATTTCTCAAAAACTATAGCATTTAAAGCAAAAATATTTCAAAGGGAGTTTCCCATCATGACCATCTTTATACCACGTAAGTTATGTGCAAATCTGTGAACATTTATATTTTTACTCTTACCCAATGTTACAAATACCCTTTAAGCCAGTAATAATGCAAAGTAATTCCAGAATGGTGGTTAGAAAAATGTTTAAAACTGTAGTTCGGTATTTCACATTTTGTCAGGGAGACTCCTTGATAAAGCCAGTACAAGTTCAAGTCAATAAACAAATTTTTGTTATTAAGTGCCATTTCCTCTAACGGGCTTGTTTGACACTGCCTGGCAGGATACTCTTCAATCAATAGTATAAGATTCAACAAAAGAATATTTCAAAAACATGTCTCTTACATTAAGAAAGAAAACTTATTATCTCACTTCAAATTTCCATTTTTATTTTTATATGTTTCTTAACAACTAAACGATTGTAATTAATGTACTATGTAATCTTTTAATGGTGTATTATTGTGAGGAAATAGTTCTTGTAAAACCATGATGTGCTCTTTACTTTTTCGGAAAAACAAATTATATCTTGATTTAATGTTTAATTGTAGATCTTGTGACTATTAACAGTGAGTGCTTTATATAGACTGTGCAAGTCTCGCGCGCATTCGAACTTCCGGGACCATAGTGGTCCCAACCATATGGAGTTTTACGTTGGCAATATTTTTTTTCGTCAATTATTTTAGTTTAATGTAGTTTATAACCTAGAAAATTATACATGTTGTTGGGAATGTAATACTAAGTGATAACAAAATATGAAAGTAAAACCAATCCAACAACATAACGAAGAAAACCCGAGAATTAAACTTGACCTCAGCTTCCGGTTATTGCAAAAAATTAAGAATGTTGTGCTCGCCTCCGGTCATAAAACTTATGTAAAAGCTTGTTTTGGATACGCGATTATAATCGCCAGATGCTGTAATTGCAAAGCGAACCCTTTTCATTGCAGTCATGGTTGTTGGGGTGTCAGCATCCTCTTTAAACTGCGATACGGGTCAATTTTAAACCCGTTTGACCATCACAAATCCGCGTAAGGGGTGTCTAAAAAGTTAACGTCAAGAAAGCATCCTTGGCCTTGTCCAAGAGTTTTAATTATTTTTCAATAATAATTAACACACTTTTGTGTATTTTTTCAAAAGCTAATACAAATTTCATCAAATTGTAATTATTTATTTTTGTTGTTCATTTTTAGTCATGAGATATAATTTAAAACAAAGAGTTTATTTCAGAAATAAAAATGTTCTTCGTTTGACGTGTTTTCTCGTTCGGATACGCGCGAGACTTGTCAATTTGTTGGTTTTAAACTTGTCTCGAAGAGTTCTTTCATGACATGCGCCTTGCAGAGACCCAGTCCACACTGCACAAACTGGGGTGTCGCATAAATAGATACAAAAAATGAATCCAAATTTACATCATAGAGTGTTAAATTAACACAAGTATCTGCCAACACAGTTACATTGGTGTTTAACACTACTATGTTAATTTTGATCACCTCTTTGGTACTCTTTACATGACAACAGCCATAGTTGAAAATTTAACACCACAGTTTTTGACGTGTATAGTTTATTAAGTCAGGAGCAAACCGTTTCAAAAAACGTTATTCAGGTGACATTTCAGTAAATTTGCTGTCAATTTATCAATTATTTTTATTGCTTATTATTGCGAGGCTTCATACCAAGGGCTACCATACCAATGAAATTTGAGCAAGTAAATCCATAGTCTTGGCCCAAGACGTCAGTGATCGATAATGGATAGTGTACTGCGCTCCGTTACAACTCGTTACAGCGCGCCCTCTTGTGGCTTGAATTACCCAACTTGACTAGCTCTCACTAACGTCTTGGGAATCTCGTAGCGCTGGCAGCATTGGGGGCGTCGCCTTTTTATGTAAATTAAGACCGTTGTCAAGGTTGCTTAATGAATATTCAAACGATCAAATCCGCGAACAAGATGGCAGCTCCCATGTTATGCATAAGGCAGTCGGACCCACGATATTAAATAGGTTTGCTCAAAAGAAATAACTATGCAGGGTTTCGCTCGTCCAGCTATTTTCCCCAGTAAATAATGTGAAATTGCTGCTTATCTAGAGAATGTCGTCGGTTTTAAATTTCTGTTTATAAAGGTTTGTAAATGTTATGGATTTGTTGCGACGAAACGATCACAGACGACCTGCCAAGTACTATAGTACTACTACAGTACTAGACTAGTGCTATTATGTAGCCACTTTTTTGGATTCGAATTGGAACAATTCACTGCTGTCAAATTTTAGAGCTAGTAATTCTTTACAAATTCATAAAACCATGGAGGTGTGTTCCTATTCCTCCATGATAAAACAGTCCATATCAGTGGATGCCTGAAGTACACATACTGTACATGTACATGACCTGACATATATGTATCCATACAAGTTTATATATTTTTAAATACATGAACGTCAGTTTATTTCTCTTGTGAGTTCTCTGTCACATTGTATATTTATAATTATAGTCAATATGTTATTTAAACTTTAATACATCTATAAAAACATCTGATACAGTTCAATTAAAATTATTTCCAAAGAGCCAAAAACAATACGGGCAAAAAGCGCAATGTATTTCTAACATGATCATAACATTTATAAATGCCTCTTTCTACTGGAATGCACCATCATGACTATTAGTATTACTATAGGTGGCAAAAATGTGATTTTGAATATAAACCATAATTAGTTTAAACTTGTTTTGTTATGAGGGCAAAGGGACAAATATTGGAGATGCTCTGAAATGAGGAAGCAGCACTCATTTCAGTGAGTTGCTAACAAGAAGAATGACAAAGGAATGCTTTTCTTTAAATAATTGAAAATACCCCACAACAGCAGTTTAAAATGCACAGTTATCACAGCAGTTATTGTGGCACAAGTTCTTGTACTTGTTGTGAGCCTGCAAGTGCTACATGGAATGCTGCATGTAGCATAGCTCTTCTACATTGTTGGGTGTCTATGAAGTTTTTCATCTGTTCCTAAAGTGTTTTTGTTTCTATAAGATAGTTTATTACAATTGATAGACTCCGTTTCTCATCACGCCGAACTCTTCCACTTAGTTGTACATAATCATCAATTTCACTTGGTGCCAGGTGTTCCAAAAATTACAAAGTTGTGGGCCCCTTTACATCAACCCCCAGTCTAAAAGCAACGGTTGCGAAGAGTATGCGCACAGCTCCCTCAGGGTCGAAAAAGCTACGTAGAAACTTATCGTAAACATCACTCTCTGTAATAGTATGATGCATACAAGCTATTAGCCAGCGATACGTCGGGGCGTCTTTTGGACGCCCTATTTTATTTTTGGACGCCCCGAAAAACTGTCGGACGCCCTTGAAGACGCCCTGTTTTTTGTACATAATTAAAAAAAATTACATCCGAATACCTGAAATTGTAAGCAAAACGAACGCAAATCCAAAACTATTACTACCTGCCAGCTGCAGTGAAGGTAATTTTATGCAAGATACAACCAATTTATCTTAAATATACTGATCGCCCATTCATTGTTTACCGACAAAGGGATCAAATTTAACATCAGACAGTGCCCCCGACTAGTGGGAAGGCTTGAACAACCGCAAAGGCTTTAGAAACTACTATAGGGTGAAACGCCACGCAGTAGACAAGTTTACAAAGTACAGTACATGTATGTCGACGTAAAAAGCGTTGTGTATGTACATGTACATGTCGTGTACCTACCAGGGTTGTGTGTGATAGATCGGCAGCACTCGAGACACACGTGTTGTAGACTTGATTTCAAGTCTGAGATATGGGTTATTTTTCTGCATCAGCCACACAAAATCCCCCCGCAGATTGGCTATCACGCGCTCTAACTCGTAGGTTAAAGACGGAGGTTAATCCACAAGAGGGCGCTATTTCAGGCAATGCAGGTAGACTAAAAACCAGGAGCACAGACTTGGAACCAAGTCTAGGCACGTCATTCCCGCTCTTTTCTGGCTGCCGGCAACCTTTCAGCGCATATTAATGTTGCAGAACATCGCACATGCGCAGTGTATGAGTCAAAACGTGCGTGTCTGTTTGTAATGTGTGAACCTCCCACCATGAGTATGGGTAATGCAGGTTTAATAAAGAATGCTCACTGCACACCGTAATATTGAAGGACAGTACTTCTTAAATGCTCACCTCCCTCAATCCCTCGTAGTGGTACACTGTAAATGTATGTACATTTCGTATTTAATTCGCGGGCTATAGAAATAGAATACCGCAACTCGACTCTTGTACGGGGGAAATCAATATGAAAAAGTCGTGACCCCGCCCAAACTTTAAAAATAATAATAACACTGCGCGAAATACTACGATTCTTAGGGCTGTACTATACGGTGCTGATTTCTTTTTTTTAAACCCTTTAATCGGCCCAGACCCAAAGCATACGTGGAGTACACAGTAAATGCAATAATAGTTCTGTGGTACATGCTTGCTGAAAATTTACCCCAACAATTTGGACGCCCCGTTTTTCAATCCAGTCAAATTTGGACACCCTATTTTCAAATCCTGGCTAAAAGCTTGGATGCATATTGAACAATTTGTGATGTGATGATGGAAGCTTGCAGCAGAAAACAGTACAGTTCTGCACACGTCTTTCTTGACTGACAGTATATAACGATGCGCCCCATCTTTTCCTTTTTTCTGTAGACATCATCTGCAAGCCATCCAAAGATTTCTTCCACAACTTTGAGTTTTGCTTGATATTGTCACGGGCCGGTCCCTGTTGAATAAGAATTGCCAATCGTGTGGCAAGACTTGCTGTCACTGTCATGGCAGCAATGATACTTCCCGGTTTAAGTAAACTTCTAAGTTCTCCAAGCTTGGCGTACAATTTTCTGAAAGCTGATTTCTTTCCTGATGATCACTGGCCCCTGCAAAAAGAAAAAGAAAATAAATACAATAAGCTCAGATCTTGGTGTGTATTATTAGAGAAGAATAAATGGAACCTAATATATTATGCAATAATGTATATTGGATGGATCACTTCAAGCGCTTTTGTGGTCTCTATTATGCATATGAAGCTTGAACCACTGTACACATTTAATAATTTATTTATGTTTGTTTGTTTATTTATAATTGATCAATTTTTTTAATTTTTTCAGTTGGGGGTTGTTAATGATGTTTTACCGATTGCTAGTTGAAATGATCGCAATACGCGAACATGGAGGATAATACGATCATCATTGCAAATAACTGATTACAAACGAGTGCTTCAACAATACACAGAAAGTAGATATCAGACACAAATCAACAATTTGAGCCAGTGTCAAATCAATGGATAATGCATACTTGTGCATTCGGAATATGACTTGCTTTGTCAGGATTGCCTTAGGTAAAATGATTTATTATTATTATTTATTCGACCTCAAAAAGAAAAACCTCAGCTATCAGTATCAGATAGCCGACAATGTACTCATATATTCTAACCGCATATGTTATTAACTAAACTAGCCCCTCTCTGCCGGTACTCTGGGAGAGTACGACTATGACTGACAACTATGTGGCTTTCTATTATTCAATTCAGTTTTATCCACATTGAACAAAAAGTAAAACAAAATGGGATTTCTCTCATAACTCACCACGTACTTTGTGACCAATGTGACTCTCTCCTGTGATAAACCGCAGACAAGCCTGTACACCGAGTACAACTGCAGAAATTCACGTCATTTTATGCTGATGAGGGCTTCGGGACTGGTAAAAAAAAACAATATTTGCCTCTGGCACTCATGGCAGCCTTCTCCTTAATAATGTTCATCTGTGATTGTGAATCCACAAACTGCGACGACTGAATCTATCTCGTTTGGGCATTGTGTATAAAAAGCATAGAGAAATCACATCGACATACAGAGGTAAATGACTGGAAAATTAAGCTTATACCGAAGCCGGTTTGTAAGCAGACGAAAGGGTAGTTGCCATCTAGAACATCATCAATAGCTCATGACTGCTTTGGTTTAATTAGTTTGACTTTTAGTTTTTCACGAGCGTGTTTCTTTTCTAAATTCTAGTGAGAATCGCTCATGCTGGCAGCCGGCCATGTCGACATTACTGCATGCACTATGAAGCTGAAGCATGACCCTGGGTCACATAAGTAATTATGCAAATTTATTACTACGATCGCGCGCTGATTGGCTCCCTAGGAAAGGCTAGGGAGAAAACAATGAAAAAGTTAAGCCAGCGCTACGAGATTCCCAAGACGTTAGTGAGAGCTAGTCAAGTTGGGTAATTCAAGCCACAAGAGGGCGCACTGTAACGAGTTGTAACGGAGCGCAGTACACTATCCATTATCGATCACTGACGTCTTGGGCCAAGACTAGTAAATCCAATGATAGTCACGTGCTCATAACAGGTGCGTAGATAGTATTCTTTGTTTTATTAGTTTGTTAACATTCATTTAAATATGACACCAATTGTTAGAAACAAATAGCAGAAGAATAACATCCAATTAATAAAGAAATTTGACCTAGAAAATACATTCACACTGACATTATCTCAAAAGTAACATTTGAAATAAAGTTTTCGTTTTTTGTGTTCATTTGCTATAAGAAAAATATAGTGTTGTCTGCAAACGGTGATGACGAATGTTAAAAACAACAACAATAACTTTTAAAAGGCATCCCAGTAAAATCACAACCAAACAAGTATGGCAGTCTTCAAGGTTTGACTCTGCCAGTAAACTTGAACTTATGTGTCTAAGTGCTTTACAAAATCAGATTAAAAACAATGTAATGTTAATTACTTTTCAAAGGGAAAATAACTTAAATAGTTTTGAACATTTTTAGGCCTACAAACTTTATTGACGAAGAGTACTGGGGATGCCGAAACTCCAAGGAAGTGACGTTATTTTTCATATAATTATACTCCAAAATACAGAATCTTGTTCTAATTCTTAAATATTGATCAACTCGGTTAAGATATTCTGAACAAAACTATTTCAGGCAATTTAAGAAGAAAAGAAAAAAAAACAGTTTCCACCCTTTTCGAAGATGATGTACAAGTGCCAACTGTTTTTAAAATGGTATTACTTTGTAATATGACACTTTTTTATTTGACTTGACATGCACTCATAAATACTGGTACAATATGTAGACAATTCTATAATTTCAATTATGAAATATGTAAATTTCACATCGAACGTGTGCACTATCCCTTTTGGTTGGCAAAATGAGGTAAGTGGCGTCTTTTTGTATGCGTCTGCCAAGTGCACAACTCTTCAACGTCTGCCAACCAATGGGTCTGTACGCATGCGTGATTGTAATTAGCATATTTCATGGGAAAGTTCAATTTGGTAATATTGATTTAACAGCAGTATTTTGAAGCAGAAGGGCGGTCTGACATATATACTGCCATGACATCTTAAACTATAATAAACTGTTATCTTCCTGTGAGGGCGCACTGTCTTTCTGACACAGGCCGGGAGGAAAATTATCTCAGTTGTATAGCGGATGGAAGAGTCAAGTTGAGCTTGCGTTTTCGAAAAGAGCCATGAGTGTGGGGAGGTGGGGAGGAGCCTTGATAAGCGGTTGACATTTCACCCACTTTTCACATCGAGCAAGTTCTTATCTGGGAAAATTAAGCATCCTCTAAAAAATACAGTGTCCGAGTTTAATGCTAGTCTACATATATTGTGTCACACAAATGCTGTAAGAAGAACGATGTAACTTCATGTGGTCACGAGTACTGAGTTGTTTGTAGTTCTTGGGATAAGCTGCTACCGGATGAGTTTTGCAATAGTCCGATGATATCCTTGGAAGTCATGTTAAAGGTGGAGAAGTCATAAATTGGTTTGTGTGAACATAATGCTGATTTATTGACAACATTGCAACATTATCAAGTAAGGTACAATAAAAGTCACTTGTGAAAGTTTCAGTTAAATACAGTGTCTATACTTGGAAAACAGCCAAACACTGTCACGGTGTTTTCGCAAGAACGTCAATTCCATCCACGTTTTAGCGAGTGACAGCGGTTACCAATTACAGCATCTCTGGCTGCAGCATTCGCGAACGGACACCAACCCTCAGAAATCTTAGAAAGGCTCCATGCATGATTTTTTTCTCTCAGATCCAACTGTTTTTATTGATTTCTAATCAACGGAGGCATTTCAGACGAAATAATTTCGCAGGATGCTTACTACCACACCATAGTTCGGGTAGAAATACAATGTTTTCGGGGTCATAACCAGTGTACACTATTGATAAAGATCGAAAAACACAAATGTTCACAGATTCACACATAACTTACATGATTTAAAGTAAGTAATGGTAGAAAGGGTTCCTTAAAATATTTCTGCCTAAAATGCTATCGTTTCTGAGAAATGAGTAAAACAATAGTTTTTATCACGCGTGATAATAAACTGTTTGAAAAACAGAAAACACATAAGGTCTCTTTTCACTATTTTCTCGTGACCTCGATGACCAATTGAGCTCAAACTTTCACAGGTTTGTTTGTTCATGCATATGTTGAATCACACAAAATGTGAACACTGATTTTGAGCTGTTACCAAAAGTATACAATGCCTTTAACGAGTTGGTATCCTCTACTTTATGGGGAGTGTGTTCCTGAAATCGCTATGGTCCCGCCAGAAGCAACGAGGCTCGGATCAGACCGTGCTGGCTTGTTCCTGAATCTGAACCCTCCTCGATACATTCTGGGGATCGGGAGAATCTTCCGGAAGGCTATCTGGAAGTCTTCCCTAAGGATGGAGTAAATGATGGGGTTACAAGACGGGTTCACAAAGGCCATCCAGGACGCTATTGTGTTCACATAGAACGGCACAACAGAATTGTCCACCCAGATGACCTTAATGAGTTTAGTGAGAGAGAAGGGCAAGTTGCAAATGAGGTAGATGCTGATTATGATTAGGATTGGCTTGACGGCCTTGGATAAATTTCGCCGAGTATTGCTCGATGTTGGTGAAGAGAACCTCCGATCTGCACTTGAACTTGAATCAGGTGGGGTTGATACCCTAGGTAGTGTTTGGCTTGTTTGCCTGGATGGCTGATGCGTCTTGACTACTGGTGTGCGTTCGCTGTGAGTTGGTATTACATGTACTGGTTGGTGAGTGTCTGATGATGAGCTGTCGATCAACCCTAGACACGTTGGGGTGGTGCGGGCAGCATGCATTTTTGCCACTTTGTAAATGCCCCAATAGCAGTACACCATCACCAGTATTGGGATACCGAAGCAGAAGATAAATGCACAGACTGTGTAGACCTTCACGGGCTCCGCGGGCCTAGTCTCCCAGTCGATCGCGCAGATGATCTCGCTGTTGTCGTACCACACCCACCCGATGCCTGACGGGATGACTGCGAAGACAAAACCGCAAACCCAGGTTCCAATGATCAGGAAAACAGCGCGTCTGAACGTCACAATGATGTTGTAGCGGAGCGGGTAGACGACGAAGATGTAACGGTCCACTGAGATTAAGGCCAGAGTTAACATGGAGACGATGATGAACAGGTAATTGAAGAAACACACTGACTTGCACCAAAACGATGAAAATATCCATTCATTATACCAAACGGACACCAACGAAAATGGCATCACAGTGACTGTAAAATTGATAAAGAAGTACAACATTATTCCTATATGTAAATATTAAAAGGGAAAATTAAACTACCCTGCAGTATGTTGGGTAGAAAGTTCAGAAATGGAAAAAAATTGTATTAATTTCTTCGTTATAAAAAATAATGTTCAATTATAACACACCTGCACATCCTAAGTCAGTTATGGCAAGATTAACGATGAAGACGTTTGACACGTTGTTGCGCAGTTCCCACGACTGTGTCACTGCCACGATGACCATGACATTCCCAATGACGGTCATTACAATGATGGGAAGAAGGCTAAACGTCAGGGCGACCTCTACGGCCAAACCCCGGGTCTGCTCGACGCTGACATTCATGGCTATAGAAACAAAATGGAGACGATAAAAACATTTAATACAGAAGTTGTCAAATGTAGTTATTGGAGACGGAGCTTGGGAAGTGTCGTCCGACTTTTTCGAGGTCCTGAAACAATTATCCCCAAAATTATGACACCATAAACGCAAGATGACAACATCCCGAGATAGGCCTACCCTCGAGATCCCGACATTCCGAAAGTGGGGTGTCGTCTTCCAGACACAAAATATGTTATCTCAGGAAGAGACATCCTGAAAGTAGGATGGTGTCTTCCCGAGATAATTTCTCTAGTTACACCCATGGGCATACGAGGTAAATTATCTAATGAAGACGCCATCTCATTTTCAGGAAGCTGTCATCCCGTAATAAAATATCTCGGGAATTAAGTCGACATCCTACTTTCATGTTGTCGACATATTGCAGTAAATTATCCCAGGATCTTAGTTAGATGGCACTTCCCAATCTCCGTATTTGGAAGAGTGACACTGAAATTAATTGTTAAGATCTTCAACTGCTTTCTAAATTGGATTGGGGTTGAAGTTTTGTTTTTGTTTTACATTTTTTTGAAAGCCAAGAGATAATTTGTTTCACCCTCTTGCTGTCGAGCGTATGGAATCCACAGATAGAACAGTTTTTATAAAAGTTGTGCTCATCATAAAAAATTATAAACACAAGTTCAGACGAGGCTAAATCGACCCATGATCAATTTGCCTACGGAAAGATTTAGCGCGAGTTGCAACGATGTGCTCCTTAGTTCCTTTTGACTTGATGAAGCCTTCACTCAACTGCATGTCTTCTTTTATAATCGGTCAGCTTGAGTTTCTTAGACTGAGGGATGAAAGGGCTAAAGAGCTTTTGCCCCCAGATATTATTAACTTTCCAAAAGGATTACCGGTTTGGGGGTCGAGAGGTAGTAAAGGGAAAGGAAAAAACAAAAATTTTGTTGATGACAAGCAACAGTATTTCTGGTTGAATGATAGCTTAAAAGGGAGAAATGATAACCGATCATGTTTGTGTGAAGTGATTCCAGATTTTTTTTTAGATGGATGTCACTCCGTACCTTAGGGTCACTTCGTACCTGCCGTATCAGCGGCCCTCTAGGCCTACCGGGTACTGTTGGATGTCAGTAAAATCTTACATTTTTAATGTCGGTGTGGCAGTCTACTGTTTGACTGTTAAATTTCGTTAAATTATAGGCCTATATACTTGTACCAAAACAACAACAAACTTTTATTTTCTTAGTGGTAGGCCTACTGTATTGTTTTTTGTAAACTAACACGTATAGCCTATATGTTTTTGGGTTTTTTGGGTTGTTGTTGTTGTTTTTTGCAAACTTATATTTCTAAAAGAAATTTAATTTTATCAACATGTTAAAGTTAGGCCTATTTCTTTTTGATCAATGTTTTTTCATATAGGCCTATATATATATTTTTAATTTTGTTTGTTGTATTTATAAATCTTGTCATCAACGTTCGTCTTTTTACTTAAGAAAACGGTATTCAAATTTATGTTCAATTTATGTAATTATATTTGTTAGAACACTTTTTAACTTGTAGTTATAAATATAACTTAATAAGTGTTATACTTTTTATAACAAAAGTGAAATAATTTAATTGTTTTTTCTCCTTATCAATTACGTTTGTCAAAACAAAACATTTTGATTTATAATTTCCATTTCTTTTTAACATGTGACCATTCTGTGGGGGGGCTCGAGCGACTTGATTCCGATGCGATTGAGCTGAGTCTAGTCACAACGGGTCAATTAAGGGGGCTTTAGCGGCGTGACCCTCACGAAACGAGACAGAAATCCAGAATCGGTATGAGGTACGAAGTGTCTTGTTAGAAGGTATCGAAGTGTCTTGTAAAAGTTACGAAGTGTCCAGGGTACGAAGTTTCCAAAGTCACTTCGTACCTTGCAAAAGGTACGAAGGGGTACGTCAAGGTACCCAAGTGCGCAAAAGTCCATTTGGGACATTATAATAAAACCCTGCCAGTTGACAACTGCCAATGCCAATGCCAATGCCATACCGTCGAGTGATAAACTAACTGATAGCAATCCCACAGTCTTGCAGATGGTCTAGAGATTGTATTTCACTATTCCAGGGGCAGATCCGCGAAGATTTGAACAGGGTGGGGTCAGGTTTTTCTTTGTACTGATGGCCTCCTAATCCGCCCCCCCCCCCCCCCCACATGCAGACCTGACTCTTCTTAGACCAGTCAACCATATAATCCCTTGAGTCCAGTCGACCAGTGGAAGGGCAAGGTTGTTCAGCCAGTTGCTGACTGGTATGGTATGCACTGGAGGATTTTAATGAACGAGAAAGGAGTGAATAGTTTTTGCTTCGTATGTGAAATTGCTTTTTGTCAAATCGCACAAGGTGGGTTTTTTTTAGGAAGGCTCCGAGGCTTACAAAAAACAGTAAAGGCTGCCTGCTTGCTTTAACTGGGGTTTTAAAACTGTTTTATGGTGTGTTTTTTTTAATAACCGTATATTTAACAATAATCATCTAAGGTACAGTGGCCCCAAAACAAGCATTTCCAATTCAGTGAAATAAGTGAAAATATGTCATAATAAAAGCATGCCAACACTCCTTTGCAACACACAAAAAAGCCTCAATCTCCTTACATGAGTCAATGTTTGCTGTTGTTTTTGTTGTTGTGGATATTTTGTTCGGGTGTTTGGGTTTTTCGGTGCCTGCATTGAATACAAATTTTCTGCTATTATCATTTTCTTTATATCCAGCTACAGCTGGATGGGATTAGTGATTTAACAACGCCATTCAAAACCATTCTCTCTAATTTACATCAACAATCTTGTCGGGGCACCTACCCCCCCCCCCCCCGACTCGAAATCTATTGCTACACAGTCAAGATTAATCTAAAGGCAAAGAGATAAAGAGCAGTCCTTGCAACAGGGCGTGAGAAAACATCCACTCACAAACCAACAAACAATTGGACGGTTAGACCACTATAGGAATTCTAAAGCAGGTTGACTAAATTAATGCAAAAGAAATTATCCGCAAAACGCTAATCATTAAAGTATATTTCACAGTGGCATATCCAGGATTTGGGATCATGGGTTGAAATTGCTGATACAATGCACATTCTTCACGAGATAGAATACATTCAGCAATTATTTGAAGTATAAAGATGAAAGTTCCCACCGGATTCCCCTTTCCTCTACCTTCCCGCCCATTCCCAGCTGAATATACCACTTGTCACTAGTCCACAATCCTACCTGGCAGCTGTGAGTCCAATGAAAACGTGTCCAACCAAACAGCGAAGCTGGTTCGTGGGTCTCTGGAACGCTGAAAAATCAATGTGGCTCTAGCAGAAATTGCAGAAGCTTTCTCCTCGGTAATTCATCTCAAGATTGACGAGTGTGCCAACTCGAACAACTGGAAAGGACACAGTTGCAAAAAATTGTGTCTCAAATGTCATTCATAGCCTTGCGTACTTTCTCGCGCTAGAAAACAAAGTCTGTTTTCCCGTGACAAAATAATATGCACACACGGGGAAACGAAAGACTAGAAACTGGGATCCTATAAAAAACAAAATAAGGCCTGCTCCATACAAGTAATGAAACACAGTGTTGAAAGGACGACGCAGATCCCACAAAATAATTCCGAATGCATTTTTTATGATGGAAATAAATCTAGAAATCGAAGTAGACACTCATGATCAGTCTTAAACCCTGTGGAGATTATTACGTCACGTCACGTCTGCAGGCAAGTTAGTTTGCATAAAGCATTGCATATCTTCTTCTTTTTCAAAAAGGTGAGTATTTTTAGAGGCAATTTTGTTGCACACTGCCAAAACAGGGGCAAGCAGTTTAGTGTCTTCAACCTGCATTAATGTTGTTAGGCTTTTATTATAAGTATTAACACTTTCCATATTATCATTATTAGTTTCATCCAGGATAATGGAGCTCCAATTATAGATTCATAATATTATAATAAAGGAGTGTCTGGCCCTATAGAGCAAAAGGACCAGAGCTGGCCCTATAGAGCAAAAGGACCAGAGCTGGCCCCTTCCTTTCTACCGATATGGAAAACTTGTATACTCTTGTATCCATAGAGAACACACGGAGATAACATCCACTTGGTATAGGCCCCGTACCATGCATTGGTACACATGAACAATGGGATGCACTTGTTTGAGTCGGCTTCGGGATTTAATTACAATAATGGACCTGTGGCTTCAATGGGTATAATGGATGTTGAAACCTGCAGGGGATCCGACTTTTCATATCTTCACAAGAGTAGTGCATTGTTCGAGTTTTAAGAAGCACTCATTGTCATGTTACATCAGGTACGGGTCAGGTCGGTGACTACACTACAGGCTAAAGCTGTACCTGCGTTGATCTCTCCTCAACATCGATTTTCTCAATAATCTGCATTTTTTATTTTTTATTTTTTTCTATCAACTTAAAACTTCTGTGCGGAAAGGCGGCACCCGTCGTTTTGTTCTCAATGTGTGCCAAGTATAAATAAACCAGGGGCGGATCCAGGATTTTCCAAAGGGGGGGGCGTGAAAATTTACCAAGCAGCAAATGGTGAAAGCAATTTGTGGCTCCTACGAGCGCGTAACGCGAGGCCCTTACGGCATGGGCCGGTTCCGGGGCCCGCTTAAATGCTCCGAAACAGTTAGGATTCTAGATGCTCTGTGGTGCGATCTCATGCAATATCTCGAGCAATAATAACATTAATGTACGAAAATGTGAGGGTATGCCTAGAGGCCTAGCCCCCCTCCCCCAGCCCTGCATAGGTGCATGTACTATCTGCACAATTGATAATTACCAGTTTGAAAGAAACACAACAGATATTAACCCTCTTTCTTGAATACGACAAAAATCTGTGATTTTCTGAACAGAGTGAGACACCATGATTTAATATACGATGCGATGTCTTCACTAGCCCTATATTGGGCCAATCCACTCCGTTCGTATCATTGCCAATTGGGCCTAGCACCATTGCAATCCTATTGTTGTGCCCGATGTAATTTTTAATCCGGGTTATAAAACTTACAGATTGAATGCTACTAGTACTACTGTAGGCCTTCTTGTAGAAAGCCCTAATGCAATTTTTTTTTACATCACGGATTTTGGGGGAAAATTGATTGCCTTTCGAGTCGCGAGAGTGAATTTTTTGATCACGTATTAACAACTTGCGCGAGAACCATACTAGTTGGGTTCCCTGAACAATTTCACAATATTTATTCGATCTAATGGGGACCAGACTGATTTACATAACGCGCTAAGCATATCTTTTGCGCAGACGGGCTTAAGATGCGCACCACATTACACGTATTTCACAAGACCTTGATGGCGCGCTGAGTGAATCAGTTTGGTCCCATTAAATATCAGCAGTTGATCGTATAACTGTTGTGGATTGTTGAGGGATCGCGCAAGTTAATAATATGTGGGGAAAAAATCACACTCGCGATTCGAAAAGCAAACAATTTTCCCAAAAGATCTGTGATGTTTTTAAAAAAACAATTAAGCATTAGGGCTTTCTACAAGTACAGTAGCATTCTAATAGTAAGTTTGCACAATGTACACACACAGGTGGCAAGATGGTCGACTCACGCTGCGGTTGTATGATCTTCACGCCCCCCGGACCGGACCCTGCGCCAGGCATGTGCAGGTGTTTCGCACTTATGTTCAGTGTGTGAGAAAAACACGATGTCCACACACACAGATTCACGTGTAATTATTCCTCATCAGTCAGCGAATTAATTAGTGGTCCACAAATGAAACAAAGTGTACGAGGTACGGATTATTAGTAGCTTTTTTGAAAAAACTAATAGGTAGGGCCTATGTCATTAACTTTGTCTCTCCCTCATTTTTCCCCTTGATGTTTTTTTTGTTTTTGTTTTTTTTCTCAAGCAAAAGGGGTGGGGGGCGTTCGCCCCCACGCCCCCTGTATCCGCCCCTGTAAACAATGACGAACGTGCCGATATTACTTCCAAAAGAGAAGAAGTAATTAAAAAATTTAATAATTGCGCTAATTATTGTGTGTTATATACATAGAGCAAGGACATCGCAGAGCAAGGACATCGCAGACAAAGGATTTATATTGTTCAACCGTTTATTTCATCATGGTGTGGTGCTTTGCCTCGTGATTAATTTCCGTTTCTTGAAAGGAAAGAGGAATGAAAATAACATTTATTTTTAGTAGTTAATGACACACTTTCCTGCATGCCTGCACCTGTTATCAGTCCACCGTGGTAAATGGGACACATACCTCTTTGATCACCACTCCCCCCCCCCGACCAAAGCACCATTAGCCCGCCCCTCCTCCAATGGCCAGCTAAAATGAGGCCCTCTGTTGACAGTCAATGTGTTAATATCGCAGGTGCCCTGCTTTTGTACACGCTGCCTTTATCCAGATTGCGTCTGGGAACAGTTATATATGCCTTTTCTATTATAGACGGTGTTCACAGAGGTAGGTTGGTGAAACCTTCAATCTAACATTTGTAATCTTTAAAATTGTTCCTTTATTTTCAATAATCGCGGAACTCAAATGAAGAAATATTCTCCGTAGAAGTTTTACCTTGCCCTCTGTGTTATTATTTTTTTATTGTGTTGAAGTATCTTAATCAAATATCGAATTGAAAATACCGTTTGCGCTAAATTAAATTAGATGTGAACGTACTGTAACCGGTTACGAAGCAAACCCGACCCACAAATACCATGTCCATATTATTTGATTGATTTTAACCCTACAAAATATTACATGCTACATTTCCTGTGGTAAATGATCTCCCCATTTAGCATTGAAGTGGCCCTGCATTGTAGTTATATATTTAATCATTGTATGCATGTTTACTGTCGGACCTGAATGAAGCGAAGGAAAGCGGGTCATGGGGTGGCTTGCGTAACCGTAAGCGTAAGCAAAGAATCAGCGCTGACGAAAGCAAGGAATTCCGCGCTTACGTCAAACATATTTCTGAGGTTAGGGAATTTTCGCTTGTGTGCGTACCCCACGTTGTGTGCGTACCCCACGTTGTGTGCGTACCCCACGTTCTACTTCTACTTCTACTTTCTAGGCATTTTCCGCTTATTTACAGTACACAGCTAGCACAGAAATTCGGCGCTTGCACAGTAAGCAAAAAGTGGGTTAACTTCAATTCCGTAACTCCCGTAAGCGCAGAATTTGGCGGTAAGCCTGGTGTGTCCGATCGATCACAAAACTAAATCGTTGGAACTTGTCATGGCTTGATATTTGACTGTAATGACTAGAGTAGGACTGAGCTCAGTGAGAATATAAAGAACACATCATGATCATGAAGAGCCAGTTTTTTTAGTGAGACGTGATTTCAAGAAAGACCCCTGACTCGGTCGGACTGTAAGCTGTCATTCCTGTAAATGTAGAAACACATGAAGACTTCCTAAAAATTGTAAATGAACAGGATGCAAAAATGCTCCTGCAGTTCACTAAACATTGGAAGGACAAGAGCTTTACCCTAAGGGATAGTGGATACAATATAGCGAATTAGCCTCAGTTCTAGGAGTTTATCTTGGTATTAATAAGTATTCATAAATTGAAGTTAAAATTTCACTCAGATTTTTTTTTCTTGCAGGTATTTATTGACCTCCACCCTCTGTCTCGAGGTGACATCAAACATTTGATACAAGATGGTAGGTGCTCTCTATTCTAATAGAATATTTTAGGGAAAGTAATAGTAATATGGTTGGTCAATGTTTCACCAACCGAACTGGACACCATACTACACCAGTTTAACCAACGCACTTTTTAATGCATTCATCATTTGTTGACCTCAGTCCCGTGTTCTCCCCTGTTGCTCTGCGTATAGTGTCTCAGGACACAATAGTCAATACTGCAAATCCTTCAGAATTATCCCTTAACAGTAGTCCGCTGACCAAATTCCAGTAAAAACACATGAGGAGTGGTCAGTTAAAAATCACGCCAATTGGTCCAGCTGACTAGTTCAGTATTGAAAAGCGTTCATATTTAATATAAAATATGGACATGCAGGCCTCGAATAAACCCACTTTATTTCCCCCTCACTGTTTAGCCAAGAGAAATCCATGAGATTAAGGACCTGCTCCTGACAGCCAGAAGAAAGGATGCTAAATGTGAGTACCAAGTATAGAGCCATTCCTAGCCCCATGAGTAGTGCCAAAATGCTGGACTGCCTCTGCTCAATCAAATCAGCACTCATGATCATGCGCATTAGTAACAATCATGCAGGGAGTATTAAATGGGGTCGGGGGAAAGAGTTGGGAAAACACAAATCATATCCTACTGATCTTTCAATAAGGGTAAGGACAGATCCAAATGCCGTCAAACATTGATTGTAAAATCTTCTGTTGACTTCCAGCTGTCAAGATCAAGAAGAACAAGGACTGTGTGAAGTTCAAGGTACGATGCAGTCGTTTCCTCTACACCCTGGTCATCAAGGACACGGAGAAGGCTGAGAAACTCAAGCAGTCACTCCCACCAGGTAAGACCGGACCAAATCTATAAAAAGCGAGTCAAGTTCGGGATTTGATTTGAAAAGTCTGGGTTCAGATGGAAAAGACACGTCCCATGATAATCTGCTCTGAGGAGTGGACACTGGACAGTTTATTAATATCGTCTTGTCCATATCAGGCTCTTGGTACCTATGTATGGGGTGTTGTAAAACAAGTAGTGGCTGCTTTTACTCGTGCTATGGTAAAATCTAGGACTTCCTCGGTGATCCCCGGAGTGTACTATTTCCCCTCAGCTTCGCCTTGGAGGGGAAAAAAGAAAGCGCCTAGGATCACCTCGAGCTAGAAGTTCTAACCACAGCACTTGAAGCATCAATATTTGTATACTACGCACCAACTACATAACGGAGGTGTTCAAGTCCAGGCCTGTAAGAGTTACTACATTTTGTAACACACGAGCACATTAAATTCCAAAATCATGGAACCAAGCATATTATGATGATGACGTCAGGTGAATTGGGTCAATATGTGACTTTATGCTATAGATAGTTCCCAGTAGACGCCATCTTTACGGGCAAATCGCATTTTGGCTTGCAGGCGCGTCAAGCGCTCAAATTATTAACGCAGCCGCGTCATTCACTAACCAATCATGCAATGAGTTTGGTGAAATGTGCGCATGCTGCACGCCGTTCTCACGCGTAACGCATGACTGTGTGTTCCAAATTGCCCGTAAAGATGGCCGACTTACGTCATACTGCAACCTATCTATACCTTGTATTACATTGTCTTCGGACAAATAAGGCAAGCACTGTTACACTTTATTTTTAAGTGTACTTTTATGGGACTTATGTACAAGATTTATATAAACTAAATCTAAATCAAGTGGAAATGATCTTTGTCTTTCCCTATTAGGTCTTCAAGTTAAAGAAATCAAGTGAGGCAACAGTCAAGAAAGATGGGAGTGACAAATTTGTTCACCTTTGACCTCAACTGATTTGCATATGACCCATGAAGTCAAGTGTCTCCATAATAAACCTGATGGCACCCCAAAATCAATTTGACGGACTTTGTTGTCAAATATCACTTCTGTCGACTTTTAATGGTTGTTTTCAGATGTATATAGAAAATAAATTTCAAGGGACAGCTTGAGAGATAAAAAAATTGAAACTTTGAATTAATTGTCATTTATTGTTTGTATCATCCTTTTGAAATGTCATGACTTCCCTTCAAAGAAATTGATTAGTTTCAAATAATAAAGTTCATGCAGTACCAAGCCTCCGGAGAAATACTTAAGAGTCAGAGTCAAGGAAAAAGCATATATAGACCGATACAAATAATTGCAATCAAAATAATAAATACCATGGAGGTAGGACTCCTCCATGGTGATACCAAGATGAATGTTCACAAACCTGGCAAAACATGAACATGATTATATTCAATGGTCAGACAGTAGGAGGGTTGACTGTGTACTAAGTAGATTTATCACTACAATGCACATTTGGTGCTTGATATTCGGCATGGTGGTACGGTTAATGGCTATAGCTGCAATGACAACATTGTAAAATATAGGACTTGGTAGCGACCATACCATACCCATTGCTAAAGTAATAATTTTGGACATTGCTTCTGATTCTTATATTGTGTTGACCACACGTATTGCTTGAAGAATTTGTGCTAACAGAAATAAGCAGGATACCAGTCACAGATTGTAAAGGTGACTTGGTTTGGCTGGTAACCTTATTCTGGTAGGCATAATTTTGTTGTGCTTACTGCTTAGCTACTTTTTTGTTCTTAAGCAGCTTTATGAAATTGGGCTGTAGTATTTATAAACACAATTTACGTGACATTTGGGGTGGAGGGGGGCGGGGGTGAAACACACAATCTTATCAAAGGACATAAACTATCACTATCACTAAACTTCGAGTCCCGGTCGTGACACTTGTGTCCCTGAGCAAGACACTTAACTATAATTGCTTCTCTCCACCCAGGGGTAAAATGGGTACCTGTGAGGGCAGAGATGGTTCTTGTGATTGATTTAGCCTAGCAGCGCATATTATTGCAGCACAGGCTGTATACTCCCCAGGGAGCTGAGATGGTTTAAGGAATGAAATAAATGGCCCAGTGACCAGGGGTAATAATGTTCGAAGCGCTTTGAGACGCCCTTGGGTGTGATAAAGCGTGATATAAATCCATATTATTATTATTATTATTAAGTAAAATCATTTCAAGTTGACTCATTTTTGTTTGTTTGATTAAACCTTTTAAAACAATGACATTTATTTACAACCAAAATAAATTAGCAAGCATTCTCTCTCAAAAAATCATTTTACATATTACAGATGGTAACAATAGTTAAAGGACTATTCCATCAGGCATTTAAAGGGGCACTATCGTCATGATCAACGCAGGCCTGTGGTGTAGTTTTATGGTTTTCAAAACCACGACTTGGGCTCTGTCAGTTATTTTAGAAAACGTGTTCCCTTGCGAGGCTTCAAACAGGAAGCTGGAGGCCAAACCCAAGATGTGGTTTTGAAAAGGTATGAACTCTCACCCAGTTGCTGTTTGAGCTTGTGACACCATTGTGCAAGTGGGTCTACTTCACTGAGTTAGTAAGCACTGGTTGCAAATGGTTCCGTGCGAATCTTTTGCTTAGCTCAACAACAAAAAACACATTAAAAATGAGGCACCCTTTACTTGTGCCTTCACAATATTTGATCCTCTGAAGACATTCAGTGGTATTGCATCCATCTTGTCATGTTTTGATATTCCATGTATTCTATACTAGTATTGGATACAAAGAGTCATTATAGTTATAAGGGCCAGACTATTTTCACATTCCAGCCTCGGTTTGGTTACAGTGACTTGAATGGAAGAGTAAACAAGATGAATGCACCTGTAACACTTAGTGGATACAAATCTAACTCCGCCAAAACAACAAAAACCGGTATATTGTCTGCCTGGAATTGTGCCTCAAATGGTGCTTTCTTGTGTTTGATCGAATTTCAAGATTTTGTTTTGTGCTTTTCACATTTTTTTAAAGACTTTTATCAAGCTGCCACCATGTTGGTCATGTTCCCTTGTTTCCAATAACAGTAATGAATGTTAATAGCCAATGTACAAAAAAGGAACCAGATTGTTTTTCCTTCCAGCCTCAGTTTGAATACATTGATTTGAATGGGAGAAAACCAAGATGGCGACACCATGATAAAGGTCGATTTGATTGGCACAATGAAGTTGTAAAGCAGTAATGAAGATGAGCTCAGATGTCCTCTGGGCTGAGAAGGGTCGCTGATATCGGGAACTTTTTCTGAAGAGTTGGTGACGGTGTGTACCGCTCTGTCAGCAAAAAAAGAAATATTTTATTGTTATTTTCTCGAGACCTGGGCCCAATTTCATAGAGCTGCTAAACACAACAAAATAATGCTTAAGGTCCAAACAACCAAGTCACATGTACAATTTGTGACTGGTATTCTGCTCATTTCTGCTTAGCAAAAAAGTGTTAAGCAATATTTTCTGCTTAAGCAGCTTTTGGAAATCGGGCTCTAAACACAATGCCATAAGCATTCAATTAACAAAACGATAGCACAGAGAAATAGATTTGAAAACGTTGAATATGTTTTAAAAAATAAGACTGATCTCACCTGGAGAGGGCGCTCTATCACTGGGAAGCGGTGGTTGGTCGGAGTGAAGGCTCTGTGGCCGGATGCTGCTCGGACCGACAAGTTCTCTGTCCAGGAACATGCGGATGCGTCGCGCATGCGCTTCGGACTCGGCCTTCATCTCAAAATCTAGAGAAGGGAATATTTTACATGAAAAGACTCTAAATAATGAACTTTACTAGTTCTCACTTCTCAGTGGAAATTGTGGTATCACAACCAAAAATGGTCGTTGTTTGAAAAGGGTCTGTTACCTGCCTCGCCGCTGAACCCAGCGTCGACCTTGAAGAAAAATATGCCATCCCTGGACCAGTAGTCGGAGATCTTACTGAGCTCCCAACGCTTGCAACATTTCGGTGGGTTCATTGTAACTAGACTTAATGCATGACGGGTAACGTGGAGGGTCATCTGGAACTCGGGTGCTACAAATCCTTTCAATGTCTTCACTACCCAGCTTTCTGAAAAGGGGGGAAAAGAAAACGCAACTTAAAAAGTGTCCTTCTGTATATGAATTCGCTCTTCACAAAACGTCTCAGTCGTTCGGATTCTGTCCACCCGAAACAAAAAGATTCAAATCAAATTCGTAGGCCTACATGCGTACGTACTTTGTTTCTTTGTCGGAAATGATATCCATCGAAAATAAATGTATTATGATTTTGTTACCACACTAGGATTTATTTTTTGTGAGCTTCCCGATTTCGACAAGGGAACTCAGCAAAGCTCCCACAAGGGGATACGTGTATACGCCAAGCTGGCAACAGCTAATCTTTCTCATTTTAAACATTGGTTTGACGTATAATTATGATTATGAATTGCACAAATAAAATGTGATTAAATTAGACAGCAATACTTAATCAGGTCATTGTGAAATCAGCGGCTAGCTTAGTAGGATTCGCACCCACAACCTTGTAATTGCAAGTCCACCAGTCTAAACCGCTTGACCAACTTAAACTGTGAATAACTGTTTCAACCTGATTGGAACCATCAAAATAATATTTAGGTTATCAAGACTTTCAATTTCCAAATAGGAATTTTATAAGTGTCAACGGCACATAAAGCCGGCCTGTTAAGACTGTCGTTGAATGTCTGTTATAGTAATAACTAATTGTGAGTTAAAATTTAGCATGTGTATCTTTTTAACAAAGTTTTTGGCACAGTCACATAGATAATTATGTTTTTGCCATAAACTATTAGATGAAACACAATCTGTGACAATTTCCTGAGAATGGTCACTGAAAATATACGGTTAAAAAAAGAGTATAACCATTGTTGAAGTACGACTTGACCACCGTGTCCCACGAGCGAAGTTCCATCCCAATTCCGCCCTCGTCACACGGTACTGGCTCCTGAAACACTACGGTGTCTGTAACGAGAATCACAGCCCAGTATGCCGAGTTCTCCCGCTTCCTCTTGGGCTTCTGCAGAGCTCCCCGCTCGGTGCCGACCAGGGTCTCCTTGGTCAATGTGAACGAACTCTTGAGGATTTTCTCCTTTTCATTTTTGTAGATTTTCACCTGAAATAGACCTGAGGTAGTATCCAGTTTTTATTTAATGAAAAAACAGAAAACTGTTGTCGTATGAGAGGGAATTATTGTGTTTCTATGTTTGTTAAGGATGTTTTTGTTTGCATTTGGAAAAGGATTAAGGATTAAGGATTGAATATACTTCTTTTGGTAATCTGAGTTAGCCTTTTATCGAATTAAGTTTACTCACCACTTTGTTGATTTCCCTGGAATATAACCCATCTCTGTATCAAATAAACGCAAAACAGAAGTAGACATATAGTTAAGCCTTCTTGTAGGGATGTTGTGGCACCCCCCCCCCCCTTATGTCCACAATACAGCTGCCCCCTCTCTCTCTCTAATCATAGAGAAAGGACCACCTTTCTCTATGCTCTAATGGACATTGATGGGTTGTCTATGTTTAAAACGAAGCTTCTTGTGCACTGACTAGCCTAATCTTAGGGCCCACTGGATTTGTAATGTCACAAGAAAAAACAGACATGTGATTTATCAGGGTTTTTTTTAATTTTAGGATTATCTCAAAATCTCATTGATCCTTCAAATACTCTTGAAAGAAGTGAAACGGTCACCAAAGGGCGGAATAATTAGCCCACAGTGTCTCCGAACCTATAATTTTGTGTTTCTCGAGATGCACAGAGTCTGCAACCCCCTGAATGATAACATCTTGGCTGGACCGTGTCTAGAGTTAGGGGAAACCCAGGTCAACAAGCTATTCTCATGTTCACACACCCCAAATCTCATTGGGGGAAAAAACATTGATTAGCTTCAATCTGAAAGTTGTACAGGTCATACCAGTATTTATTATCGAGATAAATATTTCCGTTGGAAGCTCCTGTTGACGTGGGGAAAGCACCAATTATTTGAAGACCGCAAAATTAAATTTCTTATTTTGATTGCAGCAATTGAAATAATCTGTGACAAAGATTGAAATAAGTCGTTTTTCGTCATTGAACACGTGACCATCATTTTTCACAGGTTAATTGTATGCATAGAGTTGTTTATACACGAACTACACTCTAAAAACTCACGGGTCAGAAATCGACCCAGAGGGTTCCCGTGGCTGACCCATTTCTGGGTCAGTATGGCGCGGAATCTGTGAAAGAAATTTGTCAAACTGACGTAGAATCCGAGAGTTAAAACCCGATTTTGTAACCAGTTTCCGGTTGAGACCCAGAAATTGGTCCGGTCTTCTGGGCCCCGAAATCCGGGTCTATTCTTGCCCAGGGTTAAGGTTTGGGTCAAAGGAGATGAAGGAGCACTCGCTGATCAGTTTTTAAAATAATGTGATTGTTTTATATAGTGGGCGAGTTAGAGGTTTTGGGTTTTTTTTTCACAATCTTTATATGAAAAATGTATGTCATCTATAGTGATTCCACCACATTAAAAAAAAAAAATTACCAAAATAATTGAGTAACTGATAGATTAAATCCTTCGATTTACCTTTCTGACTTTCCCGTTGTCGAGATTCAGTTGGTCTAGGTAGCCTGTCCTAAGCCTCTTGCATTCGTCATCTATAAGCGCCGGGTAGGGATCTGTACCGCCAAAGGCTGCCATGCCAAAACGACTCGCCCAATAATGACAGGAAATTCCACTGAAAAGAAGTCAACAATTAATCAATTATTAATGTTCTTTTGTTTATGAACAATGCACATTAGGCGATTAAACAAAAATTAACACAGCATCTGTCGTAGATGTTCTTTTAAATCGACAATTGTAACAATTTGTAGGTGGAATTCTTTCCATTTTAATCTGTGAGAAGGGGAAAGGAACGGGTGAGACTTAACCCGGGTAACTGCGGGGATGCTGTTTGAACGCGCTCAATTGGTAGCGTGGAATCACACATGTTTACTAAATCAGCGATTATAGTTATTGACTGAACAATAGTGCTGCCCAGAGGCCAAAATGCAAATATCTTCTTCCCTGCTACGCATACATTAATTGTCAAAATGCAATTAATATCATTAATATAGGTTTTCTCGGTCAATTTCGGCAAATGAGCAGCCGATTTCATTTTCGTGCGTTCGAATTAAAGCTATTTTGCCTCTCCAGTTGTTACTGCGTTTCAAATTCAGAATTCGGGCATTCAATTTCGTATTGAGGCATTCAAATTCCTTTTGCACTGTGTTCAATTTAGCATATCGTCATTCTTTTTCGTGACGCACAATCATCATTCAATTTAGCAAAGCTGGTTCGACTGGAGATTTTACTGGTTTAATTTTTTTCAATTTCGTAAAGAGGCAATCAATTTCGCTAAATGAGAATTCAAATAAGTACGACTAAAGAAATGCGAATAAACAGATAATCTGTATTAGGCAACTGTTTCGTATCTTCACATTGATGGTTCCAGTAGACTTTACATTGGGCCCATGATGTTTTTTCGTCTTTGTTTTCTCCTATTTGGGGGGATCTTTATTGGTTAACTGGCCTAATTTTGTATTGTGTTTGAATGGGGTGTTTCTTTATGTTTTTCCTGGTTTTTGTTGTTTAATATGTTGTTTCTTCCTCAACCATCAATCTGTTGGCGTGCCAGACATCTTGGCGTATATGTTTAGGTATGGTTGTACCACAAGCTGCAACTTCTTGAAATATGCGTGTAAAACTGTAGCAAAAGCTCGTCTTCGAAGTACAAAGTGACTCAAGTGCAAATAAGTGAACCGTATATGCCTTATTAACAAAGCGTTTTTTAGATTGCACGAATTACAGAAATGACTGCCCAAAAATGAATTTGAATGACCAAACACACGCCTCAAAAAGCTCTTGTGAATTTGAATGCTGCTTTGATGAATCGTTAAATTGAATGATTATTTTGTTAAATCGAATGACGCAACAGTACATTTGACTAGTCATAAAACGAAATCGAATGACCCTTTTTAGTAGCATTCGATTTCGCGCGAAATAGAATAGCGTGGTGGTTAAATTGGCTGCTCATTTGCCGAAATTGACCGAGAAAACCTATAATAATTGCCTATAAGCATGTAATGGCTTGAGACAATGTGAAGGATGGTCAGATAATATAAACAAGGCCATGGTGACTTGAATAAAGGCTAGATTCTAAGCATAATGCGTTCGACTTTGAACTACTCTCGTCGCTAATAATAATGAGAGTGGGAGCATGGAACCCAACCGGCTTCACCTTAATAAGTCAGTGACAACAATACTCTGCTTGGCAACGTCAGCGGACCCGCAGAATTCCACGTGCCATTCCTATTAACTCGAACTAAGGCAAACACATATCACTAAATGAATACGGAATGAATCATGCATCAACGCACACAAAATAATATGAATAATGTTTTGTTATTCTCTCGGTATTGCAAATACATCTGTCCTAAATTAAAGACACGGTGCATATTTCGGAACTGGCAATTTTCAATCGTTTTGGTTGGTCCACTGTATATATTACCATGTGTCACAATGCTGTGTTTTGTATTAATTTATTGCCGTGGGCATTTTTGTATGGCCGGGCAATCATAGTTCAAACATCAGCTACAAAAAACATAAATACATAAATATAAATAGGTATTCACGAAAACCTCGGCACCTTTTCAATGAAATTGCAACTATTTTAAATAAAACTCCAAGAAAGTATAGCTTTGCTGCCTGTATAGGGTTGACTCCCAACTATGTGGGAAGTGATCCGAAGAAATAAAAACACTTTTTCCAATTTGATAGAATCCGTCTATTTAAAGGCACTGCCATGGACACTTTTGGTAATTACTCAAAATAATTGTTAGCATAAAAACTGACTTTGTAACGAGCAATGGAGAGCTGTTGATAGTATAAAACATTGTGAGAAACGGCTCCCTCTGAAGTAACGTAGTTTTTGAGAAAGAGGTAACTTCTCACTAAAATATTCATGCATGAAGCCTTTTATTTGCATCGGAAAGCACACAAAATTGTGCAACAAGGGTGTTTTTTCTTTCTTTATTTTCTTGCAACTTCGATGACCGATTCAGCCCAAATTTTCACAGGTTTGTTATTTTATGCATATGTTGGGATACACCAAGTGAGAATACTGGTCTTCGACAATTACCAAACGTGTCCAGTGCCTTTAATCTGAACAGATCTAAACCTGTGATCTAATTGGATCAGTTTGAACCGCTGATCTAATCTGACCTAAGTGATCTGATCTAATCTGAGCTATATCCCATCTATTTGTTTTAACATAAAGTAATAAGTATGTAAATTATAATCTTTAAAATAGAATTAGCTGTTGCAAACTGCTTATTAGGCCCCTACCAACCAAAAGGACACGTGGTATAAGTGGCCATTTAGAATGTTAGTGTTAAAAAACAATCGACATTGTGGGTGGGTGGGTAAAAGAAATAGCTGAAAAACAAATATTGAAAACTATAAGTTGGAGACCTTTGATCTAAAATATCTTATTCCTTGGAGGCATCACTTTGTTCTTCAGTGTATACATTAATTATTATCAAGCCATATGCCCTTATGTTTACAAATCGAAATATGGTGTGGGTATAGGTGGGTCAAAATATATTCGAGCCTGTTTATGTCAAAACTCATGCACTTTTACAAAGGTCGCGTAATTTATATGATGCTGAATTGCTTTTTCCTCGGCCTATTGTGGATGCATGACCTAATGCGGACGGCGATCGATAGTTGTAGACCTAAACGAAGAATTATAATTCTGTGTATTATATCAACGGGGGAACCTGGCTTTGCTGTCATCAAAGGATCACAGTATCTTCTATAATGAAGACATATCGAAACGTCAATTTTACATATTATTTTCAACTGTTCAAATTGAGCACATGCCCTTTATATTATACCACAAACAATGTGCCAAACAATGTGGCCGTGCTATTTTCTCTTTAAAAAATAAATCACTTGCGTTTAGAGCAACAGTGCTGTTCTCGTCATGCACAGTGACCCTTCATCGTCACAAAGGTTTTTTTTTTTCACAAGCGTCCCAGCCCCACCCCACCCAAACTTGTGAATATTATATTTATATTTTTATAATAACTAGTTATTTTCCTTAAAAGTACACTTGCCCGTCAAAAATACTTCCATGTCCCAGAAAAATATTGTCCCCAAACATTTGATTTCATTTTATACTATCAAAACAGGAAAACGAGCTTCGGCAAAATAGTGATCCAAACCCCCCCCCCCCCCCCCCCTACACACAAACGTTTTCTGAGGAGGTGCACGGAGGCGGGGGGGGCGGTGAAATGACAATTTATGTTCACGTGTTGGACATAGAAAACTCTGGAAAACTCTGGAAAACAATGGAGTGAATTCGCTTTTCATAAAACCAGTGCTATACCTTTAATAGTTGGCATAATATGTAGTTAAATTGAGTGCTCGTGACACAATGCATAGCGTCAAAATTCACGCTCGACTGCGATGTACTGTAGCATTCACGGCAAAGCCCCGTTTTTCTTCTTCTTCTTGAAGAAGAAATGATTAATTTCAGTAGCAATGTGTTTCCAGCTGCGTTGAAACTCACCGTCCAGACTCCCCGTAGATTTCTTCTCCTCGGAACATATTCTCTGTATTTTATCATCTTTCACGATCAACGGGATATGTACATCGTGTCGCCGCTCATCACGAGTTGGAACAATCTTCATCTGCACTGAATTTCTCGCTGCAGCGAACTCCGATCTCAATTTTTAAAGCAGGCCATACCTCACTAAAAAATATAATTTTAAAAGGCTATTCTTACCTTTTAATTAGTGATGGGTTTACTTCTTGACTTGGACGGCTGCATTATCCGGCATTATCCAACACAGATGGTATATCCAAGGATGTTGAGTTGATATTGTGTTTAAGTCATTGACTGTACAACAAGTAGTCCGTAATATCAAGGTCTGAGTGAGGTACACGTTCGCATTATACTGGCGTGAGGGAGCGTTATAAGAAGAAGTAAACTTGCACTAGTCGGTTATCAATAATACCTGGTCAGTGGTTCAATTGGTTCATCATGCATCGTGCACTTAGTAATGCTCTAATAAAACTTTGAGGGTATCATTCCCATTAGACTTTGACCAGTCCTTGACATTGGTTGACAATTTCGGTCAATTACGCCGAATCAACTGTGAACAATTAAATTGGAATCAGTGGGCGATGTTTCAAATACAGAAACGACATAATGCGACTCTATTATTGTAAACGAAGAGGCGTCGACGAACCCAATAATATTGACGGGAAAAGGACAGCAGCAGAACATAAACAGGTGTCAAGAGAAATGTTGATTTACTCGGCTTGTGTAGTCGCCAGGGTATTAGGTCTTCAGTGCTCTAGATTTATGCATCTATACTAGAAAAACACGTACCCGGTCGAGGAGGAGTAGAGTCAGTTTATTCCCATATATTTTTTAAGTGCCAAATCATTGATTATGGTTTCAGATCTTTACTTCCGTTACCGTATATGCATATAAGCTATGACTTCATTCATTTCGAATGAAAAAAATTAGCTCATACCTTCATTCGAAACCAAATCAATTTTTGCCAGACTCATTGCATTCATCTCTGAGAGTTTCTGGGAGTACCCTTTCTGAGAGTAACGTAGAGAGTAACCTCAACCGAGCAGTTACTTTTCTGAGATTATAACTACTTTTGGGGAGTAACCTAGTCACTTTTCTGAGAGTAACCCACTTCTGAGAGTAACCTAGTTACTTTTCGGAGAGTAACCTGGTTACTTTTCTGAGAGTAAGAACCTGGTTACTTTTCTGGGAGTAACCTATAGTTACTTTTCTGGGAGTAACCTAGTTACTTTTCTGGGAGTAGCCCTTCTGGGAGTAACCTAGTTACTTTTCTGGGAGTAACCTAGTTACTTTTCTGGGAGTAACCTAGTTACTTTTCTGGGAGTAACCTAGTTACTTTTCTGGGAGTAACCTAGTTACTTTTCTGGGAGTAGCCCTTCTGGGAGTAACCTAGTTACTTTTCTGGTAGTAACCTAATTACTTTTCTGAGAGTTTATGAGGAGTAACTTAGTTACTTCCCTGTGAGTAACCTAGTTACTTTTCTGAGAGTAACCCAGTTATATTTCAAAGAGTTACCTTCTGAGAATAACCTTCTTGGTATACTTCACGTGAACAAAACTTCCCAACGAGATACCCTGATAGGTATGACTTCAACGAAATTAAGAGTTTGCATCAGCTGGAATGGTGATTGAGAAGAGAAAAAAATTCCGTATTTTTTCTCGAATTGGATGAGGAAGAATTTTGGTAAAATTCTTGCTTCCTTCCAAAGCAAGTCGTCATAAACAAATATCGCCCTATTCGGAAGCGTAGTGTAGTAGGATCTGTGTTTGTAGAGCATCGGCTTTCTCGGCGATACTCAATAGGCCAACTCGACTAATACTCCGTTGACAAAGCTCATTATCCAAAGGCCCAATTTCATAGAGCTGCTTAAAACACAAAACGTAGCCAAGCACAAAATAGTGAAGCTTCTCAGAATACGATAACCAGCCAAAACACCATGTCACATTTTTTTTAATTTTTTTAAATGAGATATCGCCTAACTCACAAGGCCACAGACGGCCACTCAAGGTGAGGGCTACACATAACTGATTTGGGCTATCAACCCAAATCAATTGACACCAGGGGCACGTTGCCTCCTACTCCTGGGGCTGAAACAGGGTTACCCCCTTCACAGTCCTTAAGGATGTAGGCATGGGTATCATCCACTAGGAGCCTGTCTGGTAGAGCAGAATGCACTACCTTCCCAAAAACTACATCATCTGTGACTGGCATTTTGCTCATTTTGAATAGCAAGAAATGGCTGTAATTCCTTAAGCAGCCCAGTACGTCGCTGTTTGTCCTTCATTTAATCAAGAAGTTTTCACAGCAAGCTGCTGAGTAAATAAATATTCATGAAACATTCGATAAACTTCATATTTTACACACAGTGTAGACTAACTTGAATCTTTTGTGCAGACAAAATGATTTCTAGGTGTACAGTGGCCCAGAAGAATCATGCTTCCTGAAAGAAGAACTACCGGTTACTATGGGAGATCGGGAACAATGTGGAGAGCCATTATCCCGTGTATAGCAGGATGTTCTAATATGCCACCCCCCCCCCCCCCCCGATATTCTGGGTACCCCCCCCCCCCCTTACGGCAAATTGTGAAGAAATTTCGTCTGATAGCGCCATCTTTAGAATAAACTTAATTCAGCCTATGTTGACTGACCAGATGGTGACATTGCACGCACTAGGAGACAGTTTTTTCCTCCGGTGTGTGTGTCCCCAAACGTTTGAGCTGAAGGAAGTTGATTCAAAAGATGGGCGCTACCAGACGAAATTTCTTCACAATTCGCTGTTTGGGAGAGAGAATCTCCTTCCATGAGATAAGCAAGTGAAGTAAATACAAAGTATAGGCTACTAAACCATTCAGCTTAATTTCCTTAAAGCTGATACTTTTGGAAAATTTCAAAGACAGTATCCTCATGTGACAGGTGAAACATGTTTGGTTTGGTTTTGCTCTCACTGCTGCTTAATGTGGGTTTTTTTACAGTGATTTTACTCTATTTTGAATGATTAATTATCATGCCAATTGCATCTGTGGGAAAAATGGAAATAAACACATTAATTACATCCACATCATAATGCTGTTTACCTGACTTGATAATTTTTAGCCTACCTGTTTTTAGCCTACCTGTTACACTCACTTGGTGTGCCCCAATAATAATATGCATAATATAACAAACCTGTGAAAATTGTTGCTCGATTGGTCATCGAAGTTGCAAGAAAATAATTAAAGTAAAAACACCCTTGTTGCATAGAATTGTGGGCTTTCATGCCCGAGAACAAACTTATTCAAATTTGTTGGTGAAAATTTTTGTTGGTTAAAAGTTATACACTACTTAAACAAGTACGTTTTTGGTCATTAACTTAGTGGGGTTGATACCCTTTCCTTTAAAGGGAAGGTGTACGTTTGGTAATCACTCTTAAAGTTAATGGCAATAACAAATTATTAGTTCGAAGCCTACAGCATTTTTCGATGGAAAGCATTTTGTGATTCACTCAGAAGAAAATGTGGTTATGTAAAAAGATGTCAGTTTTTATGAACCAAAAATTTGAATGTGAGAAACGTTTATGTCAGAAACGTTTCTCAGATTGTGTATTTCTATTAGGGATTGTTCTTCCTGCGTGGACATAGTCGCTTCGGTTTTACGGTGGTATCTCAAAAACGCGACCACCATTTAAAGTGTAACTTTTAAAGTGAAACTTTCAAAGGTTAGTTGTATTGTATTGTAGGCCTATTACAGGATTAAAACAAACGAACGGTTCCACAAACCAAAGGTATACCTTGCCTTTAAAGGGTATGTACAACATTGGTAAGGTTGAAAATATAAATGCTCACAGATTTGCACATAACTTACATGGTATAAAGATGGTCATGGTGGAAAATTTCCTTTGAAACAGTTTTGCTTGAAATGCCATGGTTTTTAGGAAACTGATTAAAACAATAGTCTCTATCCTGCAGGATAAAATCCGATTTAAAAAAAAAAGTTAAAACATATAATAGTTTTTTTTAAACTGTTTTCTCATGATTCCGAAGACCGATTGAGCTTAAACTTTCACAGGTTTGTTATTTCATGTATTATGTTAGGTCACATCAAGTGTGGACTGGTCTTTGACAATTACCAATGTTGTATGTATCATTGCGATATAGACTGCCGCACACTCTAGATTTAGTTATGTTTTACCTTAAATGATACTCATATCTGTCAATTTAAAGAATTCATTTAAGATTTAACTTAATAGTAATACTAATCAGAATAGGGTCAATGATTATTATTGAATCATTGAAATGGCCTCCCCACCCCCGAAAATCCCGCCCACCCCAGAAAAAGAAAAAGGAGGACCACGTGGTGGCGCCCTCAAGTGTTACCTTTGTGTGTGTCGATGTCATAACGTAGTGCAATAGTTTATGCATTAACGTTGTATGAACGGGATCTTCAATGGTGGAAGGCCTGCGTAACACTTCTTCCTGAGTATTTTCTAGTTTTGTGGCAGTAAAGAAGGATCAGTCGAAACAAAAGAGGTGAAATTAAGGCTTGATTATATGACGTCACTTCTGGATCGTAAATCATAACTTTTTTCACCAGATTATTGTAAGAAAACTCCAAAAATTGAACATTGTAATTCACATTGTTGTAAAATGTAATGTTTTGTTTGGCATTTTTTCTTCTTCTTTTTCTTCCAATTTGTACATCCCTCCAGTGGAGTATAGTCGTACATGGGTGCAAATGTGCTAGGTCACGGAAACAAATATCAAACGAATGTGCTGCAAACTATTTAAAAAAACACGGTGCAAGTAAAAAGAATAGGGCAATCCACTGATGAATGGATTGGCCCTATTCATGGGGCTAGTATGTTTTGTTATGATTGGTATGACTCTTTAGTCTTAGTGAATCTGAGTGATGATATAGGTAGGTAGGCCTGTAATATTTATTATTATATAATTTGTTGGAATTTTTGTTTTTAATGTTAGTCATGCATGGTGGAATTAGCAGGCATGATATTCCTCCTATTTTAGTCTGATTTCTGATTTGTTTGCCCTTGGAAAAAATCAGGCAAATTGTGTGAAATGTCTAATAAAGCCTACACCACAGTGTACATGTAGGTCAACCTTTCTACTCGATAAAATATTCCAACTATTTTCAAAAGACCAAATTTCATGCCTGATTTAGGAATGCAATATTGATCGTCTACTTTATCAAATATTAATTATGCTCAAAAAAGGGACATTAAATTATTCCAAAACAAACATTAATTTAATTACATCAAGTTTAAGGTTTACTGATCTTAACTTAAAATAAACTTAACAGTCATAACACTAACAAAACAGTTAAACTTAAACCCCCCAAATATCCCCTAATCCTTCAAAATCCAACCTCATGTTTTCTGTTGGACTGAGAACTGCACTAATAAACTGATACACGGGGTTGGGCATACCATCATTTTCATACTAATAAAAGAGTCCGACATCAGTTTTGGTATTAAGTTACCAATACCATAATTAGTGTTGGATTTTGTGTGAGTATTGGAAGGATTGTAGTAAATCATTCAAGGGAGTTGGTGTTAATCCAGGCCTGGAATTACACCGAAGCCACTTTGTAAAAAAGTAAAGTATATTGAGATGTGTATATATTTATTAAATAAATGTTATTGTATTTAAATATAATCAAAGTTTGTCTCACTTCTACCCTATAACTTCAGGTGTAAAAACTATTTAAAAAAATTCTAAGTGCATTCTACACTTCTGATGACTGATATTCATCGTCCAGCTGTAGGTGTTTGACACCGTCAACACCGACCATTAGAATGGCTACACCGATGGCAGCTGCCAAGGATGAGAACGGGGATCAGACACAGAGTGCATCTACTACTTCTGGGATTGATTTTCCAGACAATAGACAAGGTATTTCAATATTTTGCTAAACCTATGAGAAAATCTGTACATTTTGTTAGGAAGCCAAAAGAAGTTGCAATAGCAAAGTAAAAAAATTTCAGAATTAAAACTGGAACAGTCAAAAGGGGTGTACAATTTACATGTATGAAAGTTTATTCCTGCTTTATTCGCTTACAGTATGCCACAGCCTCCAAATTTAGATTTGCAGAGAAATCAATGTTGAAAATTTGTAATGCCTGATTTGTTGATAAATCCAGAAGCTACAGATGTGCTACCACCAGCAAAAAGTTCTGAGATTCCACAAGCTGGAACCTCCTTATCAGGAGTAGATCTCTCCACGCCGTCTGCAAGCGCCTGTTTGAAACAACTCGCAGGTAACAAGGCTCACAATGGGGAGTCGTCTAGCAGCAAGGACGAGGCTTCGACCAGTACAGGGGGCGTGTTCTCCATCAACAGGAACCTCATCCCTTCTGTGCCCAACCAGATGCAGGCATCGGAGCTCCAGGGTCTTGAAGGGGTCAGTGTCTTTGACCAGGAGGAGTTTGAGAGAGGCGTCTTAGAGCAGGTTGACCAGGCCATCTCGGCCAGGCAGCAAGTTGTTGACCGTGAGCGGGCAGAGAAGGACTTGAACGCTGTCCTGGTTGACATAAGGTAAGATTAGAGTCCAATTTCATAGAGTTTCTTAGAAAGAAAATATTACTTAAACATTTTCTGCTTGCAAAAATAAGCAGGATACCAGTCACAGATGATACAAATGGTATTTAGGCTGGTTGCCTAATTCCGGTAAGCACAATGTTTGTGGTTAGCAACTTTTTGTGCTTGAGCAGCTCTAAGAAAGTGGGTCTTGATAAATGGAATTGAGACATTGCACAAAATCCCAACAAGGTTACCCCAAATCTTGTTTGAGGGATGGTACAACATTTGGTTTGGAAAAAGCATCTCGTCAAACTATAGTTTGAAGATTCAAAATGTCAAAGGATTAAGGTTTTCACGCAAAAAGCTGCAGAAGTGTAATAATGAGATGGTTTCAGAAAGTTGTACACTTTTGTTTTAGGGTAGGGTCATAGATCATGCTGATTTATTGGCAAAGTTATCAAGAAAGATACAGTAAGAGTCACATGTGAAAGTTTCACCTGAATAAAGTGTCAACTTGTTGAGAAAACAGCAAAAAACTGTCAAATATTTTCACAAGAACGTTGAATCCATCAACGATTAGCGAGGTGACAGCAGGTACCAACTGCATCTCTGGCTGAAACATTTGCGAACAAACACCATTCCTCAGAAATCTGAGAAACGATTCATGCTTGAGCATTATCCAAACCATATTACTTAGTTAGTTAAATAGTTGGTTCTATCAAAAGCTTCGGTGCTTCTCACTAAGTAAATTTTTATGGTCAATAATTGTTGGTGTATTTACCAATCTATAACCTTCTTTTAAGTGAGTTTACTAGTTTGCTATTGTCTGCTGTTTTCATTGGTCCTTTTGGTTTGTTTCTTGGTGTCACAGGTCATGCAAGAAGGATCTAGGTCATATTAACAAAGTCATGTCCAACATGAACAGTAAGACAGTTCCTTTAACATTCGCTCAGAAGGAGGTACAGAGGAATCTCATTTCTATGCGTACAAAGAGAGACAATAAGGTAATAATAAACCCATAGGTCTTTAACCACTTTGGGTCAGTAGTCAATAAATGTTCGATGACGTCACAGCACATTTCAAATAAATGGTCTGTACGTTTTTGTACAGAGAATTTTGTGTATATTTTCTGAGTTTTGATTATATTCAATCAAAACAACATTGGGCCCCCAGGGAGAACAGTTCATTGAAAACTGATGGGGTCACCCTGGTTAAATAAGACGAAATAAATTGAACTTGACCTTTAGACTGATGCAAAAATTTCTCCTTGAAATGTACTTACCCATTTGCTTTTGATGCTCGATGACGTCACGTTTTTAATTTCGCTCTGAAAGAGTATCAAATAAAATGGCATTTTACACCATTTTAACGTGAGGTTGGAGACTTGTAATTTGTTTTCCCACTTTCATGAGAACTCTATCACAAAATTGAATTTGATCTTGGAGACCCTCTTTAAGCAAACAGACATTTTCAGACCACTTCAATACTCACTTTGTTTCAGGCAAAACAACTCAAGACTCTCCGAGCTCGACAACGATCTCTACTCGCCAAGTTGAGTGGCTCTGACGTCAATCTACAGTTTTCTGATGAAGATGAAGGTAATCAAATTAAGGTCAAAATCTTACTTCTTGGAAAGTCTTGCAAACAATATTTAATGGCCTGACGTTTCAACCCTAGCAGAGTCTTTCTCGAATGCTAAATGACAAGACAACACACATATACATGTAAAGTAGTGTAACAGAAGTAGTCAAGCTGAAAGAAAAGGAAAAGAGAGAGAGGCAGAAAGCACAAAGAAATAGCATGGGATAAGCAATGAAAGGGGCTAGAGGGAAGGGGCTGGTTTGACCACAAGAGGTTAAAAGGAAACAATAAATAAAAATTGGAAGAGAGGAAAAAATTAATAAATTAATAAATGAGACAGACTACAAAGAGGGATATCTGTGGACAAATTAGGAGGCAAAGACAAAAAGTACAAGATCTCTCTTTTTGTGACAAAATATTACATGTTCTATAAGCCTGATAGTGATACATTCGGCCAAATATATAGGCTGGTGCCTGCATTTATTATTACTGTATCATTAAACATTGATACAAGGTACCTGACAAAGATGATCACAGTATGGCCATGACCTATGACCAGCCTCAGTTCCAGTCGTGTACGGTCTAGCTGTGCCATTTTTCCCCAGATGGCCTTGCTTGATCATTACCCCTGGAAGTGTGACTTTTTTCTGTGGTTGATCCATTCTACGTTAGAGACGTATGCAGAGTGCGCAATCAAGGGGCATCAAGTCAGAGAGCAACTGGTCCCCGCTCATTCTTCTTTGATCTTGTGACTTGTCTAACTGTATGCAGTTTAGGGCGACTGTGTCAAAAATCACTGACTCACCCTTATTTTATATTTTTTAAATGTTTACAGAGGGTCAAGATCAAAATGTTCAGACGTACCAACAGCTTTTGTGCCGCAGCCCAACCTCAGAAGGCATCCCAACACAACCCCCGGAAGAGACAGAACAAGAACGCCTTATACGCCTTGGAGAAATGACCCCCTTTGGCTCAATGGTACAGTCCAAGGCATCGACCAGTAAAAAAAACCTCCATCCCCAACCCATGACAGACTTTGAGAAGTTTATGGCACAGAAGACCCAAGATGACATGACCCGTCGAAAGAAAGTCATCCCTCGTAAAACGACTCCTGTCAAAGTAAAATCTGAGTCCGTAAAACCCCAAAGTTCACAACCTACTTCTAAAATAGTACCGGTCCAGTCGAACATGGATGTCAAACAGAGGCAAAAAGAACTATCTAAAAAGCTGAAACAGAAAACAGCGAAAAAACCCGCCAAGGAAACCAAAAGAAAAACTACTGATTCGTCGGATGATGAGACGTACTTCGTTTACAAGCCAGTAAGGAGTGAGTCATCAGCGAGTTTTCCAAAGTCGCAAAAGAGGAAGAAGAAGATGAGAGATCTAAAGCCTCATTGGGGAAGTGATGCTGAGTTGAGTGACTGGGAAGATGATGGTAACAGTGAGCAGAGTGATGAGGATTATACACCAGGGTTCAACGACCTCTCAGATGACGGTTAGATTCATTTTCCTCTTTCGTTTATCAATAAAACAACATAACAGTCAAACAGTAATAAACCACAATGTAAACTGAGTTGGTAAATTTTAATCTAACTTGGGGTGATCATAGAAAAATTTACTAAAAAAGGGGATTTGAACCTGAGACCTCCGGATTAATGTGCCAGTGCTGTACCAATTGAGCTATCTAGCCCAAATGCTGGCTTGCATTAATCGTTTCTCAGATTTCTGAGGATTGGTGTTCATTCGCAAATGCTGCGGCCAGAGATGCAGTTGGTACCTGCTGTCACCTCGCTAAACAGTGATGGATTTGACGTTCTTGTGAAAATACTGTGAAAGTTTGTTGCTGTTTTCTCAGAAAGTAGAAACTGTACTCGGCTGAAACTTTCACATGTGAATTTATTGTATCTTTCTTGATAGTTTTCCAAAAACCAATCTATGACTGTACCTTGAAAAGAAGCACATTGTACAAAAACAGAAGTTGGGAGGTTATTGTGTTTTTGGTTTTTTAATCTTTAGATGAGGAGCTCGCCACACCAAAGAAGAAAACCAAGAAGCGGGGTCGTAAGGGAAGCATCTCTACAGAAGATTTTGAAGACGGTACCATAGCATGTCTGGATGACCTTAAGAAGTCATATGGGGTCAAAGTTAAACGTTCAAGCGGTCACAGGAAGTTCAAATGTAAGGACGATGCCACGCAGGATCTGTACTTCCGTAGATTGAAGTAAGTCTTAGAAAATGAGTGAGTCCATAGTCAATACTTTATTGACTGATGGATGAGTAGTCGAGTGCACTGGATTCAAGTAGTGTTGGGATGTTTAACCGAGTTGTCAGGGTGGGTTTAAATCCTGATCATGATACTTACCTATAATTGCTTCACTTCACCCAGGAGTAAATGGGTACCTTATTAGAGCAGAGATGGTTGTCGTGATTGAGTTGAGCTAGGCATACCATACTTCCCCGTTGAGAATTAAATGAATGTCTCAGTGGTAGGTGTAATACTGTTCATGTGCCATGTGCATTAAACTTTAAGGACACCGACACTATATAAATGTCCAATCCCTTTTAATTAATTTTGGTCATAATAATAATAATAATAATAATACTTTATTCAGGCATAAGAACAATACAAGCAAAATATCACAAAAAGCAAGATAACAAAAGAATACAAATTAAATAAACCCGCCCCACCCCAATATACAGCATGGATAAAATTTTAAGTGAAAACATACAAAATAAGCAAGGCAAAGATAGAGCACACAAAAAGGGAACACAACAAATAAAAGAACAACAAACCAGGGAAAACGGGCAAAACAAAAGGGCTGCCTAGGAGAAAGACAAAAGTGAAATAAAACACTATCACCACAGAGGTGTGTCACTCCGACATAACTTTTGAACATTGTGTCATTCCAGGATGCACCGTAGGTCAGAGTTGGTCAAGAAGCAGCAGATGATCGAGCGAGGGGAGGTGGACAGTGACTCAGAGCCTGAGGATATGCAGTTTGAGGGTGGCCTAAGCATACCAGGCAAAATATGGTCCAATCTCTACAAGTGAGTAATAGCTGCAAATGTCCAGAGCATTTGACCAAGTCTTGTCAGCTGAAAAGCATCTATAACTCATGTGTGGCGCACCTATGCTGAGATTTAAGCTCTGGTGTTTCTGATCAGCAGAGTGTGGGTTCGAGTTCCGGTCATGGCACTTGTGTCCTTGAGCAAGATACTTTACCATAATTGCTTTGTCCTTGGGATCGGGCATTAAGCCGTAGGTAACATGTACTACATTTTGTAGGATTAGTAGTACACATAAAAGAACCAAGAACACTTGTCTTTTTAAGAGATGGGGCCAACCCCAGTGTTTCTGGTTCACGTAGCAAACACCCTTACTTACAGGTTTCCTCAGGCTCTCATGCTGTAGTGATTAAAGTCACATATGAGGCATCCTTGGTTTCATTACTGTATGTGTACTAGGATTGATAGTGAATGTAAAAGAACCCTGAACACTTATCCTAGAAGAGTAGGGGTTGACCTGGTGATTCTGGTACACATAGCAAGCACCCTTGTTTATAGGTTTCCTAATCAATCTTGGCTCTTTGTAAAATCCACCCCAGAGTGCACAGGTCAAAACATTGAGTGACAAACAGGTTCTTTTCCGATCCAACACTACTCCAAATAAATTTCTACCTGGTGTCACTGCAAACCGTACTTGTGTTTTTATCACCACTCATAACTTCAAGTCTTATTTAGAAAACTAGAAATGTTGTAAAAAAAACCTTGATTTTTGTTTCATTTTTTTTTTCATTAGGTATCAGAAGGTTGGAGTGAAGTGGTTGTGGGAGCTCCATCAGCAGCAGGCAGGAGGCATTGTTGGAGATGAGATGGGCCTAGGGAAGACCATTCAGATGATTGCATTCTTAGCTGGACTCAAAGGGAGCAAGCTACGTAATCCTGGCTCCAGGTAAGCTAGAAACCTAGTCCTGTAAACCAACGACTTTATAATAATACTAATTCTTATTACAGCGCTTTATCACACCCGAGGGCATCTCAAGCGCTCATTATTTTTTCTACAAGGTCTGCAGAGCTTGTTTGTAATACAAGACCCATTTATTTACATAGCATCATGTAATGGTTTACAAGGTGCTGTGGCGCAATCTGCAGCCAGAAAAAAAGGGGTAAGTGTATTGGGTTCTTTTACGTGCATTATACAACACACAGGACCTATGGCCTTACGTCCCATCCGGAGGACCAAGCAAAAATTGTTGCATGTCTTTTTTGTTGTGAAGCCAGGGATTCTCAGAAAAGTGAACTTAATCACTATACTAGCCAAGAACCCCATGGAGAGAAGACAAGGAAGGAGGTTTCAGTTTTAGATGTGGGAAGAAAACCCTTGACAAAAAAAACCAAAAACAAAATGCAATCAGGTAGGTCCTGAAAATCCAATCCACATAGTGCCCCCGGCAGGATTCGAACCAGGTTCTTAGAGGTGAAAGGCGAGAAAAGATGCCACTGCACCAACCCAACTACCCTAAATGTATCGCTCATATTCTTCTTATTGGTAGATATATTGGTCTTGGGCCGGTCCTCATTGTCTGTCCAGCTACAGTCATGCATCAGTGGGTCAAGGAGTTCCATAAATGGTACCCAGACATGAGGGTTGCCGTCTTACATGACTCGGGATCCCATACTGGATCAAAGGTAAGACATAGGTTCTTTTACATGCATCACACAACAGCTTTATTCCACGTACTGCATCTCTTTGGAACTCCTTGCCTGGTGCATGTTTCCCTCCATCCTACAATCTAGACTGTTTTAAGAGGAAGATCAATTCCTACCTCAAGCAAGGTCAAATTCAATGCCGTTCTGATTGAATATCATCAAAATTCAGGAATGAACGAACAATCTTCTATGCAAACATGTATTGATGACATATTTCAAATGTTACGTCATCAAACTCTTTTGAATTATGACAAAACTTGCACTTGAAGGGTATCAAAGGTTCAAAGATAGCAACATTTTACACCGTTTAACACAAGATTAGAGACTCGTAATTTTTTTCCCCATTTTCATAAGGACTCTATTGGAATATGAAGGCATCACAAAACAGAATTTGGCCTTGGAGCCCCTCTTACAATTTGTTGGCTACTTTGTTTGTTGTCTTTCTACAGAGGGCGCTAATCCATGATGTTGCACTCAGCCATGGAACTCTAGTTACTTCTTATTCAGCAGTTCGTATTCAAGAGAAGCTACTACTGCAGCATTCATGGCATTACCTAGTTCTGGATGAAGGACATAAGATCCGCAATCCTGATGCTGCAGTCACTCAAGCTTGTAAACAGGTAAAGGCCATGCCAAAAGGTTTCAAGGGGGCTTTGTTGTCATGATCAAAGCAGTACTGTGGCTGTACATGGAATTACTGCACGTGCCCCCTCTCCCTCTCTATGTAGATTGCGCATGCAGTAACTGAGTGAGAGTTCATAATTCCATCTACAGCCACAGGCCTGTTTTGATCATGATGACACAGCCCCCTTAAACTATAGTTTCATCATTGTTATTACTTTTATTTATTTATTTTTGTTTTGATTTCTACCTCTAAAAACAAAAATACATGTACTGGATTCTTATAGAGCCCTTTATCTACGGGCATCTCATTATTATTTTAATGTCAAGTATGCAGAGCTATGTTTGATTTATAACAGAGCGGCAAACTCTCCCCGATTCTGAAGGAAGTTCCTTGAAAAAAGCCCAATCTTTCCATGTTCTGATGAGCAAATTTGAAAATCTCCCAGATTATGGAAACTTGCAATTGTTGGCAGCTCTGTAATACAACAACCATTTTATATATAGCACCTTGTAATGGTTTACAAGGTGATACGTTGCAATCTGCAGCCAGCCATGCCAAAAAACACCGGGGCAAACCCCTCCTCTTTATGATTTGTGTACTGGTTTCTTTTAAGTGCATTACACAACAGGAACACCTACGGCTTTACATCCCATGCAATTATGCTTAAGTGTCTTGTTCAAGGACACAAGTGTCTTGACTAGAACCCAAACCCATACTCTGCTGATCAGAAACTTCAGAGCTTGTGTCCGGTACACCAGACCATTCAGCCAGATTTGAATTCCTGAACACTTTTGTATTTTTTTCCCTAACAGTTTCGTACATGTCATCGGATCATCCTGTCCGGTTCACCGATGCAGAATAATCTACGTGAGCTGTGGTCTCTTATTGACTTTGTCTTCCCAGGCAAGCTAGGGACACTCCCAGTATTCATGGAGAAGTTCTCTGTTCCCATTACGATAGGAGGCTACTCAAATGCTACCCAAGTGCAGGTATTTCATTTCTTTTCATTTATTTGAGTTGGGTAGTTTTTGTTTTTTGAGGGGCTACCCAAGATCCAACACTCTGATAAAGTGGAGCCGTCTGTTCTTTGTAGCTGGCTTCAGATGCCTCGCTGACAGCCTGTGCTAGGTTCTGAGGTTTCGAACACCCCTTCCCCGCCAATAAAACTTCTAGGCTTACAGGGGAGCCAGTAACTAGTGAAACCTTCCTGCATTTGTGTAATTCCTGGGGTGTCTTCCGCACTTAAGGGTTGAACTCAAACTTGAAGTATCATGAATCCTCCTGTATTGTGTTTCAAAAACAGGTTCAGACAGCCTACAAGTGTGCCTCGGTCCTCCGCGACACCATCAACCCCTACCTCTTGAGACGTCTTAAGGAAGATGTCAAGCAGGCCCTGAAGCTCCCTAGCAAGAGCGAACAGGTCCTGTTCTGCCGTCTGAGCAAGGAACAGATTCAAATCTACAAGGATTACCTCAACTCCAAGGAGTGTCAGCTGATCCTGAACAGGGAATATCAGGTACAGTCAAAAAGTGATGACAGTGGGTTTGGTTCAAAGTGAAAATACTCGTACACCTTGTGCATTTAAGAGTGACTTACGTTTTGTGTCTATGGAACTATCAGTATTTTTAATGGTCATTCATTTATTCATGGTTTATAGACTGTGTCATTTGGTGCACGATATGTGGCTTGATGTACCCCCCCTATTGTGTCTTAATTTTGTTATGGGAATCTCAGGAATTCTTATGGGGGTTTTAGGGGGTACTTTTGTACAAGAGGAAAAGAGTGTGTAAAAGTATGGGAACATTGACGCCCTCTGCCACATATCGGGCATGGTATAGACAAGTTGGTCCCAACCATATTGAGTTTTATGTGAGTGCGATTCTGTTTCTTCAATTAAAATTATCATTTATTTCACACTCAACACAGGTGTTTGCAGGTCTCATTACGCTTCGTAAGATCTGTAACCATCCTGACCTGGTGAGCGGCGGTCCTCGCATCATCAAAGGTGACACCAGCGCTGAGGCCATGCAGGCTGCCAATGATCCTGCCATGCAGTATGGATACTGGCAACGCTCAGGGAAGATGATCGTTGTGAGCTCGCTGCTGAAGCTATGGAACAAGCAGAACCACAGGGTGCTGCTGTTCTCACAGAGTAAACAGGTTAGCGTTGCAGGGTTGACCGATCCTTGTTTTTGTCTTCTCATTTTGTGGTTGAGCTGAGCCCAATTTCATGGTTTTGCTTACCGTGGAAGTCTGCGCTTATTTATATATTACATATCCAACAGCACAATAACGCCAATAACAGAATGAATAGGAAACAAGAAGAAAAGTTCAGTTTTAGATGTGGAAGAAAAACCTCAAATGGGGGAAAACCTACGCAATCAGGTAGAGACTGAAAACTCAATCCATAATCAGTAGTCAGTAAGGTTTTAGCTTAGTTCATAAGCAGTAACCTTTCAGAATAAAATTAAACAATGATGTTTGCATTCATACCAATCCTTTGTAATACCTTTAAATTAAAAAGAACCGCTAAAATCCTGACCTTCCCAAATCCTTCTGTATCCTCTCTGCCGAAATGAAAGGTTCGGAAGGACTGAGGGCTGTAGGCCAAAATAACAATTGCTTCTTACTGGGTCAGGCATTCCAATCTTTTCCAATCCAAACAACTTGGTGTGGAGTGATTGAGGTCACTAGGGAACAAGGGTAAGGGAAATATTCAGATTGTACTGTCGTTGTTGTTTGTTTGAAGATGCTGGACATTATTGAGGACTTTGTGAAGAGAAGCTACACCTACATGAGAATGGACGGTTGTACTCCAATCTCATCCAGACAGCCTCTGATACAGCAGTATAACAACGTAAGTGAATTCATATTCTGTAGCTTTTAACATTCTTTAGCTTGGACGGTTCTACTCCAATCTCATCCAGACAGCCTCTGATACAGCAGTATAACAACGTAAGTGAATTCACATTCTGTAGCTTTCACATTCTTTAGCTTGGACGGTTCTACTTCAATATCATCCAGACAGCCTGTGATACAGCAGTATAACAAAGTAAGTATATTCACATTCTGTAGCTTTCACATTCTTTAGCTTGGACGGTTCTACTTCAATATCATCCAGACAGCCTCTGATACAGCAGTATAACAACGTAAGTGAATTCACATTCTGTAGCTTTCACATTCTTTAGCTTGGACGGTTCTACTTCAATATCATCCAGACAGCCTCTGATACAGCAGTATAACAAAGTAAGTATATTCACATTCTGTAGCTTCTTTAACTTGGACAGTTTTATTCCAATCTCATCCAACTTGTAAAAAATGCTCAATGAAACTTTTAAACATTTTGTGTCTCTCAAACAGGACCCTTCAATCTTTGTCTTCTTGCTGACCACCCGAGTAGGTGGCCTCGGTGTGAATCTGACCGGAGCCAACCGGGTGGTCATCTTCGACCCTGATTGGAACCCAAGCACGGACATCCAGGCGAGGGAGCGGGCCTGGCGCATCGGCCAGACACGCCAGGTCACCATCTATCGGCTCATCACAGCGGGTGCAATAGAGGAGAAGATTTACCACAGGTACAAATTGTCACATGCAAGGAATTTAGTTTTTTGAACTTCTGTAACTCTATATGGACCCAATCATCACAATCATCTTGCTAGCGCCATTTTAGGATTCAATGTCTTCGTGTGTTGTACAGTGTAGTGCACATTTTAGGACCTGTGGCATCCACATTTTACCGTATTTGTACATGCAAATTGACTCACCAAATACTGAGCGTGTTATTTGAAAACGCTTGTGGCCCCCAGGGTTTTAATGAAGTTGGGCAAAAGTTGCTACAGATGTTATTCCTTCCCGTTTGTAAATTTGTACGTATTATCTTTTGCGATAGGCAAATCTTCAAGCAGTTCCTCACCAATCGTGTCTTAAAGGACCCTCGTCAGCGGCGCTTCTTTAAATCCAACGACCTCTTTGAGCTTTTCTCCTTGGGGTCAGACAGCAACCAGCATGGCACGGAGACCAGCGCCATCTTCGCTGGGGTCGGCTCGGATGTCAAGGTCTCTACAAATCACCACAGATCATCGAGGAAAAAGTCCATCGACAGGAAAATCAAGACTGAAGACAAATTTCAGAATAGAAAGGAAAGAAATGGAGTGAGGAGGACAGAGGTCCATGATGGTAAAGATTCCAAAATGGAAAACATACAGGTGAAAAGTGAAATTGAAGATGGCATCCCGCCGGAGGACATTGCTGGATGCAGCAGGTCTGCAGAGAATGGCGTTGATTCTGAGGTAGGGACCACTTCAAGGAGTGAAGGACGGCAATCCATCGATGTAGAAATGGGAGATCAGGCTGGAACAAGTAAAGCAGAGAAAAGCAGTGCAGAGACCAAGAGGAGGAAAAAGAAAAAGGATGCAAGTGAGTCAAATTGGTAGTCATGTTAACCACTTTACATCAGATGACGTGTTTATCCACAATTATGTTTAAGACAGACATACCGCAGAAATTTGTTAACGCCCGAAACAACTTCAAATTTTCCTCTTTTCGCTGACAGCCGGACAGTTGACATTTATATCCACCCAGATTTTCCAGTGTGTAGTGTGTACTGTTTGGCACCTACCTTGATATGCTTCATTTCACCCGTACAAAGACAACAACAGATTCTGGAAAAAATGCCTTTAAAATCCCCTTTCTGGCAGTTATTGTGTAACCCAGATTCCACACCTTTGTCCTGTTGTACAAATGTTGCAAACAAGACTATACAGGCTGCCACCATTGTTTATCATTATATTTGGCTCAATGGGAGGTAAGTCTGACCATTCCAAGATCCCAGGTTACTATGGCAGATTGTCGGCCGCGACTTATTGCTAAGGTTCTTCGAATCACAGTGAATGCCTACTCAATTTTCTCACACAACATCAAATCTTGGCACTGATTGGGAGAAACTTTGCTGTCTTTCAAAGGAAAAAGAATTACTCAACAAGCTCCAAAAAGCTCGGAAAAATAATACTGAGGGTGGACGAAGATCGCAACACCATTTTTCTACCGGTGCAGGCAAACTTTTGAAACATGGTCACATGATCAATATGCAAATTAGGTACACTTTGTTTACCGAGCGGTGTCTATTTAGAACTATTGAGAGATTTATTTTTGGACTTTCTGTCTTCCACAGGGCTTGAAGGACATCGTATTGCTCATTTAGCCAAGCACTCGGTGTATCAACCAAAGACGGAGCAGGGAGTGATGAAGGATGAACAGACCGATGCTCAGAAAGATGACTACGTCCTCAGCAAACTCTTCAAGAAATCAGGTTTGTTGATCTTCCCACTACTATCTGTTACTCTCATGAATGTAAAACTTCCCACATATGGAAGAGTGGCATGGGTGGCTAGTGTGTAAAGCACTAACTTCTCACCGCTGTGGCCCTGGTTTGATTCACAAACGTATTCGATTCACAAATGCATGTGCGTCACGCCACCATCAACCCATACAAAAAGGGACAATGCTCCTTTGTTTTGCCAACCAGTAGCATTAGTGTGCAGGCACGATGTGCAGTTTACATATTTCACAGGAAAAAGGTCCATTAATATACAAAGGTACTAATTTGATGTCGTTAGAGACTAAAACAAATGACTAGGGCAGGAATTTAAACCTGCAATTACCGGATTAACGTGCCGGTGCTCTACTTACTGAGCTATCCATAATGTTGGCTGTCTCCCTATTTTGTCAATATCTTTGTTCGGGGGTGCCAGTCAGAAGCCACCCAACCCTTAACTGCCATATAGCCAGGGATCACACCCAAGTATACAATACAACCTGGGAAGCGGCAGCCAGGGAATCACCTTAAGGGGATACAACTTGTATGTTTCAAATATCAAGTAATGAACCACAAGCGAAACTGACTGGGTAACTTTTAGATAACTTAAGGTTGAAAAAAAAAAAACAAGCTTTGTTAGCTGAAAATAATCCATGCTGAATACGCCGTGAACATGTAATATGAATTCCATTTGCGTCTTGTAAATTCTTTTTTTGAAGGAGTACATAGCGCCTTGCAGCATGACAACATCATGGAGGCAGCTAGCCCTGATTATCTGTTGGTAGAGGGAGAGGCAGAGCGTGTTGCCAGGGATGCCGTCAAGGCCCTCAGAGATTCTAGACGTCACTGCCATCGAGCCACTTCTGGGGTACCCACATGGACCGGCTCTGGTGCCTCAGGAGGCAGCACAACCCTACCTAAGAAGTAAATTGACCTCTTTATTTCTTTTTATTCAGTCTTTTTCAGTGCAGCTTCATCAAATTTTCAACATTTTGCACCATTCTTTTGGTTCAAGGGTGAAAACAATGAAGTGTAGGTCTGGAATCTGCAGAAATAATAATATTAAGTTATAAACCACAAGGGAAACTGACTGGGTACATTTTAGAATGATTGGCAAAATAGGGAGACCGCCATCATAGGGCTAGATACCTCAGTTGGTAGGGCACCAGCACATTAAACTGGGGGTCGTTGGTACAAATCCTGCTGTAGTCAATCTTTGTTGAATCCCAAATCAAAGAAATAGTAATAGTAATATTAATAATCAGTTCAAAGTACTCATCATGTTTAAGATAGGCTATGTGTGCTAAGTTTTTAAATCACTCACCTCGACACATCCTCTCCAATGAAATGTTACATTGTTATTTGTGTTCTTCCCCAAATATTTGAGGTTTTCTGTTTTTGTTTTGTGGAAAGAGAGGTAAAAAAGCGTACAAAATTCAGGATTTCTTTGTGTGTGTTTCACCAACATTAATCTAGGTTTATGCTCAATGTTACTGGTGATAATTCGTTCCAGATTCCTTAATAAACTACTGTAATGTATTTGGCGATTTATTTGTAATTTTGTAATAATTTGTTTTGCTTTACAGACCAAGGTTTGGACAAAAGTCAAACAACAAAGTAACTGGTTTACTCGGTGGCAGTAAGTTGTCCCAGGAAAAGATGAAAAGACAGGTAAAATTTTGTTTAGACAGCAGGTCTGTTTTTGTCATTTTTGTACTGTGTAAAATGATACCAATAATACTAGGTTCTTATATAACGCACATATCCGTATATTGTATATTGATGTTCATCAGGCATACTTTTAGACCATTCCTCTAACTTTCTCATCTCCCTGGGGAGCATACAACCTCAAGCTGTTTAAATTAGCGCTAAGGGGTTAATCAACACAATATTGTCTCCGCCCTCTCAGGTTCCCATTTATACACCTGGGTTAAGAGAGGATTATGGTTAAGTGCCTTGCTCAAGGATACACAGTGTCATGACCGGGAATCGAACCCACCCTCTGATGATTCAGCCATTGGAACTAGAGTCCAATGCGGTGGACCACTCAGCCACAACACACCACAGCAAGTGGTGTAGAATCCCTCCTTGTACACTCTGAAAATCAGTGTGTGTAAATATTAAACTTTCAAACAGGGATTCTGAAAAAGTTCAATGGTAAGATCTATCTTTTTTTTAAGTGGGTGAGCGGTCTAGTGCACCAGACTCAAGTTTGTGGGTAAGTCGTGAGATACTTGTGTCATTGAGCAAGACATTTAACTATAATTGCTTCTTTTCGCCAAGGGGTAAATGGGTACCTGTGAGGGCAGAGATGGTTTTTTGTGATTGAATTAGCTTGGTGCGCTACATATTTGGCAGCAAAAGCTGTATAATCCCCAGGGAGCTGAGATTGTTTAAGGAATGAAATAAATGGCCCTGTGACCAGGGGTAATAATGTTGGAGTGCCATGAGTGTCACTGAGTGAGGGATTTGAGCGCTATATAAGAAGCCACTATTATTAGTAGTATAAGTAAAATTGTATTGATAAAAAGTCTTGCTATGTTTTATTTATTTATTTTTATTTTTTTACTAAACAGAAGCCAATTTCTGTCCCAAAGCCCAAGCACTTCTCCGGGAAGGAGTTGATTGAAACTGCAGCATCACAGAACAGTCCTAAGACCACAGCCCTCCCATCTTCAGGATCCCTCCTAGCACAGATACGTAAGCGTAACAATGTCTCCGCCACGGACCAAGAGAGCCAGTCCTCTGTTGTCCTCCCGCAGAACGATCTTCTCCTGGACATTCGGGACTTTGTGTCTTTCCAGGCAGAGACCAATGGCCAGGCGACAACGAATGAGATCCTTCACAAGTTCAGGGGAAAGCTTCCGTCAAACGATTCAGCGTTGTTCAAGTCCATGCTGACTGAGATCTGTGTGTTCCAGAGAGTGAACGGTGGAGAGGGATTATGGAAACTCAAGGAGGAGTTCCGTTGATGTAGGACTTTGTGGCTTTCCAGGCAGAGACCAATGGCCAGGCGACAACGAATGAGATCCTTCACAAGTTCAGGGGTAAGCTTCCATCAAACGATTTGGCGCTCTTCAAGTCCATGCTGAACGAGATCTGTGAGAGTGAACAGTGGAGAGGGATTTTGAAGCTCAAGGAGGAGTTGCGTTGATGAGGTAGATAACTAAATTCAATTGAATTTGCATACTTGCTCATTTTGAGTATTCATGTCAGGAAAAAAACCTCACACAGACAATGCAGATTTTTGTTCCTGAGAGTTTTGACAATGGATTGTGAAAACTCAATGATGAGTTCCGGTGATTAAGGAGAAGAATCAGTCTATAAATTGATTGCAAGTATAGGAATTTGTGTTTCTACAGAAACATTACTCACAGCCTACCTAGATATATTTATCTGAGAGTTCAGATGAAATTGCAGCAGTGATTAGGAAGGAGACAGCATTTCTGGAAACCTTTGGAGAAATTCTAGAGATAAAATACATGATATTTTGGGGTTCTGTCCTCACTCATTTAGAGTATCCTAAAGAAGTGTACTCATTGAAAATCAGCCATGGCCTCCATTGCCCTGGTCTTGGCCTTGGTGCCCCTTCAAAAGTCTCCAATAGGCCTTGGGCCCGATTCTGCATTGTTATAAAGGCAAGACGATTTTTTCGTGGAAAATGGCGCCTCTATGATGGGAATTCAAGTTTTTACGAGGGGCACCAAGAGGATGACCAGGGGGCATGGAAGTAATTTCCTACATCGCCTTCATGAAATATCAGGCATGTATTCTAGCTCAGGCCTTATGAATGGCATGTTTTGTATGTACACACAAATGTTGTCTGGACTTTTGGTAGTTGTTATGGTGTTCCACAAAGATGCTTTGTCATCTGTATTCTAAATCAGATTCAGATTCAGAAGTGTGGAGGGGGAAGGGTTTTATAGAGCAATCTAGTGGAACAGTTTTCAACCAGTGCCCAATTTCATAGAGCTGCTTAAAAGCAGAAAATATTGCTTAACATATGTCTGCTGAACAGACATGAGCAGGATACCAGTCACAAATTGTACATGTGATATGGTAGTTCGGCTGGTAAGCTTATTCTGGTAAGCATACTTTTGTTGTGCTTAGCTACTTCTTGTGCTTACACAGTTTTATGAAATTGGACCATGACCACTAGTGGAGTTGGTGTTAAGAGCAAAACATTTGAAGTCAGGGAAAACATATGCACATGGAGGAAGTAAATAAGATGCAATTGTTATTCCAAATAACACTCAGGTTTATCAATCTCAATGAGCAATATTCTTTCCAAGACTTTGTATTTTGAGGCGATTTTTAAAGGAAAGTCAACCCAAGATAATTTATTTGTATTGCAAGGAAATGTTTACCGTGGGCAATAGTTAATGAAACCAATATTCTAATCTGTTAAAAAGTATGAAGAAATACTGAATTGTGATACTGGAAATGTAAATATATTTCTTCTTTAGTACAGTGGAATGCATGGAGAAGATTTGACACATGTTTATATAAATCAGAACATAAATGTGACGGAATTATGCCTACTTAGCACTTTTATACAGGTCACACTTTTATACCAGACAAAATGCACAAGCTCTCAGCACGCATAAGAGGAACATTGCTAAGCGGTTTTGTCAGCTAAGTAATTTTCCTTGTTTGTTAAATAAATTTGACTGATTTTTGTGTGTGTTGCAATTTTTGATGTATTAATATATATTTTTAACTGATTGTATTTTTTGTTTCGTTTATTTATTGCCTAAATGTAAACATTTCCCCTACTTCAGTAGTTGCTGTGGGTTGACGTTTCCTTTCATAATTAAGTTTTTGATACTTCTACTGTTTTTGAAAGAATCATGAATAAAATCGGTGTAATGCAGAAGGAATTTGTTTTAATAAGATTCTGTTTTGTTTTTTGTATTTATCATGGTTGTTATTAACTTTAATTAAATGTTATTTGAATGTTTAACGTTGATTTAAAAGCAATGAGTTGACTTTGTGTCAGACAATTTTGGGCGAAGATAAATAGGAAGTTTTGAGTTTTTGTTTTGTTTGTTGGGTTGTTTGTTTGTTTGTGGTTTTTTTTCGTTAGTCGGGGTGGTCTTTGTTTGTTTTTGCTGTTGTTTGCTTGGTAGAAACGGTACTTTCAGTTTTTTCTGGGGTTTTTCATTTGATGTTTGGTTTGTCTTTTTATTTGGATGTGACCATTTTAATAGTTTTGTTTTGTTTTTTGGTTTGTTTGTTTGTTTGGTTTTGGGGGGTTTTGGATTTTATTTTTAAAAAATTTTTTTTGGGGGGGTGAAGACACTTGCCAGTTGTTTTGTTTAAATCTTTAAAGGACTTTAACAATAATATTGCTTGAAAGAAGCGGCACTTCGAATTTTGGGTAGGCCTATATTGACTTTTATTTTGTTATTTATTTGGAAGTTGTTTGTGTGTTTGGTTCAATTGCATTCAGTAAAACTACGGCTTGTTTTAAACAAGGCATAATATTTGTACAATCAAAGTTTATTCGAAAATGTGAAACGCATTTTGGCAAGTTACACTCCTTTATTTCATTCATTACCTCATAATTTTACCGTTTTTATTTACTAAGAACTCCACTTCTACGTTTTCTAGTGAAGTTTTCCTTTGCACCATGCTTGAACTATTTATTTTGTAACAGTTCCTGTGTTACTGATGGCATCCTTAATATGTTACAGTTTAATAATCCTTATTGAATAATGATGTTTGGACATTCATTATCCATGCTTGGCAAAACATTGACTTGCTTTTTATACAAACCGTGGATGGACACCATTCCATACATGTGAATCGACCAAGCCCTCAATGAGCTCATTGTTTACTAAAGTTTAATATTAACCCTAAACAAACAGAGTATGCATACCGGGCTGTGCCAGTCTACCACTGGCAGTTCAATTCTGTACACTATTATTAATGTCGTCTGCTAATTCCCGCCCAATGTAAATTCAGCCCGCAATTCCAGCCTTCCTATTGGTCAATCGAAATAGATAACGTTTCGTTCCGACAGTAAAAAGCGTCGGTTGTATAGAACGCAAAGTCCAAAGGGTACAATTTTATATATGTTTTCCACCACCTAGCGCCATTTTGTTGCTTATTTTCCCAACAACAGTCGTGCCCAAATTGTGTTTTTTCGTAAATCTGCACCACATTTGAGATTTTAAACTCGTCAAAATGAGCGGCAGAGAGGTTGGAAAGCATGACTTAGACGTGGAAGACGAGGAAAGGGAGATTACGACCTTCGAGAAGTATGTCCAGTCAACTTTTGCCGAGTTGGTCGGCACGATGTTCTTCACCTTCATCGCTTGCCTGGTGGTCACATCGCAAGATGTTGTAGCTATTGCATTCGCCGAGGGGCTGGCCATGGCCCTTCTGTGTTCAGCCTTCTTGAATATCAGGTTTGACACGACCTACCTTTTTCATTTTAGCTTGTCTTCATGAAAGAAGTAAATTGACTTATTTGTTACACTATGTTTAAAAAGTATGATGAAATGTTGCGCCAATCAATAATTATTCAATAATATAGTTTTTCGTTACATCTTTTCATTAATCTAAAAATAGTAATTCAATTAGGTTAACCTGTGAGATTACTTTGTGAAATATTACCCAGTCAAAAATATTTGTCAAGTTTGTTTCCACAGTTGAAATTAACCCCCACCATCAAATATCTTGTGATGTCACAAAAATCCCCACTCACGCACATTATTGCCGGTCTCTATCAAAGTAAACTGATTTATTTCATGTTGCTCAATACAGTCTAACGTCAACTTCCCTATCTGAAAAAAAACAACAACAAAAAACTCCTTAAGTCATTGTGTATTTCTAAACGCATCATTTTCACTTTCTGATTTGGTTGCAGTGGTGGGATATTCAACCCGACGTTGACGTTCGCAGTATGTCTCTCAGGAGGCATCAGCCCACTGCTGGCTGTGCTCTACTTCTGTGTCCAGATATGCGGCGGCTTGCTGGGGGCAGCGTTCGTCAAGGTTAGCCCTCTTGTTACTTGTGTGTTAATGTGTCAACATCTTAAAGTTAAAAAACATTTGTAATCTTACTTACTTAGGACTGATGGGTGAATTATCCTTTTCTTGTCCAGAACTTGTCAAATTTTTCTTTAAACTTGTTGGATGTTTTCAAACTGACAACATGTTCGGGAAGATTATTCCACAACTCAACAACTCGTTGGGAGAAGAAGTTTTCCCCACAAATGGTCCTTTGTGAAGCTGTTTTTTGAAGAGTTTGAAGTTGTGTCCCCTTGTGCTTTGTGTTGTGTGACATTGTGAAAAGCTCCTCTGGTTGCTTCCATGGCATCTCTTTTTAAAGTAGTCACGTTCATCATTCGATAATTTAATTGTGTAATGTTTTCCCCGCTAGGCCGTCCTTCTTCAAGATTCCTACAGTGACATCCGGGGTGGCTGCAACAAGTTCCGCGGTAGCGTACCTTACGACAAGTACGACTCCCTTCATGAGCTGGGTGTGTCTCCCGGGACAGCCGTCATCATCGAGGCTCTTCTGTCTCTGTTTGTCTACATGTCTTACTTGCAGGCTAACATGGATAACCGGGGCAAGCACCTGACGGGACCACTGGCGTATGGTTTCTCTATCACTGTCGGCATCTTGACTGGGTGAGTTTGGTCAAACAATTCTGATGTGATTTACTGTCCTTGTATTTACAGTGGTAACATGTTGGAGGATGTTGGGATTCAAGTTTTCAAAGGTTACAAACAAATAAATCCAAACAAAAGTTGGCCTGACGTTTCGACAGTGGCAGACTTCTTGGAGGCTAAAATAAATAAATACAATTCAAATGCCGTTATTGTGACGACACTTTTGATTTTGCAGTTAATGTCTTTTGGGTTCAAAGGCCATAAAATCTGGGATGATTTTGAATCGCGTCAAACCAGAAAGTCAAACAGTTAGATTGTTGTAGCAAAAACATTTTTTTACTAATACTAACGATCAGAAACATAAATGTTTAATTTAGAAGCTGTAACTGGAATACAAATAGCTATCGCTGCATTCGCGAAAATGAAATAAAATGAAATTTTCGCCCGTGCAAACAAAGTTATTGAAATTTGTATAATGATTAAAGCTTTGTGTTTTTTATGCTAAAGTAAAAGTCACATTTTTATTTGGGCACTGGTGTAAAAATAAACAACTAGATACAGGGCCTTGAACTATGATAGCAATTTTCTAATATTTTTTGAACAGCACGACTAGGGGAGGCACGCGCGCAACTATACCCTCCCAAATTCGGGCAAGACAGTGGGGCAAATTCGGGCACAGCAAGAAGGAAAACAATTTGCGCAGACAAATCAAACATTTTTTTGGGGGGTAGGCCTATAAGAAATTTGTACTTTACGTATTTATCTGTGTAAAAATTCTGGCAATTCAAACCCTCTGCCCCTTAATCAAGGAGTTCCGGTACGCCCATGAGTAGGTTTGTTGTCATTGATTAAATAATACTTTGCTGATGGGAAATTGTGATTGGTTTGATTTCAGAATGCATTCCTCCGGTGCCTCCTTCAACCCCGCACGGAGTTTCGGACCAGCCGTTGCGTCCGGATATTGGGATGAACACTACATCTACTGGGCCGGACCAACCATCGGTGGATTATTAGCCGGAACGTTCTACAGGTTGGTTGCAAAACAGTTCAGTCTTTGTTTTAACCATTATGGGAAACAATAGCAGAGAAAATACTTCAGTAAACAATTCCTGATCACCGTTGTTTTTGAAGAGGAGGATGTGATGGAACTTGTTCATGGTTCCTTTCAGAACTAGATGTCTTCGTCGATGAAATCATTTTCTCAGCTATGCCCTTCAATACAGCATTATAGGCCGTTTTCGAAATCTAGGCTTGGGATTGAGCTTGGGCTTAGGCTCCGTCGGTTATTTAGAAAATATGTACTTTCCTTACGGGGCTTCCATCAGTTTCGAAAACGGCCATTCCATAGACTTTCTCAAGTCTCATTAGTTTAATATACAATTATCCACAAACGGGAAATTCATTTCGGCCTTTACAACAATATTAGGCCTATAAGTTTACATTTTAAAAATTACAATGCTTTTAATACCATTAATGACAAATAAGTTTCATTGTTATTCGATTTATTTGTCCGTCTCATCCACTACTTCAAAAGTTGTCAGTATCTCCTAACTATTATATAGCTACAATTAAAGATATTATACAGGATTGGTAATGATAAAAAATATACTTTTTCATTTTAGTCTGAAAGCTTACTGATTATGAAGTTCATACTAGAACCATTTTGTCGGCTGATTTCGGTTGTGACAACCGCACATTTATGGATAATGACTGTGTTTACATGCTGGAAAATTTTGCATGACTTGTCACTGTTTTCTCCTGACTCACACAACAGATAAAGCCCAGATTTTCACAGGTTTGTTATTTCGTGTATATGACTGGTCACACAAAACATACGACTATTTTGTCAGCTCTACCAATCCTGTATAATACCTCTAAGGAATGTTCTCTATCAAGACGCATGGATCTGCCTTATCAAACCAGAACTTAAATATCTTAGTTTGATTGAATCTGTTTGATCAAATCTTCTTCTTCGTAGATTCATCCTCGGTGATAGCAACAAGCGGCTGATCATGAGGGACTGATTGGGGACAGAGAGCGAGCCGACGGTAGCAGGATGAGATATCATCTTGCAAAGTTCATTGGAGGTTGTTCTTCGCTATCTTATCAACCAACACAAATGGCTGCACAAATACAACATGCAAAATTTCATAGGATTATAAATTATTCTAAAGTCAACAAAATGAGTAAGCAACGAAAAAGAAATAATGTTGGAAATTAACGTTTATAAAAAATTGTATTTATGCGGTCAGGTAAAAAGGATTGAAACAGAGAACTGACTCAGATTAATCCCTCCATTTTTTTAAATTTCTTTTGTTTATATTCATCTAGTTAGAAAGCGTGTAAGCTACAGTCTGTCATATCTAGTGAAGAAAGTACAAGTCAATAGACTTTTTGGACACGGGAGTGGGATAGCGTCATGTTTGCGTTTTACTTTTATATAAATATTTGTACAACTATGGTTTTTGAGGACAAAACATAACCATACGAGTACAGCTTCTAAACGCATGAATTCTGGATCACTCTTTGTAAAATTTGCCTATATGAATGCCAATCCTTATCATATTTCTGGACGGATAGGTCGGGTATGCACGTGGAGAATTAAAATAGAGGTAAGATTTTCCCAGTCGTTTTTGGCAAAAAGCAGCCTATTTCACTTTCATGACTTTTTATTAAAGTGATTTTGTCTCTGCAATTGAAACTTTCATTCAATTTCATTCTGAGGTATGCGAATTTATATAGCATTCAATGGAGTTGTTTTTAGCCATGCGAACTTTGAGTTCAATTTAGCAGAGTGCGGTGCAACTGAAGATTTCTGCGAAAAGCGGCTACACATTTGAATGCTGTTGTTCGAGTGAATTGTTAATTGGATGATTATTCCTTTTTACTAGCATGTTTTCAATTCCAAAAGGATATTTTGTCAAATAATAGACCACAATCTTTGAGGAAACTGACTGGGTAAATTTGTAAAAGAACATTTGCTTACACATTCAGTGAAATTGAATGACAGTTTGGAAAGCTTTCGATTTCGAATAACGCGACGTCTAAAATGGCAGCTTCTTTTGCGAAATTGACCGGGACAATTTAACAATCGTCTTTTAGAATAGGATTTCTACTTGTATAAAGAAAGTTTTCACAGTCTTGCAATCATTTTGAATGTAATGAGTGTAAATATTGTTATATTGGAGGTAGACCCACAAGAATACCCTAAAGGTAGAATAATATCAATTAGGTCTCGGGGTGTTAATTTTGGCCAGACCTGAACGTTCAGATCTGTCTGCAACACTGGTCGGTGTGAACACCAAAGGGAAGTTGATTTAGATTCTTTGTTATATTGCTCTGAAACATTGGTTATAGTTTTCATGCCTAGAATTTTCGATAGTTTATCTTTATACAGGTCTACCTTTGTGATTATTTGTTATTTTTCTTTTCACATTTTGCTACTAGTTTAACTCAAGTTCTTACTGCTTATTGTTGGCAAACAGTATAGCAAAGATGTACAGTAAAGTGTTTGTGAACATAATTTCAGATCGAAAGTCGAAAGTGGAAACACTATCAGCTAAGGTGCCCATAAAAAAGCACCCTAGTTGAGTTACAATCCATTGACAAAATAATTGGGCATGGTTCAAAGGGTAGACAATTGAAATATTTAGAGTCAAAACCAAGTTTTAAAATCTATTTTAATGGAGATATTGTACGGAACTTAAAGATGACAAGTTGAGCGTTGATTGAAGCTTAGATTTGGCAAAAATAATTCAGATTTGGTTCGTCATGAAATAATTGTATAATAATGAGTAATTTATAGAAATATCTTTTTGTTTTTTGTTTGCATTCCCCAGACGCGTTGAAACTTATTAAAGAGCATTATAGACTCTTCTATAAAAAAGAAGACACCGTGTCTCTCTCTCTTTTTTTAATGTATTGTTTTAATCAACGAATAACTCCTTAGAAGACAACATTATGGGTCGTATTTGAGTGATGTAATGTTATACCTCTTGCATAATTAGGCAGAACGTCAGCTTCCATGGAATCACAATTCTTGTTTTTCATTCACTAAAGTTATTGAAGCCAAACAGAGGCTGGGAATGCAAACTAGTCTGTTCCCAAGTCATGAAATGGTAGCAAAAATCCTAACTCTGAAAGACAATCATGGACAATCTGGTCCTTGCTCTATCAACCCCCACCCCCCACCCCACCCCACCCCACCCCACCCCGACTCACCCCACCCCACCCCACTCCGACTCACCCCACCCCACCCCACCCCACCCCACCCCACCCCACCCCGACTCACCCCACCCCACCCCACCCCACCCCGACTCACCCCACCCCACCCCACCCCGACTCACCCCACCCCACCCCACCCCGACTCACCCCACCCCACCCCACCCCACCCCACCCCACCCCGACTCTCAAATAACTGGATGCGAGGAGCCCAATTCCCCCGTTTTCTCAACAGAAGGCGCTCTACATGAATTTCCACAAGCGGTAGTCGGAGCCACATTGGTCTTGTACCTTGTCTTAGTTGTGAACCGCGGGACCTTTAATTTTCACAGGTGTGATCGTCGTGGGTGTTGTACAAATTACAATAATGTCATCTAGCATGTTCAGTGTGGGTTATTGTTCATTTGTGGCTGAAAAATGTCAGGCATGTATGAGCTTTGTTGCCACCGAGTATGTAGAATTCCAAGATTGTTCTACTGCTTTTTTCCCCGACTTGATTGGATGGGAGTGGCGAAGGACGTTGCCTGGTTATTCCTACCTCCATGGTTGAAGCGACTAGGTAGACGTAGACACATTCCGACCGTCTCGCGCTCCGTCAGCCCAGCCAGCCAGCCAGGGGGACCAAGCCAGCGCCACCAACTTAACTTTCCGTTAGTTTTCTGTTGGCGTTTTACTGCACTGTTTTGATGTTCTGTCAGTCTATCCAGCTTCTTTTCTTTTTTTTCTTCTTTTTCTTTGGACATCGAACATGTTGAGAAATCTTCATTAAATAATTGAGCTGAATTGAAGACTTGTGTTTTTAAATAATTATAAGGTGAGTGAGTGAATTGTTACATTGAAATTTGTGAATCAACTAAAATTCAAAATTGAACTAGTCCCATTCTAGAGGCAATCCACTACACTGCTCACTCAGTCACTGGACTAACTTCATATCATGTGTATTGACCCCAGTCTGGGGCCTAGAATGGGGCTAGTATTAAATCAAAACATTCCACTATTGTGTCAATGAGGAAGTCCAGCCGATTGGCCCTAGTCCTAGAATGTGGCCAGTCAACATCAATCTAAGACCTATCAAGCAGACTAATATTCAACTAAGAATGTCAGTAGAAAACATATTTTCATCTTGAATGTTATCTTCTTGTACAAGTTGTAGCCCTTTACTAAGACTGTCTTAAGCCTTGTTTAGTATGAACATGCATTAACAAGAATGCTCAAACTCAAAGTCAATTGAAAATTTATGCACCATTAAATGACCTCTATTAAACGCTTCATGTAGAATGAAGGCTTCCAATTTGTGTGCAATCTTGCTGTGGTCCAGCTGGCAATTCAACAGCTTGATTGAAGGAATGTCTGTAGACACTGATGTTGGCCATGGAAATGAAGATCTACTGTCAGCGATTCAGAAAGAAATGTCTGTGTTCACGAGGCATTTGGATGACATAGCAATGCATGGATACCAGAGGTTACACGGGTAAGTAGGGGTGTTTGGTAACATTTGCAGGGTAGCCAGAAGTAGTCGGAGCTTCAGTTGATTAAAATTGGATTGAAATTATTTGTAATATTTGCTATTAATAGTGTTCAATTCCTCAAACCAACTCGGCTCCCTTATTGGGAGTATACAACCTGTGCTGCCAAATGTGTGGCACACCCAGCTAAAACAATCACAAGAACCATCTCTGCCCTCACAGGTACCCATTTACTCCTGGGTGAAGAGAAGCAATTAGGCCATATTGTTCAGTGTCTTTCTCAATGTGTCATAACAGGGATTGGAACCCACACCCGGATGATCAGCTACCAGAACTTGACATAAAGACATTGAATAGACTTCAAGTATTACTGCAGTACAAGGTTTTAGTTTTCTCCATTCAACATAATATAGAAAAAGCCATTCAAATATTGATGTTTCTTCCAAATTGCAGATCTTCAGGGAGACACAGGTCCAAGCGATCAGATCTGACTGATTACAGGCATGGCTTTATTCCATACACGGGTGTCGGTAACAGGGAAGGTAAGAACCCCCCCCTAAAAAAAGTTCCCAGAGCAGTGTTCAGTTTCATTGGGCTGGTTTGCAAAATAAATTGCTTTAAAACATGTTTGCTTGCAAGGCAGAAGCTAGCATTCCCGTCGGGTTAGTGGGTTCTTCCCTGCCTTTCACCTCTGTGGACCACAGCTCAAATCCCACCTCATACCGAAGCCTTGCATGTGGATTGGGGTTTCAGTTCCTACCTGCTTCTTTGGGTCTTTCCCTATTTGGAGTTTTCCTCCCACATTTAAAACTGATTCTCTACACAGGTATCTTCAGGCCTACAGCACCCAATTCCATGGCACTGCTTGCCACAGAATTCTGCGCTTACAGGTCCTTATAAAGCACAAGAATCTATGGGAAGTAAGTCAAAATTCTACGGTAAGCAGAGCCATGAAATTAGGCCCTGGTTCCTTGGTTTCATTACCAGAATGATATAATAATAGCAGGGAACCAGTATAATCACATAGCATTTTGGTTGGTTGGTCAATTGTCTTTAGCTTGAGCGCTTTCCAAAATATTTTGGTCCCATGGGTACCTAGTCTTGGCTCAAGACGTTACTCATTTTTCACTGCAGGCTGCGGCACTCACATCGTTCCAAATCACCGCGCTCACATCATCCCTTTCACAAATTGAACAATACAAAGTGCTTTTTCCGAAAAACCGCTATCAGTCGACTCAAGAGTCACTGGCAATTTGAGGATACCACCTCTACTGGTGGAAATGTTGCATCGCCGTGTATAAGTACAACTAAAAATGTACGAGCGCCTTGACCAAGACTAAGGAGAGCCATGTGCTAGGATTTTGATGAATGTCAAACTGCCTAGGGTTTGTGGTTTGATAGATAAAGGATTCACAAACCATACCACAATTAAAAACTGACAAAATGCACCATAATATTTTGGTTGCCTTTCACAGATTCTGAGCTTTCCAATCTAAAGCTGCTGTCCAATACATCAGTGTCATCAACCCAAAGTGTCAGTGAGTGGGGCTTCCTTCAGACAAACAAAGCAAGTTTTTTGGCTGCCCTCGTTGGCGAGACGTTAACCATCTTTAAGCTGCAGCTGAGTCAAACAGATGAACCACTCTCTCAAGTAGCAACTTTGCAAAGTAAAAAAAACAACAACACTCTTACCCCCAAGGTCCCTGACTTGACCCCAACCTCGCATTCTTAGGGCATTGTCACACAAGGGAATTGTTTCGAGCAACTAGAAGGCAACCGACTGTACTGACTGAAATTTACCCCTTGCATATGACGGCACAAGCTCAAACAGCGCCCTCACTTAAATCAAAGGAAAACATATTATTGCTTCGTCCTTCGGATGGGACGTAAAGCCGTAGGTCCCGTGTGTTGTGTAATGCACGTAAAAGAACCCAGTGCACTTATCGAAAAGAGAAGGGGTTCGCCCCGGTGTTCCTGGTTTGATTGGCTCCATATTGCACCACAGCACTTTGTAAACCATTTACATGTTGCTATATAAAGAGAAAGTTCCCATACTTCAACATGTAACTCCACATACCTTGTAGGAAAAATACTGAACGCTTTGAGACACCCATCGGGAGTATAAAGTGCTATATAAGAACTGCATATTATTATTATTATCATTATTGGCGAGAGTTTTGCGTGGTGCATACGCGCTTGCACATTTCCATTGTTTGACCTCCTTGACAGCCAGTGCAAGGGATCTTTAGGAACGCTTCGGCAGCACAAGGGACTTTTTCTAGCAGTGTCCAAGAAAATTGAAATGCGAATGCCTTTTCTTCTTGATTCTCTTGTACTGGTTGCCTGTAAATTACCCAGTGTGACATGGTCCTTAGATTCATTTCTAAGATACCCTTTTGAATGGTATGCTTTCAACCGTTAGAAAAGTGCACAAACTGTTGCCGCCCTTTGATTTGTTCATATCCTTTGCCTCCTCTCCCCTTTTGAGCCTTTCTGGAGTAACTTTCCAGAAGTTGTTTTCATAAGAAATGCATTGCAAAAATGTTATGATTTTTAATGAAAGTTTTGATTCTGCTCTAGATGTGTTGGCATTTGAAATCTTCAGTCGGCCTAATTGGAAAGCAGGCCACATTATGAGCACTGACTACTACCTAACCATCTACAATACCTATGGCTACATGGTACACTACATGGTGTCTGAGTTCGGCTTAGAGGTACAATGAAGCACATTCCCCTTTTTGTTGAATACTTTTTCATGAGTTTGAATATTTGTTCCTCTCCTCAAGGCCCTGGCGCCTGGAGTACTTTTATTTGGTGTGACGAGTTGACCCAATTGAGAGTACAAGTTTGCATCAGTACGAGATTTTGAAAGTACTAGATAATGTTACTAAAGGACATTTATATACTAACAATATAAACCAATGTTGAGGCGCATTGCACATAAACATTATTACCATTTATTACATTTATTTTATTCTTTAAAGCACCCCAGCTCCCTACAGCCTGCGCTGCCACGTATGTAGCGCATCAAACTAAACAATCACAGAAACCATCTCTGCTCTCGAAGGTACCCATTTACTTCTGGGTGAAGAGAAGCATTTGTAGTTAAATTTCTTCCTCAAGTGTCATGACCTCGATTCAAACCCACACCCAAAGAATTAACCACGATAACTTGAGTTCGATGCACTAGACTGCACGGCCATGACACACCATGACTCGTTGAACTGCGCCAGTTGTACAAGTTTGGAGCTGTACAAGTTGGTGGAGGCACAAGTTTACATCTGCACCAGTTAGAGACTGTACAATTTGGCGTCTGTACACGTTTCCAGCTGTACAATTTGGCATCTGAACAAGTCTGTGTCTGGACAAGTCTGTGTCTGGACAAGTTTGTGTCTGGACAAGTTTGTGTCTGGACAAGTTTGTGTCTGGACAAGTTTGTGTCTGGACAAGTTTGTGTCTGGACAAGTTTGTGTCTGGACAAGTTTGTGTCTGGACAAGTTTGTGTCTGGACAAGTTTGTGTCTGGACAAGTTTGTGTCTGGACAAGTCTGTGTCTGGACAAGTCTGTGTCTGGACAAGTCTGTGTCTGGGCAAGATTGTCTGGGCAAGATTGTGTCTGGACACGTTTGTGGCTGTATAACTTTGAAGCTGTACAAGTTCGTAGAGGTACTAAATGACCAGATGCCCTCAATGAGACAATGTTTTGTACAAGCCAGTTATTGGCCATGTTTTCAGAGTCCAAAGTTGTTGGAGTAGAGTTAGCGAATGCTGATAGATAATCGACCGTTCCTAACCAAGATATTTTGTACATGTCTTTTGTGATTCTCAGTACGGAAAGGTAGTGGACTTGAGGGGCCTGACTGTCATTGACCTGCAGCATTTTTTCGTTGAGAGAGTCCTGTACCTGGGAGTGCTAACCCAAGATGGCTTCCTAAGACTCTACATTTGGAGCAGTAGATGTAAGTATACTTCCCATAGACCCATTGCACAACGCGCAGCCCACTTACACGCACCTTCCCTGTTCGCCATTTTGGGAGTCAAAATGTGCACAAAGGAATTGACTCCCAAAAAGGCGGAATTGGTACTTGCGCATTGTTCGGAGGTGCGTATACGCGTGTACCATTTCCACTTTTTGGGGAGTAAATTCCTTTGTTCACAGTTTGACTCCCAAAGTGGTGGACAGGATAGGCCTGTGTAAGTGCGCTGCGCGTTGTGCAATGGATCTATAGAGGGCGTACTGACGTCTTCACAATCGCACTATTGTATGTGTTTGCCGTATCGATACCACTCCTCACTAACCTCTGGGATTTGCTGAAAAACAATGCTGATTGGCTCCGAAAATTGACTGCTTTGCACAAATGCTTGTTAAAAACTTTCAAACGCTTGCATGATGCTTGTAGTATGCTTAGTACCTCACATGTCAAAATGCAAGTATTTTGTTGTGATTCTATTTTAAATGAATCATGTTTTAGAGCAATGAATTAACTTTATCCAGCCTTGCTTCTCCAGGAATGAAATCCCATCCCAGGAAAAGCATCAACTCCTTTTGTTTATGTCCTGAAGAGTTTAATCTTTGAAATACAGACAGTGATTTCATAACAGCAGAGGAGCTGACAGTGCCCGTACTCAGCTACAACATGCAAGCTTTCCACATTTATGGCCGGTACTACATTCTAGTGTCCGTCGGTCAGGGAGAGTCGGTGCTCTTAAAGTTTCAGCGTCGCCACAGCATCTTCAGAGAGTACCAGCTGTGAGTATTCCCAGGGAACCAGTCACAACACAGTGCATTAAATGGTATTTTGGCTGGTAACTTGATTCTATTTAGCAACATTATATGTGCTTAACAAAACAAATTGGGCCCGAGATTTAAACCCATTTTCTGAAAACTTGACTCCCAGATTTTAGATCTTTTGATCTTGTAGAGTGGACCACCTGATCTGACATGCTACTGTTCACTTCTTTTTTAAGACAGCGGTATTAAAACATATATTGGTTTTATCTCTACACCAATGTGTTCTGAGTACTATATACTCGGTGCTTTCTGAGTACTGTAGAGAAAAAATCCATAGGTGTACTTCTCGGGTGGGATTCGAACCCACGGCCCCTGCATTCTTAGAGCAGATGTCTTAACCACTTGACTTCCGAGCACGCCCGGTGACAAGAGTCAAGTTCGATCCTTGTCATTTCTCATTGGTCTAGTGGCTTAGACATCTGCTCTAGAATGCAGAGGTTGTAGGTTCATTTCCCACCCAAGTTGCCTGTAGATTTTTATTTCGTGCCAGATTCAGAATGCGAAAGTACACAGTGCTTAAATCACATATCAGTGTATGTGTAAAACCAGTTCAAATAATGAAACTGATGAAACAGTTTTAATTCATTTTGGGTTGAACAAAGAAAATTTGACCAGAGCGGGATCTGAACCTGTGAGATGATTACACATGGGAGAGGAATATCATTGTATTTCTCTTGCTGTTTGTTTGTTTCAGTTTATTTTCACAGGGTTCAAAGAGAGTTGCGTACATCTCAGAGTCATACGAACATTATGTCGTGTTTATTGATGATCAGGGTCTGACATCCACTTTCTTCCAGTGGAATGGTATGTAAATAGTTTTGTCAGTGAAGAACCTGTCTACTTTAAGGCTTGTTCACCTTCTGAATATTGTGCCTCCCCAATACAGAGACCTTGTTTTTCTTTATTGTCATGATCGTTACTATTATCATAGGAATGTTTTCCTTTATGCAATCTAATAGATGTCTTATAGAGCCAGTGTCAAAAGGAATTTTGTCCCCATGTGTGTGTCCCCCATACGGTAAAATAACAAATGCAGAAAGAAAGTAGAGTCATAAGAGGGCACTATCATACGAAAAATTCTATACAATTCGTCGTACGGCGGGGACAGAGTTTCGAGGGGAAAGAATCTCCCGCCATACCAAATCCAGACTATGAATCTGAGGCGCTAGAGGGGGATGTTATTTGATGGATAGTATTCTACGTAATATGTGGGCTGTTCCAAGGAGTGCTATCTTCCGGACTAGGTTGATGTTAATGTTGCCAGGGATACAGTAAATGAAGTATATAGAGTCCCTTCTTCACTAGTCTTAGTGCTCCGATGACCACCAGTATTGTCTTGGTCTTCATTCTCCACATCATGTTGATCTCGATCTCTAGGTCTTTATACGTGGACAGCTTTTCTGTTGCTTTCACTGAGGTACTTTGTTCAGAGGGTATTGATACATCTTTGAGTATCTACCTCTGTTCCTTCTTATCCTTGATGATGATGTCAAGTCTGTTGGCTTTTACCTCCCTGTCAATGCGGATTGGAATGTCCAAGATATTCTAGTTCTTCTTTTCTTCTCACTCATCTTCTTAATTCTTTCTGTTAATGAAACCAAGGAATCCACATCCGTGCCTTGCACAGTAATCAATGGGCCTGATGATGCTTATGAAGAGAAGATGTTGATGAAATCTCAGAAGAATGTCCTACAAGCCTACGGGTTACAGTGCAAGGCACATTTGGTTTAAGATGTGGCAGGACTATTATGAGATGTAGTGCACACATTACTCTAACACTATTAGGTTTGGGTAAATTTGTCTGTATACACACAAACCAAACAGTGCACTCCGTATAGTGGCCACCATACCTCATAAGGCTAACGGGGAAACCCATACAGTCATGTAGGGACTGAAACCCAATCTACATGCATTGCTCCAGGCTGAGGCTGGATTCGAACCACACAGTCCACAGAGGTGAAAGGCAGGGAAAGAAATCATCCAACAAGAATACCAATCAGACGACATGACTATTTTCATTACATATTCTTTGTTGATTAATGAATATGTATGAGCATTCTCTTAAAATATTCTCTGAATATTCATTGACAACAACACCTGATCCACTTTTAACCAATCAGGATGTCTAATGAAGGTGAGATTACTTATAGAGTTTGCTTTATTTTTCTCAGGGGTTGTATTCCTTCAAATGCAAGTCATGGATACAGTTGGAGCCAATAGTTGGGATTCAGTCGCCATACCTGGAGTACAAGATAGCACCCTTCTTATTCTTGCGAGTAATAGCTCCGCCTCTAATGGAGCGTACCCCTTCATGACCTACATGTACGATACAGGAACCTCAGACTTTCAGTTCTGGAACCAAACAGCTCTTTTGGCAGTTCTCAATCCATCAGGTACATTGTAGTGATTTGGAAAGGGAAACGGGAAACAGCCATTTGAAACTGGCAGGGTCATGGCCATGCAATAAAATACTAAGCCAAAGGGGAGGTCCTCTATCTGCCAGGACCCAACAAGGTTTTAAACAGCCCAGTTAAGACTGAGTCACCACTCTGTTATTCCCATTCATTATTATCTTTCCGTTAAAAACATCAACAAATCTTAAAAGCTAAAAAGAAATCTGACAGTTTAGACTCAGCTCACCTCCACTCTGCATTGAATTTTTATCCATGTTCAGTGAGCGCTAAGTGGCTCCTCACGCAAGTGTCAAACTTAAGCGCTTCAGTTTCAAACTATTGCACGCAAAATACAAATTTGCGTGAGCCAAAAATGTGGCCATGTTTGAACACTCCTAACTTTGTTTTTATTGCATGTTGAAAAATAGCCACGTGCTCATCTCTTGACCAATCAGAATGGATAAATTGTAGGTATTTATGAATATTTAAATAAAGCAGGTGTACAACATTGGTAGTTGTCAAAGACCTGGGCCCAATTTCATAAAGCTGTTTAGCAGAAAATAATGCTTGGCAAGTTTCTTCGCTAAGCAAAAAATGAGTGGGGCACCAGTTGCAACAGCGTAAACTTTAGGGAATGTTGGCTGGTTACCTGTTTGTGCTAAGCAAGATTTGTCTGTGCTTAGCAAGTTTTTGTGCTTACAGGCTTTACGAAATTGGGCCCTGGGGCCGATTTCACATAGAGCTGAGATTGACCCTAACTGTGTATCAATCTTAACTGCTTAGCAAAGTGTGATGTCACAATACAAATCACTATGGTGATATTGACAACTCATCTTAAGATGAATCATTGTGCTTTGAGGAATCGAGCCTGCATCCACACTTTATGTGACTTAACATTTACATGAAAAAACACACCTGTGAAGTTTTAAAGACAAAGTATACCTTTGGTTTTTGGAACCGTTTGATTGTTTTACTCCTATGGAAATGTAGGTATATTCAATAAAACTAACCTGTGAAAATTTCACTTCTAAAGGTAGTCACGTTTTGAGGTATCACCGAAAAACCGGAGCGAATATTTCCACGCAGGAAGAATATTTCCAATAGGAATACACAATCTGAGATGGGGATAAAAAGTTTTGTTTTTTTCCATAACCGCAGTACTTCGAAGTGAAAAATTCTCAAAACGCATTATACTATCCAAAGCTGCTGTACTTCTTAACAAGAAAGTTTTTATTGCCATTAATTTTCAGAGTCATTACCAAACGTATACAGACCCTTTAAGCTCATCAATTGTCTATAAGTAACCAACAAGCAATATTGACCCTTTTTCTTGACCTGTTTCCATGCGCCATTTTGAGAGTCAAAGGGAAGGGTCTGGGTTTTACAATTTTATACAGAAGATATATTTTGATCACTGTGCTTTTAAAACTTAATTTTTTGCAGAATACTATGATGCTGTCAACAGCCTTTCATTTTATGTCGACACTAATGTGTATCTGGCTGTCAGTGTGTCCAAGCACCCCTCAGCCAATGACCAGGGAAATATTTTTGAGATGGGTTTTGCTGATGTTACAGTGGCTGATCCAGTCGTTATCAGGAGTTTGGAACTCGAAGCATTGATTTCACAAGTAGAGGTAAAAAGATGGACTGTCGTGGCTAAGCGGTCAAGCGCACTGAACTCGAGCTCAGGTTCGTCTGATCAGCAGAGTGTGGGTTCGAGTTCAGATCTTGACACTTATGTCCTTAAGCAAGTCGCCTTATCATTAAAATATTTGTCTTTAAAGAAACGTTGTTGGTGCAAGTGCTGCTGATATTGGAATGCTTATGAGCTCCCTTGCACCACAAATGCTTGCAAAGCAATGTCTAGTAAATTTCAAGTACAGCACAAAAGGCTAAGTGACCTTCTGGCCACCTGGTCTGTGGTCCTTTAGTTGTGGGCAACAATGAATGACCATAAGAAGTGGTCAGAAGGCACCCACAGGGATAATAAGTTAAAGGAGTCAATGATTCTTCAAAAGCAAAATTACCTTTCATTGTTCCCTTCAATAATCATTTTTGATTGTGTCTCTTTCCCCAGAGTACTTTGACAACAAGGGAGATTGAGTTATCCCAGGCCCGAGAAGAAGTTGCAGACAGCGTGACGCTGGACGGCAACCAAGATGTCTTTAACATCAAAACATTTCGGGACGCTAATATCAACGATGCTGATGTCAATGAAATTGATGTTGAGGGTAAACAAAAGTTGTTTAAGTCTCGTTTAAAAATCATGGCTTGTGCTTGGGCTTGTTTTTCTGTTAGATGATCTTCCCAACAAGGGAACTATACAAAGCTCCCATGAGACGATACAAAATCTAAACAGCCAATCTCTCTTATACACGTTTGTTTTATGCCTGTGATTATGAACAACACAAATCAACAAACTGTGATTCAGTAACTAGAGAACAATACTTACTCTAGTCATTGTAAAATCAGCAATGGGCTTGGCTGGATTGGAACCCACAACCTTGTGATTGCAAGTTCTGTAGTCTAACCACTAGACCACAGCCCGGGCTTAGGCTTCATCAGTTATTTATGTGGCTTCCTTCTGGGACTTCAAAGAGTGTTGATACCTGACCTGTATCAGTTTTTGCAGAACAAAAAAGTTTGCCTCAAAAGAGGTTTTACAAAACTTTAGACCAATTGAAAGGGTTTTATTTATACAATCTCTTGTTGATACTCTTAATTATTGGGAAAAGTCATAAAAATTTACCGAATATGTCTTAAGAATTTGACAAAGAAACAGTCAGACTTCATCCATGTTCTTCAACAGTTAACGTGATTTGACACCAGCAGCTGGTCCCAGCCGGTCCCAGACACTGCAGATCCCTTTGAAGATTATCAACCTAGTTGGTAGGGCATTAACACAGCTCATGGTCACTGGCCTTGTGGAAGTAAAAAGTGCCAGGATGCAGTATTTGTCGTATAATGACAAAACTGACAACAAGAGTTGGGATGAAACCGGTGTTTAAAATTCAGAGTTCTGGGCTAATGGAAGATTCAAGTAATGTTAATTTCTCTCTGTTCTAGAATCTTTTCACTATCCTACTGCAACCAACGAGAGTCTAGTTCATCTTGTCAACCAGTCCATTGCTCAGCAAAAACAAATACAGGAGTGCCTGGATTTTTTCGATGGTAGGTTTAGGCTCGTTGTCCTTGATACACCTGCGGTACATGCACACTTGTACCTCAGTCATAGATTGTGAATTTTTTATTGGTCGAGAACCAATTATGTGATGTGCTAGAAAGCGTTTTGAATATTTTTGTTTACAGTAGCAACGTAAATGACGGCATTCAGACGAGGAAAAACAATTTTTTTTTCCCCCTAAATTACCATGGTATAACAAAACATGATGCTAGCCCCCTTTATGGGTTCCATTGTCTGGTTTTTTCCCCCACCCCCATAGGTAGATGCTTTCCCCCACCCCCATAGGTAGATGCTTTCCCCCACCCCCATAGGTAGATGCTTTCCCCCACCCCCATAGGTAGATGCTTTCCCCCACCCCCATAGGTAGATGCTTTCCCCCACCCCCATAGGTAGATGCTTTCCATGTTTTCTTACATTGAACCTTTGAGAAATACTTGACTTGTGTCAAGAAGAGCAAACGTACTTCTGTTTTCTCATTTTCATCTCTTCTCGCAGGCATTGTCATGTTGAACACCACCCAGACCATTATTGGTTTAAAGACGATCCAAAATATGACGATAGAGGGCCCTCTAAACTCAACTGCCTTCACTACAAAGCTGTTCAATGATGTGGATATAGACAAACTTGATGAGGAGACGTTCAGGTATAGACCTTTCTTTTGCAACGTCACAGCCCGATTTGTTGCCAACCCAGATTGGAAAAGTATGGAAAGCCAAAAACAGATTGCCACAGTTTGTAGCAGTGTTACACAAATATTCATAAATAGTGTTGAATTTGTTGGAAACAAATCAACTAATCATGGAAGGTATTTCCGTTCATGAATCTTTACAGAAAATGTTGAATTTGGTCACAACATTTTTAACACGATTGAATGTTTTGCTAACATTCGGTTGTCCATACCAACCAGCGCGGTTTGTTTATCAACAATGGAAAGGTCTATAGTTGTTTCTGGGCACCTGTTTACTTTATTCCAGTGATGTCATTCTTGCATCACTTAATTGAAAAAACCACTCCATTTTACCCAGCCCACCATTTCACCTAGTTTGCATATAGGTATGAAAGACAATGTAATTTGTCCATGTCTTTGTGTACAAAACCTAATGCTGCCAGCACACTTGCAGTGGCAGCGTGGTGCGCAACACTTGTGCTTACGGTTTGGTCTATAACATTACAGTGGACAACATTTGTGCAAAGGTATCAGTTAAATTTGTCTTCTCTCAATTCTAGATTGAATGTTCCAAACCAAGTCATCAATGGAGCGCTAACTTTTAATGGGAATTTATCATCAACGGCCAGCATTGATCTTGATGATGGATATTTAGTGAATGGCCTGGATCTGTCTGAAGATGTCGTCTTGACGTATGGAGTACAAAATATCACAGGTAAGGAAAGGATTCTCTTTCAAAGAGTGCCGTGGATAGGTTTTAAAAATTACTTAATTAGCGTTACCACCAACCATGCCAACAGATGAAAGACCGAGCAAAGGTCTCGTCGGCCCCTTGTGACATGTAACATGTTTTTTGGGGCTGGTAACCCTAATTTAGTCAGTATAAACTTGTTGTGCTTACCTGCTTTTTGTGCTTAAGCAGCTCTATGAAATTGGGCCCAGGTACCGAGTTCATAGAGCTGCTTAGCAGAAAACGAGGCTTAACAAATTTCTTCTGAGCAAAAATTAGCAGGCAATCAGTCACAAATGGTACATTAGATATGGTCTTCTGGTTGGTAACCTATTTCTGGTGAATGTAATTGTTTCATGCTTTGCTAGGGTTTGTGTGTAGGCAGCCCTATGAAATTGCCACCAGGTAATGGGTTATGAAGAAATGGACTGTATTTTTGCCCCTGTGAGGGTGCTTTGAATGTTGCATCCCAACTTAGTTTATTTTTTGTTGACTACCTGTGTGTTGTTTTCTTGTATCAATGGCCAAATAAATGATAATAACAATAACAATAGAAAAACAATTTGCTTGACTTGTTTTTTATCACGTAAATTTGGTTCACACGGTCAAAAATACTGCGAAGGTGGGTGGTAGTTCAGGTTATGAAATGCGATTTGGTTTTCTTCAAGTGCAAGCCCTATCGGATTAACTTGGAACACTTAACTGTCCTAAATTTTGTACAAAACACTGTTGTTGTTATTTCATAATGCAGGAATGAAGATATTTCAGCAAGATACAACATTTTTGAAAGACATGGATCTGGACTTTGGTGTTTTCCTCAATGAAATTGACCCATCTGAGCATTTAGTCACATTGAATGGCTCTCATGTTATCAAAGGTAACAGAGAAAACTGTTCACTCCAAATTCAAATAAAGGAGTAGATGTATTTGTTACAGGGAACGATTTTGTTCAGCAATTTTGCATAGCGAAATATTTAGACTGAACATGTTTTGTGCACACTGAATGCGACAAATGAGTAGCAATAGATGATTTGTGAGTAGCAACTGATACACTTTTTGTAGCATTTTGCTCTGCTATACATGGTAAATCGTTCACTGTGTTGTTTTTTATTTGAAGTAGCAGTCATTAGTTTTTCTCCATTATACAACTTATCGTTTATTATTGTTAATGTTAAAAAAAATTAATGTGTACAATACATGTCCGAACTTTTTATAAATAATTTTATTTGCATACTAAATTTTTAGCAATTAATTTATAATTCTTGTGCATTTTAGTGTGTAGTTGATTGAATTTTCTGTAGAGAAATAAAATAATAAATATAAAGGTAACTTGTAGAATTCTTTGATTGGTGTATCAAAGTAAACCTTTGATCAACAAATGAGGAGTGGATGAGGAAGTGATGAAGCATGATTTGAGGTAGGAAGCTTATTGTCGAAAAACCCCAAAGGTATACTTATTTTTGTGGAATCTGATCTTAACGTAGCTTGAACTTTCCTCCACCCACAGCCACACCCGTTTTCCCCAAAGAAACGTAACCCAAACAAAAAACAAAACCACTTGTTTTAACAAACACTTATATGTTTCCAATCTAATCCACACCTAAGGCCGTGTCCATATTGGTGGTTACAGGTATGGCTATGGCTGGTTCGTTGTGTCATCATGCATTGAACTATAGGACGTCCTTAGCAACACTGTCAGCCATAGCTGTAGCTGTAGCCGCCAATAGAATGTGCAAGTCTTGCGCATATTTGAACATTGGGACCTTGAAAGTGCGCGACTTTGTTTCCTTTATACATTAAAGCAATGTATGTGGGACCAAAGTGGTTTAAAAATATTTGAATACGCATGAGACTTGCACAGTCTTTTACAACCTGAAAATCAGAAAGTTTTTCACTTTCTTCAAACTGTTGCTATTTTCCAAGGTCACCTGAATTTCACAGACGTCGTTCATGTTAATGGTAGTATCATAACTGATGGGACAGTGGATGGAGTGGATGTCAGCTTTCTGTGTGATAATGTCATGACTATATCCACTAGTCAGACGGTCTCAGGTAATAAATATATTACATTCATATTGGTTAAAAGGTGGTCACATGACCATGTTTACTGTGTATTAAATGGCTGATATAGACATAGCTGGAGCTGTGTAAGACCAGTTGGCTAATGCCCACTTGGCGTTCAAAGCCTTTTAGCGCACAAGCTTATGCGGGCCCTATTAATGCATAATGCAATCAAGACATACCAGTACTAAATGTAAAAATCTTTTAGCACGTGCGTGTATGCACAACTGTTAAGCAATTTGACTCTTTATGAAACAGTGCCTGAGGACAGGAATTGAAAAGTTTAACAAAACAGACAAATTCAATTTCAGTTTTCCCTTTTTTCTTCTCTTGCTGATCAAACCAACCATGGCACGCTTGCCAACAAGTCACGAACCTGGCAGCTTGCCAACATATCAAATACACATTGAATAATGCCATGATTACTTAACGGTTGAAAATAAAGTAACCTCAAAATGCTAAATGCTACTCGAATAGCCAACCACCCCTCGGCTGGAGCTGACCAATCCAGGGATGACCCGCCACAATTCGGACAAGGCCGGCCTGACCCGGGAACCTCACTCGCGTAGAGCACGCCCCCGGGAAGCCGTCCCACCTGGAGAAGCCTATAACGATGAGGGCGCCCAACATAATGTGTATACCAGAGTATAAAGCATTTTGATCGCAAATGCGATAAAATGAATTATTAGTCCCTGTTTCAAGCTAAGTAAGCTCCTCAAAGCAACATGCATATTATTACACCTAGTTATCGGGGCCTTCAGCATTCCTGAAACCGTCCCATCTCCTAAGGATGATGCACCTGCATTGCAACCAAATGGGCGCCCACATTGTTAATCATTCACTTGGACAATCTCTTCCATCGCATTGCAAGTATGTACTCCTTGGTGATAATAAGCAACTACGGTTAAGTGTTGTGTCAAGAACACAAGTGTCATGACTGGGATTTGAACCCACACTCTGATGACTTTGTCACCAGAACTTTAGTTTGATGCGTTAGCTCGCTCTGCCATAACCTGCTATATGATTGCCACAGACGCTGTGTGTGTTACATTATGAGAATCTCTTGGATTAAGCAGCTGTGATTTACATCTATTTGTTATCACCTCTTCGCACCATTCAGGTTCACTTGTCTTCCAGCAACCTCCAGTGTTTAACACGGATGTCACATACGGTGGTTTGTTGGGGAAAGTCAACATTACTCGTCTAAATGAAGAATCTGTGAAGATTAATGAAAATACAGTGGTGAGTCAAGGCCGGGATGTTGAACATTTTTGTATGGGTTTTGAGGCATTAATTGCATGGTGAGGTTTCAATGTCTATTTAGTTTGTTACTGCAAGCTGAATATACACAACATGAGCATTTAAAACTTGTATTATTTAGTTTCCCTTGTGGTTCGTTACTTGATGTTTGAAATAAAAAAGTTGCATCCCCTTAAGGTGATCCCTCTGCTGCTGCTGCTTCCCAGGTTGTTAAAAGATGTGATCCAAATGGGTGTGATCATTGGTTATACAGCAGTTACAGGTTGAATGGCTTCTGACTGGCACCCCTGGACAAAGATATCGACAAAATAAAGGGGGGCCGCCAATATTTATTTTGTCAGAAATGGCCCCCATTAATTAGAAATCAATAAAAGTAATCAACAAGCTTGAATCTCCAAGGATCACCTAAAGAGGAATTTTGGAGATTCAAATTTTCATGGTGCCCAATAGTGGCCAGAGATGCGGCTGGTACCCACTTTCACCTTGCTAAACATGGATGGATTCGTCTTTTGCTGTTTTCTCAACAAGAAGACACTGTATTCAACTGAAACTTCTGTAGGTGACTTTTCTTGTATCCTTCTTGACAATTTTGCCAATAACTCAGCATTATGTGGACAAAACAATGACCCTATCTTTTAAGATAAATTCCAGCCATGCCACATAAACAAAGATATTGCACTTTTTGTTTTACTAAAGAGAAGTTTTTAAACAAAACCCTTCAATACAGCAATCCTTCACCGATCTTGAACTCTTGGTGGCAGCAGATACCGCCATTATTGCGGTGGTACTGCGCTGCCTAGCGACGGGTTTAAGCGATTTGCAAAGTGAAAGTCCAATAACCCGCGACTGATCAAATGATTGCCGTGTAGCCCAAACCTTATACCAGTCGCTAGGCAGCGCAGTACCACCCAGGTACACCGCAGTAATGGAGGCATATCTGCTGCCACCAAGAGTTCAAGATCGGTGAAGGATTGCTGTATAGAATCTTTCATAAAACTTGTAGACCTCCCACACATGTTTTAAGACTGTTATATTTTTCCTCGTTCAGATCACTGGAAAGAAGACATTCGAAGAGGATGTTTCGGTGACTGGTGATGTGATCCTGGGCACCACAGTCAACAATGTGGATCTTCAGCAGGATGTTGTGCTGTTGAAAGGTACAATAAGTCCAAACAATGGGAGAACAAAGAGAAGTCCTCTATAAACTGGATTAACGATATGAGAACTGTAGTATTATTAATAGAGCAGATGTCTTGATCAGTAGACCATCAAGCAGGCCCAATTGCAAGGTGCCAGTTGGAATCCTATTATAAGCAGCATGTACCCTAAACAATTTTCAATGATGTAGTAATTACATCAGGGATAGGATTAAGATTTTAGTTTTCCCCTTACATCAATGTGTGAGAAGCAATGTACACTCCGTGCTTTCCAAGTACTATGGGGAAACAATTTGTAAGTTTGAGGTGGTTTCGCGAGACTTGTATTTCTCACAGCTAGCATGGAGTCATTGAAGATGATTGTAACAAATAATGGATGAAAAATTGTAGACTGACTTTTTACACAAAAAGGTCTATTTTTTGACTGATCGAATGTTTTGGCAATTAGTGACCTTTTTTTTGTAACGTTTTCTACTTGAAGCTAACGGGACCTTGGCTGGACCCAGGGTATTCACAGGACCAGTAACAGCAGCTGGTGACATAGATCTCAGTGGATATGTGAATGGGTTGAATCTCACTCAAGACGTTGTCACACTCAAAGGTTAGTTCATTATCAACAACCATCAAAAATAAATTTATTCTGATCTCGTGTGTCTTTCAGGAAAAATAGACAAGTCTAAAGTGGTATCATGTGCCACCATGATTCCTTACATTGTGGCTTTTGAATGTTTTATTATACATCACTGGCGTTTTTCGACCAATGATGTTTATGCATGTATACAAAGTGCCAACGTGACACAAGATGAAGCCTTTGCTCAACTTGAAAGCGAGTGTAATCGTGTCACAACATTGAGTTGCGTGTCATGGCCGAGTGGTTTAGCACATCAAATTCAAGCCAGACACTTGACTAGGCTACACTTGACTTAATTGCTTCTCATCACCCAGGAGTGTATGTACTTTTGAGGGGAGAGATTGTTGATGTGAATAATAAGCAACCTGTACGCCAACATGGCTGCCGGTGTTGCATATTTCTAAGGAGTTAAACGGTTTCTGGAAGGCTGTAAACAGTTGCGTGTCACGGTCGAATAGTCTAGCCCATTAAACTCACAAAACCATAATTGCTTCTCATCACCCAGGAGTATATGGGTACCTGTGAGGGCAGAGATTGTTAATATGAATGATTAGCAACCTGTGCACTCATTTGGCTGCTGGTGCTGCATACTCCAAAAGAGTTGAGATGGTTTAAAGAAAGCTTATGACCCAATGAACAGGGGTAATAATATTGTAAGGCACTTTGAGAGGCCTTTTTGTTTTGAAAAGATACATATTTGTTATATATTATTGTTAATATTTGCAAAGTTTTCATCATCATAGAAAATTGAAAAACACAGTACACATTTTTGATGTGCCTTTGCACTTTCCTCGTTTTTTGACCAAATTGCTGTTGCATCGTTGAACATTTGTCATCATATCCTTTGCAGGTAATCACACAATCCTTGGAAAGAAGACTTTCGTCGACGGCATAAATGCAGAGCAAGCTATTCATGTAACAGGGAACGTTGATACAGTTGACCTATCGGCTTGGGCCAATGATGTGATGACATTATCGACTGATCAGACAATTCAAGGTAAAACAGTGCCCCTCAAAGCTACATCAGTTTCTGTTTTGGGGAACGTTTTGGATACATGAATGCCGACTGTACCAAGATAGATAAGGTTCATGTTGCTGTTGTCACCGCGAGATGTGATTATTATGCAACTATTGAAACAATGAACTAATAAATTGGTTATAAAAATTAACGACAGCAGTACCTAGTCAGTTTCCCTTGTGGTTTATTACTTAATATTTGAAATGAAAAGTCGCATCCCCTTAAGGTGATCTCTTTGCTGCCCCTTCCCAGGTTGTATCGTAAACTCGGGTATGATCCCTATACGGCAGTTACAGGTTAAATGGCTTCTGACTGGCACCCCGAACGAGGATGTTGACAAAATAGGGAGACCGCCAACATAAGGACTAGATAGCTAAGTTGGTTGAGTGCCGGCACGTTAATCCAGAGGTCGTAGGTTCAAGTCCCGGTCTAGTAAACTTTTCTCCTTTCTGTTCTCAAATAGGTCCAGTGGTGTTCTTTGATGACACAACGATGACAGCCAACCTGACAGTCGACGGTCTCATCAACGATATCGATATCCAGGCCTTGTACAGGGATACTTTCTTTAATATATCCACTTTAGGCAAGTCATTTATCTGTCTCAACTTTACCTTGTTCATGGAAGACACAAAGACTCAAACTGCAACCAATTTTACAGAGCTGCTTATTTCAAAAACTAACTAAGCACAAAATCATGCTTACTAGAAAAAGAAAGTTATAACAGTTGTCATAAAAGGGGATCAGGTTGACTCAGTAGTTTTTTTCCCAGCCTTTCACGCAGCCTTGGACCCCGATTCGAATCCCACCACAGACCGGAGCCTTGCATGTGGATTGGGTGTTCAGTCCCTACCTGATTGCATGGGTTTCCCCCATTGGGGTTTTCCTCCCACATCTAAAACTGAACCTTTCTTCTTGTTTCCTGTTAATCCTATTATCGGCTTTTGGATGTGTAATAAGTGAATACAATTTTTAAAATGACCTTTGCAGAGCAATTGATAAGGGGGCAAAAAAACTTCACGCAGCCAGTGACCGTCACATCTGGGCATATCATCTTCCAGGGACTCATCAACAGACATAACATGACGGAAGATTTCTTGGACAAATACTCCGATCAGACTATCACAGGTAATGAAACACGTTTCTTGTTCTTTTCAATAATACTGATAACCCATATTGTAAAGTTTGATATTCAAGTGCCACAAATTTGTGAGAAAAATGTTTGTATTAGTATTGATGACGTGCATTGCAATTTTTGATAAAGTGCACTGGATAGCCTTGTGGGTCCCCAGGAATGTCTTCTTGCCACCATGAAGTGACGGAAGGTGAGGTGGTTCAGTCATGTCACATGACATTACAGCCAATGCAAACCATCATGCAGGGCGCTGTCGAGGGAGGAGGCAGGCGTAACCCTCAACGGAAGAGCTGGTCTACAACGTGAAACCAGAACTCTGCAGGCCGTAGACAGACCAGCACGGAGAAGGATGCCAGCTTCTTCGACCCTCAGGTACCCCCCTGACGACGGCAGCAGTCAAGGGAATTCAGCAAAACTTAACTGCAATTTTTTAATTGCAGGCAGCACCCGTTTTAAAAAGTTTTGTATTGGTTTGAACATTTGTTGTTTTTTGTTTTTTTAGGACAAAAGACATTCCTTGAAGGCTTTTCTGTTAATGCTGGTCTCAACGTAACTGGATTAATTGCTGGAATTGACCTAATGGCTCTGTACATAAACTCACTACTTCAAGGAAGAGAGGCCCACCTTAGAGGTCAAAGGGTAAGTATTTTATTGACCTCAAGTCAAAGGGGAAAATAATTCATGTCGTTGCTGAATTATAGTGACCTTTCGGGTCAAAGAGGTAGATCAAACTCAAAATAAAACAGGAATTATCAATGGCACTGATCAAAAGTGGAAATGTAAGGCCGTGTTCCAAATAATGGGTTCAGATTTGGCCAAGGCAGGAATGCCAAAAAGTCCTATTCTTCAACATTGGTTCACATGGTCAAAGGGTGAATAAGCGTGACCTTATGCAGGTCAAAGGTGAAACAATACAAACCTCGCAGTTCAAAATTAAAGTTGTACCATCTTAATAGTTTTTACAATGGAAAATGTTACCTATTATTTGAATCAATAAAATGTTATATATAGTGGAATAAGTTGCACAAAAGTAATGATGCATGTTCATACATTTTTTTAAAATTTGGATTGAACAAAGAAAAATTGACTAGCAATCCCCTTAAGGTGATCCCTCTGCTGCCGCTTCCCGGGTTGTATCGTAAACTTGGGTGTGATCCCAGCTACACGGCAGTCAATAGTTGTATGGCTTCTGACTGGCACCCCCGAACAAAGATATTGAAAAAATAGGGAGACCGCCAGCATAAGTGCTAGTCAGCTCAGTTGGTAGAGCGCCGGCTTGTTAATCTGGAGGTCGCAGGTACAAGTTCCACTCTGTCAATTTGTCTCTGTTCAACCCCAAATTATTTAAAATTACTTTGCATTTTTTGGCAGGTGAGATACTTTGTGTTAATATATTTCTGAGATTCTGTCACATTTGTTTTTTATGTGTAGACATTTCTAGATGATGTTACCATCCTTGGCACTGTGGATGTCGATGGTACAGTGGATGGAATTGATATCGGCACTGATGTACTCACTGTCAATGGCAATCAAATTGTTACTGGTGAGTCTCGTTAATGCTCAATGTAAAGAAGCTCCTTATCAAGAACTCCACTGGTTCCCAATCAAATTGTGTATCGAGTATAAGTTTAATCTTCTCACTTTCAAAGCTCTTCATGGCCTATCTCCTGACTATATATCTGATCTTCTCCATAAATATATTCCTGTTCGTCCTCTCCGATCTGCTGGCCAATCCCTACTCACGCAAACTACTTTTTCCACAAAATTCTGTGGTCAAAAAGCCTTCAACGCCATTACACCTTCATTATGGACTGACTTACAAGTTCATATTTGCCAAGCTGGCTTTCTTCAGATTTTCGAAGGACTTTGAAAGACCCATCTGTTTGAATCTATATTTTTGTAACAAATTGCTGTATATATTTAGTTTCATTGTTTTATGTTTTGTGTTGCACATAGAGGCTCCTGCATTATGCGCTATATAAATGTCTGGTATTATTATTATTATTATTTTTATTATCATAATGTTCTCGCCCACGTGATCATATAACTCCCATTCTACAGAATCTTCATTGGCTCCCTGTTCAAGTTAGAATTAAGTTTAAAATTCTCCTCCTTACTTTTCAATGTTTACAAGGCACAGCCCAAGTTTAACTCCAGGACCTAGTCCACAAATATATTCCTTCTAGAAATTTACGTTCCAAATCCAAGTCCCTTCTTGTCATTTCCACCCCTGTTACAAAATCATACGGAGCTAGGTCATTCCAAGTAGCTGCAGCTGAACTGTGGAATGGCTTACCCGAGTCTGTTAAGGAGTCACGGTTGGCCAATTCAAAAGTCGCCTCAAAACACATCTATTCACCATCTATCAGTAATTTCCGTTGGTATTTTATTTGTATCTTGTTGTTTTCTCATTCCTTTAAAGCGCTTAGGGACTTAACAGTGATATGCGCTATACAAAAACGGTATATTATTATTATTATTATTAAAATTAAACTCTTCATTAGGAAAATCTGATAACAATGGTTATCTAAATGTAGGCCTGGTCATTGCCGTATTGCCACTTGCAATGTTCCAACAGAAATTTACAATTTGCTCATAGAGGTGACAGCTTTTACCAAGTAAAGAACACCTTGGTGCATCAAGCCTCCGTTGCCCCTGGTCATTTCCATGGTGTCCCTTGAAAACGCCTTAGTGCCCTTTCCCTTGCAAGACCGAAGCATCAAGCCTGTCTATGTACTTGTAGGTAAAATGAAAGCATGATATGATAGCTGTCATTGCTGTGTGGTTTTGAATTCCTTTTCTCTGATTACAGCAGCCGATAGGCTGAAACAAATTTAAATTTGCAATTGTTAAAGAGGCAATATACAATATAATTTGCACTAATAAAGTGGATAGCACACTCACCATTCTTTTGTCCCTGGTGGGTTGCAGGTATTAAGACATTTCAGCGTCTTGTGGCCAAAAATGCATCGGTTGATGGGAATGTAAATGTGGAAGCCTTAATCAATGGACGGAATTGGACGGACTTTGTAGTGAACAGAGTAGATCTGACATCCAATCAGGTATGGAATAAATGAGCAGTCGTGAGTAAAATATGTGATCAATAATTTCACATACCAGTTTTCATTTCATTTTACAAATTTATTCTGGTTGTGAAGCCAAGGGTTCTCAGAAAAGTGAACTTAATCACTATACTAGCCAAGAACCCATGGTGAGAAGGAAGTTTCAGTTTTAGAGGTTACAAAATTGTAAGGTTACAAAATTGCTTACCACAAAAATAAAACATGGTTAGCAAAACAGGTTATCAGCCATAATGCCATTTTATGTTTTTTGTATTTTCTTATTCATCAGGTCATATATGCCAACCACAGCATTACGGCCAATAATGTGACTGTTAATGATGTAGACATCGAAGGGTTGGCCAACAGTGTGAATTTGACGGCACTGAAGCCAAACATCATGAGCAAGACCAAAGAGCAGACGATCACAGGGGACAAAATATTTGCTGGTAATACACTGATGACATTGGTAACCCAAAACATTTACCCCTTGCACAAGCCTCGCTGTCACGGGCAGTGCTCTCGTCACTAACCACTGGAAGGGATGTGGTGAAAGACATTACTGATTGGCTAACCAAAAGTGACCGCTCTGTGTGTACGCCTGTTAAAAACTTTCAACCGCTTGTAGAGCGCTTAGAATGGGCGTTTCAATATGCAAAAATTTTGATGCAATTCTCTTCAAATAAATCAGGTTTTTACATGGTCATCCTAAACTGCAAACAGTTAGACATGTTGCAAGACTATAAAAGAAGAATGAGAGGGGACAAGTTGTTCTTTGTGCTCTTTATGCCGCTTTTGCGGGACACCACACTTGCAGAGAGTACATGTAGATTGACCAAAGGCCTAATTAAAATGTGCTATAAATTAGCACATTTAAGTTAACCGGGGGGTTAGGAGCGAGCATGACGTGCCAGAAAAAATGTTGCGGCGAGATCAATCGCCCCTCGGAATGAGGTTGAAACCAACCAGTCTCTTAACTAAGGTGCATTATGCAAATTACATCTGTGTGTAAGCTTCCTTCTTCAAATTTAATAAATTTCCCCAGTTTTTTCAAATGTATTAACTTGAACTTTGTCATTGATCCATCTTTTCTTCAGACACTATTGTTCGTGGTAACGTGACATTGGGCGGTCTCATCAATGGCGTGGATCTAGATCAGTTTGTGTTAAGAGCTATGCTCCTCAAAGGACCGCAGACAGTCACCGGGTCAAAGGTCAGTGACTCATTGAATATTCATGCTTGCAAATCCCACCCAAGTTGTATGCCTGTATCTACTCTAGAATGTGGGGTGTGTAGGGGTCATAGTCGAATCTCACCTGAGTCCTATGCATGTGTTTTGGGATGCTTTTTTTTGCAGGACTAAGAAAGCACTGAGTATTGAGTAAAACCAAAATAAGATCTGGCATTTTGTTTATCTCTGGATAGCTACGTTTCAAAACGAAATTTCAGGTGATTTTACTAAAAGGTTACAACTGGGGCATATATGTATGAATGCAAACTCTTTCTAAGCTCGGTCACCGTACTTCAAATTCATCTGAGTCCTTTGCAGGAGTTTTCATGGAGATGTATCAGTTCATTCTTTCTGGTCACCGAGTCAATATCAATTTTTTCAACAGACATTTGTCAATCAAACAGCGCTTTTAGAGAGCCTGGAACTAACAGGACCCCTGGATGGCGTGGACCTGGACTTCTTCATGTCAGACATCATCTATCCTGACAAACCGACTAAAATTCTTGGCACCAAGGTAGGCGTGCACTGTTTTCTTTCCCATAATAATAACTAGTTTTTTATAGCACTTTATCTACGGGTGTCTGAAAGGGCTTATCATTATTTATTTCCAGACACTATTTCTTTCCTCTATGAGTACACATAGGTCAGGCCTATGGGACGAAGCAATAATGGTTAAGTGTCTGCTTAAGGACACTAGTTTCAAGACCGGGACTCGAACCCAAACTCTGCTGATCAGAAACACCAGAGCTTGAGTCCAGTGTGCTGGACTGCTCAGCAACGACATGCAAGGGCGTCGATCGCTACTGAAAAGTAGGGGGGACGGGCGAGCGAGTCTTGACGAAATACATAGGCCTATTACATTATTTGCACCCCCATTTAATTCTGTGTTACACTCTTGTTCCCTATTTTTGTTTGACCAGGAGGCGAGTTACAGGGGGTGATATTTAACAATAACATCATCCGAAATGGTGTTTGGGCCTGGGTTTCCCTTATGTAAAACCGAGATTCTACCAAATACAAACATGCTTCGGGAGTCCGGCGTTTATCGTGTGTCAGCTTGAAGTTCTTCGAAAAAACAAAATACTGCTTCTTCGACAAATCTTGTCATGACCCAAACTGCTCCTATTTATTTTAATGGATTTTACTACATTTTTTGCGTTGTGCGATTGTAACAATTTGAAAATGTAACACATTTGCACGTGCGCGCACACACCCTCACAAACCCAGACTTGCGGGGTCCTGCTATAGTTCTATTATTGCCTTTTCTGAAGAATTCCCCTGTGGGGTACAAGTTGAACAAAGAATACCTTGTGGGGTCCATTGTTCTGTTGTGTTTTGGACCCCACAAGGATGGGTGGGTATGTCCACACACACATATACAAATGACGCATAACTTGAATGCTAACAAGGTATGTAAGCGGGATTTTGGCGTTCATGTCTTGAACGAAACTTGTCGTCTATTGTCTGTATTATAGAAACGGAAATAGGCCAAAAATACCATTCTGCGCGTGGTCCATCAGAACAAAAGATGAACATGAAGAAAACATTTCACCGTTTGTTCGCTATTCTTTTATTTGAACAAAAATTGTAATGAAATATTAAATCTAGAAAATGGTGTATATTTTTTCATATTTTGTTGCATATTTCTAATGAACAGTCAATAAAAAAGTGGGGGACATCTGATATGCTGTCCCCCCCCCCAGTCTAAAAAGTGGGGGGGGACATGTCCCCCCCGTCCCCCACCCATCGACGCCCTTGACGACATGCCACATTACTGAAAATACATGATGGCACTGTATAATCGATTGCACCTGTTCCATGAGTGTACTCACATTGGCAAGGCAAGGTGGTTTAAACCCCTTGCATATGGTGTCACAAGCCCAATACAGTTCCCTCACCAGAGGTTAATGAAGAGCTATCATTGGCTGAGAGTCGTTCGCAGCGGGTGCACATTTCCATTGTTTGATATCAAAGATTGCGGCCAACACAAGGGGTCTATACACCTGTTTTATGATGACTTGATAACAGATTATAAATTGTTTCCTTCTTGTTTTAGACATTTTCAGATGGATTGTACGCCGAGCAAGATGTGATTGTGACCGGAACGGTGGATGGAATTGACCTGAGCACAGAGGTCATGACCCTGACCACTGCACAGAATCTCACAGGTAACTACATTTCAGTATTCATTTTTGTACAGTCACACCCCTTGTTGTTGAATCAAGGCCCAATTTTATAGAGCTGCTTAAGCACAAAAAGTAGCTAAGCACAAAACAATTGTGGCATGTTATGACCGAGGGGTCAAGCGCACCGGACTTGAGCTCTAGTGTTTCTAATCAGCAGAGTGTGGGTTCAAGTCCTGGTCTTGACACTTTTGTCCTGAAGCAAGGCATACATTATAGGACAAAATAATGAGAGCTTTGACAACAATGTTTGAGATGCCATCATGTGTGATAAAGCGCTATATAAGAACTACATTTAGCCAAAATACCATGTCACACATACTTGGCTGGTTTCCTGCTTACTTTTGCTTAGCAGAACATTTTCTGCTTAAAAGTAGCTCTATGAAATTTGGCCCTATATAGTCATATTTCTCTTTCCTCACTCTTCAGGATCTTGGACTGTCACCGAGAACATCATGTCCACGGCAACGGATACCATAGTAACAGGCCTCATCAATGGCATCGATATCGTTCATCTCAACAACTCTATTGTGAAGACGATCGGTGCCCAGTCAATCAGCTCACCACTGGTGTTTGTTCAGAGTATGTATAACTTAAAAAACAGTTTTTAAGAAATATCTCTACAATGTAGTTCTTACTATACTAGGTTATTACGAGATAGGTAATTATTATTTGTAATAGAGCCGCCAACTCTCCCTGATTCTGCAGAAAGTTTCCTGAAAATAAACCAATCTTTCCATGTTCTGATGAACAAATTTGTAAATCTCCTTTATAGTGAATACTTTTTCCCTGTTATGTTGAATGTAATTCTGTGTTAATTGTAGAGCGCCATAGAAATGTTTATTATTATTATTATTATTATTAATTATAAATATCTCCCTGATTGTTGGACAAAAACTGATTGCAAGATGCAAATATTGGCAGCTATGCCAAAATAACTCTACACTTATTGAGCAAATTTACATTCAAACCCTTCCAGATCTGGCTTCAATGACTGACATTACAGTCACTGGTCTTGTGGATGGAGTCGACATATCAGAACTGCAGCTCAAAGCAATCATGCTGGATGAACCCTTTGACCTTCGGGGTAATTTGACCTTCACTCAAGGCGTGACCTTTGATGGTTACATGGAAGTGACAGGGCTGATTTACGGGTTAAATCTGTCTGGTTGGTATGAAGACGACGTAGTCTTACTCCACACAAATGAGGTATCAACGATCTCTTCTATTAAAACTTATTGTAGGACCCCTTTCTTAAAAAGAATTTAAAATGCAATTTTCTTATTAATCGAACTGGTTGATAAAATACTTGATACTTGGTTGTGCCATTTTTGGAGTCCATGTCCAGGTGTGTTATACCATGGAGGACCATGGTTATACAGTGTACTGCGCATTTTAGGTGACATGGCCTTTGCCTGCTTACCATCATTTTGATGTGCATTTTGATCCCCAAAATGGCAGCAGCAGACAATAGGCAGATGTGGTGTTGTTGCTCAATTTTTGAGGTGGGAATATTTATGGACGATTCAATCAGGAATGGAATTGACCAAAAGTTTGGCCCAAGCTGGTCCATCAGATGTATTCACTGTTAATGTGTTTTTTTAAAGCCCCAACCCAGTCATTACCACATAGTGAAGATCAGGTCCACTGTAATTCCCTAATTGTAATTTTCTGTCAATATAAGAATCATTATAGAGGAATTAGACACCAACCTTGTCCGCTGTGATACGACCTTGCCTCATTTGAACAAATGAGCCGGGAACGATTATTTTGTTAAATATGCTGCGAATTGCAAATAATTATCCATATTGGACAGGTGCCTATCAACTGTTAGAAGTTTGGACTGTGGTGACAGTAAATACACGGCAAAATAATGGATGACTTGATGCATGCTCCACCAATCAAATGACAAGGTATATATATTTATATATGCCTGAACTAGGAACTGTATTTAGAAATAGCTTCAGTGGTTCTCAGTAAGTTTTCTTTGTTTGGGATACTTCTCAGGCTATTGTAGGCAACAAGACCTTCTTGAGTAACGTTACCGTCGTTGGGGATCTCGCTGTGACTGGGGACATGGAAGCAGAAACAGTGTTTGGAAGAAACTTTGATGACTTTGTAGCCGATGCTGTGAATCTCACTGGGAATGCTACAATCACAGGTTCGGGATTTAGTTCATGAAATTTTGCAATTTCTCTGTAATGCCACATAGCTTTACAGGCCTGTGAATTTCTAGGAAATTTGCCTGATGTCAGGCGTTGACATAGATATTCCTGCAACATCAGATTTTTGTTGTTGAAAGAGTTCAAGGTGCATTGTAGACAAGAAAGAAAGAAATCATGTGATGACCAGACATCTTAATTTCTGTTTGCAGTGATGTAGAGAGTCTGTTAACTTCTACATGTGACATCCTGTAGATTCAGGGAGCTTCATCTTCTGACAAACAGGAGACAATTATCCATTGTTTCAGGATGTTTCACTTTTATACAATCACAGTCCTAGAAGTAATATTTCATTTTTATAAGTATTGGTCAGGGCTCGGTGATCACCAAAGTGATTTCAAGCTGTTATGCTGTTTCTCTCATCTTTTTTTTTGGTAATGTGTAAAAGTCTAATTTTTATTTTTTGTTTGGGTGCATACCACAGGATCGAAAACTCTCGCAGGGACTCTAACTGCTGAAAGCACTGTGCGGGCAATGAAAACTGTGGATGGCATTTATATTGAGGACATCGTCACTAAGGATGGTAGGTACCAGACCAGTTTATTCATGCATCATCTTGATTTATTATACACCCTGCTTTGATTCTCATACTGAGGTTGATGTCTATGTCAAATTCTAATTATCCATATTGGACAGGTGCCTGTCAACTGTTAGAAGTTGACATTTAGAAGTTGACATTTAGCCTTCGAGAAAGACTCTGCTAGGGTCGAAACGTCAGGCCACTAACTTATTTTTTGCTTTTTTCAAATTCTATACTGTAACTCTTTGAGGCCCAAACTGAGGTTCATATGTAGCAGTCTGGTGCCTTGACAATTTAAATTAATTCTTAGTTTATTTTATACAACAGGATATCAGGTGATAACGGGACTCAAGACTTTCACCCAAATGGTCACCTCCAACCAGCATGTCACAGTAACAGGTATAGCCAAACTCACACAAACTCAATAGTTATTACTTCACTGAAATATCCAATCCTCCAAATAACCATTTCACAAAGCACTTGGTAGACACCAGAGACCTACTATGGTTGGCATAGTGGTATGGTACTCGCCATGCACCTCTGGGACCCGGTTCGAATCCCGCAAGGGGGGGTGGCACTATGTGGATTGGGTTTTCAGTCCCTCTGATTGTGTGGGTTTTCCCTGGAATAATTCTTTAGAATCTAAAAACTGAAACTTCCTTCTTTGTTTTCTCTCCATGGGGTTCTTGGCTTGTATAGTGATGAAGTTTGCTTTTCTGATAGTTTTTAGCTTTACACTAAGAATTAATAAATGAAATAAAATGAAATTACTTTCAATTAGCTCAATAGAAGTGCTAGTAATATAGTAATATAACTGCCAAGTTAAGCACCATTGACTGTGGTCAGTAATTGGATGGGAGACCAGGGGCTGATCTTAGCTGTGTAGCTCTCTTAGTTGCTAAGCAAAGTGTGATGTCACAATACAAATCACTTGCCCGATCGGCTGCACAATGCGCTCTGTGTGAGCATGTGTAGAGTATCCATGTTGTTTATGGGATGCACATTTGAACATACTTGTGTGGATCTTGCACTATAGAAAAGAATAAAGTATTGATCACATGCCCACGTTACACACGTTACACACACGCTCTATGGAACAATCAATGTAGACAGATGCATGGATTCCTGGCCTAAGTGAACTTTAGGATGAATTCTTGATAATAAGACATATTTGGCGTGTTGTTGCCAATCTGTTTAGTGCATCAGACTTAAGTTCTGGTGGCTAAGTCATCAGCATGTGGGTTTGAATCCCGGTCATGACACTTGTGTCCTTGACCAAGACACAATTGCTTCTCTTCACCCAGGGGTAAATGGGTACCTGTGAGGGCAGAGATGGTTCTTGTGATTGATTTAGCTTGGTGCGCTACATATTTGGCAGCACAGGCTGTATACTCCCAAGGGAGCTGAGATGGTTTAAGGAATGAAATAAATGGCCCAGTGACCAGGGATAAATGTTGGAGCACCGTGAGCGTTACTGAGTGGCAGATTTAAGAGGTATATGAGAAGCCACTATTATTATTATATTTGTACTTCTTCCTATAAACAGAGTTAGTGAATGGGTTCGACATCTCGGCTATCTACGCAAGGTGCTTTAAGCTCGGGATCTTCCAGAATATCACAGCAGTCATGGAGTTTGTTCAAGACATCCAGACAGAGGACATCATTATCTATGGCTTAGTGGATGGGGTAGACTTAGATCTGGAAGCAGTGACGCTGAACACCAGTCAGACGCTACAGGGTGCTATCTTCTTTAATGCCATCACAACCATGAACGGCAATCTGACAGTTGGGGGTATAGTTCATGATCATTATCTTGACATTGGCTAATAGACTGATCGAAATCTTGACACTCCTCCCAAAAGAGATTTACACATGGTTGTAAATAAAGCAACATTATTCTTTCAATAAGTTTACTAGTTATAGTTAATTCCTATTTGCCACACTATGCAGAGCTTCAAACATCACTTATCTTGAGCCCCGCCCACTTTTGCAAATGCCTAGCATGAACCTGGATTTTTTTAAACTTTGTGATTGTTGTTTTTTGTGCAAGTTCCCCTATAACAGATTTTCTGCTAATTTGTGTGCATTTGAATACCATCTTTTAAAAAAACCTTTGTTTATTAGCACTTTGTATTTTAGATTATTGAAGACCTATTAGAACGCACTCCGCGGCAGTGAAGTTAATAACAGAAGTCCCCTCGATCCACTAAGCGAAAGTAGTAGTACCGGCCGATTTCTTATAGTTAATAAAAGCAGGACAGTTCTTTTCAGAACTAAGTAGTCTCGTGAATTCCGAAATCAACACCACGGCAGTAGAATATACAGCAAGACAAGTTCTGAAGAACAAATCTACATAGCGAAGTAGATATACACACATGGTGTTACAGCAAACTGAATATACATCGATACCTGACCATGCAATGCCTCAAAACCCAAATAGACTTTTGCTTCTTTAGAGGCCTTCCTGCATTTGGTGCTATAAATTTGTTAATTATTATTATTATTTTTATTATTTCATTTTATCACAGCTACAAAAGAAGGATCACATTTTTCTTTGTGTCGGTTACTCCTGGAGTTGGGCTACGGACGTCCCATAGGCTTAGATCTGAAGGTTCTCTGTAGGATCCTCGCTGTTCCCATTATTATCATCTTCAAGCGAGCATGCTGCTACTAAAATCACTTCATTGCATGCCCAGAGCTCAACAAGATCTAACTTAAGAAGAAACAAATTTCTCTATAAGCGAGTCAGGGCTGGAGTCTTAGTGAAATGAATTTAAAATTGTAGCAATAATAATGCAGAAAAGAATAAACAAATTCAAAATTGGATAACTTGGAAGTTCTGTCCTGGGTGCTCCACCGAATTGCTATGATATGTTGGTGAGTTTGAATGTTGTTGTTAAAGGCATTGTCACTATGCTTCTGTATCGCAGGGACAGTGGGTGGAGTTACCCTCTCCGACCTCATGCAGGACCGAGCTACACTCTCTGGGGATGATGCCGTCCACGGTGAGCTGACCTTTCAGGGTCATGTGACTTTCAATCAGAATGTCTCTGCCGCCCTCTTTGATGGGATTTCGCTGTCGGGGTTGTGGAGGACGCACAAGGCTCTGCGGGAACGAGTCTGGAGAGACATTGGGAACCTGATGCTGATTGCAGAGGACCAGTGTAAAGCAATAGATAAGCTGCAGGATTTATATTCTAGTAAGTAACCAGGGAACATTCCCTTCCCAGGTTGTATCGTAAACTTTGGTGTGATCCCTGGCTACACAGCATGCGAGTAGTTATAGGTTGAATAGCTTCTGACTGGCACACACAAACAAAGATATTGACAAAATAGGGAGACTGTTAAACATAAGGGCCAGGGATCTAAATAGCTCAGTTGGTCGAGCGCCAGCACGTTAATCCAGAGGTTGCAGGTTCAAATCCCGCCCTATTCAATTTTTCTTTGTTCAACCCCCAAACTATTGTTATTATCATAAACACCCTCCGTTGTCCTGTATACTTTCAGATGCTTTGGCATTGTTGGCTCACGTTTCTGAGATTAGGGCTGAATAGCTAAGTTGATAAAGCGCCGGCACGTTAATCCAAAGGTCACAGGTTCAAATCCCACCCCAGTAAATTTGTATTTGTTCAACCCCCAAACTATAGTTATTATCATAAAAACCCTCCCTTGTCCTATGTACTTTCAGATGCTTTGGCATTGTTGACTCACGTTTCTGAGATACAAGAGATAGCTTTTCGGGTAGAGAGCTTTGAGGCATTTTTACTGGACGGGGTTCAGCATCTGGCTCTAGCTATCAACGCAGACAGTGTCCGCAACCTATGTGTGGATAGCTATATCTACATTTGGAATAGCACTACCTACTCATTCCAGGAAAAAGGTTTGTGTGACCCATTTCACCCGTCATCACTCACTATAATCTGCTCTCCTGAAGACAAGCAGGGTATAGAGTTCGGGCAGCTTGGGGTTGTATGCTCCCCAGGGAGTTGAGAAAGTTTGAGGAATGGTCCAAGTATACCTGCTGAACAGGGATAATAATGTTGTAAAATGCCTTGATCTAGCTACTAAGATAAACAGGCTATATAGGAAAACATAACTATGATCTTCTTAAGAAAGGGTCCATTTTGAGAAAAAAGCTCACATATTTTTTGAGAACATTGATTTTCAAGAGAAGTGGCCACATCATGGAAGGGTTCTGGTTGCAGACTTCTCGCAGCTCTCATAAACTGTTTCTGTCAGTGAATGTTAAGAGTAGAGACCAGGGTCCAGTTTTGAAGAGCTGCTTTAGCCCAAAGTCTATCTAAGCACAGCAAAATTATGCTTACCAGAAAATGGTTACCAGCTAAAATACCATTTCACATGTAGCATAGCATATGTGACTGGTATCCTGCTCGTTTTTTGCTTAGCTCAACATTTTAAAGCAATATTGACTAGAAGTTCATACAGGCTTCACCTGATCAACCAATCTCACCTGAAAAAACAAAATGTACCCCTAATACATTTAGTCCAGCACGAACATCATGACAAGACTAATAAAAGTGACAGCTGAAATTTTGCTTTTTTGAAGGTCCCATATCCAGTGGGTGCATGTAGCTATGCAATTTGAACCTACTGCTGGAGTTTGGTGACTGTACAGCCAGTTTTCATTAAAATTGCGACTTTCGTTGGTTTGTTTACTTGTTTGCAGCTGCCTTCCCATCGAACGGCGGAAAGAGCTGGCATGCATTTGTGAGTGGAGAGACACAATATCTTGCCTTGGCCAATGAAGGTATCAATCCGTGTTATGGAGGTAAGAATTAAAAGATTCACTCTGACCTGAAATACTTTGTAAACACAAACTAAAGCAAAATTATTCTTTCAACAACCTGAGCATTAACCCTCTTCCTTACTAAACTGCACTCATACCCCCTCTTCCTTTAGGTGACTTTAGTCGACTGCACTCATACCCCCTCTTCCTTACCATAGGTGACTTTAGTCGACTGCACTCATACCCCCTCTTCCTTACCATAGGTGACTTAAGTCGACTGCACTCATACCCCCTCTTCCTTACCGTAGGTGACTTAATTAAGTCGACAGCACTCGACTATTTGTGCTTGAAATGCTGCAGTTTTTGAGAAATAAGTAAACCAGTTAGTTTTGAGTGTCAAAAACTCAATGTTTAAAAACAGTGAAAGCGTTTAAGGTTTTCCCCACTTTTTTCTTGTGATTCCAATGACTGATTGAGCTTTCACAGGTTTGTTATTTCATGTTTATGTTGGGTCACGACAAGTGTGGATACTGGTTGTTCCTGCCGAATTCCAGGGCCCTAAGTTTGTTTATGTCGCAATTTTGAAAAGCGCCCTCTGTATCCGTATTTGTGTGGCGAGACTGTGGTCCGAGAAAGAGAGTATCTAACGCTAAAAAAATAAACAAACTAAAGTCACAGTTTTCACTTTCTGGTGATACAAGACTCTTATTATTCACTTGAAATGATGCCTTGCCTATTACATTCACCTTTCACTACTTTAAAACAACAAACTTAATGCTTTACCTTAAGAAACTGAGTAAAGATGTATCAATCAGAGAGAGAGGTTGAAAAACTGTATTTTCACCATCGTCTCGACACCCTGGATCTGCTACTTGTCAAGAGGGGGCGCTATACACAAAGGGGGATGATTTTGGCACTAACACTGGTCTTTGACAACTACCATTGTGATACATGTTTAATCCATTTTCCCCCACACAGAATCCAATGTGACCAATGTTATCTTCTATAATGACGGCAGTCAGTTTGTGGAGCTTCAGCGATTGGATGCCATGGAGACCAGAGAGATTGATACAACATTCATTGGGACCAACCTGTACCTCATTCAGGCTAATGCCAGAACCACCACTGATACCTTCCTCTACCTGCAGGGAGAAGACGGTCTCTTCCATCTAGTCCAAAACTTTACCCTTGGAGGTGAGAACAAGATAATTATAGTAACAGTTTATATTTACTTTGCACAGGTATCCACAGTGTTTGACACTTATAATGAATGAACATTACAACTCGGCCTGTCTACCATGGGCAGTGCGCCGTATCGATACCTCCTGTCACTAACCCCTGGTAGTCATGTGCTGAATACGCTGATTGGCTCCCAAAAGTGACTGATTTATGTGCATGTTTGTTAACAACTTTTGAACGCTTGTATTGCGCTTGTAGGACGCTTAGTACGCACCTGTCAAAATACTTGCATTTTGACACAATTCCTTTTCAAACGAGTCATTTTTTTACATGGTCACCCTGAACTACATACAGTCATACATGACACAAGATCAAAGAAGAATGAGAGGGCACCAGTTGCTCTATGATCTGATGCCGGTTTGCGGGCTACCATACTTGAGTGCATGCATAGAGTGGATTGGCCATTGGCCATTGGCCTAATTGAAACATTCCATATACTGGTTATTTTTGCTTTGCAGAATATTTTTTAGTAATATTTTCTTCTTAAGCAGCTCCTGGATTGGCCCCAGACCTTGTGTCTGATGCACTAGACCTATGGCCATGATACAAAATGAAGGCCACCAAGTGGGTCAGTACCTCTCCTTTGAACTCTTTTTGTGTGTGTTTCTACTTTATTCCATCCAGGAGCTTCTTCTGTAGAGTTTGTTCACATCGAGGATGACACGTTCCTTGTGTTTGCTGCAATCAATCTGGACCAAAGTCCTATCTTTATGTACAATCACCAGGTAAGACTGTTTGCAATGCCATGTGGCTTCAAATTGGTCTATTGTTTAATCCTTGAGAGACCATAGCGGCCAGAAACGACTTTTCCCTGAAAATGGCTGCCAAATTTGACTGAATTCCATTAAACCAAGAAGGCTTGAAGGTTGTGCTCTGCATTTATGATTTTCCTTTGAACAAACTTCATATTATTTTGGCTATATCCTACACCAATGTGTTAAGTATTGTTTTACCACAGTAATAGATTGTGATTTTTTTATTGGTTGAGAACCAATCATGTGATGTGCTACAAAGGCACATGTACATGGCTGAGAGGAACATGAGTGATGTACCCCAATGGGTACATTACCTTGATCGTGCCCACTGTTGGATTGTTTCCAGCGCCTTGTACAATTATTACAAAAAGCTGGTTTGAGATATTAATTACACTGGTACTAGGTAAATTTATTTACATTCCTGTGTGATTTGCCGTAGGGAACCAGGAGGCAATATTTCTGTCAATGACCGCCATTGTTGTGTACAATTCATTCACCACGATTTGTCAACATTTTTAACTGTGCTAATTTCTTTGTAATGATGTTGGAAGAATGACAACAGATCACCTCCAAAGAAGAGGAGTCTATTACCATGGTATAACAATTGATGCAGGCTGTGGTGGGATACACCCTCTGGGCAATGGGGGCAACTCGGGTGCCATTTGCCCCCTCGCTGTACAAAACACCATGGACCCCATCACAGCATGCAACAATTGTTTACTGTATACTCACTGCTTTTACTGAGTTCTACAGCAAAATATCCACATACTACTCGGATGAGATTCTAACCAATTATTATTATTATTATTATTATTTATTCGGCCAAAACATTCTTAAATACAAACATGTACATACAAAGTAAGAAATGTCATACATCAAGGACAGTCAAGATGAAAGATTAATTGTATAACAATACCAATCAAAAAGAATAGATATAATAGAGGTACAGTAGGTATGAATGAGATACATGTATGGGTGGGGATGAGAAATGTATAGAAGGGGAGCGGATTGGGGAAGTGGGGAAGTGGGAGGGAGTACAACAAGCAGAGTAAGGACAATCCAATCTAAGATGGCCAGGAAGAACAAAAGTGAAAACACTGTGACTCAAAAGCCTGTTCATCCAATCATAGGTTGGTAACAAGAAATAATTTTACAAACAAAATAAATATATATATAAACCTATAAATACATGTAATATGAGAAAGTAAATCTGGAAATTAAAAATGCTATAATTGAGGGTAATATATATGAATAATAATTAAATAAGTAAATAAATTAATAAATATCTGCTCAATAAGTCAATGAATTTAAATGAAAAATAAAGTAGCATAAATAAAAATTAAATAAATCATAAAGAAAGACAATTAGTGATAAACAAGTAAGCACTGCAACATACAAACGAGCTGAAAAAAATGCATCAAAACAAAGACAAGAACAATCAGACATACCCATACAGAAAAACCATAACAGATACCGTACACATGCGAGTAAACAAGCAAATTTACAATAATATGAACAGTCTAATACAAACGTAACACAAACAACCATTTTAACAGGCAACATAAAACGACAAACATTCAGACAACCCATAATGATTAATGAACAAATAAATATCAAAAATTACCAACAAACGATTAAATGTAGCAGAAAACAAACAACCAAATTAATAGACAGACAGGTAACACAGAAACACAAACAATCAAAGATAAACCTCAGCACATACTCAAACACATGAGATAATGTAATGTAACAAACGTTTCAAAAATCAGACAATTTTGCATGTAACAAACAAACAAACAAACAAAATAGAGAACCCTATACAATTTTAATAATGATACATGAAGGAAAGAAAACTGACTGGTAAAGTTTGAAATAAATATTAGTTGAGCAAATAAACCCGACCGAACCAGGACCCGAACCCGAGATCCCTGGACTTCCGTTCCAGCGCTGGAACAGGAATCCAGAGGTCCCATCAGGAATTCGAATGGGCATGCTAGGTGGTCTAGTGGTAAGACATCTGCTTTAGAATAGCCTTGGTTCTGGGTTTAAATCCCACCAAAGAAGAATGGCCCATTCACCACTGAAGTGGGCAGATTGTAGATACAGTTGTGAAGAGTTGATGATTGGATATCATCAAAAGTCATGAATGAGGTAAAAATTCTCTGTACAAAAACGGACCATATATTTGAATTGTGACATCAGCGAACGCTTTTGGATTTTTACAAAAATTCCTCTCTTATGAAGGGTATCAAACACAGTGGCATTTTACACCATTTTAACGTGAGGTTCGAGGCTTGCAATTTTCCCCCCATTTTCTTAGAGACTTCTCTATCTGTTGGAATATGAGTATAATCACAAAACTGAATTTGATCTTGGAGCCACTCTTTAAAATTTGTTAACTTGTCTCTTTGAGTCACACTGCAGTAAGAAATTTATCATTGAAAAATGTCCATCTTCTATACAGAGCGGCCTGTTTGACCTTCACCAATACATACCAACCAGCTACGCCGCATCAGTAGAAGTCTACAAACACCAGGACAATGTGGGGTTGGTAGTTGCCAACCACGCCCAGCGATTAGCCAACAATAAGATCTCCTACAATGTACCAGTCTTGGTTAGTTTGACATCATTCTTGATTCCATTATCCTCGAATACTGGGTTATATAGTGCTCTATCACACCCCAAGGGGTGTATCAAAACGCTCATTATTTGTTAGGATAAGCAGAGCTTTGTTTTTAATATGAGACCCATTTATGTTGCACCGTATAAGTGTTCACAAGGTGCTGCGGTGCATTCAGCAACCACTGCCAGAAACACCGGGGCAAACCCCTTCTCTCGCAATAAGTGTAACTGGGTTCTTTTACGTGCATTACACAACACATGGGACCTATGGCTTCACATCCCATCCGAAGGACAAAGCAATAATGGTTAAGTGTCTTGCTTAGGGACACAGGTGTCAAGACCGGGGCTCAAATCCACACTTTGCCGATCAGAAACACCAGAGCTCGAGTCTTGCTTAGGGACACAGGTGTCAAGACCGGGGCTCAAATCCACACTTTGCCGATCAGAAACACCAGAGCTGCAAGTTCTTCCAATCATCAGTTAAGTGTCTTGGTCACGTTGTTTCCAGTGAAGGAGTCAGTACAGATCCCAGTAAGATAGACGCTGTCAAGACATGGCCCGTTCCGACCACTGCGAAAGAACTGAAATCCTTTCTAGGATTCGCTGGGTACTACCGTCGTTTCGTTGAAGGTTTCTCATCCATTGCCAAACGATTGAATGAGCTGACTAATGGCTGTGATCTGACAAAGAAGCGTTTCCGGAAGACAACCACGAAGAGAAAGAGCAAAACGACACTTCGAAGTCCAAATGAACCATTCGGCGATTTATGGTCTAAAGAGTGCCAACAATCCTTTGACACAATAATAGAGAAACTCACGACTGCTCCTGTGTTAGGATTTGTCGACTACAAAAAGCCCTTCGTGATACACACAGATGCAAGTGGGATCGGCTTGGGGGCAGCCCTGTACCAAGAACAAGAAGACAGTAAACTCAGAGTGATAGCCTATGCAAGTCGAGGGCTTTCCAAGAGTGAACTAAACTACCCGGCTCACAAATGGGAGTTTTTAGCTCTAAAATGGGCTATTACTGATAAGTTCCACGACTACCTATATGGTACCAAATTCACTGTCCTGACTGACAACAATCCGCTGACCTATGTACTCACCACGGCCAAGTTGGATGCCACTGGTCATAGGTGGCTAGCAGCCCTTGCCAACTACAACTTTGATATCAAGTATCGTCCTGGTTGTAAGAATACCGACGCAGATGGGTTATCCAGAAGACCACAACAACCACCAAGAGACGACGACGAATCAATCCAAATTGAAGACCGTATCAGTCTACTACGAAACAAAATAAACCAAGGCAGTCAAAATGAAGACGTCAGCACCTGCACACGTGAGGTTTTCCAGGCAATCTGTCAAAATCGCAGAATTGATGTTCTGGCGAATAACTCTACAAACAGTCAAGAAGACGAGAATCCCCCTCTGGTCGAAAGTTTGACTGATTCTACACAAGCCGTTCCATCGGAATTCATTGAGTTAGAACCAACGACATTGCCAAAAATGGATTCCATTGATTGGCAATCTTTTCAACGGGAAGATGAGGTCTTGCGACAAATAATTCACTTCTTTGAAGAAGAGTATAAGCCTACAAAAGAAGAGCGAGCATCATTACAAAATGAAGCCAAAATACTCTTACGCCAGTGGGACAAGTTATTCCTCAGAGATGGAGTGTTGTATAGAAAGAGTACTAGTCATGATGGTCGCAAAATCCTACAATTGGTTTTGCCTAAAAGCCAACGACGACAAGCTCTTCACGGTTTGCATGACGATGTTGGACATCTTGGAGAAGACAGGACGTTAGACTTGGTTCGTTCCTGATTTTACTGGCCACTTATGGCAGCAGATGTCGAGGAGAAATGTCGGACATGTGAGAGGTGTGTAAGACGGAAAAGGCGAGCTGTGAAGGCTGCACCATTAGTTTCCATCCGAACCACCTCTCCAATGGAATTGGTCTGCATCGATTTCCTCACCTTAGAACCCGACGACAGAAACACCAAAAACATACTTGTTGTAACAGATCATTACACAAGATATGCCCAAGCTTTCCCAACCAAAGATCAGACGTCCCGCACCGTTGCTAAAATCTTGTGGGAATCCTACTTCGTACACTATGGATTTCCAGAAAGGTTACATTCTGACCAAGGTCGTGATTTTGAAGCAAAAATCATCAAGGAGCTCTGCTCAATCTCTGGGACTAAGAAGACTCGAACAACGCCATACCATCCTCAAGGAAACGGCCAATGTGAGCGGTTTAATCAAACCTTGCTGATGATGTTAGGCACGCTGGAGGATGAGAAAAAGACTAAATGGCGACTCCATGTTGGCCCCCTGGTGCATGCTTATAACTGTACCAAGCATACCTCAACAGGAGTGTCTCCATACTTTTTGATGTTCGGCAGAGAACCACGCCTTCCCATTGATCTTCTGTTTGGTTTACCCACCCTGACTGGGAACACCTTGCATCGGAACTATGTAGCTGACTTAAAAGAAAGACTACAAAGAGCCCATAAACTTGCCTCTGCCACCATGGAGAAGACTGCATCTGCCTATAGGAAGAAATACAATAAGTCAGTCCGCGAGAATAATCTCAAAGAAGGAGATCATGTTCTTATCAGGAATGTCGGCTTGAAGGGACAACACAAACTTGCTGATCGCTGGAGTAAAAACGTGTACAAAGTCATCCGCAAGATGAGTCCTGAAATACCTGTGTACTTGGTTGGTCCGATAAATGATGACGGCCCAAACAAAACTCTCCATCGAAATATGCTGCTTCCATGCGGTTTCTTTGGAAATGAGCCATCTGAAGATGATACACCGAGACCACCACAACCAAAACCCCGCCAGCGGAAATCATTAAGACAATCACTTAAAGAGCATCTAGATGATTCAAATGATGCATTGGACTCTGACTCCTCAGACAAGAGTCAAACATACATCCTCCGTCCAATACCTACTCCAAGGATTTCACTTAATCCAAATGCCCAAAGCTTCATGCCAAAAGAAACTCCTGCAGAAGTCTACACTTGTCAGAATGACAATGATGTTCCAGTCCCTGTGGCAAATGAACCTGGAACAAGTCTAATTAACTCCAACTTTGATGAGAAGAAATCTCCTTCAGAATCAATGTCTTCCTCAGAGTCGGAAACAACTCCAAAGAGTACTTATGCATCTTACAGACCAGTACGTCGGAGAAGACCAAAAGACATTCCTGCAGAAGTCTACACTTGTCAGAATGACAATGATGTTCCAGTCCCTGTGGCGAAGGAACCTGGAACAAGTCTAAATAACTCCAACCTTGATGAGAAGAAATCTCCTTCAGAATCAATGTCTTCATCAGAGTCAGAAACAACTCCCAAGAGTACTTATGCATCTCGCAGACCAGTGCGTCGGAGAAGACCCCCTCAGTATTATGGATTCGAAACTCCTGAGGCTAAGCTTCTTGCACAACATTTTGCTACTCAACAGGAAGCACTGAAGGCTACCAATAACCTGATTAAGGCCATTTATTCCAAGGCCAATTAATTAGTCAAGAAGACACATGTCGAGGACGCCATGATTCAAAGAGGGGAGAATGTCGGACCCTGTCGCATTGCAGTCGTCCTCTGTGTGCGTTGCGCCCGTGCGCTCTTCAGCACGCGATTATCGCAGCGCGCAAATTGTTGTTTTTATTTTACTTTCTTGTTCTTTATAATTAGAAGCGTTAATGATCTAGAGGTGATCACATCGAAACAATTACTCTCCGGTGTTCTTTCTTATAATTGTATATCACCTCTCGTTGATCTACCCTGTCCCTTACAGGTAGGCTTCTTACTTTGTTATCTTAATGAATTGTATAAACGATGATTGTATTATTTAATATATTGACGATAATTTTAGAGGAAATATCCCACTCCGTTTTATGTTAAATAAATCCTAAGTTTATTTGACGTTAGAAAGATTTGTTGACTTTTTGAAGAATGTGTGAGATTGCAATTCTTTCCATTATACATTTTCGTAAAGTAAATTGTTGTTTATATAAAAATTACTTCATTGCTGTTTACTTAAGTAACGTCGATCATTTTTGTTGTTGCAATGATTAGAAGCGTTAATGATCTAGAGGTGATCACATCGAAACAATTACTCTCCGGTGTTCTTTCTTATAATTGTATATCACCTCTCGTTGATCTACCCTGTCCCTTACAGATCACGCTTTGGGGAGCCGGCCCGGTCCGCCTCTTCGCAATTTCCATCCCATTGTTTTGATGATAACAACCTCTGACGCTTTCCATCCCTTTGTGCTGATGATACACCAACCTCTGAGAATATCCTTGAAGCTCTGCTCATCGAAGCCTATTTCTCATAATTAATTACACAAGCCGATTGTACTTAAATCACAACATTATTGTAAATCATTGTATATGTTTTGATGATTGATTTGAATAATAATATAAGAAGAAGCAATGCATATATAGGCCTATCTCTGTCTGATCTTTATTTTTTTACTAATAGACGAACCGACCAGGTCCTTCAAAATTACTTAGCCAAAAGTTAGAAAGACCTGTGACAAAATGGACACGTAAATGATGTAGCTTTTACATTCATAATGTTCAACACAGATTTTTAGAGACGGTCAGTTGGTAGAGCGCGAGCACGTTGAACTGGAGGTCGTTGGTTCAAATCCTGCTCTAGTAAATGTTTCTTTGTTCAACCCAAAAATCATTAAAAATTTACCCAGTCAGTTTTCCTTGTGGTTTATTATTTGAAACCTATAAACAACGGTGCTTGCTAGAAACAATAATAGCCCGGATAATCCTCAACTCTTCCACATGTTTTGCTTGTAGTATGGCTGAATAAGTACAATCTGAAGCACAACAAAAGACAGCAGTATGTCTTTGAAATGATTTGTCTCGTGGAAAGCTTAGATAGTGATATTAAATGTGAAGCCCCATACCTTAGTCGGGCACTTCTCGGAAATAGTAAAATGTCAATGAAGTGAAGATAACAAAAACATCGGCTAGTCGAGTGTTGAAAAGCGTCCCTTTTTAATATGAAATGGGACCAGTGAAAAAGCTGGCTATTCACTGAAAAAGTTAAGGGCAATCTTGGATGTGATGTCCCAAACAATCTTTACAATTGAGAAAATACTGTTAGTATAGGCCCTAATTAAGTGTTAATTGAAAGCTCTTGTTCTCCTATTTGGAGCAAATAAATCCAGTTTTATTTTTGGGCAAGAAGTGCCTTGTTTTGGTGTAGACAGCAGAGCATTATCACAATTGCTTCCCCAAAGCAAGACTTTCTTTCTAGAGAAACAAATTTTCAACTTTTCAAAATTTATGAACATTTGCCTATTTTCCTGTTGTGTCGGCAGGTGTACCACTGGTCCAATTCGAGCGGTTTATTTGAGCTATTTGAGACGATTGATTTCACTGGTGCAGTGGACGTGGATGCATTCCGTGTGGGTCCAGATCTGTATCTAGTTGTAGTCAGTGAATTTGAGCAGCTGGAACTCTTCAGACTTGAAGGTATTGTAATACTTTGAATACCCGAGACCCTTTAAATATAAAGTATGATGTGGTTTTTCTTTCATTTGAAGTAGTCTAGTAAGAAAAACAGTACATTAACCACTTCACATCCCTATTGAAAAAATATTTACCTTCCTCTGCAGGGTGTAATTTTTTGGAACTTTTCGACGGTCAAAATGAAACCCTGACTAAACAAAGTAAAGAAAACAAACATTTTCACAAAATCTCTTTCAAGAAATTATAGATTGTCTCTCGATGAATTGGCCTGAACCTTGGCTGTAAGTCACAGCTGATAATTGGCCATGTTATGCTGGTTTCTCAGAATTACCTCCCAAATTCCGACAACAATGGTGGCAGCTTATCAATCTCTCAAATCCTTGTTTGTACAACAAAAGGACGAAGGTCTAAAATCAGGATTACACAAGAACCCCATAAAAAAGGGAGATTTTGAGCATGAATTCCAGTACCAATAATGTCCGTCTTTGAACAGGGGAAACGAAGCGTTGCACAGTGAGTGCACACACCCTTACATATGACAGTTACAGGGTACTTCAGTTGTTGATCTATTAATTCCTTTTCTGAAGAAATTCTCTGTGGGGTACCACTAGAACAAAGAAAACCTTGTGAGGTAGCGTTGTTCCTTTGTCAAAAGCACCCCATAAGTCATGTAAGTTGGCGTGTGTAAGGGCATGCTTACACTACACAATGGATTGTCTGGGGGCATGTATACATGTGTCAGTAGACTTGTGGACAAGTCGTTAAATGTCTGTCGCGGTGATAGCGGAACGGCTTTCTCGCAATATCCCGCGAGAGGGCTGCTCTGTGCGAGATTACTGCTCTCAAGACTGGTCACTACGAAGAGTCAGCAGCCAGCAACTTCGCGCGAGAGCAGTGATCTCGCGAGAGCATTCTTTATTAGGCTACAACACCACACGCGACTCGACTCACCGCGACCATCATTAACGACTTGTCAACAAGTCTAATGTGTCAGCCAATCAACTGACCACAATTCAATTCAATTCAATTCAATGCACATTTATTTTTCATGCTGACAATGACAATTAAACATACAGTTGAAACAAATAACAATGAGTATAATTATGAGAAGATGGATGCCACTTAATTCAACAATAAGATTTATAGAAATTTCAAAAATAATATCAAGTGTAATTAACATGCTAGCCAACATGCAGGGAAAAAAGTTAAGCATAATGCTTTTGTACATTTCCCTGTGACAGACAAGGACTTAGACACGACAAGGACAAAAATAACAATGACAATGACAATGACATTGAGACCAGACCAGTCAAATTAAATAATTATCAAAACAAACAGTCTTTGTACAAGTGTGTACTAGATCTACAAATGCATATTCAAGAGGTGATGTTTCAGTTTGTTAGAGAATGACTTGAGTGAACGAGACTTTTTAATATCCGAGTTGAGGTTATTCCAGAATAGGGTACCACGAGATACAATGTTGTTTTTTGAAAACGTTGTTCGGTTAAATTTTGTATACAAATCACCTTTTGATACTGCACGAGTTGAATACGTATGGACTGATGAACACAGGGTAAAAAGATCATTAAATTCGTTAGGCAAAAAGCCACTTTTATATTTATACATGAATTTACCTAAATTAAAATTGTACAAATCATCAAATTTAAGGACCTTCAAGGCTAGAAACAGAGGCGCAGTGTGATCCAAGTATCCAGTTTTACTGATAATTCGAACAGCCTTCTTTTGTAGGAGAGTGAGTTTTTTACATTGTGTGATTGTTACGTTACCCCAATTAATTATTGCATAGTTTAAATACGACAAGATGAGAGAATTATATAATGTTAAAAGAATACTTGTAGGTAGAACAAACTTCAGTCTATTCATAACGCCAATGTTTTTAGATCAAAAGAGGATACAATCAAAAGAGGATACTCAAAAATTGTTCCAGGCATTTATAATATTCTTTATCCCAGATGCAAAATCAACATCTACCACATGGTTATACCGGCAAGTTTACTAGCTATAGTTCCTTCTTATTATCCACACAATGCCAGGCTTCAAACATCATTTATCATTCAATGTGTTTCTTCATCTTCAGGTGTCGTGGGTTTCAATCATATACTTTCCCTAGCCAACTATGGTGTTGTTTCTGTGGAGGTATTCGAGATGCCAGATCTACCCCCAGTTGAGAATCTCTTCTTCGCTGTGGCTGTTGATCCCCCGAGCGACGACACTGTTTACTCCAGAATTCTGCAGGGAAAGACTCTAGGTAAATGTTGGTGGATAGGTATTCCAAAAGGTATGGTACACCGTGCCATGGAGTGCCGTGAATGATGTTTCAGAATGCGGCTGGGTCCAGGTACATTGTCCTTGAGACGCAAAATGCTTAACTAAAGTCAGCCACTGTTACATCATTTATTAGGATTAAGCAAATTAAGTCACAACTTCATATTGACCCCTTGCATCAAGGTCACATGGCCACACTTACCATTGTGGGAGTCAAAACGTGTAAATGCTGCACTGCCTAAAATGTGCTCTACGCTGTACAACACATGGTAACACTGACTCACAAAATGCCGCAACGACAATTATTTTGATGATGATGATGTCATGTGCTGTGTGGAGCTCTGAGTAAAGAGTGTCAGGCAGTTGACAGCCAGGTCCCCGGCCCGATGAAGGACTGCGATGCCACCATTAAGGCCATAGTGTGGGCAGTGAGCTATCACATGGTCCATCGTCTGGGGTTCACGTCACAAAGCGGAGATGTGGAGTAACCCCACCTGTGTAGACTTTGGGTGAATAGGGTCAATTAATTTATCTATTTTTTCTTTGTTTCAGGGGAGAGTGTGGAGTATGTAAGAGGACTCTGCAAGATTGATGTTGAAGATTTATTCCATGGTGATCCAAACCTCTTGGATGACTAACAGGTAGAGATAGTTTGACTAAAATTTATCTGGGAACAGACATGTTTTAAAAATGGCTACCGCTTCCCAGAATGTAAGTTAAACATGCAAAGTCATATTCGTGAGGTATCTCGCAATGCATATTACCATCTGCATAATATCAGTAAGATCAAAAAATACTTAAATTATCCTGTCACTGAGCAGGTTATCACAATGCTAGTCATGTCTAAGATTGATTATTGCAATGCCTTGTTTGCAGGTTTACCCCAGTCCACACTGGCACCATTACGAGTACAAAATTGTGCTGCCAGGATTCTCACAGGAACCAGAAAATTTGAGCATATAACCCCTGTACTTATGAAGCTCCATTGGCTTCCGGTGAATTATAGAATCATGTATAAAATTTGTCTGTTAGTTCATAAATGTTTAAATGGTCCAGCCCCTGTTTATCTCAGTGAATTACTGCATACTACTGGTTCCAGTTCATGTAGAAACACACGATTGTCATGTGATAAAACCAGACTACAGCACTGTAACACCAGATTATGCACATTTGGGGATAGAGCTTTTTCTGCCATTGCCCCTAAATTATGGAACCAGCTGAACTTGTGCCTAAGGGAAACAGAGAGTATTGATGTTTTTAAATCCGGGCTGAAAACTTATTTCTTCCGAAAGGCATTTTTATGATTGTATAGACCCATGTTTTTGTTATTCTTGTGGTTTTTATTATCCCTAAAGGTCTCTTTTTGCACTTATTTTCCATTCTTTAATTTTTTTTTTTCTGGAGTTAAGTTTTGGTGTATGTCTCTTTTTTACAAATTTTATTGTGGTCACAGCTGGTCTGTTTTTACATTTACTTACCTTTGCATTTTAAAATATTGCATATTTCTATAATTGCTTGTAATTTTTTGCTTGTAATTTTTGCTGATTTTAAACTTATTTTTATACCTTCTTGTTAATTCTGTTAATGGCTTTGTGTTTATCTATAGGGTTTTTGTTTTTAAATGTTACTCTGTAAGCGCCATGGAGCATTGTTTTCGATGGATTTGGCGCTATATAAATTTTTACTATTATTATTATTTTACTATTATTAATGTATCGTATACTTGGGTGTGATCCCTGGCTACACAGTCATTAAAAGTTGAATGGCTTCTGACTGGCACCCCTGAACAAAGGTATTGACAAAATAGGGAGACCGCCAACATAAGGCTATTATTAAGCTCAGTTGATAGAGCGCCGGTATGTTAATACCAATTCAATGTTTCAAATTCTGCTCTAGGAATTTTTTCTTTCTTCTTCCCCAAATTATTAAAAATTACCCAGTCAGTTTTCCTCGTAGTTTATAAATTGATATTAAAAATGCATGTCGTTAGACATGTTTCGTACAGGGCATTGCCAGGGTTAACTCCCAACTCCAACATTCAATGTAAACTTATGGGTTTTTTGTTTTCTTACAGACATTGAACACAGCGATTGGATGAATGACCAATGGCGATGACTATTTCGATGGAAGCGTAAGATTCAATACAAAGTTTATCTAGAAGTAATATAATGTAATGTTTAATTCATCAGTGTTGATGTTCTTTTTATCAAATGGTAGAGCAGCGTCCCAGCTTCTAATATTGGGGAAATCACAAGCCAGGAAGGCATCATGTGCACAAACTGCACATGGCGACAGCTTTATATAAAGTACCGTCAGGTAGGAAAGTTGAATAAGGAACTCCCAGTGCATGGTAGCCTCAATGTCAGCCGGCTGGAGATGGGGGAAAAGCTGTAATTCCTTCTGTAGAGTGGGCTTGGCAGCCTTAGTGTAGTGTGCAAGCTTGTATGTTGGTGTAACCACAAGCTAGGCATGCATCAAATATACAATACTGTCTGTTCAGACAGCTTAATAAGGAACTCCCACCCAGTGGACAGTATAGAAAGTAGCCTTGACACAAGCCGGGGAGGGAACTCTTTAATTCCTTCAGCAAACCTCGGCTGGGCAGCCATAGACAAGGCTAACTAAACAGCATTGGTTTGTAAGTTTGCTATGGGATTGGTTACAATAACTGACGTTATATTCACGTACTTACAAGAAGGGGGGGGGGGGGGGGGGGGGCGGGGGCTTGCAATATATTTTTTCATTGAAATGAACTGTGTAAACATATATTTAGGGAGTAGAGTTTAAAATTGACATAGTTAATAGTAATCAGCTTCTATAGGGCCTACAGATAAACTGTTGCAGATATATATAATGTTGAATAAGTAAATGAAAAGTATTTATATTTAAAAAAAAAATTAATGAAATTGGGATTATTTTTCTTGGTTCTTTGCACCCTAATTAGTTTATTAGAATGTAAGATTGCGTAGTTTGTAATGCACCTAATGTTTTTTCGTAGCACTTTGAGTGTATTTGACATTAAATTATTTATTGAATCCTTTTCATGCTCCGATTTGTTTCATTTATTTTTGTTTGCTAATTTAACAAAATGCACATTTGCCTTTTAAAATGAAATGGAAGAAAGCCCCAGAGTTACCAGCTTCAACCACTGGATTACTGCATTTGAGATCACGATTATATGAAATCAGCCCCTTTATTAATATTTCATTTTTACCTTGGGAAAAATTTGACTTCCCTCAATACGGAAATTCAAGCCCCTGTTACTTATTACTTTAAAAGAAACGTGATGTATTTTGTAAATTATTTTCTGCTACATGTAGCACGTTACAAAAAAACATAACCAGTAGCCCTCTGAACTAATAACATCACTTTTGTTTTGCTAAAAACTAACCACCACTCATGCCCCACAAGAAGTATAGTCTGTACGCATGAGTAAACATGAACGTACATAAGCGAGATTTTACACGTCCGAGATCTGGCTACCAAATTTTAGCATTATGAAGGGGTCACCCTGTTTCAGCCCCAACAGCCCTCACCTAAAAGTGTTAGTACTGTTTACAAGAAAGAAACCTGGCAAGCATTTTATATTTTTATCAGCGTTTCTGTACAATTTTATTTCATTTTTTTCTTATAGATAATAATTAGAGTCTAACAATCACATTATATATAACACTATGTCTTCTAACACGCATTGAGGGAAAAACAATCCACTGAGTAAAAAATAGTTCTGCTCCCCCACAAAGTTTTTTCTTCTTACAAACTTAATCAAATGAAGGATGAACGACTGTTTCATTCACAAGAAGGGGGTGTTACATGAGGTAAACGGCAGTGAAATTATTGTATACCCAAACTTAAAATCTGTTGTTACTTGAAGTGCGACAAGAAGTCGACTGAGAGTTTTTTATTTATTATTGTTTTAGTTGGGGGGGGGGTCTGATAGATGCAGCAATTGTATACTGACAAAAAGAACTTTAGCAGTGCATATTACAGACAGTTAAACTCAAAATTCAACCACTCCCGTGTCTTTTGAAAATGACGTCTCTCTCAGCATAGAGACAAGCTATTTAACTTCTTTGTGGAATTTGAGGTTAACAGATATAATTGTTTCCCTCAAAAAAACATAAACACACACGCACTCTCAGACTTGACTTACACAAAAGAAAAATCATTCTGGTATAAGCATTGACATCTACACAAAAAAAGTCTGTAAATATTTACATTAATATATTAATAACAAAAGGGTTTTGGTGTTTTTTTTCGTCAAAAGTAATCAGAGAACTGGGAGTGCACAGAGGGGCCATTTTCATTTGCTCCACACAATTAATGAGAGACTAATTTCTTTGGGCAATGAAGGAGGGGTGACCAGCTAAGCATCTACTATCCAGTTTGTATGAATCATTGGCAGGAGACAAGGGGCAATTTTTGCTTGTGCGCAGCATGCTTACCAGATTTGAAGATGTTTATTAACTGGTGCATATAAATATAAAGTATACCCAGTCTTCTCATTACTTTTTTTTCCAATTTTATTTTTTTAAGAATTCAACAATTATTTCCATTTTTATAATAGGACAGAGCTGACAGCAAAGGGATGTTTAAATTGACACAGAGTTTTGTAGAAAAAGAAATGTTGAACAAATTTTAGGCATGTAACCAGTTTACAGTCACTACAGTGTATGATATTTTGGTCGTGAGTGCTTCAAAAATTGTGCCTAGATAAAATGAATTCTGAAACTGCTTGGGCCGAATTTCAGAAAGAATTGTTTATTTATTTTTGTTGGGGGGGGAGGAGAGAATCTACAAGTCCTTTGCAACACCGAGAAATTTACCATGAAATAGTCATGAAAAGCCATGATAAACTCACCATCACAACATATAGAAAAACTCATTCAGGTAGTTCCGAATATCTAGGTTTTACAAACATTGAAATGCTTTTGATCTGAGAATCAAAATGAAACCTTTGCTATTTATTGTGAAAATAAAAAAAAACATATTTTGTTTGTTTGTCAGATAAAAGAAACCCATACATTAACACAGTTCAATGACCTGGAAGAGCTTTAACTATATATATATTATTCTGTTTATAATCTGGCAGAATCACCACCAGATTTACTCCATTGTCAGTCTTCTGGCCTTTGTTTAAGTCCAAGTTGAAAATATCTATGAATTACTTCGAAGCATACAAAAACGTTACGTACGTACAATGTCTAAAGAGTCGCAATACGTTTCACATTCATAAGGTCAATTACGATTTTAACAGCCATGCAGAAACATATCTCACATGGATACCAAAAACAAAGTGGTAGATTTTGTAATCAAATGTCGACGTCTTTTTGTTTTCATTGTATGACTGTCTTAACATTACAAAAATTGTAGGTGATTTGTCGCTGTCAAATTCCTCATAAGCGAATTGAACAACGGCCTCCACCCAAGAAGATTTCTGCCCAAAAGGTGAGTGAGACTGAATTGTGCAATGATGTCTTACATTTAGCCTATTTGAAAACCCTCCTAAAAGGCTGTCTGAATAGCACATTAGGATCAGTGAATCAAGCACAATGGCAAGCCCTACCCCATTTAGATACATCACCTCTACTCCTAGATGTAGAGAAGCCATTTAAGGTTAAAACTTCCCAGGCTGGCGATCAACAAAACCCACTTAACACAACCTCTAAATCACACCATCAGCCATCTTACCTTTTCAATATACCAAGGCTCAGACAAATTAAGTCTGGCACGTTTGGCATACTAATTCCTGACCTGTTATCAGGGAATATGACTTAAACTCAAAGTTGCTTATGCAGATGAATAAAGCGGCTCTTGGCTGAATCGACACAATAAAGAATAGGAGTTTTGGGCATTCTAGCCACAGCCACTGCCCAAACCATTATTTTGGACATGGACTTACATAACTACTATTGATGTGGGTAAGAAATAAATGGAGAGGAAATAAACCTTCTGCCAACAGCAGTAAGTAATGGTGCGCATTAAACCTACAAAACACTAATACCCCATAAGTTTGGAGAGGCTAAACAAAAAGTAACAAGTGGTAAAAGTTAACCCGTTTTGGCAGAGTCAAGAATCAAAGCATTACTTTGTAATTTTCTCAAAACAAACTCCAATTTCCGCAACGTAAGTATAGATTTGTTTTTATGGGAGCAGTGATATCATTTTCCTGCCTTACAAACACTTGCAGCCAAAATGGGTTGCAAGAGCGTTTCTAGATTCTGTTTTTCCCCACATTACTGGTTCCTGCTTTGCAGTACCAGTCTCCTGCTTTGCAGTACCAGTCTCCTGCTTTGCAGTACCAGTCTCCTGCTTTGCAGTACCAGTCTCCTGCTTTGCAGTACCAGTCTCCTGCTTTGCAGTACCAGTCTCCTGCTTTGCAGTACCAGTCTCCTTCCAGCATAACCAAGAACAGATACCAAAAGGGCCATATTACAGTATTAACACCAGTGTAGCCAAACTTGACACAGACGTTCCTCTATTAACTCTTGGCCATAACGTAACCATACAACCAACTGCTTGTTGTCGTTGGTTTAACGGCTACACAAACAAAGCGGTGGGTTGCCTTAGCACATAGAGTCCCGACTACTCATCAATACAAACCAAGGGTAGAACAAAACATAACCATGTTAGCTTGTGGGGATACATCATATTCAGATTTTGTTTACAGGTAAACAAGTTCTCCTGAAGGAGCTTATGAACACAGCTGCTGCAAAGTCTCATTTTGATTGACCAAATTACATTCCAACCATGCTTTTTTATTAAAGCCCCAAGCATATCCGCTCCCAGTAAAATCCACAAATTAAGTCACCTTGTTTAGAGCTAGGTCGTATCTGAATTGGCAGCTACGACTGTTGCTAAAGGGTGTTGTTAAGAATGTCCTTTATGTCAATGCATGAGGGCATGGCGGTCCAGCAGTACTGGTAGCTGCAGCCGCCAACAGACCCCTTCCATTGGCCGCCATCACTGAGGTCAAGCAATGAAAACGTGCACGTGTGTACCCTCTGCGCACACCACTCAGCCAATGATAGGTCTTCATTGAGGGCAGTGTTTGGGGCTTTTTGACGTCACATGCAAGGGGTCTTTTTCGAACATGGCCCTATTGTGGTTTTGAAAATGATGCATGACTTGCAAGATGGCCTGCTCTTCCACTTCCCAATCTTGTATCTCACAGTAACGTAAAACAAACCAAGTAACGACTATGGACCTAATACTAAGCACTTCATAGACCAGCTGCAGGTTAAGGCCTACACATCAGATCCAACAATCCAAGTTGTTCCATGCAACTTTCATTTTATCATTACTTATTCAGAGTGGAAACATTCTAACCTCTGAAAAAAAAATTCTGATGCATCTGGTCCAAACTCTTCCCTATGAACTATCCATCGCATTTTCCACTCCCAATTTTACCAAAAATGTATCTTAGCAAATGGCACAGTTTTGCTAATCATAGATTGTTTTCTTCTTTTCAGATTGCGTAATTCTCGACCTAAACACGAAAATACGATCATGAGTTTAATGGCCAAACTGAATGTTGTTCCCAATGAATTCGGCAGAAAAATACACTTACTTGCCAAGTGGGCGTCAAATTTTCTTGTTTTCTCAAACAATTTTTAACAAAGTTTGGGAATAACCTACTAAATGTAGGAGTGGCACCTTGTTAACATCTTAAACACTGAGCAACAAATTACAGAAGATAACAGTTCATCATATTATGACACCAGACCAGAATAAAGTTTAGAAAACAAAAGAGGAGCGTAGGTATAGCAGCATGTCCCAGTTTACAATAAAACCACTCCAGACTGATATACATGTATTTATCTTTTTGTATGTATAGATATATCCATACTCTCTTGAGGAATAGTGCATGCTTGATTTCTGTTGACTATGCCCGCATTCTAAAATCAAATTCCGTCAACAGAATTTACAACTTTAAGTCGATCTGTTGTCTTTTTTTTTCTCTCCAAAAAATGTTACTTTCAAGCTAATCGTTGCGTTCTGCCTGAGGAAGCGACTCATCTGAAGTCATCCTTTAATGCTTGTCACACATGGATACCTCGCTGATAAACTTTTCCAGTTGCCATTCAGTGGTTACCAGCTGGTTTGTTTGCTTTTCCTTCGCAGTCGTCCAATGTCAAGGCGTTGTTGTTGTTTGTTTTTTTTATAGAAAAATCATCTCAAGCAAATCACTGACGGTGAATTTTTCCTCGCATGATCGTTTTGTTATTGGCATGTCCTATTGCATTACCCTTTCCTAGTTCTCATTTACACTTATAACAGAGCACCATCATGGCTGTCATTTCCGAAGGTACCGAGACGAGGCTGTCCGGGGGACCCCGTCTTCCCTGGAGAGCTCGTTGGGTTTGGATCCCATCCCACTATTAATACCGCCGTTGATTGCAGAATACGGAGTTGTGAGGCGTCGTACAGGCTCTGGTCCGGACATCACTTGTGGTGCCATGCCACGGTGGAGGCGTCGGCTAACTGAGCGCTGGGCGTCTGCTCGAGATGTTGGACGGGGTGATGTAGGATTGGCTGCAAAGGAAAGCAAAGATCAATTATCTTATATCCAATCTCTCAAAACACAAGTACTTCTAAGCTCTGAAACAACAAGAACTTCAGAGCTGGGCCAATTTCATAACTCTGCTTACCGCCGAATTCTGCACTTGCGATCACCATTCTTCACAACAGGGCAAGCACCAAATATCTGTGCTAGCTGTATATGCGAAAAATGCCAAGCAATGTGGACTACGCATATGCGCAAGCAAAAATTCCCTGCTAACCTGTGAAATACACTTAATGTAAGCACAAAATTACCTGCTTCTGTAACCGCCGACTCTTTGGCTTACGGTAAGCAGAGCCATTAAATTGGGCCCAGCTTAATGCAGAAATTTACTAAGCAATAACACATTAGTAGCCAAAATGCCATCTGGTAATGTTTGGACTCAACTGCAATCATTTTACTTAACAACTGTATGAAACTGTGCCCTGACAGTTATAGCTGTCTGCAAGAATCCACTGTCAATATCATACTGGCCGACAGTAGAATCCAAAGTTTAGTGTCGTGACAAAACATTAAGTCTGCATGCAAAATGGCAAGTAAATACAAGAGAAATCTGGGCGAACGTTGTGCAGTTAGTATTGTATTCAACCATTCAAGAGCTAGTCTTGAACAGTGTAAGTCTGAAAAGTACATGGCAGGCATGAAATTTCATCTTTGAAAAAAGCCAAATTCATTTTGCTAGGGGCACTTCCATTGGAAAATCTTAAAGTCTATGGGAAACTTTTACAGGGTCCCAAGGCCAAGATCAGTGGCAACAAAGGTCACGGCCTTTGTGGCCTCCATGATTCCAGGCCTGACATGGAGCAAATGACGGAGAAAACTGAAGGGTTATTTGAACAGCTTTCACATGTAAACGTCAGACTAGGTGCATGTGTATAAGTCCTTAGAAAACTGGTATTGTGTACGGTCAACCAGCCTGGCTGGAACTAAAAGTATTTAACATTCATTATTACTTTGGTGTGATTTGATCTCCAAATAGGAAATGGAATCGCTGTATAGCAAGGGGTATACAAGGCAACTTGTTAGGTAAGCAAGCTAACATCTGCTAGATAACAAACAAACAATCTCAATCAATGAAATCAACATTGTAAATGTTAGGAAATAAATTAAATCAAATTAACATTAGGGAAAAGGCAGTCAGTAGCAGGGCAAGTGCGTAGGATACCAGTCACTAACATTGCACATGTTTGTACATTGTGTATTGGTCAGTACACTATTTCCACAAAGCAAAATCTGTTGGTAGTTAACGAATTAGTTATTACTGGTAAGGATGAATAACGACTAAAACCCGATCCCAACAACAAATAAACACATCCAAACAAATGATAAAAACTAACATTTCAAAGACTAACTTTACATCAAACTTACCAGAGGATTATGCCTGTCTAGATCAAGACAATCTTTTTCTACTAAGATCTGCACTATATGTAAATCAATGTCCATACAAACACAACACCAAGACACAAGTTGCTAAGCTCCACACATCACGGTTTTATTTGCTATTTAAAAAGACTTCACAAAAAATATCAGCCCCTTGAAGGCAAAGACGCCAAGTTCACCCCCTCCCTCTGGATAGATACCCTCAGCCTAATCCTTCAGCCATAGTAAGGACATATCCACATTGGCGGCTTCAGCTACAGCTACGGCTGTTGCTAAGGGTGTTGCTAAGGACGTCCTATACTCCAATGCATGATGATGCGGCTATCTAGCCAGAGCCGTAGCAGTAGCCACCAATTCAGATTCAGACATGTCCTAAATCTACACTTCTACCTTAAAAACTCAAAACGACTTTTGCATCCTGGTATACCTATTTCTGATCAACGACTGCCTAATTCATTTGCAGATTCTATCAACACTATTCACACTTAGTCTGTTATTCCTCATTTGCAGAGACACCATGTCATAAATCTCTTACAGTATGAGCTGTGGTGGTTCTGTGAAGACCCAGTGTTATCCCTCTATCTACATGAAGGAAATGACACCCTACATGTAGCTCTGGGTCAGTAATACAAAAACATTAAACCAATAAACATTGATCACTAAAACCCGTCTTCCCTTAGATTACAGCGTCTTTTTCTGGTCAGTTGTTAAATCAGTTTTCAGTCGCGACTTATGAGTGACTACATCATGTACGTACACTGAACTCAAACTCAAAAAGGTTTGACACTTTCAAACATTTCACTCAACCAGCATGTACACATAGGTTGAAAAAATTAAAACATCCCATTAATATTTAGTTTCTTTCTAATAATTTATTACAATAGAATGCCTCACTTAAAACAATGTACACATTTGATAAGAACGCCTCGCTCTCAGCTCTCTCATTTATTTAGTTTGTAAATTTAAGTTGTAGTCTAAAGATTTTCGTTCTTTGAGCACCTCGTGGTGGAACTGTGCACATTATAACTCAACATTCTTACTCATTATTATTTTACCGCCACTCACTCTGTTTCTATCCATCTTCAACATGTAATTTCTTTTTACATGTTCAGTCATTTCCCACAATTTTTTCCCCGCAAACCGTTATGACTGAAAGTTTCAATTTGAGCCATCACTAACACAGGGCCCAATTTCATAGAGCTGCTTAAGCAGAAAATATTGCTTAATAATTTTTTCTTAGCAGAAATGAGCAGGATACCAGTCATTAATGGTACACTTGACAGTGTAGTTTGGCTGGTAACCTTATCCTGGTAAGCATCATTTTGTTGTGCTACACCACTTAAGCAGCTCTATGAAATTTGGCCCAGGTCCGTACTCAGTGTAAGAAATTCCACATTCAGTCACTTCTCTTCTCATCAATGACATGCTAAGCCCTGGGCTCTCTCTACCAACAGAACATACATGAGGAAATCCCCTAGTGGCCAAAAGGTGGCCAACTAGTGGCCAACTACCATTAAGTCCCCAATATAAAATTCATTTTTTTCTCAACTAACCCTGTCCTCTCTCTACCTAGGTAAATGCGTCCTATGCTTGTGGTCGCTTGAGTGTTTCTTTTTTAGTTGACCTCCCGATCGTTTACTAGTGCAAGCGAGCTCGGGCTGCTCGGTCAAGCTGCCAGACGGCTGGTCCCTGAAATTGATGGCTGATTTCCTGGCAGTTCCAACAGCATGGGCGCTGCTGACTACAATGAAGGAGTTGAGGGTAGGGTTTATAGGATTAAATGTAATGTGGGTTGGGAGGTATGAAGGCCTGAAAGGTGTTTAGTGTTGTTTACAGGGCAAGGCCATTTGTTTGTGCAAAGGGCCCTTCCATTGGAAAATCTCAGAGTCTGTGGGAAACTTTTGAAGGGGCACCAAGGACAAGACCAGAGCAACAGAGGCCATGGCCTCCTGTTAATTCCAGGCCTGATGGTACAATGTAGGTGTTAGGTGCTGTATGGTGCATGTACTGGGTGCCAAGCTACTTTGGGGAAAGGTACATGTATGCAGCAGGGACATGATATTAGGGTGTAGTGCACAAGGATGGCAGGTAGTGGGTGTTTGGGAGTACAGCAAGTTTACATACATTGTATGGAGATTAAATCTGCGTCAACAGGGCTTAAAAATTGTTAGAATTTGCATTAGACCACAAGTCAGATAGCTCAAGTTTCCACTAGACTGACAAGACTGCAATACTGATATCTAAATCTTTTTGATTATCATCCTGCTGGAGCAGGAGCCAAAGCCGGAGCCCAAGCCGGAGCAGGAGCCAAGGCCGGAGCCCAAGCCAAAGCAGAAGCCCAAGCCAAAGTTTTGAAAAGACCCTTGCTTCTTGAACTCAATCATCTCAACTCTCTAAGGCTGCACGGAATCAGACCCTCAACATGTACTTACCACCTGCTCCAAGACCTTGAGGTGGTCCTTCTGCTGTTTTCATCCTGCTGGTGGCTGCCGTGGTGGCTACTGCTCTTGTGGTTGAGCTACGAGGGTGATGAAGTACACCTTGTCTGTCCCGGTCATCCCGCCTGTCACGATCCTCATCATGAGATTTGCCTGTGCTCTGTTTCAAACAACAAGGGGAGTACAGTGGTGAAAGATTTCAGCTAGGGTACAGTAGTGGCTTGATGATTTCTTATGGTACATCAATAATCAAACTGAATGTAGAGTTAAACTTCCACATACTGATTTTTCAAATGTGGATGGCTAAGACGTTTTTCAAAAGGCATTTGCACCATTCTTTACCTCAATTATCTAAAACAGTTACGTCGCATTATCATAAAAAGAAAGGCAACTTTGTAAATGCAAGGAACAAGGAAATGGTCAATCAAATTTAACGTTATAGTATTTTTTTTTTTTTCTATGGCACAGCTATTAAAGGAAAAAGAACAAATCAGATGAACAGTTGAAACATCGAATGCCCGCATTAAACCTTCCTTGGATGATAGCAGAGCTGCCAACATTTGCATCTTGCAATCAGGGAGATTTTGTACGACAATCGGGGATATCAAAGCATTGCTACAACATTTGTGCACAATACTCACTATTTTGAGAAGATTCCAGTCGAAGATATAGTCATAGGTGAAGCCTTGCCTGTGGAAGAGATTGCGGAAAAGCTGTCGAAGAAAGGAGTAGTCGGGTTTCTCATCAAATCGTAGCGATCTTGTGTAATTCAGGTACGTGGCAAATTCCGCTAATGGGAGACAGAAATAAAAACAATTTAAATGATGGCATTATTTCTTTCTCAAAAACTACGTTACTTCAGAGGGAGTCGTTTCTCAAAATGTGTTATACTATCAACAGCACCGTTGCTCGTTACCAAGTAAGTTTTTATGCTAATATATATTTTGCGTAATTACCAAACGTGTCCAGTGCCTTTAAAGATGACGCAAATAAAACAAATAAATAAAAAATCATTCAAAACCAAGTGGATGAAATTTAATGGTCAGACAGTGGAAGGGTTGACTGTGTACTATAGAGCGCTGGTGGCGCAAGATGGGGAACTTTACTTCTATCTGTTGTTGGAACGTGAACTATGCACGGGATCCATTTCAGCAAGCAACAGTTTTGTTATATCATTGAGAGCACTGGTCATGGTCTGCAATTATCTATTGTTGCATCAAAAGAGTTGCTTGCTGAAATGGGGTCCCGCGCACATTGCACATTTCAGTTCCTCATCTAGTGCCCTCGTTGCTCTATAATCTTTAGTGTAGATGTAGTCACCTCATGTTATCATATTGTAAACTAGCATCTATTATTCAAACTTTATCTAATCTTGCTTTCCGTGTTTTTATTAATTGTATGTAACAATGCATGTTCTGTCTTTTAAATCGTTTACGTCTTGTGTATCTTGTTTTTCTTTTTCTCTGTGATAACTTTCACTTTTGCTATAGTCGATTTTTTTATCATAGTAATTCTGTTATTCCTTACATCTGGCTGGCCAGGTTTTTTATTTTTTATTGTCTTTGTAATACTTAATTTTTGGTTTTGTGAGCATGTCATTTTTACCTTGTGATGCTACTGACCATGTTTTGTATTTTTTTTAACCAAAATAAAAAAATATAAAACCCTTGTGGATTATATTGAATGGTCAGACAGTTAAAATTATTGTTGTTATTTTTGTTTAAATACACTCTTAGACCCTTATAGTTTGACTGGACTCACATGGAAAGCTAGCGCAGAGTGTCTCAATGGCTGTGGACATCTTCTTCTCACTGATCTTCTCGTACTTTTGTCTCTTGGTGGCTGCCTTCAAGCCTTGCCATGGTAGACTGCCCAGGTTGAAGTACATCAACATGTAGCCCAGCGATTCTAAATCATCTCGCCGGCTTTGTTCTGTTATTTCAAAGGTAAACAAATGTAAACATTGAAAACCTGTATTTATTCAGGGAAAAAAGAAAAGAAAACAGCGAAAGAAAGGGTATGCTATAGACCCATTGCACAACGCGCAGCACGCATATACGCGCGTCACCAATGCGCGTGTAAACACGTGTACCATCCTTTTGTGCACGTTTTGACACCCAAAATGGCAGACAGGAGACGCGCGTGCAAGTGCGCTGCGCGTTGTGCAATGGGTCTATACACCAAGTAGCCTGTGACATCACAAGTTTACAAAAGAGCCACAAAGCCTGGACTTCCTGCAGACACAATTTGTACACAGCCCCAATGGAAAGAAACATTAAATCCTAAATTTTATCAGTTTAAGGAGGTTGCACTGTTTGATTTTTATCAGCTTTTGATATGAAGAAAGGTGGCACATCTCAAAACTTGTTCAAAAACTTGTTCAGATTTTACTTTTATAACTCTTGAATTTATGTGGAATCTATGACACAAAATGTACTGTAAAATTTCCCATATGACCAGTGTAGTATCTCACCTGCCAGGAAATGCCCAGCAATGTACAAAGTCAATCTAGTTATGTAAACAAATATTACATGGTCTATAGGGAGGACACTATTCTTAGTATTTGCCAAATACAATTGTCTCCACAATGTATGGAACCTCAACACCAAACCCTTTGATGGCTGGCATGGCTGGCCGTATGTCAAATAAGGTATACTTGGTTTGACTACATTTGTAGTGTAATGTAGTTCAGAAGAGAAAAAAAATGACATGGAAATTTAAGGAAATACACAAATAATTTATAAAGAAAAATATTTGTATTATTTCGAATTACCTCGAACTGTATAAGTTACATGTGCGTGCTTACATGTACATTGTATTATAATAGGCCTCTACTTTCGGCCTGATGCTTAACGAAAGCAAATTGCCTTCATTGCCCTAGATGTCATTTCCATGGTGCCCCTTGAAATGTTCCACTAGAAATTTACAGTTTCCTCATAGAGGTTCCCTCTACAATGTACAAAGGAGATAACGCCTACATGTAGGTCCTCTTTTAAGATTGAAGCATCAAGCTTGCTTATATATTATAAACTTACTACTGTTGGATAATCATTGATGTTAAAATGTTTCAATTTACACAGGAGTACCCAGAGATGCCAACATTGAATTCCGAAAAAGAGTAGCACCGCCGAGCAAGTTTTGGTCAGGCATACAAGTTACAACTCACCGAGCTGTAAAAAGAGGAAAATTGTGACATTTATGATAAAAACTAATGTTTTCATCGAAAATTGCTTAATGCAAAGTGGCCTTGCTTATATAAAGGCCAAACAATTATGAATTTTATTTAGGCTTGATTTAAAAAATAAATAAAATAAATTATTGATTTTTTATTATTTTTTTTATCGGACCGCAATTTGCACTAGCTTGTGCATGAAGAGAACCATACTGCAATTCTTCCAACTAAATTCAACAAAAATGCTTTGGTTTTTGTCCCATTGTTTATTGAGAAATTAATGCTCACGGTTGTACAGACACACCACACCACAGCAGGCCATTCAAGTCTTCAATTCAAACGACTTCAGCAAGAGGAATTTTGTCAACTTGCCTTTCCAACCAATTCCATTACCACCAACTGCATTCTTTACAACTTTTTTATTAACAGTTTCCATCAGATCTTGGCCTCGATTGCGATCGATGAAATCTTTTCTTTTCGTCACTTTGAATTTAGTTGATCAATGCATGCAGCGATCGCGATGTTTCAAACAAACTCCACAACGACGTGCGCTTGCATTGCTGACAGATAAAAGTTATCACAGTGTCTGTTTGCCGCCGCATCCCACACACATGAAGCGTTAGAAAAACTGCGGAACCAGTCTCTACAAAAGCAACTGTAGAATGTATGCTGTACAAGGTGCATTGTGTCTCTGTGCTATGCATGTCAGTGTAGGCAAATCCTGAGTGCGATAGTTTATTGGATCGGTACCTAAATTATAAGAACAAAACGGGTGTGAATTCGGTTCCGCTATCATCACTTTTAACCACGCGGCAGACAACATTTAAAGTTTTTTATTTTATTTTATCATGATACATTGTTTGTAACTACATTTACACGGGGCGGCTTGTTTATCGTATTTAATTGAAGTATTATCGTAGCGGCGTATTCACGGCTCAAAATCGTAATTTCTACGCCCAAATCGTGTATGTTGGCATCTCTGCAGGACTCAAGTCCCAACCTTCCTCCAACAGTAGGAACAAAAACCACAATCATATAAGCTGCTGCATGTACCATCCTAATCTGTGCACATGTCTTATAATCAAAGGCAATGACAGACAATGAACTCATTAGCCAAAGGGTGGACACTCTCACTTGTTAACAGCTGTGACTAGAGCTGTCTCCATCACGGCAAACTTGTACATGTAGAGTGGTGCTTGCAACGCTCATGCCTACTTCAATAGCATCATAAACAAATGGCTGATATATATTAAACCTTCAGCTTTTGCTCATTAAACTTGGGGGAAAAACACAGATGAAAAATGAGAAAGGACTGAGTTTTGTCCTGGAATGTTTAGGTTTCTTTTTTGGGGGGAGCATTTTCATGTTTTATGTTCCTTTATATAATGTACATGATACAATACAAGGGAAAAAGCAAAAACATCCTTCATGTTTTCAACCTAAGATCTGCCATAGTAATCAGATGCATTGTCCACCTACTGGTACTAAACATTATGTACAATACAACGTCTAATTCAAATGCACAGACCCAGCCCTGAAGAAAGCAACAGTACAGTACATATGGGTGTACAAATGCACAGTATGGTCGAAGTGCAGACACAGTACAATAACATGTCTTTTCTGTACTTTAAGATCAGATGTTACTACCATTTCAAGCCATTACCCTGGCGAGGTCAAACAACATGTTCGACTGGACACATGGAGGTCACAGAGATAAAGTGACCAACCAGATCTGGACAATGCTGTATAACACAGAAATCCTCAATAATTCTTCTCAATTTAAAGGTATGTACAAAATGAACATGAACATCATCACCACCATCACCATTTAGCGATCGATCCCTACCAAGATCCCGTTCACCATGTCATGTCCTGAGTGTTTATCCCTCATCATGTTTGCAAGGTCCCTCAATTTCAGAATCAGTGTCTCTACCATTCACGCCATAAACAACACTTTGTGTATACAACAGTTAGGCCTACATGAAAGTACTGTACACATGCATTATGTAGGAGTGCCTGTATGTGTACATGTACATGTACCATCTCATTTGATATTCAGACTGCATTTGGTCAAGATGGACAGGTCATTTAGGCCAGGTACACTTGACATACACTGGCATTTTGTTGGTGGGAAAAGCACTTGACTGCAAATGAGTTAATACAACATGTATTGATGCATAGGAGTCCTGGCTGACCTTTAGCTGAAATGAAGACATTGCTTTCCTCAGAGACAGTAAATCACACAGAAAATATGACCCATCAGAGACCATAGCAGCCACAAGTGGCTAGTACTAAAATGCCTATAGCGGCTGCAAGATTTAACCAAATTCCAATCACCCAATGAGGTCATATTAAAAGTCATGCCCGGAAATGAAATTCTCCAATGTTTCCTACATTAACATAATATCTAAAACCAAACCAATTTTTGTTTCTTGTTATTTTTGTTGACATTTTTACTGGGAAAAAATTTGATTCAAAAATGACCAATATTAGCCATGTTTGGCATATTGTGTTGATTATACAGAAATGAATTGTCAAGTAATATCAAGGAAAAGCCTAAACCACTTGGGAAACTCACTGAGAAAATGTTTATTTAAAATTTAATAGAGTGGGACTTGAACCTGTGACCTCCGGATTAACATGCCGGTGCTCTACCAATTTTGTCAATATCTTTGTAACTGTTAATTGAATTGTCTCTAATGAGTAATTTTAGGGGTAATAGCTCAGATACTTAACATGTGTACATGTCATGGAAAATGTACTTCCTCAAGAAACTATTTATCTAACTATTGGCAAACTTATTAAATGTGTAGTTTCTTAAACCCTTGATAATAAATAAATAAAATGTTCATGTGAAAGTGTCTTTGATATTAGGCTGGTACAGGCAGAGGTTGCTTATTTTTGCATGGAAAGCAGTCACCCTCAAGAAAATTAATTATGAATGTGGATTTCCAATCCTTTCAGTTTCACAATTGTACCTTTCAGGCCTATAAAATGAAGTGTGTTGTATAGGTAAATATCAACAATATATGTTTTGTACATTTCTACGTAACAGTAATATGTTAAATGTTGTTTCAGCAACTTATGAAAGAAATTAATTCAGTGTTTCACTATTGCATTTTTACAACAATTGTAAGTTTTCTAGTTATTGTAAAGTGCTTCAGCTGCCCTGCCACCCCCCCCCCAAAAAAAAACACAAAAAAAAAAAAAACTTTTATATTAATAACTGTGAGCTTTTAAAGGCCTGTACACTATTGGTAAGATCGAAAAACACAAATGTTCACAGATTCACACATAACTTACAAGATTTAAAGTAAGTAATCGTAGAAAGGGTTCCTTAAAATATTTCTGCCTAAAATGCTATCGTTTCTGAGAAATGAGTAAAACAATAGTTTTTATCACGCGTGATAATAAACTTGATGTTTGAAAAACAGAAAACACATAAGGTCTCTTTTCACTATTTTCTCGTGACCTCGATGACCAATTGAGCTCAAATTTTCACAGGGTTGTTATATATGGTTAATCACACAAAACATGAACTTTGTTTGCGACTGTTTTGTCAGCTCTACCAATCCTGTATAATACTTTTAAGGCGTGTACAAATGTTTTTTTTTTTTGACATCTCAATGCACAGAACAACTCTAATATTCAGCCTGGGCTGACTTAATTTAAGGTTTTGAAACCCCCACCAAGTCAATAAGAGTCCCCAATGAACTCTTCTTGATCTCTGAATGTTTGAAATAGTCCAAGGGAATCAATCATCTCTCCGATGTAGTTGGATATTGAAGAGTCAAGATTATGCCCGTTTGCTGATAAACATTTTGAGTATTACTGCATGGTATTGTGGAGGAGTTGACAATATGACTAATGTATCACGCTTCATGTGAGATCCTGTCAACCACAGGGAAAGAGACGATGGTCATGTTCGGGATGTGAGGTTTTTGTACCACAGTTTCAATCAAGAAAAGTAATATACCAAAGTTTTATATAGAGATAAGAAGGTGCCTAAACAAAGAGAAACATTTTAAAGACAGGTTGTTGAAGTTTTTGAGTTATAAGATTGATTTATGTAGCACCTTATCAGGGTTTTTAAGGTGCTGAGGAGCACTCAACAGTCACCGCTAGAAATTCGAGGCAAACCCCTTCTCTTAGTGATAAGTGTAACTGGGTTCTTTTACGTAATACGCAACTACGACTTAACGAAGCAATAATGGTTAAGTGTCTTGCCTATGGACACAAGCGTCAAGACTGGGACTTGTATCTACACTCTGCTAATTAGAAACACCAGAGCTTGAGTCCAGTGCGCTTGACCGCAAGGCAACGACACACCATCTAAAATTCTTAATTATCAGTAATCAGGCCTTATACATTACCCCTGGTCATTGCCTTGGTGCCCCTTCAAATGTTCCAATAGAAATTTACAACTTCCTCACAGAGGTGCCTTTTTTCCAAAGAGAAAACACCTTGGTGCCCTTGCCCTTTTCAAAACTAAGCATTGGGCCTGAATAGGGAACTTGTACATTATGTACATGTAAGTGATAAAGTGCATCATTTGCTGAAGTTGCTTATTTTATTCAACTTGCCCCACCTGATACAGTGACATGTCCGAAAACAGGTCTTAATCCCAATGATAGCACTCACCTATGCCTAAATGTGTATTAATACTGGCGTATCTTGCCGTTCCCGTCAGGTTCTTGTTCTCCCTGTAGGGTATATGCTGATGTGTGTGGATATCACGGTACTTCTTGGCCAGGCCAAAGTCAATGATGTAGACCAGGTTACCCTTCTTGCCAAGACCCATGAGGAAGTTGTCTGGCTTGATGTCCCGATGGATAAAGTTCTTGTTATGTACATATTCAACACGGCTGATCTGTAAAGTGTGAAATCATTGCATTTTACATTTATAGTCCTGTATCACTGAGAAATTAGCACAAGTCAAGAGATGCTATAACACTGGCTGTAAAAGCCAGGGCTATGTATTACGCAAAAGCCTTTTACCAATGGCACCTATATCATTTGTTGTCAATGCAATTAAACTTAGTAACTGTGTTATTTCATACTATTTGGTTTTACCCTTAAACCGATGTGTGTAAAGCACTGTATACTCAGTACCTTCCTGAGTTCTGTGGGAAAAAAATCCACAGGCATTATTACTCTTGTGGGATTCAAACCCCACGACCTTTGCCACAGATGTTTTATATTATTGCACTTGCAGTACCTGCTGCTAAAATATAGGATTCCAACTGCCTCTAGCTACCGGGCAATCTCTGTTGTCTAGTGGTAAGATCTGCTCTAGAATGGCAAAGGTCTTGGGTTCGAATCCCACCCGAGTAATATGCCTGTGGTTTTTCTTCACAGGAGTTGAGAAATTACTGAGAATACAGTGCTTTACACACATCAGTGTCAGGGTAAAACCAAATAGTAATGATATCGAGAGGCTAGGGAATCTACGGTCACCAATTGACCTCAAACTGTTATAATTAAACATATCCATGTGTATTATGCTATTTTGGTACCAATCCTCAGGGTCAATAGAGGCATCATTACACACGTCATTTCTTCTTGTTGAAGGATTGTGTCTTCAGATAACAATTCTTGTCTGTTTTTCTTTCTTTTTGAAAAACAGTGGGATTCATTTTGTAATTTGATGGAACTCATCAGGGAGAAGAGAAATTGAAGTATTTTGGAAATTCATCTGGGAAGTGGAGTGCATCTTTTGAATGCATGGATTGAGAAGGGGTAGTCAGGTGTATCGAGAGTGGAATGGCGTCAGGGTTTGCTGGCTTTGTCTCTCAGCTCAGAAGCGACTCAGACGGCTGCCTATGGAGATGGCTTGGGGGGGGGGATACACTCCAAGCAAGAATTTCCTCACACACAGTCACGACAGTGGTACAATTCACACCATGTATAACGTACATTCTGTAGAATTCTTTAGCTTTTCCAAGAACAGTGAGACAGTTAATCAGAGATTTTCTGTGTAAAATGATTATGGATCTAGCATGATGATTGTATCGGGGGGGGGGGGGGGGGGGGTTTACTGGTATTATTGGCCTCTGCTTTACTTTTCCACTGAGCAGTCTCATCCATCTGATGGCGAGTGGTCTGCCTGTAATCAAATTTGAGTGTTGGTCACTTTCTCTTTACTGTCAACAGTTATCACATCACTAGGTTTGATACTTCATCTGAATGGATCAGTCTAGTCAAACCATTGGGCTGTGCTTCATGTAAACCACTGTTTGAGATGAAACAGGACTATTGAGCACAAACTAATCATTCATGATCAAAGGTTTGTTTACATTTACAAGACTAGACTAATGAGATTCTTCCTTGCTACTATGGGCAGCGCGCCGCTGTCACTAAGCCCTGGTAGAGATGTACCGACAAACAGCACTGATTGGCTCCTAAAAGTAACTGCTTTGCACACATGCTTGTTAAAAACTTTCAAGCGCTTGTACTTTGTAGGACCATTAGTATGCTTGTGTCAAAATGCAAGTATTTTGACGCAATCCCATTTCAAATGAATCATGTTTTCACACGGTCATCATAAACTGCGTACAGTTAGAAATGTCACAAGATCGAATAAGAAAGAGAGAGGGGACCAATTGCTCTTTGACTTGATGTCTCTTTAGCGGGCTACCATACTTGAGAGTGGAGAGCGAATTGACCACATGCCTAATTAAAATGTGCCATTTATTAGCACATTAAATTAACCAATACCAGGGGTTATGAGCAAGGCATGCTGGGAGAAAAAATAACCAAACACCCCAAAACATGGCAAGATTGACTGGGTCCATCTTGAAATAACCCATTTTATTCAAAGCCTGCACACCACAGTGTTTTTTCCCGGCTTGCTTTACTTACTAATTGATCAGCCAATAGTAGCACTGTCTTTAAGCCGAATTGCCGCGAGCAGAAATTGAAGAGGTCCTCTAGACTCGGGCCTAGGAGCTCCATCACCATTACGTTGTAGTCCCCCTCTGCACCGCACCATTTGATGGAAGGGATACCAACTAAAAGAAAAAAACACAACAAAAACAAAGAAGTCAGACGTCAATTTTCACAAACTTTGTGGACAGTTCGGCAGAATTTTTAGGCATGTTAAGGTCATAACATAAAAAAATACATCAATAGTTGGTATGACTTATAAAACTGTCAGATACCTAGATGAAAACAGTCCCAGTACTTCACTGAGGCAATTGCCTCTGTTGCCCCTGCTCATTGCCTTGGCGCCCCTTCAAATGTTCCAATAGAAATTAACAAGCTCCTCACAGAGGTGCCCTTTACCAAGGAGAAAATACCTTGATGCCCTTGCCCTTTCAAAAACGAAGCATCTTGCCTGACTTCGTCTTTAAACATCCTGTAAGATTTTCTACAAGATCACTGATTTTTTTTTCAAACTAACAACCCAACCTGGTTGAGCTTTTTGCTGTGCAGAAATGAGTGGAAAACCAGCCACAATCACTGTTTAGTGTTAAACTGGTGAATTTTTTATTTTCTGAGTAGCAACTTGTTGTGCTGAATGGTACATGTAAGCACAGCTGATATATATTTAGCATTTGCTTTGTAAGAAAAGAGGGGCTTTTTTGGTGGTTTACAAAACAGTTACTCAACACATGTGCCACAAACAGAACAGTTTTCCAGGGCCACAAACAGAACAGTTTTCCAGGGTCCCGAACAATTTTTGCTTCAAATTAAGCCATTTATCAAGACTGTAATAAAATACCTAGCTTGGGAAAAATCATGGACCAGGTTTTATTAATGAAGGCTTTAATTTAAGCAAATTTCTATAAAGGTGATGCCGCTTTTATAACTGGTGGGTATTGTTGATGTGAAATGGAAGTGGAACTGCCTGAATAGGCCTTTGAAGGATCTTTTTAGAACCTGAGTGGAATTGAAACTTAGCTCTTGAGTGAGAATTTGCGCGTTGGCATTTCGTTGCCATTGTGATGCCGTGTCAAAGAAACTGAATAATTGGAATTTGATATGGTTCCGGCCTCCATTAACATGAGTAAATGGTACATTTATGAGGAAGATGATTGTTTACATGTAAGGTCACTTCAAGGAACGAGTGTAAAGCACAGTTTTAGATGACATTTGCAGTATTGAATAGGTTTAATATTACTATTTATATAATTATTATTGCATTTAGCCTTTCTATAACTTGTTAATTTGATTTTTTTCCCGGCCTATATCAGCTGCTTTTTACAATAAACCATTAAGGATGCCTCACAAGTGAACTTAATTACTGTAGCTATTTTAAGGAAATAGCACTTGAAGACCTCACTGATGGCTTATTTTGATTGCCGGCCGATGTAAAATGCCTGTCAAAGCATTTACAATTGTTCATTGTTTTCACTTAAACAGGACAAGTAAATTTGATGAGACTTTTACAAATTCATTGTTCAGTGTGTTCAATAAAAACATGATTAACTTAATCTTCCAAAACTCAATGATGTAATACAGTATGCTCTGTTGATCAAATTGTAGCATTTTAAATTGTTTTTGTATAATTTTTGTACATTACACTGAATCACAGTTTATTGACTTGTGCAATTCATCATAAAAGACCTTAAACCAATGTTTGTATGAGAGAGATTGGATGTTGCCAGCTTGGCATTTATATCCCCTTGTGATTTGCCAAGTTCCCTCGTTGGGAAGATCATCTAAACAAACAAGTAAACAGACATACAAACAAACCAACAAAGTATGTCAATTCATTATGTATGGTCTGCTCAAAATTCACGTATTTCTGCAGAATATGCGAGTCTCTGTCTGCGAGAAACCATGTTGCATAAAATTTATGTACATCCTTCACAGCTTAATGAGATTGAACCATGATAGATGCAATCACACAGAAAACTAAATATTTAAACCATGGGTGAACAAGCCCTTTAATATTTTGCAAACATCATTGGAATTCTTGGCTATCCTTTTCCCAGATACAATGACTAACAGTACATACATCACCAATCAAGTTACAACCACATCACTCATACTCCCGCACCTAACAAGATTAGTCACATGACATTATAGCTAAGCGGCAACTTCATTAGTGGTTTCCACCACACACACACTCTTCATATCTTATCTGTGTTGAGTGTCTTTGGTGTTCATCTACATGACTTAAAGGGGGACTGTGCTCAGGCCTGATGCTTCACAGAGGCAACAAAGGAAATTGCCTCCATTTCCCCTGGTCATTGCCTTGGTGCCCCTTGAATGTTCAAATAGAAATGTTCAATATTCCTACAGAGGTGCCCTTTACCAAAGAAGCCTCAGTGCCCCCTTCCTTTTCAAGATCGAAACATCAGGCCCAGGTGTTGTTTTAGATTTTATTTGATTCTACCAAAAAATAATGTTTGGCGAAGTATACGGCACACCTTCACGTACACCATACATGTATGTATATCCTAAAACATGTTAATATTCATACAATACATGGCATGTTTTAACAAAGACTGTTCAGCACATGCAATGTATTTGACAAGACTTTGGTTGTGGACAAAAACCCAAGATAGTACAGCCTCAGGGGGTGTGCTCCACTGTTTGTTATTATGTGTAGGCTGACTGTACAGTGCGCATTTTGTGTCACTGACCATGACGTAGTTCATCATGAGCTTTGTACACCTCATTCAATGTACATTCATTCACGTAACTGCAAGCTAAGACACAATACTTCAGAAATTCGGATGATTAACTGAAACCTGTGGCCCAACAAGGATATGTATCAATATTTTGTGCATATTTATAGTGGGTTTATTTAGATGCGGCATACTGAATACAAGCTTGTACAGACATGTTAGCAACAGTGATTTGCAGGGAATCCAAACTCTTTGATTTGTTTCTTCTTAAAGCGCCATAAGGGCCTTTCTATAGGCCTTTATTATGCTGCCACTATCTTGGTCATGTTCCCTGTATCCAGCAACACTAATGAATGCCAACATTCATTATACAAAAAGAAACCAGACTATTTTTCCTTCCAGCCTCGGTTTGGTTACATTGACTTGAATGGAAGAGAATCAAGATGGCTGCAACATGATAAAGGTCTATAGGTGGATACCAGCACATTAATAAATGTTCATTCTTATTACTAATAATTATTCTGATACTGTAGTAGTTCAGATGGAGATTTTTATGTTCAATGATTGTACTGGTATGAATGTAATAATCAGCAAGCTTTTAGATTGGAACTATTAATGTAACGTGTACATCATATGTGTGACATAAACATAATAATAATCATTTATTCTTGATATAGCATTTTACATAAAATCTCAAAACGCTGTACAGGAAATCACAACAAAATACAGTAAACCAGTAAGACATGTGGTATGTAAACAATAAATGCAAAAAGCCAAGGCATACACGACACCATTCTGTGAGTATGCAGAATTATAAATCTTTGTAGCATTTTTCCACCCCAGAATATATTTGATTGTAAATCAAAATCTTTGTCTTGATGATCCAAGCACTAATAAGCTTAACTACAGCGCTAGCCTCAGGCATTTGAGGCTGAGTAAATCACGGCTAAACATCTACAGATCTACGGGGCATATTACACAAATGAATGCAAATCCACGCTGTACAGTGTTCGGCCAGGAGCTGCACTGCGAATGCCTCACACACGCACACACATAAAACCTGCGATGCTGTCCCTATAGGGATGCAAATTGCCCTGTCCATACTCCCTACTGGCCTTGGATTGGCATCAGAGACAATTAATTACGGGATTCTGAGAAGGGCAAGACATGGTGAACATGTACACTGCTGTACACACTGTAAATGGACAGGCACAGTGAGTGTGTACAGATGTTTGGTCCCTCCACAATGTCCACCATGCTGAATGGTACAATGTACGAACAGCACAACATTACAATGTACTACAAGTGAGCAATACGACACAACCTGTGACATCACATGTTTACAAAAGAGCCACACAACCTGTACTTCCCAGCGTAAAATTCACTCCAAGTGGTCCGGCTGGCTAGTTCAATGTTGAAAAGCATCCCTATTTCATTAGAAATATGGACAAACGAAAAAGCTGGCGGACTATGTGAAATGACAAGCTAACTGGTCCTGCTGGCCAGTCACTAAAACAGTAAAAAGCAAATCCTGCAGGCACGATTTATACACAGTCTAATGAAAGAACTGAAAGAACTAATAAAATCTTATAATTTATGGAGATTGCACTGTCAGATTTGTATCAACTTTTAATATGAAGAAACTTGTTCAGCTGTTACTTATAACTCTTGAATCTATGTTGAAATTATGACACACAATGTAAAATTTCCAATATGACCACTGACCAAGGTGCAGTATCTTGCCTGCCAGAAAGGCATTAGAATGTACAAGGTCACTCTTTTTGTAAACTAAGGTTACATGTTATCTGTATTGAAATTAATATAGGGGCAATCAATACAAAAACAACTTGCACAAACAGATCCTATGATTATAAATAGAGCACAAGACGGTATCCTTTCTTGCTAATCGGTACACGTAGTGGGTGACAATAACCATGAAGTATAAACCATAAGGGTGAAGGGAAACTGACCTGACTGGGTAAATTTGAAAATAATTTTGAACAAAGAAAAATTGACTAGAGAAGGACTTGAACCTGCTACCTCCAGAATAACATGCCAATGCTCTACCAACTGAACTATCTAGCCCTTTGTTGGTGGTCTCCCTATTTTGTCAATATCTTTGTTCAGATATAACCAAAAATATTTTTCAATCATTCCAGCTTTTGAAGACAACTTTTGGAACATATGTGTGATGTAAATGTGTAAACTACATTTTTTGTTTTGTTGTTAGTTAACCTACAATAATATGTCCCTACTTTTGAGCCCCCTTACAGTCGAGCATGAGGCCTATTCTTTGGGATGACGAGCCAGTATGCTTTAATTAAATAGCAAGGTGGTAGGCACACATGTACAATGTACATCAGACTACATACGAGTGTACATGTACAGTGCAGCTACAGTGCAGCTATAGTGCATGCATTGCACGATCTGTGCAATATATAATGGTGAATATCTTCAGCAGTAATCTAGATGCATGTAAGGGCATACAAGAGACGATGAGACGAGGCTTGTGCCATTATAATAAACTCACAGCTGGGCTGTAGGCCTATACCATGTACTGTGTACAATATATGTACACTGCATGTGTATACAGGGCCTTGATCAAAGTCCTGTAAATCTCAAGATGTACATGAAGTACAGTAGTAGTGGCTGCTGAAAATTATCATTACTAATGTAATGTGTAGTACACATATAGGGGCCTACATGTATCTCTGCTTGTACTTATTGAATTGTGTGTGCTGTATGTGTACATGTATCTGCACAAAGCAAACTACATGTACTTGTACTCCAACTCAGACACCTTTTCCTACATATGTACATGTGCATGTGCGTACATGTTCAAGTTCATGTACGTACATGAATGGTACAAATGTACGTACATGAATGGTACAAATGTACATGTACGCAAATGAACATGAGACATGTAAGCACATGAACATGACACATACATGTACACACATGAACTAAACACATGTACACACATGAAGTAGACACATGTACACACATGAACTAGACACATGTACACACATGAACTAGACACATGTACACACATGAACTAGACACATGTACACACATGAACTAGACACATGTACACACATGAACTAGACACATGTACGTACAAGAACATAGTACACGTACACACATGAACTAGACACATGTACACACATGAACATGACACATGTACGAACATGAACATGATACATGTACATACATGGCTATACATGTACACACATTTACACAATCGCATAGCCCACCCTCTTGGTCCCCTATAGAAGTGACGGTTCTTACACTGTAGAAGCTTGACATTTATCCCTCTCTATTCATTTTGTACTGATGTACACAAGTCTACATGTTCAAAGCTTCTTCATAGAACAGCAGGCCTGGAGTTTCATCTTTGACAGGGCAAGGCCATTTTCACTTCCATTGGGGCACAATATTGCTGGAGTCTATGGGGAAATTCTGAAGGAGGACCAAGACCAAGGTAACATATAGACACTAGTAACAGAGGTTATGGCCTCTGTATTGTTCCAGGCCTGAAGCCGTGTAAAGTGGTCTCCTCTTGGTGTAGAATTATTTGAAGAAAAAAAAATTGCTAAGGTTTGATACATATGTAAATGCCTTTGGAGGGTAAAATCTCTCAAGACATTTTGGAGGAAACACAAGATCAGCGAAAAAATCATGAAATCGGGAAAAATTCTGATAATCATCTAGGCCTTCTAATAATTTCTGATAATCATCCAATTATACCATAATGGTGAAAATCCAAATCAGTTCAAACTTGACTTATTGCACGTTTGTGTGAGTCAGGCATGATTAGCCAACTGCGGTTTCTATTTTACAGCGGGGGGGGGGGGGGGGGGGGGGGGGGGGGGGGGGGGGGGGGGGGGGGGGGGGTGTAATGTTTGGACCCTTGCACTTCACATGAGTCACAGTGCCCTGAGTTATTCCTGTAGCACCCAGTCCCAATGGCATGGGGGTAGGTAGTCAGAGGGCTATATCTGGGCCTCTTTGGCAAGGAGCTTTAGGATCAGGGTTGGACACAACCAACTTGGAGTTGATTCAAATCCAGCAAGAAGAAAGACAGAGAAATAGAGTCTATCTACATGTAACATCTCATAATGAATCAGCTTCTTTCTTGCTGAAATGGATAATGTCAAGAATGTGCTTATTGAACTATTATTAACATTCTGTGTAGATTCAAAAGTAATTTTCAATGGCTGCAATTCAGATAAAATATTCTGCTACATGTAGTACAAGTATCAATTTGATATTTGAAATAAAAAGTTGCATGTAAATGACACCAACTCATAAGCTATTTTCAGAGTCAGATTACGGTTGTCTGCACGCTTCCCAACAATGTTGTGCAAACGGACGCTTCCCAACAATGTTGTGCAAACGGATGCAACACCTTACCACTGAATATAAATACATAGACCATACATGTACAAATTCCCCCAAATGGCAGACAAGGTGGGCTCTGTGAGGATTGTGTCTCAAACAGGCATGCATTATTATAGAACATTCTGCCAGGAAATTACAAAACAAAGCTTGCGATTTTTTTCCACCACAAAATAAAACCACCACAAAATAAAACCATCATTCACATAATTGCAGACAGACATTTGGTAAAAATGACCTTTATCATTCCCCTACACACTATTTTTAACCCATTTTTTTGATTTGGGTCCAAGGTGGAATTATTTTCTTGCTGGTGACTCAGGCAAACTTGGCAAGGTGCCCCAATGGGCAAATGTGGTACATGTGAAGGGGGTACCTTGCATACTGACATGACTGAGAGAAATTATGTGACTTGTCTCTGTGTTACACAATGTATGCTGAACTTAAAAAAAACCAACAGTTTGGGCTCCAGTTTAGGTTTGACCAGTTATTTTGAAAACCAGGGCTTTAAGTACAAGGCTTCAAATAGGCCTCAGACGGACCCAAACACAAGCCATGGTTTTGTAGGCCAAACTATCATAAGAGATCATGAAACTACAGTAACAGCAAATGGAAAGATTAAGACCTTAATCTAGCCGCAAACTGTTCAGTGGACACAAAAAACAGTTGCCTGCCATACTTCCTCATCATCTCACTGAACCCATCCTTTGTGGAAAGGATTGACCCAGTGAACTTTTTAACCCTTGGCCAATGACATGGTTAACCACAACAAATAACAAATTGAATACAACTTCCAATCTCATTTTTACCAGCGACAAGCCAGTCAAAACTTGGTTCAAGCAAAATGTCTTCTTATCAGTCAAAGATTGTGCATGTGAAATGGTATTTTGGCTGGTGACATTATTCCAGTAAGCATAATTTAGATGTGTTTGGCTGCTTAATAAGCTGTATGAATTGGGCCGAAGGCCCAATTCATAGAACATAAAAGCAGAAAATATTGCTTGAATATTGCTACTAAGCGAAAATGAGCAGGATAAAAGTCACAAATGGTAAATGTGACATGATATTTTGGCTGGTAACCTTATTCTGGTAAGCAAATACCTGTTGTGCTTAGCTAACTTTTTGTGCTTCAGCAGTTCTATGAATTTGGCCCTGCACAAATTGCCTGAATGTTGTTTTTCATATTTCTTGTAAACAGTCCGATAAAAGTTGGCTGTTCCATGCACACAGAAAATAATTCAGGATAATGTAAAACATTATATCATAAAATGCAAACAAATGTAAATAACTGATGCCAAGCTTTGTTTTTTTAAATCAAGAATCAGAATTGTGCAACAAGCAAATACTCTGTCATACCACAGAGCCCGATGGCCATACTTGTACTGCACAGTATGCTAATGTACTCATTCATGTCGCCTTACAGTACTAATGGAGATGTGGGGTTTTTGTTCTGACCTGTCCCCTTGGTAACACTGTACAATGCACTCCAGTGAACTGCCAAAGGCCACATTGAGGTCACTCTGCTGATGTAACCATTGTGCACAGGCGCTACCCATTCCTGCTTAATTCTACCATCATTTTATGATCACTGACCCTACATAAACATGCAAGTTATTGGTAAACAAATTAGTGTTATCCAGACAATGTATATAGTTTGACAAATCCCACGGGATGTTTGTCAGAGCTCAAAGCGTTCAGGAATAATGTGAAACTGTACAGATGATGGATTGAGGGTGAACATGGTTCACTAAAATGACATTGTAAAATAAAATGTAAACATAGAAGACAGAATTATATACAATGTAGTGTGTACATTGTACAGATTGGTAAATATTGTAAAGATATCATTGTTTTTATAATCCAATACCAGGACCCTAATTCATAGAGCTGCTTAAGCACAAAAACTAGCCAAACACAACAAAATTATATGCTTACCAGAATAAGGTTACCAGCCAAAATACCATGCCACATGTACAATCTGTGACTGGTATCCTGCTTATTATTTGGTTTTACCCATACACCGATGTGTGTAAAGCACTACTTTCTCGAGTCCTGTGCACATAGACAGAGGCATATTATTCAGGTGAGATTCGAACCCACAACCTTTACCATTCTGGAGCAGATGTCTTTACCTGTAGACCACTGAGATTGCCCAGTAGCTAGAGGCAGTTCGAATCCTATATTTTAGTGGCGGGTACCAGTAACACTTTTTGTCCAGAAAAAGTGTTTGCAACGTTGTTCTGGCAGTGGCTGCTGAGTAGGCTGCAGCACCTTGTAAACCCAAGGTGCTACATGAGTTGGTCTCACAACTCAACAAATTCAAAACCGGTCTTAATTTTTGTAAATCTTTGTTCAAGCACCTTGGTGCCTTATTTGTACATACACGTGCTTTATAAGACTACAGTACTATACATGGTACTAATCTATGCCTTATAAACATGTGAAGTGTGAATCCATATGTTGGGTGAAACTATTTGTTGGATACTCCAATTCCAAGATAAAAGAGCCTTTAGAACTGTTAGCCTATCCTTGCCCTGTCAGCTATAAGTACACATTTTACCCTGAAATTTGACTGCTGGAGAACGGAGATGTACAGAGAACTAATCTTGTTTTTTAAATGCATGTTTTTTAAATGCATGTTGCAGGTAGATTGGGTGAGGCCGTCATAAGCATCTAACAATAAAGCCAGACTGAGGTGAGTCACACTACAGGCTGCCTGCCCTTCTATCAGACTACACAGGTCAGCAAGTGTAGGTTGAGCAGCCAATGTATGACTTACTGAATAGGGGTCGTCCAGGTCATGGTGTTTTTGTTGTTACTTAACAGCCACCCGGAGAAGGAAAAGTTTAATACATGTTTCAAATGCTGATAATACAATTCAAAGGAAGGTGAAGATAGCCTGTGAAAACCAAGGTGTTTTATGATTGTATTTTATAAATAAAAAATTTGACAAAAAATAATTAACGGGCCTATCTATCTTTGCATTTTAGAAGAATAAACCGATCTCTGTCCACTAGTTTTTAGTAAAAGAAACCAACCCACCAAACTGAAAATGTCATGGAACCACGTATACAAAAATGTATGAAATATTGTTTCAACTAAGGAAACAAAAAGTGGTTTGTAAATGTCAGGGATTATTTGCACAATGCAATCACAATAAGCTGTAGTAGTTTTGAAGGTTTCCAACAGTTTTTTTAGTTCTTTATTTAGATTTTTGTTTTACATTCACGGAGGCAAAAAGAGGCGATTGCCTCTGTTGCCCCATATCATTGCCTTGGTGCCCCTTGAAATGTTCCAACAGAAATGTACAATTTCTTTACAGAGGTGCGTGCCCTTTACCAAGGAAAAAATACATTGGTGACGAAGCACCAGGCCTGTGAAATAATTTCACAAAAGAAAGATTACTTTTTTGCAAGAAAATGTATCTGATGAATAAAACTTTATAATCACTGAGCTCTCAGACTACAAATAATGAACTTTGGTTTATATTTGTTCAACCCTAAACTATTTCAAATTTACCCAGTCAGTTTTCCTTGTGGTTTATTACTTGGTATTCAAATTCCTTTTTGATAAACATAACCAACCCTGGTCTTTTAACAGCTACACATGTTGGTAATTCACAACAAAAAGGCACTTGAAAAGGACACTACTACTACTAGTCTCTTGTTTATTTGTTAACATTTAAGCACAATGTTTCATTCCTTTACTTTAGCTTACCTTCCCAACTTAATGGAAGAGTCTAATTTGCATATTTTGATCTAGTTTAGGCACACCAAGTTAACCAGGCCATGGCTTTCAAATGCAATTCCTTGCGGTATGTGTCTTTTGTTGGAGCCAGTCTTTTGTTGTATCTCTGCACTTAATTTGGTCTCATACTGCAGTTCTTTTGAATGTTCCAAACAGGTTCTTATAGACCTTAAATGTAGAATTTCTGGGGTGCAGAAATGACAGAGCCGCAGCCAAAATCCTCAGCTGCACAGTTTCTATGTGTTCTTTTAACTTCACCCTAAACCTTCAGATGCACAGTTTCTATGTGTTCTTTTAACTTCACCCTAAACCTTCAGATGCACAGTTTCTATGTGTTCTTTTAACTTCACCCTAAACCTTCAGATGCACAGTTTCTATGTGTTCTTTTAACTTCACCCTAAACCTTCAGATGCACAGTTTCTATGTGTTCTTTTAACTTCACCCTAAACCTTCAGATGCACAGTTTCTATGTGTTCTTTTAACTTCACCCTAAACCTTCAGATGCACAGTTTCTATGTGTTCTTTTAACTTCACCCTAAACCTTCAGATGCACAGTTTCTATGTGTTCTTTTAACTTCACCCTAAACCTTCAGATGCACAGTTTCTATGTGTTCTTTTAACTTCACCCTAAACCTTCAGATGCACAGTTTCTATGTGTTCTTTTAACTTCACCCTAAACCTTCAGATGCACAGTTTCTATGTGTTCTTTTAACTTCACCCTAAACCTTCAGATGCACAGTTTCTATGTGTTCTTTTAACTTCACCCTAAACCTTCAGATGCACAGTTTCTATGTGTTCTTTTAACTTCACCCTAAACCTTCAGATGCACAGTTTCTATGTGTTCTTTTAACTTCACCCTAAACCTTCAGATGCACAGTTTCTATGTGTTCTTTTAACTTCACCCTAAACCTTCAGATGCACAGTTTCTATGTGTTCTTTTAACTTCACCCTAAACCTTCAGATGCACAGTTTCTATGTGTTCTTTTAACTTCACCCTAAACCTTCAGATGCACAGTTTCTATGTGTTCTTTTAACTTCACCCTAAACCTTCAGATGCACAGTTTCTATGTGTTCTTTTAACTTCACCCTAAACCTTCAGATGCACAGTTTCTATGTGTCCTTTTAATGTCAGCTTATTAGTAAGAATGCAAAATAAGTGAAATAGAGGAATAACAGATATTTAGCAAGGGGTGTGGTTGAATACCAGCAAAGTGAGTGGCAACATGCTGTGTGGAAATCAGAGAGGGTAGTGGGAGAAATATAGACAGTGGTTGTGTGAGGAATTACTAGCCACCCATCAGGCAGATATGTTAGGCCTATCAGTTAGCAAAAAAGAGTATTGTGTGTGCCACAGCCATTGCCCAATAGTATTACATGTGCACCCAGTGGGGCAAATCTTAAGAACTTGGGTGTGGTCTTCAGGCTGCACATGACTGAATGAAGGCAGTGAGACCCTACCAGCACAACCAAGAGTCCCAAGCCTATGAAACATGTAAGTTTTAAACCACTATTGCCTCAATTTATGCATTTAATTTGAGAAGCAGTAGGCCTAATATCAAATTGTGAAATTATTGCAGTATTTTATTTGAGTTCATCTATGGAGGTATGTACATTGTAGAACAAAGTGATTTAAAAAAAATACTTTTGATTGTATTTTTTTAAATAGATTTCTAATCATATTTTATTACAATTTATAATTATCTGTTGCATCACATATATTTAAAAATGTTTAGTTGGCAGTTTTCATTGGAAGATGGTCTTTGGTTTGATACAGGTTAGAGGATTGACAACTTGACAGTCAAGTGAGTGATTGAGGAATGACAACTGCTTGCTAGATAGGGCTACTGAAGCCTCTAATGATTGGTAGGGGGTCCAGTGACAATAATTGTCAAAGTCAGAAGGGGGGGGGGGGGGGGGGGGTTAGAGTCTACTAAGTTACATGCACACGTGTACATTGTTGATCAAACCCAAGTACCAGTGTAATTTCATTAAAATTAATTTCATGTAATTAAATTTCTTGTAAAAAATACATGTACCTTGTACATGTATGTATCATAGTTTTTGGGGGGCAATTTCCTATAAACCCTTGTAACTGCTGTGTCTTATGGTGTCTAAAATAGTGTCCCCTCAGAAAAGCAGATATTTGCAAAAAACGAATGATAGACGGCTCATTAAAAGCGCGCCTGAAAAATATTGGGTGGTTTTTTATTCTCTGTGGAGAAAAGTGGCTTCGAGCTCACTGTTAATTGTAGATTTATATGAATGCAATTTATTGTGAAGAAACACACATGTATGTTAACGCAAAATGGGCTGACACCCAAAATGGGCAGAATTACGATTTCAAAATATTTTTTACATACTTGTAATGTTCAACCATCTTAAATGATAGTGAAAATTATGACCCCACTGCAGTTACATGTACGTGTAAGTTGAGTTCCAAAGGTAAACCCCAGTAGCTATTTTACATGAAGCATCTGAACCTCAAGTAAAGAAACATTCCAGAATCTATCAGTTTTTGAATTTAATTTTGATCTACAGAAGATTTCAACAATGGCAGGGATAAGGAAGCCAAATGTACATGTACATGTAGATTTCTAACAAGGTACAGATTATAATATTTAGCATGAAAATAAAATGTGAAATACAAGAATCAGGCAGAAATGTGGATATCATTAAACTAATCCAATGACTCTTGCTGGAGACCTTTGCAGTCTGAAAAACAATCAAGAATTTGGGGGAACAGTTGGTGGCCTCAGGGCGTCCTTCAACTAGCCAGTTTACACACTACACAGCAATCAACCCGAATGAGAAGAAATTCATAATGGCAGATATTTATTATCATTTTATATTTTGCTGCACATGACATTATGCATAATTTCCCCCGCAGCCATGGAGGTATGCGACCGTGAGATGACTCAATCAGTTCATTGATATTACAAGTCAATATGTTGAAATGGATGGGAGGGGAGAAGCGGGGAGATGAAGAGGGGAGATGAAGAGGGGTCAGAGTAGTGTTGGTAAACAAATTATTCATTCTAAGAAAAGTGGCTCATCTTTAGGAATTCCAAATTGGTTTTGGGATTGAGGACAAACCAGTCATTAATATAGGTTGTGCAAGTCTTGCGCGCATTCGAACTTCCGTGACCATAGTGGTCCCAACCATATGGAGTTTTACGTGGGCGAGATTTTGTTTCGTCAACTATTTTAGTTTAACGTAGGTTATGACCTAGAAAAGTATACATGTTGTTGGGAATGTAATACTAAGTGATAACAAAATATGAAAGTAAAACCAATTCAACAATATAACGAAGAAAACCCAAGAATTAAACTTGACCTCAGCTTCCGGTTATTGTGCTCGCCTCCGATCATAAAACTTACGTAAACGCTTGTTTTGGATACGCAATTATAATCGCCAGATGCTGTAATTGCAAAGCAAACCCTTTTCATTGCAGTCTATGGTTGTTGAGGCGATACGGTTCCATTTAAGACCCGTTTGACCTTCACGAATCCGCGTAAGGGGTTTCTAAAAAGTTAACATCAAATAGGCATCCTTGTCCCAGAGTTTTAATTTGTTTTCAATAATAATATACACACTATTGTATTTTTTTTTTCAAAAGCTAAAACTTTTCATAAAATTGTAATGATTTATTTTTGTTGTTCAGATTTTGTCATGAGATATAATTTAAAACAAAGATTTAATTTCAGAAATAAAAATGTTCTTCGTTTGACGTGTTTTCTCGTTCGGATACGCGCGAGACTTGCACAGTCTATACTGTAGTCGATCAAGTTTAAATGCCTGGCATTATGGTAAACACATGCATGTAGTGTAATGCACTGTCTTTAAATGACGGTTCTTCTCACTTTAATTCCCATAAATAATATGTATGTAATTGTCAATTAATGATGGATAATCTGAATAGTTGAAATTACACGTAATGCCTATACCAGAGCTGCCAACATCAGTGTTGTTGACTCAAGTCGGTGACTTGGACTCGAGTCAGACTCGAGTCGCCAATTTCATTGACTTGCGACTTGACTTGACTTGAGCAAAAATGACTCGTGACTTGACTTGACTTGACTTGAGCAAATATGACTTGCGACTTGACTTGAGAAAAAATTACTTGTTTACAACACTGTTTAAAGCTACATTCAACATACATGTAGCAGGGAAAAAGTTTCCATAATCAGGGAGATTTTAAAAATTTGTTAATCAGAACATAGAAAGATTGGTTTATATTTAAGGAACTTTGTGCAGAATCAGGGAGAGTTGACAGCTCTGCCATGCATATTAGCCTAAGGCCATTCCAATTTTATTAGTTGGTTTACGGATTTGTTAGGTGTTGAAAAAAGTCGTCAGACAGGAAAAAAATAAAAATAAAAATGATGATGATAACAGATAAGTGTCGAAATCCGTTGGCCAACAACCAAAGATCTGCTTAATACTGGGATGTGCCTCCATATCCATCTCGCTATTCCATGTCAGGTCCAATAAGCCTATTAAAGTATTTTGCATCTTTTAAATTTCTGTTTAATACCATAATTATTTGTATTTTTTTTTAATCTCTTTGTGAGATTTATTTATTATTCTGCCACCGAACACATGAATGGATAGAAAATTTTATTTGACACTTAAAAACTCTGGACTACCCAACCCACCCAAATTTATAAAATGAAGATAAATGGTTCTGGACTGTATATTAAGAACAAACATGAATTTAACTGCTGCTTAATTTTAAATTGCTTCCTAACATTTTGGACATTATCTGGCGTATGTAATGTAGGGTCGAAGTGAATGCTGATGTGTTTGTTGCACTGTCAGATGCCCTACAACAAGATTCACAACCCTCAAACAGAAAGTGACAAAGAACTGCTCCAAAATCCATGAAAGACCTGTGTAAAATACTTTAATATGGTGGCACGTTGTGTGCAAGATACATTTATCCCCCCCAAAAAAAAAAATAATAAAAAAATTGGCTTTGTGCGTCGTTCCTCGAGAAGCGCATTCTTGGGATTTGCACATCCTGAAGATTGCACTGTGAAGGTTAAGCAGTTCAATCTCATATTGTGCGCTATCTAAAGATTGTGCAAATCCCAAGAATGTGCTAAACAAGTAAAGACTCACAACAGAAATTTTGAGTTCACCACCATGTTAACAGCAACATCTCCTGTGTTCCTCTGGTGAGTTTAAAGTATTTTATAGAGGTCTTTGATGGATTTTGGAGCAGTTCTAATTGTCACTCAACTGAATTAATGTCCACGCTAAATACTAAATAGCCGTTCCGCAGTCGGAGGTAGTCGTCATCATGTCGACGGCACTTGTTGCAGTAAAATTGTACCTGAAGTTCTGAAGGGACTTTTTACTGACACCCGTTGCATTGGTCAACGAACCGATCATTTAATCCAGTGAGACAGCAATCAATAAGGGGTTTATCCAGCTTTCCTCCCTCTTTTACAGTCACTGAACAAGTATTTTTTGCTCGGATCGTGCTTGCCATTCATTGTGATTTGGATCCACCAAACTTTGACAGAACGCTGAATCGTGCACTTGATCACATGCGACATAGCATTTTGTTTACATCATCAAGTATCAGACTATTTCGTTTACATCGCGTATTACACTTCCCGTCTAGCACACAACCCCAGAGCCGCTGGTATTGCATACACTGATCTACCGAACGGTCCACATGGGCTGTTCTCTCTATTAAGCACAGCCCCATGCGCTGTGTGTATTTTATATCGAAACATGAGGGAGGCACAGAGTTACATGTAGCTAGCTCTTACAATGGAGCATAGCTCCATGCTCTCTGTGCCGTGCGCTGCCGGCCCGCGAAGCACTCTGTATCCATCGGACCATGATCGACCAACGCAATGCGTGATCGAAACGTAACACGATGTTTTGGGGGTTTTTTTCATGAGCTTTTTCTCAATAAAAAGTCGACTAATTATTTTAAATAATCTGACCAAAGTTTGAATATTCGAAGCCGGGAAAAAATAAAAAATTAAAAAAATGGATTTTCCAATTTTTATTTTTTTCGTTTTTTCAACAAAACGCGTCGCCGCAATCCGTAAACCAACTAATAAAATTGGAACGGCCTAATGCTATTATATGCACAAATTTACAGGCACCAAAGGTAAGGTACATACATTTGTACATGTACACTTCCTTGAGATTGTGTACAATGTTGAAATGTACAACTACACTGTAAACGAGTACATGTTATGTACATACTTTAATTTTTTTATTCAACTGTATAATGCAGGATGTGTACAGGGATAGACACTGGCTTAGTTTCCCACACACTCCCAGAATGCCGTCAGCAACATCACTAATGCAAACGAGAGCACGCCATAATGAAAGCCCCCTAGAAAAGCTGAGTCAACGCAAACACCTATCGCTGGATACTGTAAATGATCCAGCGCACCCCCCATGAGATCCTTTTTATGAGCACTAACAATACCATGTGCTGCATGTTCAACATGTCTTGCAGGTGTGAATAATGTAACAAGCTGTGGTGAGCATGATCAGGTGTCTGCTTCACATTATGCTCAGAATGGTCTGATAATCTCACACATTAACATTTGTTTTGATCTCAACTCAAACCTTGTCCTATTGTGCATCATGATGGGCACAACAGCAACTGCACGTTGTTGCTGGGTTGGAATGATTTATTAGACAAGAGTAACGTCAAGCACAATCCATTCTTTTAAACACAAAAGAGTAAACCTCGACATTTAGACTTTCCGTTTTATAGGTTGCTTTATTTTCAATGACTAATTGTACACATATGTGGGAGTGGTCATTCTCGATTAATCTTTTTATACCACACAAATTCATGGTGATGTCAAAGCATACACCTGTACATAACTTGCCCGGGCTCTATGCCAGTCCTCTTGCATGCAATGAAATGAAGACAAAGTCTAGCCTAAAACCATCACATTTAGTCCAATTCAGTTTAACATGATTCCGGTAAAACTGTGAGATCAGTGGTGAATTTTCTTGTTGTAGGATTAACAATTAAGTCAAAAAACAAATGCGTCATTACAAAGTGAAACTTGATTTCCTGTGTTGATAACAATGGATATTGATGAAGGTAATGCAAACAGCAGACAAGGCATGCAGAGATTACATATAAGTAACCTGCTACTGCGTATTATAAAATTACTTCACAATACTCACAACGCGCGCGTTAGCCATGGAATGCCTAGTGCATGCTGGACTAGTTAGCAAATTGGTCGCTAACTACATGTAGACCAGCATGCACCTCGTTCCATGGTTCACCCATAAACACTAATATTTGAACACTGTAGCTTCATGTACTCTGTACTCAACGATAAACAAGGTTATGTATGTGGATGTACATGTGGAAACATTAGTACTCTAATGTACATGTGGATGCAGATGCACGGGCCTGCTCATGTCTTTTCCAGACTTTCTGACATCCCAAGATGGTTATAATGCCATCCTTTTATCTCTGTAGAACTTTGGAATTCACTTCCTGAAGACCTCAGACAAATGCACACCATCACTCTCTTCCAGCAGAAACTAAAAACACACTTGTTCACACTTGCTTTCCCAACAATTTGATAAATACTTTAACTTAACTTAAGCTTCTTCTAGACCGGCGCCTTTGAATGGTTTTCAGGAAAGTGCGCCTTACAAATGCTGTTTTATTATTATTATTATTAATACAACATGTAAAATTGTACGCTCATAAAAGTTGACAGAGAGTAAATTGTGCATGACTGAAAATGGCAAAGAATGCAATCACTGAGTCTGTAATACCACAGATTAAAGCTTAGTAAATTTGAGACAAGCGATTGAAACAGAAACTCTGCACTCTGCATGTAGTGCAACTTGATGTAGTGTACATACATTGTATTTAGTAGGACTCAATATCTTATCCCAGCATTTGTATAAATTATGGATATTGTCAATACACATAACTTTAACGATGCTCAATGCAGATCCACTTAGAGCAAAATGTTGATTTGTATACCACTCCAAGAATGGAATAAAATAATCTCTAGTCTTGCTGATACTGAGATAGATATTACAGAATTCAACAGAATGCACATTTTTTATTTACTTTTTTCCCTACATTTGGCTTGGCTCATTGCTCAACTTGTAGCATTTTCAGTCAACGATTGTACAACTGGCGCAACAAATTTTGTGTGCTCAATTCCCAGTAATTTTGTTTATGCGAGGACGTGTATCAACCAAATTTAGAAGATGCGAAACAAACTGGTACAACAAACTGTTTTCTCACTGTTATTATTAATTTGGCCATTGATACAAAAAATAACAAACATGCAGTCAAAATAAGATAAAACTGTACGAGTGATGCAAGTAAGTCGTCATGGAAAGCGCCCTCATGCGGTGAAAAATATAGTCAATTCAGATACTGAAGAGCACTTATTCATGCAAATATGCCCTGAAGTTCAATGAAGGAGCCACGAGAGATTGACAAGCAGAGGCCTTCATCTTTTCTTGTCGTACATGCTCATATTATTGCAATCAAGTCAAGGCTTTAGGGGAAAATTATGTGTAGTGTAGACCCTTTCCTTTTTTTAGGGTTTATTGTTGCTGTTTGATACAAAGAACTGTAAAACAAAGACAATTCCAGTTCAGTACACATTTGCTCATTCATTTTAATCATCAATCCTTGAATTTATTTGCCATGTTTGTGACCACAATGTTGAATTTTCTGCAGAAAAACAACTAAGACGAAAGACAAATGGAATAAGCTGAAGTTCTGAATTAACATTTAGAAGCCAAGAAAGCAATCTACCTTCAATCAGCCTACAGCTACACCTATTTACAGTTTTGTGTTAAACCCTCGTCATCTCCTACAGCAGACAAAGTGTGTTTTACACATAAACAAGGAATATTCGCATCATTTGCATACATCATATTTGTAAGCATTCTCTGCTGAATACACAACCGGTGCAGAATTTTTGCCTAAAACTCTGTAAGTGGAGAATGATGATCTTATAAGCCCATAATGCTGTATGGAAAGCAGCTCCTGAAATTAAGCCGGCAGTAGCTGAAAGGGGGGACCTCTATGAGCGAAAACTAAATTTCTACTGAAACGTTTGAATGGGTAACCAAGGCAACGTCCAGGGGCATGGAGGACATGGAGGAAATTGCCTCTACAAACTGGCCTTGCTGCTCTTTACAAAACAAAAATAACATCTCAAACATTATGCAAGAATAATAGAAGAGTATTTTTCTCAGGCAGAGTTTCTTCAAGAATCAAATGAAAGGGCCTAAATGTTTAGATTTATCGGGAAGAGACACACTCATTTTTGCTAAGCAGATACAGATAACCAGTGTAACTTGCATGACTGCTGAAATTTGCTGGATGTAAATAAATTGGTTGTACAATGTTACCGCTTAGTGAATTTCTGAGAAATTGGGCCTTGATTATGTTGGTTTATTTATATCTGGTCCACATCCAAAACACATCTAAAAAAGAACTCCTCACCAAATATCTCCCAGGGCCTCACATTGCACTATGCATCACTTTTTTCTCTTGGCCTTGGTGCCCTTCAACTAGAAGCAGTGTTCTCCACACACGTAAACTTTGGGAGGGCGGGACGCCCTCCCAAAGTTTAAGGCTGCCCTGCTATAGAATTGGCCGCCCTGCTAAAATAATTGGCCGCCCTGCCAAATAAATGACAAACAGACTCTTTTTAACCTGCACTTAATACGATCAAACGAGTAGCCGACAAGCCAAGCCCGACTTCCAAACCACAGCATTGGAATTGCGATCGTTCATTTTTAGTATACAACCGTTAAAACATGATGCACACACAATCACATGGTTCTGACTGCTGAGTATCCACCGCTGCACGTGCATCGGCCCAGGCCCAACAACGTTCGGTCGGTAGTCCATACATAGCGCATACACAACACCACGGTCCAAAGTCCAAGCTAACCAACATCCCGCACGCTGTGATTGGCCGTTGATTACCATATTCATAAGAGAGCTTGCTAGACTCTAACGCAGTACACGTTCACGCGCTGATAATGAATTGCAACACAGTGTGCCGCACGCCTGCAGATTGGTACAATGTACAGCCTTGAAGGATATTCAAACATTGACAACTTTTGCCGATAGAGGGCGTTGCGGGGCAAAGTTCATTGAATTAGTTCTCAATGTGCGTACTGTGCGTTGTTAACCGATCGTTAAATCTCGACGATTTTATTGAAATTGAAGTTCTAAACAACGGAACCTCTAATCACAAATCCATGAAAATGGTTGTTGATGAAAAATGTATTATTAAGGGCAGAAATTAGGGGATAAGATCGTCCAAAAAATTATTTTTTTGCAATTTTTTTTTTTTCATTTTGAAAATTGCACAACACTGAGCGCCACATATCCCTCTGTTTTTGGCGCGGCGCACAAAGCAAAATGTATAACAAATTGTAGGTTTTGAATTAGTTTTACAACAAGGTTGTTTCGACAGAATGAAATGGATGTCAATCATTCTCCTTATTATAGTGTCGGGGCCCGGGGGTTAATAAGATTATTTTTACGAAAAAAGATTATCTTAAGTGTTTTTTCCTTTCACGTGCGATGACATCATAAACCAACGGGCGCCATTTTGATGACATCATATCGACGGGCGCCATTTTGATGACGTCATATCGGCGGGCGCCATTTTGATTACGTCATGCCGCCCTCCCAAAGAAAAAGTCTGTGGAGAACACTGTTAGAAGGGCACATTGCAAAAAAAAAAAATGGCCTTGTCCTCTCAAAGATGAAATAGACCTTATGCATATGACGTCATTTGAGTAGGGCGCCCTCACCTAGAGGTCAAAAGGAAGATGCTCATTGGCCAGTCTTGTGCGCCGCGCGTACAAATCAGCGCGTTTCCATTGTTTCATCATCAGTTTACCTCTAAGATGGCGGCTTGGTGACGTCAATGCATAAGGTCTATTCCAGTCCTGATGAAGGAATAAAACGACACTTACCACCACCCTGCATCATACGGTAAAACTTGCTCTCTATGTGGAGCTGGGGATGCTTCGTTTTGACACATTCTAATTTGATAGCCACCTCCTCAGCGGTCCCAATGTTAGTCCCTGTAATCAAGACAATAACAATAAAACCAACATTTATAAAGTACTTTAACCAAGCACGCATGTTCTAGGGCACTGAACACAGTTATACAAAAAACTGCACAGGTCAAAAGCTATGACATGTGATAAGAACATGAAATATTTTTTGAAAGACAGAAACATAAGAAATTTGCAGAGACACCATGAAGTTAAATCTCTCTTTTGAGTAATTGTGGTTCCAAAAAAGAACCGATGGACTCAACATTTCGAAGAGTATACTCTGTCCGTCGTCAGTATACTGTCTGAAACGTTGTGTCCACCGGTTCTTTTTGCAATCACCATTACCAAAAAGAGAGACTACATGGTGTCTTCTGAAATTTCTTATTAGAGAATATTTTTGTTAACATTTCAACTTTTGCCCCCCCCCCCCCTAATTCTGTTTAATATAATGAACAATGATATTCCATGCATGCATCAATGGGGGTACTTTGCCAATGAAAACACCACTGTGTATGTATAGGTATTGATTTACTGTACACACAATTGATGGATGCATAATTGTTACATTAGTCACTGTTTACCAATACAAAACATTTTCCTCATCACATCATAAACTGAACTTTTGTCAATTTATGAGTTTGTTTTTCTAATTTCTTTTAAAAAGTTGGGGAAATTATCTTTGTAGGGCCTACATGGTTTGATCAATTTTCCTATTTTGTTCCTTACGTTTTTGTGGTATGTCATAAACCAAAAATAAGTGAAAGAAACAGCCCAAATGGGCTATTAGCCTGTAATAAATGCCTGAATGATATCAATAATAACATCCTGTCAGCTGATAACAGAAAACCAAGCATTCCCAAATGAAATTGTGCTCAATTCAGATACTGAACAATCAATGCACAGTCTGTGACAACTGATTATGTGATGACATTGAAGAAATAACTTTACAATAATACACTAGCTTTAAATTTTAATGAATTTTTAACAGACTCTCAACTAGCACTTCCAATGATTTGTATGAATTGTCAGGGATTTTTTAAAGTAATGTATTTATAATAATAATAATAATGAGAAATTTATAAAGCGCAAACAGTTGCAGATCGGCTCCGCCTCAAGGCACTGGATATAAACAAATGGATTAAACAAAATAAAATAAACACAAAGTAAAACATATGTAGGTAATGATTTACTTTAAGAGAAAGACTGAGCTAGGGTTGAGACATCAAGACATTCACTATTTTGTGCACTTATACCATAGATTCTTTTGATTAGTGAGCAGTTTGCAACAGCTATAAATTCTATTTTCTCATAAAGAACACATGAATGGTGTCATTGGTGTGTCACAGTCAAGATGCATCATCACACAACGATGAAGCAGTAAATGGACAGGTACATTATGTATGTGATGACGCCATTTGCTCTAAGTCTAAGCCAAAACAACGATTTCACTGAAATTTAGTCTACTTAGCACACAGAGCAAGCAGGTGCACTGGCCTTGTGCAAAACACTGTGCATTTGGATAGGTGTATGAACAGTACATGTTTGCATCAATAGTCCTTTGGTGCGGCCATTTTGATTTTCTCTCATTCAACTTAATGTAATCAAACCTAGTCTGGAAGGAAAAAGATCTGGTTTCTTTTTGTACACTGAATATTAGCATCCCTTACTTTTACCAGATACAGGGAACATGACCAAAATGGCCGCAGCAGGATCACACTAAACTGCATCAGCTGAGTGGTGTAATTAATGCACTAGAATACATGATCCTATTAGAATGTCTTTAATTGTAGGAAGCCTTTTGATCATTCATTTAGTCATCAAACAAAATAAACAAGGCAGGCCAGCCTGCATTAAAATCAGAAAACAGTATAAAATTGTAGACAGTCACCATGTTCACTGGTTCATGTAGTAACAGAATGCATCATTTACTGCATGCAGGTACTGTCCTTGTTTGATGTAATATTTTCATTAGCTTGGGCTGGCCATCTGTGTGTTCACTGACCATAAATGAATCCGTGCAGGAAATTGACCAAATTAATAGCAATGCACTCCTTGGTTCCGCAGCTTAATGGCCCAATAGCACTAATCTTGTTTATAAAAAGAAGACCACTAGATTTTGTATATGATGTGTGATCTGTCTCTATGCCATCCTGTTTTGACATTGGGTTTTCTTTGTGCCGTACTTTTCAACATGCTTATTTTTCACAAGATATCAGACACGAGAATTTTCACTCCAAGAATTAAGCAGCCACTTCATAACTATCGATCTATCATTTGAGTATGTGTAGAAAAACCTTTGCTCAGTAGGAGACCAAGTGTCTATGTTAGAGTTTTATTACCCTTCCACTGTTTATACTTCCCCCTTAAGCTCTTCTAGCACCCCTATAGTTAATTTCTTAGGAATCCTTTGTAATAAACAATGAACCCACTTGCATAATCCTTGGTAGTGTGGTTAGTCACCCCTGTAACACCGTGTTCACACTTGATCCTGCTAGGAGGATCAAAGGAGGATCAGATCCCGAAAGCGAGATCAAGCATTTTTGTGCCGCGTTCACACTTGAGTGTGATCGCGCATTGATCTCGCATCGTTAAACGGAAGTTCAGTTCAGCTGACGGCAAAGGTTACTGTGCGAGGTCATTGATTGTGCGCGCGCATGTTGTTTTGTTCGTTGTGTCGCGCCATTTTTTTATTTGGTGTACATGTGTAACTAAACGATACGGCGACACACGTACGTTGCAGTTTCCGTTATCTATGTGAACAAGCATTATTCTCCTTCTTCTCGAGGTATTTTTTTCTTGATTTACGATGGAAGATGTCTTCAATTTCTTAGCAGTTATTCTCCCATTAGTTTTGGCCCAACTACATCGTCGACATCGCCGCAGAATGACAAATATGGAGGACATGGGGCCGGGGACCAGTTCACGATAGAGTGCACATGCACACACAATGTATATTGTACAATAAATCCCCCATGTACATGACACAGCGTTGTCTGTCCAGCCACGGACGATGACGACAGGTAGGCAAAGCGTTGTTTACAATTTCTTGTTTCGCGTTTTTTTTTTTTATGACCTGACACACCGGATGTGAGCAGCTTAAATTGCAGGATCTGATCTCGATCTGCGTTCACACTTGTTTTTTGATCGCCTTTGCGGGATCTGATCCTCCTTTGATCTCGCAATAAAGGGAGATCAAAAAGGAGGATCTGATCCTGATCCTGATCGCGTTCACACTAGCCGGTGATCTCCCTTTGATCGCCCTTTCGAGATCAGATCCTCCTTTGATCCTCCTAGCAGGATCAAGTGTGAACGCGGTGTAATTGACTTCAGATAGCAGCCTGGCAGCACAAGGAGAGCACTCCACATTTATGTGTTCTCCACCATCACCTATTTCTTCAATTTTATGTACTACAACTTCATGTTTTAAGTTTTGCCTGTTTCAAGTGATTTACTGCTATGGACTCGGTTTTAAAGCCATTTTGATTTTAATTTGTAACCTTCTTTGGCATTGTGTTTTGTTGTTTTTAGTGGTTTCTATAAATTCTTTTCATTGTTCGGGGTTTAGTTCAATAGTGTTAATATAATGGTCTTGGTTTAGAGTTCACTTAATTTATTGCTATATTTCGATCACTGGTTTTGCTTTTGGTCATCGTTTTATAATCAATAAAGTTATTTTTTTAAATTTTTGCTTGTTGAGAAACCTACATTTTGAGTCGCTGTCCTACTTTTTGCATTTCCTCGCGTCTTAACCCTATTCGATCCCTAGATTAGTTGAGTTTTTCTGAAGTGAGTTTCCCCAGCGCACAGTTTTATTTAGTTTTATTCAAGTGATCAATTTTTCCGGGTTACATATGGCTAAAAACAATTTGTCCTCATTTAGTTTTCATTGTTTACTTTTGTCAGAAGTGAATTTTGTAGTACATGTTAATGAAAGGTTTGAATCAGTTCAGTAAGACAACTACAGCTTCTTCTGTGATAATCCACTGTATTTCCATCCTCCATGAAACACGAGTATAAAAACAATAGACCCATTGTGATCATGTCAAAATGTGAAACAGCACCCTCACTGACGCAAAAGGAGGCAGATCATAGCTGCTCTTGGTGCGTAAAAACATGCGTGTGACCTCAGCGTAACAGCAGCTTTGCACGTTATGCAAAGGGATCTATTACTTTTAAGTGTTTCATCATAATACAATATAAGTAGGCCTACACTGTACTAATAATGATTATCTAGTAGTATGCAGGCATGATATTTGATCCTTGGGAAAAAAATAGGAATATATATTTTACTGAGTACAAGGGTAGACATTTCAGGCTAATTAAATCACAATTTTTCAGATTTTTCAAAGGGCAACAAAATCGGAAATCAGACTAAAGTAGGAAGAGTATCATCCCTGAGTATGTCAAGCATGTCAGGTAAGATGCATTGTAAATCCTTAATATAAAATGTGATGTGAAACTTTGCAGAATATTGTTTGAATGTTTGAGATGAAATCACATTACACCGACTTTAAACCATTTACTCTGAATACAGATAGAGCCCTAACTGAACAAAATACATATATCTCAATGTTTAAGATACAAAACAAACCGTCTTATACTAAAAATTCGTTCTTGAGTGAGGAGCAAGGCAACTGTCTGTACTGAAGAAAAAGGGCCCATCCTTGAGAAAATCAGAATATATAGGCCCAGATCTCATGCACTGACATCAAATGTGGCTTCTGTTTGCCCATTATCTAACATTTTGGGAGTCAAATCCCTTGTAAAGATTGCGAATCTAATCGCAAGCGGGTTGCCTAAATCTCACCCTTCATAGACATAGAGTGACAAAATGGAAATACAACTCCCAAAATGGTACCACTGCGATCAAGATCGATAGCCAACGGCAGATGCCCATGAAATTAGTACTAAAAATGAGTTCTCAACTATGAAAGCAAGGTGAGGTCCTAAATAAGATTATGAAGACAAGTTACTAAGTAGGCCTTAATTAAGAATTCACTAGGGTTCAACAATTGCTTTAAATTAATGCCAATAATGGGGTACAAAAGGCAAAGAGTAAAGACAGGCAACGCAGCTTCTGTAAAAGTTCAGGTTCAACATGATATGTAGCCCTACTTGTGTGGCCAAGGCTAGCTGAATCCTTGGCCACACGTCCCGACCATTTCTTTTTAAGCTAAGAAATAACCATTTAAATGGCGCATTCCCTATGGGCCAGGCGGCGGTTTAAACCAGCTGAATGTGTTCACCTGGCTCTTAGCTTGCCTTGGGTGTTTTGAATAATCAAACAAATAAAATGTTAACAAGAAATTTTAAACTATTATAGTGCTCCGAATTAATTTCCGCGATGTGTACCAAGAGCCGCCATTTTAGAATGACCCCAACAATCATGCGAATCGAATGCGACGTCATCGGCCGGCTGGGCTGTGGGCGGAGCAGTCACAAAGCAACCAATGAAATGTTCCCACCGTACCTCGCTCCGCCCACAGCCCAGCCGGCCAATGACGTCGCATTCGATTCGCATGATTGTTGGGGTCATTCTAAAATGGCGGCTCTCGGTACACATCGCGGAAATTAATTCGGAGTAAGTCGCACAATAATCGTTTAAAATTTCTTGTTAACATTTTATTTGTTTGATTATTCAAAACACCCAAGGCAAGCTAAGAGCCAGGTGAACACATTCAGCTGGTTTAAACCGCCGCCTGGCCCGTAGGGAATGCGCCATTTAAATGGTTATTTCTTAGCTTAAAAAGAAATAGTCAGGACGTGTGGCCAAGGATTCAGCTAGCCTTGGCCACACAAGTAGGGCTACATGATATGTAACCACCTGACACTTGAACAATGTCAATGATCTGAATAATTAAATTAACTCATACATCAAAAATGAATAAATAAATAAATAAAAAATGAGCGCAACCATTTTTATTTTTGAGAAGTTGATCATCACTTCAAATTGTTGTAAAGTAAAATCGAAAATGACAAAAATTGACAAAACGTTATGTTTACTTTGTCCAATGAAATATTATTGTAATAATATATCATTGAACATCTGGGATCATATAGTCATATTTATTCTTACTCATCCCGATCCGGCTCAAAAATGTAATGGTTTGTGAACGGTACCGGCCCCGTTGACTTGTTTGTGAATTCAATACATAATATTACAGTCGTTTGACCAGTTCTGGATCACTTTTTGAATTCACGTTGTTTTTTGCTGCAATCTCTTTGAAATCTCAAACAAAAAAGTTGATCAGTTTACCTAAACATGTCATAAAACTCACCAAGTAGTCACTGACAAAAAAAGATTAGTACTTTTGAAGAGGCTTTGAGAAAAGTATCGTCACCTGTTTGACCAGTTCAGGATTAGTTGAATCTATTCTGAATCAGTAGTGTGCCCTTTAATTGCAAACCCATACTCCCATTCATAAAACTGTCTCTCAAGGACACGAAACTTCAGAAGTGTGTTGGCATGGACTTGGACTTCCCCATCTTAAGTGAATGTCATGGAAGTGTCTTCAACAGCAGCGCAAAAACCCAGCGACAAAAACACAAAACAATGTTAAGCAAAGGAGAATGTAAAAGTGAAGCGCATCTAAAAGCATTATTGACCCCTCCAAGTTTCATTTTCTCAAAAAAAAAAAAAAAATCTACAAGAATTTGTTGAAGTAATGTATCTCAAAAGCAATAGATAAACTTTCTACTGCAGCAGTATGATTTTACCTCACTTAGACTTAGTAAGTTAGTGCGGCACCATTTGAAATGATGCAATGAGATGTTGAGTGATCCCGAACTGGTCAAGAGTACAACGCCCCCCCCCCCCCCCCCAAAGATGATTTGGGTACTTTTGTCTTCTCAAAAAAACAAGACGACTGCTCAGTATTTACAGGAAACATTTGTTACACATTCTTAACATTTTACATAAAGGTTTTTTGCCCTGGCGTTCCAATTCTGATGGTGAGAAGTTTTAACAGCGTTTTTCAACCAACATTTTAAAACAAAATAATGATCAATTTCGCAGACAAACTTCAGGAAAATGGCCATAATTTATTTGCCAATGATGTTTGGCACCTTATTTTGGGTTTGTTGGTTAAATGGATGTTATTCTTCACATGTATCAACAGAAATTGGTAATGTGAGAAGTAATGTAATTATTTGGTTATTGCAAAGTTGAAGTGATCCCGAACTGGTCAATGATCCCGAACTGGTCAAATGACTGTAATATTATTTTATGGAAGTAAGGAAATTAACCAACCTAAATAAATGTCACCAAACGAGCCACTTCCAATCTTACGACCCAGTCGGTACTTGTTACCAACTCGGAGCTCCATCCCTACAGAGATACAGAAGGACAAAATGTACAAAAATGGGGTGTCAATGTCAATGATTCATCGAGGGTGTTCACACGAAACAGCTGTAAATTAATAAACAATAGGGTTTTCATACGACATCAAAGCTGTCCAAATATAAATTTTCTCGAATAAACGCATACAATAAAGGGATTTCTTACCGGCTCTCGTGCCTCAAATCTCACCAAAACACCCCTAGACGATAAACACTGTCATCTAGCTATCCCTAGTTGGGAGAAAATAAACTATTTATAATTTCATAAAGCGGGGATGAATCGGATTTTAGGAGCAGTTCTTCACCTCCTCAAATATTGCGACGCCATATTTATTTACGTTGTCTTTCGTTGCTGACAAATGTGCGCAGTCTCAGTGTTGGGGAGTCTTTCACTGTGTTTTGATTGGATGGATTCGTTAGCAGACGATGTCTACGGATTAATCCAAGATGGCGCTGCCCATGACTGTTTGCCGGGCGGTGTTAAAATTGAGCATTTCTGAGGCTAATTTCGGCATTTGGCTACCAGGGTAAGAAGGTTTTATTAAAATGATGATACTGAATGAGTAATGTCTCTTTTATACCTCTTTGAATTGTGTTGTACACTTTTTAATGTGTAAAATGGATAGAAAACGTTTATAGTCTAGTTTCCGGTCAAATTGATTGACTGTGCAGGGGGGGGGGGGGGGGGGGAGAGCAAATTTCTGTCCTTGCTCTATGAATTTAACAATACATTTGTAATGTAAGACTTAGATAGGTTTTTAATTTATCCACTTTTTAGAGTTGTGCATCCAAACTAAGTTAAGCAATAACTTGTCTTGTGTTGTGACGTAAATTCTGGTTAAAACCGTATTTATTTTAAACGTTTCTACTGATTTCAATCCAAATTGAATGCAGGGTACCTGTGATAGTCAGTGCCGGCTGTCTATTCTCTGTTTGTATTCTGAGTTAACTTGTAATTTGTAAAGGAGGAGCAGATGTCAACACACGTTCCATAAACGCTATTCCAGGTCTTGAATGATTGAATGATAGTCTAAAACCTCATTCAGTCACTTTGTTAAATTTGTTATTTGTGTGCTCATTGTCTTAGTGTTTGAGTGTACAAAGCAAAATATGTAGTTACCAAATAAGACACATTTCTGACTTAACAAAGGTATGACAATAATTCTGCCCTTATAGACATAGTGGCTTGGGCTAACATGTTCTACAGTAGTACAGATAATAATAGAAACCAATGCAATTTTCATTTAATGCCAACATATTTCACAGCTGACAGGTGGTGTCCACATGGAGTCGTCCACATTCTTTAGAAGGGGTTTTAGAATTTTCAGAGTGGGGTTGGACGAGTTTCCATTTTGTGTATTGATAAAAAAAAATCAAATTACAAGGATCTATGTATGATTTGCACATTAAGTGCATTTCGTTCAGGCATTGTCGCAGAATATAATCACTTGGTAAGTTCTGGCTTTTCCATTACACTCGGCTTTGCCTCTTGAATTGGAATAGTCCAGATTTCACCTCTTGATAATTCTGCGACAATGCAGTCAGTCGTATGCATCCAATATTTGTACAATGTTGTTTGTACACTTTTTACATTACATACAGGGTTGTCCAGGTACGACACAGTCGCTACCCCAAGACTTACGCAAGGCCTGTTGTTAACAAGTTGGCTTATCAAGATGATAGGTTACCGTTTGATATCAGCAAGCCTGTGAAAGCAGCCAGATGTGACAGTTCATCTTCGTCAATCCTGCATGACCCACTGGTCAAGTGAGTAGTTCAGCACAAATTAACTCTTAAACCCTTCTCTTGCTTTCATATCAATCTGCCAGATGATCCACTATCATTTGGCAACTACCCTCGGGTAGTTCCTTGTAGACCAAACCTTAACCCTGTTCAATCCTCAAAATTTAACCAAAAGACTTTATGATTTTAGGAGGATTAAGGCAGGTTTGCAATACAACTATTGGATGCATATTTTGGAGGATCCAGACTGTAAAAATCCTGTACACACAGAGGCTGTTTAGTTTTTTTTAAAGATTGAGGCAGTAGAGATCCTAAACTCATGCTAAATGGTTGGTCTTGGAGGAATTGAGGCAGCAGGGATGCTACGTTCACACAATTAGTCAATGTTTTGAGACCTTCAACTGCCTGTCTCTCTTTTAAACCTTTTAATGTTAATTATGAAACGCTGTTCTTATATAGCGCTTTATGATATCCAAGGGTGTCTCAAAGCCCTCATTTGGGGGTTTTTTTTCTACAAGGTATTGGGAGCTATGTTTAAAATATAAGACCTTCAGAAGTTCTGGCTTGATACTTCATGGAGGCAAATGCCTCCATTGCCCCTGGTTATTGCCTTGGTGCTCCAATGTGCCAATAGAAACTTACAATTTCTTTTATTTATTTAATACAGTTGCCCTTTACCACAGCAGTGAAAATGCCTTGGTGCCCTTGCTCTTTCAAAAATGAAGCATTGGGCATCAAAGTTTCCAATAGACTTTAATCTACAGTTCCAATGGAAGTGCCCTATTCAAAATATAAATGGCTTTGCCCTCTCAAAGATGAAATTTCAGGACTGTATGCTTTTTTTTGCTAATATTCTTATTTTTTTTTTCAATTTCAGTAAGTTTGTCAACATCATGAACAAGAAAGGCAAAAAAGAAACTGTAAGAAAAGTCATGAATGTGGTGAGTGTAATTTGTTGTTTGATTTTAGTCTGAAAGCTTACTGATTATGAAGTTCTTGCTAGAACCATTTTTTCTGTGAAATACTTCCCTCTAAAATTAAGTCATATGTGAGAAGACTGTATCTAAAACCCTTAAAAACGCAACAGCTGATTTTGGTTGTTCGAACCAAAATTAAGGACACTGTGTTGACATCCTGAAAATTGTGAATGATTTTCTCTATTTTCTCCTGACTCACACAACAGATTCTACCTACTGGTTTGTTATTTCATATATGGTTGATAACACAAAACATGTACACTGTCTGTGACTGTTTGGTCAGCGCTACCAATCCTGTATAATACATTTGACTCTTTACCTGTAATACTTAAGCAGGGAACTATCAAGCCACTTTCTGCACCTGAATCTACCTGTAGTAGTGGATCTGTCAAAACTCTTTTCAAATTGTGGTTTCTCTGTTTGAAATGGTTGACCACAGGGCCAAAATGACTGTATTGACCACTTGCAGATGAGGAATGCACCTCCTTTAAATGCTCGTTCACCATTTCCACCATTTGGGGGGTAAATTCCTTTGTGGACATTTTGACTCCCAAAATCGTGGACAGGATAGGCGTGTGTAAGTGCACTGCGTGCCATGCAAGGGGTCAATACATCCTACTAGCCCACAAATAAGTTTTGAAGCTTACAGAGAATATTTCTCTCCAGACTCTGGAAAAGATCAAGATTGAGCAACTGCAGAAATACAACAAAGCCCCAGAGACTGAGAAGTCTAGCATCGAGACCAACCCTCGTGTCATCTTCTACAAGGCCGTAGAGAACTGCAAGCCTCTCATGGGTCTCGCCGTTGTAAAGAAAGGAGGGAAAAATTACCAGGTACACCAACTATTTAAGATAATTATATTTCCATCTGCCCTACCCTATTGCCATTCCAATATTGCTTCCCTGTATTCTTAAAGGTTAGCCCCAACTCCCTTTGAGACTGATTTGTTAGGATCCTTCCTCTTTCTAACAAAATCCAACACCATTGTAACTCAGCACCCAAACTGTTGGACTGTTGGTTTCTGATCAGCAGAGTGTGGGTTCGAGTCCCGGTCTTGACACTTGTGTCCTCGAGCAAGATACTGTACAATTGCTTTGTCCATCGGATTGGACATTAAGCCAAAGGTCCAGTGTACTAGGATTGGTAGTGTGTATGTAAAAAAACACTTTACTTATTGTGGAAGAGTAGGGGTTAATCAGGGTGTTTCTGGTTCACATATATCAAGTATCATTGTTTACAGGTTTCCTCAGACTTAGCTACAGTATCATTGGTTTCATTACAAGATGTATCAATAATAAAGCAAATAATCAGTTTACAAGTGCAGTCCTCAGTCCAACAGAATCAAACAAAACGTGGTGTTGATTGGTTCGGGCGGTTGAGGTTTATCTTCTCTCAAATGTCTGGAATTGGGGACTACACAGTAGCCTCCTGAAAAAGTGACATTATGATCAAAGGATTAAGAATGGCCGGGATTGTGGGAAGTATTGACCTCTTCCCATCCACAAAACGGTCTACACTCCATATAGCCTCTTCTAGCTTCAGGTGCTGATCTCTGTTTAAAACTGTGGGCAGAGGTGTGAAAGGCGAGTTTCTTGCGCCTCAAAACCAGATTGATCCGGGCAGGTGGGGTTTGTCAGCCATGAGAGGCAATCCATTTAGGAGATAGTGCTCCGATTCCAAACATGGGCAGGAAGGGCTCGTTAACCTGGGAAGGCAGCCCTCCTAGGAGAAGGAAACTCTGATCTGAAACCACTTGTCTTGGGAGAGGAGTTGCAGTCTTCGAGTACTACTTTGGCAAAAGCCAAGCATCATTATTTTAAATCCAATGAATTATATTCTGCTAGCGGCCGAAATCCGCAGGAGCTCAGCAGATGGAAGCGCAGATCAATAACATTGGTTTGCTTTGACATTAAGGACTCAAGCTCTGGTGTGTCTGATCAGCAGAACCTTGGGTTGAGTCCTGGTCTTGACACTTGTGTCCTTCAACAAGACACTAAACTATTGTTATAATTTTTGATTTGTTTTCCTGTGCCCTTTCTGCCAAAGACTTGTATTGTTTGTACATGTGTATTTTATCTTGAATTTATTTTTATAAAATGTGAGGCCCTAAATGATCAGCTTTGCTGGATGGGTCACCCTTCTTAGATGGTTTTAAAAATAAATAATTGTAAATAAATATTGCTTTGTCTTTTGGGTGGGTTGTAAAGCCATACATGTAGGTTCTGTGCATTGTGTAATGCATGTAGAAGAACCCAGTTACACTCATTGCCAAGAGAAGGGGTTTGCCCCAGTGTTTTTGGCAGTGGCTGCTGAGTGTATTTTCTCTCAATATTATTTTGACTAATAAAGACAGTTGTGTAGTAAAATCAATTACAAATCTTTTTTGAAAATTGTCAGAATTTTAGGCTTGGTGGCAGGGTTGTGTCATTTGATAAAAATGTTTTAATGTTCTCATGTTTCAACCCTAGCAGAGGCTTTCTCAAGTTAGCCTTGAGAAAAACTCTGCTAGGGCCAAATAATTTGTACATTTTTGCCAAATAGGTCATTTTGGTTGGTAAGCGGTTTGCATCATCTAACAGACTGTGCAAGTCCGGTGCATTGAGTCTCACACTGATCCACACTTCCGGGACCAAGTTGGTCCCAACCATATTTAGTTTTACTTGTGCATGAATCTGTTTCTCCAAATACTTATTCAATTGAGTTGTTTTCTTGTTTCAATACGCGCGAGACTTACATCATGTACAGTCTATTCCTTCCTATTGTTTGTGTCAATTTGTCTATAAATTCTACAAGTAATCAAATAAGTAACCATTGATTATATTTTCTGCATGTAGGTGCCGACTCCACTGAAACCGAGTAGACAGAAATTCCTTGCAATGAAGTGGCTCCTACATGAATGTTACACTAAGCCACTCAAAACACATATGCCTGACAGGCTTTCCCAAGAACTGCTGGAGGCATTTAACAACACGGTACGTAAATCTGCTCTTTTAATATTTTCATGGTTTTTGATAATAATACCAGAGATTTAGATTATTATTTTAGATTTTTCCCCTACAGTCACAAGAACCTGTGGCCTTTTTACATCCTGCACAGACATCAATCGGGGAGGGGCACAAGAATTTTGAAGTAATGATAAAACCAAAAATAACATGTCAGAGAAAAACAGTCCCCAAAATAGTTTCAACTTTACTCTGCAGCCATAATGTCTCAGAATCTTCTCTTTTCTTCATATTGACCTTATTGCCCATACTGAAGGTATCTTAAATCTACTGGGAACAGAGTTTCAATCTGAGAGAGCTATCCAAAGTTATGATTTTAATTTGTTTGATTTCCCCTGGTTGACCTTTTTTTCCCTCCTACATTTCAGGGTCAAGTCATCAAGAGAAAACATGACCTGCACAAGCAATGTGAAGCAAACAGAGCGTATGCACACTTCAGATGGTGGTAGTGAGTCCTCAGATTCTCAAACTGAAAGGGAATTGTGCTCCTCTCCTCTCGGCCATGTCGGAGACTTTGGCTTCATGATGATTTCATTCCCATTCCATCCAGGGGCAGCTACACATGGACAGAGAAGGAGTGGGTCTTTCAGAGACTTTTTCAGGCCTGGAATTTCATCTTTGAGAGAGCAAAGCCATTTCATTTCTGTGACTTTCATTGGAAAATCTGTAGGAAGTCTGTGGTAAACTTTTGAAGGGGCACCAAGGCCAAGACATGGGGCAGCAGAGGTCGTGGTCTTCAGGTTATTGCAGGCCTGCTTATTGCCTGTGATTTCTTCTCAGCATTCAAGGTGTTCTTCACCAGCCAAGGATGTGTATAAAACCTTTTTCAGACGACACTACTAATTTATGGCTCCCCAAGCTGTGGAGTACGGCACGCTATGGGCAACACATTACTAGAACTGCACGAATGAGTGCTAAGAATTGCAACGTATCGTACATCGTAATCCAAAATGGCAGACCTTCTGTGTTCTGTGCCCAATTTCATAGAGCTACTTAAAGCACCAAAAGTAGCTTAGCTCAAAGGATTTTCGGTTACCAGCCAAAATACCATTTTCCATGTACATTGGTGACTGGTTTTCTGCTAAATTGAGCATAGCAGAAATTTGTTAAGCAACTCTATGAAATTGGCCCAGAACTCTATTGTGGAGAGCCATCAACACGGCCCAATTTTATAGAGCTGCTTAAACACAAGTAGCTAAGCACAACAAAATTATGCTTCTAGCAGAATAAAGTAACCGGCCAAGATATCATTTCACATGTACCATTTGTGACTGGTATCCTGCTAATTTCTGCTTACCAGGAAAGTGTTAAGCAATATTGTCTGCTTAGGCAGCTCTATGAAATTGGGTTCAGATGAAGTTACCGTACTACGACAGCACTGAGTGTGATTTTAAATATTTCTGCCTATCTGATGGATGGAAACACGTGTCACAAACATGACCTGCTCAAGTTCTGAAACTCATGCAGGTGTCGAGGGCAGCAAACAATTGAAAACTTTGCACATTTGGGACTTGTGTTTGCTGACTTTCTAGTCTCTGTAGGAAGCTTTCCAGTAGTATCCCATACTAGGGTAGGCCAACTGCAGATTTCACAAAACTTTATGCAACTGCGTAAGTCCAATTATTTAATTTGTTGCGTAAGTTGTGCACCACTAACACAAGAAATCTTACACAAGAAATCTTGCACAAGTGGACTTACGCAGTGGTGTAAAGTTTTGTGAAATTGGCTGCAAAATTTGTTAGAGAATTTGTATGTCCAGGAAAGAACAGAAGAAATTAACAAAATTTAAAGAGATTACATTGTTGTTATTGCAAAAACGTTGTATCTCCTAAAATAGCACTTAGGTTACACGGGAGTTTGAAATTGTCAAAAGGTTGAATCTCGCTTTAAAAAGTCCGGATGTACTTACAAAACAAGTATGTGCCAAGATACAATGTTTTGCATGGAACATTTTTGTGCATGATACAACGCTTTTGCATAATGGAGATACAATGTTTTTGCACCGACGCGACTACATGCATGTAAGTGAGCAACCAAGTATCATTGCTGTTTATAAAATAAAACAATCTTATGTATTTAAACAATTTCAACATTCTCTTTGTTTGGTTTCTATATTTTATTTTATTTTTTAACACAAAGCTTTACATCATCAAAGTCGTCTGTTTAACAGGTGGGACTTCATTTTTTCTTTTCTATATTTACACATTTTAAATAAATACTATACTGGTGAAGGTATTTTAACATTGCATAAAAATTATGAAATGCCTTCCCTCTCCTAGTGACCCCTTGCACAACACGGAACGCACCTCCGCACAATTTCTATTTTGGGGAGTCAAATTCTCCCAAAGTGTGCATCATGAAAAAGGGCTGTAGTAGGGTTGGAAAACTTTCATATTTCCCTTTTGTATTAAAAATCAAAGAAAAGCTACACTCATCTGTGACATTTTTTTCTTTTTAAAATCTGCCGCCTGATTTTTGACAGTGTATTCTATGTAAATAATTGACACTGATTGTTAATGAAAATCCTGACCAAGGCCCAACTTTCTTTGAGCTTCTTAAGCAGAAAGTATTGTTTACATTTTCTGCTAAGCAAAACTAAACAGGATACCAGTCACATATTGTACATCCAAAGTTGTATTTTAGCTGGTAACCTTGTTCTTATGTTGCTGTGCTCAGCAACTTTTTATACTTAAGCAGCTCTATGAGCTTGGGCCCTGTATAAAAGAGATACAAGTGCAGGTATGGCAAGATCATTGTGCTTCATCCAGCATTACGGGTGCAAGATGACAGATGTTAGAGTCAAAACATCATACATCAAGTACAAACTACCATAAAGCATGAAGCACCCAAGCAACACAGATCCTCATGATAGGTAAGCATCATACAACTGTATTCAGTATGCAACTTTTCAGCCAATCACGGCCCAAATTCATATCTGTGCTTACCACAGAAGTCTGCGCTTACGGCCCATAGAATTACGTGCTTTACAGGGCACCACAACAACAGAATGTTGTGGTAAGCAGAGCAATGAAATTGGACCCAGCTGATTTCCTCATTTTGAGTTTTTCAGCTATGCCACTGAAAATTGAAAAACACAGCGCAATGTCTTGCTGTGCACGGACCCTTTTTTTTAACAAATTGCAGGTGCATGTTAATGAATGAGGAATGATTTTAAGTTCAGAAAAATATACTTTGCATACATGACAACACTGACATACGTTCATTTGGGTGTTTTTTGCGTTATGTATAAAGCAAAATAAATTTAGGCACATAAACTGATTGTCACACTGATATAGAATGCCAACAGCCGCACAATAAAATGTGCACATATTCCACATACATTGCTTTAACAAGTGACGGAAATAAAATTGTGTACTTTAATAACAAATTTCAATTATGGTTGAAAATTGCATCGTCTAGACCCATACAAAGTACAGTCCAGAGCCAAACAAAATGTCAAGCTTTCACATACCAGTTAGTTTGTTTTTAACATTCCCTTGACTGCGTTGTCCTTTGGATGGGAACTAAAGCCATAGGTCCTGTGTGTTTTGTAATCCAAGTAAAGGAACCCAGTACACTCGCAAAGAGAAGGGGTTTGCCCCGGTGTTTCCGGCAGGGGCTGCTGAATGCGCCACAGCACCTTATAAACCATTCTAAGGTACTGCATAAATGGGTCTGATAACACAAAACGTAATTTGCTTATCCTGTTGAAAAACAAATACTGAGCGCTTTGATACACCTCTAGGGGAGTGATAAAGGGTTGTTAGGGTTATCGAAACAAAGTTCACAATATGTCCGTTTTGTACTCCGCTTTTGGCATAACAAAATTCCTCAGGGAACACATTCATGTGAAGTGGTGCACAACACAGGAAGTAAAAGTGTGGCAAGCGTTTCGGACTGTAATTTTAAAGCTGCTCTAGAATGGGCCACTTTTTCAGTCACATCTGTCGATTGCTTAATCACATTACATATAATTTTGCAATAACAATCATGCATACGATATCAATTTCAAATATAGATCAATATATTTTTCACTACAAAAATTTACAAAATACGTAGCACTGTTGAACAAATTGTACTGTGTAAATACAGTACTAGAGTTGGTGTCTCATTTTCATTATTACAAGTGCAGCTGCATGTGACGTCGTTAACTGGCAGGACACGTAGTAAACAAAGCAGTCAGCCTTCTCCTAAATCTAACTTTGGTCTCTAATCAGGAGTCTGTAGAGTGTGTTGGTGGGGGCGGAAAGTTGTCCAATCTAAAATGGAGAATTCATGCCAAGCTTGGTGCCAAACTGGAGCTGTGTCCGCCTCTGCCATCTCACAAAAACTCTACAAAAGCACAACCAATAATGGGGTGAACATTTTAGATCCAGAGGTTTATAAATTAAAGGTATAATACAGGATTGGTAGAGCTGATAAAATAGTCGCAGACAGTTTTCATTCTTTGTGTGATCAACCATTTACATGAAATAATAATGTCTTCCTTTATCCTTAGCCCACCACTATAACCTTTAGGGTCAACCCGGTGACTCTTGGGTTCAGCAAAACCAAGATTATTGTGATGATGACGTCAGGGCCCAATTTCATGGCTCTGCTTACTGTCTGACTGTAAGCAAAGAATTCCGCGCCTACGTCTTAGCATATTTCATAGGTGAGGGGAAAAATGTTTTGCTAGGGTGTGTGCGTACTCCACGTTACTACATTGCACTAGGCATTTTTCATATACGGCTAGCGCAGAAATTCAGCACTTGCCCTGAGCGCAAAAAATGGTGATCGCAAGCACAGAATTCAGCGGTAAGTAGAGTCATTAAATTTGGTCAATAAGAACTTTATAGTAAATCTTTTGAACGCTTTTTATTACGAATTATTACGAATTTGAAACTTTGGGTCAATTGTTTTTCTTCTTTACCTGATCTCAATCAGCTTCACTGCTTCGCCAAGTACCAGGATGACCAGCGGCCAGAGTAGAGCTATGAGCCACACCTCTAAGGGTACATCAGTAAGAGTCACTACTACACTGGTGTCTGCTGCCCATATCCGAACATCCAGTAGGAAGTAGATAACTTGGAACAAAAAGCTGGAGGGAAACACAAATAACTATATGTAATTTACCTCATGGTGAGTCTGTCATTGTTTCCACTTTCTTTAACTAAAGTAATAATTGCATTGGGATAAAGATTATTATTCTGATTTTTCCTAACATCCCAAATAGTTTTCTTTGTCTCTATGCAATTGTTACATCTATCACAGTGTCATGTCGTGGTAAGAGCACTAAAAACAATCTCAGCTACCTTGTATACAGCCTGTGCTGCCAAGCAAAATCAATCACAAGAACCATCTCAGCCCTCACAGGTACCCATTGACTTCTGGGTGATGAGAAGCAATTGTAGTTAACTGTCTTGTTCAAGGAAACAAGTGTCATGACCAGGATTCGAACCCACCCCAGAAGCTGTAACCACCAGAACTTGAGTCAGATGCACTAAACCGCTCGGTCACAAAACCCCAAGTATCCGTTTTAACATGCGGTAGAAACTAAAACCTTGTTTGGACATCTTTTGGAAGGGATTCCCAGGAATGGCTAGTTCCTTATTTGATTCTACTTACAGGACAATGACAGTGGCACACCACATGCGGTTGGTGAAGGGATGTTTCTTCCATAGTGGCTTGAGGCTGTGCACATAGCTCACTGAGGTCACAACTGGGATAAATGAAAAAATACACATAATGGTTACCTCAGGCTTTAAATTATAACACCATACATGTACCTCCACTGAACACTTTTGGTGCTCTAAAGTGTTACCTTTCAAGATTCTAGGTCTGACTTTTTACAATTTATTTTTTGACAGTTCTTTCAAAATTGAATTTGCCCGCACAAACTCTTTAACAAAATATTTCAACTATTTTGCTTATATTTGGAATGTTTTACCGTCCTCTTTAAGAGAACAGGCTATTGATTCATCTCGGTATAAAACTCTTATGTTCAATATTGACGTGACCATTAGCCAGCTGAGTCTTTAGCCTATCAATAACTCTTGTATCTTCTTCTTTTTTACATAATGTTTTTATTAGAGTTTATTTTATAATCTTTCCATGTTTTTTTGGTATCTGTCTTTCTTTTTTATGAGGATTGCTCTTTTAAAAACTGTTCAAGAGGAAAATAGTGTGTGCAAGTATGGTAACATTGAGGGAGGGGGGGGGGGGGGGGGGTTACCCTCTGTCCTATATCGGGCATGGTATATGCACAAGCGGTCCCTTTTGGATTTTGTACTGTAGACCATTGACATTGAGAAGCAAGCTAGACATAGTAAAGTTAGGAAATACCTTAGGAAACAACTGACGTCAGAGTTAGTTGTACTTACTGAAGAAGAATAACAAGAGCGACGTTTGAATGTTCTGAGCTAGAACGAGCTGATGGGATAGCCCCCCTTCTCTCAAACCATTCCATCGAGAAGTGGAATTCCTGTTGTATGAAAAACATTCACGATATAAGGACATGGTAGTTTGGCTGGTAACCTTATTCTGGTGAGCATAATTTGGTTGTGCTTAGCTACTTTTTGTGCTAATTGTTAAGGAGTTTTATTACAGGAGAGTGGGGATGTAGGAGGTTTTTTCAGTGTGGATTCTTGAGTTTGCATGGCACAAAAATATGTTGATTCTATAAGACTTGTTGTTAATGCCCCAATCCATAGAATGGCTTACAAAGGCAGTGCCAACATTATTATTATATACTTCTTGTAATGAAACCAAGGATGCCTCATTATTGCTTCCTCCCTTGGATGGGACATAAAGCCGTAGGTCCAGTGCGTTGTGTAAGAACTCAGTTATACTTGTTGTAAAGAGAAGGGGTTTGCCCTGGTGTTTCTGGCATGGTCTGGCAGCAATATGCGCCACCTCACGTTGTATTCCTTACAAGGTGTTGTACTACGGTTGCTTCATCTCATAAAATCATTCTTAACACAGTCAGTCCGCAGTGCGTGCGTTAATGAGGTCAAATCCCGAGTTTTATCTGCACAGCCAACGTGCAGAATCGACTGCGCGATTTGCGCGATAAACTGCGAGAGTTCGACGACCCCTTTTGCCCCACACAGCACGATGCTCACATGCTTCAGGTGGCATCCAAGATGGCGTGGTAAGTACACGTAGAACAATTTGCCGAGTCGAATGATACCAAATTTGTTAAGTTTGAAAGACTTTTATGCCTTTTTTTTTACCACCGAACATTTTGGATATTGTTGGGATTGATTTGGGATAGTTTTTGGTTTGCAGCGCCCTGACCCAGCTAAATAAAATGAGGAAATAACACCACTAAAAATCGAAAGATTAAAGTGTAAGCTATCGTTTAGTATATTTTTTGCCCTGTGGCGACGACAATGTAGGAACGTGATGCACTTCTGCTTTTCGCGAGATTTGTTGTTTTTTAACCGAGGGCACGTTACGGTCACGTTACGCATGGCTGTTGCATGCTGTCGGCTGCTTCGTGTTTTTTTTCCTTCTTTTTCTTGGCAGGCTTTTCACTCATTCATAAAATCATAGACCTACTTTAGTACTACATGTTTTTTATTAATTTTTATTAATTTTAAATTAATCTTACCTAGCCCCTAGGCCTAGGCCTATTTTAATAAACAAAATACAAATAATACAAAATGGGGGTAGTGTGGATATTCGCGTTCTCAATTTTTATTATAATTTTTGTCAGGCTCTCTTCCACAGCCAGTACATTTAGGAAGAACTCATCAACTGTCAGTGTCAAGTGTCATTGCATGCATTGTACTGTGTCATGTGCAATTTTACACAACGGAACATGTCAGCCTACATGACATGAATCCCATTAGATTAGTCCGATTTGAACAAGTACTTGCGATTATCCTGGTAGTATTGGAGGCCGACTTCAGATGGTCTCGGCCTCGCTATGTAATGATTCGATCTCGGCCTTGCCCTCTGCTGCATCTTCTGGACTCGGGAAAAATGAGCTGAGGCCACTAGTTTTTTGTGTGAATTTTCCAACATTTACTTTTCCAAAAAAATTGCAACAAAGTACCATTACTGAATCGGATGTAAGGTTTTCCAAACCAAAATTGGGCATACTTTACGAGTGCAAAAGACGCATGAGGTGCACAAATTGTGACCCCATATATAAGGTTTTGTCAAGTTGTGCCAGCTAGCTTGATAATGATTTTTTATTTTGAAATGCGAATCATCGTGGTTATTAAAAATGTGAGACCATGTTGATATTTGTTTTGGCCATTCTTCCTATCGTGGGAGTAGGCTGGTTGGGGATGGGGGTAGTCGTTTCTCTTTTTAAAATTTATGGATTGCTGGTGTGACTAAACTCTGCAACGTGCACTTGGTTAGATTTTGTTACCTTTTTCACAACTCCCTTTTCCAAATGTACTTTTGTTGACAAATTTTTTTCTCATTTTGATTTTTCCAGGTTAGACCGACGGCTTAAATGGCCAGACCCACAGCCGCCATCCCAACAGCCTGTGTGTGGAGGGAAGAGTGCAAGCAAACCATGAGATGAGACTTTGTGTGACCACAAAAAACATTTTGATGGTATTCGATATATGCACCATAATTGAACAATTTTAAGAGGACTCACAAAGAAAATAGTAGAACCGGAACGCACGCAAAGTGTTAAAAAGCTGAAGGTTTTTTTCATTTATGAATATTCTCCCCCTGTTGATGAAGAATCGTGTATGGAAACTAAAGCTTAAAAAATCGTATGAGTCGTCATGTGGATAGTTCTTTAAAAAGGTGGGGGGGGGGGGGGGGGGTTGGAAATGGTTAGAAGGCAAAGCCACAAGGGGAACAGGTTTTGGTTTGTGGGAAGGGGGACGGATAGGATGGAGGGTGTGGGGAAGAAGGAAACTGGCGAAATAGAGCTGTGTTTATGGTGCTGCGGGAAATTTGAAGCTAATTGAGATTGCGATTGTTTACTTTCTTGTTTAAAAATTAAGTTGAGCTAGCTTGCCATTGAACAGTTTGTCTTCTAAAAGTCTGCGAGTATGAAGTTTACTCAAACTGGTTTTTGGTAGCTATTTTATTAATGAACAAGTGAACTAGTTCAGTTACATGTACCAAACATGAATACATGTACAATTTTTTCATTTTAATTGAAGCAACTGTTATTAAACTTTCCACTCAGCATAAAAAGTCCATTTAAACATTGCCAACCTACCGGTCACAACTTACCAAAAATCTTTGTTATTACATCTGTGCTTGTACTCTCTTGTTGGATTAAAACAAATATCTACCAATTGAGTACATGTAGTTTTTTAATTTGATAATTTTAATTTGTTTCATTTAAATGGAAGCAGCTGAACTTTTTGGAACTGTGCCTTATCTTTGATAATTATATGTTGGTGCAGTGTATGTGACTTAAAATAAAGGAATTGATGGTGTAATATTAAACATCTTGCTCACTTGAGTTTTTGTTGTATGAAGAATTTAATTATTTTTGTTTAATAAAGGACCCAAACAATAGGACTTTGACCCTTCAACCATCCAACTACCCAAGTCATTCCTGACCATGATTTTATTAAAAAGTCTTCTCGAATAAAAATATATCATTTTCTGAATAAACCAGTAGTAAAACTTCTACTTGAAATTTGCATCTGACCATCCAAATTTAACTTTTTGTTCCCCAATTTAATAATTTAATAATTATTCAGACCATCAACCCCCTTTCAAATAATATCCTTTGTTCTCAAAGTACGCAAAATCGTCTATAAAACATTTGCTTAGGCCACCAATCCGTCAGTTTGAATATTTCCCCAAAGACCCCAACAAACAATCGGTAACAGCGCCCCACGCACTTGTTTACAAGTACATCCGGGTATGTACAGTGGAGGAGTGTGACGTTTCGCGGTTGACCAATCAGCGATCAGGAAATCCATAAACGATCATGGCGGCATATTCACGAACAGACGTTAACGTTAAATTGTGAGAAGTGTTAGCAAAACGAGCGCCCTGACTCAGCTAAATAAAAACGAATGTAAAAAGTACAGCATTTGGATAGAATATAACCTTATCTATTCGGTAAGCCCAAAAATACGTTGTGGTAACATTGAAAATTAATAGTTAGCACCATGTTTTACGAAGCAAAATGTTTCGTTTTGAAACAAAATGTTTGGGTCCATTTTAGCACTAATAATTGACAACGAAATCATTAAATTGTACAACTGGATTAAAGGTCGTTTATTCATCTTTACGAATCTGTAAATATTTTGACAGAAAATTACTTTGATCACAAGAAATTGGTGAAATTTCTGAGACTATACCACGCTCATTAAATATTCATGGAGAGGTCAAGCTCCCGAAACTCGTGCATACGCTGCAGATAAAAGGAACGGATATTGTGTGCAGTGCGGACTGACTGAACAATCTGCACCATATTTGATATTTCGGCACCAGGAGTGTCATTTATGACAGACATGGCGCATTCTAAATGTAGAGAAGGGCATTCCTCTTCAAATGCGCAGTTATAATTTCTATCGCAGCAAATGCATGTACACCTACCTGTTCCCAAAGAATACATTGCACGAATCAATTGTTACTGCCGTCTTCCTGCAGAAGGCATGCAGCGTCAGGGCGTGGCAAAACAACACGACGAAAACGGTGATGAGAAACCGAACCAAAAAGTAAAACACATAGAGCTGGATCACCTGTATTGGAAGTATTCAAATAAGACAAAAGGGTGTCATGGCCAAGTGGTTAATAGCATCGGATTCAAGGTCTGGTGGCTTAGTCATCGGGGTGTGGGTTCGAGTCCCGGTCATGACGCTTGTGTCCTTGAGCAAGACACCTTGCTATAAATGGGTACCTGCAAGTGTAGGGGTTGAAATTGTGTTTGAAAAAGCCTTCTGAGCGCCACGGCAGCCCAGGGCTGTATACACACCTCAGGGAGCTGAGAAAGATTAAAGGAATGTTATTGGCCCAATGACCAGGGCACTAATGTAAAGCGCATTGAGACGTTATTGTAAACTGCGCCATATAAGAACTAGTTATTGTTATTATTAAGAAGTGAGGTCTGAAAAACTCAAAATTACATTGAAACGTAAAGCACAACAGCAGTACACTTGCACTATCATCACCATTTTCACAAAATGTCAAACAGGAATGAGCATTCAAGGATTTCTGCAAACCATAGCAGATTTTTCGGCCGTGGGTCATGGCCGAGGTTCTGCGAATCACGGTGAGCGCCTACTCAATTTCCTCACATGACAACATCAAAACCTGGTGCTAATTATGAGTAACTTAGTGTCTTTCCTTTGTCAAGTCTTTAAGGGTTTCATTGTGGCATCGATGTTTTCAAAGGAAAACGACTACTCCAGAAGCTCCAAAAAGTTCCAAAAAATGATACCACTAATGAGCAGGGAAATTTTGTCCAAATACCAACCCAAAGTGGGCCCAGATCTGTAAAGCTAGAATAGTCCACAGCTCCCAAGAGCTGCCAACATTTCCATCTTGCAATCAGTGATTTTGCACAACAATCAGGGAGAAATTAAAATTGCATTCAACTTAATAGGGAAAAAGTTTCCATAATCAGGGAGATTGTCAAATTTGTTCATCATAACATGGAAAGATTGGTTAATTTTCACGGAACTTTCTGCAGAATTAGGGAGAGTTGGCAGCTCTTAATAGTCCAAACTTCAATCTGTCATACACTACATATTAATCAGAAAGGGACTAGGAGTGAGCCAAGAACCAAAACTAGAAACCAAACTAGAACCAAACCTTGGAACAATCCTATACTATTGAACCTATATCAGTGTACCTGATAGTCCTTATGTTTGAGATTCTTCCCAGTAGCATTAGTCATCGTCTGATGATTTATCTGAGAGTTGAGCAACGAAACGGACAGCACCGGGGCCAGAACTACAGCAAGCCAGAGGACATGGCGGCCACTTAGCGGAGGTGGCAGGAGGAAGATGGAGGCCAGAAGCTGGGTCGCGGTGATGGAGAGAAGCGAAAACATCAAAAAGGTGAAGACAACACCAATAGCTGTGCACAACCCCCTCGCCTGCATAGTGGAATAGTCCAATAGAGGTAATCTTGAACAGAACTCGTATGTAAAGATGGGTGTATTGAATAAAACGGGGGAGGAATTCAGGCCAAGAGAAGTTTGTACAACTGCTAGATAAACTTTCTAAAGCGCAGAACATCTTGGTTGTCAAAAGATGTTAAATCTGCATTGTGATGAATATTTGTGCTTTACCCATACACCGATGTGTGTAAAGCACTGTTCACTCTGTGCTTTCCCCAAGTCCTGTTAAGACAAATCCACAGGTATACTTCTCAGGTTGGATTCTAACCCATGACCTTTGCCATTCTAGAGCAGATCTTACCACTAGACAACAGAGATTGCCTGGTAGCTAGAGGCAGTTTGAATCCTATATTTAATAGCAGCGGGTACCAAAACAATTTGAGTAGATTTTTCCCGGGAAATTTGTTTTTTACCAAAAAATAGGTCACCAACAAAACTGCCAGGTAATATTAACAGCTTTTGACTCACTCATTGTTTTCATCAAAATTCAGTAAAGATCTAAAAAAATCTCCATCCAAAAATGTACAGACCATTATACTTGAAATGTGACATCATAGAACTTGAAGATTATCAAACACAGTGGCATTCTACACCATTTTAACCTGAGGTTCCCCCCCCCCCCAATTATCCTAAGGACTCTATCTATTGGAAAATGAGTGGATCCCAAAACTGAATTAGACATTGGAGCCACTCTTGAACTTACCTCCCGTATCAGACTAATCAAATTGATGTTACTCCACCAGAATGATAAGGAACAAGGCAGACTGGTGAGGAGACTACCAAGACCCACAGGAGTGTGCCAATGTGGGGCATCTTTAGTCTTGACATCTGGCTGGGCCTGGTTTACACAGATGTGAGGGTACAGTGGCTTGACTCCAATACTGTCCAAATCAAGAACATGTAGAGGTAAGTTTAAGAATATTTTTCTTTCATTTATTTTACTTTCATACATGTCATGGCTAAATTTTACTTTCCCAACAACATAATATAATTTGTGTGGCCATAAATTAAGTTAAACTAAAGTATTGAAGAATTACAGAATTATGCACACGTAAAACTCAATAGCGGGTGCTTTTAGCGGCTGTAACCAATAACAGTTTCCATCATTGGCCGGTGATTACCCCCTTTAGAGATCATAGCGGCCGCAAGCGGCTTGTACCAAAACGCCCATAGCGACCGCAAACGGCCGCAAAGTTTAACCTACTTCTATTCACATAAAGAGGTCAAAGTAAAGGTCATGGCCACATATGAAATTTTCCAATGTAGTAAGTTGACATAGTATCACAATTTCTAAACAAGGAACTAATTTTTCTCTTTCATTTGATTTATGGTGAGATTTTTACTGACAAAATGTCAATAAAGAAACTAACAATATTAGCAATGTCTAGGCGTTTTGTGATAATTAAACGCATATGAATGGTCTCTAAAGGTTAACCAATGACCAATGAAACAGTAACTTGTTATGACCTCCAACTTGGTCCTGAAAGTTTGAATACACATGAGACTTGCACAGTCTATAACAGAGATTCAATACAGGTGAAACTAACATGGGTGAAATTTGGTTTGGATTCCTTTTAGATGAGCGGAGCTACTTTACCTGACGTCAGCCTGGGCAAAGAGAGGCATGTTGGCCAAGTTGACGTTACTGCCCAGGCAGCAAACCACCTCCCCATAGTCATGCATTATCTTCAACATCTCTTGAGTTGCTGAGAGAAAAAGCCAAGGTAAGAAATAATTAGAATGACACGCAACAAGTATTGTTTTACCACGGTAATAGATTGTGCTTTTTATTGGTCAAGAATCAATCACATGTTGCGCTACATGTACATGGCTGAGGGGAACATGAGTGATGCACCCCACGGGTTACATTACCTTGGTCGTGCCCATCATTGGTCGTTTCCAGCGATTCAACAATTGTTAGAAAAAGCTCGGGTTTGAGGTTGTAATTAAAAAGTCGCACCCACTTAAGGTGATCCCACAACAGCTAATGGTCGTATGGCTTCTGACTGGCACCCCAAACACAGATACTGACAAAATAGGGATAGATAGCTCAGTTGGTAGAGCGCCAGCATGTTAATCCGTAGGTCGTTGGTTCAAATCCCACTCTAGTCAACCCCAAATTATGAATTGACATTTTTTGACATGTCAAATGCAAAGGTTGACTCTGTACAGTTTCTATAGATTCATCAATCGATATCACAGATTGAAGCTCACTATAAAGTGACGTTGACTTACTCTCTGGGGTGACATCGGTAAAGAGGGGTACAAGTAAGGGTACGTTGTCGTACTTCTCTAGGTGTGGTCGGATGTTCTCAATACCACGGGGAAGCTTAGCCTATCAATACAAACGAAATATCAAAGTTAATTTGGAACAAGTTTTGAGTGGATATTACAAGGATCATTTAACCATGTGTACAGCCTACTTGGTACTTGGAACAATAGTGTATTGGTCTAGAGTGGTCTGATAGTCCTTATGTTCACAGCCTAGAGCATCAGACTCAATTTCTGGAGGCTGACTCATCAAAAATAGATTGGAATACTGGTCATGGCCATGTTCTTTTAGTAAGACACTTAACTGCAATTGACAATTACCACCCGAGTAAATGGTTACCTGCCAGGGTAGAGATTGAAGTGAGTAATTAGCAACTAGTTGGTAGGCGGGTTTCAAGTCCTGCTCTAGTCAATTTCCTTTGTTCAACCCCAAATTATTTTAAAAAAATTCCCTGTCAATTTCCCTTGTGGTTTATTACTTAAAAAGCAACATGTGTGACCATTTAGTTGTCGAACCTAAATACCCAAAGGAGTTGAAATGATTTCAGGAATGCATTTCAGTCCATAAGCTTGACGAAAAGTGTCAAGTTTTAAACGTGGGAGGACAAGATTGCAAACTTACTCTGTTAGCGATGTCAAAGCCTGCGGCTGTCTCGCTTTCTGTTACATGACTCAGCGTCTCCACATCATCACTCATAGTGCGCGTCTCTGAGATGTTTCTCCCCTTGAGTGACAGCATGTCCTCGCTCAGAAACCCTTGGTCCGATTTGTGTCGAGGTGGCTGCCCTGCCGCCTGGTCATCCTCTTCCGAGACGTGGACATTAGGGAGTGAGGTCTGTGAGAAGCAGGGATTGGCAGATGGTTTCTGGGATGCTGGAGATTGAAGAGCGGATTCCAGAAGAGGTTTAGACGCTTCATCCAGCTGATCATCTTCATTGTCTTTGTATTTTGAAGCAGTTTTACTCCTCATGTGTGGATCACCACCATAGCTCTCATCTTTGGCATTTTCTTTTCCACTTTGTCTTGTAACATAATTTCGAGTATTTTGTGATTGCATGTTTGATTCAATGGCAGTGGGTTGGGAAGAAGGACTTGGAGATGATGTTGAAGAAGCTGGGAGTAGTCTTGATGTCTCTACAGCTTGCTCATCCTCTTCCTCATCACCACCTCCTTTGTCCTCTTTGATCTTCACTCCAGTATCTACTTCTTTAATAATGCTTCCTCTCAATCTCCCTCCGGAACTTGTTCGTCCTCTGCTGTTTCCCACTTTTTCAGCGGCATCGTCTCCTGTCGCTGTTTTCTTCTCTTTTCCTTGCCATTGAACCTTCATATTGACGGCATCCATCTGGACCTCAGTGGAGTGATCTGAGAGGAGGTTAGTCACCACATCAAGGCTCTTCCTGGAAGGGTTGCTCTTGACAGATGAGGAATGGTCAGAATGCTGGCGAGAGAAGCTGTTGTTGGACGTGGTGACGTTGGATTCACTCTGTAAGGAGATGTGGCAGTTCCAGCCGGCCTCTAAACCCATTTTCTCCGAGAATACCTGGACCAAACAGAAATTTCAGACTAAATGGCATTGAACAAGTATATGAATACAATGCGCGATATGAGGCAGAAGGTATCCCACCACAATGTTCCCATACTCTAACACACTATTTTCCTCTTGTACAGAAGTAACCCCCTCCCCTAAAATCCTCTAAAGAATTCATGAGGGGGATTTTAAGCACACAATGAAGACACAATAAGGAGGTACACAATGCCCCATATTAAGAACCAAATGAGTATAATGTTGTGGCCTTCTCCAAAAGCAACTATGTCTTGTCCCTATTCTCTGTTGAAAGTATTCGGGTTCCAATCCTTGCTTGGATGATCATGGCATTTGTTTCCTCAGACAAAAACCAATGCATAATAACACAAAATATGTGCACACATCCTTGAAGTGCTCAAGGCGACTACAAGAATACAATACAAAAACTTATACAAACAACTGACAAATACATACATAAAAAATGTCAATAAAAATGCAATTCCAATGAACGAGACATCAAATGCATTTTGAAATGCATGATTATAATTGAATTGTAAAGTGGTCATTCAGTGTGCTAGAACTACAAGTAACCATGGGGTGATCACAATCAGAAGTAATTTACTGAAAGCAAATTCAAAACCTTTTCAAACACTCGGCTTTTATACATGTTCATGATCCTTTACTTTATTTTAATACATAAATGTTCCATGTCTCAGTTGTTGCAATTCTTATTGTCGAGTCATTCATAGAATGAAACCCTATTATTGACTGATGTGAAATACTGGCAAGAAACAATGTCTCTACACTTACTCTGCTTCTGAGTTCTTGATCCCTTGAGAAATGAACAAAGCGAATGCAGGCATGGTCTAGGTTTTCAATCAAAGCAACAACGTCTGACTTGGCTTGGTAGTTCATGGCAACCATCCCAATAAAAATCTGACCGCACTGCGCTCTGCAAGTGAAGACAAGAGAGGTTATCAGCGAGGTTGAAACTACAGAACTTCTTTGCCTTCTCCAACGTGGTTTCCAATCTCCATCAACCCTCCTCATAACCATGGCCGAACTCAAGACATCAAAACTTGCAAAGTTTACAGCAGTCCTAGACTGTGTACTTCCGCCCCCTCCCCCCTCCCCCCCAATAAAACCTGATACATAAAGTGTTGCCTTCATATCCATGTTAGATTAATAAATGTGATTCTACCTCTTTCCTCCTTTCTCTTGCGAGCCCTCTCTTCCCTGGAAAATCCAAAGCAGGCCTAACATCTGTGGTATTGCCCATCTTATCCATGTCAAAGTATACACTGTGCTACTTCCTTCCTTTTCCCACTCCATTCTTCCCACTCCCTCCATATTTTCTAACAAACCGGAGGTAGTATCCATCTATTTTGTGCCCATCTTACCCATAACAGAGTCTACTACTTCCTCCCCTTTCCCACCTGAGACTTCCCTCCATCCTCCCAATGTATTCAGACAAACCTGAGACAATCTCCAACATCTGTTGTATGGCCCATCTTATCAATGGCCGAGTCAAGACTGTGGTACTTCCTTCCTCGTTCTCCACCCTCTCCGTCATTGCCTTCTCTCCTTTTACTCTGCTGGTGAGCTGTAGTCATATCAACATCCCACGAGGACCTACAAAGAACCATTTTTTCCAAAGCATCATCAATAGACCTTAAGCACATGACGTCATTTGAGTTGGGCGCCCTCTGCTAGAGGTCAAGAGACGGTTGCTCATTGGCCCATCCTATGCGCTGCGCATACATAGATGTGCTTGTTGCATAATTTGTTACCTCTAAGATGGCGGCGTGATGGTGTCATTGCATAAAGTCTACACAATTCATCAAATCTGTCACATGACCACATCTTTCAAACACAAGTATGCAGTCTGTTCTCTGATGAACATTGAATAAGGACAAATGTACAGTAACTCTCATACATAACGCTCCAGTGCGTTTTGTTGTATTGCAAACCAAAAGTGAAATAGAACAAAATCGTTTTGGTTAAAAAAAACTTTAAAAAAAAAACCTTTAAGTTCTGCTTATACCTTGCAATACCAAAGCTATCAAATTCAGCTGGTAGTTTGCCATCCCTTCCCCCGGTTGGTAACTCTATGTAGAGATCATCAAAGTACTGAGCCATGGAGTCCACCATGGGTTGGTAGGAAAGAGCAAAGCAATAAGACGACAGCGCAGCTCGCTGGTAGAAGTCTAGAATCTTCTTTCTGAAAAACAATTGGGCAAAGCAATTTCTGTAAGTGTGTGTTCTAACACCATGGGTTGAAAGACCTATTTATTCTTTACAGATTTGTCACCTCAAAGCTAATTTGAATGAACATTTGTAATGAATCAATCATCCTCATTTGATTGCAGAGCAATCAATTCAAAACTTCTTCCATATGATGTGATCAGTGGCTACTTTTAATGTCATTTTTCAGTGGTTCCCAAATGCTTTTGAGTAAACAACATGTACGATAAGTGATGTTTGAAGCCATGCAAGGTGTGGAAAATAAGTAACAATAACTAATAAACTCTGCAGAGTATACTGTTCGAAACATCGAGACCACACTGGCTCTTTTCAGAGCCAACACTCCCCCAAAAGAGAGTGGTTGTATCCGCAAGTTTACTAGTTACAGCTACTTCTTAACAGATATGATGTTTACTGGTACTCTGGTCTTGATATGTCCGTTATTTGTAGATGGGATACCTCATAACCTAGCTCTGAAATTTAACCTGTTGAGGCAAGTTGCTTTCCTTAGCGAGGGGGCACCTCTATAGGAAAACATAACATTTTAAAGGGGACGTTTCTATGAGCATTATGGTTAAAACCAGGGGAAGAGGGGCCCCTTTAAAATAAAAACCATCTTCACCTGTCATTGTCATCTAAAGGGCAAAGGTCAGATCCATCCCAGAAGTCTGTGCAGAGACTGAGGACTAACTCAGCCGTTCCCTCCGTCAGCAACTGGTTGGTGCCTGGAGTAAAAATGTCATAAATGCTTGTCAATATTTGCAAAGTCATTCTTACAGAGACAAGGCCAATATTCCAGAGGAAAGAGCACTTCATTATTAATACAAGCTAGGAATCAGGTTGCATGCCTGCGTTTTTAAGGTACCACAATGACTTGGATCTGACTTGTTTTGGTTTTTTCTGCCGACTGCAGCCATCTTGGTCATTGAAGGGAAGCAGGGCTGCCAGCTCTCCCTGACTCTGCAGAAAGTTCCCCTAAAAAAAAAAAAATCTTTCCATGTTCCAATGAACAAATTTGAAAAATCTCCCTAATTATGGAAACCTTTTCCCTATTATAATGAATGTAATTCTAAATATCTCCCAAATTGCTGTACAAAATCTCCCGGATTGCAAGATGCAAATGATGGCATCCCTGAGGGAGGGATAGACCCGGATTGGTCAAGGATGCATTGACCGTTCCACCCACCTCCTCTTGAGTCTTTCATGAGGACAGACAAGATGTGTGGTAGCGGGGTACGTTTCTTGATGAAGGAGCGAGCCTTGTGGAGGTGGCGAGTGTGGTTCTCATCTGCATCTGGATGCTAAACAATAAAACACAAATATACCCCACAGATGAGGCAAGGGGGGACTTTTATAATGTTGATTCGATCTTGATAAATCACAAAAGGGAAACCTAAAAAATTGTGCCTAGATCATACAAATAAAAAAGTTATTAATTGTAAATTGTACCAAAGGTTAATAATCCATAATTATGCAAGAGAGCCCTATCTCAAACCTTAAGGAAAAAAAGTATCAAACATATTTTTCAAGTAATAAACCACAAGGGAAACTGACTGGGTAAATTTAGGTAAGACGACCAACAATAGGGCTAGATAGCTCAGTTGGTGAAGCATCGGCACGTAAATCCAGAGGTCAATGGTTCAAACGCCGATCTAGTTGAATTTCTTTGTTCAACCCCAAATTTATCATTTAACCAAGATTTCAAGTACATGGTGCTACCACAAACCTTTATAGAACCTTAAAGTTGTGTGCAGGGGGGAGTATTTCAGAAAAATGTAATGTTATTGAAAGTGTTGTTCTGATTGGATGATGTGATTTTATTATTGGGTCTCTTACCACTGGTTGATACAGAGCCAGTTGTTGCTCCGTCTCATACATCTGTGTAGCTTGATCTGTGAAGCCAATCAGGTAGGCCAGCTGGCACATACACCTAATGGAGTACATAAATAATGCACATCTTGAATCGGATGGTCCATAATTATGAACGACTGTAACTGTTCTGAAATATACAAATAAAGCCCGGTTCATACTTCCTGCGAATGCGAATCGAATTTGGATGTCACAGGGCTGTTTTTTCTTCAAATACTTCGCAGGAGTTAGTTGCGAATCTGTGACGCCAAAATTGGTATCGCATTCGCATTTGCAGGAAGTATGAACCTGGCTTTAGTTTAAGGAGATCAACAACAGCTACCGATTATTGATTGGTTTTACCAATACATCAATTTGTGTAAAGCACTGTTTACTCCAGGCATGTGAGCGGGTCACGGAAAAAAACGCGGAAAACTTTAGCAAGTGAAATCCGTGTCCGGATTTTGGGCCACCGCTACAGTCTGAATAACAGGCTTTGTACTGCAGCGTAGACAAAACATTAACAGAAACATATTAGGCCACAATTCTTACTTGGTAACAAAGTGTTGTTCGTCCGCATTTTCATTTTGTTTTTGTGATATTCCTTAGAAATGTGTTCCACCACAAGCGCGATGCGTCCATCACACATGTGAAAGTCTGTGTGTGCCTAGTCTTGGCTCATGGTGTTGGCTTTTTAAAACAGTTTTTAGTAAAGCGCCCTCTCTTGGTGGAACGGGATGACAACATGGGTTAGTGTAATGGGACATCGCGCTTAACGAAAAATGAACAACAACGGCTTTAATCAAAGACTAACGCGGAGCATTTTACCGGGTCTAGCCCCCGACTCACGTGTTGAAATCAAATCGCAATTAAAGTGATTCTTGATGCCAGGTTCCCCTTCTCTGTGTTGTGTTGTGCAGTAGAATTACTTGCTGCTTGATGATCAAAAAAAAAAAAAACGCGGACCGGTCATTCACGGCGGAGACGAGAAAAACGCGGAGCCCCGCAAGAAAAACGCGGAATGGGAAAATAAAAAACGCGGATTTCCGCGTTAGTCTCACATGCCTGTTACTCAGTACTTTCCCCGAGTCCCTTTTCCTCTAGCTACTGAGCAAGCTCTGGTGGTCTTATTGGTAAGACTCTGCTCTAGAATGCAAAAGTTGTGGGTTCGAATCCCAAGTAATATCTTTGTGCATTCTTTTCACAGAACTCTGGAAAGTACCGAGTATACAGTGCTTTACACACATCAGTGTATGGGTAAAAACACAATAATACTCTTCATCCCTGATGGAAACTTAACATCTATTAAAACTACCTACAACTGTACATCATATGTACCTTCTGTGGGCCACCCATGCAGGTAGTGATGTATCCTCAGTGTTAACGATACTGTGTACATGGTTGAAGAAATGACTGTATTTCTCCACAGTATCAGGGTTACAGGTGTTTAATAAGATGTTCAATCCCTGTCAATAAATCAATCAATAATTCAATCAATCAGTCAATCAATAGTAATAATAATGGACATTCACATAGTGCTGGTATCCACCAATTATTTATGCTAATGGTGCATGAACATTATTATCCCCTGGTCACTGAGTCATTCATTTAAATAAACCTTCTCAGCTCCCTGGGGAGAATGCAGCCTGTGCTGCCAAGCGCAGCCACGAACAAAGCTAAATCAATCAAAACCATCTTTGCCCTCACAGGTACCCATATACTCCTGGGTGCAGAGAAGCAATTATAGTTAAGTGGCTTGCTCAATGACACAAGTGTCATGCCTAGGATTCAAACCCTAACGCCGATGATTTGGCCAAAAGATCTTGAGTCAGATGTACTAAAACTCTCTGTCCGGACACGCCAAGAAATTAATCAAATCAATCAATCAAACAATCAATCAATCACTGGGATAAATCTACTCAGTTTTGTTGATAACCTTATATTATCAACTGAACATTATTTGATTCGTCTTCTTATGAAGAAGGCAGTCTAGATGTATGCTAGTGTATAAAATGCCCATTAACTTGGCACAGTTAAATCTACAGTCAGTGCAGGTTTCTCCACCATTTAAAACTAGGAACTTGTCAAGTTTTTAAAATGTCTGTCAAAGAGAGACTTTCAGAAACTAGACGGCAAGCAAACATACTGGGTGATTAGTTGCCAATGTTAAAGCAACTCTGATGGTTTTATATACTGTAATCGAAATGACTTACCTGGTAAGTCTTTTGCCACAAAGTGTCTGAGAAGTCTCCCCTTTATTAAACAAAGTGGACCAGCAGTGAGGGAGGGTAAAAGTTCTATAAACCGTGATTGTAGAGAGCTCAAAATAAACTTCTTACCAATGGCTTCAAGGAATGGATGTGTCTCTCCCAGTTAGTTTCATCAAACTGTAAACTTCTTGGGTTTTGCTAGAGTGGAGTAAGAGGAAATTAACGCAAGTTTTATTTCTGATTCACACCAGAAATATGATAAACATTTATCATGATAAACAACGCCATCTATTGACATATATATGTTCTTGTTAACTGGCTTAAGGAAAAAGTTGTACAAATTTTACATCCCCAAGCATTAGTAAATAAATAATCTGAATATAAAACAGACGTAATTGAAACTGACACAGAATCTAATAACTATGAAAACAAGTAATAAGCCACAAGGGAAACTGACTGGATTATTTAGAAAGAAAAAAAAAAGGTTTTGGGTTGAACAAAGAAAATTTGACTAGAACGGGACCTGAACCTGTGACTTCCAGATTAATGTGCCAGCACTCTGCTAACAGTCTCCCTATTTTGTCAATATCTTTAATAGGAAAAGACACACATTCAAAGCTAATAACTTACTGTTGAGTCGACAGATAGTGTTAGAACCTCAGTGTGATATTCAGGAAAATAGTCTGCAGGAAAAATAAAGCGAAATCAAGAGTTAACCAAAACTGTATCCATGATAGAGATTTCCTCGATCAAGATTAGGAAAACAAGTCTATGTGAAACTTTTGAAGGGGCAACAAGGCCAAGAAAAGGGCTACATAGCCCATGGTCTCTGTGTCATTCCAGGCCTGCAAATGGAAAGCTTGGATGAAAAAACCCAACTTATTCCTTTTAAACTCATATCTGTGCCAAGATGTCTGTTCAAGAGTCTTGTGCTCACTGTGTTCTTTCCTATGCTTGTGTAATTGATGCCAGCTTGGCTTTCTCATTCTGCTGTCCTTATTTATATGTAAGGATTTGTTCCTTCTCACCTTCATTGTCGGGATGTTTCTCCGGTGGTGCTATGGTAACCCCCCTCTTGCCATGCCCTTCACTAAGAAGTTGCTCATCGGAGTTTGTGAAGACGGAACTAGTTTCCGAATCGGTATCCTTCTTGTCGTCTCGTAAGTTGCTCATGAAGAAGACTTTCTCGATTGTGGGGTCTGGATACGAGAGAATGCCTCGCTTGTCCACGCAGCAAAGGGACTGAAAAGAAGCATGGACAGATTGTGATGAGTGCGCTGCACTTGATTCAACAACCTTTTGAAATGATTTTCTTGTTCTGGCTCAGATGTTAATGGTGAGAATGAGACATCTGTGAATGTGCAGTTGAACTTACAGTCATAGTGCCAAGACCTTGCAGAAGACTCGCTGATCGAGGAAGGTGGCTGGAAGGACCGAAAAATGCTGATCGGAAATGTTCCCACAGTTCAACAAAGGACAGCTTCTCATCCTAAATTACCAACAAACAAAAAAGCAACAAGTTTTGAGAGTTTGCACAGCAGAAATTTCAATCCGAGGTTGGGTCTGAAATAGTGGCTACGGCTACGGCTGGATTGCAGCATCATTGTGCATTGAAGAATAGAATGTCCTTAGCAACAGCTGTAGCCGTAGCCGCAGCAGCCAATCCAATACAGCCTAAGAAAGTTTTGCGATATAACCACAGGAACATCTTTTAATGAACTGCAAAGAACCTAACCACTCAACAGTTCGACCAGTATGTCTTGATCATCTTCAAATAGAGGCTACAATCCAAGTTCTTACCGCAACTTCTGTTTTTTCACCAAGTTCATCGTCGGGATACTCTGTGACTTCAGTCTGAAAGCAACCAGGAAGATGATTTAGTCAGTCCTCAGGTCCTAGATAGAATAACTCAACAGCAAAGCGTTTAAATCACAGTCACAGCTTTAGATTTTGGATAATCCACAGTAAGAGACCATCACTGACATTCTTTCAGGCTCCTCAAACATTTTGAGCACATTCTGGTATAAAACTCTTTTCTGCTCGGCGCCATGAGCAACGACCTTGAATGGCGCCATATAAATGTTACGACTGATTGATTGATTGATTGATTAAAGGACTTTATGCATAAATGATGCAACAATCATACGCCCTCAAACTGTTTGTGGTAACACTGTCTACCTTCATGACTATTTCCCTGTGGCTACATGTATGATTTCACTCTTCCTCTTGCGTACATATACAATAAGGGCTACCAATATCATGATGTGTACTGCAGTACCCTTTTCCATGCTTCCCTCCATTTTTCCAGTCAGCACTGAACATTGGCAACACAGTTTTTTAAGTTAGTGGACCCTGTCTGTAATGACTGTGCATTACACAACATACGGGACCTATGGCTTTACGTCCCATCAGAAGGACAAAGCAATAATGGCTGAAGGACATAAGTGTCAAGACCGGGACTCGAACCCACACTCTGCTGATCAGAAACACCAGAGCTTGAGACCGGTGCGCTTGACCTCTCGGCCACGAACCACCCTTTAATTAGAGATGAAACCTCTCGCGATTAATTCATTGCTTTTTCATTTCCTTTTTCAGATCAATTGTAAAATAGTAAAGAATGAAAAAGCAATGCAACCAAATGTACAATAAAAAGCCATCTGATAGTGTAGCAATCAACAAAGTTTACGATGAAGTACAATCATGTTTTAGTATGAAAAAATTCCAAGTAAATGTCAAAATATTTTACCTGTTGGTTTGTGGCCTTATGGAAGAGGGTGACAATCCGAGCATTACCGTAGCTGGTAAGAATAATCCACAGTAGAGGTAGAGACAATGACATCAGAGGAAGAATGGTATTCACCTGTTAATAACAAGTGTTGTTTAACTCAATCAACTTGGTGGTCTGTGGTATAACATCAAAGAAATATTCAGTTTGTGGTAATGTAACGCAGAGTTTTAGAGATGATTTAGAATATGTTCTGCACTCTATATTTTCTCTGGTTAACGGAGAGTCCTGAGCGAGCGAGCGGAGTGGAGTGTATTCTATAGTTGACAACGACTGAAGAAAAGCACTTGGAACAATTTGTATGGGTCTTCTCTTATTTTTATTAAGGCGACTTCTAACATACAATTACTACAGAGGTGCTGAACCTAGCTCGTAGGTGTGTGAGAGGCGAGTCTCTTGCACTAAGGCATAAGGGAAAGTCGAAGGAGTAGTCGAGGCCAAGAGTGAAAGTTGGGGAGAGGTTATAAAGGGTTTCTGGAAGTGGAGTAGGTATATTTAGAAATGATGTCACAGAGAAAATACATAAGACCAATGACATCATTTCCTAGAACAAGCTCATGGTCAAGATGTTTACCACTATTGGCATGATTGGTGGGGAAGGTCAGCCAGGGTGGCTGAGGTCAGTAGAGGGTCAGGGGAGTCTGAGGTCAGTAGTGGGCAATGATATGACCACCTGTTATGTGCTAAGATCGAACAACTATATTGGTGGGAAATCTAAAGTTAGTGAGAAATCGTCCTTACAGTAACACCATGTGTATATATCTACTTTGCTGTGTAGATCAGTTCTTGAGAACTTGTCTTGCTGTATATTCTAATGCAGCAGTGTAGATTTTGGAATTCGGGATACTACTTAGCTCTGAAAAGAATTGTCCTGCTTATTAACTACTACCTTGGCGGAGGGTAGGAAATCAGCCAGGACTACTACTTTGGCTTAGTGGATCAAGGGGACTTCTCGTTATTAACTTCCAACTTGCCTGCTCTAGTCATCGCCTGATGATTTATTCGTACATTTATGTGTAGTTTTACCAAGTATCAATCATTTCATCAGTCAAAAGCATTTCAAATGGCACAATTTTTCCTTTTCTCGGTGCGTGATTGTGGTTTTTTCTCAAAAGAGAACAACAAATCCTGGTGCTCTAATACAAACTATTTGCTCTCTTGGCTTTCTTAAAGTCATGGTTTCTTTTATCAAAGAAAACTGATTCCAGCAATTCCGTTAAAACAATCCCGTCAGGCTAGAAGAGATAAAATGAAATGTCCCCGGGAGTAACTGGCTAAAGATACCATAATTTGCTAGTAGGAGTGTTGTTGTATTTGTTACATTGGTTTAATGTCACTCACCTGCAAGCTAATGATCATCTCAGCCCAATCTCCTACATCATCTTCAAGCAACGTAAATCGCAGGACATTTACAACCAATGACACCCCCTGAGTACAATAAGAACACAAAATCAAATATGAACAAATACTTGGTTTTTAAATCAGATGTTTTCTCCGAACATCTCAAAAGATCTGACTAATACTTGATAAAGAAACTTTAGCAAAGCCCCCATTTATAGATGACACTGGCCCAATAACAAAGTATGAACTAAGTTCAGAATATTGATGTGGTTGCCAGATATATAAAGACATTCAATACAAAGAAAAATGGAAAGGAAAAATTGACTAGAACAGAATTTGAACTTGCGAACTTTGCATTGACATGCCGGCATTCTACCAACTGAGCTATCTAGCCCTATGTCTGGCGGTCTCCCTATTTTGTCAATATCTTTGTTAGGGGAAGCCACTCAACCTCTAACTACTGTACAACCAGAGAATATTAATACAGGGATCACCTTTTGTTTCAAACATCAAGTAATAAACCACAAGGGAAACTAACTGGGTAAATTTAATTCTATATTGGGGTGAACAAAGAAAATTGTTAAGAAGAGATACCAGCTGTTCAGTGGATTCTCACAACAATCCTCCATGTTGTCCCCAATCCCCACAATGACAGAGACTTACCAGTGCAATGGCCAGGACCCATCTCTCAATGATTGAGACACACACTAGACGCTTTATTTCCAGCACTGATGACGGCTTACTATTGTATTTCTGTAGACAAGCTCTGCATATATAACAAGATACAATTGATACAATTAATACAATTGAGTAGTAATTCACTTCTCAAACTCAATTCTTATCAGGTCAGTACATTGTGTAGCTATTAAATAAGTCCTTGAGCTAGAAAAGCCAACCCAACCACGCGAAACCATCCCAGCCATATTGATACACAAACCATTTAGGCCATTTCACCCAAAACAGAAAGTTTCAATCTTTCTTTCTTTCAATTCTACTTCCATATTTACTGAGAAGGCATACTGATAACACCAGGGTTGACCCTTACTCTTCCATGATCAGTTTTCTAAGTTCTTTTACATGCACTAACAACCCTAGTACAGTAGTACACATCTACGGCTTAATGTCCCAACTAAAGGACAAAGCAATTATGGTAAAGTATCTTGCACAAGGACACAAGTGCCACAGGACTCGAACCCACACTCTGCTGATCAGAAACACCAGAGCTTGAGCTTGGTGCTCTTAACGACAGTACGTCATTTTCAAACTACTTCCACAGTTAAAAGTAAAAATTTGCCATAAAATTGTACCTTACCTTAGATATGGAATGTACGGTGTGTCCAACACAACACATTTGACAGGCTTCCGAGGTTGACGTGCTGCGGGGTTACTACTGGGCTCAAAGGCTGCCTGGTCAAATGTCCGTCCTTTTTGTAGGACTAAATCATTGACCTGTATTTAATAGAACATAAAATGGTCAGGGGCATAAAAAAAGAGACAAGAAAATGTACAAAATGGTTTATAGCTGGACTCCAACCTTTGTACAAAGATTTTCACATATCTCTCATCTCATTTGAAATTGGCTTTTTCAATATCATATCGGTGATTTTGTATTGCACAAGGTTAAAGAAAAACAACCAAAATGAAGTGGCTTTCCTACTTTGGGCACATCAAAAGGGTGCCAAACTCCAGATACCCAAAGATTTTTCTGGAGGGAGGCATTGCTGGAAATAGACCTCCCAGACGACCACCCATGCGCTGGATTGACACCATTCAATCAAGCTGTAGCGCCAGAGGCATCCAGTCTTCAAAAGAAGCAGAAGGCTGTAAACCACCAGCCCTGGAGAGGTTTTATTATGTAGCAGCCATCTCTAGGCATAACCTGAGAGGACGGCCTACTACTACAAAAAAAAATTTGTTTCTCTGGCACTAGAAAAAAAGAACTTCTGAATAGTCCACTTTCAACCTTACCTCAAAATGACAAACAGTTGTTGGTGCTGCTTGCCCTGGACTCAGCAGTATTACATCATTCTTGACCAATAAGGGGGTGGGTAGATTGATCACATGACCATCCCGATACGTCCACTGCTCCGTTATTGACTGAGTGGTTGGTCGGAATAGCGGCTGGTAGACTTCTTTCGGCCAGTGGACCTCACTGGCTAGAAGACCTACATATTGGTTAAGCACAGTTGCTATTAAAAAAAAATTTCTTGTACAAAGTCTGACAAGAGTGCACTCTACCAGCTAAACTATCTAACCCTTATGTTGGCGGACTCCCTATTTTGTCAATTATCTTTGTTCATGGGTGCCTGTCAGAAGCCATTCAACCTGTAACTGCTGCATAGCCAGGGATCACACCAAAGTTTATGATATAACTTGGGAAGCAGCAGGAGAGGGATCACATCACCTTAAGGGAATGCAACTTTTTTTCAATTATCAAGTTCCCATTCAGTTTCCCTTGTGATTCACTACATCTATAAAAGAGTTCAAGTTAGTTTTTACTCAGTATTCATTTTATATGTCATTCACAAGTAAAGCTAACATTAATTTCTCTATTAGCTGGTCCTCTGCACAGTGAAAGATCTCTGGATCCCAGCTATAGTTGGGCTGTCCCAACTGTAACACTCAAGTTGTGGGACTGGTCCAATCCATAGTTGGAACGATTTTCAAGTTGGGACGGAACAGTGCAACTAGAAAGCTTAGATCCAACTACACAGTGACAGATCTCTGGATCCCAGATATAGTTGGGCTGCACCAACTGGACCAATCAAGTTGTGTACCCAGTCCAAAGTTTAGTTGGGATGATTTTCAAGTTGGGGTGAAACAGAGAGTTTTGATCCAACTACTGACCTCTAAGTTTGTGCAGTACGTCCTTAGTGTGGTTCACAACCTCTGTCTCTCTTAGGTGTTTGTCCCACCTCGCCAAAGACAAATTGACAATGATGATGAAAATCAGAACAACCAATTCCAGTATCAGGGACCTATCATCTGTAGCCGCTGCAGTGATGATCATGAAGAGCACGGCACCAATCATGATGGCAGCGCTACTCCAATGCAGCACGCTGTCTGTGGAAAGAGTTAAGCTCGGACGCTGCTTGAGGTATGAAGCAAACGAGCGGCAGCTGCGGAGTCGTTCTTCATGATACTTCAACTCATCTTCGATGGCGTTGCCAAGTTGCTGGAGAGCAATGCTGGTACACAGGCCCACTGGCTCAGCCTTGTTCATCTGCAACAATTTTCATCAAAAGGTTTTGTAAAGTCAAGCATAAAATCTGCCAAATTAAGAGAATACAAGCATCCTTGAAATTTACATAATGTATCTAAAAGTTTTGTGCCTGGTAACAAAAAATTACTTGATACTATACAGAGGCAATGGAGGCCAATTGCATCTTGGTGCCCCTTGAAATGTTCCAAAAGGTTTTTACAATTCCCTCAAAGATGTGCCCTCAACGCCTTGGTGCCCTTGCCCTTTCCAAAACGAAGTATTAGGTCTGTGTGTGAATATCACAGCTGAGCTTTCTTAACATCCATAGTACACCATTGATCAAATTTAGTTCCTGATTCATTTATTGAACATGCTTTACATGTTTTCAATATCAATATATTTAAGCGTGAGACTATCTGACCTTGCAAAGTCATCATTTTATTCATTCTATATTATTTTGCATATAAAAAAATCCCTTTCTCCTTCAAGCTATCCCACAATAAAAGAAATGTCTAGAATAAATAACAATAATAATAAAACAGTGAAGGTGATTGATTTATCCTTATTTAAAGTACCCCTTCCCAAAACAACGACATAAAAAACAACAACAAATTCAACAAGCAACAAATAGGCCTAAAGCTAATGAATAAAATGTTACGAAATGGTAAACAAAATAAAGAGTAAAACACATTGAGTATAAGGAACTCTTAGTCTTACCATCGGCTCCATAGTAGTGTGGTGACTGCACAGCACAATCTGTGCTATGTCAAAACTCACTGATCATCTTTGAAGTCTCTTGGATACTCGAACATTGATAATAGATGACCCGCAAGCACCTGAACAACAACAAAACCTACAATGTTAACTTAAATTAAAGGTATATTTTTACATCAATGTTTTTGGAGAAGTGGTTCAAGTCCATATATTTTACAATAATTGCTTTGTCCTTCAGATGGGAAATTAAGCCGTAGATCCTGTGTACACTACTAAAGTACTACTAGTACTACTAGGTAGTAGGATTGGTACTTAAAGGCCCTGTACACTATTGGTAAGATCGAAAAACACAAATGTTCACAGATTCACACATAACTTACATGATTTAAAGTAAGTAATGGTAGAAAGGGTTCCTTAAAAATGTTCTGCCTAAAATGCTATCGTTTCTGAGAAATGAGTAAAACAATAGTTTTTATCGCGCGCGATAATAAACTCGATGTTTGAAAAACAGAAAACACATAAGGTCTCTTTTCACTATTTTCTCGTAACCTCGATGACCAATTGAGCTTAAATTTTCACAGGTTTGTTATTTCATGTATGTGGTTGATTACACAAAACATGAACACTGTCTGTGATTATTTTGTCAGCTCTGCCAATCCTGTATAATACCTTTAAAGAACCAAGAACACTTATTGTGGAAGAGTGGGTTAACAATGGTATGTCTGGCTCACACAGCAAGCACCCTTGTTTACAGGGTTCCTCTGGCTTGCGAGCTACAGTAAATAATAAATTTATTATTGAGGCATACATGGTTTCAACTTTCAGTACCAGAAATATTATATAGTAGGTCTAAATAATAATACTATAAATAATAATATTAACTATTAAAATTTAAAAAGTAAAATGTCATTTCTGACATAAACAATATTTTTAAAAAACCCACCTGACAGTCCTGAGTTATTTATAGCAAGCATATGATCAGATTCATAATTTAAAAAAATGATTCAACTTCTAATTTCATAATTTATTTAAGAATCATTTGTGATGAACCGTAAACATGGTAAACAAGTTTTAAAAGTAAACATTGATCATGTGTCACTGTCACTGTCACTCACTCAGTCCACTCAGTCATGTCAGTGTCACTTGTCAACTTGTCAGTCATGTTTTTCCTCTTTTTTTTCTTCTTATTTTCTTGTGGTTTTACTGTTTCAACAGCATTATCAAGAATGAGAAGCTGAAATCAAGAACAGTTTGAATCTTTATTTACGTACGTGTAAAAATAAACATTATCAAAAACTCACATACTCACGGGAGAAATTATGTTTACCGGTCAATTTCCTGTGATGCAAAAGATCCAAAAGATGTGTTGCCGGGGCGTAGAATATATAGGGGGCGAAATGGATGGAGTGGGAAAAGGGGGCGTTCCTACTTTTTGAGAAGGGGGCACACTTAGGGATAAATTTAACTAATAATTTTACTTTTAAACTAAAACAATAAATAAAGTAACTTTTAGAAATGTGTTCTTCGTTTGATTGATAGGTTATTTTTTTGTATAAATTAATATTATTTCAGGCCTTCTGTTTGTCATGGAAGCTCTCGCACGAGCCTCATATTGTTTTCTATGGTTTCAAGATGTCGGCCGGTCAATCGAGAAATGTCGCCAAAGGCGGAATGTGGAACACACAAACGCCACAATACAGCAGCGAAACTCAACAGCTGTTAAAAGGTATGTATTATTAAATAATCATTAACACTCAACTTTTTTGAAAGATAAAAACTGACCGCCGGTAGTGGTAGAAAACGCGGAAAAATAAAGTTGTTGTCACGACTGGTTCAACTCGACCTTTTTTCCTTGATAACAACCACAGCAGTTAAAGCTAGTGAGTTAACTCGACCGTTAATTTTTACCTGCATAGGTCTGTCTGTATACCTGTGTAGATTCGGGCTCTGTATAATGAAGGCTAAATGCAGCCTTATAAAACTCCCATCCATATTCACACGAACATGACGGAAACCTACTGCAAAAGTACTGTTCCGTCCTAGCCTCACTTGTGTGGCCAAGGCTAGCTGAATCCTTGGCCACACGTCCCGACCATTTCTTTTTAAGCTAAGAAATAACCAATTAAATGGCGCATTATGGCGCATTCCCTACGGGCCAGTCGGCGGTTTAAACCAGCTGAATGTGTTCACCTGGCTCTTAGCTTGCCTTGGGTGTTTTGAATCAAACAAATAAAATATTATTGTTAACAAGAAATTTTAAACGATTATTGTGCGACTTACTCCGAATTAATTAATTTCCGCGATGTGTTACCAAGAGCCGCCATTTTAGAATGACCCCAACAATCATGCGAATCGAATGCGACGTCATCGGCCGGCTGGGCTGTGGGCGGAGCAGTCACAAAGCAACCAATGAAATGTTCCCACCGTATTGCTCCGCCCACAGCCTAGCCGGCCAATGACGTCGCATTCGATTCGCATGATTGTTGGGGTCATTCTAAAATGGCGGCTCTTGGTACACATCGCAGAAATTAATTCGGAGTAAGTCGCACAATAATCGTTTAAAATTTCTTGTTAACATTTTATTTGTTTGATTATTCAAATCACCCAAGGCAAGCTAAGAGCCAGGTGAACACATTCAGCTGGTTTAAACCGCCGACTGGCCCGTAGGGAATGCGCCATAATGCGCCATTTAATTGGTTATTTCTTAGCTTAAAAAGAAATGGTCGGGACGTGTGGCCAAGGATTCAGCTAGCCTTGGCCACACAAGTGGGGCTAGTTCCGTCCTAGACCCAGTAACTGGGGCGCTGTACTCATTTTTTGAAATTTTGATGTTCATCTTTCGTACTAGCACCCCAGGAAATACATACGTCGCGATTCTGGATTCCCTGATATGGCATCATTTTGAATAGGGTAGCCACAAAAAATGCCCCAGTTACTGGGTCTAGTTCCGTCCCAACTTGACAATCGTCCCAACTATAGTTGGGACTGGTCCCGAAGAGTGTTCAAGTTAGGGCGTCCCAACTGTAGTTGGGATCGCCCATAGAACTCAACAGTACGGGCTGTACAGGATAGCCTCCGCGAAAGGAACCGTGATCGATTGTGGGGACTGTGGGCGCGCGTGGAGCTCCCCCTCCTCAATTTGTTCATTAATTATGCGGGTTTGAGCCCAGTTTTGGCTTTAGAATAGTAGATGAGAGTGAAATTTGTCATTATGTGCCTGTGGTTTTGGTGCCAACCTTTTCATAAAAAAAGGAGGTGGGAATAACATATTCCACCTTATTTACCCTTAAAAAGTCTACTTTCTGATCGACCTTCAAAAATATAATTTTTATGGGATTCTGCTATCAAAAATGCAAAGACAAACAGCCTGCAAATGCAGATAGCTCCCCTGCTTGCTCTGCTAGTACCCTGTAAAATTACTACTGTCCCAACTACAGTTGGGACGCCCCAACTTGAACACTCAAGTTGGGACCAGTCCCAACTATAGTTGGTGCAATTGTCAAGTTGGGGCGGAACAGTACTTTATGGTTTGTTAATGTTAATAATGATTGCATAACACTTGATTATAATTATATCAATTATCATATGTTCTGTCTCCTTTTTTAAGTTTTACTCTATGTTTTGATTTGTGGAAAAATAAATTAACAAGACAGTTGACCCTAGCCTAGCCCACTTGTGTGGCTAAGTTGACCCCAAGTTTAGTAGAATTGATAACATTAAATACACCCTTCCTCATCATTTGACACTCAGTCAGTCTGGTCTCACTCTCAGCTCAGTCTCACTCTCTCAGCCTCATGCCTCTGAGTCTGAGTCTGATGTTGCCCTGGAGGTCAAGTCAATTTCATAGCGCTGCTTAACACCAACAGTAAGCAAATTTTCTTGCTAACTATAGGCAAAGCAGAAAAGTTTGCTTAAGGCATATTCTTGGAAATATGGACCATTTTACAACCTCAAATGTCATTTTTCAAACAAATCTTTTTGACCTTGTAAGATATTTTAAATAATTGTATACATATTTAAGTTTACCAAAATGTTCATATAAGGATAGTTCAGTTAGTTTTCATCTTGCAGTGGTCATTTAAAAAAGTAGAGTCTCCAGCAGTGAAACATGTGGTTATTTATATTTAGTTCAACGATAGCACAAGTAAAGCACAAGGAACATTCATTCTTTTCTATGGTGAGGCCCAACTGATGTAGTTTCAAATAAAAAAATTAAAAACTCAACAAAACACCACACACAGAAAATATAAGCCTGACAAAAGAGAGCATAACATTGACGAAAAAACAAAGCAATATTGTCTGTCATTAATTTATTTCAGGCACAACCCTACTGTAATTTCTCTGATATATTATTTGCAGCCTCTCATACCTAAAATCTATAATAAAAAAAAAACTTTGTCAAGCTTAATCAGCGTATTTCTCAGGTTAGCAAGATAGGTAGCCAGCTTGCGCATTCACCATCCATTGATTTGCATAGTTAAATGAAATTGTGCCCGGGTCTGAATATCTTGATCAAAATTAGTCTAATGGGGTGCCTTTCCAATTGAAGGGTTGCATTTTAATGTGTGAGATATTTTTTTTTTTTTTTTCATTTGCAGTTATGATGCAGGAATCCAAGCTGAACAGCTTCCAGCAGAAACAGTTACACAAAGCCATGAAAGGTATTAGATTTAGCTGTTTAAGTAATGGCAAAGGAAAGTCAGATGATCGGTGTAGCCGCCAGACTCAAGTTTCCAGTCACAGCACTTGTGTTTTTGAGCAAGATATTTTACTGTAGTTTTTCTCATCTCAAAGGACTACATGGATGCCTGCATAGTGCACTCATAAGTTGCAACAAGTTCAGTAACCATTATTACTATTATTCTTCTGGTATGAAACCAAGGATGCCTTATAAGTGAACTTAGTCACTGTAGCTCACAAGCCTGAGGAAACCTGTAAACAAGGATGCTTGCTATGTGAACCAAAACACTGGGGTTGGCCCCTACTCTTCCACAATAAGTGTTCTGTGTTCTTTTACTTGCACTACCAATCCAAGTACATGGGACCTACGGCTTTACGTCCCATCTGAAGGACAAAGCAATTATGATAAAGTATCTTGCTCAAGGACACAAGTGCCACGACCGGAACTCGAACCCACACTCTACTAATCAGTACACCAAATCTTAAGTCCAGTGCTCTTAACCCCTCGGCCACGACACTCCACACAATGTGATGTGCTGTTGGGTCATGCTTAACAGGGTTTTTAAGCCTTTCCCAGCTGAGCAGCTACATGTATGCATCATTTTGACTGAGCGTAAATCTGTTCCAGGTTCCAATGATTGCTTTAATGATCATGATGATGCCAAAAATATATTGTTTGTATTAAAAACAAAAATTGGGAATAATGTCTTCTCTTTCCTCATCAGAGGGCGGTCCTTTACCAATGAGGTGTCATCCTTCCACAAGTAAAATAGCAGCTGCTCCAGCACCACCACAACCCAAGAGTCACCGCATTGACCCCAAGGGTCATAATGGTGGGCTAAGGATGAAGGAAGACATTGAACAATCAGGGGCATATGACAGGCAACAATACCGACCAAGTCCACAAAGTAAGCTCATATTCATTAGTTTTTGGCTTTAACAGATGTAATTATTGCATCAGGGATACAGAACTGTAAGATTTATTTTTAACCTACATGGGTAAGTGACTCAATTCACCTGGCGTCATCATCACAATAATCTTGGTTGTGCCATTTTGGGAGTCAATGACCCTGTGTGTTAGGGCAAACCCATTGGTGTTTTGTCATTCGAGGTTTGCTCTCAGAACAGTCAACTTCAGTTTAAGGTAAAGTTCTTAAGAAAGTTGACTTGAAATTTGTATTTATGATAATGTTATTTATTTATTTCAGAGTCAATGGCTAAAGAGAAAGGCAGGCTCCAACATATCATGACATACGGAGAAGATGAGAAACCAATGACAGAAGAGAGGAGGAGGCAGATCCTCAGGGTCCCAACACCTGAACCAGAGAAGGATAGATTCGATGAGTGTAAGAATAAGGGAACAAAAGAGCAGGCGATGTTTAAAACCGGCAGGGTCATGTGACTGTGCAATACAAGATTGAGCCAAAGGCAAAGTCCTTTATAGCACGGCCACGACCCTGCAAGGTTTTAAACGACCCTTGAATAGCGAGTTACTACTTCTTTATTTCAATTCATAAATACAATTTTTGTTAAAAGCGAAACAAATAAAGAAAAAAACCTGTAATTGAACTTGTCTTTTTGTAAAATTGTTCAATTCCTGTAAAATGCCATAGTTACTTGATGGGCACACAGCCTCTCTCATAAGCAGATTGAAAAACTGTATGATGATGACAGTTTGTGTTTTCATTATGATCTAGTGGAAGCTGAGATCAGGGATCGATCTGAGTTTCTTGAAGATATGACACGTCTGGGAAAAGACAAAGAGTATAAGACCATCATAGCCACAGAAATATCACAGGTGAGTTGAAACAAGAGGTCTGTGTATGTACATGAACCAGTGCTACATGTATATATGGAGAGATTAGCAAGTTATCAATCAATCGAATAGAGGCCATTCAGCATCTCAAGCCTGCCTAGTCATCTTGGTCCAGATGTCCCCGTCCAGCATGCAGGAAGGCAGCTCCTCAGCGGCAGCCAAGCCAGTGTCTCGTTTACAGAGCTGCCAACTCTCCCTGATTAAGCAAACATTTTCCTGAAAGTAAACTAATCTTTCCATGTTCTGATGAACAAATTTGAAAATCTCCCTGATTATGGAAACTTGTTTCCTATTATGTTGATTGTAATTCTAATTATCTCACTGATTGTTGTACAAAATCTCCCTGATTGCAAGATGCAAATGACGGCAGCTCTGCAAAAGGGATGAAAAATTCAGTATGTGCCGTTTTGTATCGCAAGAAAAGTTGCTTTCGCAATTTAACACAGGGGCACTGTATAGTGTTAAACTAACCATGATATACATGTCAAACTTAAACATGCTGTAATTTAGTGAACTTTCTATACATGTTTACAAAGTCCACAGTAGTGACTAGTTTGCCTTAGTCTTGGCCTTGATATTGGTGCCCCTTCTGATATTCTGACTTTTTTATTAAAGCTCCTATTTCTCTAGGAAAGTGCATGAATGAAAGCCTGATCATAGTGGGGTTATTTTAAAGTCTTTGTGTTTCGTTTTACAGAAACTACGAGAAATGGAAGTCATAGACCAGAAGAGGACGGCACAACTCCAAAAAGCTATAGAAGTCAAAGAAAAAGAAGCTACAAGTTCTTTACCAACAGAGGAAGGTGATTGTAAATGATGGCAGTTCCGATTCCAGTGTATATAGTCTTTGTACTTAAACAATTATTTAGTGTAATGTAGGTGAGGAGCTATTTGAGAAAATAGTGGGTTATGTTTTGATATGTTCCAAAGCCTTGCTGTATGATTATTATATTTCAGGCATACCATTGTTGTTGAGATTTTGTTGCCCACCATTGTGTCAGTGCAAACACTTTGTAATGGACTGTGCATATTCAAACATTGGGACCCGCTAAAGGCAAAGTATACCTTTGGTTTTTGGAACCGTTTGATTGTTTTAATCCTATATAATCGTAGATATATACAATAAAACTAGCCTGTCAAAAAAGTGGTCGCGTTTTTGAGATACCACTGAAAAACTGGAGCGAATATGTCCACGGAGGAAGAACAATCCCTAATAGGAACACACAATCTGAGAAACGTTTATGACAGAAACGCTTCTCAGATTCAATTTTGGGGGCATAAAACCTTGTATCTTTTTCCATAACCACATTACTTCAAAGTGAAATGATTCTCAAAATGCTTTATACTATCGAAAGCTGCTGTACTTCTAATCAAGTAAGTTTTTATTGCCATTAATTTTTGGGAGTCATTACCAAACAAATACAGACCCTTTAAAGTGCACATGAGTTTGTCTCCAGGCGTTAAAGCAATGTATGTGGGACCAAAGCGATCCCAGAAATGTTTGATCACGTGTGACTTGCACAGTCTATTCAGATTTGTAAAACAGTTGTAATCTTTCACACAATAAGCCATGTGGGAGTTGGATTTGAATAATGTCTGAAACTTTGACTTGCTCAGTATTCAACAAGTGGCTGCTCAAATTGGATTCCCGAGACTAAAGACAGTTGTTTGTCATATGGTTTGGGGCAAGCTGTTGCGTAGTTCGCAAGAGACGGCGAACACCCATACACAATTCTGCTATACATAAGCTTGCCCCAAAGTACTGTTTTGAAGCGGCGTACTACATTGACTCATTTATTTGAGCAGTTCGTTATAAACGGTGAATTCTGGTAGAATCTAGAGGATTGTAGAAAACAAATATTTTGGAGTGTGGATTGTTATGGTTAAAGGTATTATACAGGATTGGTAGAGCTGACAAAATAATCACAGACAGTGTTCATGTTTTGTGTAATCAACCACATACATGAAATAACAAACCTGTGAAAATTTGAGCTCAATTGGTCATCGAGGTCACGAGAAAATAGTGAAAAGAGACCTTATGTGTTTTCTGTTTTTCAAACATCGAGTTTATTATCGCGCGTGATAAAAACTATTGTTTTACTCATTTCTCAGAAAAGATAGCATTTTAGGCAGAAATATTTTAAGGAACCCTTTCTACCATTACTTACTTTAAATCATGTAAGTTATGTGTGAATCTGTGAACATTTGTGTTTTTCGATCTTACCAATAGTGTACAGGGCCTTTAAAGACAGGTATATATTTGGTACCAATCAGAAGCAAATTAAGCTGTGTTTCCTATTCACAAAGTATCAATCATTCCAAGAAATATTGGCATTTGTTAAAACTAGAAAGGATTGGGGTGATTTTACTCTTTGAGAAAACAATGATCTTTTAAATAAAAAGACTGGGATACAGGTATAAAGTACACACAATCAAAACCAACTGTTGCATCTGTGCAAGTTATCAATTTGCAATGATGATAATGAGGCATGGAGGTTGTATTATATTTAATACCAAGTGGAATAAATGAATGAGAATTAACTCTTAAATTTAAACTAACTAAATAAAGTGTATGAGCAGTTATTGTTTTAATTGTAGGATTCTTTATGTATATTTTGCTATAGAATCTGATTGACTTACTTTGAGATTAAAGACAGCCGCGTAAGATTTGCAATCATCAAAAACATTATTGATTAATTTTAATTTGAAAGCTCACTGTCATATACAAATCGTTATCGATCCTTCAAAGTAATATTTCTGTTCCAAACCCTGCTTAGTCAAGCTACCTCCATGGTAATATCAGTTTTTGAACCCGTAGCAACGGAAAAACATAGGTACATAAAAAACAACCGATTGACATGGTAGCTATGACTGCAATACGCCATTTATTAAAATTTTTAAGGGTTGTGACACTAGACAATATTTAGAAAAAATCACAAAATCTAGAAGTATAGCCGTAAACAAATTATGGGCTAGATACACCGCTGACATCAACAGAGGGCGCTAGTAAAAGTCTTTTTATTTTGTTGACCAATCCCAGCCGGCCATCCAAAGATCCAAGATGGCGCTGCCCTTGTGAGCTAAAATTTGCACAACTGTGTTTAAAGTTGACGAAGTTTCGATTGCTCTTGACAACTTTAGATTGAGCAAATTCTGAGGATACAGGTACGAACTACTTGAGAAGCTGTGTGAAATAGCAGTGATGCAATATCACATCCAAAGATTGTTTAATAAAATATTTTGGTGATTTTTAATTTATCGTCTGCAAACCATCGATCGACAAAATGATCGAGAGCGACCACGTCGTCACAATACACGGAACTCCGGAACACGGGCCCCACACGGAACCACAATATTTCAAAACGAATCAACCCGCCGTACATGCCGTATTCCGAGTGATGTTGATATAAAAAAGAATTTCCTTTAAAGCGTTGTCCGCCACATCAGTAATCATACAAACTTAAGACTGAAGTCTGATAAAAATAGGCTTTGCTCATTTTAAAGGTTTCAGAATCAGCTGTTGAAACAAAACAACCGGAAGGAAGAATTTCAAAGAAAAGGAAACTGTCGTCTGTCATCAATTGTCATCATGTCAACAACAAGGTAAATACAAATTTGTACTGGACTGTGGACTTTTGACTATTGTTGATCTTAAAAATATATTGTATGTATATGTAGTTAGCACTTGAACTTCAACAAAGTCAGGGAAGTTCCCCTATCTATTGTCTTTATTCTTGACCCTAAAGTTGTAAACATTTCAAAAAGTGAGAAAATAGAATTAGCTGTTGCAAACGGGTTGTTCTAAAACCCCCTCGACCCCCTCGACCCCCACGACCCACGACCCCTCGACCCTCGACGTCCGCCCCGTAATCGAAACGTGTCCCAATTCCGAATTCATAAAAACATCGCTTTACGGCCGAGTAAGAATTAAGTCCCCGATTTAGAATTCACAGCGTGTGATCCAAAGAACAGGCGACGCGACTTCCTTCCGACGAACTGCTAATTTTAACATTCTGTGCCAACACCAAAATCCGAAAAGAAATGGTCTGCGTATTTTCCCCAGGACAAATGAGGCCACTTTATAGCATAAATGGGCGTATTTAATCCGCTTCCGCACGTTACGTGCACACCGATCATGATCTCGTTTCATATGGTCGGGGGCCCGGGTGTGGGAGACTGACAACCCCAAAACACGTGTGGGCCATGGTCGGTCGGGTCTACAACCTCGAGCTCCGCATAGAGCAAGTAGTAATTGTTGACACAGGACGGGAGCGATCAGCCGGAAATGAGTCTGCCTGATCATCACGTAATGAGTTGGCCTAAATCGTACTCGGGCGGTGAACGCAGGATCCCAGTTGGGATATACTCCTATTCAGGCTCGGGTCGGCCAGCCAAGAGATACGCTTGGAAATGCCGCGATTTTTTTTCAGTACACCAAAATTGCCACAGTACCCGATCTCAGCCAATCACGCGCAGTTTGCTTCGTGCGTGATTGGCTGAGATCGTGTCATGTGGCAATTTTGGTGTACATAAAAAAAAATCGAGCATAAGTCGAGGGGGTCGTGGGTCGAGGGGGTCGAGGGGGTTTTAGAACAACCCGTTGCAAACTGCTTACCAACCAAAAGGACCTGTGGTATAAATGCAAAAAATAAGTTAGTGGCCTGACGTTTCGACCCTAGCAGAGTCTTTCTCGAAGGCTAAATGACAACACACAACACACAACACACAACACACATACAAGCAGACAAGAGTTGCAAGAGTAGTCAAGTGGAAATACATGAATAGAGAGAGTGGAGGGAGAAAAGCAGAAAGCATTCAGAGAAGGCAGGGGGTAAGCAGGGATTATGAAGACAAGTGAAGTGGGGGGGGGGGGTTATGAAGGGAAGGGGATAGCTTGACCACAAGAAGTTGGGAACACAAAGGACAAAATGGAAGGTTAGAAGAGAGGTCAATAATTAGTTAATACAATGAAGGGCAGACTAATAAAGTGGATAACTGTGTGGGAAAAGGAGAAGGCAAAAACAAAAGGTTATTAGTCAATATTTTGTTTTTGCCTTCTCCTTTTCCCACACAGTTATCCACTTTATTAGTCTTCCCTTCATTGTATTAACTAATTATTTACCTCTCTTCTAACCTTCCATTTTGTCCTTTGTGTTCCCAACTTCTTGTGGTCAAGCTATCCCCTTCCCTTCATAACCCCCCCCCCCCCCCTTTGTCTTCATAATCCCTGCTTACCCCCTGCCTTCTCTGAATGCTTTCTGCTTTTCTCCCTCCACTCTCTCTATTCATGTATTTCCACTTGACTACTCTTGCAACTCTTGTCTGCTTGTATGTGTGTTGTGTGTTGTCATTTAGCCTTCGAGAAAGACTCTGCTAGGGTCAGGCCACTAACTTATTTTTTGCATTTCAAAAAGTCCAAGACAAAAGCTACAATGGCCTATGTGCATCTTATGTAAGTTTGTAAGCTGTGACACTGACGACTGAACTGACTAAAATGACATAAGTGATATGAACTTCTAGGTCAATGACATTTAAAAAAATTCTTAGAAAACTGATGAAGGAAAATTTGCATTGTTTATTATTTATTAATTTTAATATCAAAATGTATTAATTTTAATATCAAAATGTAGGCTATGTGTTAATATCAAAATGTATTAATTTTAATATCAAAATGTAGGCTATGTGTTATAATTAATGCACAAAAATAGTTAATTTAAGTTAATAGCTGACATTTTGACCATAGTAGAGTTTTTCTCACAGGCTCATTTACGATTTAGCCTTCGAGTTCGAGAAAGACTCTGCTAGCATTGAAACGTGAAGTCTGTTTTGCAAAAACTAATTCTAGTTTCTCGTTATAACTAATTTGACAATTTCAAATTGTTTTAATTGCTTTCAACTTGATATTATATTAAAGAGACTGAAATTTACATTAAAAATGATGTTCTCCAACCTCCATACGGTTGTAGAATAGCAGTTTAGGTTACAATCTTCCAATAATTTACTATTGTACAACAAGCCAGGCAAGAATATGTACATTTTTTTAACTGTTTGTTTTAGCAAAGAATATTTTTGCATATAATGTCTCTGTCTGAGTTCCTCCATGGTCTGAGCATTAAGCTTACTGAGCATACTAAAAAAAGTTCTTTAGGCTGTTGGAAGGCACTTCTATTTGTTAAAGATATCCGTCAGATTAACTTGTATCTAAAAGTAAAACAATGATCTGCAGAAAATACCAAACTGGCTCAATGACAATAGATTTAATTTATTACTACCAAGTTTAAAAGCATGTTGATTGGTTCAGCCAAAAATCTTGATATTTTTATAAATGATAAATGACTGGAAAAATTATTAATACATATAAAATCTTGGTATTCATATTGATTGTAAAATATAATGGATAGAACGTACATGTATAGTAGCATGGCATGGCTGAGCCAATAAGAGCACCGGACTCGAGCTGTGGTGTTTCTGATTAGCAGAGTGTGAGTTTGAGTCTTGGTCGTGGCAAGATACTTTACCCAAATTGCATTTGGATGGGACATTAGGCCATACATGTAGGTCCCATTTACTAGGATTGGTATGTAAAAGAACCCAGAACACTTGTCTTGGCAGAGTAAGGGCTAACCCTGGTGTTTCTGATTCACATGACAAGTACCCTTGTTAACAGGTTTCCTCAGGCTTGCTAGCTACAGTGATTAAGTTCACTGATGAGGCATCCTTGGTTTCATTACCAGATATGTAATAATAATAATAAAAGTTTGGGTTTGAACAAAGAAAAATTGACTGGAGCGGGGCTGGAACCAACGACCTCTGGATTAACGTACCGGGGCTTTACCAACTGAGCTATCCAGCTCTTTCTTTGTTCAAACCCAAACTATTTAAAATTTACCCAGTCAGTTTCCCTTGTGGTTTTTAACTTGATATTAATAGTAATAAAATTTACAATGGTGCATCTCCTGTCTCTAAAAGAATAAGTATTTTGAATAGACTTAAAAATGTCTTTTGTCTTTGGTACTAGTTTTTGTTTGAGCTCGGATCCATCAGAGATCAGTGAGTTTTTTCAGAATGGATCACAATGGCCGTTTCTAGCAGGACGTGTTTTGGTAAATCTATTAGTTTTCATTCTCACAAAGTCGCCGAACCAAGCAAGTTGGGCATCGTGGACGCGTGAGATAATTAACTCTGGTGGGTTACTAACATGTCTGTGCTACACGTTATTTTCCTGCACTTGGAGCTGCATGTACAAACTTAACTCGCAGAACTTTGCATAGACTCAATCATCAATTGACCCAATTCACCTGACGTCATCATCACATTAATCTTGGTTGTGCCATTTTGGGAGTCAATGTCCCTGTGTGTTATACAGTGTAGTGCAGATTTTAGGCAATGAGGTGTTTACACGCTAACCTGTCTCCGCATTTGTGATGTGCTTGCAAGGGGGTCGATATAAATAATAATCCAAGCTCTAACTACACTTTACATGACCATGTACAGGTCTTGTATTCACGGAGGCAATAGACCAATCCATTAAGCCCCGCCTCCTTACGAGTTGACCAATCACAGCCACGAAACCTGATCACCATTAGAGCAAAGATCACCAAACGGCTCAAATGGTGATCAGATTTCGCGGCTGTGATTGGTCAATGAGAAATGGGCGGGGCTTAATGGATCGGTGTATTGCCTCCATGCCCCAGGGCCCAATTTCATAGAGCTGCTTAAGCACAAAAAGTAGCTAAGCACAACAAAATTTCGCTTACCAGAACAAGGTTACCAGCCAAACTACCATGTCTCATGTACAATTTCATTTCTCATTTCTGCTTAGCAGAGCTTCTTAAATACAGGATTGGCAGAGCTGACAAAATAATCACAGACAGTGTTCATGTTTTTGTGAAATAACAAACCTGTGAAAATTTGAGCTCAATTGGTCATCGAGGTTACGAGAAAATAGTGAAAAGAGACCTTATGTGTTTTCTGTTTTTCAAACATCGAGTTTATTATCGCGCGCGATAAAAACTATTGTTTTACTCATTTCTCAGAAACGATAGCATTTTAGCCAGAAATATTTTTATAATTCATAGTCAGCAGAACCATGACATTAGGCCCTGGCATACATGGCTTATTAGTCATCAGGGCTCACCCTTAACACTAGCCAGGCTTACATTGCCTAGTATTAAAACTGCTACAGGCTACATGTAGTAAACACCACTTCTCAACTTGCCCTGTGGGCTACTAAAAAACTGTGCAACCTACTTGTTTATAATGCTCCTATTTCTCCCTTTTCAGATGTTAATAGTGATTTTTCTTTTATATAATAAATATATTGAATGTGTGAGTGCAACTCAATTTGACCATTAATGGTTGTGATCACTACCATTATGCCTACTGTACATCAGATTTTTAAATTTTTTTATTTATTTTTTTATTTTTTATGAGATATCGCCTAACTCACAAGGCCACGAACGGCCACTCAAGGTGAGGGCTACACATAACTGATTTGGGCTATCAACCCAAATCAATTGACACCAGGGGCACGTTGCCTCCTACTCCTGGGGCTGAAACAGGGTTACCCCCTTCACAGTCCTTAAGGATGTAGGCATGGGTATCATCCACTAGGAGCCTGTCTGGTAGAGCAGAATGCACTACCTTCCCAACTTTTTCGAAGCAATTATGGTTAAGTGCCTTGCTCAAGGGCACAAGTGTCATGACCGGGTATCGAACCCACACTCTGCTGCTGAAAACACCAGAGCTTAGGTCCGGTGACCTAGACCGCTCGGCCACGACACGCTTGATAGATGTGTTATGACAATAAAGGCCTACGTTTAAAATCTTGGCTACTAAACTTCCTGGGGCAAGTAAAATGCAGAGTTTACTAGCCTGATGGGCTACTTTACAAACAGTTTTTAAGCGCAAGGCCTGAGTCAACTAGCCCTAACATTCATGATGTACAATGTATGTTACATACACACTACTTCACCCATTTTCATACTTGATCAGGTTTTCCATTCCCAGACCAAAATAACAACAACAACAACGGTTTGAGACAATTCTTTTGCAGATACTGGGGATGCGTTTGGAATGCGCTCTCTGCCTGTCTCAGTTGTTTCTCTTTAAACATCTCTTTGAGATCTATATTTCTTCCTGGAACCTTCATGAATGATTTGTTTACTTCACTTGTTTCCAGTATACGTGTATGTTTGGTCCTTGTCCCTGATTAATTAAGCACTCAGTTCATTGTGTTGTAATTTTATGCTCATTTGTTAATATTACTAGCCTTCAGAAACACCCAAAACAAGTTTGAATGAAATAACAGAAGTTACACCCATCACCACTACATTGCTGTTCACAGTTTGTTTACAGAAATTTAAATACAACTCCAACTCAAAAGAAATGTATGCAGGCCTGATACTTCACAAAGGCTAGGGAGGCAATTCCGTTTCCCCTGGTCATTGCCTTGGTGTCCCTTGAAATGCTCCAATAGAAGTTTACAACTTCCTTGTAGAGATGCCCGTAACCAAGGAGAAAACGCCTTGGTGAAGTTGCCCTTTCAAAACTGAAACATCAGGCCTACATTGTATGTATACACATGAGTGCTACTGTTTTGTTGACTTTTAACCAACTAAAAGTTATCATTATGTGGTTGAGGGATGGATTTCAGGTGCCATTTGGCATGTTGCATTCAGTATAAAACATAGGGAAACTGACAAAATTAGGGCAAGATAACTCAGTTGGTAGAGTGCCAGCTCGTAAATCCGGAGGTCGCAGGTTCAAATCCCGCTCTAGTCAAAAATCTGTAAACAGCTTTATGAAATTGGACCCAGTATACGGGTTTCGTAAGAAGTTTGACATTGCAGGATCATTGTTACTATGTAAGTCATTGCCTTGGACCAGGTTTGGTAAATGTATGTGGGTGGTTAGTGGCTGACAATGCCGCTATAAGTTTTATCTGCTACCCTGGGCAAGGTTTCATTGTGCATAGTCTTGTAATTGAAAGGATTGTGGGCGGGCCTTATATTCTAATGATGGTGACAAGGGCAATTGGATACTCCCTTTGTTGCACTTTCATCAAGGCTAGATGAAAGGATGCATATCACATGATACTGTCGCTCAGAAAGGGAATTGTTGAGCTGCGTTCTGTGTCTGGAAGTCAATGACACACGCATGGACTAAGTAGATGCTGTGATAGAAAAAGTGTTGACTAAAGTGGGCGGTGATTCAATGTTTACAGTGGGTGGTGAAGTGAAGGTTTGATTAAGAATTTACCCAAGAGTAATATTTAACCAGTAATCCAGGTAGGAATTGTACAGTTTGTCACTGCGTTGAATGATTAATAATCAATGATTATTGTGGTCAGAGTACTAGTGCACATGTCATGAACGTGGGCGATGATAAAAAAACTGCCCAGATACGTGTAAGCTTGTGAGATAAACTGTATGAAAATAAGCTCCAAGGTATAAAAGTGTCAGCCAAAATGCAGAAATATAAGACCAAAGGTACTTACCCAGTCAGATACATTAGAAAGTCCAAGAGATCCGTTCAATGAGCATCTTCTGCACGTGTGTCACGTTGAAAGATTGCAATTGTTATATGATTGTCTTGAAACTTGTTCAACATGAAATATCAAAGTAACTAACCACAGCAAGTTCCTCTTTGAGCAGTTCGTACGAGGGGCTAATGGAACAGAAACTTTTACATCCGGAATCCAACCGTGCGATCTCCAAGCTATATATTTCTCTGCATGTGTACTCGTTTCATCAACTGTTATCATGTCAATCTGCAGATTGGATCGCCTGTTTCTTCTTCTGGACACCGGATCTACACCGGTAACCCGTCGAGCTGCAGCCCAGCAGCTGGGAGAGGTGCAGAAACTTCATCCACATGAGATCCACAATCTCCTCTTTAAGGTACAAATTCAGTGTGGGGAGGGGGTGGGGGGGGCAGATCTGATACTTCATGGTGGCAATTGCCTCCGTTGCCCCTGGTCATTGTATTGATGCAATGTCGCCAAAGCCCATTAAGTTTCTATGACCCGGCAAACCAATAGCCCTTATGCACACAACGTCAATTGAGTAGGACTTCCTCGTCTATAGGTCAAAAGTAGGTAGCTGATTGGCCAATCCTGTGTGCCTTGTGTATGTAGCTGCAATTTCCAATGTTTCATGAGCGTTTTATCTCTAAGATGGTGTTGTGACATTAAGAGTCCAGAAGTTATACCTTTGGTTTTTGGAACCGTTTGAATGTTTTAATCCTATATAAATGTAGATATATACAATAAAACTAACCTGTTAAAATTTCACTTCAAAAGTGGTAGCATTTCTTACATATCACTGGAAATCTGGAGCGGTTATGTCCTTGCAGGAAGATTAATCCGTAATTGGAATACACAATCTGAGAAACGTATCTTACTGTAATGTTTCTCAGATTCAAGTTTAGGGGGATAAAAACTGATATCTTTTTCCATAACCACATTACTTCGAAATGAAATGATTCTCAAAATGCTCTATACTATCAAAAGCTGCTGTACTTCTAACCAAGTAAGTTTTTATTGCCATTAATTCTAAGAATGATTACCAAACATATACCTTTCCTTAAAGTAACGTGCTTTCTGGTTGCAGGGTAAATTTACTCAGGAAGCTGTGGTTGTTGCACAGCCCCAAAACATGATTTATATCGAAATCTGCCTTGCGTATTCGTGCATCCAAAAAATAGGGTTTTTATGCAAATTTTTACCATCTTCACACTGCATGTTTCTCTTGATATTTTCTTTTTTCAGATCCACTTTTATTTGAAGAGTTCCACCTGGGAGACCAGAATAGCAGCCGGTCATGCAATCGAAGCCGTTGCTAAACACGTACCTCATTGGACTCCTGTCAAGAAGATCAAAGAAGGTAGGTACGAGGGTTACACACCGATGTTCCGACACCCCTATGTTCCGAAACACCTATTTTACGACACCCCTATGTTTCGAAACCCCTATTTTACGACACCCCTCTGTTCCGAAACCACTAACGTATTTTTTCTAATCTTAACCCTAACCCACATGGTATTAATGGGTTTTATAACTTAAACATAACTCTGCATGTACCTGTTAAAAAAGGTAAAGCGAGCTCTTTAAGGAGCGGTCATGATTGCATGGTGGTTTTTTCCTCGCCTTCCACCTATAGGACCCAGGTTTGAATCCCGCCGGGGGCACTATGTGGGTTGGGTTTTCATTCCCTACCTGATTGCGTGGGTTTTTCCTGGAAAAATTCTCTGGAATTTTCCTCCCACATCTAAAACTAAAACTTCCTTCCTTGTCATCTCTCCATGGGGCTCTTGGCTGGTATAGTGATCATGTTTGCTTTTCTGAGAATCCTTGGCTTCACAACCAGAATTAATAAACAAATAAATAAATAAATAGAGCATTACATAAAACTGTGTGTTATTGTCAACCACTTCTTTTTGTGGATGTAGAAGGAGCTACAAGCAGCGCAGGGCCACGCATCACCACGCCCATCCAGAGGGAGGCAGACCAGCTCAAGTTTGACAAGTTTAATGTTAATCGGGTGTTGGAGCAGGGGTCGTCCTTGCTTGGCTCTGCTGGAACTGAATATGAGCTGGATCTGGAAGAGGCAGGTAAGATGTGGACAGTGACATGTAAAGATTTGAAACTCTTATTGATTGGGTTCTGCATCCACCAGATGTGGTTCAGCCTCAGGGGCCAGTCAGATTAAGCAATGTTCAAAAATGTCAATCTTTTTTTGAAAATGTTTTAACCCACCCAACCACCCAAAATTTTAATTTGTTTATTATTGACATACTATTTAATAAACCCCATTGATGGAAAAAACAAACTAATGCTTCAAATGAAGCAGATATTTTAAATTAATGCTCTCCCAGCTCAGGAGTTTCCAGTGGCTTTGCCTGGCTTCCAGCAATCAACTTTGTTGTTGAAACAGAAGAGAAAATCCCTATCAGGCTCGGAGGTCAGCTATCAAAACAAGGTTGACCGTTATTTGAAATGAAAACTGAATTTCGATTTTCAGTTATTTATTTTCCCCACCCACCCACACTTTTGAAAAAAGGTCAACATTTTTAATATTGAGTATTCTGAATGGCCTCTTAGTCATCCAATTGCATGTACTCTTCACCAAAAATGCATTACATGAGCACGTACATTATAGGTTCAAACCATTCAACCATGCTTCTCAAGATTCAAAATTCAAGAATATATTTGCCATGCAATTTTAATGCCTGAAATTTGTTTGTTGTACTTGACCCTTACTTTACCATAGGCAACTTTAAATAATTGAACAATGGAAATGATTCTTGCAGCGTTAGACCCAAAGGAAAGGCTCGTGAGACAGAGACATCAGTTGCAGAAGCGGCTTGGCCTTGACGTGGGAAGTGTCTTTGGGATGGACTCGGAGGAGTTGTTTAACGATGACGATCTTCTTACAAAGAAAGACTCAGTCGCACGAGCCGATAGCAATACATTAAAACTACCTGTAAGTCAATTGGAATATAATCAGAATATATGAATAAAATTGTGGCTATAATTTGAATATAAATTAAAACTACAACTTGAATACAATCAGAGGATTGTCAAGATGTAAAGGATTTAGGTTTTTTGGAGTTAGGATTTATGCTTGGTTGTTTTTTCATTGTTGATAAACTTTTTGCAGAATATTTATATGAATTACTCTAGGTGTATTCACCATTAACCATGTTAACAAGTACAGAACTTTATGTACTCATGTTCAGGCCTGGAATTTCATCTTTAAGATGGCAGGGCCATTTCCAGTTTACAAGAGGAGTTCTTTTGGAAAATGTTTAAGTCTTTGAGAAGTCTTTGAAGGGGCACAAAGGCCAAGACCAGGGCAAGAGAAGTCATGGCCTCCGTAGCCTCCATGTATTTCGAGGCATGATGTGTATTTCGCCACAAACAAGGCTAAAAGCCACTCTTGGTAAGCGACTACAAGAATAAAACTTTTAAGATGAAAATAACTCAGGGGAGTTGAAGGAAGGAATTGATATTCCTCTTAAAACAGTCTAGATTGTAGGATGGAGGGAAACATGCACCAGGCAAGGAGTTCCAAAGAGATGCAGTACGTGGAATAAAGCTGTTTGAATGACTCTTTGTTCACATCTCAGCAAAGCAAGAGTGTATGGGTGAGAAGAAGCAGAAAGCCTAGTTTCACACTCGAACACCCTGATAGGAGGAACCAGGTCAGACACACTGCTGGCACCTCTACCATGAACATATCTGTCGAAAAGACAGAGGCTGGCTACAGACCTACGATTGGAAAGAGTTTGTTCTTATTATGTCTGTCAGACTTGGATATGTCAAATTGAGGCCAAAATTGGGATTGAAATCAGGACTCGGACCTCAAGGCCAGGCACTTAAGAGACTTTGATTAACTCTCTTTCTCCCTTTGTGGGCAGACCTCTGCAGCGGATATAGTTGCACAAGAGATGGCTCAGATGGGAGCTGGTCTGAGCTCAAGGGAAAAGAATCGAGCCAAGCGTAAAGTCAAATTATTCCTGAAACAGCGTTCAAAGGAAAACAGCGATGCATCTTTAGGATCGAGGTGAGTAGTTTCTAGGGTAATTTAATCGGTGAACCATTTAACCGGTTAACTGCTAAACAACTGGTTAACCGTTTAACCCCCAAAAAGTAGTTGAATTGTGTTTGCAAATTTCCTTAATGGTTAAATGAAACCAACAGTTAAAAAAATAATAATTATGAAAATGTTTTCCCCGGATGCTATCCAGGGAGGGTAAGTGACATCCATTTTGTTGGTGGAAGTTGTAGAACTTTCTTTTCTTAATCCCCCACAAAATGTAGTTATTTTCAATCCCCTATAATTTGTTCTACATTTCTACGTAAAAAAACCCAGAACCCAGAACACTTTTCGTGGAAGAGCAGGGGTAAACCCGGTGTTTCTGGTTCACATAGCAAGCACCCTTGTTTACAGGTTTCCTCAGGCTTGCGAGCTACAGTGATTAAGTTCACCTATGAGGCATCCTTGGTTTCATTACCAAAAGTATTAAAAAAATAATCGTAATCATCATACTTCGGCTGCAGAGCAGGCAACTAGAAGCTTCTTCCAATTACTGTGATCTTTGCAATTTGTTCTGCTCACAGCATTCCTTCACTATCTCCAAGCAGGCCTTGAACATGTATCAATACAATTCAATGTTTGGTATATAAACTTTCTGGAGAAACTATTCCAGTTATTTTCATCTCCTTTTCAAATAGCTGAACATTTGACACTAGTGCACTGAACTTTTTAGGGTGTTTGTCAAATTTAAAACTTCAAACCTTAAACAGCTTGGTTGACAGAATGAACGTCTGCGTCGACAACAAGTGATACTCCTGTTAGAAAAGTTCTTTGCAATATTCCCAAATTTGAATATTCTTTCAATGAATACGTAGAACTACAAATTTGTAAACCTTGTTTACAGCTCAGTCTGGAGAAGTCTAGTTGAGAATTTCTTTGAAAGTTGTTACAATCTTAAACCCCAGGGACTTCCCCCCCCCCCCCCCCAAAAAAAAAGAAGAAAAAAAAGATTGGAAAACAAGAAAAAATAAAACAAAGAAAAAGAAGTAAACATAGTCAGAAGTGCCTGATATGTTTTTGTGTGTGTTGTTTTTTTTTTTTTTGGGGGGGGACAAATTGTACAGCCATACATGTGAGAATGCTCATTTTCAGGTCAATATCATTGAAAACGAATGTAGGTTGCCTCAACAGTGTAGGGTCATCTCAGATTTCTTGCATTCACTCCCGCCTCTCCAATCATTCTGACATTACAGGTACCGGTACTTCTTTATACACGTCTGGGAGTGTCGCATTACCCTAACCCCCCTTTAGAAATACAAGACCTTGCTTGTGAATGACATTGAGTCTGTACTGTAATGGAGACTGCAACATTATACACTGGGATCACCGTGGGCTTTTATACTGAATGCCTTGAATTGGATCGCAGCATTTACGCGTACTGACACGAATAAGGAATATTTAGGTATGGCCGTGTGTGCGCCATCAAAACAAGATGATGGTTTGAATAGGGTCGCTATTGTTCTTTGTCACTGGGAATGCTCAGTGATGGATTCGAAGGGTGAATTTCTTCTATTCAGAGGTTTCGGGAATCCTCCCCTCTCCCCCCCTTCTAAATTATTTCTTGTCTGGCAAAGGCAATCGATTTTTGAAAATTTTCTGAAAGTACGTCAGTGACTTATAAACAAAGTTAAAGGTAGGATCATCGTTTGATTTGTCAACATGAAGCTGATTTATAGGCAAAATTATCAAGAAAAATACAATAAAAGTCACCTGTGAAATTTTCAGTTTAATACAGTGTCTATTTGTTGAGAAAGCAGGAAAAATACTCACAGTATTTTTGTCAAGAATGTCAAATCCGTCCACATTATACTTGACACCACAAATAGTCCCCTGCATGCGATCTTTGCAGATTCAAAGTTTTTGACATACTTTCATTAATTTGTAATTAACAGGGGCAATTTAGACAAAAGAATTCTGCAGGATGCTTACCACCATTACCCTCTTTGGGGTGTCGTGGCCGAGCGGTTAAGAACACCAAACTCAAGCTCTGGTGTTTCTGTTCAGCAGAGTGTGGGTTCGAGTCCCGGTCGTGACACTTGTGTCCCTGAGCAAGACACTTAACTATAATTGCTTCTCTCCACCCAGGAGTAAAATGGGTACCTGTGAGGGCAGAGATGGTTCTTGTGATTGATTTAGCCTAGTAGCGCATATTTGTTGCACAGGCTGTATACTCCCAGGGAGCTGAGATGGTTTAAGGAATGAAATAATGGAAAGTGACCAGGGGTGATAATGTGTGAAGCGCTTTGAGACGTCCTTCGGGTGTGTAAAGCGCTATATAAAAACCGAATATTATTATTATTATTATTATTATTTGTAACAAGTAGTCTTTGGGATAAAAATTCCAAACTTTCTTTTTGATATCAATACCAAAGTGTAACCCTACAATGACCTTTAACCCTGCCTTTAAAGGTGGGATACTTTTGGTAATTGTCAAAGACCAGTATTCTCACTTGGTGTATCCCAACATATGAATTAAATAACAAACCTGTGAAAATTTGGGCTCAATTGGTCATCGAGGTTGCAAGAAAATAATGAAAGAAAAAAAACGACCCTCGAATTAGAATTGTGTGCTTTCAGATGTCTAAAAAAGGCTTCATGTCTGAAGCCTTTTTTCAAATTCAAATTTGTTGATGGAAAATTATCTCTTTCTCTAAAACTACATTACTTCTAAGGGGGTCGTTTCCAACAATGTTTTATAATATCAACAGCTCTCCAGTACTCTGTACCAAGTAAGTTTTTATGGTCGTTAATTTTTGGAGTAATTACCAAAAGTGTACACTCCCTTTAAGGGCATCAAAGGTTTTGTAATAAGTTAAGATCCAAGGTTTCTCAGGTGGAGAACTTTTTTACTGGGCTGAATTGTTTACAGCAGACAAATCTGACTGGCCAGCTCTACAATTGACAACTACAACACTAGTGCATACATAATCTTGGTATTCTCATAAGACTTTGATGGAAGATGGAAAACTTGTAAATAAGGCATGCTCTTTCATTTATGAAATGCTTAGCTAGGTTCAGACGGGCAAAAACATACTGTAGATTATTACTATATCTTTTTGGTAAAGATAGAGGCTTGTTGTAGCTGAGCAATCTAGTGCATCGGACTCAAGTTCTGATGGCTGAATCATCCTAGTGTGGGTTCGATTCCCGGTCATGACACTTGTGTCATTGAGGAAGGCACTTAACCATAATTGCTTCTCTTAACCCAGGTGATGAATGGGAACCCCAGAGGGCTGAGATAGTATTGTGTTGGATTAACCCATTAGTGCTAATTTAAGCAGCTTGAAGTTGTAGGAGTTGAGAAAGTTATAGGAATGGTCTAAGTATGGCCGATGAACAAGGGTAATAATGTTGTAAAGCGCCTTGATCTAGCTACTAGGTATGTGCCAATATATGAACCAAGTATTATCATTGTTAAACAAAGGGACCCTCAATATTGCCTTGCACTGTCACCGAGGTCACAGAGGTGAAAGGCAGGAAAGAAACAACAGAGCCAACCTGAACACCCTCAACACCCTCAACATCAGTTTGCAGTCAGTTCAGTACACTCAGAAAATGTTTGACTGTTATTGTTCAATTTCTACTTTTTGTCCAGGTGCAGGAAGCGTATTTTTATTTTGTCTTTTGTTTTTATTTTATTTTTGTCAGTATGGAAATTGCAAATGAAGAACCCGCCAACAAGAAGTCTAAGATTGTCAAACTAGCGAGCCAGTCCTCCTTCAATGACAAATCACAGACTGACCAACCAACTGATGGCAGCATCTTCTACGAGGAGGTAACATATGAAGCCCCTCCCACATCGTCATTATTTGATTTCATTATTTGGCAAATCCTTTGAAAGGCTCCCTGCATAGTTCTTGGCAAAGACCCATAAAAACACAATGTAAAAATCAACACTGAAGCACAGTGCCTCAGAAAGCCAGCATAAAACCAGTCTGAGTTGTGACACAAAATACGATGAGGGTTGTTTATATTCTCTATCCATGAACAAATTAACGTCTATTCAAGAAAATATAGTTGAAAATGCAAATGTAACAATACCTGAGATTGAACGAAATGTTTTCATGTTTAGTCATGATATGAAAAACAAGTGTAAATTCACTGAACATACTTTGTCTGAACTCGGCATACAATAGGCAAACAATAAAAAAATGTAAATTTGATTTTCAATATTTTTTTTATTTTTTTTGCAATAATGGCAATGATTACAACTGCATTTATATAATGCCTATAAACACCTCACTGGACAGGGTTTCAAAAGCTCTGATTCTGTTTCAATCTTAATTATGCAGTGTGTTTTGAAACTGAGAAAACTAGGCCAGTGCTAAATTGCTCATCGACTATCATCAAACTGTTGTTTCATTTTCACTATCTGTAAAAAAATTGCTCAATCAAAACACCTGATTCATTTAAACAGTTTCTTTTATATGGAGTATTGTAACTCAGAGGTTGTACTTCATTTCTTCACCTGAAATAAAAAAAAGAAGAAAGAATATTTCAAAAGTAAAAAAAAATTATGTGTTCAAATCTTTCAGTAGGAAAGCCCTGACCCTTATCCCTAACCCTAACCCTAACCCTAACCCTTAAGATTGACCAAGTAAAACCATTCCTGCACGATTGGGTAGATCGGGTAGGAAGGGCGTTATAGCTCGATAGCGCAATTCGTACGTTGCACAATCAAATGATGGTGCAAACACTTCCTTACACGATCATGCTATGGCCTCGCAATCGACTGATGGCTGCTCAAATGATAGATTGCACAATATACATGTAGCAGTCTGACGGGCTATTGCGCAAATTGACAGAATGTGCCCAACACCAACATGTAGTATTCACGTGTAACATTTTGAATGATGCAATTATCATTGATAAAGATTGATATAATATTGTTGATTTGACCTCAGCCTGGTGAATGGCCGTTTGCTTCATTGTGTGAGCAGCTTAGCAATGACCTGTTCAATCAGTCATGGGAGATCCGGCATGGAGCAGCCACTGGTATCAGAGAGGTGGTCAAGGTTCATGGTCACAGTGCAGGCAAGTCAGTTGACCATCCCTTAGACCAGGTAAGATATTACCAGTCAGCTGGTTACAGTTAGGGTACATTTAGCCCTGGCGGCCTTTCACTTTCGTATTGTACTACAGTAACGTCCTTGATATCAGGTACCATTTCCGGGGCGGAAACATTTCAAAGCTTCATAAGTCAAATCTTACCTGCAAGAAGCCACTAATTTCACAAGATTCACATTCCATGGCGGCATACATTTTTCTGCGGTGGGTTTTGGACGTTATATTTTCCTCATTAATCCGTCATTTTCGTGAAATAATGCAGCTGCCAACGTTAAATGAATACCCATTTTTTTCGTCTTCTCACAGTGTCTGCCGTGCTTACGCGCACATTTGCGTGTAAGACGCAGGATGCATGACGTGTATATTGTGTGTTGCATTCGCACGTTAACGCTGTGCAGTCAAGATACTTTGACCAAAATGTGCGATACAACTTTGGCGCGTTTTGTGGTATGCGTAATCGGCACCAGCGCAGACATACGCGAACACACGCAAATGCCCGCGTCTTGGTTTTTCTTAATAAACTGTGTTTGCAGAATTTTTTCATGTTGAGAGCTGCATTATTTCATGAAAATGACAGATTAATGAGGAATATATGTGAATCCGGTGAAATTAGTGGCTATTTGCAGGTAAGATTTGAGTTATGAAGCTTTGAAAATTTTCCACCCCAGAAACAGGCCCTAATATTTAGGACTCTGTATCTGTGTACAGCACAGAGGAAGAGTCCTGTATAGGGCTAGGGTACATTCATCATGTAGCATTGTAGTAGCATGCAGTGAGTATCGTCAGCAGTTTGAAGCTTTGCATGGTGTGGATCATAAGAAAAACTATAGTAGTAAATGTGTGGGTGCAACCATGTATGAAACTCTTTTGGGAGAAGTGTTGGCTCTAAGAAGAACCAGTTTGGTCTCAACGTTTTGAACAGTAAAGACGAGCGGAGTATATACTGTTCAAAACGTTGAAAACCACACCATCTATCTTAAAGAGCTTAATCCGTTGTGCGAGTCAGAAGAAAATAGTCAACAACTTCTTTGGTTGTAACAACCATAATTTAAGTTTTTAGTTTTTTGTTTTTTGTTAGGTTTTCAGATACAGTTTTCTTGAATGTGACTTCTTTTTAGAGGGACATATTTCACAGAAAAATGGTTCTAGTATGAACTTCATAATCAGTACGCTTTCAAAGTAAAATTAAACAATGATGGTTTTTATCCTTACCAATCCTGTATAATACCATTAAACAATGTAAAGGGTTCTGCTACACTGCCTGTTGTTGTCCAACCCAATGATGTCAAACTAGCGTTATGTTGTGTGGGATTTTAGGCATTGGATGGTGAGGTATCATTGTATATTTGGTTTGGCGTAACACCATGTGTATATCTACTTTCTGGGTAGATTATGTTCTTATACAAGACAATTTCTCAAGAGAACACAATCTACCCAGCAAGTAGATATACTCATGGTGTTTCCGCAAACCAAACATACATAGCGTTATGTTTATGTTATTGAGAACTGCTGTCTCTGCACAGTTCCTTAGATTTCAGAAAGTTAAGATTTTCCTAGAAGTGGGAGCCGAGCATTTGAGTGAAATGCCTTTTTTTCCTTGTTTACAGCAAGAGAGTTTAAACCAGATGTGGATGGAGGACATATCTCTAAGACTACTGTGTGTTTTAGCCCTGGATCGCTTTGGAGATTTCGTCTCCGATGAGGTAAAATAGAAACAAAAAAAATAAAAAAATCATAAATTTGTATTTGATGTTATTTTTGCATCGGAGATAAAGAATTTTCTTTGATTTTTGCGCTTATACTGATGTGTGTAAAGCACTGTGTACTCAGTATTATCACAGAGTCCTGTGAAGAAGAAAAAAATACACATGCATATCACTTGGTTGGGATTCAAACCCATAACCTTTGCCCTTCTAGAGCAGATAGCTCACCACTAAACCATTGAGCTAGCCTGGTGGTTAGCGGCAGTCTGAATCCTTTAGCAGCGGGTATTGCGAAGATGTTCATTTTGCATTGGGGATAAAGAATATGGTTTATTTTTTGCCCATTCAAAACTGTTTTAAGAGGGAAAGAGTTTTTTTGAATTTTGAGAACATTTGCCATGGGACTCCCTCTGCCACATATCAGACTGGGTATGGTTACTCAGTGATTATTGTTAATAATAGTTCTGGTAATGAAACCAAGGATGTTTCATAAGTGAACTTCATCACTGTAGCTCCCAAGCCTGAGGAAACCTGTAAACAGCGGTGCTTGCTATAATGTGAACCAGAAACACTGGGATTAACCCCTACTCTTCCACAGTAAATGTTCTGGGTTCTTCTACGTGCACTACCAAACGTAGTACACGGTACCTACAGCTTAATGTCCCATCCAAAGGACAAAGCAATTATGGAAAAGTATCTTGCTCAAGGTCACAACTGTCAAGACCGGGACTCAAACTCACACTCTGCTGATTAGAAACACCACAGTTTGAGTCTGGTGCTCTTCACCGTTCGGCCACGACATGACATGGCCTATGCAAGGGGTCTTATGGGAAACCTGTGCCACAGCTTTGAAAGTTGAAGGTGGGGGTTGGGGGAGTTGTTATAATGGATCATATATGACAACTAGTTCTTATTCATTGTATTTGTACAGGTTGTCGCTCCAGTGAGAGAGACCTGTGCTCAAGCCCTGGGGGTTGTATTACACCATATGACCACTAGTGGTGTCAATGGTGTGCTGGGGGTTCTATTGCAGCTCTTGTCACAGAACCAGTGGGAGGTCAGACACGGTGGCCTGCTGGGAATGAAATACCTCTTAGCTGTCAGGAAGGTGAGTCATTTCACTTCTTAATTTATCTTGAAGACTTATTAACCCTTTAGAAACCATTAATTTCCGTATAATCATTCCAAAACGCCCAGACATTGCTAATATTGTTAGTTTCTTTATTGAAATTTTGTCGGTAAAAATGTCACTGTAAATAAAATGAAAGAGAAAAGTTAGTTTCTTGCTTAGAGATTGGGATACTATGTCAACATACTACATTGGAAAATTTCATATGTGGCCATGACCTTTACTTTGACCTCTTTGTTTGAATAGAAGTAGGTTCAACTTTGCGACCGCTATGGGTGTTTTGGTACAAGCCGCTTGTGGCCGCTATGGTCTCTAAAGGTTTAAACTATCAATTTCCATCTTCACTTAAAGATGTAGTCCTTTGGAATAAAAGGGATCAAGTTTGCCTATTAGGGTTTCACCTGATTTTGTTGTGCATCTCAGAAGTTGCAAAAAGCAAAAGAACAATAGACCACCAGAATGTGCCGCTAGACTGCAGCACTGCCATGTAGAATTTTTTTTTCTTATTTGGCAGATCTCATCCCTGACATATGTTGTTTGAAAAACTGAGGTTGTGAAAAGAGATATGAAGGTAGAGCGCAAATTTTGAGTTGGTTTGTTCTCCTGAACTAAACTTTGAAGATAAACCAGTGGCTGTACCATGGATGTAGTGAATCTATTTGTTTATTCCTTTAACATTTGAAGGAAATGACGGATGAATTGTTGCCAGTGGTTTTGCCATCGGTGGTCCATGGTCTGCAAGACGTTGATGACGACGTGAGGGCTGTAGCTGCAGCTGCCCTCAACCCTGTCGCTGCTGCTCTGATCAGAGTGTGTTATGCACAGGTAAGAGGCATGGTGGATTCCGTGAGAAAAACAAAAACCCTTATTTATAAATACCTGGGACAGTTTATCCATTCTGATTGGTCTAGAGGAGATCACATGGCCATGTTTAAACATGCAATATAAACATGGTGAGGAGTTTATAAACATGGCCTGAGGAAATTGAGGCAAAAGAGGGCGCTATCAGTTGATTGCATGGAGCTTGCAAATTTCACAGCCCAATTTAAGTTGGTAGGTTGCATATTTGGCATGTACAAGTTTGAAACTTGCGTGTGATAGTTTGAAACTTAGGCGCGCAAGTTCTAACTGTTGGTGTAAATTTAGGGTTAGAACATTCTGCATCAGTTGGACAGATAGGGGAATTGTTCTTGTGTTGATACAAGCATGGAATTTTGCACTGTCAGAGTACATGTATGTCATTACAAAGATATTTGGCTATAAGGCCATTGCAGTTTTGTCATTTGAAAAAATTGTAGCTAGAGTAATAAGCAATTTTCATAATTTTCAAAATGGCTGCCTTTGCTTGTTATTCTACCAATTCCTTTTCAAATGACAGATCTGCGGTGGCCATTATAGCCAAATGTCTTTCTCATGACATAATATCTACATTTGTATAAGATTAAAACAATGGAATGGTTTAAGCGTTGCCTGCCATTCAAACTTTTCCTGTAGGTATCAACGATTCTCAACACACTATGGGACACCCTGTTGGATCTGGACGACCTGACTGCGTCAACCAACAGCATCATGACCCTCCTCGCCTCCCTGCTGTCCTACCCAGTTGTCTTTACCTATCACAGTCAGGCAACGACGAGTCTGGTACCCAGACTCTGGCCCTTCCTGAGGCATAACATCACGTCAGTCAGAAAAGCTGTACTTGAGACGCTGTGTACACTGTTACTCGCTGAGCGTCAACAGGTAATTATGTTTGCGTATAGAGGTACGAAGTATACCATGTGACATGTGGGAACACACTGAAGGGATTCGTTTAGCCTTCGATTCATTTAGGGTCAAAACGTCAGGCTATTAACAACTTGTCGTTGGACGCCTTACGACATTCGCTCTCTTTCATCCCTCAACTTTTTCAAAACTTTCCTCAAAATCCACCTCATGACAGTAGCCTACAATGGCATAGTTTAATTTAAAGTTCTTTTTTTTTCTTTCTGTAAATTGTTTTTTATTGTCAGGGCTTGAGCACCTACCATACATGGTAGGTGAATATGCTGTGCTTTTTTTATAATTAATTTATAATTATTATTATTTTAGGTTCCCACTGGTGTTTGGCTGCCACCGATTCTTCAAGATGCATTGAGACACATCTTCCAGCGCTGCATTCTGGAGACAAACCCAGATGTTCTTGCTCTCATTGAAAAGGTATTCTTCGTCTATCCTACCATTGACCCCCTTGTGGGATGCCCAGCTAGAGAAGTCCCTCCCCCTTGACATTCTAGTTGGAGCCTCCTGTCCTTGACTCAGTCTATGAGCTTGTCTGACCATGTTTCCTGTATTCCCCCTTCTGTAGATGTGGGATGCCCTACTTGAGAAGTCTCCCCTAGAGACATCCTTGTCGGAGCCTCCTGTCCTTGACTCAGTCTATGAGTTTGTCTGACCATGTTTCCTGTTCCCTTCTGTAGGTGTGGGATGCCCTACTTGAGAAGTCTCCCCTAGAGACATCCTTGTCGGAGCCTCCTGTCCTTGACTCAGTCTATGAGTTTGTCTGACCATGTTTCCTGTATTCCCCCTTGTGTAGGTGTGGGATGCCCTACTTGAGAAGTCTCCCCTAGAGACATCCTTGTCGGAGCCTCCTGTCCTTGACTCAGTCTATGAGTTTGTCTGACCATGTTTCCTGTTCCCTTCTTTAGGTGTGGGATGCCCTACTTGAGAAGTCTCCCCTAGACATTCTTGTCAGCGCCTCCTGTTCTTGGATCAGCGTATGGATGTGTCTGACCATGCAACCATCCAAAATACCCATTGAAGCCTCCATGCTGATTGAGGCTAAACATAAATTAAAGGTAAAAAAAATAAAGAAAAAACCCAACCTAAACGTCAATTCAGCTAACTGAAAACTACAATACTTATTCTAGTTATTGTGAAATCAGTGGTTGGCCTGGCCGGAATAAAACCCACAATTACAAGGTTGTGGGTTTGAATCCTGCCAAGCTAACCCGTAATTTCACAATGACTAGAATAAGTATTGTCGTCTAGTTACTGAAGCAAAATTTATTGACTTGTGCAGTTCATAATCACAGATGTTAAACCAATGCTTGTATGAGAGAGAGATTGGCTGTTGCCAGCTTGGCGTTTATATCCCCTTGTGGGAGCTTTGCCGGGTTCCCTTGTTGGGAAGACCATCTTAACATAAACATATATTTGTTGACAGGAAGCAAAGGGGCAGAGCAAGAGTTGGAAGAGTCAGCAGACGATTAAGGAAGATGACCGAGAGTACATTGGAGGGGATTCATCCCTCAGCGCATCAGCAGTAGAGAGAGAAAGTGATGTACTACAGGCAAGAACAAGAGCAGCAAGGTCAGTCAGATAAATAGTTTCCACTTGACGTCACACAGTATAAATTCCCTATCTTTGTTTATGTAAATATCGTGTGCAGCACGCAGGAGGTTTATCAAATTCCTTGCATGATTGGTCAGTAAACCATGTTGCCGCGTAGATGGAGATTCAAGATGCCCTTAAGGATGGTGTATATCTCTTGTTCCCCCTCAGCCTTAAATGTGTAATAAATCATTGGGCCCAGCCTCATTTGATTAGACAGGAGATTGTGGAGACTAAGTCCACAGTACACAAGCCATAGGGTTTCCACACAAAATGAAACAAAAGATTTGTTTCAAAAATTTTATTTCCAAGGTAGGCCCCTGTTTCCTTTAAAAGACTTGGGCTGTGTCTGAATCGGCGGTTACAGCTACAGCTACAGCTAGGGCTACAACTGTTGCTAAGGGTGTTGCTAAGGACGCCCTATACTTCAACGCATGATGATGTGGCAATCCAACCCTAGCCGTAGCCATAGCCACCAAATCAGACACGACCTAAGTCTTCCAGTGATAATATTTGTCTTGCTTTATGAAACAATGTTACCTAAGCAACTTACATTTACATATAACTGCTGAATTCCTGTGTCGCTGTTTGTCAGGTTACTAGGTCGCATTGCTCCCTACATCACCAACAGCCAGCTACCTCCAACTCTCAATGCCTCCGAGTCCTTCAGTCAGATCCTTGTATTTCATCTTAGTAGCAAGTCAGCCATTCAGAGGATGGTAGTCGGGCTGGTCCTTGAAGAGTGGGCTAAGACTGATAAGGTGAGCCCAGTTGCAGAGCATGAAATTACGGTTGGACATTTTCCAACCACTTTCCCTATTTGTCCGAACCAAAGCGCTTGGCCAAATTGTCCGGACAAACATCTTAAAGCTTTTAAAATATCGCCACAATTTGTGGGATTATAGTGTCAATTTAGGATTAGTTTTGCGTTAGAAGTACAAGGCAATTTTAGTCGAGGCATTCACCGATCACCACCATGACCAACGTTGAGTCAATGCCCTACTTACTTGTGTGCGCACAGCAGCACAACCCAAGTACATGATGAAGTATGAAACACATGCATGATGTACACACAATGCACTATGCTCTAGTGCTCAGCCAACGAGGTGTACATGTGCATTCATCAATCTCAAAAATAGTAGTGCCACAAAGCACACTCTACACATGGGGTACACTGCCTGCGGAATGTTTCTATTTCAAAATTCCCGATACTTATGACCAGCAGAAGTTTACCTGCATGTTCATCAGGACAATCATTGAGTGCATAAGTGTAACTTTCACAGACGATAACAACTCTTGTTCTGACTCTTGTTCCAGTAAGAGCTTGTAACGACTCAGCACCATTGGGTATAATTTTTTGGCAGATCAAAAGCTGATATTGGCAGAACAAAATTGATTGTGTTATTACATTTTATCTGAGCACTTTTTGGTCTAATTTCATGCTCTGCATTAATTAAATTAAGGAAAATCCAAAGTTGTTGCGGGCGTTAAAACTGTCCACCGTAAGTCTGTCCAAAACAAATTTGCGTTTAAACACGTCATCCAACGAGGAGTGACTTTAGAATTGTAGAGATTATTTTGAAGGTTTGTTAGTTTGTTTGCTAATTTGTTGTTATGTTAAAAAAATTTACAGGATTTCCAGTGTCCAGAATCAGTCAAGACCAAGCTTCTTGAAGTGTTGTCCAGCACCATGTATTTTGATGAGGTGTCCGCACCTTTTATGAAGATGCAGTCAGAGTGCAAGGTTTGTTTAAGTAGATAACAAGCAAATGTTGTTTTCTGTTTCAAACACGAACAAAACATGTACACAGTGATCCCCAAACAATTCCTACTCCACCCCAAACTTTGCCTACAAGTATTTGACAGTGAAGTGGTAACTTAAAGCAGATAATAGAAATTAACCTTAACTGTTCCATTGTAAAGTGTCACCCTAAGGTGCCAGTCTAGTTATTCTTCTTCTTCTTCTTCTTCAAAGAATCGCCTTCCTGTCCCAGGTCACACACATACTTTGTTTTACTTCAACAGTGGCTTAACCAGATATTTTCATTTGGGGGTGCAAGCAGGGGCGAAGACATAATTTGGGGGGCTGTTTAGTGTATAAAACCATTCATTTGTGCATTTTTTTGATTTTTATTCCGGGGGAGGACAAGAGGCACCTCTGCAAGGGCTCTGAGTGAAGGGGGGAGAACTCCAGCCCCCCGCTCTGGTTACGCGCTGGTTACGCAACCGAGCACCGACTCCTGGAGCAGTATATATCTCCTAAAAGTTAGTTTCAGACTTTTTTGTTAGGATTGACTCTCAGCCCTGCATAGTTTCTTTTGATTGTTGTCTCATTTCTATTCTTCAGATGCTAGTGACTGCTTGGTGTAATGCGAGGAGAGATGTCAAAGCTGCTCAGTTTCCAGGGTGAGCTTATTTCCAAGTTCATTTGTTTCATATTTCATATGAACTGCTGTCTTGCATATCAATGGGGTGCAGAGCCTATAATTGTAGACCAAGGGTAGTCATCCAGGCCAGGGCAGCATCGGCTACTGAGTGGATGTCTGTGATGCCACCAGGGAAATGCCTTAGAGGACAGCCATTCACTATGTGTGGCATAATCCTGTGCCAGTTACACAGTCAAGCGACCAATCGTCAAGTTACACATTTACATTTGATAACTGTTGAAAAATTTATTCGAAAGTGCCGCGAAATGCAGACAGACCACATTGTGATCACGATGTACACAACTCACAATCTGTTTGACACACAAGCAGTCACATCTTTCCAATTTATCCCTTATCTTGTTACTTTGCATGCTACAATAAAAGCAAGAAACATTGAACACTAGAGGGCGTTTTCAGAACAATGCGATAGCATGAGAGCATACAGCTTCTGTTGGTGAAATATACCTGTGCATTATGCAATAGCATACGAAAACCAGTTACAAGCATCTTGACCAAAGACTAAACTTGTCAGCGGATGCTCGAGAAAAAATTGT